>CM060913.1:1043036410-1045436410 GCA_030737875.1 Allium sativum
TGACTTTCGAGGAGAACTATTCATCAGCAGTATATCGGTTCCTCTGCATACAACTACTTTAATGGATCGAGTTACACGTATCCAAGCCCAAAAAAGATATATGCCACATCACATACGAATTCATCCCACCTTCTTGCCTCATTTCCAGAAATGGAGAGGCGTTTGGAATCATTGAAAACAAAACTAGATTCACCACAAAAAAGCTCCCAATCGGCACTATACAAATAACATTCTATATACCCTATATTCAACACAAGGATTTTGTATATAAACAACTTCTATCTCTACTCTCTTTCAATCAAAAGAAACAGTAACCTGAAATTGACAGTATAGACAAAAATTGTAAAGTGGATGTATGCTTGTATTAAGCCAAACCACTATAAAAATATCATGTCTCCTATGTTCATTTACTTTTTCTTGCATTCTGTGATTATTATTGTATGTGATTAACACACATTGGCATGCCAGGAAGGGGAGCACGGACATACCCTACGAGCTTTGGCAACTCTTAAGGAAACAATGATAAAATGGAAGAAGGATACGACACCTTCTCATGCTTAATCTCGACCTGCCGGTATAGTAGAAAGAACATCCTTGGGGGCAGGCCAGGAGGCTTCCTCCCACGAAGAGTTGTCCCAATTCTTAACTAGCAGCAAGATGGATAAAGTTCTAGGTGAACTAAGAGCTCAGATGGCGCACTAGGAATGATTTCCTCGCTCGGATAAAAGGGGGACTGAGCAACCAAGCATCATTTCCTGCATGAAACGAAGTTGGGGAAACAACTAATCTTCAATCTAATGAAATCTATGCCCTAGATAGGTCTCTGTTGTGCGTCCAACTGGTTCAACTTCACTTCCCGATCGTCCAATTCTATGATCATCACTTTCGACATCCAACATAGTTGAGGTAGCTGCAGATTCTCAGGTTGTCTATGGCCAAGTTTCGGATCAGTAGACCTTTTTTCCTCCAGTCCAGGTTTCGACTCAACTCCCCGGACAAATAACTCTTTAACCAGTGCAACTCCTGGATCAACCAGAACATGAATCGATGCAACCTCCAGTTCGACCGAGGATCTTACCATAGACTCATCTTATGCCGCCTCTCATCCGACATTCCCAGCATGGAGATCCAAGCTTTGCTGGAGGAGCAACCCTCTGTCCCAACAAGACTACTTTGCTATACCAGGTCCCGATAGGACGGAGGAAAACGCTACTAAAAATCACCATGACATCGCCTCGAGAAGTGGCAATACCAAGCCTCGAGCTGATAACTCTCTCCCGAGTTGGTCTGATCCTACCGATATGGGTATGGTTCAGACCGATACTCATTCCACCCAAGCGGCTTTGGGAAATCTTGAACATACAAATGAGACCGGGGTACCCTTTTATTCAACTCTCATGGGTTCTACCTAACTGACCCCAAGAACTCGGGGAATGCTTCCCCCCAGTCCTAGCATTGGGATTTCACCAATGTCCCCAATGCAAAATTGGATTCGTGGCAACACCTCCTTATGGATGGAAGTCAGATTTTAAGTATCATCAAAAGATTCACCAGAGGAACTTCTTCTCAATAGGATATAGACAACATCCATCGTAGCCCTTTCACACGGGAAATCAATAACTCCTGAAATCCACTAGACTTCAAGCTTCTGGTCCTGGAGCCCTACAATGGCAGGACCGACTAGACCATACATCGCATGCCATACATGTGACACGTGGAAGTGCTTTCTGCATCAACCAACATCATGGCCAAATGCTTCACTTTATAGCTAGTATGTGGTTTCGGCAGCTAACAAATAATTCAATCAACATCTGGAATATGTTGGTCACCCTTTTCATCGAGGAGTTTAGAGTTCATATCTCTCGACCAAAAAGCGTCATGATCCTTACATCCATCAAGCAGTGGTTCGGTGAGACCCTACGCTCCTTCTCAGAAAGATTAAATGCGACTGTAGCATTAGTCGATCGACCTGAGCCATCTGTGGTGCTTATGGTCGCCATAACCAGCGTTTAGAGCCGAACTGATTTCAAGATCTCCCTAACAAGAGATCCTCCCACGAATATCGAAGATTTCTATGCTAAAGCAGATAGATTCCTCTGGCAAGAAGATGCTGAAATCGAGATGGAAAATCTTGAAGTACTTGCTACAAAAAACAAAGGCCCATCCAAACCAATGGCCAAAACAAAGGAAAAAAGAAAGCCTCGAAAAAGAATGACCAAAAAGTATGATTCCAAAGAGAGAACAAATACGATCAATACGATAGTCTTAACTCCTCTATGCTAGACATTTACCTCGACATACGAGGATCTCTACCTTTTCCAAAGCCTCCCAGAAGGGAGCCGACCCAAAGAGAACTTGAATCGGGAAAGCACTGCATGTATCATAATATGGTAGGTTATGGCACCAATAAATGCAGGCATTTGCACGATCTCATCGAGGAAAGGGTTAGACATGGAGAACTACCTAAGTATGTTAAGAAATATGCACTAGTCGCACTGTCACAACTACCTGCTCTAGCTCCACAGGTCGGTTCCCGAGCTCTTCGAAACGGGAAAGACCCCGAGCCTAGCAATCTCGGCATCATCATCAACTGATCTGGTTTAGATCATTATGGTTACACCCTCATTTCTTAGGATATAAGATATGTATTTTTGTTATTTTTAATAATGTGCTTATGTTGAAGTACACACGTACGGGGTTAGGATCTAATCTCTAGGCATGTTCTGGATTCAACAGTAAACCCAACAGGATTTGTTTAATTTCTGTAATAGCTTCTTACTAGCAATAACCTTTCTTTCTCAAACATGGATTATGTTTGAGGGATCCAAGCATCTTGTCGGGATTCCGCAACTGCCTTAAGCTAAGTATGGTTAATCTCGCCAATCTTCTTAAGCCGACTTTGGTTAATGTTCACCAATCTTCTTAGGCTGAGTTTGGTTAATACTCACCAGCTTTTATAAACCGAGTACGGCTTATGCTCGTCTTCATGGTGATAAATCACGATTATGGTTTTTACTCAATCCCTTAGGAAAAATTACTTCCCAGGCATGGATGATGCTCGAACCTTTACTCATGAGGCATGTCTTATGCCTGAAAGAACCATGAACTCTTCCAAGACATGACAAGCTAACACGATCACTTCCTAAGCATGGTTAATGCTCGACTATAAACACCAAGTATGGTTTATGCTCTTACTCACTAAATCATCGGGTATGGTTGATATCTCCTCTTAAACATCTGAGTATGGTTTATGCTCGACCACCTGGGTATGATTTATACTCCTACTTGATTCATCTTGTATGGTTTATAACTTATTTCAACATTGGGTATGGTTTATACCCATCACTGAATTTTCGGGGATGGTTTATACCTAATAAACCAAGCAACCTTGACAGGATTTGTCAAGGGAACTTGATCACAGTCTGAGTATGGTTTATACTCCTAGTACACACCCAAGCATGGCTTATGCTTGAATATATTAAAAGAGATCTCCAGGATTTGGTATGTACATCTCAAATCATTTTACAGGCATTATTTTACTAGGCAAGATCCTGGTTCTATTGCTCTTCTCCAAAGTCAACTCAACTGGTATACTGGCATTCTTGGATTCCTGGTCATAATACGATCATTGGTGATTGTCGGTTTTTTGGCCTTAATACGATCCCCAGTGAACATCAGTTTTCTGGCCTTAATACAATCATCAATGATCGTCGGTTTTCTGGCCTTCCTCATAACATGGTTCGGCGTAACCCTGGATTTCTGCTATTCAACATTCTCTAGAATATCCAGAACATAACTTTTTCCCAAAATGATATGTTCTGTGAGGAAAAACTATTAACCAACTTTTTGGTAAAAGCCATCACAACTCAAGATCGAAGCTTGCTACTAGATATCGGCCGGTTCCTTGCTTCCAAGGTCGACTTTCACCATTGGTCGATCGATTATAATTCGACCTAAATCAACTTCACAGAAAATAAAGGCTCTCCCTCAAACTTGAGATTCTTCCGAAGTCAAATCCAAACCGATTGATTGGGTCATCCACCAATCGGTCGAGCTATTCCTGAAAGATTGGATCAAGCCTGGAATATCGGATCTGAGATATCAAGCCGAATTATTTACTACAAGACGAAGTCCTAGTCCCAAGGTTACAGAACCGGTCAACATTGACTCGCATAACTTTTTACACTTAAGAATTCAAGTTCCACGGAGGTCGTGACTTTCGAGAGAACTATTCATCAACAGTATACCAGGTCCCTCCGCCTACAACTAGTTTAATGTATCGAGTTACACATGTCCAAGTCTTAAAAGACGTGTGCCACGCTGCACACAAATTCATCCTACCTTCTCGCCCATAGATACAACAATTTCCAAAACTGGAGAGGCATTTGGAATCACTGGAAACAACCCTAGATTCACCACAAAAAAGCTCCCAATCGGCAATCCACAAATAACATGTCGTATACCCTAGATTCAACACAAGGATTTTGTGTATAAACCACTTCTATCTCTACTCTTTTTCAATCAAAAGCAACTATTACCTGTAATTGACAGTATAAACAAAGATTGTAAAGTGGACGTAGGCTTGGATTAAGCCGAACCACTATAAAATATCATGTCTCCTGTGTTCATTTACTTTTTCTCGCATTCTGTGATTATTATTGTAGTGGTTAACGCATTTTGGTAGTTAATCGTCATTAGGACAACTTTTGACGTCAACACATACAATATACAAACAAACATATACATACATACATACATATATATGTGTGTGTGTGTGTGTGCATGCGCGTGTGTGTGTGTTCATATCAATTTAACTATTCACTTTATACATATACTATTATACTCTTTATATATATATATATATATATATATATATAGCTTGGTAAGTCCATATTTTTTTTGAGTTATAAAAATTTGGGTTCTCACATTCACCCCTCCTTTAAGAAATTGAGTCCCACAATTTGTTGATACTTTTATTAAGTATTTATCCAAAATAATCAACATATATAAAAACTGATTTTCAAATGCATGTTTTCTAGAACAACTTCATATCATAGGTTCAATCATAATTTAAACAAATCCATTCTAATCAGTGTGTTAAAAAGGAAACAATATTAGATTTTTTTAAACACAAGTCCAATTTCTGAAAATTTTAAAGCAATCCCAATTCAAGTTTCTAGCATATAAGTGATAGGACTCTACATACATGGTATATACATAAGTTTCAAAGTTTATTTTCACTTTGGTTGATGTCAGACAATTAAATTTGATTCAATTTAATCCTGGAGCTAAATATTAAAGCACCAATTACATAAGCACTACACTCATAGGTGTCACTACAAGAAATTTGACCTTTACCCACCAATAATTACCTACCAATAAATATGGGTAGGTAAAGAGAACCTTTATCTACCAATATTTAATAGTAAAATTTATTGGTAGGTAGATATTGTCAATGTTATTAAATTGTTGAAGGATGATTGCCTACCAATAATTATAGGTAAGTAAAATTAATTATCTACATATATACATAAGGGGAAGATTTTTTGAGATTAGCCCCTACATTTTTGTTATATCATTTTAAACTTTCGTTAAAAATAACGCTGAGCTTTGTGATGATGTGTCAGAAAAGTATATTCTAGCAATTTTTTGTGAAATTAAGATTTCGTTTTCATATCCTAGCAATGTTTTTATAAAATCATTTCTTTATTAATTATTTATAATTACTTTAAAATATAAAATAATTAGCAATTAATGAATTGATAAACAATAATTAAATTGTAAATAATTAATATTAAATAATCATTTGTTAATAACTTATCATACGTTGTTATTACTTTCCAAATAATTGACTACAAAAGTTTAAGTTTAAATTTATATTAAATGTTTCACAATTTCACACTAATATGTCATCATCTAAAATGATTAAAACATATTTTTCTCAAGTTTATTGCAGAGACGCAATCCATTCCATCCTCTCCGGCTATAAATTTAACAACTTATTTTAAATCAAATCTAACGGTACAAATCTCAACCCACATGATCTCTTTTGTGGCCTCAATCCACATAATCTCTTTTGATTGGCCACCTACAGAATAGGATATTAAAATCAAAGATGGCATAAAATTTCATTAATAATGAAAAATCAAATTTGGGCATAAAGTGGATTTCGATCATTTTAATTTTTAGAATTCAAAGAAATGAATTATTCCAATAGTTTCCTTTGTGTTTAAAGTATTTGTGAAGCCTTTTTTTAAGTATCACAGACTGTCAATTTTATATAAGATAAGTGAATACTTATTGTCTAATATGTATTACAAACTATTAGCCTTATTTATGATGAGTAAATATTTATTGCCTAATAACACCGGTTATGATAACATATTCATGCAAAGTAAATCTTCCGATAAAATCTACAGTAAATCTTTACTAATTATCCTTCTATTACGCACATAATTTTGTATGTATATATATATATATATATACGCTAATCTATTAATCTATTACTTAAAATATAAAGCAGGAACACTTAATTGGTGATGTGGATATACGAGGATTTTTCCTTCCCAAATAATACTCATACGTTTGCTCTCCTTTCGTTTAACAAAATACAAACTGCATTATCATGTCACCCAAAAACTATGTAACTTCCATTACCCCGTCTTCATTTATTTTTTCCTTAAACTCCCCATTTCCTCTCTCTTTCTACCTACTGATATTCTTCTTCCTTTCCTAGAAAATTTATCAAACATTTCAACTCCATCCACATTATTATTTTTACTTCAATTGAAGCTCCAAACTTTTGCCTCCACTTAATAAAATCCAATACTTCATTGTTCACCACCGCAACCTATCTAAACCAACCACTTATTCGAACGCCTACGCCGCCACTAAGCAGCGCTTTTTGCCTCTCCTCTCTCCCCACCTCCGGCATCCCCTCCCACATATATAAATATATAACTATAGCAGAATTTTTTTAAACAATTTACTGCACGAATCCTGATCTGCCACCACGCCCTTCACCGTCGAAGCCCCAACCGGCCATTGACGCAAGCCATCTCATTCACATTTCGATACCCGACAGCTTGGACCGATCTCACACCTCGCCTACATTTGTATCTGCTCCTCCTCAGGTTTAAGCCACTGACCACCCAACGAGCAGCAGGTTATCAACGTTTAAGAGTGTAGATACATTTGTTATGATATCAGATGGTCAGACTAAAAGGCTATGAGTTGAGCACGGTCAGGAGAGTCCCTTTACTATCTTCAATCACAAATGAAAATTAAAGATACATGGAAATTAAGGGTAAAAATATGGGTCATATTTACAGTGGAAAATTTAACACTCTTATAGATTATTCGCAACACTAACACTCACAATCGATCTTACTTTCTATAATCCATATAATCTATTTTACTGTAAGTCTAAACACTGAGACAAACTTGTTGGTCAAGGGTGCTTCAGTTTTGAACTTTTTACAAGACAAAAAACCTAGCGAGCAAACAAAGGGTAAAGAAAAAGAAAAGGAGATGTCTCTTAACTAAAAGGAATTATTTTTATTTAGGCCACTTTTATAAAGTAATAACAGAAATAGCCTGTTTCAATACAAATTACAGAAATATGCCACTTTTTTGTACTGGAGTTATCCCAGATCACGCCTATACAAAATTTATTTTTAATGATGGTGTTATCTCAGATTACGCTTCCATTTTTTTAATTTTTAACTGGCGTAATCCCAGATAACGCTCAAAGAACAATAACCTTTCAACCCATTTATTCCTCTCGTATTTCCTCCTTCTATTCTTATTTCACAAGTCTGCTTTTGAAAGAAAGATTTCCCTTTTATATTAAACTCAAACAGTATTAGAACCAAAATTATTTTAGAAGATCTACTTATCACTCAACAAATTATAGATCTCGTTTTGTGTTCAAGGTATGGCTATTGATCTTTTAATTTTATAATATCTAATTTTAGGTTGATTGCGAAAGTGGTTCGTTGTACATAGTTAAATTGTTGTTGTTATGTATGTAGAATGACTCCTAAATGTATTCCTACCATTTGTTATTTTGATGGTGAATTAGTGGTAGACGATGATAACCTTGGGAAATATGTTGGAGAGTCATTAAACCGGCAAAAGTAATTCGACGATGTAACTTCGTTCAGTTGAAAGATACAAAATATAAATTGACTAATATTAAATCCAATGAATTTGACATTGATTTGATTTGTAATTGGCCTACGAATTCTGGATCGGAAACCATTAAAACAGTTGATGATGATGATGTGGGTATAATGTTTTCAGTGGCCATGAAATCCATAGGGCTTTATGTTACAAAGCGCAAACGGGTTCTAGTCGAAGAAGATACATCTCCAGTAGAAGACAACATTGAATGTCAAAATATTTGATGGTAGAAGTGGTCATCAAAATGCTTTTTCGAGCTTTAATCCTTCGAGTTTTAATACTACATCCTTTGGTTTTCCACCGTGTTCGAGTTATCAACAAGATATTGGATACAGTGAACCCAATAGTACTCAAGGAAGTTTCACGCACATGATGGGAAGGTTGACTGCATTTTAGTTACTTCTTGAATCTATTAGCATACATTATTATTGTACTTCGTAATTACTCTGTTTTATATGCACTATTGTTACTCAACAATCAAATCCTTTTTGCTCTACTCGACCGTCAAATTATTACACGTCCCCTTTCATGCATCCTATGCAATCTGAGTTGCAACATTTAAGTCAGAGGTATGTGAAATATTTACAGTTAACTCATTGATTTTGTATGTGAAGTAATACATTTAGTTCTCACGTTTATTTTATTTGTATCTTCAGCGCTTAAATCCACGACATTGCTACACAATCAGATATCTAAGTAGTGAATGAGGGCATTGTAGCAAATGAGGAAGTAAACAATGTTTAGAAGGACGGGGGTGGAATAGATTTAGGGGACTATGAAGACCCCCCCTATTTATAGTATGGATGTAGTGAGCATACCAGAGAATGATGTTTCCTGGATAGAGAGCATGTAAATAATAACAAACCATTAGACTTTAATTTTTCTGATTCGAAAGGTAGAAATACTGAAGATAGTAATGATAATGAAATGAAATTTGCCCTTGATGATGAATTATGTACAGCCCAGCTAATGGTGAATTCAAATGTTGTAGATACGCAATTTAAAATTGAGATTTTTTACACACTAAGTGTCCAAAATGGTTTCAAAGTTTGTATGTTTTTGAAATGAAAGAAAAATTCAAACAATAATTAAGTGAATGGTCAATTCCTCATGTTGTCTCTTTCAAACCTATTAAGTCCAATAAAACCAAATATACTACCATCTGTAATGTCAATATCATCTGTCCGTGGAGAATTCATGCGATTGTTTCAAAAAAAGCCAGGCAAAGTTGGTGGCTTGTAAGAAAATATCCAAGCAAACACAAATGCGTGAATCCAACGGTTAACGCAAACCACAAGCAAGCAACATTGTCATTTCTAGTTTCGAAGATCTTATCGTTCATAAAATTTGATTTGAATATAACCACTGGTACTTACAATTTTTAGTGGAGGAACAATTGTTTGTGAAGATTAGTTATATGAAGACATGGAGAGTGTTGAGAAAGGCCCTCGAAAAAGTATAAGGAGACTGGGTGGAATTGTATGGCACCTCAAGGAAATATTTCATAGAAATTGCAAGAACGAATCCGGCAAGCGTAGGGCATGTTGTTATGGACGATATTGGAGTGTTTGAACGTGCTTTTTGGGCAGTTGGACCGTATATTGAAGGATTTGCACATTGTCATCCATTATTGTGTATTGATGGTAAACATTTATACGGAGAATACAAAGGAACATTGCTAGTAGCTACTGCTGTTGACGCGGATGACCATTTTATCCTTTGGCTTATGCCTTGGTTCACAGAATCGGTAGAGGACTATCTTTTGCCTTGGTTCACAGAAGGAAATCCAACTTCCAAATACGTGACATTTGCGGTTTTATTTGTAGAGCCTAGTATGGCGACATAGTGGGATGGCGCTTATGCCGTCTATGATTAATACTTATGATTTGAAGTTGTTTTATACACTATGCACTCATGATAGTACCAAATGATTTGTTTTAAACGTATCAAGCATTCTTGGCTATTACAAGGTAAAAACCCTATCCTCCGGCTTGCGTCGCATTGTGTGATGGGAACTGGGTCTTATAATAGCTTCATTTTTCCTTATTTAGCATTGCGCTGTTTTTTTTATGCACTGGTGTTCTTGGGAGGAAACCCGTTCCGTGTTATACGGCGTGGTCCCTTGATTTACCTAATTTTAAAATAAAGATTAATAACTGTTTTAGTTCTCACACCAGTCCCATGACTGACCTGGAGTTTATTGTTTTAACCTAAACTCTGGGTGCCCTTATTTTGACACGGGCAGCTAGTAGTTTTGGTTTTGCAGATTTATATTCACAGGATCCTGGTTTACCGCTGGAACGATATCCGGAAAGCTTTGTATCCATATATCTCCTTCTAGTTGTGTATTGTATTATTTTCCGCTGCGATGTATTTATTGTAATCTCTGATATTTCTGTGTAATATTTATTTGTTTATAATCTGTATATTCTTGTATTCTGATGCATTGTTATAATATACAATGAAATGTTCTTCCGTCTGCGTTCTGTTTTGTCGTGTTCTCACAGTAATTCGTTCTTTCTCTTCTCTTCGGAGACCGGGGAAGTTCGGGTCGTCTCATTTTGGTATCAGAGCTTTGGTTTACAAAGCTCAGAGAACAAGACACATTAGAACCATGCGAAAGAATTCATCAGAAATTGGATTAGTAATATCCAATGGGAATGACTCTTTAGAGATGGGATCAGTAGTATCCTAGAACGAGTGTGAAGAGTATATTTTTAAAATAGAAAACAAGTTTTGTTTTGAAAATTTAAATCCCTTATTCGTATTTGATCATTTATTATATATTGATTTGGACAATCCGATATATAAAGATTTTGCATATATGTCTTGCAAACGTGTATTCAAAGTTTTAATGTATTGGATAGTTATAGAATCATACTCTAGTTGCCCGGGGATAATTCTGGTGATGGGGCACCATCGCCAGTATTTATTTTCGAGCGACGAAAGTGAGATTTCCATAAATTTCCAATTGACTGGTGTGAGAACCGAAACTAGATAGGGCTTATTGTTGTGATTTGGCATCAAAAATCTGATTTTTGACTACATATCAAAGTTATGCATTTGAAATGATAATCAACTAATTGATTAATGGGTGTGTTGTTTGATTACTGTTTTGATTAGTTGAAATTTTAACCATATAGCCAATTTGATCAAACATTGAATTATATTGAAAATTGGTCGCATTTGCTTGCATATACATGTGCTTACATTGAACAGGTCATAGCAAGGAGGCTAGAGCAGAAGAATAAAATTGTTTGCCCGACAAATAGGTACATGTTTACTACATAATTTACTGTTTTGTTTGGGTGACGATGATTTTATGAGCCTATTGGCTAGCCGCTTGGCCTTTTCTTTTTCTTTTTGAGATCAGAAGGCCTGTATGGCAATTTCGGGATTTTCCCGTGGCTCCCGGTGCAGGGGAGGTTATGGCGATTTTTTTCGAAAATTTAGGGTGTTAGCCAAATTTTTGAAGAATTTGAAAATTCTCAGAAACTGAAAAGCTAGAGAATGGAAGCCGAATCGAACGTAGAGTTGATTAATCAAACCACTTTCGACTTTGTTCCTTTTCGGGGACGAAAATTTTAAGTGGGGGAGATTGTAACAACCCGAAAATCTGGGCCAGTTTAAAATTTTTATTTTGGCAATTCTAGCGAATTTTGAACAATTAAAATGAATTATTTTAAATAGTGACGACGAGAAACTTATTTTGAATAGAATTCGAACGTATATATTATATAGTTCGTCATTAGAATATAAATAATTATATATATAATTATAATAGAATTGAAAATGGCGCGGTAGTTCGATAATTCGATTTCAAACTTCAATTGAATGTACCGGGTGCAAAACAATCCGGATTTTAGTGAAACCAAAAATCATGGGATCTAATTGAGAATATCTTTCCAAGAATCCGAAAAATTGAAATTTCATAGCGGGAATCAAAAGATATGTCCAGTTGAAAATTCTGAATAGTCGCTATGGAATTCAGGCCCTTAAAAATGGAAATTTTGCAAACGACCTCGGATTTCGACGAAACCACTTTTGTTGGATCCGGGATGTAAAGTTATTGCTAGGTTTCAAATTTCATAATTTTTCGAATCAATATGTGAGCGTGGAAAAGGAAAACGCGTTTGACCAGTTTCAGTTGATTTTAATCGACTGGAAAATGGCCATTTTCATATAGGCTCAGAATTCGACGAAACTAGTTTTGTTAGGACCGTATCGTCAATACGAAGCTAGAAAATATTTTTCGGGAATTTTTCTAGTTAGTATGTGGCCCCGGTAATTTGAAATGTACGTTTGAAATTCAATATAATGATTTAAATGTAAATTCAACGGAAACTGATCGAAACGATCGAATCAGCCTGCGATACATATCCCATTGTGTTCGGAATGGGGGTAAAACGCTAGGGACGACAGGCGGTGGGTCTCGTTTAGAGGCCGAAATTAAAAGTTACTTTTTGAAATTAAATAGAAAAAAAATATATAATAAAAAAATAAAACCCCTCCTCCCTTTTATCATTGCTCAGGCCCCCCAATTCAAAACACTTTCAGAATCGAAATAAAAAAAAAGAAAAAAAAGCGCGCTCGAGCTCCCAGGCCGCCGGCGGTGCTCCGTCGCCTCCCTCTCCACCTTCACCGCACCTCCCTCCATCCTCTTCTCTCCCTCCCCCTCTTCGACTGCTAACCGACGCAGCCCCCCCCCCCCCAAATTGAGCCAAAAATCCCCGCCTGGATCTGCGCCTAACCCTAGAGGCTCCGCCATCCTCGCTGTAGCCGCTGACCAGGGGAGCACCAACCGCCCAGCGCCCCACCTGAAGTCGTGCAACCACGCTGAGCACCACGCCAGTCGAGGCTCCGACCACCGTAAAGCCCAGCGTCCAATCCGCGAGCGCCACACCCAAAAAAAAAAACTGTGAAAACTTCACTGTCCTTCCTCTGCGATGTGAGTGAATTTGCATTTAATTGATTTAATTATTTTCAGTTTAATATAAATCTCCTTGAGTTTGTTTCCAGGTTTGAACGTAATAAAAATAAGATTTTCTCCTTAGGAAAAGATTGTATTTTTAGAGGTGAAAAGAGTAGGTTTTTGTATGTAAAGCATTGATTTTTTATAAGTAGAAAAACTTGATTTTTATATGTGAAGTAGCGATGTAAAAATGTGATTTTTACAGCGTTGAAGTAAAAATTTTTATATATTGAATAGCGAAGTAAAAATTCGATTTTTATATATTGAATAGCGAAGTAAAAATTCGATTTTTATATATTGAATAGCGAAGTAAAAATTCGATTTTTATATATTGAATAGCGAAGTAAAAATTCGATTTTTATATATTGAATAGCATAGTAAAAATTCGATTTTTATATATTGAATAGCATAGTAAAAATTCGATTTTTATATATTGAATAACAAAGTAAAAATTCGATTTTTATATATTGAATAGCATAGTAAAAATTCGATTTTTATATATTGAACAGCATAGTAAAAATTCGATTTTTATATATTGAATAGCATAGTAAAAATTCGATTTTTATATATTGAATAACAAAGTAAAAATTCGATTTTTATATATTGAATAGCGAAGTAAAAATTCGATTTTTATATATTGAATAGCGAAGTAAAAATGTGATTTTTACATATGTAGAGAATACGAGCAAAGAAAGTGGCAAGAGGCGAGAACGGCGAAGATTTCTGCAAAGAAGAGTTGTGGGATTGGATTAGCACTTCTATGAGAATTTCTCACTCTTTGATTTAATTTTCTAGTTATATATATATACTAGGATGCAGACGGTGTTTAGTAGCACCCGACACCCGTCGTCCACAGACCATGGACGGCTTGTATGCTTGTTTGTTTGATTTGATGTGTAGTTGATTGTGTGATGTGATGTGTAATGAAATAAAATATTTATATAGTTAAAAATATTTTATAGTTAAAAATAGAATTTTTAACTTATATATGAAATGAAATAAAAAAATAAACAAACCGGACGGTTTGTTTATATACACACAATTGACTGATATTGATTGGGACGATAAATTTTACACTTCGCCACACTGCACAAATAAAATCTGTGTTTGATTTGTTTGAAACCCCACACGGGTATTGGGGTGATATATGACATACACTAATCCCAATAAATAGTTGTATGTCGATCGATTGATTGACAGACTGTTATAAGCGTTGAATATCTATATTTGATGCTTATACAGTGTAGAATGCATTTTGGACGATGGTTGATTATTCATCGTTGTTATTGTATACATGTGTTGTAGAAAATCCATATAATTAACATTATATGGTAATTGATTGGGCCTCATTCCAGTTTTGAAAAAGAAATATTCGAAATAGAATACTTGAAAATAGGAACATATGAAGCCGTGTTGATTAGATTGACGCCATTTTGACATGAATGATATTTATATCGATTTTATTCATTTTATAATGAATATCGAAAGTGATTTCAAAATCTGATATTTTGAAAGGAAATGAATTCGAATTGAAATCGAAAAGAAATGAATTCGAATTGAAATCGAAAGGAAATGAATTCGAATTGAAATCGAAAAGAAATGAATTCGAATTGAAATTGAATAGAAAGGAATTTAAATTGAAATGGAATAGAAATGAATTCGAATTGAAATTGAATATAAAACGAATTCGAATTGAATTGAATGTAAAATGAATTGGAATTGAAATTGAATATAAAACGAATTCGAATTGAATTGAATGTAAAACGAATTCGAATTGAATTGAATTTAAAAAGGATTCGAATTGAATTGAATTGAAAAGAAAATGAATTAAAATCGAATTAAAATCGAAATTGAATTGAAATCAATTTGAAATCAATTTGAAATGAATTTAAAACGAATTTATATTGGAATATTCAATTTTGATTTGAAATTGAATATGAAGTTGAAACCGTTTTGAAAAATGAATTTTAAAACGAATTCTAAAGTATGTTTTAAAAGGAAATCGACGAAGTATATATTATATATATAATATAATGGCCTGAATAGAACGCGCCGCGCCGCGGCAGTTCGCGAATTTCGACCATTGATTTCGAACGGATATTGCGGGAGATCCGACGGTCGATTCTCCTAAAACCAGAACCGTTGGGTTCGTATCGAAAAGAGCTTTCTAACGAATATTAAAAATTTGAAATCTAACGGTTGGTTTTGGAATTATGTCCAAATCAAATTTGAAAAAGGTCGCTATAAGTGCAGTTCGATGGCCATTGATGGAAATCGACTGTACGGGCCTTGACAAAATTATTAAAAATAGTAATAATTGGTGTAAAATCATAAGAAATGATTTAGAAAGAATTGGGATGAAAAACTCCATATTTGAAAAGATAAAAATAGATTTTTATCGAAATGAACTAGTTTTGAACTAGAATAGTAATTTATTTATTTTTAAAATAAATAAATTGGATTTGAAATGGTTTTGAAAATAACCAGAACTTCCAATAATTGCATTGGAATGGATTTGAATCGAAATTGTCTTCGGAATATTTCGATGTTGGATTTCGTGATTATGCAGATATTGTTATGGAAATTTGAAAGATATAGATATGTATATCGTTATTTCCAATACGATATCTGTTGGTCGTAGAATTTGACATTGAATATAAGCCGATATATTTTCTATTCAGAGCCTTGTATTTAATATCAAATGTGATTTGGGTTTGTCGTGAATGGTATCTTGACTAACACTGTTCTTGAACCCAGTTGAGAAAAGATTAAATCTTTTTATTTAGATTTAGTGAAGTGTACCAATTAAATAATATTTAATTGAATTGGTATTGATTTTTGGGTTTATCGTGAACAGTGTTTTAAATAACACTTGTTCTTTAACCCGATAATTAATGAATGTGATTTTGGGTTTATTGTGGGTCGTGTTTTAAATGACATTGGTTCTTTAACCCAGTTAAAGATTAAAACTAAGCGGAGTTTTAATGAATCTTTAATTAGATTGAAATGATCGAGAATGGAGTATCACCAATTTTGCTCTAGGCGATAGTTAAATCTTTAATTAGATTTGAACGTGAAATGGTAATTGAATTTACCGATAACACCGTGGTGTTAGATATGAAGTATTACCAGTTTTACTTCATGGGATGAATAGGTTGGGATTGGGAAATTAAAACAAATAATTACTTCGGAAAGGTTCGTTAATCCCGACTAGTTGAATCGAAATTCAAAAGAAGATTAGAGAATAAATTCAAGGAATTTATCTTGGATAAAATTAATGGGAACCTTTCCCTATGAATGTGAAATTTAGAGACTAACGGTCGGTTAGCCAAGCAGAATGGTTTTCTGGATATTGATCTGATGTTGGTTTCGGCCTTCGGGGTTAATATTTGGAGAATTATTCTCTTGATTAATTTACGGTTAGTGACTGATGAATTGGAATGAGGCGTATGTTGTGTTTGTGTAACACTTATTAAAAATATACGCGAGTTATTCGGAAAGACCGGGTTTATCCCATTCTGAATAACTGATACGACGATAAGTCGAAGATGAAGATGGTGGTGGAAGACCGGAAGTCTTCACATCGTTTGGGTGATTACTGATGATCTTGATTGGGCTGTACACCCAAGATGAGGGAATCAATCGGTGGTCGTCCAGATGTGCTTGGAGATCGATGGATATGCGAGGAAAGTGCCTCCGGTTTCGTTCAGACCCAGAACGGACTTGTAAATGGACTGTGTGTCTGACATTGGATTTCGTTCTATGTGACTGATATCGGTTGCATAGAGTGGTTTGCCTGTGTGGCATGCTAAGATGCAATTGATCGAGGCTTCTGTTGAAAAGCAAAGTCTTGTGGTGATGATCAAAGCACAGCCTGTGTGGCACAACTTTGTGTAACGTGAATTCGCGAGCCTCACACCCCGGTTGTGAACCAAAAACGGGAGAGGACCTCAGGGAGGGCATGCGTATCTTTCTAGCTAGGGTGGTGTCAGTGACCTACCAGCCCTGACATTTATATACTTTTCACCTGTGTGGTTGTTGCTGTTGCGAGGCGCCTCGGTTTGATCGGACGATCCGGGTCAGATGGAGTCATTAGATGGCTCATTTGCGCCCCAAAGGGCGGGGAAACGTAGTGTTCAGGCATTTTAATCCACACCGGTGGACCGGCCCTGACGATCCAAGGGTCACTCGAGCTCTGATCCTGAGACATGGTAGGCTAGATTGTCTCGAATAGGTAGAGGACTATCTTTTGCCTTGGTTCACAGAAGGAAATCCAACTTCCAAATACGTGACATTTGCGGTTTTATTTGTAGAGCCTAGTATGGCGACATAGTGGGATGGGGCGCTTATGCCGTCTATGATTAATACTTATGATTTGAAGTTGTTTTATACACTATGCACTCATGATAGTACCAAATGATTTGTTTTAAACGTATCAAGCATTCTTGGCTATTATAAGGTAAAAACCCTATCCTCCGGCTTGCGTCGCATTGTGTGATGGGAACTGGGTCTTATAATAGCTTCATTTTTCCTTATTTAGCATTGCGCTGTTTGTTTTATGCACTGGTGTTCTTGGGAGGAAACCCGTTCCGTGTTATACGGCGTGGTCCCTTGATTTACCTAATTTTAAAATAAAGATTAATAACTGTTTTAGTTCTCACACCAGTCCCATGACTGACCTGGAGTTTATTGTTTTAACCTAAACTCTGGGTGCCCTTATTTTGACACGGGCAGCTAGTAGTTTTGGTTTTGCAGATTTATATTCACAGGATCCTGGTTTACAGCTGGAACGATATCCGGAAAGCTTTGTATCCATATATCTCCTTCTAGTTGTGTATTGTATTATTTTCCGCTGCGATGTATTTATTGTAATCTCTGATATTTCTGTGTAATATTTATATGTTTATAATCTGTATATTCTTGTATTCTGATGCATTGTTATAATATACAATGAAATGTTCTTCCGTCTGCGTTCTGTTTTGTCGTGTTCTCACAGTAATTCGTTCTTTCTCTTCTCTTCGGAGACCGGGGAAGTTCGGGTCGTCTCATTTTGGTATCAGAGCTTTGGTTTACAAAGCTCAGAGAACAAGACACATTAGAACCATGCGAAAGAATTCATCAGAAATTGAATTAGTAATATCCAATGGGAATGACTCGTTAGAGATGGGATCAGTAGTATCCTAGAACGAGTGTGAAGAGTATATTTTTAAAATAGAAAACAAGTTTTGTTTTGAAAATTTAAATCCCTTATTCGTATTTGATCATTTATTATATATTGATTTGGACAATCCGATATATAAAGATTTTGCATATATGTCTTGCAAACGTGTATTCGAAGTTTTAATGTATTGGATAGTTATAGAATCATACTCTAGTTGCCCGGGGATAATTCCGGTGATGGGGCACCATCGCCAGTATTTATTTTCGAGCGACGAAAGTGAGATTTCCATAAATTTCCAATTGACTGGTGTGAGAACCGAAACTAGATAGGGCTTATTGTTGTGATTTGGCATCAAAAATCTGATTTTTGACTACATATCAAAGTTATGCATTTGAAATGATAATCAACTAATTGATTAATGGGTGTGTTGTTTGATTACTGTTTTGATTAGTTGAAATTTTAACCATATAGACAATTTGATCAAACATTGAATTATATTGAAAATTGGTCGCATTTGCTTGCATATACATGTGCTTACATTGAACAGGTCATAGCAAGGAGGCTAGAGCAGAAGAATAAAATTGTTTGCCCGACAAATAGGTACATGTTTACTACATAATTTACTGTTTTGTTTGGGTGACGATGATTTTATGAGCCTATTGGCTAGCCGCTTGGCTTTTTCTTTTTCTTTTTGAGATCAGAAGGCCTGTATGGCAATTTCGGGATTTTCCCGTGGCTCCCGGTGCAGGGGAGGTTATGGCGAATTTTTTCGAAAATTTAGGGTGTTAGCCAAATTTTTGAAGAATTTGAAAATTCTCAGAAACTGAAAAGCTGGAGAATGGAAGCCGGATCTAACGTAGAGTTGATTAATCAAACCACTTTCGACTTTGTTCCTTTTCGGGGACGAAAATTTTAAGTGGGGGAGATTGTAACAACCCGAAAATCTGGGCCAGTTTAAAATTTTTATTTTGGC
Organism: Allium sativum; assembly: GCA_030737875.1. Taxonomy (NCBI): domain Eukaryota; kingdom Viridiplantae; phylum Streptophyta; class Magnoliopsida; order Asparagales; family Amaryllidaceae; genus Allium; species Allium sativum. The sequence continues at coordinate 1,043,055,701 of CM060913.1, forward strand.
AATTCTAGCGAATTTTGAACATTTAAAATGAATTAGTTTAAATAGTGACGACGAGAAACTTATTTTGAATAGAATTCGAACGTATATATTATATAGTTCGTCGTTAGAATATAAACAATTATATATATAATTATAATAGAATTGAAAATGGCGCGGTAGTTCGATAATTCGATTTCAAACTTCAATTGAATGTACCGGGTGCAAAACAATCCGGATTTTAGTGAAACCAAAAATCATGGGATCTAATTGAGAATATCTTTCCAAGAATCCGAAAAATTGAAATTTCATAGCGGGAATCAAAAGATATGTCCAGTTGAAAATTCTGAATAGTCGCTATGGAATTCAGGCCCTTAAAAATGGAAATTTTGCAAACGACCTCGGATTTCGACGAAACCACTTTTGTTGGATCCGGGATGTAAAGTTATTGCTAGGTTTCAAATTTCATAATTTTTCGAATCAATATGTGAGCGTGGAAAAGGAAAACGCGTTTGACCAGTTTCAGTTGATTTTAATCGACTGGAAAATGGCCATTTTCATATAGGCTCAGAATTCGACGAAACTAGTTTTGTTAGGACCGTATCGTCAATACGAAGCTAGAAAATATTTTTCGGGAATTTTTCTAGTTAGTATGTGGCCCCGGTAATTTGAAATGTACGTTTGAAATTCAATATAATGATTTAAATGTAAATTCAACGGAAACTGATCGAAACGATCGAATCAGCCTGCGATACATATCCCATTGTGTTCGGAATGGGGGTAAAACGCTAGGGACGACAGGCGGTGGGTCTCGTTTAGAGGCCGAAATTAAAAGTTACTTTTTGAAATTAAATAGAAAAAAAATATATAATAAAAAAATAAAACCCCTCCTCCCTTTTATCATTGCTCAGGCCCCCCAATTCAAAACACTTTCAGAATCGAAATAAAAAAAAAGAAAAAAAAAGCGCGCTCGAGCTCCCAGGCCGCCGCCGCCGGCGGTGCTCCGTCGCCTCCCTCTCCACCTTCACCGCACCTCCCTCCATCCTCTTCTCTCCCTCCTCCTCTTCGACTGCTAACCGACGCAGCCCCCCCCCCCCCAAATCGAGCCAAAAATCCCCGCCTGGATCTGCGCCTAACCCTAGAGGCTCCGCCATCCTCGCTGTAGCCGCTGACCAGGGGAGCACCAACAGCCCAGCGCCCCACCTGAAGTCGTGCAACCACGCTGAGCACCCCGCCAGTCGAGGCTCCGACCACCGTAAAGCCCAGCGTCCAATCCGCGAGCGCCACACCCAAAAAAAAAAACTGCGAAAACTTCACTGTCCTTCCTCTGCGATGTGAGTGAATTCGCATTTAATTGATTTAATTATTTTCAGTTTAATATAAATCTCCTTGAGTTTGTTTCCAGGTTTGAACGTAATAAAAATAAGATTTTCTCCTTAGGAAAAGATTGTATTTTTAGAGGTGAAAAGAGTAGGTTTTTGTATGTAAAGCATTGATTTTTTATACGTAGAAAAACTTGATTTTTATATGTGAAGTAGCGATGTAAAAATGTGATTTTTACAGCGTTGAAGTAAAAAAATTTATATATTGAATAGCGAAGTAAAAATTCGATTTTTATATATTGAATAGCGAAGTAAAAATTCGATTTTTATATATTGAATAGCGAAGTAAAAGTTCGATTTTTATATATTGAATAGCGAAGTAAAAATTCGATTTTTATATATTGAATAGCATAGTAAAAATTCGATTTTTATATATTGAATAGCATAGTAAAAATTTGATTTTTATATATTGAATAACAAAGTAAAAATTCGATTTTTATATATTGAATAGCATAGTAAAAATTCGATTTTTATATATTGAACAGCATAGTAAAAATTCGATTTTTATATATTGAATAGCATAGTAAAAATTCGATTTTTATATATTGAATAACAAAGTAAAAATTCGATTTTTTATATTGAATAACGAAGTAAAAATTCGATTTTTATATATTGAATAGCGAAGTAAAAATGTGATTTTTACATATGTAGAGAATACGGGCAAAGAAAGTGGCAAGAGGCGAGAACGGCGAAGATTTCTGCAAAGAAGAGTCGTGGGATTGGATTAGCACTTCTGTGAGAATTTCTCACTCTTTGATTTAATTTTCTAGTTATATATATACTAAGATGTAGACGGTGTTTAGTAGCACCCGACACCCGTCGTCCACAGACCATGGACGGCTTGTATGCTTGTTTGTTTGATTTGATGTGTAGTTGATTGTGTGATGTGATGTGTAATGAAATAAAATATTTATATAGTTAAAAATATTTTATAGTTAAAAATAGAATTTTTAACGTATATATGAAATGAAATAAAAAATAAACAAACCGGACGGTTTGTTTATATACACACATTTGACTGATACTGATTGGGACGATAAATTTTACACTTCGCCCCACTGCACAAATAAAATCTGTGTTTGATTTGTTTGAAACCCCACACGGGTATTGGGGTGATATATGACATACACTAATCCCAATAAATAGTTGTATGTCGATCGATTGATTGACAGACTGTTATAAGCGTTGAATATCTATATTTGATTCTTATACAGTGTAGAATGCACTTTGGATGATGGTTGATTATTCATCGTTGTTATTGTATACATGTGTTGTAGAAAATCCATATAATTAACATTATATGGTAATTGATTGGGCCTCATTCCAGTTTTGAAAAAGAAATATTTGTAAAAGAAATATTTGACTAGAAATATTCGAAATAGAATATTTGAAAATAGGAACATATGAAGCCGTGTTGATTAGATTGACGCCATTTTGACGTGAACGATATTTATATCGTTTTTATTCATTTTATAATGAATATCGAAAGTGATTTCAAAATCTGATATTTTGAAAGGAAATGAATTCGAATTGAAATCGAAAAGAAATGAATTCGAATTGAAATCGAAAGGAAATGAATTCGAATTGAAACCGAAAAGAAATGAATTCGAATTGAAATTGAATAGAAAGGAATTCGAATTGAAATTGAATAGAAATGAATTCGAATTGAAATTGAATATAAAACGAATTCAAATTGAATTGAATGTAAAATGAATTCGAATTGAAATTAAGTATAAAACGAATTCGAATTGAAATGAATGTAAAACGAATTCGAATAGAATTGAATTTAAAAAGGATTCGAATTGAATTGAATTGAAAAGAAAATGAATTCAAATCGAATTAAAATCGAAATTGAATTGAAATCAATTTGAAATCAATTTTAAATGAATTTAAAACGAATTTATATTGGAATATTCAATTTTGATTTGAAATTGAATATGAAGTTGAAACCGTTTTGAAAATTGAATTTTAAAACGATTTCTAAAATACGTTTTAAAAGGAAATCGACGAAGTATATATTATATATATAATATAACGGCCTGAATAGAACACGTCGCGCCGCGGCAGTTCGCGAATTTCGACCATTGACTTCGAACGGATATTGCGGGAGATCCGACGGTCGGATTGTCCTAAAACCGGAACCGTTGGGTTCGTATCGAAAAGAGCTTTCTAACAAATATTAAAAATTTGAAATCTAACGGTTGGATTTGGAATCATGTCCAAATCAAATTTGAAAAAGGTCGCTATAAGTGCAGTTCGATGGCCATTGATGGAAATCGACTGTACGGGCCTTGACAAAATTATTAAAAATAGTAATAATTGGTGTAAAATCATAAGAAATGATTTAGAAAGAATTGGGATGAAAAACTCCATATTTGAAAAGATAAAAATAGATTTTTATCGAAATGAACTAGTTTTGAACTAGAATAGTAATTTATTTATTTTTAAAATAAATAAATTGGATTTGAAATGGTTTTGAAAATAACCGGAACTTCCAATAATTGCATTGGAATGGATTTGAATCGAAATTGTCTTCGGAATATTTCGATGTTGGATTTCATGATTATACAGATGTTGTTATGGAAATTTGAAAGATATAGATATGTATATCGTTATTTCCAATACGATATCTGTTGGTCGTAGAATTTGACATTGAATATAAGCCGATATATTTTCTATTCAGAGCTTTGTATTTAATATCAAATGTGATTTGGGTTTGTCGTGAATGGTATCTTGACTAACACTGTTCTTGAACCCAGTTGAGAAAAGATTAAATCTTTTTATTTAGATTTAGTGAAGTGTACCAATTAAATAATATTTAATTGAATTGGTATTGATTTTTGGGTTTATTGTGAACAGTGTTTTAAATAACACTTGTTCTTTAACCCGATAATTAGTGAATGTGTTTTTGGGTTTATTGTGGGCCGTGTTTTAAATGACATTGGTTCTTTAACCCAGTTAAAGATTAAAACTAAGCGGAGTTTTAATGAATCTTTAATTAGGTTGAAATGATCGAGAATGGAGTATCACCAATTTTGCTCCAGGCGATAGTTAAATCTTTAATTAGATTTGAACGTGAAATGGTAATTGAATTTACCGATAACACCGTGGTGTTAGATATGAAGTATTACCAGTTTTACTTCATGGGATGAATAGGTTGGGATTGGGAAATTAAAAAAAATGATTACTTCGGTAAGGTTCGTTAATCCCGACTAGTTGAATCGAAATTCAAAAGAAGATTAGAGAATAAAATCAAGGAATTTATCTTGGATAAAATTAATGGGAACCTTTCCCTATGAATGTGAAATTTAGAGACTAACGGTCGGTTCGCCAAGCAGAATGGTTTTCTGGATATTGATCTGATGTTGGTTTCGGCCTTCGGGGTTAATATTTGGGGAATTATTCTCTTGATTAATTTATGGTTAGTGACTGATGAATTGGAATGAGGCGTATGTTGTGTTTGTGTAACACTTATTTAAAATATACGCGAGTTATTCGGAAAGACCGGGTTTATCCCATTCTGAATAACTGATACGACGATAAGTCGAAGATGAAGACGGTGGTGGAAGACCGGAAGTCTTCACATCGTTTGGGTGATTACTGATCTTGATTGGGCTGTACACCCAAGATGAGGGAATCAATCGGTGGTCGTCCAGATGTGCTTGGAGATCGATGGATATGTGAGGAAAGTGCCTCCGGTTTCGTTCAGACCCTGAACGGACTTGTAAATGGACCGTGTGTCTGACATTGGATTTCATTCTATGTGACGGATATCGGTTGCATAGAGTGGTTTGCCTGTGTGGCATGCTAAGATGCAATTGATCGAGGCTTCTGTTAAAAAGCAAAGTCTTGTGGTGATGATCAAAGCACAGCCTGTGTGGCACAGCTTTGTGTAACGTGAATTCGCGAGCCTCACACCCCGGTTGTGAACCAAAAACGGGAGAGGACCTCAGGGAGGGCATGCGTTTCTTTCTAGCTAGGGTGGTGTCAGTGACCTACCATCCCTGACATTTATATACTTTTCACCTGTGTGGTTGTTGCTGTTGCGAGGCGCCTCGGTTTGATCGGACGATCCGGGTCCGATGGAGTCATTAGATGGCTCATTTGCGCCCCAAAGGGCGGGGAAACGTAGTGTTCAGGCATTTTAATCCACATCGGTGGACCGGCCCTGACGATCCAAGGGTCACTCGAGCTCTGATCCTGAGACATGGTAGGCTAGATTGTCTCGAATCGGTAGAGGACTATCTTTTGCCTCGGTTCACAGAAGGAAATCCAACTTCCAAATACGTGACATTTGCGGTTTTATTTGTAGAGCCTAGTATGGCGACATAGTGGGATGGGGCGCTTATGCCGTCTATGATTGATACTTATGATTTGAAGTTGTTTTATACACTATGCACTCATGATAGTATCAAATGATTTGTTTTAAACGTATCAAGCATTCTTGGCTATTATAAGGTAAAAACCCTATCCTCCGGCTTGCGTCGCATTGTGTGATGGGAACTGGGTCTGATAATAGCTTCATTTTTCCTTATTTAGCAGTGCGCTGTTTGTTTTATGCACTAGTGTTCTTGGGAGGAAACCCGTTCCGTGTTATACGGCGTGGTCCCTTGATTTACCTAATTTTAAAATAAAGATTAATAACTATTTTAGTTCTCACACCAGTCCCATGACTGACCTGGAGTTTATTGTTTTAACCTAAACTTTGGGTGCCCTTATTTTGACACGGGCAGCTAGTAGTTTTGGTTTTGCAGATTTATATTCACAGGATCCTGGTTTACAGCTGGAACGATATCCGTAAAGCTTTGTATCTGTATATCTCTTTCTAGTTGTGTATTGTATTATTTTCCGCTGCGATGTATTTATTGTAATCTTTGATATTTCTGTGTAATATTTATTTGTTTATACTCTGTATATTCTTGTATTTTGATGCATTGTTATAATATACAATGAAATGTTCTTCCGTCTGCGTTCTGTTTTGTCGTGTTCTCACAGTAATTCGTTCTTTCTCTTCTCTTCGGAGACCGGGGAAGTTCGGGTCATCTCAATAAATTGGATTTGTGAATGGTTTTAATATAACTAGAATTTCCAATATATGAATTGGAATAGAATAGAATGGAAATCATCTTTGAAATATTTCGATATTGGATTCCGTGATTATATGGATATTGTTATGGGAATTTGGAAGATATATATATATATATCGTTATTCCCAAAACGATATTTGTTGGTTTCAGAATTTGATATTGAATATAAGCCGATATAATTTCTATTCAGAGCCTTGTATTTTATATCAAACTGCATTTTGGGTTTGTCGTGAACGGTGTCTTAAATAACACTGTTCTTAAATCCAGTTGAGAAAAGAATAAATCTTTTAATTAAGATTATTAGAGTTTCCAATTATATTTAATAATTGGAACAAAATGGAATATGATTTAGGTTTATTGTGAACTGTGTTTTTAACTACATTCATTCTTTAACACGATTTATAGTGAAATGTGATTTGGAATTTATAAATCTTTTTATTAAGGTTTAATGGAAATTTTCCAAAGTCAAAATTTCCAATTTAATACAATAAATTGGAATGGATTGGAATTCGATTTGATAATAATCAAAGTGAGCTTCTGTGGAGGAAGACAGTTAATATATATATATATATATATATATATATTTGGAATCTAAAAGGCTTTGTCATTATTCCATTTATATTATCAGTCGGATACAGAAATTGATATCTATTATATATTGATCTGTTTTCCATGAAAATTCCATAATTAATGGAATGTGATTTTGGGTTTATCGTGAAACATGTTTTAAATGACAATGGTCCTTTAACCCAGTTAAAGATAGGATTACATGTCTAACATTGTATTTCGAAACTGTATTGTTGATCTCTGCTAAATACACTCTATTTGGTGGCGGAGAATTTATTCTCTTTCTTAACACCCTTCCCTAAGATGTGCGAGCTTAGAGGTGTTATATCGGTAGAAATCAATGGTATGGTGTAGATTGTCTATGTGGCATGTTTGTGTTTCCAAAGTTAAATAATCAATAATATTGATTTTTGGGAAGATTAAAACTAAGTGGAGTTTTAATGAATCTTTAATTAGATTGAAAAGAGAATGTGGTAATTTAAATTATCAAATTTCGGAAATGATCAAGAACGGAGTAGCACCAGTTTTACTCCAAGCGATAGTTAAATCTTTAATTAGATTTGAACGTGAAATGGTAATTAAATTTACCGATAACATCGTTGTGTTAGATATGGAGTATTACAAGTTTTTCTCCATGGGATGAATAGGTTGGGATTGGGAAATAAAAGAAATGATTACTTCGGTAAGGTGTGCTAATCCCGACTAGTTGATAAACCTTAATTTGGTTTAGAAATGATATCCAATGGAAGATTAAAGAATAAATTTAAGGAATTTATCTTTGATAAAATTAATGGAAACCTTTCCCAAAGGATGTGAATATTTGAATAAAAGAATATTCTGAATTGGAATGAGGCGTATGTTGTGTTCGTGTAGCACTTGTTTATTATATATGCGAGTTATTCGGAAAGGTCGGGTTTATACCCATTCTGAATAACTGATTCGATGATAAGTCAACAATGAAGATGGTGGTTGAAGACCAGAGGTCCTCACATCGTTTGGATGATTACTGATGTCTTGATTGGGCGGTACACCCAAGACAAGGTAATAAGTGGTGATCTTCCAGACGTACTTGGAGATCGACCTGATAGGCGAGGACCTCTATCCTGTATTGGATACGGGACGAGGAATAAGGTGCCCACGGTTTCGTTCAGACCCATAACGAACTTATAAATGGATGTGTGTTTGACATTGGATTTCATTCTGTGTTGATTATTTCTATTAAATATATATCTGTTAGGCAGCGAAGAATTTATTCTCTTGCTTAACGCCCTTTTCTGAGACGTACGAGCTCAGAGGTTATATATCGATAGACATCAGTTACCTGGCGTGGTTTGCATATGTGGCATGCAGAGATGTAGTGATCAAGGCTTCTATTGAAAAGTGGAGTCTTGTGGTTGATGATCAAAGCACGGCCTTAAAGGGCATAGCTTTGTGTATATTTTTAATTAGCGAGCCTCACACCACGGTATGAGTCAAAAACGGGATAAGGGACACAGTGAGAACATGAAGTTTCTTTCTGGCTATCGGCGGTGTCATGGTATGGAGCCCAAACATTTATATTTTTTTACCTATGTGGATGATGGATAGCGAGGCGCCTCAGATATATCGGTTACTACGGAGCCGATGGATAGGTCCGATAGGACCGGGAAACTTGTGCTCTGGAATAACCAATCATCAAATGTAAGAGAGTACTGTCACTGCAGAATCCAAGGGTTGCCCTAAGTGTGTAGTCCTAAGGGATTTGCCAGAGTGTCTCGAAGCGGTTAGGAGTACATCCGTTGCCTCTACTCATAGATGGAACCAATTTCCAATACGTGACATTTCAGTTTTGATTGTAAACCTATATGGCGACATAATAGCATGGGATACTATGTCGTCTATGATTTATACATTTATATTTGAAGCTGTTTTTTGACACTATACACTTATTATAGTATCAAATGATTTGTTTTAAACGTACCAAGCATGTTTGGCTATTATAAGGGAAAACCCTATCCTCCGGCTTGCGTTGCATTATGTGATGGGACCTGGGTCTTATAATAGCTTCATTTTTCCAAAAAGCATTGCGCTGTTTATTTTAGTGCACTGTTATTCATGGGAGGAAACTCATTCCGTGTTATATGGCGTGGTCCGTTGATTTACTTTATTTTAAAGTAAAGTTTCAAATAACTGTTTTAGTTCTCACACCAGTTATATGATTGACCTGGAGTTTACTGTTTTAACCTAAACTCTGGGTGCCCCTATTTTCCACATGTGTAACACCCCGTATATTGAATAACTTGCTATAATATAAAACAGGGCAGAATTAAATTTAAAAATCTGAATCAGGGGAAACGGGTTATGCCATTGCGTTTGTCTCGGAAAAATACGCGAAATAGAGTCCGAGTTTTCGAAAATCGGAGTCCGTATGACCTAGATAAGGCCCAAAGAAGTTTTCAGAAATTTAAAACAGATTTTAAAACAAAAATTTCAAAATTTCAGAAGTGGCGGGAAAATTCCCGCCAGACCCAGGGAGTCGACCTGGGGGTCGACAGGGATGTCGACCTGCCCACCAGGTCGACTAGGGTGTCGACCCTAGTGTCGACCTGGGGGTCGACCTCCCTGGTCGAGCCCAGGTGACCTGGGTGCACCAGTTTGGCTTTTGGGCTGTGTTTTGGTGGCTAGGACGAGATCTGACGGCTCTAATCTGATTTAGGGTTAATCTAATGGCCTAAAACACCTAACTACTCTATAAATACACCCTAAGATTACCCTAATTCATACTAAAAATAGATACAATGCCGTCATGCCGTCAAAATGCAACTTGAAGGAGCCTCCATCAAATTGTAGAAGAAGATAGCATCTCAAATCAACCTCTAATCAACTCTAGCAACTTAATCTTCTTCTTAGGAGTGCTAATCAACAAGTTGTGAGTTTTCTATAGCCTTAATGACCAATTGTTGAAATGATTATGATAGGATATAATGAGGTTATGGCTGTGAACGTGGATCAATGCAAGTTATGCAAGTTATATGCTATGTGTTAATGATGTTATGCATGTTATGCAAGTTATATGCTATGTGTTAATGATGTTATGCATGTCATGCAAGTTATATGTTATGTGTTTGTGATGTTATGCAAGTTACGCAAGTCATATGCTACATGTTCATGATGTTATGCAAGTTATGCAAGTCATATGCTACATGTTCATGATGTTATGAAAGTTATGCAAGTTATATGCTATATGTTCATGATGTTGTGCAAGTTATGCAAGTGTTAGGCTATGTGTTCATGATGCTAGTTATGCAAATTGCTATGATAAACATTGATCCATTATGACACCATGGTTATGCAAGTTTGGTGTATGATTATATGCAAGTGCATATATGATATGTTATGCAAGTTTGGTGTTTGATGATATGCATGTAACATGTGCAAGTTTACACCTTAGTATGATATGCATACATACGCAAGTTAACCCCTTTGTATGTCATACATACATATGCAAGTTTACCCCTTTTGTATGACATAAATAACTTTTGCAAGTTAACCTCTTTATGACATATGTGATTCATGCAAGTTTGGGTTGATTATTCATGCTAGTTGGGTTTGATGATATATGCATGTTGACACCTTTAAAACCTATGTTGATGCTAATGTTATGCAAGTTGAACCCATTGTATTTGTGATGAATCTTCCCTTTTATGTCATGTTAGCGAATTACGTGGGGAACGATGGGGTTAATATACATTATAATGAAATGGTGTGAAGTTGGTATGATTATTCATACCATAAAGTAGATGGACATAATTGAGTCAATTATGTACATCGTTAAAATTGGAATTAATTAGGGAAAATTAATTCGAAATATGGGGGTGATTAATTAGGTGTAATTAATCGACTAAGACACGAGGTTGGACCCCTTTTGTAGCGTAAGACTGCCCGGAACCGACCGGCAAATCCAGCGGCTACAAATGATTGGCCCAATGTGAGAGGTCTTAGGCACAAACTAAATACGTGACAAGTGTATAGACACGAGGTTAGACTCCGTTATGGCGTAAGGCTGCCCGGACCCAACCGGCAAATCCAGCTGCCATAAAAGATAGTCTAATGTGAGAGGTCTTTACAACGGTTACGTTCTTAATCAATTAAGAAACACTTAACCAGATAAGCATGTAGTGGGCATGAGGGGTTAAGTGGGTGCCTTGGGTGGCATGTGGAAATCAAGTAAGTGCCTTGGATGGCATGTGAAATCTAGTGGGTTGCCTTGGGTGGCAATAGAAAATACGATTAGAATACTTAACCAAGTGGAAACATGTAATTAAACAAGAATAAAGGGTTAAGTGAGATGCACTAGATAAAGGGACAAGCTTAGGTGGGTAGCTTGTGGGGGCCCATTTCAACCAGTAACCCATATGTATCTTATTGGGCTCGACCCATGTCGAGGACGGGACACGCATACTGGGCTTGATTATAAGAGGCCAAAACGGGTTAGCGGTGGCAACGCAAGTCCAACGGGTTTCATATGCGTGTGTGGACCCGGGCTGGTAGGTAAGACGTTGTTGCAACGTGTAGGTATAAGCCGTGCACCATTGGTTGTATCGGGTTGCCACTTTGGGGAGTGATACACCCCACTGTTGGGCCAGCACGGGTATCTACGGTAGGGAGCCGATCGCTTGGGGAGTAGTGGGTACACCTAGTGGAGATAGGGGCAGACGGCACCTATGTAGTCAGCTAGGGGTACACGAAACTACTGGGTAAATTTTCTAAGCCCTTGGGTGGGATCAACCTTTAAGTAGGAATGACTGGTGTGGTGCAGTTAGTAATTACCCTTGGGTGGGTAGATGTGTCTTTACCGTTAACTTAGTTCATCCTATGTCTAGTTGGCTACTTAGTGTAGTCATTTATCCCCAGTCATCCCGTACCAAGTTTATATCATACCCTAATTACTTTAATGATTGTGTTGTTAAAGTTATAGGGCTCACTCAGATTTATGTCTGACCCCGTTGTTTTTATCTTTTCCCCCCTCAGGTCCTCAGGTTGGGCCTAGCACTAGTGGGCTTTGATCAGATTTCTTTATCTCTCTTTTGGAGCTTGGACCGTGATGTAAAGCCCAGCTTATCTTTTCTTTTATGGCTATTGCTTATGTAGTGGGATTATGTACTTATGTTTTATCAGGATGGATATTTAGTACTTGACTCTTTATGGTGTTGTAACTAAACATGTTTACCTTCTGTTGCGATGAAATGATGTTTTAGATTTTCAAGTATTTATATCTGTCTTGTTGTAATTTTTCTGTTCTATATTCACTTAAAATGCTCCACCGAAGTTAAGGCATTCCCTTAGTGAGTGACCTTAGCGGGTGTGGGGTGTTACACGTGGTATCAGAGCGAAGGTTACCGGAACAGATAAATTTTTTAGAAAACTATTTTTCTAAAAACATTTTCGAAAGAAGTATTTTCAAAAACATGTCTTTTAAGAGAAAAGTTTTTGAAAGAAAAGCATAATCCCTAATAGCCATATCTTTATCTTTCGAATTCTCTGTTTTGAATCTTTCCTTTTTCGTTTCAGCATGGCTGAAGATCTTAACTTCCCGGAGGGTGTGACGATACCAGTATGGTATAGGAGATTGATGGTGGCTAGGGCCGCCACTGCGGGTCCAGCAAATGTTCCTCCACCAACAGTAGCACCCGATCTTCCTCTTCCCCCTCCTCCTCCTCGCACGGATACTTTTGCTAAGACTTACAAGGAATTTAAGGCTATGGGAGGGAAACCTTTTCAAGGATCCGAAACTTTTGTGGAAGCTAGAGATTGGCTTAAGGAGGTGTAAGAGTTGATAGATATCTTTGAGATGGAAGAAGGAAAGAAAGTCAAGTTAGCTGCTTGGTTGATGAAGGGAGAGGCCTCGTTCTGGTGGGAGGTCACTAATGGAGAGCACCCCGTTGAATCTTAGGCGGATTTCAGGCAAAGATTTGTGGCAAAGTTTCTCTCAATGGCGGAGGAAAATTTGTATATGGAAAGGTTCTTGACTCTAAAGCAAGGAAACCTATCAGTGAAAGAATATGTCAACAAGTTTAATCAATTGGCAAGGTTTGGCATAGACATGGTGAATACACCGGAGAAGAAGGCTTTGAAGTTCGTTAAGGGTTTGAATGAACCGATGCATGGTTTGGCTATGACTCACATCCCTATGGGGGCCACCTTTGAGAAGCTAGTAGACATGGCACTCATGCATGAGGAAGAGAAGGGTCCCAATGCTAATAAGGCACCCGAGAAGAAGGGAGATCAAAAGAGACCTCAACAGCAACAAAACAAAGGTGGGAATGGCAACGGCGGCAAGGGAAAGAAGAAGTGCTTCAATTGCGGGATACCAGGCCACCTAAGCAAAGATTGTCGAAAGAAGAAGAAGACTGGCTGATTCCACTGTGGCGAAGCAGGGCATCTAGTGAAGGACTGCCCTAAGAAGGGGCAAAGGACGGGATCTACCTCAGGGGGACAGGTGCAAGCTCTTATGGCACTAGGTCAGGCTAGGGGGCAAGTTCAGGCTCTCGCGGTTCCACCGATTCAGGAAAGAGGTAGAACTATTTCCGTTGAAAGTCTGGTTTTTCTGTTTGATCATCCTGTCCGTACATTGTTTGATTCTGGCGCATCGCATTCGTTTATCTCATCATCATTAGTTGAGTCACTGCACTTAGACACCAGTCTAGTAGATGATCCCTTGGTTGTTTCAAACCCAATTAGGGGCTCCACTTATTTGTCCATGATATGTTTGGGTTTGAAGATTTCTATACTTAGCGTTGAGTTTAGATGTGATGCTTTTGTTTTGGGCTTCACGGGCTATGGGTTGATTTTGGGCATGGACTGGTTATCTAGTAATGGTGCCGTTCTTGATTGTGAAAGGAGAGTTGTTAGGCTCATGACCCGTTTGGGGAACACTCTCGAGATCTCTTGTAATCCCATGGATTCTGTTATGCTAAGTTATCTTGAATCTCTTAACGCTTCGGTCGAGAGTTTGCGATCTGTTAGGGTGGTCTGAGAGTACTCGGATGTGTTTGAGGTGGTGAAGGGCTTACCTCCGAAGCGGGAGGTAGACTTCCGAATATATCTGGTGGATAATGCTAAACCAGTATCTTTACCAGTGCGCCACATGGCTCCTCGTGAGAGGAGGGAACTCCATAAGCAAGTAGGGGAGTTGCTTGAGAAGGGGTTCATAAGACGAAGTATATCGGAGTGGGGTGCTCCAGTAGTTTTTGCCACAAAGGCGGATGGGTCCCTCAGACTTTGTGTAGACTATAGAGAACTCAACGAGCTCACAAAGAAGAATAGACACCCATTGCTGAGGATTGATGATCTTTTCGATCAGTTCGTTGGCGCCTCAGTGTTTTCGCAATTGGACTTGGCCACGGGGTTTCATCAGTTGAGAGTGGCTGAGGATAGCATAGACAAGACTGCCTTTAGGACTCCGGATGGTTTCTATGAGTGGCTGGTGATGCCATTTGGTTTGACGAATGCCCCTGCATACTTTGTTGATTTGATGAGTAGGGTGTTCAGGGAGTACCTTAATAAGTTCGTGGTGGTCTTTGTGGATGATATCTTAGTATTTTCTAAGAGTGAAGAAGAGCATGCCCTACATCTTAGGGAAGTGTTGGAGACTCTTCGAGCACATAGCCTTAAGGCTAAATTCTCTAAATGTCACTTCTGGAGGAAGGAAGTGCGGTTCTTGGGGCACGTGGTCTCCAAGGAAGGGATAGTTGTGGATCCCGCGAAGGTAGTATCCATCCAAGATTGGAAGGTTCCGAAGATTGCTACCGAGGTGAGGAATTTCTTGGGGTTGGCTGGCTACTATAGGAAGTTTATCAAGGACTTCGCGAAGATATCAGCCCCATTAACTCGCTTGACGAAGAAGAATCTAGTCTTCGTATGGGACGTAGATTGTGATGTTGCGTTCCGACGGTTAAAGAGAGCTTTAACCACAGCTCCAGTCGTAGTGTTGCCAGATGGGAGTAAGCCATTTGTTGTCTATACCGATGCTTGTGGGACAGGACTGGGCGCAGTCTTAATGCAGGAGGGAAGGGTAATAGCCTATGGTGGAAGGCAGTTGAGAGCGCATGAGAAAAATTACCCTACCCATGATTTAGAGTTGGCCGCTATTGTTTTTGCGCTTAAGATTTGGCGCCATTATCTTCTTGGAGAGAGGTTCAAATTGTTCACTGACCACAAATCATTGAAATACTTGTTTTCTCAGAAGGATTTGAACTTGAGACAGCAAAGGTGGATGGAGTTCTTAGCATCCTATGATTTCGAGATAGCGTATTCCCCTGGCAAGGGTAACGTGGTGGCGGACGCCTTGAGTAGAAAAAGGTTGTCCTTGAGTCCATTGTTCGTGGAACGACGAAGCTTGGAATTTATCTCGATGTTTGATTTCAGACCTTCCATTGACTATATACCCGGTTTGTTAGCATCCTTGGAGGTCAGACCTACTCTTTTGGGATGGATTGGCGAGGCACAGCGGGACGACCCACAGTTGGTTGAGTTGGTAGAGAGACTCATAAGGGGGGAGTCGTCCAGCCATTTGAGTAGGTACACCCTAGACGATAGGGGGTGCTTGCGTAGAGACGGTAGACTTTGTGTACCGCAAGACGAGGGTTTGAGGAAGGCTATTCTTGATGATGCACACCGTTCTAGGATGACCATTCATCCCGGTGGGGACAAGATGTACCAAGACATGAAGCGAGTTTTCTTTTGGGCCGGTATGAAGAAAGATGTGGCCGAGTATGTCGCTAGATGCTTAGTGTGCCAACAAGTGAAAGCGGAGCAAAAGAAACCAGGTGGGTTGCTTCACCCATTGGAAGTTCTGCAATGGAAGTGGGATAGCGTCTCGATGGATTTTATTGATGGGTTACCGAGATCGAGGAAGGGTAATACGGGAATTTGGGTTGTGGTAGACAGACTTACTAAGAGCGCCCATTTTATACCCGTGAAGAGCAAGAGGACTGCTCCATGCCTAGCTTCAGTATATCTTCGAGAGATAGTTCGATTGCATGGGGTACCCTCTAGCATAGTGAGTGATCGAGATCCTATCTTCGCTAGCGAGTTTTGGAGGAGTTTGCAAGAAGAACTGGGGACTCAGTTGTATCTGAGCACCGCATATCATCCTCAGACGGACGGCCAGACCGAGAGGGTGAATCGTGTTCTGGAAGACCTTTTGAGACTTTGTATCTTGGATTTTAGAGGTACATGGGAAGAGCATCTTCCATTGGTGGAGTTCGCGTATAATAACAGCTTTCAGTCCAGCATTGGTATGGCTCCTTTCGAAGCTCTTTATGGAAGGCCTTGTCGATCACCTATATGTTGGTGGGAATCTACGGATAAGATCTTGCTTGGGCCCGATATGGTTAGAGAGACTTCGTAGAAGATTGATTTGATTCGAAGAAGGATGAAAGCAGCGCAAGACAGGCAAAAATCTTACGTGGATAAGAGGAGGACGGATCTTGAGTTTGATGTTGGGGACATGGTCTTTGTCAAAGTATCTCCATTACGGAATGTTGTCCGCTTTGGGTCCGTTGGGAAGTTCGCTCCAAGATTTGTAGG
The DNA here is from genome assembly GCA_030737875.1 of Allium sativum. Taxonomy (NCBI): domain Eukaryota; kingdom Viridiplantae; phylum Streptophyta; class Magnoliopsida; order Asparagales; family Amaryllidaceae; genus Allium; species Allium sativum. Next base: position 1,043,072,283 of record CM060913.1, read on the forward strand.
ACTGTTTCCTATTAAGGAAAGAATTGGATGGATGGCATATAGGGTGGATTTACCCGAGAGACTTAGTGGGGTGCATGATGTATTCCATGTATCACATTTGAGGAAGTGCCTACATGAGACCGCAGAGGTGGTAGAGCCGAGCTTGCTTAGAGAAGTGGAGGTAGAGCGTGATGCAACTATTCGACGAGCTCCTACCCGCATCCTTGGGTCAGAGATTAGGAAGTTGAGGAACAGAGAGGTGCAACTAGTCAAGGTGCAATGGGGAGAGGATGAGAGCAATGCTACTTGGGAGACAGAAGCGAAGATGCGCTCACTATACCCATTCCTTTTTGAGGGTATGTCTTTTAACTTCTCCTTTATCGTTTGTCTAGTACTTATCTTATCTTTAGTATGTCCTCTCATTAGTACTTTTGACCTTTAGATAGGGTAAACCTATGGTTGAAACATGTGTTTGAGACATGTTATGATTGATGGATGCGTGTGGATGTAAGTGTTTGCTAGTGGTTGCTCGTGGATGCATATACACACACTTTAGACACTAGATCGGCTCAGTCACTTCATATTGCATATTGCATATAACTGTGTGTAGGTAGCTATATTAATGGATGTATAATGGTTGTGTTATCATATGGATGATGCATTTTGGTGAATGATTGTGCACTCATGTAGAAATAGTATGTGTCGATAGAGTTCTTTCGCATACATATTGGATGCATGGCACTATCATGGTTTGCATTAAGGAGGTCAACTGAATCAGTAGACCGCCTGATTTTGCATTAAGGAACATATATACACACTTCTTGCATATGTTCATACAACATTAGAAACTTTAAGGACAATGGATGCCAGTGGTTGATGGTTTGAGTAGATGGTTGTTTGGTTGGTAGGATACGTTCTTCTTGACTTAGAGATTTCGGGGACGAAATCCTTTAAGTAGGGGAGAATGTAACACCCCGTATATTGAATAACTTGCTATAATATAAAACAGGGCAGAATTAAATTTAAAAATCTGAATCAGGGGAAACAGGTTATGCCATTGCGTTCGTCTCTGAAAAATACGCGAAATAGAGTCCGAGTTTTCGAAAATCGGAGTCCGTATGACCCAGATAAGGCCCAAAGAAGTTTTCAGAAATTTAAAACAGATTTGAAAACAAAAATTTCAAAATTTCAGAAGTGGCGGTAAAATTCCCGCCAGACCCAGGGAGTCGACCTGGGGATCGACAGGGGTGTCGACCTGCCCACCAGGTCGACTAGGGTGTCGACCCTAGTGTCGACCTGGGGGTCGACCTCCCTGGTCGAGCCCAGGTGACCTAGGTGCACCAGTTTGGCGTTTGGGCTGTGTTTTGGTGGCTAGGACGAGATCTGACGGCTCTAATCTGATTTAGGGTTAATCTAATGGCCTAAAACACCTAATTACTCTATAAATACACCCTGAGACTACCCTAATTCATACTAAAAATAGATACAATGCCGTCATGCCGTCAAAATGCAACTTAAAGGAGCCTCCATCAAATTGTAGAAGAAGATAGCATCTCAAATCAACCTCTAATCAACTATAGCAACATAATCTTCTTCTTAGGAGTGCTAATCAACAAGTTGTGAGTTTTCTATAGCCTTAATGACCAATTGTTGAAATGATTATGATAGGATATAATGAGGTTATGGCTATGAATGTGGATCAATGCAAGTTATGCAAGTTATATGCTATGTGTTAATGATGTTATGCATGTTATGCAAGTTATATGCTATGTGTTAATGATGTTATGCATGTCATGCAAGTTATATGCTATGTGTTTGTGATGTTATGCAAGTCATATGCTACATGTTCATGATGTTATGCAAGTTATGCAAGTTATATGCTATATGTTCATGATGTTGTGCAAGTTATGCAAGTGTTAGGCTATGTGTTCATGATGCTAGTTATGCAAATTGCTATGATAAACATTGATCCATTATGACACCATGGTTATGCAAGTTTGGTGTATGATTATATGCAAGTCCATATATGATATGTTATGCAAGTTTGGTGTTCGATGATATGCATGTAACATGTGCAAGTTTACACCTTAGTATGATATGCATACATATGCAAGTTAACCCCTTTGTATGTCATACATACATATGCAAGTTTACCCCTTTTGTATGACATAAATAACTTTTGCAAGTTAACCTCTTTATGACATATGTGATTCATGCAAGTTTGGGTTGATTATTCATGCTAGTTGGGTTTGATGATATATGCATGTTGACACCTTTAAAACCCATGTTGATGCTAATGTTATGCAAGTTGAACCCATTGTATTTGTGATGAATCTTCCCTTTTATGTCATGTTAGCGAATTACGTGGGGAACGATGGGGTTAATATACATGTTAATGAAATGGTGTGAAGTTGGTATGATTATTCATACCATAAAGTAGATGGACATAATTGAGTCAATTATGTACATCGTTAAAATTGGAATTAATTAGGGAAAATTAATTCGAAATATGGGGGTGATTAATTAGGTGTAATTAATCGACTAAGACACGAGGTTGGACCCCTTTTGTAGCGTAAGACTGCCCAGAACCGACCGGCAAATCCAGTGGCTACAAATGATTGGCCCAATGTGAGAGGTCTTAGGCACAAACTAAATACGTGACAAGTGTATAGACACGAGGTTAGACTCCGTTATGGCGTAAGGCTGCCCGGACCCAACCGGCAAATCCAGCTGCCATAAAAGATAGTCTAATGTGAGAGGTCTTTACAACGGTTACGTTCTTAATCAATTAAGAAACACTTAACCAGATAAGCATGTAGTGGGCATGTGGGGTTAAGTGGGTGCCTTGGGTGGCATGTGGAAATCAAGTAAGTGCCTTGGATGGCATGTGAAATCTAGTGGGTTGCCTTGGGTGGCAATAGAAAATACGATTAGAATACTTAACCAAGTGGAAACATGTAATTAAACATGATTAAAGGGTTAAGTGGGATGCACTAGATAAAGGGACAAGCTTAGGTGGGTAGCTTGTGGGGGCCCATTTCAACCAGTAACCCATATGTATCTTATTGGGCTCGACCCATGTCGAGGACAGGACACGCGTACTGGGCTTGATTATAAGAGGCCAAAACGGGTTAGCGGTGGCAACGCAAGTCCAACGGGTTTCATATGCGTGTGTGGACCCGGGCTGTTAGGTAAGACGTTGTTGCATCGTGTAGGTATAAGCCGTGCACCATTGGTTGTATCGGGTTGCCACTTTGGGGAGTGATACACCCCACTATGGGGCCAGCACGGGTATCTACGGTAGGGAGCCGATCGCTTGGGGAGTAGTGGGTACACCCAGTGGAGATAGGGGCAGACGGCACCTATGTAGTCAGCTAGAGGTACACGAAACTACTGGGTAAATTTTCTAAGCCCTTGGGTGGGATCAACCTTCAAGTAGGAATGACTGGTGTGGTGCAGTTAGTAATTACCCTTGGGTGGGTAGATGCGTCTTTACCGTTATCTTAGTTCATCCTATGTCTAGTTGGCTACTTAGTGTAGTCATTTATCCCCAGATATCCCGTACCAAGTTTATATCATACCCTAATTACTTTAATGATTGTGTTGTTAAAGTTATAGGGCTCGCTCAGACTTATGTCTGACACCGTTGTTTTTATCTTTTTCCCCCTCAGGTCCTCAGGTTGGGCCTAGCACTAGTGGGCTTTGATCAGATTTCTTTATCTCTCTTTTGGAGCTTGGACCGTGATGTAAAGCCCAGCTTATCTTTTCTTTTATGGCTATTGCTTATGTAGTGGGATTATGTACTTATGTTTTATCAGGATGGATATTTAGTACTTGACTCTTTATGGTGTTGTAACTAAACATTTTTACCTTCTGTTGCAATGAAATGATGTTTTAGATTTTCAAGTATTTATATCTGTCTTGTTGTAATTTTTCTGTTCTATATTCACTTAAAATGCTCCACCGAAGTTAAGGCATTCCCTTAGTGAGTGACCTTAGCAGGTGTGGTGTGTTACAACATGGGTAGCTTGTAGTTTTGTTTTTGCATATTTATTTTTACAGGATCATGGTTTACAGTTGGAGTTATATTCGGAACGCTCTGTATACTTGTATTTCTTTAAGCTGTGTTATGTATTGATTTTCCACTGCTTTGTATTTGAATCTCTTATATTTATCAAATGTATATTATTTATTCATACTCTGTTATATTCTTGTACTCTGGTGAAATTGTTGTAATATGCAATGAAATGTTCTTCTGTATGTATTCTAATTTGTCATGTTCTCAACTCAACTGGGCTTTCCTATAAGGGCAAGTTTGGATCATATCAGCTCGTATCAGAGCTTTGGTTTACAGAGCTCGAGAACAAGGTACATTAGAACCAAACGAAAGAATTCATCAGAGATTGGGTTAGAGTTATCCAATGAGAATGACTCGTTAGAGATGAGATCAGTAGTATCCTAGAAAGAGTTGGAAGAGTGTTATTTTTAAAATAAAAATGAAAAAAAAAAAATTAGTTTTGAAAATTTAAACCTTATTATATGTATTAGAGTATTTTATTTTATTTTATTTTTATATTAAATTTGGAGAATCGAGTATACAAAAATTTCGCATATACGTGTCATGAACGTATATTCGAAGTCTCAAATATATTGGATAGATATAGAGTCACAATCTAGTAGCACGGAGATAATTCTGATGATTGCTAGCATCATCAGAGTTTATGTTCGTGCTTCAAAAGTGGGATATGTATATATTTCCAATTGACTGGTGTGAGAACCAAAACTAGATAGGATTTACTATTTGTGAATTGGCATCAAAAATTCGATTTTTGTATATATATAAGTTATGTGTTTGAAACGATAATCTACTAATTGATTGCTGATTGTGTTGTTTGATTATTAGTTTGATTAACTGAAATTTTGAACCATTAAGCCAAATTGAATCAAAAATTGAACTAACTTGAAAATTGATTGCAATTGCATATATGTGCTTGTGTATATAACGAACAAGTCATAGCAAGGAGACTAAGAAGAGGAATAAAAATGTATGTCCGACAAATAGGTACATGTTTACTATATTTCGTGGGTTTGGATGATTTCATGAGTCGATTGGCTAGCCGCTTGGATTTTTCTTTTTCTTTTTGGATGATGAGGGCCATGCGTGGCTAGTTGCGGTCTTAAAGATCTCCCAGTACAAAGGAGGTTGTGGCGATTTTTTTTTGAAAATTTATGGTGTAAGCCAAATTTTTGAAAAATTAGAAAATTCTTAGATACTGAAAAGTTGAAGAATAAACGCCATAATAAAAGTTGAGTTGGTTAGTTAAACAACTTTCAGCTCCGTTCCTTTTCGAGGACGAAAAGATTTTAAGTGGGGGAGATTGTAACAACCCGGATTTTCAGAACCAATTTAAAATTTCTATTTTGGCTATTTTAATGGAATTTGAATATTTAAAGTGATTTATTTTCAGTAATAACGACTACAAAATTATTATAATAGAAGTTAGAACAAATAAATTTATTTTAATTATAAAACGAGCCTGAAATGGCGCGGTAGTTTGAAAATTCGATTTCAAATTTCAATTTAATGTACATGATTCAAAATAAATCGGATTTCGGTAAAACCAGAAATATTAGAATTTTTTATATAATATATAGCCCTTAAAAATAGCGATTTTGCAAACGATCTCCGTTTTCAACGAGACCACTTTTGTTGGATCCAAAATGTCAAATTATTGCGAGATTCCAATTTTCATAATTTTTGGAATCAATATGTGAGTATGGCAAAAGAAAACATGTTTTGACAATTTTATTTGAATTGGATCAGCCAGAAAATTACCATTTTTCAAACGGTCTCCAAATTTGACGAAATTAGTTTTATTAGGACTGTATTGTCAAACATAGATAGATTTATTTTTCGGGAATTTTTGGAGTTAGTATGTGGTTCCGGTAAATTAAAATGTATGTTGAAATCATTTTTGAATGTTAAATTAATTTATATTTTAATTTTAATTTTAATGGAAAATGATCGAAACAGTCAAACTGGCTTACGGGACATATCCCATTATGTTCAGAATGGGGGTAATTAGCTAGGGATGATGGTCGTTGGGTTCGATTTGGAGTTCGATTTAAAAAGTAATTTTTTGGGAAAAAAATAATAATATATACATATATGTAATACCCCATCCCATTACTCTCTAAACCTAAATAAAAAACCGCCCCCTTTTTCAAAACTGAAACCCGTCGTTCTCCCCCGCCATCACGCATCGCGCCCTCCCCCTACCACTGTCGCTCAGCCACCGAACCCACCTTCCTCCTCCGCCTAACCCCCCCCTCTTCTCCAGTACACCGACACTCACCTTCCCTCCCCCCTTCAACCAAAGACCACGCCTCCACCCATCTTAGCACCACCAGACCGCGCGCCGCCTCTGGCTGGCACCCCACCGCCTGCAGCAACCCTTCTCCACTCCAAATCCCAACGGTAAGTGTTTTATTTTAATTTATTTAAATAATTAGTTTAATTTAATTAAAGAGCATTGTTTTAAAATAAAACTAACATGGTTTTAGAAAGATAAAAATTGGATTTTTATATATATATATATATATTGACATGATAAATATTGGACTTTAATCTATATAATGGCATGAAATAAAAAATATGATTTTGATATATATAATAGCATTATAAAGATATGATTTTTATTATATGAATAACAATATAAAAATATAATTTTTATATAGACAATACGATAATAAATATATATGATTTTCCATGGTAAATATATATCATTTTTCATGGTAAACATATATGATTTTTCATGGTAAATATATATGACTTTTCATTGTATAAAAATATGATTTTTAGTGTTAAAAAGATATGATTTCTAAGATATAAAAAGATAAGATTTTTAGCGACATAAAAATATGATTTTTAGTAATAAAAATATGATTTATTTATATAACCATGAAATAAAAATTTGATTTTTATTGTATGAACGTTGAAATGAAAGTTTGATTTTTATTACATGAATAGCGAAATAAAATTTTGAATTTTATTGAACGATTACCAAAATAAAATTTTGATTTTTATTACATGAATAGCGAAATAAAAATTGGATTTTATTATGAATAGCAAGATAAAATTTTGATTTTTATACATATAATAGCGATATAAAAATGTAATTTTTATTATAACATTATAAAAATATGATTTTTAAATATATTCTAGCAATATTAAAATATGATTTTTATATGTATAGTAGCAATATAAATATGTGATTTTTATACATATTGTAGCGGCATAAAAATATGATTTTTATATATATAGTAGCAATATAAAAATGTGATCTTTATATATATTGTAGCGGTATAAAAATATGATTTTTATGTATATAGTAGCAATATAAAAATATGATATATATATATATATAGTAGCAATATAAAAATGTGATTTTAATATATATTGTAGCGGTATAAAAATGTGATATATATATATATATATTGTAGTGGTATAAAAATGTGATTTTTATCATGTATAGCTTAAATAAAAATGCGATTTTTAAATATATAAACATTATATTTAAAATGTGATATTTTTTACTATTTACAGCGTGAAAAAGATTACGTTGGAATTTCAGGTAAATCCAAACTATTCAGAAATTCAGAAATAAAACTGGAGGAGTGGAAACTAAAGTTGGGAAATTCTCATTCTAATTTTGTTTACAGTTAAATATATACTAGCATGCAGTCGGTGCTTAGTAGCACCCGACACCTTTGATTGAAACTATGGACGTTTGGTTATTTTTTTGATTGATTTATTTGTTTGAATTTGGTTTGGGATGTGAATGGAATTGATTGGAATTGGTATGTGTATGGCGCGAGCCAGTATTAGGCGAGGGATAAGGCTAGATCTTATTCCGGTTCTAGTATCGCGCCGTTATGATGCCAAAATTTTCTAAAATATGTTAGAACAATAAAAATATCATTTTTATTGTATAAATGAACTGTATTAAATATTCATGTGTTGAAATAAATATTTAATCATTAAAAATATAATTTTTAACGTGTATATGAATGAAAATAAACATTCATTTACAAATCGGACGATGTGTTTATGTACACTCATTTGACTGATATTGATTAGGACGATATATTTTACACATCGCCCAACTGCACAAATAAAATCTATGTGTGTTGATTTAAACACCACACGGGTATTGGGATGATATTTGACATACATTAATCCCAATTATTTAGTTGTATGTCAATCAATTGGCTGACAGACTATTGTAAGCGTTAATTATTTATATTTAATGCATATACAGTTGTGTAATGCACTTTGGATGATGGTTGATTGTTTATCATTATTGTTGTATACGTGTGTTGTATGAAATCCATATAAATAACATTATATGGTAATTGACTGTGTCTTATTCCAATTCAGAAGAAAAGAATATTTTAAAATAACGAATATTTTAAAATAATGAATATTTTAAAACAATATTCCGTAAAGGATTAAAATGTGATTTTGATGTCCGATTTTGGATGGACACCGAAATATTGAAATGTGTGTAGCCGTGTTGATTAGTTATGCGCCATTTTAACGTGAACTATATTTATATCGATTTTATTCATTTTTATAATGAATATCATAAAGGAAAACATTTCAGAATCTGATATTTTGAAAATATTATCATTTGTATATTAATGATAAGAAACTTTTAATTTTGATTTAAAATTGAAATGAAAGTGGGAATCGAATTTAAAACGAACTTATAAAATATGTTTTAAATGGAAATCGACGAAATATATGATATATATATATATATTATATATATTTAATGGCTTGAATAGAACGCGCCGCGCTGCGACCATTCGCGAATTTCGACCATTGACTTCGAGTTGACATTATGGGAGATTCGACCGTCAGATTCTCCTAAAACCGGTACCGTTAGATTCGTATCGTAAAGAGCTTTCCAACGAATATAAAATATTTGAAATCTAATGGTTGGATTTGGAATTATGTCCAAATCAAATTTGGAAAAAGTCGTTGTAAGTGCGGTTCGACGACCGTTTATGGAAATCGACTGAAAGAGGCCTTAATAAAATTATTAAAAATATTAATAATTCGTGTAAAATCATAATAAATGATTTGGAAACTATTTGGATGAAAAATTCCATATTCGGAAAGATAAAAATATATTTTTATCAAAATGAATTAGTTATTAACTAGATTTGTAATCCAATAATTCCTAAATAAAATAAATTGGATTTGTGAATGGTTTTAATATAACTAGAATTTCCAATATATGAATTGGAATGGATTTGAATGGAAATAATCTTCGAAATATTTTGATATTGGATTATGTGATTATATAGATATTGTTATGGGAATTTGGAAGATATATATATATCATTATTCCCAAAATGATATTTGTTGGTTTCAGAATTTGATATTGAATGTAAGCCGATATAATTTCTATTCAGAGCCTTGTATTTGATACCAAACTTGATTTTGGGTTTGTCGTGAATGGTGTCTTAAATAACACCGTTCTTAAACCCAGTTGAGAAAAGAATAAATCTTTTAATTAAGATTATTAGAGTTTCCAATTATGTTTAGTAACTGGAATAAAATGGAATATTAATTGGGTTTATTGTGAACTGTGTTTTTAACGACATACGTTCTTTAACCTGATTTATGGTGAAATACGATTTGGAATTTATAAATCTTTTTATTAAGGTTTAATGGAAAATTTTCAAAGTAAAGTTTTCCAATTTAATACAATAAATTGGAATGGAATGGAATTCAATTTGATAATAATCGAAGTGAGCTTCTTTGGAGGAAGACTGTTAATATATATGGAATTTAAAAGGCTTTGTCGTTATTCCATTTATATTATCAGTCGGATACGGAAATTGATATCTTTTAAATATTGATCTGTTTTCCGTGAAGATTACATAATTAATGGAATGTGATTTTGGGTTTATCGTGAACCGTGTTTTAAATGACATTTGTTCTTCAATCCAGTTAAAGACAGGATTACATGTCTTACATTGTATTTCGAAATTGTATTGTTGATCTCTGCTAAATATACATCTGTTTTGTGGCGGAGAATTTATTCTCTTGCTTAACACCATTCTCTAAGACATACGAGCTTAGAGGCTATATATCGGCAGAAATCAATAATATGGTGTAGATTGTCGATGTGGCATGTTTGTTTTTCCAAAGTTAAATAATCATTAATATTTATTTTTGGGAAGATTAAAACTAAGTTTCGTTTTAATGAATATTTAATAGATTGAAAAGAGAATGTGATAATTTAAATTAACAAATTCGGGAAATGATCGAGAATGGAGTAGCACCAGTTTTACTTCAAGCGATAGTTAAATCTTTAATTAGATTTGAACGTGAAATGATAATTAAATTTACCGATAACACCGTGGTGTTAGATATGGAGTATTACCAGTTTTTCTCCATGGGATGAATAGGTTGGGATTGAAAAAAAAATGAAATGATTACTTCGGTAAGGTGCGCTAATCCGGACTAGTTAATAAACCTTAATTTGGTTTAGCAATGATATCAAAAGGAAGATTAAAGAATAAATTTAAGGAATTTATATTTGATAAAATTAATGGGAACCTTTCCCAAAGGATGTGAATATTTGAATAAAAGAATATTCTGAATTGGAATGAGGCTTATGTTGTATTTGTGTAGCACTTGCTTATTATATACGCGAGTTATTCAAAAAGACCGTGTTTATACACATTCTGAATAACTGATTCGACAATAAGTCGACGATGAAGACGGTGATTGAAAACTGGAGGTCTTCACATCGTTTGGATGATTATTGATGTTTTGATTGGGCGGTACACCTAAGACAAGGTAATAAGTGGAGATCGTCCAGACGTACTTGGAGATCGACCGGATAGACGAGGACCTCTATCCTGTATTGGACATATGGGACGAGGAATAAGGTGCCTCCGGTTTCGTTCAGACCCATAACGAACTTATAAATGGATGTGTGTTTGACATTGGATTTCATTTTGTGTTGATTATTTCTATTAAATATATATCTGTTAAGCGGCGAAGAATTTATTCTCTTGCTTAACGCCCTTTTCTGAGACGTACGAGCTCAGAGGTTATATATCGGTAGACATCAGTAACATGGCATGGTTTGCCTGTGTGGCATGCAGAGATATAGTGCTCAAGGCTTCTATTGAAAAGTGGAGTCTTGTGGTTGATGATCAAAGCACGGCCTTAAAGGGCATAGCTTTGTGTATAGCGTTAATTTGCGAGCCTCACACCTCAGTATGAGTTAAAAAAGGGATAAGAGACGCAGTGAGAACATGACGTTTCTATCTAGCTATGTGTAGTTTCAGGGTATGGAGCCCAGACATTTATATTATTTACCTATGTGGATGATGGATAGCGAGGCGCCTCGGATATATCGGTTACTACGGAGCCGATGGATAGGTCCGATAGGACCGGGAAATGTGTGTTCAGGAATAACCAATCCTCAAATGTAAGAGAGAACCAACACTGCAGGATCCAAGGGTTTCCCAGAGTGTGTAGTTCTGAGGCATTTGCCAGAGTGTCTCGAAACAGTTAGGAGTACGTCCCTTGCCTCGACTCATAGATGGAATCCAATTTCCAATACGTGACATTCCAGTTTTGATTGTAAATCTATATGGCGACATAGTAGCATGGGATACTATGCCGTCTATGATTGATACTTTTATATTTGAAGTTGTTTTTGACACTATGCACTTAGATCAAATGATTTGTTTTAAACGTATCAAGCATATTTGGCTATTATAAGGGAAAATCCTATCCTATGGCTTGGGGTGCATCAAGTGATGGGACCTGGGTCTTATAATAGCTTCATTTTTCCAAAAAGCATTGCGTTGTTTATTTTAGTGCACTGGTATTCTTAGGAGGAAACCCGTTCCGTGTTATACGGCATGGTCCCTTGATTTACTTTATTTTAAAGTAATGTTTCAAATAACTGTTTTAGTTCTCACACTATTCAGATGACTGACCTGGAGTTTATTGTTTTAACCTAAACACCAGGTGGCTGCCACGTGGGCAGCTAGTACTTTTGGTTTTGCAGATTTATTTTTACATGATCCTAGTTTACAGCTGGAGCTATATTCGGAACGCTCTGTATCCATGTATTTCTTTAAGTTGTGTTATGTACTGATTTTCGCTGCTTTGTATTTGAATCTCTGATATTTATCAAATGCATATTATTTATTCATACTCTGTTATATACTTGTACTCTGATGAAATTGTTGTATTGAGCAATGAAATGTTCTTTTGTTTGTATTCTAATTTGTCGTGTTCTCAACTCAATCTGGGCTTTCCCATAAGGGTGAGTTTGGGTCGTTTCATGTGTGCGCGCATGAACACCTTATTGGACTAAACATATTAAAGTAAAGGATGAAAGTGTACAATACAAATATACTCAATTAGCAGTACAATGAAACCAGCTTATGATAAAATGAAGAAGTATTTGAAACAATAGCTATAAAGTCTCAAATCTCTATTATTTATAATGTGGCAAGAAACAAAATGTACATGGTATGTAACCAGTTACCTACAAAGTTATAAAAGTAATGTGAGCAATGCTAGTTTCATCATAAGTCTTTAACTAACCATTTCAGTAACCAACGCATCAGACAGTAAGCACTACTGAAAATGTACCTGTTAAAAACAGAAGGAGAGTGGCGTGCAATCTACTCTAGCCTTTCAACTATACGGTTTTTAAACCAAAAGTACAACCAAACTTTAAACCTGCAATGCTTTAATTTATGTTTTAGAGATTCCACCTCCAAGTTGATATCACAGAATTTAGGATTTTATTCTGTAGAAAATACCCGGTTGAAATTCAAACTTCCCACATCTAAAGATATGAGAAAGTCAAATAATAGTTAAGCAATCAATACCATCTCATTGAATACCTAAAAATAAATGAATTTATAATTACATTTCACGTTGTTGTTGGAATGAACATCTCTTTGGGCTTTGATATTGTTTTCGCTATTTCCTTCCTTAGTCGTATGCACTAACAGATTAGCTAATCAAATTTATTATCTCATTCATGTCATCTTATGCAATGTAATACAATTCGCTAATCTTAATAAATTAGTAGAATAATTTATTCCTTCTAAATAATAATTGATGTTGAAATTTAATTATTAACCAAAATCATGGTTCAGATTTTCGCCCAACACACCGGAATCTCAGCCATTTCGGTCCGGTTTCGGCAATGACCGGGTCGGAATTCAAAAATATATTTGTTCCGGGCTTTGACTGACAAAAAGGGAGATGCGGAGAGAGATAGATTGATTTAAGTTGATTGGTGAAGGAAACATGAATTAAAGATGAAAATGATCAAGTTTTGATTTTGATTTCAAGAGTGCGTCAACTACTATATAAATAGTTCAAAGGTAGGAATTAAAAAGACTCACAGCTAATTTGTAGAACTACTGTGTAACGACCCAAACTTCCCCGTTAAGGAAAGCCCAGATTGTAATGAGAACATGACAAATCAGAATACAAACAGAGGAACATTTCATTGTATATTACAACAATTTATATTAGAGTACAAGAATATACAGATTATGAACAAATAATTACATTTGATAAATACCAGAGATTTACAAAGTACAGTGCAACGGAAAATAATACAAAAACACAACTGAAAGAAATAAACAGATACAGAGCTTTCCGAATATCGTTCCAGCTGTAAACCAGGATCCTATGAATATAAATCTGCAAAACCAAAACTACTAGCTACCCGTGTGAAAAATAGAGGCACCCAAAGTTTAGGTTAAAATAATAAACTCCAGGTCAGTCATGTGACTGGTGTGAGAACTAAAACAGTTATTAATCTTTATTTTAAAGTTAGGTAAATCAAGGGACCACGCTGTATAACACGTAACGGGTTTCCGCCTAAGAACACCAGTGCATAAAACAAATAGTGTAATTCTTAATCAAAGAAAAATGGAGCTAGTATAAGACTCAGGTCCCATCACACAATGTAACGCAAGGCGGAGGATAGAGTTTTACCTTATAATAGCCAAATAATGCTTGATATATGAAATTTATCTTTTATCGTTACTATAAGTGAAGAAATCAACTTCAAATATAAATGTATCAATCATAGACGGCATAATGCCCCATACCACTATGTCGCCATACTAGGCTCTATAAATAAAACCGAAATGTCACGTATTGGAAATTAGATTTCAGTCACGAGTCGAGGCAAGAGATGTACTCCTCGCCAGCTTCGAGACACTCTAGCAAGTGCCTCAGGGTCACACACAACGATCCCTTGGATCCTCCAAGGCCGGTCCACACATAGCGGATTAATTATACCTGAACACACGTTCCCTGGTCCTATAGGACCTATCCATCAGCTCGGTATAGACCGATATATCCGAGGCGCCTCGCATTCCAACAACCACACAGGTGAAAATAATATAAATGTCAGGGCTTGTAAACGCTGGCACCACCCATTGCTATAAAGAAACGTCATGTTCTCCTTGGGTCCCTTATCCCGTTTTTAACTCATACCGAGGTGTGTGGCTCGCGAATTAACGCTATACACAAAGCTATGCTATATTAAATCCGTGCTTTGATATTCAACCAAAAAACTCTGCTTTTCAATAGAAGTCTTGATCATTTGCATCTCAACATGCCACACAGGCAATTCATGCCATGCGACTGATATCTATCGATATATAACCTCTGAGCTCGTACATCTCAGAGAAGGGCGTTAAGCAAGAGAATAAATTCTTCGCCGCCAAATAGATATATATTTAAAAGAAATCAATCAACACAGAATAAGATCCAATGTCAGACGCACAGTCCAATTACAAGTTCGTTCTAGGTCTGAACGAAACTAGAGGAACCTTATTCCTCGTCCCATATGTCCAATACAGGAGAGAGGCCCTCGCATATCCGTCGATCTCCAAGTACGTCTGGACGATCACCACTTATTACCACGTCTTGGGTGTACAACTCAATCAAGACATCAGTAATCATCCAAACGATGTGAAGACCCCCAGTCTTCAATCACCGTTTACATCGTCGACTTATCGTCAAATCAGTTATTCAGAATGGGTATAAACCCGGCCTTTCCGAATAAATCGCTTATTTTATAAACAAGTGTTACACAAACACGACATACGCCTCATTCCAATCCAGAATATTCTTTTATTCAAATATTCTTTTCACAATTTCAAACCATATTAAGGTTATCCAAACTAGTCGGGATTAGTGAACCTTACCGAAGTAGTCACTTATTATATTTCCCAATCCCAACCTATTCCTCCCATGAAGCAAAACTGGTAATACTCCATATCTAACACCACAGTGTTATCAGTAAATATTAATTACCATTTCACGTTCAAATCTGATTAAAGATTTAACTATCGCTTGGAGCAAAACTGGTGGTGCTCCATTCTCGATCATATCTTGAATTCAATAATTTTAAGTTATCTCATTCACTTTTCAATCTAATTCAAGATTCATCAAAACTCCACTTAGTTTTAATCTTCCCAAAAATCAAAATTAATGATTATTCAAAGCTAAGAAATTAATCTTATCTTTAACTGGGTTAAAGAACCAATGTCATTTAAAACACCGTTCACGATAAACCCAAAATCACATTCCATTAGTCTCTAACTGTAAATTAGTAAGAGAACAATTCCTTAAGTATTAATCCCGAAGGCCGAAACCAACATCAGATCAATACCCAGGAAATCATTTTACTTAGCTAATCTCCAGTTAGTTTCTAATTTTCTTAACTCCATTGGGTTTGGGAACAGTATTATTAAAGATACCATTCGCGACAAACCCAAAATCTCATTCCATTGTTAATCGGGATAAAGAATAAGTGTTATTTAAAACACCGTTCACGATAAACCCAAAAATCCAACTTAAATTCAATTCTAATTAAATATCGATTAACTGGAGAAATTTCACTAAATCTTAATTAAAAGATTTATTCTTTTCCCAACTGGGGTTAAGAACGGTGTTATTTAAGACACCATTCACGACAAACCCAAAATCCCATTTGATATTAGATACAAGGCTCTGAATAGAAAATATATCGGCTTATATTCAATATCAAATTCTGAAACCAACAAATATCATATTGGAAATAACGATATAAATATATCTTTTAAATTTCCATAACAATATCTGTATAATCACGAAATCCAACATCGAAATATTCCGAAGATGATTACGATTCAAATCCATTCCAATTCATATATTGGAAATTCTGGTTATAACAAAACCCATTCTTAATTCAATTTATTTATTTAAATATAATTGGATTATTTTTCTAGTAATGAACTAGTTCATTTCGATAAAAATATCTTCTTATCTTTACAAACGTGGAATTTTTCATCCCAATTCTTTTCAAATCATTTACTATGATTTTATAAAAATTATTAATATTTTTAATAATTTTATCAAGTCCCGTCCATAAACGGTCGTCGAACTACACTTACAGTGACCTTTTCTAAATTTGATTTGGACATAATTCCAAATCCAACCATTAGATTTCAAATCTCTAATATTCGTTGGAAATCTCTTTTCGATACAAACCCAACGGTTCCAGTTTTAGGAGAATCCGACAGTCGGATCTCTCGTAACGTCAATTCGAAGTCAATGGTCGAAATTCGTGAACGGTCGTTGCGCTGCGCATTCTATTCAGGCCATTAAATATATGTAGTATATATATTATATATATTTCGTCGATTTCCTTTTTAAAACGTATTTTATAAATCGTTTTAAATTCATTTTAAAAATGATTTCAACTTCATATTCAATTTTAAATAAAAATTGAATATTCCATATCATTAATATTAAAATGATAGGATTTTCAAAACATTAGATTTTGAAATTACTTCCATTTCGATATTCATTATAAAAACGAATAAAATCGATATAAATATCGTTCACGTCAAAATGGCGTTAATCTAATCAACATGGCTATATAAATTCTTGTCCATCACAAATCTGACATCAAAATCAGATTTTGATCTTTTACAGAATATTATTTTGAAATATTCGTTATTTTATTTTATTCAGCCCATGAATATATTTTTATTTAGCACATGAATCACTACACCAAACAGGCTATTTTGTAACATTTTCGCGGGCCCTATTAGTGACGGCTATAATTGTTACTATTTAATAATGTTTTTTACCGTGATGTTCAGTTATAATAGTTATTACCGTTACAATGGTCCAGAATTTTGCACGCAAGGGGCCGTATGGTAATTTTACGTCTTACTCATGTTTCAAACCCTTCCATTCCTTTTCGTTATTGTAACAACACTTAGATCCCCAATTTTTTTAAAGCTGTCGCCTAGCTAGGTTTACTCCTGCCTTTGCTTCTGACCGATTTTTTTCATCTCGATCGCCTGCCACGTTTTGATCGACCACGTTTCTTTCCCCGCCGATGCCGATCCATTCAACTGCTGAGGTATTTTTTTTATGTTGTCACTTAAATAATGTATGTCAATTTGAGTTTAATCTCAGATTGTGTTCAATCTGCGTTTTGATCGACCTCCTTCTTTTAGTAACACTCATAGACCCTCTGTTATATGAACCTCGACTGAATTTAATCTCAAATTGGGTTCTTTGTTAATAAAGTATTGTAATGGTAAAATATCATAGCTGGTTATGGAGTAGTGTCAGACCTGTCACTTAAAGTTCCCTGAGTTTAATACTTTCATCCAAACTAATGTTAGCATTTCTAATCTGATCCTATATTCATTACCAAGACAAGAGGTATTTTTGTAACTTTGTAAAATATGTTTTGACAAGCCACCATGCTGTAGTTTATTGTTTGGCAAAATTATCATGCCTAAATGCACACCAGCATATATTATTTTGGGTGGGTGGATGTCGACCAGAATCATCAGATCAAATATGACACTATCAGTATCATATTAAAAGCGCTCCTATATGAACTGGTGGTGAGATATTTGGAATCCATTACACACCTAATTTCCTTTATTTCCTTCAGTTAGATGTCTCACTATGTCGACTCTATATTACGTTGTCCCTATACGGAAATAATACGGTTGGCGCACATGCATGTACTGTTGAGATGGTAAATTATAGTAACTTAAAAAGCCAGCACTTGTCTTTTCTGTAATGGTTGTTACAGTCAGAATTTGTCATGTCGCACCAAGAGAACGTTATCTGATCCTTATCCTTAGGCTTGCCTTGTGAAAATATGTTCAACAAAACATCTCTTAGTTTATGTCTTAAATCCTAGTATGTAACTGTGCTATTCTAATTATCTGCTGAATTTTTTTATCTGCTTTGAAATTGACTGAAACAACCATGTTTGCTTCTTCAACTGCTATCATTTCTTTTACATTTTACTACCTATATATTTTGTATTATCACCACTATTATTTTATTTTTTATTTATAATTTTAACTTTTTGATTATCTTTACTCAAAATTTGAACACATGATGTCTGGCATGCATGCATGCATGTTTCAGACATCTTGTACATGAGGAACAAAAGAAATGAAGTTATAAATGTGTGTGTATATCATTCAAACAAACATAGGGATAATATTTTGGTAAAGTAGAAGCTATAATTTTTTTTTTATTGAACAAATGTGAAACCCAAACTAGAAATTGTTGGTTGATCAACGTTGTTTAGATTTTGAACTAATACGTAGTTTTGCCACATTTTAAATTTTGTTAATTGTTGAGATGATTATTGTTGCTGAATGCAAGTGTGTAAAGTATGTTAAAGTCTTTGAATGATGGGTATTAGTTGTTAAACTTTGTCTGCTTAATTGTACACCCATTTATCTACTTTAACTGCTGTCTCTATATCATATTAAGGCTAAATTGTTTTTAAG
Source organism: Allium sativum (assembly GCA_030737875.1). Classification (NCBI taxonomy): domain Eukaryota; kingdom Viridiplantae; phylum Streptophyta; class Magnoliopsida; order Asparagales; family Amaryllidaceae; genus Allium; species Allium sativum. The sequence continues at coordinate 1,043,091,168 of CM060913.1, forward strand.
TGTATAACATGTTCCAACACAATTAGTATTAATACTATATTGAATATATGGTAAAAGTTAAATGCATACATTTCGAATATAGTATTTAAGTCATCTAGATGGTTTTCTTCTTTCTTGGTAAATCCCCCATTTGTTTGAAAAATTACTAGACATTTCTTATACTGAGTTTCCATAAAATGATTTCTACAGCGTGCAATGATGCAAAAAATATAGTTGTGACTTATCCAAATGAAAATTCTGTCATAGGTTTGCTAGATTAAATGATACTTTGCAGACTCAACATCACCTGTAGCAATAATGGTAAATTTGTTGCATTCGCCAGTCTCATTTGAGGTTACTTTTCATAAATTTTTAGTTTTTTTTTTATTAATTTCGAATTTCAATTCCATGTTTAACATCAATTCATAAATACTTACTATAGTGAATATGATACTACATCATTGAATGTTTGGTTACTGTCTTGCATAGTTTTATTTCCGTTATGATGAAATAGACTCCTTATAACCCATGAGATATGATAAAATTATTTGCTGAGTTTCCTATTATAGTTTATGAAATTTACTATATGCTACTTGTCACTAATCTCGATTTTAAGGGGCATCCACCATTGCTACTTGTTATCTTTAAGAGATGTAAGCTACACCGTCTTTTTGCATTTCTTCCTTATATTTGCAAGTCAAAATTTTTTAATCATGCTAATGCAATAAAATTAACAGAATGTCGGGTAGTTCATCGAGACACACAGAAAACATAGAAGATGTCCCTCTGCCTCCTCCAAATAAAAGGTACTTTATAAATGTTGAAATGGATGGTGCTAAAGGGAAAGATGAAAAGAAGTGGAGCTCCCGATGTGATGTTTTGATCCGTGGGTACATTCCAATCGGTTATGATGATTGGAGGAACGTAGATGTCTTTTATAAAGACGCTTTATGGAAAGCAATACTGGTATCTTGCTTCTCATTTAAATTTATTAAATCATAGACAGTTATCTTTGTATGACTACCATATTATTATGTGCAAATCTATACATCTTTGTATGACCACATATTCAAGTGTCCTTGGTTCATTCAGCAGTCCATTTGTACATCTTTTATCTAATTTGAACTAGGGTGCTAATAGCCATTTTACCATATAAAAATGCTTGATTTATGCCAATGAATTGAAATAATTCTTTAAAAGGATTTATGTCGGAGTATTCAAATTTCAGTTTTAGAAATAAGCGTCAATGCCGACTGTGTTTGGAAAATATTCTACATCTTCTATCATTATTTCAATTCTATATATATAAAAGAAACCTTTGCTTTTCCCGATCTAGATGGAATAATCAAATTATGTTTTTCTGTGGATCCCTTTAGTCACTCTGTTCCAACTTAAATAAGAAGACGGTACATTAAACTTCTATCTATACACCATATCAGTTCGTAAGTACAAATCATGAGCAAAATCAAAAGTTTATGACCATTGCACAACATATTTTATTTAGCTTTTTCATTACTTAGTTGTTTGTTTATTGCATTAACTTCTTAAATACATGACGTAAATACATCACATATATCAATTTGATGACATGGGACATTATCTCGGTGCGTCATTTTCAAATTGTTAACTAATGTCGGAAGCATTTGATTTTAGGACCTCCAAATCCATAGTTTAAGAGTCTTACTACTATACTAGTGCCACATGATGTTGATCTGTTTAATTTTCTTAATACAAATTATGGCGAATGAGTTTAGGCTTACTATTGAGATTATTAAGTTGTAACTTTTTGTCCGATGAAAGCTCAAATCCAATTTGTCAAGTCAGCTCGCTGCCTTTTCTGTTTAGAATGATAACTCCTTCTGCAAATTTGAGTCCCTGGGTTTTAGTTTTGCTAAATAGTTGGTAGCGAAGGGATATGCAGGATGTGACTCCTACATATCAAATGAAATGAGAAATTTTGTAGCTTGTTATTTTATGGTAGCTCCTTTAAAAGTATTTTGTACTAATCCCTGGTTACGTAAGTCCTTTTGTAGCATGTGACTCCTACATATATCAATTTTGTAGCTTGTTATTTTATTGTAGCTCCTTTAAAAGTATTTTCATTTTCCCATTGCTCAAATATATAAGTGTTACACTATGTAGGTGCTAAGATGTAACATGTAGCTGTAATTGATCAGCCATTTCAACCAATAAATAATATTCATTGCCACTACTGGATAAACAAATGTACAATTTTGTTAATTTTGTTTTTACGGTGACTTGTGAACTTAGAAACCTCAGTTCTATTTTATGTCACAATGTAATGGTAGCATTAGTAGAACTGTCTAGGCAGTTTGCTACACGTACATTAATAGAACTGTTTAGGCAGGATGCTATATTATTATGTAAATTAGTCTCTACTACAATTAATATGCATTTCTTTCAATAGGAATGTACAGTCAAACAATTCCATGCTACTGCCCCCCCCCCTCCCCACCCCGGCCCCATACTTTTGAATATTTAGGAGCAATCTTACCATCTGCATGGGAGCAACTTTCGAGCAATGTTATCCTTCTTCTAGTTGTTTAGCTAAATCATTTAAGTGCCAATCCACTTGTCATCTCAATTATCAATATTATACCAAAAAGTATAGGCTCAACTGATCCGTTTTTACCCCGTTGTTCTCAGCCAGTGTTAAATTAATAGAATAAATACTTTATTAGAATTTTTCCTAAATTTACAGTTTACTTCAGTAATGCATTCGTTAGGCTTCAATCATGTGGCAGGCATTTGTTAGCAACATTTATTTATTTGCAAATACTACCATAAGGACCTGGTTGTTATTCAATTGGATACAGAAAGGCATAGGAGCTTGGGCCATTTTTGACACAGAAGGTGTTCCTGAACTCATGTTTAAAAATTCAAGGGATAATGGTAACTAAAAAAATGCATAACCAAATAATACCTGCATCCAACTATTTTTTACATATATGTAAAACTATTTTTTTTTTCAAAAAATAATAATGATCACATAAGTATGAAATTGAAATTATGCTCAAAGCATGGAGCAATGAGCAAGCACTTACTTTCATCGACATACTAGTTTATCTACGTGGAAATGATACTGAGATGGAGGAAGGGATTGGTTACAGGGAAGTCATGGAAGCAGTGTAACTATGTTGCCTTGATGTTTGATGGAAGCCCTGAAATGACCAGCAAATGCAAAAAAAATTAAGGAAAGCCTTTGGTGACTTACATGACACATGTTGAATTTTTTTCAGTAATTTTCTCCTGGTCACGTATGATAACTTTATAAATGTATATTTAACTTTATAAGCTCTAAAATTTGTATTTATAAAATACACCTTATTTGAAACGAACTCGTCCATTAATTGTGTAAATAAAAGATCAAGGCAGCATTTTTTACCTTTATTGTAACCAAACTCATCAATTTTCAAATAAATCAAACGACATTGATTAATCGTGGATGTGAATCATAGAAATTACATGAAATGTAATCTACACTTATTTTTCCAATTGTACCCATTGGTTAAATTGAAAAAAGTTTCATATATGAACTACGTCGAGTGCAAATGAAACTTTATTATTTATTTTTAATTAAAAGCTTAATACATCGATAATCAAAGCACAGAACAATGCATCATACAAATTACTGAATAGAAGTTTCTGCCTGAACTAAAATATACGTACATAACACTAGTGTAGTATGTCTACAAAGATGTTTGGTGATACTCTTTCTTGTAAGCAAATCCACTATAATGTAGTTTGTTACAATATACTCTATATTACAATTTGTTTTACACTCACCCTTATAGGAAAATAACATTGTTATAATGTAGTTCACAACTTTATGATAAAATGTTTCAGTTATTTTCCATCATGGGATGCCTCATAGCAAAAACTAACATTAGTTTAACAATGTAGGAGGCTATAAGTGCTTGTATGCTAATTTTTCTAGTATAGCTCCAAAAATATTGTAATCTGAAGTGAATCTTGCACTCCTGACATCCAATGATATTGTAATCTGAAGAGAATCTTGCACTCTTGATGAATTGGTATGTAGTTCAGATTTCTTAAGTAAGCTTTGTGATAAATTATGATACATGTATTTATTTGTATATTCATTAGAAAAGGGAAAATCCGGAAAGCAAGCCTATGAGAGCTCTTGTTTGGAAAAAAGCACATACAAGCAAAAAAATCGGGGAAGTACTTCAATGTGCCGCTGAAAACTATGTAAGTAATCCGATTTTTTTTATCAAGCTCTAGTTTGTTAGTACATACAATTAAAAACGTCAAATGTTGAGTACAATTAATGCCATAAACCATCAAAATTTTAGGAAAATTTAGCAACTATTTGCATTTGTTATGTTTATGGTCTTAATCTCATGAATTATAGTTTTTTTTTTAAATAGAATATTCATTTTTTTTAAATCAAATCCGTATTATCCAAGATTCATTTTATTATATTAATGGTGCTGCTGTCAACTTTGAATCATATAATAAACCTGTAGCGGTAATTGCATCAATTGTAATTGCATCATATTATTATCGACCACCTCACACGGTAATTGCATTGGCTGGTCTCACAGACTAAAGCAGCTTATGGCTATATAAAGTATTAACTGATTATGTGTTATTTAGCAGTAGAATGAATGGCTTGAAAAATGAATGGGATTTCCAGAATTAGTTATCACTGCACAATTGTTATCAAAATGTTTGTTTTTTTTAAGAAAAAGATAATATTAATGTAAAACGTGAATGGTTATCTTTTTTCTTCTTCTAAAATATACCGATCAGATATTGAGATATTGGAAGTATCCGTATATTACCTGTGATTGGTACATATGTTTTAAATTTTTTCTATTAAATAGTGATCCTCAAAATATATATTATATTGAGTATTGGAAGTGTTACGGGTTATTGCATGCTTAATTAACATCGAGATCATGATTATATTGAGTATTGGAAGTATCTGTATGTCATTCCTAAGTAATTCATATGTACCGATTTAAATGTATATGTTTAGACATACAATACTATAGTGACGTCTTAAATAAGAAGCATGATAACTTGAATAATTATAGTCAGATAAATGTGTCTAATGTATCGCTTTACTAAATTTCACAGCTTTTTAAATGGGCTTCTCATTATACTTTGTTTAATTTTTCAAGTATTGGTTGATCTTGTCTGTGCTTATAAACTAAACTGCAATTTCTTACTTGAATTACTTTTAGCAATTATATGAAAATCTTTTAATGCTCTGTGGAACCAAAACGAATTGTAGGGATGTCTAAAGGCAGTATCAATTCATTAACACTGATATTAGTGAGTTGCATTATAGTTACACTGAGCCTACAAGGCTCAGTAAACTGAGCCACTTGGGTCAGGTTTACTGAGCCATAGGCTCAGTTTACACTGATCCAGGCTCAATAAACCTGAGCGAGTGGCTCAGTTACACTGAGCCTACAAGGATCAGTGAACTGAGCCACTCAGCTCAGGCTTACTGAGCCATAGACTCAGTAAACCAGAGCCTAGAGGCTCAGTTACACTGGGCCAACAAGGCTCAGTAAACTGAGCCACTCAGCTCATGTTTACTGAGCAATAGGCTCAATTTACACTGAGCCAGGCTCAGTAAACCTGAGAGCCGAGTGTCTCAGTTTACAACGAGCCATAAACTCAGTTTTAACTGTTCTTTTTTTATTTTTTAATCAGCCATTTTCACTTAAACTTTCTTTGTTTTTAATCAGGCACAGACTCATATCATTATATTTGTTGAACACCGTATGCTTTGGTTGAAGCAGCGGAAGCACGACAAAGATTAGAAGGTGGTGATGATATAAGTCTAGATAAATTAGAAGGTGACTTTGGTTGACTCACCCCAAAATGGTATGCATACACTATCTGATCTTGTTAATGGTGGGTTTGTAATTTGTCCCACTTATCGTATGCGTTTTGTGTAATGGTTGTATGTTAAATTATGATATTTAGATGTTAATTGATATTTGTTTTGGATGATGAATGGTTGTATGTTAAATTGTGATAGTTTGATGTTTGTCGAAATGGAATTTACTTTAGGATGCAAGTTGTGATATGTTGTATATGCTTATTGACATATGTTTTATGAAAGTTGTTGAAGCATATTATGGTTGTTAGTAGTTTAAAGGAATTACCTACTGTGGGGTTAGTGTAATATTCACATTTGTAACAGTTATTACTGTTATTAATTTTATTTTATGAAATATCAGCTTAATATACTAATAGTAATAATTGTTACAAGTTTAATATTTGTAACAGTAATTACTATTATAAAAATAAATTTTATAACAGTAATAACTGTTACAATGTATGTTCTTTATAACGGTTATAACCGTTACAATATACACCTTTTATAACAGTTATAACCGTTACAATATTCGTTACAATAGTTTGTCACGTATGTTGTAGTAACGGTTATAACTATTACAAAGTTGATTCGTAACGGTAATAACTGTTACTAAAACCCTTTTCTGGTGTTGTGAATATTATTTTATTCAATACATGAATATATTTTATTCAACACATGAATATATTTTATTCAACGTATGAATATATTTTTATTCAACATATGAATATTACTTTATTATTTCTAAATATTATTTTAGAATATTCTTTATTTTACAAATTGGAATGAGAGCAAATCAATTATCATATAATGTTATTTATATGGATTCTATACAACACATGTATATAATAGCAATGGCAAACAAACATCCAAATTGCATCACACAACTGCATAAGCTTTAAATATAAATAATTAATGCTTATGTAATCTGTCAACCCATCTAGTGTACGTCAATTTTCATCCGAATACCCGTGTAGGGTTTCAATCAACAAACGCATATTTCATTGGTGCAGTTGGGCGATGTGTAAAATTTATCGTCCCAATCCATATCAGTAAAATGAATGTATATAAACAAATCATCTGATTTGTTAATGAAAATTTATTTTATTTCAACACATGAATATATTTTATTTTATTCAACACATGAATATATTATTTTATTTAACACATCAATATTTTATTTTATTCAACACATGAATATTTTTTTTATTCCATTTCACATCACAAACCAAATTCACACAAACAAATCAATCCAAACACACAACCAAACAAGTCGTCCATGGTCTGTGGACGACGGGGAGCAATTCATATATGCAGTTATAGAATAAATAACAGAACAAGAAACTATAGTGAGGAGTTCTCACCTTTGGGATCCACTCCTCCATTCTCTATTTCTGAACGGTTCGGATTTGCCTAAAATTCCAATGCGATCTTTTCCCGTTGGTCATAGTAAAAATCGCATTTTTAATATGATGTTTATTTTAAAAGTCACATTTTTATAATGGCACTTCATATATAAAAATCATATATTTTTACAACGCTTCTTTCTATATAAAAATTATATTTTTATATCTCTACTTCTTATATAAAGATCGAATTTTTATTTTGCTACAACATATATAAAAATCGCATTTTTATATTGTTATCCCTGTAATAAAAACCATATTTTTATAATGTTAAAAATCATATTTTGTCTAAATAAAAATCACAACTTTCACGCATGAAAAATCGTAAATTTTACATAAATAAAAATCAAAGCTTTTAAATAACTAAAAATCAAATTTTTATCGCCTTAAAAATCAAATCTTTATCGTATAAAAATCAAATCATTATCGTATAAAAATCAAATTCTTAAACAAACAAAAATCTCATCTTTCTCTATGATAAAAATCATCTCTTTTCTCACATAAAAATCCTATTTTTATTAACGTAAAAGCCCTATTTTTATTTACCCAAAAATCATATATATATATATATATATATATATATATATATATATAAACAAAGCTTTACATTATATAAAAAAACACTTACAGTTTTCTGTGAAGTAGAGGGGTTTTCAGTTGCTCGCTGGTGGCCAGGGGGGCCTGGGGCGCTCGAGAACGTCGGAGGAGGTGGAGGAAGTGGTAGCGCCACCGGTGGTGAGGGTGCGGTGGGCCACGGCTGATTTGGGGGCGGTTTTGGGGTGTGGAGGGGTTTCGAACGGAGGGAGGGACGAAGAGGAGGGTTTGCCGACGATGGTGAGACCATCGTTGGGCGACGCGGCGGCTATTAAGGGAGAACGACGATGATGTCAGATCGTAGGAGGGGGCGACTGGGGATCGGGATTTTCTAAATTGTTGGGGGGGGGGGGGGGGGCTCGCTGTTATGAAAGGAGAAAAAGGTGACAAGGGTTTTAATGTAAAATGAATACATTTTATTTTTATTTAACTAATTCTCAAAAAAAAATGTTTTTCATTCGAACCCCAAATAGAACCCACCGACTATCGTCCTTAGCCAAATACCCCCATTCCGAACGCAATGGGACATGTCCCGTAAGCCGATTCGACTGTTACGATCAGTTTTCGCTAAATTTAAAATATAAATCATCATATTTTAAATTCAAACGTACATTTCAATTTACTGGGGCCACATATGGACTCCAAAAATTCCAGAAAAATAAATCTGGCTATGTTTTGGTGATACGGTCCTAACAAGGCTAATTTTGTCAAATTTGGAGACCGTTTGAAAAACGGTAATTTTTCAGTCAATTAAATTCAAACTGAAATTACCAAACACGTTTAAATCCACCACGCTCACATATTGATTACAAAAATTATGAAAATTGGAACCTAGCAATAAGTTGACATTCTGAATTCAACAAAAGTGGTTTCGTTGAAAACGGAGGTCGTTTGCAAGATGGCCATTTTTAAGGGCTATATTTTCATAGGGACTATTATGAATTTTCAACTGGACATAACTTTTTATTCCTGCTATGAAATTCAATTTTCGAGATTCTTTGGAAAGATATTTTCAAATAGATTCTAATATTTTTAGTTTCACTAAAATCCGGTTTATTTTGAATCCTGTACATTCATTTGAAATTTGAAATCGAATTTTCAAACTACCGCGCCATTTTCGATTCCTTTTATAATTAAAATAAATATTTATATTCTAATTTTGATTCAAATAACTATATACGTTCTAATTCTATTCAAAATAAATTTCTGGTCGTTATTATTTAAAATAAATCATTTTAAATATCCAAAATTCATTAAAATTGCCAAGATAAAATTTTTAATTTGGTTCTGATTTTCTGGGTTGTTAGGATCTCCCCCACTTAAAATCTTTTCGTCCTTGAAAAGGAACGGAGCTGAAAGTTGTTTTACAAATTAACTCAACTTTCATTATTTAACTTTTTAGTTTCTAAGAATTTTCTAATTCTTCAAAAATTTGGCTAACACACTAAATTTTTGAAATTTTTTGCCATAAACTCATATGTACGGGAAGCACCGGGAAAATCCCCAAACCGCCACACAGGCCCCCTCATCTCAAAAAGAAAAACAAAAAGCCAAGAGGCTAGCCAATCGGCTCATAAAGTCATCCGAATCCAAGAAATTAGTAGACATGTACATATTTGTCGTGCATACAATTTTATTCCTCTTCTCTAGCCTCCTCGCTACGAACTGTTCAATGTATGTATATGTATATGCATGCAATCTCAAACAATTTCCAATTCAGTTCAATAATTGATACAATTTGGTTATATGTACTGTTCTTTCACATAATAGTTTTATTAGATAACAAATAATCCTACAACACAACATCAATTAATTAGTGAATTAACGTTTCAAATTCATAGTTTTGACACATATATAGAAAATCATGTTTTTATGCCAATTCACAACAATAAACCCTATCTAGTTTTGGTTCTCACACCAGTCAATTGGAAATATACAGATATCCCACTTTTGAAACTCGAACATAAATACTGGTGATGCATGTGTTATCATCAGTATCATCTCCGGGCGAATAGAGTGTGATTCTATATCTATCCAGTATATTCAAACTTCGAATATGCGGTTGCAAGGCGTATATGCAAAATCTTTATATATTAGATTGTCCAAATTCAATACAAATAAATATTCAACTATGTATAAATGGATTAATTTTCGCCAACAAAATTCGTTTTCATTTTTATTTAAAAAACACAACTCTTCCCATTCGTTCTAGGATACTACTGATCCTATCTCTAACGAGTAATTCTTATTGGACATTGCTAATCCAATCTCTAATGAATTCTTTCATTTGGTTCTAATATGCCTTGTTCTCGAGCTTTGTAAACCAAAGCTCTAATACCACGTGTAACGACCCGAACTTCCCTGTAAAGGAAAGCCCAGATTGTAATGATAACACTACAAATCAGAATACAAAAAGAAGAACATTTCATTGTATATTACAACAATTTATATCAAAGTACAAGAATATACAGAGTATGAACAAATAATTACATTTGATAAATATCAGAGATTTACAAATTACAGTGCAGCAGAAAATAATACAAAAACACAACTGAAAGAAATAAACGGATATAGAGCTTTCCGAATATCGTTCCAGCTGTAAACTAGGATCCTGTGAATATAAATCTACAAAACCAAAACTACTAGCTGCCCGTTTGGAAAATAGGGGCACCCAGAGTTTAGGTTAAAACAATAAACTCCAGGTCAGTCATGTGACTGGTGTGAGAACTAAAATAGTTATTAATCTTTATTTTAAAGTTAGGTAAATCAAGGGACCACGCCGCATAACACGGAATGGGTTTCCTTCCAAGAACACCAGTGCATAAAACAAATAGCGCAATGCTCAATTAAAGAAAAATGGAGCTATTATAAGACTCGTGTCCCATCACACAATACAACGCAAGCCGGATGATAGAGTTTTGCCTTATAATATCCAAATAATGCTTGATATGTGAAATTTATCTTTTATTATTATTATAAGTGAAGAAATCAACTTTAAATATAAATGTACTAATCATAGACGACATAGTGCCCCATACCACTATGTCGCCATACTAGGCTCTACAAATAAAACCGAAATGTCACATATTGGAAATTGGATTTTTGTAACAACCCACTTTTCTTAGGGATATTGAATTGGGAATCAACTAATTGATTTGGTAATTTAAAGGAAAAATAAATATAATAATGAATAAATAAATATAGAAGTGAAACATATATTTTTGGGATGAGAGGAAAATTCATGTTTTATGAATTATTGGGCATATGTAGTTGATATAAAATGTTGCACGTTTTGTTGTAACAATGTTAAAGTTATTGTTTGGATTAAATAACAATTTAAAAAAAGGGAATTTCACATATTGTTGAAAATTTGTGCAATAAAAAGAATTTTATGTCCATTTTTCATAAAAAGAAAATAAAAAGAAAATAATAATAATAATAATAATAATTTTTATTTTACATCATGTAGGAAAGCTCTAGAAACTAATTTAAAATGTATAAAAAGGAGAAAATATCTCATAAGATACAAAGTGTAATGATTGTGTTGCATAGGAGAAATAAAAATAAAAATAAAAATAAAAAGAAGGGTGAAATAATAAATTAAAGGGGGGAACTTGGTTGAAGGTTCTAGAGAGGGGGGTTAAGGATAAAAATCTTTCCCATCCCCATTCACCGATTAAAACAATACGTATTTCTTATTCCTACTCAGAAACAACCGTGAAGAAAACACAGAAAACAAAAATCTTTCTCTCATCCCTAATCTTTGATACTCAAACAAGTTCTTATATCGAAATGAAGATAAAAGAAGGTTCCCAATTCTGTAAGTATTCCTAAACTTATTCAATCTTTCTCTGGTTCTTTCAATTATGTTAATAGAGATCTTAGGATTGTTTTCCTATTCAAATCCTTTTTGTAGAGGGCTTCAATCGAGAGATTAATCGAGTTCAGAGGTGAAAGTTTGCTTTGTGGAGTAGTAGGTGAGTGAAGTTTTGTCCTTTTTAACATTTTGGGTTTGCATGTAATCAAAGGGGTGAGATCTATGCATATGCTTGTTACATAGCTTCTCCCCTATGTCATAATTCACTATTTGGGGGTATTGGCACCCTAAATTGAATAAGAAATTGCTATTGCTATTTTCAATATGTTGGATATGATATAGGAAAGATAAAGGTTGAACAAATTTGTTTGATGTGGGTAAAATATATGTTGGCATAAAGATGCAATCTTTACGTAATTGATTGAAAGTTGGCTCCTTCCCCCTAAAGCTTTTGATTTATTCTATGAACATCTAGACATTAAAATTGGATATGAAAAATGTTCTTGTTGTAGTTTAAATTGGAGGAATTGTACTTTCAAAATTTGTTGCATGTAAGATGAATGTATGTTTGTCTCATACGTGTTACATGCATACAATTTTGATGCATGTAAAGTGTATATAAAATTGTCTCATAGGGAGACAATTTGATGATCATTAATTAAAAAAAATTGTTTTTTTCCTTAAAAAATAATCAAAATTTTTCAGAAAGGGGGAAGGGAGGCAGCCCAGCCAGACTGGCCAATACAGCCCAACCGGGCTGGCCTTGAGCAGTCCAGCCCGGCTGGCCTGGGCCTTGGGCCCAGCCTGGCATTGGGCAGGCCGACCTGGGCCGCCCAACCGGGCAGGTCGGCCTGGGCAGCCTAGCTGGGCCGATCCAGGCAGCCCAGCGGGCCGACTCCGGGAAAAAAAATTTAAAAAATGAAAAATAAAAATTATTTTCTTTGGGAAATATATATATATATATATATGTGTGTATATAAAAAGTTAAATTAAAATTATATTTTTGTTTAAAATTCCTTGTATGTTTTATGTTAGGAAATTATTGTTTTCTTTAAAATTTCTTTGAATGCAATTTTTTTTCTACAAGTGAAAATAATTGTATTAATTCCAAACAAGTTAAACATGCTAAACAATGTTTATGCACAATTATTATGGGGTACTTGTGTATTATAGCGAAACGGTAGTGTAACCATCTATGGACATGCATTGTTAACCATTTTGCAAAGTATACTGGGTTTTATAAAACTTAGTTTTATGAATATTGTCATGATCGTTTTTATATAGTGTTTTGGTGTTATAAACACTATGAATTTCTAAGGAATGATTTTATAAAATAATGTTTTAAAAATACTTTTGATTTTGGGATTGGGATAGATTCGACTCTGTTGTACCAATGGGCCAAAACTCCATCTTGGTCAACCTGATTCAGGTTCGCTACCTGAATCGTGGTGGTTTTAATTTCCGCCCATCTACCACCAAAGGTCAAACGGTCTGCTACATTGGGCAATTTTGTTGTTTTGATCGAGATTCCCGATCGGCGGGTCACGGACTACATCAGATGGAGGCGTGGGTGTGCCACGTGTAGTGTTGTGAATGGGTAGCATACGGCCTTCGCCTTAGACCATCTTGGTTATCCTGGGTTGATTGCCAAGTGTCGTTATGAGTAGGTTACGGTGCTGATGTCTCCGCGCGCGCTAGAGCTCTACCACTATGATTTTACAATACTAGCATCTGTTTATTTGGTATCTGTTATGAGTCATATTATATTTATCCCGTAGTTCCCATAATTCTTTATTACCCTCTTATTTATTTGAATAAGGTTGGCATATTATCCAAGTTAATTTGGAAACCCAGTATTATATTATCATATTGTTTTATATATGATAATTGTTTTGGTACTGTATTGCTTTACATACAATACATGTGCCTTTTAATCTTACTCTTTTATATTATCATATTGCTTTACATATGATAATTGTTTGGTATTGTATTTCTTTACATACAATACCTGTGCCTTTTAATCTTACTCTTTTATATTATCATATTGCTTTACATATGATAATTGTTTGGTATTGTATTGCTTTACATACAATACTGTGCCTTTTAATCTTACTTTTTATATTTTCATATTGCTTTACATATGATAATTGCTTGGTATTGTATTGCTTTACATACAATACCCGTGACCTTTAATCTTATTTTTTAGATATTATCATATTACTTTACATATGATAATTGTTTTGGTATTGTATTGCTTTACATACAATACCGATGCCTGAGATTATGGCATATTAATGCGATGACTATGCTAAATTGTTCATATATTGTAACATTCATATGCCTCATATTGACTTATACATGTGGTACCTTTACTTCTTTGTTAAATTATTTGATGTCCATAGATACTTACTTCACTCACACTAGACATAGTCTGACCCGTGTGATTTGTTTTGTTAAAACAATCCTCGGGTCAGGCTGAGGATTGTTGGCAGGTTAGGTTTGCATGGACTGCAGCATCACTCTTATCTTTTTCCACGTTTTGGGATTTTGTACTATGCAGCTTCAGACTATCTTTAACGTGTAGTATTATGGTATGTACACTATTATGTATTTTGGGAAGTGATATTATGTATGAACGACTACGTATTTGGAGAACTCTATTATGACATGTATTATGTATTCTGTTGTTGTTATTGTGTTGCGCTTGATGCTATTATATTTTGTACTATGTAACTTGGGAAATTTTCTTGTACCATTGCTTTGAACTTATACTAAGCACGAATGGTAAGTTGAGAAATTTTAAAAATTCTCGTGCCAGTGTTCGTTCAAGGGAATGAGTACAACTTTTACCCCTATCGAGTCCCATTCTCCATGCTTTCCGATAGTAATACTTAGTGTTGCTCTTGGTTAGCATAAGTCTAGGGGCCGGGCATTACAATTTCCGTCATGAGTCGTGGCAAGAGATGTACTCCTCGCCGGCTTCGAGACACTCTAGCAAGTGCCTCAGGGTCACACATAGCGATCCGTTGGATCCTCCAAGGTCGGTCCACACATAGGGGATTAATTATACCTGAACACACGTTCCTCGGTCCTATAGGACCTATCGATCGGCTCCATAGAGAACGATATATCCGAGGCTCCTCGCATTCCAACAACCACACTGGTAAAAATAATATAAATGTCAAGGCTTGTAAACGCTGACACCACCCATAGCTAGAAAGAAACGACATGTTCTCCTTGGGTCCCTTATCCCGTTTTTAACTCATAACGAGGTGTGAGGCTCGCGAATTAACGCTATACACAAACCTATGCTATATTAAAGTTGTGCTTTGATCATCAACCACAAAACTCTTCTTTTCAACAGAAGTCTTGATCATTTGTGTCTCAGCATGCCACACAGGAAATTCATGCCATGCGACTGATCTCTATCGATACATAACCTCTGAGCTCGTACATCTTAGAGAAGGGCGTTAAGTAAGAGAATAAAGTCATGCCGCCAAACAGATATATATTTAATAGAAATCAATCAACACAGAATAAAATCCAATGTCAGACACACAGTCCATTTACAAGTTCGTTCTGAGTCTGAGCGAAACCAGAGGCACCTTATTCCTCGTCCCATATGTCCAATACAGGAGAGAGACCCTCGCATATCCTTCGATCTCCAAGCACGTTTGGACGATCACCACTTATTACCTCGTCTTGGGTGTACAGCTCAATCAAGACACCAGTAATCTTCCCAATGATGTGAAGACCTCTGGTCTTCAGTCATCGTCTTCTTCATCGACTTATCGTTGAATCAGTTATTCAGAATGGGTATAAACCCGACCTTTCCGAATAACTCGCGTATTTTATAAACAGGTGTTACACAAACACGACACATGCCTCATTCCAATCCAGAATATTCTTTTATTCAAATATTCTTTTCACAACTTCAAACCATATTAAGGTTTTCCAAACTAGTTGGGATTAGCGAACCTTACCGAAGTAATCATTTATTATATTTCCCAATCCCAACCCATTCCTCCCATGGAGTAAAACTGGTAATACTCCATATCTAACACCATAGTGTTATCGGTAAATATTAATTACCATTTCACGTTCAAATCTGATTAAAGATTTAACTATCACTTGGAGCAAAACTGGTGATACTCCATTCTCGATCATATCTTGAATTCGATATTTTTAAATTATCTCATTCACCTTTCAATCTAATTGAAGATTCATTAAAACTCCACTTAGTTTTAATCTTCCCAAAAATCAATTATAATGATTATTCAAAGCTAATAAATTAATCTTATCTTTAACTGGGCCCAATGTCATTTAAAACAACATTCACGATAATCCCAAAATCACATTCCATCAGTCCCTAATCGTAAATTAGTAAGAGAACAATTCCCTAAGTATTAATCCCGAAGGCCGAAACCAACATCGGATCAATACCCTGGAAACCATTCAACTTAGCTAATCTCCAGTTAGTTTCTAATTTTCTTAACTCCATTGGGTTTAAGAACAACATTATTAAAGATACCATTCGCGACAAACCCAAATTCTCATTGCATTGTTAATCGTTTAAAGAACAAGTGTTATTTAAAACACTGTTCACGATAAACCCAAAAATCCAATTAAAATTCAATTCCAATTAAATATTAATTAACTGGAAATTTTTCACTAAATCTTAATTAAAAGATTTATTCTTTTATCAACTGGGTTTAAGAACGGTGTTATTTAAGACACCATTCACAACAAACCCAAAATCCCATTTGATATTAAATACAAGGCTCGGAATAGAAAATGTATCTGCTTATATTCAATATTAAATTCTAAAACTAACAAATATCATATTGGAAATTACGATATAAATATATCTTTCAAATTTCCATAACAATATCTGTATAATCAAGAAATCCAACATCGAAATATTCCAAAGACGAGTTCGATTCAGACCCATTCCAATTCATATATTGGAAATTCTGGTTATGTCAAAACCCATTCTCAACCCAATTTATTTATTTAAATATAATTGGATTATTTTTCTAGTTATAAACTAGTTCATTTCGATAAAAATATCTTCTTATCTTTACAAACGTGGAATTTTTCATCTCAATTCTTTCCAAATCATTTATTATGATTTTATACAAATTATTAATATTTATAATAATTTTATCAAGGCCCGTACAGTCGATTTCCAAAAACGGTCGTCGAACTGCACTTATAGCGACCTTTTCCAAATCCGATTTGGACATAATTCCAAATTCAACCATTAGATTTCAAATCTCTAATATTCGTAGGAAAGCTCTTTTCGATACGAACCCAACGGTTTGGTTTTAGGAGAATCTAATGGTCGGATCTCCCGTAATGTCAATTCGAAGTCAATGGTCGAAATTCGCGAACGGTCGCTGCGTGACGCGTTCTATTTAAGCCATTAAATATATATTATATATATTTCGTCGATTTCCTTTTTAAAACGTATTTTATAAATTGTTTTAAAAACGATTTCAACTTCATATTCAATTTTAAATAAAAATTGAATATTCCATATCATTAATATATAAATGATAAGATTTTCAAAACATTAGATTTTGAAATCACTTCCATTTCGATATTCATTGTAAAAATGAATAAAATCGATATAAATATAGTTCACCTCAACATGGCGTTAATCTAATCAACATGGCTATATATATATATATATATATATATATATATTCGTCTCCATCCCAAATCTGACATCAAAATCAAATTTTGATCTTTTACTGAATATTATTTTGAAATATTCGTTATTTTGTTTTATTCAACCCATGAATATATTTTTATTCAACACATGAATATTATTTTATTCAACACATGAATATATTTTATTCAACATATGAATATAATTTTATTCAACATATGAATATTATTTTAAAATATTCTTTATTTTCCAAATTGGATTGAGACCCAATCAGTTGTCATATAATGTTATTTATATGGATTCTATATAACACATGTATATAATAGCAATGGCAAACAATCGTCCATCATCCAAAGTGCATCACACAACTGCATAAGCATTAAATATAAATAATTAACGCTTATGCAATCTGTCAACCCATCGATTGGTACACAACTGCATAAGCATTAAATATAAATAATTAACGCTTATGCAATCTGTCAACCCATCGATTGATATAAAACTAAACAATTTGGATTAGTGTACGTCAATTTTCATCCCAATATCCGTGTGGGGTTTCAATCAACAAACACATATTTCAGTGGTGCAGTTGGGCGATGTGTAAAATTTATCGTCTCAATCCATATCAGTAAAATAAGTGTATATAAACAAATCGTCTGATTAGTAAATGAATATTTATTATATTTCAACACATGAATATATTTTATTTTATTCAACACATGAATATATTATTTTATTCAATGAAGGAAGTAATTTATTTTATTCAACACATGAATATATTTTTTATTCCATTTCACATCACAAACCAAATTCACACAAACAAATCAATCCAAACACACAACCAAACAAGTCGTCCATGGTCTGTGGACGACGGGGAGCAGTTCATATATGCAGTTATAGAATAAATAACTGAACAAGAAATTATAGTGAGGAGTTCTCACCTTTGGGTTCCACTCCTCCATTCTCTATTTCTGAACGGTTCGGATTTGCCTAAAATTCCAATGCGATCCTTTTCCGTTGTTCATAGTAAAAATTGTATTTTTAATATGATGTTTATTTTAAAAATCACATTTTTATAACGGCACTTCATATATAAAAATCATATATTTTTACAACGCTTCTTTCTATATAAAAATTATATTATTATATATATACTTCTTATATAAAGATCGAATTTTTATTTCACTACAACATATATAAAAATCACAATTTTATATTGTTATCCCTATAATAAAACCATATTTTTATAATGTTAAAAATCATATTTTGTCCAAATAGAGATCACAACTTTCATGTATGAAAAATCGTAGCTTTTACATAAATAAAAATCAAACATTTTAAATAACTAAAAATCAAATTTTTATCGCCTTAAAAATCAAATCTTTATCGTATAAAAATCAAATTCTTAAACAAACAAAAATCTCATCTTTCTTCATGATAAAAATCATCTCTTTTCTCACATAAAAATCCTTTTTTTATTAACGTAAAAACCCTATTTTTATTAACCCAAATATATATATAAAGCTTTACATTATATAAAAAAACACTTATAGTTTTCTGCGAGGAGGGGGTTTCTAGTTGCTCGCGGGTGGCTAGGTTGGTCTGGGGTGCTCGAGATCGTCGGAGGGGGTGGGGGAAGTGGCGGCGCCAGCGGTGGTAAGGGTGCGGTGGGCCACGGCTGATATGGGGGCGGTTTTGGGGTGTAGAGAGGATTCAAACGGAGGGAGGGACGAAGAGGAGGATTTTTTGATGGCGGTGGGGCCGTCGGTGGGCGGCGCGGCGACTACTGGGGGGAACGACGGCGATGTCAGATCGTTGGAGGGGGCGACTGGGGATCGGGATTTTCTAATTTGGGGGGGGGGGGGGGAGGGGGGCTCGTTGTTATGAAAGGAGAAAAGGATGACGGGGGTTTTAATGTAAAATGAATACGTTTTATTTTTATTTAATTAATTCTCCAAAGAAAATGTGTTTTTCATTCGAATCCCAAATCGAACCCACCGACTATCGCCCCTAGCCAAACACCCCCATTCCGAACGCAATGGGACATGTCCCGTAAGCAATTTGACTGTTACGATCAGTTTTCACTAAATTTAAAATATAAATCATCATATTTTAAATTCAAACGTACATTTCAATTTACTGGGGTCACATATGGACTCCAAAAATTCCACAAAAATTAATCTGGCTATGTTTTGGCGATACGATCTTAACAAGACTAATTTCCATTTGGAAAACGGTCATTTTTCAGTTGATTAAATTCAAACTGAAATTACCAAACACGTTTAAATCCACCATGTTCACATAGTGATTTCAAAAATTATGAAAATTGGAACCTAGCAATAATTAAACATTTCGGATTCAACAAAAGTGGTTTCATAAAAAATGGGGGTCGTTTGCAAGATGGCCATTTTTAAGGGCTATATTTCTGTAGGAACTATTTTGAATTTTCAACTGGTCATAAATTTTTATTCCCGCTATGAAATTTCAATTTTCCGGATTCGTTGGAAAGATATTTTCAAATAGATTCTAATATTTTTTGTTTCACTAAAATCCGGTTTATTTTGAATCCTGTACATTCATTTGAAATCGAATTCTCAAACTACCATGCCATTTTCAATTCCTTTTACAATTAAAATAAATATTTATATTCTAATTTCGATTCAAATATATATATGTGTTCTAATTCTATTCGAAATAAATTTCTAGTCGTTATTATTTAAAATAAATCATTTTAAATATCCAAAATTCATCAAAATTGCTAAAATAAAAATTTTAAATTGGTTATGATTTTTCAGGTTGTTACATACTCTGTCAGAACTACATGTATTTTACAACCACTGGATCAAGTTCGGAAACCATTTGAATGCATGGAGCATCCTTTTCCAGCCACAGGATCACCCAAACATGCTCGCAGTCATTTGCAAGCCTGAAAGAATTCATATGCCAGGCATACACGCATTTGATTAGAATATTCCAGTCTAGTATCAATTCATCTATGCTTTGTTTCATCACAGTATCAATTCTCTCTAGCAGTGCAACCACTCATTTCACATAGGCCGCTACCATTTTCTTGACTTGCTGGCCACGAGGTAGTAGCATAGCCAGATGGCCACATTGAAGCAGTTCATTAGCTATTTTACTTTGTAAGGATTTCTTTAGGTTCAAAATTGTATTGCTTTTCATATGGAATTTATTATTATATGTAATCTATCTACATGCTCTCTTTTATTTCTTAGAACATGTATTGTACAAAACATTAAACATGCTACTTCTGAGATTACATCCATAACTTGTTTAAATTGTTGTGGACCATTTCAAATAGGTTACAAATTTGACAAAAAGGCCTTTTAAAAACTATAAAAATACAACGGTATCAATTGAACGATGAAACTGCAATTGAAATAGTTTTCAAAAATCCCAAGAATATGTTATAAACTATGAATACCAAATGAAAAATGCATGTTTTAAACCAATAAAATACACTAAAGAAAGGAGACCTGTACATGAAGCTACGCAAAGTGGAACCTTGGATCTCAAAATAGTAAGGAATTGAATATCGATTCCTTTATATAATTGAAATATCGATTCCTTTAACATACGTCTGGCAGAATTCCTAGCAGTAGATAATAAACCATCAGATGGAAACGAGACCCATGGCAGAACGTAAATGGATGAACAACTATGTATATATAAAACCAGTTCATAAAACCTAGCAAGCACAAAGGTTGGTGATCGTCCAGCATAAATAAAGTCGTACAAACTGAAAAGGAAGAAGAAATTTTCCTGTAATAAGATAGAAAAGTAGGTTATTAAAGGTAAAGATGAATCTAAACGATAGTGTATTTGCCATAGAAGGAAGGGGACGGAAGAAGGGCACGGGACCAGCGGATTAGAGCAACGATAGAAGATTATGACTGCCTGCCTATGAGAAAGGGAAGAAAATGAACCTGACGATCCAGTCTGAGGGTAAGAAATCGGATTGAGCTAGAGGATGATATTGGGGATGATTTTTAGTTTTGTCGTCAGTAGGAAGAGGAAGGGATCGATTACGGGTGAAAATGTTTTATCGTTACTTTGGAAACGGAAGGGGATCGATTTTTGGATGGTAATGGGAAGAGGGAACAGAAGGGTGAGCTACGGGGAAGCAGAAGCCACTCGATTTTGGTTGTGGACAGATGTAGAATCCTGATTTTTTGGTTTAAAGTGGAACTCAATGGACCTTAAGGGAAGATTGTGCTTCCAATGTAATATAGATTACTCATCATATATCAGCATGATACTTACATATTTGATTACTGACACTACTTCAATTTAAAACAGCATACTAACATTGCCTAATAATTCAGTACATAACCAAATAATTTAAACAAGACACACATACTTCATAGGTGGCAGTCAATATCACAGCGGTATCAAGGTTTTCAAATGCATTACTTAGGCAACATATACATCCTAATGCTTTAATATTCAAAGTACAGACTAAACAAATATTTCCTGTATATACATATTTTTCTTTTAATAGATGTCAATTTGGGTATTTAAATAAACTCTTATCACTAATTAAGAGCTATTGGCCAAATTAATCAACATACACATCTGTAAAAAAAGTCTACTATATCAATTTGCATATATTCAGTCCATTAATAAATTTTCAATTTTTTTCCTTGATTAAACTGGCGTATTCCCTTTTAACTTAATTCTATTGGCAATTATAATTACTCAATCACATCAAGTTATGAGACAGCACATAATACAACACGAGTGCAGGTCAAACATTTTCATTTGCATAAATAACTCAAGATGGTTTACACTTTGCAGACCCAAAACCAACACAAATATCACCAATACGTTACTTTTTTACTTAAAAAACTTAAATTTGCATATTTTAGGGTCTCTATTAATTTAAATCAGTAACACACTAGATAATTTATTCAAATATACTGCAGTACTCACTAGTGTGTGTGCAAGTATCAGCATACTGAAATTATATGTACATACTTATCAAGGTGATTCAAATGAATTTACTTGCAACATTTGTGATTAGTTTATCATAACTATAACAACACGAATTTTCAAAACCAATTTAAAATTTTTATTTTAGGTATTTTAATGGATTTTGAATAACTAAAATGATTTATTTTAAATAATAACGAATAAAAATCTATTTTAATCGAAGTTATAACGTATAAATTTATTTTAATTATAAAACGAACTAGAAATGGCGCGGTAGTTTGAAAATTCGATTTTAAATTTCAAATGAATATATAGGATTCAATTTAAATCGGATTTCAGTAAAACCAAAAATATTTAAATCTGTTTAATTATATCTTTCTAACGAATGTGAAAATTTTAGATTTCATAATATAAATAAAATGTTATGTCCAGTTTAAAATTTAAAATAGTCGCTATGGAGTTTATACATATTTTAAATTATACATAGCCCTTAAAAATAGCCATTTTGCAAATGACCTCCGTAATCGACGTAACCACTTTTGTTGGATCCAGAATGTCAAATTATTGTTAGATTCCAAACTTCATAATTTTTGGAATTAATATGTGAGCGTGGAAAATTTAAACGTGTTTGGTACTTTTGGTTTGAATTTAATCTACCAGAAAATGGCCATTTTTCAAACTATCTCCAAATTCGTTGAAATTAGTTTTCTTAGGACCATATCGTCAAAACAAAGCTAGATTTATTTTTCTGCAATTTTTGAAGTCAGTATGTGGCCCCGGTAAACTAAAATGTACGTTTGAATTCAATATACAATATTTATATTTTAAATTAAAGAAAACTGATCAAAACAGTCGAATTGGCTGACGAAACATATCCCATTGTGTTCAGAATGGGGTATTTAGCTAGGAGTGACAGTCGTTGGGTTTGATTTGGAGTTTGTATCAATTAAAGGGTATTTTCCAAATTAAAATATTATAAATATATATACATACATGTTGAACCCTAATTTTCTAATTTCTAAATCGCGGGAGAATAGCCATCGTTGCTCTCGACATAAGGCGGAAACAGCTCGAAATTTTGAACTTGATTTTCTCTCAATCCACTCAATGAATTCACAAGCTCCAAAAGGGAAAATCGAAATACGTTCTAAGCTCTTTAAATCCATGGCAGTTTGGAGAATTTTTGTCGCGTATTCACCTCGAATCACAGATGTAAAGCTACAACGTTGCAAGGCGATTTCAGCCTCCCTGCCACCGTCGAGTTGGCTGCTCCGCCAGGGGTAGGTGCACCTCACGTTGGCACTGCGTGTGGCAGTCTCTGATCGGGCCCACGACCACCATGGCGATGGAAATCGCCAACCCTAGGTTGGAAGCATAGTTCGATGTCGGCCTGGAGAGTTTTAAAGTAAGGGTAACATTTTATTTCGTTATTAAATTAATTAAATACGCTATTTAATTGTCCAATCTTTAAAAATATGTAACTTCTTCATACAAGGTCAAAATCACGCGAAACTAGATCTGTTGCGAAAGTGGAGACGAGAGCTTCACCACAAGACTGAATGGGTCCAATTTTGAGCATGTTAGAAATTCAGGCAAATTCGAACCCGAACGTTGCTGAATTCTCAAGATAAAGACTGAGGAGTGGAACCCAATGTAAAAACACCTTCTCACTTACATTATTTTACATTTATTATATAATAGGGTGTAGACGGGGCTTAGTAGCCCCTAACACTATTTTTCTGTACAAACTATGGTTGATTGTTTGGTTGGATTGTGATGGGATTGTTATGGATTGATATTGTTGTATGTATAAAATTATTTATATAATATATATATATATATAATTATTATGAAGCGAAATTGAAATAAATATTCACTTACAAGTTGGATGGCTCGTTTATGTACACCCGTTTAACTGATATTGATAGGGATGATAAATTTTACACATCGCCCAACTGCGCAAATAAAATCTATGTTCGTTGATTGAAAACCTGACACGGGTATTAGAATGGTATTTGACGTACACTAATCCCGATTGTTTAGCTGTATGTCAATCGATGGGTTGACAGACTATACAAGCGTTATTTATTTATTTTAATGCTTATATAGTGGTAAAATGCACTATGGATGTTGTATGAATTTTTGATGATTGTTTATCATTATCATTGTATACATGCGATGTATGAAGTCCATATA
This sequence comes from Allium sativum, assembly GCA_030737875.1. Lineage (NCBI taxonomy): Eukaryota > Viridiplantae > Streptophyta > Magnoliopsida > Asparagales > Amaryllidaceae > Allium > Allium sativum. Next base: position 1,043,115,668 of record CM060913.1, read on the forward strand.
ACTGAAATTATAAGGTAATTGTTTGAGTCTGATTCCAATTTAGAATTAACGAATATTTTTAAATAATATCCAGTGTATAATCAAAATCAGATACTTTGAAAATATTATCATTTTAATATTATAATGATAAGATATATTCAATTTTGATTTGAAAATTGAAATGAAGTAGAAATCATTTTAAAATGAATTTAAAATGAATTTATCAAGAAATATTCAATTCTGATTTGAAAATTGAAATGAAGTAGAAATTGTTTTGAAATGAATTTAAAACGAATTTATTAAGAAATACTCAATTTTGATTTGAATATTAAAATGAAGTATAAATCGTTTTGAAATGAATTTAAAACGAATTTATTAAGAAATATTCAATTTTGATTTGAAACAAGCTGCAAATGTTGACATTTCCTCCCCATGCTCCTCCAATAGTGCTTGCTCATAAATCTAAAGAGACAGACCGGAAAACATCGAAGACGGATTTGTCGAAGGAAGGGTCACATTTGCCTACAGGGTAAAAAAGCCCAAAAGCGCACTCCCGAGTAGAAGAAAGCTGTATTGAAAGCATTGTATCCTAAGTATTATTTTAAGGAGCTAAAATGATTACCGGACATTATTCTGAATCCTCGCGAGGTTAACGACGAGGTATGGAGGAACTACATGCCGCCTTCTACTAGTGCAAAGAATTTAACAGATTCGCAGGGCATCTCTCGGACTTGATCTTCCAAAAGAATGTGGAGATTCAAGGCATGGAGTTGTCCCTTGAAGTTGAACAGGTTAGCATCTGGAACTGGGATGATGTACAAGGTAAGACAAGTCTTCGGATAATAACTGTTTTATAGTATACGAGTAACACGCTTAAGTGCTAACTCTCTATTGTTGAAATAGCAGAATGGGAGGAGAAATACAAGAAGTTGGAGAAAGATGCACAGGATGCTGAGAAGTCATTCAAAAACACAGTTTCCTCGGTGATGACTGACAATAAGACTCTCAAAGGAGAGAACCAACGGTTGGTGGAGGATAACTATCGATTACTGGATGAGAACAAGGAAGTGCACCAACTTCACATGGACAATGAGGCCTTGGTCAGGGAGAATCAGAGGTTAAAGACTGAAAATGAAGAGGCCCAGAATCTTATAAATGAGAATGATGAGTTAAAGAAGCTTTTAGATCTAAGAAATGCGGAGTTGGAGCAGGCTAGGAAGGACAAGGAGGTCGCTGATGCTTCTAATAAAGAGGTGTTGATCCAAATTGACGAAATAAGGGGAAGCACTGGAAGGAGGTAGCAGAGCTTATTGATGAGATTGATGGCGGTGATATTAAGGCGAAGATGGCCCTGGAGCTATATGTCTGGGGAATGTATGTCAAAGCGCATCGATTCCATGGAATCTCACGGGTCAACGGTTACCCTCAGACATTGGTTTCGGTTTGGGATAGGCTATTAGAGTACGAGGATGAGTTGCGGTAGGTGAAGTTAGTCAATGATATTGAGTTAATGTTCTCACATTTGATTGAGCATGAGCGCTTGGTGCTGCAAAAAGGAAGACCGTTGTTGAGAGGGCGAAGGAGGCAGCGCTTGCTATTGGAAAGGGGAAGTCATTGTAAACCGATAGCTTGATAGGGGCTCATGAGTTTGTAGGAGGTAGTTCGCAACAAAAGCAAGCTAAGCCTTTCGTCTTTGTAAGTGGTCTGCAGGTCCCTGCCCCTATCGAAGCTGAATATAATCTTGATCAACTGGGTTAGGACTTGGGAGCTTTCCTCAACTAGTAAGTGGAAGCACTGTGCCTGCCGCAACTGCACCGCATGTGGTGGTAGGTAAAGTCCTATTCTTATGAGTGCATAGAAGGATGGTAGCACGAAGTCCATGTAGACTAATTAGCCTTTTTCTTCACCGTGCAAGTCTCTCCGGAGCAGAAGTGACAACAGAATTTTGACCAACACAACCCACGCTGCCCGGGACAGGAAAGGAAGGCTTAGGGGAACAGTCGGGTGAAGGAGGTGGTCTACCATACACATTTTCTGATATTGAGTTGACACTCTTCAAGGAACTTCTAGGGGAAGGAGATGGAAAAGAGGTGTAGCTCTGCAAGAAAACCTCACATAGACATCGGCTAAAAAGCAATGTCTCCATTTTTCTGGAGCGATTTTGATGTCGATGATGTCTAAAGTACACCTTTTTTACATCATTTAAATGACGATGTCAAAGCAGCATTAAGACATCATCAAATAATTAATTAACTATTGTAATAAGTATTTTACCATATCAGTTTTTGACTGATGTCTATGATGCTTTTATACTGATGTCCATGATGGCTTGTTTATGTTGTTTTATCATCTCATATACAGAAATAAATATTTATTAAATGAGGTACTATTGCACAAATTTAATATTCAAACAATATATTTTTTAATTAAATATTTTACATGTGATGACTCCAACTATTTACATTCACATTTCTCATACACAACTCAATTCATTACACAATCAGTTTTACATTGCCACTTCACTACAACCCTCATCACTCTAGCTGACTTCATCTTGATTTTCATTATCTAGCTTGTGCTCCAGCTGTCCATTCTTCTGTTCCTGTCATGTACACTTCTAGACCAGTAAACTGTAAAATATAATATAATTTAAATACAAGCAAATATAAATTTATTTTAAATTTTATTTGCCTTAGAATTTTGGTGTGTTTCTCATTATTTTTCTAGACTTAGTCTAATACATATACTCTAGGTCTCACAGATCAGCCCCGACACAACTACATTTTTTTTTCTGACGCAACCGACACAACTACATTGGTTTACTGATCAGAACCAGCATTATAATTAACTGATTCTGAATAGCCCCAACACAGATATAACAGGTTTGCTGATAGAAAATTCATGTTTGTGATTCGAATAGCCCACATATATAAATTATGCGTGCACGATACATGTATACACATACAGCTGTATGTACACACACACACACACACACACACATATATATATATGCAATTTTCAAATATATATATATATATATATATATATATATATATGCAGGTACATAGCTGTAAAGACCCGCAAATTCCCGCCCTTTGAATCGACCATAAACCACACAGGTCTGACCCAAAAGGTGAAAATCTACGAATACTTTAACTTTGGGCATACAACACATCAGAACAAAAACACAGACTTTTATAACATCAGTAATAAATGTTACATCAGAGTACAGAATATACATATCAGAGTACATCGATAAATAATACAGCGGAAGAAACATTTAAATTAAATTAAATACATTGCAGCGGAACTAATCTCAGCGGAAGGCCATCAATATTCTGGACCCGGCTTCAGACTTCAATCCAGGATCTTGTTTTATCTATCTGTCAAATAAGCTACTCGACTGCCCGTGTGGAAAGAGGGCACCCGAGTTTGCAAAGTGAAACAAACTACAGGTCAGTCGTGGGACTGGTGTGAGAATTCTACTTAACCTATATAATATAATAAGGCTAATCACAGGACCACGCCACTTTCGCGGAACGGGTTTTCTCCTATGGATTACCAGTGCATGACTAAAGTAAATCGTCAAAATAACGCAATGCTTTTTAGAAAAATGAAACCATTATAAGACCCAAGTCCCATCACACAATGCAACGCAAACCGGAGGATAGGGTTTTACCTTATAATGATCAAAAGATGCTTGATACGAGAAACACGGTATTACATAATAATAGTGTGCAACCAATTTGAAATACATCAAAGTAAATGTATCAATCCTAGACGGCATGAGTGCCCCATCCCACTATGTCACCATATATAGGTATACAATCAAAACCGCGTGATGTCGTATTGGAAATTTGGGTTTCCATCTGAGTCAAGGCTAGGGAGGAGATCCTTACCGATTCGAGACACTCTAGCAATGCCCCAGGATTGGTACTCTGTCCAACCCTTGGATCCTGCAGGGCCGGTCCACACTTGCTTTTGTGGATTGGCAATTCCTGAACACACGCTTCCCGGTCCTTTTGGACCTATACTACGGCCAGTAGCGACCGCATAAACCGAGGCCTCGAAAAATCCAACAACCACAATGAATAAATGCCAGCGCTGGTAGGTCCCTGGCACCACTCTAGCTAGAAAGAAACGTGTGCACTCCCTGCGTTCCCTTCTCCCGTTTTAGACTCTACCGGTGTGTGAGGCTCGCGAAGTCACGATCTACACAAAGCTATGCCTAAATAGACTGTGCTTTGATCATCAACCACAAGGCCTGCTTTTCAACAAAGCCTTGATCAATTGCATCTTAGCATGCCACATTGTCAGACTCTACCATATCATTGATCATCTACCAATATATATATAACCTCCAAGCTCATACGTCTTAGAGAAGGGTGTTAAACACCAAACAGAAATATATAATTAGTAGCGTTCAACAAATACAGTAGAAAAGAATACAATGTCAGACACGCAATCCATTTACAAGTCCGCTCTGGTTCTGAGCAAAACATCGTGTCCGTCGATCTCCAAATGCGTTTGGACGATCATTACCAAATACCTTGCCTTGGAAGGCCAATCCCAATTCAAGATACCAGTCATCATCATCCCAACGATGTGAAAACCTTCGGTCTTCAATCACCGTCTCAGTCTTCGACTCTTGATCGTCGTGATAATTATTCAGAATGGGTTAAACCCGGTCTTTCTGAATAACTTGCGTAATTTGGGATTAAAAACAAATATTGGAAAATCACACATTTCGTCACATCCCAACTCAGAATATTCTTTTAATAAGATATTCATTTAAAAAGATTCTCATTAATTTTATCAAAGATAAATATTTAAAATAAAATCTATAAATCAATTTCTAAAAATATGGAATTCCACAGAAATCCAATCAGTTCATAATCGATATAGATTCCTGTATCAGACTAATAGTATAAATGGAATAACGGCAAAGCCTCTTAAATTCCATATATAATATCGGTCTTCTTTTACAGAAGCCCATCACAATTATTACCAATCGAATTTCCACTAAATTCCAATTTAATATATTAGTTGAAAAACTTGATTTATAGAAAATGTCTTTTTAAATCTATGAAATAGATTCCTAAATTCCAAATAATAATTTCAATGTAAATTGGATTAAAGGATAGATGTCGTTTAAAACATCGTCCACGGTAAACCCACTTCACATCTCAATTTATTTCATATCACAAAATATGATTGCAAACGCTAGTAACCCCTTTAAAAACGTATTTTAAAATAATCATAAAAATATTCTTTATATAAAAGATTCTAAATGAGAAGTATTCTTTATTTTACAAATCTTTATCTTTTACAAATATTCTTTGTTTTAACATATACTTGATTAAAAATCTATATTTTTTTTTTTAAAAAATATATATACTTTATATAAAAAGGATTTCTAATGTAAAAATAGTCTTATTTAAAAGAACACTTGAATCGAAATGCGACTCAAACATTTACCATATAATTTGGATTATATGGATTTCACACACATCATATATATGATAATAACAGTATAATCATCAAGTCATCCATTACATCCAAAGTGTAATTTCCACTGTGTAAGCGTTAAAATTAAATAATAACGCTCATCACAGCCCGTCGATCTAACGATCAACATACAACTAAATATTGGGATTAGTGTATGTAAATTTTCATCCCAACACCCGTGTGGGGTTTTCAACCAATCAAGCAAATGATAAACCAATTTGTGCACTTGGGCGATGTGTGAAAATTATCGTCCCAATCACATACACAAGTCGGGTAACTTGTCTATGGAAGTGTATTACACAATATATAACACGACGATAAAAATGTCTCTTTTATTTATATTCCTTTTTATTGCCTATAAACGGTCAATAAAAATGTGATCTTTATTTCTATACTTTTTATTGTAATTTACATTTTTACTTAACAAAATGTCCTTTTTATTCTAACTTACATTTTGAATGTAATTTTTCTTTTTATTGTTTATTTACATCAAAATGTAAATGTTCCCTTTTTCATTGTTTATTATTAACAACAAAAGTCTCGTCTTCTATATTTATTCTTTTCAATGAAAGCAATTTTACATAAAATTGTAATTCTTTAATTTTATGCTTTTTATTGTCTCTAGAAAGACAATAAAATGTAACACAAAAATATATTCTTTTTATCGCATCTAAAATGATGATAAAAAAAATGTAACATTATCATTGCTTTTTTTTATCGCATCAAAAATGCCGATAAAAATGAATCACTAACATTGTCTATTTTTATCGCACCAAAAATGTCGATAAAAATGAATCACTAACATTGTCTATTTTTATCGCACCAAAAATGTCGATAAAATGAATCACTAACATTGTCTATTTTTATCGCACCAAAAATGTCGATAAAAATGACAACATTAACTATTCTATTTTCACCGCATTCAAAATGACGATAAAATATTCAACATTAACAATTCTATTTTTACCGCATTCAAAATGACGATAAAATATTTAACATTAACAATTCTATTTTTACCGCATTCAAAATGACGATAAAATATTTAACATTAACAATTCTATTTTTACCGCATTCAAAATGACAATAAAATATTATCATAAGAAACGAAAGCAAAATGTTCTTTTTATTACTAAAAGGAAAAACAACAAAAAAGATGCTTCTTTTAGTGCTAGAAAGAAACATGACATAAAAATGTTCTTTTAATGTTAAAAAGAAGAAGCGACAAAAATGACCCTTTTCATGTTAAAAAGAAAAGATGACAAAATATGTTTTTAATTCTGAAAGAAAAAACGATAAAAATTATCTTTTTATTCTAATGCAATATCTTTACAAAAGTGTTATTTTAATATCAATGCGAATTTTCAATTTCTTACTACATATAAAAATGTAAACTTTATTTTACAATTATATATCCCATCATAAATTACATATAAAAATGTAAGTTTATTTTTATTGCAAATCCCCTTTCTAATTACATATAAAAATGTACTTTTTATTTTACATTGTAAATTGCATATAAAAAGGGTAGGTTCTATCCTTATGTTGTATTTGCATTATAAAATGCAAATGAAAAGGTAAGTTTTATTTTCAATGTTATATTCGTATTATAAAGTGCAAATAAAAATGTAAATTTTATTTTCAAGTTCTATTTTCATTATAGTATGCAAATAATAAAAATAGCTTTATCATCAAGTTATATTCACATCATGAAATGTTAACAAAAATGTAAGTTTTGTATTCAAGACTCATTTGCATTATAATATGCAAATAATAAAATAAGTTTTAGTTTTCAGGTCATATTTACATTATAAAATATAAATAAAAAGGTAAGTTCTATTCTCAAGTGATATTTACATTAGGAAATATAAATAAATAAAATAAAAATAAAAAGTAAGTTTCAAGTTCATTTGTGTCTTGAAAACACAAATAAAAATATAAATTTTAATGTAAATCTTTATTTCAATACTTTGTTCGCGTCAAGGGATGCAAACAAAATATAATTCTCTTTTTATTTAAAGCATTGAGAAATGCAAGAAAAATATAATTCTTTTTATTTTAAATGTAAATCTATATTTTGTCATTTTGTTCGCATCGAGGGATGCAAACAAAATACAATTTTTTTATTCCTTCGTACATTTCTGTTTGAGAAATGCAAACAAAACACAATCCTTTTATTTCAATATTGAATTGATATTTCACATCAATTCAAATAAAAGGAAAATTTGTTCTTTTTTTTTTCCATTTTTTTTTTTTCAATGACAAAAGTATGGATTTTTGTTTCATCTATATTCAATGACAAAAATATGAATTTTTGTTTCATTTTTATTCAATGACAAAAATATGAATTTTTGTTTGTTAACTTTTAATGCAACAAAATTGAGAGTTTTTGTTTTCTTTTTATGCAACCAAAAATGAGAACTTTGTTGGTTAACCTTTAAGGCAAACAAAAAGAAATATATTTTATTCGTTGTTCATAGTCTATTGTAAACAAACAAATAAAAATAATATTCTATTTGTCATTCAATTTCCATAGTAAAATCAACCAATAAAAAGAGTTTTTTCTTTTTTTTTTCTTCGTCATTCCGTTTATATTGTAGTATCATCAAATAGAGGTACGCTTTATTTGTCGTTCAAATTTCATTGTAACATCAACAAATACAACTAAAGTTTTATTTGTCGTTCCATTTCTTTGTTCATTTCAGAAGAATGAAAATGACATTAAAATAAAATAAATTAGAACGTCTAGATTTGAATAAAATATGTTTTAAATCTAAATTTAGATTTAATTTTCCAACTGCAATTTAAACTCAATAACATATACAATTTAAAGACGGATTTAAGCATAACATGAACAATAAGCACACCACAAGCAACAATCGATAATTCATACACCCAAACATTTCAGAACTAGATCATCATCATCATACAATTATTTTCATGTGGGAAAAATAAATTAATAATTAATTAAATAATAAAATTTGAATTCTCACCCCAAATTTTGGCTGAAAATCAACTGTCTCAGAATCAGGTGTGGTCTGCGCCATCGCGAAGAGCTCGGAAAGACGAGTCCAGCGCAATTTACGGTTTGTCAAACGGACCTCGTATGAGAGAGTTATGAATTTTTAAAGATCGGACGAATTAAATATTAAAATAAAATAAAATAATAAAATAATAGTTCGGACCTTTCTTCCTCCCGATGTCCAGACGCACGCCGAACCCATTACCGCCGTTCATCCTCCTGTGCGCACCACCCCACGGACCACCAACCGCCGATCAGACACCACCACCGCGACCGCCATGCCGAGAGCAACCTACACCACCAACCCCTTGAAGCTCGGCCTCCCCAATCACCCGCAAATCACTGAAAACCGCAGCGACTTCTCGGCCAAAATTCGCGAAATCCGAGCACCAAAATCCGATCTTAGCCGTATAGATTGAAAGGTCTCTGAATTCTCTTCGATTTGGTAGGTCATACGTCAATTTTCGACGAACGGATTGAGAGATATTAGCGTTTGAAGTTGGAGCAATTCTGGCCATCAATTTTCTGGGCGGCGGCCGCCATGAACAGTATTAGGGTTAGGGTTTTCGGATTTTTATATTATTTTAATATTAAATTCCGAATTTCGTGAAATAAAGTGGATTTTTGAACTTTCTCGGATTTGGGCCAGCTTACTGTCGATCTTAACGTTTTGAGGCCTTCTGAACGCGATGGGCTATGTCCCAATGTCCAATTCTGATGTCTACACGTTTTATTTTCGGTTTTAATTGAAAATACAATATTAAATTAATTATTTAATTCCTACCATACATTTAAATGTGCCGGGGCCACATACGACCTCAGAAAATTTTAAAAAAAATATTTTTAGCTTTCTTATAATGATACGAATCCAACAAAATTATTTTCGTCGAATTCTGAGACTGTTTGAAAAATGGCTATTTTTAAGGCGTTCAAATTTAACTGTAAATAGTCAAAACACATTTTATTTCGCCACGCTCACATATTAATTCGAAAAATTCTGAAAATTGAAATCTAGCAATAATTTGACATTCCGGTTCCAACAAAAGTGGTTTCGTCGAAAACGGAGGTAGTTTGAAAAATGACTATTTTTAAGGCCAATATATTTAATATTAAAAATATATTTTTAAACAAATAATTTTCGAAACTCAAAATATATAAGTGTTTACTGTTTTTCAATGCAGAAACGTCATTCCGAACTCAATGGAAGTGGTTTCGAGTTCAAATTCCTATATATGTGAAAAGTAGCCTTTCGGGCCCTATATATTCTACAGCGACCTTTCTAAAAATTGAATTGGCCATAACTTTTGATTTCCGCTATGAAATTTCGATTTTTCGGATTCGTTAGAAAGATATTATTAAATAGATTCTAATATTTTTGGTTTCACTAAAATTCGTTAAATTTTGCATCCTGTACGGTCTGTCAAAGTTCAAGTTTGACTTTTCAAACTACCGCGTTATTTCTAACTCTTTTTATAATAAAAATTAAATCATTCATTCTTCTTTCGATTTAAATCAAATTTGTGATCATTATTATTTAAAATAGATTATTTAAATATCAAACTTATTAAAAATTTCTAAAATAAATTTTTTTAAATTGGTCCTGATTTTGCGGGTTGTTACAATCGCCCCCACTTAAAAACTTTTCGTCCTCGAAAAGGAACGTAGCTAAAAATTGTAAAATTAACTATCTCAATTTTAAATTTTAATGGTTAATTATCTTTTCAAAATATATATAAAAATCATATTTCAAAGAATAGATTATAAATATCAAAAATACGTCAATTATGAATTCGTAACTCTTAACTCGTTCTAGGGCATTACTAACCCCATCTCTAACGAGTTTACTCATTCTAGGATACTGCTGATCCTATCTCTAATGAGTAGTCTTATTGGACATTACTAATCCAATCTCTGATGAATCTTCCGTTCAGTTCTAACGAGTTGTACCCCAAAGATTTGAGCTAACCTAAGCTCTGATACCAACTGTAAAGACCCGCAAATTCCCGCCCTTTGAATCGACCATAAACCACACAGGTCTGACCCAAAAGGTGAAAATCTACGAATACTTTAACTTTGGGCATACAACACATCAGAACAAAAACACAGACTTTTATAACATCAGTAATAAATGTTACATTAGAGTACAGAATATACATATCAGAGTACATCGATAAATAATACAGCGGAAGAAACATTTAAATTAAATTAAATACATTGCAGCGGAACTAATCTCAGCGGAAGGCCATCAATATTCTGGACCCGGCTTCAGACTTCAATCCAGGATCTTGTTTTATCTATCTGTCAAATAAGCTACTCGACTGCCCGTGTGGAAAGAGGGCACCCGAGTTTGCAAAGTGAAACAAACTACAGGTCAGTCGTGGGACTGGTGTGAGAATTCTACTTAACCTATATAATATAATAAGGCTAATCACAGGACCACGCCACTTTCGCGGAACGGGTTTTCTCCTATGGATTACCAGTGCATGACTAAAGTAAATCGTCAAAATAACGCAATGCTTTTTAGAAAAATGAAACCATTATAAGACCCAAGTCCCATCACACAATGCAACGCAAACCGGAGGATAGGGTTTTACCTTATAATGATCAAAAGATGCTTGATACGAGAAACACGGTATTACATAATAATAGTGTGCAACCAATTTGAAATACATCAAAGTAAATGTATCAATCCTAGACGGCATGAGTGCCCCATCCCACTATGTCGCCATATATAGGTATACAATCAAAACCGCGTGATGTCGTATTGGAAATTTGGGTTTCCATCTGAGTCAAGGCTAGGGAGGAGATCCTTACCGATTCGAGACACTCTAGCAATGCCCCAGGATTGGTACTCTGTCCAACCCTTGGATCCTGCAGGGCCGGTCCACACTTGCTTTTGTGGATTGGCAATTCCTGAACACACGCTTCCCGGTCCTTTTGGACCTATACTACGGCCAGTAGCGACCGCATAAACCGAGGCCTCGAAAAATCCAACAACCACAATGAATAAATGCCAGCGCTGGTAGGTCCCTGGCACCACTCTAGCTAGAAAGAAACGTGTGCACTCCCTGCGTTCCCTTCTCCCGTTTTAGACTCTACCGGTGTGTGAGGCTCGCGAAGTCACGATCTACACAAAGCTATGCCTAAATAGACTGTGCTTTGATCATCAACCACAAGGCCTGCTTTTCAACAAAGCCTTGATCAATTGCATCTTAGCATGCCACATTGTCAGACTCTACCATATCATTGATCATCTACCAATATATATATAACCTCCAAGCTCATACGTCTTAGAGAAGGGTGTTAAACACCAAACAGAAATATATAATTAGTAGCGTTCAACAAATACAGTAGAAAAGAATACAATGTCAGACACGCAATCCATTTACAAGTCCGCTCTGGTTCTGAGCAAAACATCGTGTCCGTCGATCTCCAAATGCGTTTGGACGATCATTACCAAATACCTTGCCTTGGAAGGCCAATCCCAATTCAAGATACCAGTCATCATCATCCCAACGATGTGAAAACCTTCGGTCTTCAATCACCGTCTCAGTCTTCGACTCTTGATCGTCGTGATGATTATTCAGAATGGGTTAAACCCGGTCTTTCTGAATAACTTGCGTAATTTGGGATTAAAAACAAATATTGGAAAATCACACATTTCGTCACATCCCAACTCAGAATATTCTTTTAATAAGATATTCATTTAAAAAGATTCTCATTAATTTTATCAAAGATAAATATTTAAAATAAAATCTATAAATCAATTTCTAAAAATATGGAATTCCACAGAAATCCAATCAGTTCATAATCGATATAGATTCCTGTATCAGACTAATAGTATAAATGGAATAACGGCAAAGCCTCTTAAATTCCATATATAATATCGGTCTTCTTTTACAGAAGCCCATCACAATTATTACCAATCGAATTTCCACTAAATTCCAATTTAATATATTAGTTGAAAAACTTGATTTATAGAAAATGTCTTTTTAAATCTATGAAATAGATTCCTAAATTCCAAATAATAATTTCAATGTAAATTGGATTAAAGGATAGATGTCGTTTAAAACATCGTCCACGGTAAACCCACTTCACATCTCAATTTATTTCATATCACAAAATATGATTGCAAACGCTAGTAACCCCTTTAAAAACGTATTTTAAAATAATCATAAAAATATTCTTTATATAAAAGATTCTAAATGAGAAGTATTCTTTATTTTACAAATCTTTATCTTTTACAAATATTCTTTGTTTTAACATATACTTGATTAAAAATCTATATATTTTTTTTTAAAATATATATACTTTATATAAAAAGGATTTCTAATGTAAAAATAGTCTTATTTAAAAGAACACTTGAATCGAAATGCGACTCAAACATTTACCATATAATTTGGATTATATGGATTTCACACACATCATATATATGATAATAACAGTATAATCATCAAGTCATCCATTACATCCAAAGTGTAATTTCCACTGTGTAAGCGTTAAAATTAAATAATAACGCTCATCACAGCCCGTCGATCTAACGATCAACATACAACTAAATATTGGGATTAGTGTATGTAAATTTTCATCCCAACACCCGTGTGGGGTTTTCAACCAATCAAGCAAATGATAAACCAATTTGTGCACTTGGGCGATGTGTGAAAATTATCGTCCCAATCACATACACAAGTCGGGTAACTTGTCTATGGAAGTGTATTACACAATATATAACACGACGATAAAAATGTCTCTTTTATTTATATTCCTTTTTATTGCCTATAAACGGTCAATAAAAATGTGATCTTTATTTCTATACTTTTTATTGTAATTTACATTTTTACTTAACAAAATGTCCTTTTTATTCTAACTTACATTTTGAATGTAATTTTTCTTTTTATTGTTTATTTACATCAAAATGTAAATGTTCCCTTTTTCATTGTTTATTATTAACAACAAAAGTCTCGTCTTCTATATTTATTCTTTTCAATGAAAGCAATTTTACATAAAATTGTAATTCTTTAATTTTATGCTTTTTATTGTCTCTAGAAAGACAATAAAATGTAACACAAAAATATATTCTTTTTATCGCATCTAAAATGATGATAAAAAAAATGTAACATTATCATTGCTTTTTTTTTATCGCATCAAAAATGCCGATAAAAATGAATCACTAACATTGTCTATTTTTATCGCACCAAAAATGTCGATAAAAATGAATCACTAACATTGTCTATTTTTATCGCACCAAAAATGTCGATAAAATGAATCACTAACATTGTCTATTTTTATCGCACCAAAAATGTCGATAAAAATGACAACATTAACTATTCTATTTTCACCGCATTCAAAATGACGATAAAATATTCAACATTAACAATTCTATTTTTACCGCATTCAAAATGACGATAAAATATTTAACATTAACAATTCTATTTTTACCGCATTCAAAATGACGATAAAATATTTAACATTAACAATTCTATTTTTACCGCATTCAAAATGACAATAAAATATTATCATAAGAAACGAAAGCAAAATGTTCTTTTTATTACTAAAAGGAAAAACAACAAAAAAGATGCTTCTTTTAGTGCTAGAAAGAAACATGACATAAAAATGTTCTTTTAATGTTAAAAAGAAGAAGCGACAAAAATGACCCTTTTCATGTTAAAAAGAAAAGATGACAAAATATGTTTTTAATTCTAAAAGAAAAAACGATAAAAATTATCTTTTTATTCTAATGCAATATCTTTACAAAAGTGTTATTTTAATATCAATGCGAATTTTCAATTTCTTACTACATATAAAAATGTAAACTTTATTTTACAATTATATATCCCATCATAAATTACATATAAAAATGTAAGTTTATTTTTATTGCAAATCCCCTTTCTAATTACATATAAAAATGTACTTTTTATTTTACATTGTAAATTGCATATAAAAAGGGTAGGTTCTATCCTTATGTTGTATTTGCATTATAAAATGCAAATGAAAAGGTAAGTTTTATTTTCAATGTTATATTCGTATTATAAAGTGCAAATAAAAATGTAAATTTTATTTTCAAGTTCTATTTTCATTATAGTATGCAAATAATAAAAATAGCTTTATCATCAAGTTATATTCACATCATGAAATGTTAACAAAAATGTAAGTTTTGTATTCAAGACTCATTTGCATTATAATATGCAAATAATAAAATAAGTTTTAGTTTTCAGGTCATATTTACATTATAAAATATAAATAAAAAGGTAAGTTCTATTCTCAAGTGATATTTACATTAGGAAATATAAATAAATAAAATAAAAATAAAAAGTAAGTTTCAAGTTCATTTGTGTCTTGAAAACACAAATAAAAATATAAATTTTAATGTAAATCTTTATTTCAATACTTTGTTCGCGTCAAGGGATGCAAACAAAATATAATTCTCTTTTTATTTAAAGCATTGAGAAATGCAAGAAAAATATAATTCTTTTTATTTTAAATGTAAATCTATATTTTGTCATTTTGTTCGCATCGAGGGATGCAAACAAAATACAATCTTTTTATTCCTTCGTACATTTCTGTTTGAGAAATGCAAACAAAACACAATCCTTTTATTTCAATATTGAATTGATATTTCACATCAATTCAAATAAAAGGAAAATTTCTTCTTCTTTTTTTTCCAATTTTTTTTTTTCAATGACAAAAGTATGGATTTTTGTTTCATCTATATTCAATGACAAAAATATGAATTTTTGTTTCATTTTTATTCAATGACAAAAATATGAATTTTTGTTTGTTAACTTTTAATGCAACAAAATTGAGAGTTTTTGTTTTCTTTTTATGCAACCAAAAATGAGAACTTTGTTGGTTAACCTTTAAGGCAAACAAAAAGAAATATATTTTATTCGTTGTTCATAGTCTATTGTAAACAAACAAATAAAAATAATATTCTATTTGTCATTCAATTTCCATAGTAAAATCAACCAATAAAAAGAGTTTTTTTTTTTTCTTCGTCATTCCGTTTATATTGTAGTATCAACAAATAGAGGTACGCTTTATTTGTCGTTCAAATTTCATTGTAACATCAACAAATACAACTAAAGTTTTATTTGTCATTCCATTTCTTTGTTCATTTCAGAAGAATGAAAATGACATTAAAATAAAATAAATTAGAACGTCTAGATTTGAATAAAATATGTTTTAAATCTAAATTTAGATTTAATTTTCCAACTGCAATTTAAACTCAATAACATATACAATTTAAAGACGGATTTAAGCATAACATGAACAATAAGCACACCACAAGCAACAATCGATAATTCATACACCCAAACATTTCAGAACTAGATCATCATCATCATACAATTATTTTCATGTGGGAAAAATAAATTAATAATTAATTAAATAATAAAATTTGAATTCTCACCCCAAATTTTGGCTGAAAATCAACTGTCTCAGAATCAGGTGTGGTCTGCGCCATCGCGAAGAGCTCGGAAAGACGAGTCCAGCGCAATTTACGGTTTGTCAAACGGACCTCGTATGAGAGAGTTATGAATTTTTAAAGATCGGACGAATTAAATATTAAAATATAATAAAATAATAAAATAATAAAATAATAGTTCGGACCTTTCTTCCTCCCGATGTCCAGACGCACGCCGAACCCATTACCGCCGTTCATCCTCCTGTGCGCACCACCCCACGGACCACCAACCGCCGATCAGACACCACCACCGCGACCGCCATGCCGAGAGCAACCTACACCACCAACCCCTTGAAGCTCGGCCTCCCCAATCACCCGCAAATCACTGAAAACCGCAGCGACTTCTCGGCCAAAATTCGCGAAATCCGAGCACCAAAATCCGATCTTAGCCGTATAGATTGAAAGGTCTCTGAATTCTCTTCGATTTGGTAGGTCATACGTCAATTTTCGACGAACGGATTGAGAGATATTAGCGTTTGAAGTTGGAGCAATTCTGGCCATCAATTTTCTGGGCGGCGGCCGCCATGAACAGTATTAGGGTTAGGGTTTTCGGATTTTTATATTATTTTAATATTAAATTCCGAATTTCGTGAAATAAAGTGGATTTTTGAACTTTCTCGGATTTGGGCCTGCTTACTGTCGATCTTAACGTTTTGAGGCCTTCTGAACGCGATGGGCTATGTCCCAATGTCCAATTCTGATGTCTACACGTTTTATTTTCGGTTTTAATTGAAAATACAATATTAAATTAATTATTTAATTCCTACCATACATTTAAATGTGCCGGGGCCACATACGACCTCAGAAAATTCTAAAAAAAATATTTTTAGCTTTCTTATAATGATACGAATCCAACAAAATTATTTTCGTCGAATTCTGAGACTGTTTGAAAAATGGCTATTTTTAAGGCGTTCAAATTTAACTATAAATAGTCAAAACACATTTTATTTCGCCACGCTCACATATTAATTCGAAAAATTCTGAAAATTGAAATCTAGCAATAATTTGAAATTCCGGTTCCAACAAAAGTGGTTTCGTCGAAAACAGAGGTCATTTGAAAAATGACTATTTTTAAGGCCAATATATTTAATATTAAAAATATATTTTTAAACAAATAATTTTCGAAACTCAAAATATATAAGTGTTTACTGTTTTTCAATGCAGAAACGTCATTCCGAACTCAATGGAAGTGGTTTCGAGTTCAAATTCCTATATATGTGAAAAGTAGCCTTTCGGGCCCTATATATTCTACAGCGACCTTTCTAAAAATTGAATTGGCCATAACTTTTGATTTCCGCTATGAAATTTCGATTTTTCGGATTCGTTAGAAAGATATTATTAAATAGATTCTAATATTTTTGGTTTCACTAAAATTCGTTAAATTTTGCATCCTGTACGGTCAGTCAAAGTTCAAGTTTGACTTTTCAAACTACCGCGTTATTTCTAACTCTTTTTATAATAAAAATTAAATCATTCATTCTTCTTTCGATTTAAATCAAATTTGTGATCATTATTATTTAAAATAGATTATTTAAATATCAAACTTATTAAAAATTTCTAAAATAAATTTTTTTAAATTGGTCCTGATTTTGCGGGTTGTTACAATAGCTTTGACATGCCGCATATACATTTCAAAGCATCATGGAAACCAAACTAACAAGAGCAAGACAACAAATTCGAACAAACTCAAGTTCGTATAGCAGGCCAATGTCAAGTAGAGTGCGTAAGTTTCAGTTCAGCCTAACGCGATCTCAAGCCAAGTGCACAAGGCCACAACAACAAAACTGGACTTACAATAAGTATGGGTTCTAGAATGCTGAAGTACACAAGCTTGTCCAAGTGCACATGCATAAGAAATAACACGGCTTAATCCAAGCAAGTTAAATATACTGGTACAACTAACACAGTGGAAAACACAAGCAGTTTTAAGTAAATGAATATAGCAGTTATTTGAAAATATACAATGTCGTTTTTTTAAAAGAGGAAAAGGACCAATGACACAAAGGAAAATGGTGCACACAAGTTCAGCTCAAATACAAGTAGCATGCACTAGTTAAGGGAACAACAACATGGTGTACAAACTTGACCATTTGCAAATGGGACAGCAAGAACAACAAATGCAGACCAATGAAGTAGTTCAACATCAATCATGCCGAATGTCAAGACCCTAAAGTACAAAGTGCTGTATCAGTTCAAAAATTGATCAAGTATTAAATATGTTCAATGGCAAGTAAAGTGTAACACCAGACAATGCAATTTTTTTAAGGGGCAAAGGATAGCAAGAACACAAAGTCACAGCAGCAAAGTTGCATGATTTCAGTATCTAATTTTTCCGATAAGAATAAATCAAGGATGGTATATATTCTTATGCACAAAGGTCAAACTTATTTATAATTCAAAGGAAGACTCAATCAAAATCCCAATAATCACTCAGTTCAAACCCCAGTAATATACAAAATTTCCAGAAGGGTTGGACATTTCAAACTCGATAAAATCGAAACAAACAAATCACGACCAAATCAAATAAGAAATCAGAGATATTATCGGAGATTGAAACTTTATAAATACACACACAATTCATCATTCGCTGTGGGATGACAAAAAATGATTTAAAACAATCGGGAATAAATCATAAAGGGTCTGAAATCACATACAATTTCCAGAAAACAATAACATCTCGATAATATCAGAATTGGAAGATCAACAGAGCAAGGAACGATCGATCAATTTTTGGAGAAAACCGATTCCAGAAATAAAACCCTAGGAGGCCGCCATTTGAAGTCGAAGTTTCACAAGCAAAAACCCTAGCCGACTTTGATTATCTGAGAAACACGGAAGTGTTGAAACATGAAGAGGGGAATTGGTGATGACGTAAAAGAGGCTGATTGGAGGGTTTTGATTGTTCCGGATTAGAGAAGTGATCAACGGCTAGATATAGCCAATTATAGGGGTGCGGATTGACAAATAGACCTTTAACATCACGCAAGAGGCTGATGTAAATGATGCATTAAAATTGATGTTAAAGCACATTTCAATTTATTTATTAATGTATGAGGTCGACCCTAGTCCTGAACGTCAATCGTAATAGATAACGGCTATTTTAATAATTTTTGGTATAATCTATCTAGCAATAATACATAGCCAATTATAGGCGCACGGATTGACAAAGAGACCTTTAACATAACGCAAGAGGCTAATGTAAATGATGCATAAAAACTGATGTTAAAGCACATTTCAATTTATTTATTAACGTATGAGGTCGACCCCAGTCTTGGACGTCAACCGTAATAAACAACAGCTATTTTAATAATTTTTTGGTACAATCTATCTCAGCAATAATACACAATTTTGCTACAAAATATAATTAATAAATATTAACTATAATTAATAGATATTAACTATAATACTAAAAAAATATTAACTATAATTTACTAATTATAATATTAACTATAACTAATAAATATTAACTATAACTAATAAAAGATATTAACTATAATTTACTAATTATAATATAATTAATGAATATTAACTATAATTACTAAAAAATATTTACTATAAAATATGATTAATGTTAAGCACATTTCAATTTTTTACTAATGTAAGATATACTTTTACTATGAAATATAATTAATAAATATTAACTATAATTAATAAAAAATATTAATTATAATTTACTAATTATAATATTAACTGCAATTAATAAATATTAACTATAATTAGTAAAAAAATATTAACTATAATTTACTAATTATAATATAATTAATAAATATTAACTATAATTAATAAATATTAACTATAATTACTAATAAAATATTTAATATAAAATATAATTAATAAATATTACAATTTACTCATTATTAATCATTAACAATAATACATTTAACAAGTGATGTAATAGTGAAACGACCTGAACTTCCCCGGTCTCCGAAGAGAAGAGAAAGAACGAATTGTTTTTGAGAACACGACAAAATAGAACGAAGACGGAAGAACATTTCATTGTATATTACAACAATGCACCAGATTACAAGAATATACAGAGTATAAATGAATATTACACAGAAATATCAGAGATTTAAATTACATTTAAATACATAGCAGCGGAAAATAATACAATACACAACTGAAGGAGATATACGGATACAAAGCTTTCCGGATATCGTTCCAGCTGTAAACCAGGATCCTGTGAATATAAATCTGCAAAACCAAAACTACTAGCTGCCCGTGTCAAAATAAGGGCACCCAGAGTTTAGGTTAAAACAATAAACTCCAGGTCAGTCATGGGACTGTGTGAGAACTAAAACAGTTATTAATCTTTATTTTAAAGTTCGGTAAATCAAGGGATCACGCCGTATAACACGGAACGGGTTTCCTACCAAGAATACCTGTGCATATAACAACAGCGCGATGCTAAATAAAGAAAAATGAAGCTATTATAAGACCCAGGTCCTATCACATAATGCAACGCAAGCCGAAGGATAGGGTTTTTACCTTATAATAGCCAAGAATGCTTGATACGTTTAAAACAAATCATTTATTATTACTGTAAGTGTATAGTGTAATAAACAACTTCAAATCATAAGTATCAATCATAGGCGGCATGGGTACCATATATCATGTCGCCATACTAGGCTCTACAAATAAAACCCCAAATGTCACGTATTTGGAAATTGGATTTCCTTCTATGAACCGAGGCCAGGGATCGTCCTCTACCGACTCGAGACTGTCTAGTCTGAGTTTCAGGCAAGCGCGCAGACAAGCCTTGGATCGTCAGGGTCGGTCCACCGATGTAGATTATTATGCCTGGACCATACGTCCCTCCGCCCTATGGGGCGTAAATGAGCCAACAAATGACTCCATCGGACCCGGATCGTCCGATCAAACCGAGGCGCCTCGCAACAGCAACAACCACATAAGTCAAACTCGTCAGGGCGTGTAAAACCACTGACGCCACTTCTAACTAGAAAGAAACGCATGTCCTCCCTGAGGTCCGTCTCCCGTTTTTGGTTCATACCGGGTGTGAAACTCGCGAAGTAAACGTTACACAAAGCTACGCCACAAAGGCCGTGCTTCGATCATCAACCACAAGACTCTGCTTTTCAACAGAAGCCTTGATCATTTGCATCTTAGCATGCCACACAGGCAAACCATTCTATGCAACCGATATCAGTCACAAAAAATGAAATCCGATGTCAGATACACAGTCCATTTGCAATTCCGTTCTGGGTCTGAACGAAACCGGAGGCACCTAGTACCCCGCATATCCATCGATCTCGAAGTACGTCTGGACGATCGCCAACTGTTTCCATCTTCTTGGGTGTACATCCTAATCAAGATCAACAACAATCACCCAAACGACGTGAAGACCTTCGGCCTTCGACCACCGTCTTCATCTTCGACTTATCATCGTATCAGTTATTCAGAATGGGATAAACCCGGTCTTTCCGAATAACTCGCGTATATTATAAACAAGTGTTACACAAACACAACATACGCCTCATTCCAATTCATCAGTCACTAACCGTAAATTAACAAGAGAGTAATTCCCCAAATATTAACCCCGAAGGCCGAAACCAACATCAGATCAATATCCAGAAAACCATTCTGCTTAGCTAACCGACAGTTAGTTTCTAATTTCACATTCATAGGGAAAGGTTCCCATTAATTTTATCAAAGATAAATTCTTTTAAATTTATTCTTTAATCTTCTTTTGAATATCAGTTCAAACTAGTCGGGATTAGCGAACCTTACCGAAGTAATCATTAGTTTTAATTTCCCAATCCCAACCTATTCATCCCATGAAGTAAAACGGGTCTTACTTCATATCTAACACCACTGTGTTATCGGTAAATTTAATTACCATTTCACGTTTAAATCTAATTAAAGATTTAACTATCGCCTGGAGCAAAACTGGTGATACTCCATTCTCGACCCTTTCAATCACTACATGAAAAGTTGGTTTCTATAACGCCAATAGATAACGTTTTGTTGGGTACAGTTATCATACAATTAAATTTGTTCGGCAATTGGGCTAGTAACGCGTTCTAAGCGCGGGATCTTATTTTTTTGCCCGCTAATTCCCCTAAAAAATTTCCTCTTCCCTCTTTCACAGATTATCTTCCCTACTCCCATCTTCGAACAAAAATTCTTTACCTCAATTCGTATCTACCTCCTAAACTCACTTGTCTGCCCACTGACTTCCTGTTTATCGGTTATCCTCCTCCCGTGGTTTACCTCCGCAACTAAGAAGGGTTAGGGTTGACTGCTCTTCAGCTCGTCTTTTACAGTTGTCACTGCCGTCATGGCAATCTCTCTCGCTCTCTCCATCCATATTGTCGTATTCTTCCCGTTTTAACGTTTTCTTTCACAAAATTCTACAAAGCCTTCCAATCCTACAAAGGGTAAAAACTATTTTCCGGTATGTTTGTGGCTGTTGGACGCGTCTAAATTTTGCGATTTTTACAAATTTACAGAATTCTATGGTCTATTTCTAGTTATGCAGTTTGAATTGAATTTTCTCTACTTGTTATTGCCTTTGTTAAACAAATAAAGGATCTGCCCTCTTGATTATCAGGTTATCAGGTCTCCCGTAAACTTTAGGGAGATTGCATCTATCATTAATGGTGAATCTGTGTAGACACATCTATGATACAAGATTCAATCAACGATAGGGCATGGATATTTAGTTTTTATTTTCCACAAGTTCTATATTTGTTAGTTGAAAATCTGAATTTTTCCATCCTTACAGTCAGTTCTTTTGTAAACTGTTGGCTGTTAGGTGTACAGTTAAATCGCTAAACTCATGTGGACGTTGTAAAGGGAAGATTTCTATTTTAAGTAATAAAATCGGTTGCAAACATATTCTCGTTTCCTAATACCTAAATGTGATATTAAGTAGCATAAAATGGATGCCAAAATGTGCACTGCATGAGATGTTAGAGCAAAAAGAATAGGATTTCTCACTTTTCTATGAATGTATGTTTTCTTAAATGGCAGTGGTCTGCTTTTTTTGATGAGCAGTCCACTGATAGCATTATGCAGACCACTTACATAATGCAGACTCACTACTTTGTGACATAAAATGATTTATCAGTTGATTTTCAATCGTGTTCTGTGTCATTTGGTCTTTTTTGATGAGTATTTCTCTTGTTAATTTTTAGGAAACATTGTTTATGGGTGATTTATCATCTGCCTTGTTAATGGGTGAGCCTATGGTAACATTGTTTTGTGACATCAAGATTCAGTCAACACTGCCACATAGAAACATTTACTAATTTATGGCTATTTAGGTTTTGCGCTGTTTGATGATTTTTTTACCATGCATATATTTTCATATACTTTTTTATTTTCATCATTATAGAATATGTATATATTACCATCTTGCAACCAAAAGAAAAACAGAGATCTACTTTTTTGGTGAGTAGTTCTCTCCTAAACTTTAGGAAAAATATATTCTTCTTAATGGATGAACCTATGTAGACCTTTGTCTATGGCATAGAGGTTTGATCAACGGTGCAAAAAAATATTTACTATTTGATGCTCATTGAGTTTCTATGCTATTTAGTATTTTTCTACTTACCCATGGGTTTTCTATGTTATTTTGTTTTTAATATTATAATCTATTTACCTGTTTTGCAACGTGAAGGAAGTACCGGGCATATGCCCTTTCAATGAGAGGTTGTTTCATAAGCTTTACCATACTTATATTCAGTCAGAATTAAACTAGTCTACTATGCGTTTGCTTTTTAATTCATAATTATGTTTTGTTCAGTAGAATTGTCTCATGATATTTTGGGATATTATTTGCATTGAATTTGTCAAACTAGTGTTGTAGAGCATGTCCATGATGCATTGGTTCAATCAACTAAAGTGATCTACTTGATGCATAGTTTCTGTTTTTCGTGATTTAAGGAGTAAAATTATTTTAGATGTAGCTTTAAATTTATGTAATGACGGTTAATGTAGTAAAATGTAGAATATTTATTTTTGATAGAAAAAGGTAACAAAAAAGAATGCACCAGAATAGTATCAAAACTGAATTTTGAAATAAAGTGTAATGCATGTTGAAAATGCAAATGCAGTGTAAGTTGAATAGTATGAAGTCTGTTTTTATCTTTTGTGTGATTTAACAATACTTTATAACTTCAATTAAATGTATGCGCTGGTCGGATGTGTACAAATTTAGAGCGTCGTATTCATCAATACAATAGTTTTCCGATTTTTAGAGAATTATAAATAATATATAATTCACTATATATGATTTATGTATATCATGTTCAATCTTATCGGCTCCTTATCATTTTTAGAGAATTATAAATAATATACAATTCATATCTTCTTACTGCACAAGTAAATTTCCTGGATTGTAGTCATTCCATTTAAGTTTAACTTTGGGTCATTTTCCTTTTCTAATCTCAAAATGTTCATTCTGCAGTCATTGATTTATGACAACCGAGTTACATAAGAAAGGAAGGGCCAAATGTGTGATATAAGAGTTATGGATTTTTTATAGCTCAAGAAGGAACTTATAGCAATTCACTTAACGATCACTAAGATGTACATGTATTGAATTTTTATGTATCATTCACAATTCATATGTGTTTGTTCTATTTAATGAGGATTTGAATTCAGGACGTGGGCCTGAGAGGCACTATGGATTATATAAACCTGATGGGACTCCTACACATGATATTGGATTTCCTTCTTTGGAGAATTTACATGCGTCTTTGTCTCGTCTTTCATTTAAGGTAACTCTATATTAATAGTCTTCATCTTATTTTATTCCCATATAGATCTTTGATAAGCTTGTTATAGCTTATAAGTTTTCGCATTACAATGTTGTTTGGTTTAAATGAGAACATTAAGTTTACTATAATTTAAAATGTGTTTTAAATGAGGACATTAAGTTTACTTTGATTTGTATAGGACTATTGATAAGCATATAAAATTCCAGTACTGATTAAAATAAAATGGGTATTATGTAAAAACCAATATAGTTATGATGCTTGCCTATAGCTCTACCCACTCAAATTCAGTGACATGAAGAAACCAATATTTATGAACGTACCCGTGGCGGTAACTTGATTGATGCAGGCTCGAATGGTAGGATTATATTCCGTTCTTGAACTTGTATGAGCCAAGCGCAGTGAGAGAAGTTCCATTTCAAAATGTTATAAGCTATAAATGATGAACATACATAATTGATAGCCACTTTTAACCACATACTATAAAAGATATAACATTTTATATTATAAACTATACGTAAAAATGTACGACAATTTTTGACGAAGTATAATTATATATTTCCCATTTATAAATAAATCTGATATAGATTATAGTTTTCTTTAGTAGGAACATGATGAACAATAGTCGTTTATCTGTTTATCTAAGAAACTAAAGAATAAAACTGCAATATCGATGAATAGAGATGTCACCTGGTTCTCAATAGCGACAAATAGGGATTTTTCATCAAAATTTTCTATAAAAACATGGCAGCCTACAACCATTAACACGGGAATGCATGAAGAAATACAACCGATGTGGCAAAGAGCAGTTGTGTGTAAACATACCTACATAAGCACAGTTCGAATATTCAACATGATATGATATCAAAATATTTTTTCCATGTGTGATATGTAAACTTAAATCTTGTTCGTTTGCCACTGTAAAAAAAGGACAAATGAACACATACATCATTATCGCTATAGCCGACAAGTGTAATTTATGTTTATGGTTGCAGAGCCAGAGCGGTATGACTTAGAGCAACTCCCTCGGCTGCCCAGTGGTTCCTGATCAAATACACAAAGTATAATACTATTAATGATTTGGTTGAAATTGATTATGCATGCAATAAAATAGCAATTCTGGAATAATTAAAAATATGAAGTAATGGGTATTGCACTTTATAGTTCGTACTCTTTTCCGTTAGCAAGCAATTTCTGCATACCAGATGTGAATCATGTAATAACTATCCCATTTTGTTTTGGTGCCCATGCAAAGTCGGGCAATGCTCCTACCCATAGGCATTCTAATAGTATTCATTGTAAAAATGGCAAAACAATTATAATGAAATAAATTTTTGAGAAAACAGAAATGCACTTAAAATAACCATAATAGCATAATGTTGAACAGTGTAATGGTAAAAATACAAATGATGAATAATTCTTCAGAATCTCCAGATAAACACAGTGAGTTATATTGGTGTCAATGTTTATAGTTAATGAACTATTAAACTTTGTATTAATGTCTGCATGGTAATAAACATAAAACAGTAGGAGTAAAATAAGCATCCGGTAGTACCAACATATACTGACATTAATGGATGACTACTCCTAACGGTAAATGAATAATTTTTTTTACTAATAAGACATACACTTCATGATTTTGAGATCAACTTCACATATGCAGATAAATTAATAAAAACTTAAGACTTGAACTTAAGAAGTGAAGTTGCAGTTTTCAAGAGATCTAACACAAACAATATAAAAGGTGAAATTGCAGAATGTATATACTGACCTTTTTATCAAGAAAACATAAAGGATTTCCAGTGGTAAAAAAATGTAGTTAATCAATCAGCTTAACGAATGCAACACATTTGTAGGAGTGTTAATAGTGGTCAAATTTCCCACATAAACTAAAGGATTAATTTTGTAGGTTTACATAAATGGAATTACTTAAAAATTACTATGTAATTATTACGAAAACAATGGTTTTAGGCTTTTAGCTTATGATATTCTTTAAGATACTAAATCAAGTAAAATGATATAGATTTCCACTGACTGACTATACTTTATACTAAGTGGCCTTACATATGTCATCTCGGTAAAGATAAGTTCAGCAAAGACGACGGAAATAATCGTACCTTGAACTAATTGAGAAGCAATTTGTACAGCAAAGACGATCAAAATAATCGTATCTTGAACTAACTGAGAAGCAAAATATATTTATAACATTGGATATAGTTGGTAGTTAATATATCTAACCTGATAAAGAAATCTATATTGGTAGCGATAGCCTTCATAAAACGCGTTTTCTTGTTTAATTTTGATTTGGTGATACTGTTTGAGAAATTATGCAATGTCAACGATACATGTATGTAGATGGAAAACAAAAGACAACAAAATGCAATGAAGTAAAGCAAAGAATTTTTGATAGGGATGTTTAGAACATTCTTGTTTTTTTTACTTTGATAGGAACGTGCATGAGAAGTGCGGTTGAAGCTGGCAAATTAAACATGCGTATTTCAGTCGGAATGAAGGAATTTAGATGATCATAGGTTGAAAGAAAATAGATACACACACATACAAAATAAAGAAAATATTTCTCGCAAAACAACATAAATCTACTTTGATTTTATTTACTACACGTTCTCTGTCAATATAAAGAAAACATTTCTCGCAAAACAGCATAAATAACATTAGTCCTCCTTGGCATTGCTCTTCTATCAACATTTTTTTTACTTGCTGAACCATCAATGCATTCTCTAAGATGACGTTACTGAGACAATTTGTGCATCTTATGGTCAGAGTTTGAATACAACACTTGCA
Source organism: Allium sativum (assembly GCA_030737875.1). Classification (NCBI taxonomy): domain Eukaryota; kingdom Viridiplantae; phylum Streptophyta; class Magnoliopsida; order Asparagales; family Amaryllidaceae; genus Allium; species Allium sativum. The sequence goes on from CM060913.1 coordinate 1,043,143,179, forward strand.
CTGAAAAGGCTGAAAATAATTGGCTGCTACTATTTGCATCACATTTTGCAGCTGTTAATATCTGATTTGAAATTTTAATTGTTAATTGATCAAAAGACCTCTTTTTTGTTTAACTATTAATTGTTCTATGGACTCTGCTTTCTTTACCAGTAAGTTAATTGAAACATGGACTCCAAGGTCAATATATATTCATTGAAATATTAAGCGGACTAGGTGCACTTTTATTTACATTTGTCAATGTATATATAGAAATGCAGCCATGATTAGAGTTCTGGCTACATATGTAGACTGTTCTAATAGAGGAGATTGTCCATACTGTAGGTTGTTTTGATTGATTTAGTTTGGATTTGGCTTCCGTTTAGCGTAAATCTTTTCAAAGCCAGGGAATCTCCTAAGAGGCAACTGACTGTACCAGTGAATTATTCCCGAGCAGACGCTAGGTATATTTTGTATCGATCTTAATATTTAATTTCATCGTTTTGCATGATTGTCAAAGAAACATCGATTTCCTTTTAATTGGTATTGTATATAAACAGACTAAATAGAATTCCTAAAATATGGGATGTTATCCTTGAAACCTAAGTATGAATCAATGACTATACTTAACTGTACTTTAGTTGTTAAATAAAATCTATTAAATTAACCTGCATAGTGTAGCACATCAGTTTGACAAGAGATGGTAGTTATTTTCAAGTTTACAGAGTACGTATATATGTTATTAGATTTTAGTTTAAACTTGACTTTTTTTCTCGATAATTTTGGACTGCATTGATAGATGTATCGGCATATAGTTTTCATGTATAGATGTGACAGAAATCACGACATGCAAAAATCATAGGTTTAATAATCTATCTATTACTTATAATAGAAAACAGAACCATAACTACTGCTGACATGTCCCAACGTTTGATCTTTATTTTGAATTAACCTTATCTCCTACAGTATATCTACAAACAGATCTCTCCTTTTATTCTTTTGCTCTTGCGGTTTCAACCCACAACGAAACCTTCCCATTCATTTTTTTAAATCTTTTTACCCTCCATGGCATCAGTCGATTGAAATCAGTTAGGGCATTTTCTTTTCAAAACATCCCAACACAGGTTACATTTTTACCCTATTTTCAATTTCATTAACTCATTTTCACCATCTACAATTGCTAATGTTAAGAGGATTCTTAGATTTTCCAAAAAAGCATTAGAAGATTTGAAGAAGATTGTAAAAAGTCTTATAAAATTGGCGATTTTTAGGTGGTGTTTATCTCCTTTTACTTTGTTTACATGTTGATTTATTTTATAGATTCATTTTTCCTGCTAAAGCCTCCTGTTTTCCAATCGATTATAGCCTATTTTTAATGCTGAAAAGCCATTCATTTAGAATTGCGCTTAACACTTTTTATCTCACAATTTTTCTTGGCTCATAATAAAGTATCATCTTTCTAAAATGTATACAAGGCGTTCTTGTAAATGATTGGTTCATATTGGCTAACCTTTGTCTCATTTCCTGATTATGTACATGGATTTCGCCTGATGCTTCATTTCTTTGCCGCATTCTTCATATTCGTTGTGGTAAGCATATTGTTCGGGGTATGTGAGAAAAAAAAAGGATTTATATTGGGAGTAAACAAATTTACACTTTTAGCAGTTCAAATTTTTATTTTCAAATCAACCACAACCATTGTATGTGCTTGGTGTTTGAGTACAAAAACATACATGCTGTACAAATTTATGAATTAGTTTACTACGAGTTCAGATGAATATGTCCCTATTTTTCCAAAAAAAATAAGCAATTTTGATTTGTTTTCTACTTTACGGATTTTGGTTCCATTGCGCTCACATTTACTACAGAGATAATTATATTGATCGCTAAGTTACTGCTTCTTGATGCACACCATTGTTTTAGGCTAATGTGGAAAAATCCTTTGTTGATGTTAATCCTTTCTTATAGCAGTTAAAATTTTCTAATTCCTTTACGTTTTATTGTAAATACTTGGTCTTATAATATGTCAGTTTTTTTTTTTTTTTTTTTTTTTTTTTTTTTTTTTTGTATGCACGTTATTTCTTCGGAGCTTTCTTTTTTATGTATATGTTTTTTTTAAGTATCATCCTGCTAAAGGATGTGCTGTAACAAGTTTTCTTCTAAGAAAAAAATGACTCTCACGAAAGGGAATGAACATTTAACTATTCTCAAATGCTCACAGCAATGCAGCTACTGATCTAAAAATTAATGGAGGCAACACTGAACTGTGAGTTCTTTTTTTTCTATCATAAGTTCTAAATTAAATTAAATAAATCAACATGGCAGAAAATCAAAACAAATTTGAGCAATATGCCAATTCAATGCCTTTATATAATAATTATTAAACAATTATAGATTATTACATTAATTATAATATTCTATATATTCTTATTGTATGCAAAAGTTAAGCAGAAGTTCAACTGAATGAACAAACATACGAAGGTAATTCTATATACATAGTGAAGCTTTAAGTCAACCATGATAAGGGCAGGCTGAAGGCTATGGCATCAGTGAAGCCGAAGCGTGAACCTGTATCGTTAACGATTGAAACATGTAAGCGGTAGAGCAAGCTTGAAACTATAGCAAGGTTCACATGTATTCAGGTGTAACTATGCAGGCTGATACACGTAGGAAGTATATGTGCAGGTAGTGGAAGAATCGAAAACAAGTGGAGATGACAAAAATGTAAACTAATTTAGCTTATTATTGCAATTCGTTCTGTAAATTTTTTTTTTTACTTGTCCACAAACATTGTAAAATTTTGCCTTTCAAACTATTAAAGATCGTGATTTCATTCACATTGTCATGTGATTCACATTGTTCTTATATTTTACTCCTTATCAATGATTCGTTTTTGTTGTATACAGGCCAACAAAGGGTGATGAGGCAAATGAAAGTAAGACGGTGACGCTAAGTTGTTTGGGGTGTTTTGTCTATCTAGCAGGTTTGGGTGTTGTCTTTTGTGTACTATGTTTTGTTTTGTCTTTTGTGTGTTAACCGAACAAATATGAACTATATTTTGTGTACTCAAGTCGACATCAATGGGAATTGAAAAATATGTATTGAATTTGTTAACTCATGGTTTGTTTGTTTGTTTTTTTTTTTTTTTTTTTTTGTTGTTGCTTTATTTGTGTGTTCATATTTAACTTTTTATGAAGATTCATTTTGATTGTCATTATTAAAATGTATGAGCTGTGAAAAGGATGTTGCAATACTATAACATGTTAATTTGATAGCATCATATAGAAGCCATCGAAGATATATGTTATAGCGGTAAAACTGTGTTATTAATAATGTCAATTTTAATGAAATTTAGATTTATAATAGCGGTAAATTTGAGCTGTCAAAGGGTTTAGTAAAACTATGACATGTTTAATTAATAGCGTCATATATCTGCTATTGAATAATTATTTTATAGCGGCAGCAATGTGTTATAAATATTCTTGTTTTCAATGAAATTTAGATGTATTATAGCGATTAATTTGAGCTACTGTAATAAAATAACATAGCAGTCAAAATGCGCTATAAAACCATATCTTTTATAACGGCTAGTTAAGTGTTATAACTAAGTAGCCATTTTTTTATAACATGTCGATATACAACAGTTATCAAACCGCTATAATTGTTATTCATAGCGGCTATAGGCCGCTATAAAATGCCAGTTCTGTTGTAGTCAATCTAATTAAAGAATCATTAAAACTCCACTTAGTTTTAATCTGTGACGGGGTTAAAGAATCAGTGTCATTTAAAACACGGTTCACGATAAACCCAAAATCATATCACATTTCAATCAGTCCCTAACCGTAAATTAGCAAGTGAGCAATTCCCTAAGTATTAACCCCGAAGGCCGAAACCAACATCAGATCAATACCCCAAAAACCATTCAACTTAACTAATCTCCAGTTAGTTTCTGATTCTCTTAACTACTTTAGGTCTAAGAACAGTATTATTGAAGATACCATTCACGACAACCCAAAATCACATTCTATTAATTATCGGGTTAAAGAACAAGTGTTATTTAAAACACTGTTCACGATAAACCCAAAAATCAATATCAATTTAATTCCAATTAAATATTATTTAATTGGTACACTTCATTAAATCTAAATAAAAAGATTTAATCTTTTTCTCAACTGGGTTCAAGAACAGTGTTAATGAAGACAACATTCACGACAAACCCAAATCACATTTGATATTAAATACAAGGCTCCGAATAGAAAATATATCGGCTTATATTCAATGTCAAATTCTACGACCAACAAATATCGTATTGGAAATAACGATATAAATATATCTTTCAAATTCCCATCACAATACCTGTATCATCACGAAATCCAACATCGAAATATTCCAGAGATAATTTCGATTCAAATCCATTCCAATTTAATTATTGGAAATTCTGGTTATATTTCAAAACCATTTCAAATTCAATTTATTTATTTAAAAATAAATAGAATTATAATTCTAGTTCAAAACTAGTTCATTTCGATAAAAATCTATTTTTTGTCTTTTCAAATATGGAGTTTTTCATCCCAATTCTTTCTAAATCATTTCTTATGATTTTACACAAATTATTACTATTTTTAATAATTTTATCAAGGCCCGTATAGTCGATTTCCATCAATGGCCATCGAACTGCACTTACAACTAACTTTTCCAAATTTGATTTGGATATAATTCCAAATCCAACCGTTAGATTTCTAATTTCTAATATTCGTTAGAAAGCTCGTTTCGATATGAACCCAACGGTTCGGTTTTAGGAGAATCCGACGGTCGGATCTCCCGTATTATCCGTTCGAAGTCAATGGTTGAAATTCGCGAACTGCCGCGGCGCGTTCTATTCAGGCCATTATATTATATATATAATATATACTTCGTCGATTACAATTCAAAACGTGCTTTGTAAATTGTTTTAAATTCATTTTCAAAACGGTTTCAACTTCATATTCAATTTCAAATCAAAATTGAATATTCCAATATAAATTCGTTTTAAATTCATTTCAAATCGATTTCAATTCAATTTCAATTCGAATTCATTTATATTCAATTTCAATTCGAATTCATTTATATTCAGTTTCAATTCGAATTCATTTATATTAAATTTCAATTCGAATTCAATTCTTTTCGAAATATCAGATTTTGAAATCACTTTCGATATTCATTATAAAATGAATAAAATCGATATAAATATCGTTCACGTCAAAATGGCGTCAATCTAATCAATACGGCTTCATATATTCCTATTTTCAAATATTCTATTTCGAATATTTCTATTTCAAATATTTCTTTTTCAAATATTTCTATTTCAAATATTTCTATTTCAAATATTTCTATTTCAAATATTTCTTTTTCAAATATAGAATGAGGCCCAATCAATTACCATATAATGTTTATTATATGGATTTTCTACAACACATGTATACAATAACAACGATGAATAATCAACCATCATCCAAAGTGCATTCTACACTGTATAAGCATCAAATATAAATATTTAACGCTCATAACAGTCTGTCCATCTATCGATCGACATACAACTAAACAATCGGGATTAGTGTACATCAAATATCATCCCAATACCCGTGTGGGGTTTCAAACAATCAAACATAGATTTTATTTGTGCAGTTGGGCGATGTGTAAAATTTATCGTCCCAATCAATATCAGTCAAATGTGTGTATATAAACAAATCGTTCGATTTGTTTATATTAATTTATTTCCTTTCATATACACGTTAAAAATTCTATTTTCAACTATAAAATATTATTGACTATATAAATATTTTATTTCGTTTCACATCGCACAATCAACTACACATCAAAATCAAACAAACAAGCATACAAGCCGTCCATGGTCTGTGGACGACGGGTGTCGGGTGCTACTAAACACCGTCCGCATCCTAGTATATATTTAACTAAAAAATTAAATAAAAGGTGAGGAGTTCTCACTAATTAGCTAATTCAGTCCCACGACTCTTCTTTGTAGAAATCTTTGCCGTTCTCGCCTCTTGCCACTTTCTTTGCCCGTATTCTCTACATATGTAAAAATCACATTTTTACTTCGCTATTTAATACATAAAACTCGAATTTTTACTTCGCTATTCAATATATAAAAATCGAATTTTTACTTCGCTATTCAATATATAAAAATCGAATTTTTACTTCGCTATTCAATATATAAAAATCAAATTTTTACTTCGCTATTCAATATATAAAAATCGAATTTTTACTTCGCTATTCAATATATAAAAATCGAATTTTTACTTCGCTATTCAATATATAAAAATCGTTCCTTCATATATAAAAATCTCGTCTTTTACATACTAAAAATCTCGCCTTTCACTTTCTGAAAACCTCGCCTTTCATTTTAACAAAAATATGGTTTTTCCTATAACAAAAATATGTTTTTTTTTCCTTCACAAAAATTTCAGTTTTTATCCTACTCATTACATAGAAGATAAGTAATCAAATTAAATTAAATTAGTAAAAACTTACTGGTCATTTTCGTTCGGGTGGTGGATGCTCGCCGGGGAGGGGGTTTCTTGGCGTCGGAATAGGGTGGAAGAAGAAGAAGTAGCGGCCGCAGCAGCAGAAGGAGGGGGGTATCGCGTCGCAGGAGAGGAGGGGTATCGCGCAGCGCAGCAGGAGAGGGGGGGCGTCGCTAGGTGGAACGGGGGTATCGCGCGACGCAGCATGAGAGGGGGGGGGGGTATCGCGCGGCGTAGCAGGAGAGGGGCGGGTATCGCGCGGCGCAGCAGGAGAGAGGGGGCGTCGCTAGGTGGAAGGGGGGGTGCGTGGTCGGCTGCTAGGGTTTTTTTCTGTTGAAATGAAAACGGGGAGAGAGGGAGAAAGGAGGGGGTATAAGGAAAGTATATATAATAATATATATTTTATTTTATTTTAATTTTAGAAAGCAACTTTTTCATTCGAACTCGAAACGAGACCCAACGACTGTCGTCCATAGCTAATTACCCCCATTCCGAACACAAATGGATATGTATCGTAAGCTGATTCGATCGTTTCGATCAGTTTTCGTTAAAATCAACATATAACTCTATATATTGAATTTGAACACGCATTTCAATTTACTGGGGTCACATACTAACTCGAAAAATTCCAGAAAAATATTTCTAGCTTCGTATTGGCGATACGGTCATAACAAAACTAGTTTCGTCAAATTCTGAGATCGTTTGAAAAATGGCCAATTTCCAGTCGATTAAAATCAACTGAAACTGGTCAAACCCGTTTTCCTTTGCCACGCTCACATATTGATTCAAAAAATTATGAAATTTGGAACCTAGCGATAATATGACATCACGGATCCAACAAAAGTGATTTCGTCGAAATCCGAGGTCGTTTGCAAAATTTCCATTTTTAAGGGCCTGAATTCCATAGCGACTATTCTAAATTTTCAACTAGACATATCTTTTGATTCCCGCTATGAAATTTCAATTTTTCGGATTCGTTGGAAAGATATTCTCTATTAGATTCAAATATTTTTGGTTTCACTAAAATCCGATTTAATTTGCACCCGGTACATTCATTTGAATTTTGAAATCGAATTATCGAACTACCGCGCCATTTTCAATTCCTTTTATAAATATAAATAAATATTTATATTCTAACGACGATCTATATAAATATATTCGTTCGAATTCTATTCAAAATAAATTTCTCGTCGTTGTTATTTAAAATAATTCATTTAAAAAAAATCAAAATTCACTAAATTTGCCAAAATAAAAATTTTAAACTGACCCAGATTTTCGGGTTATTACAAATAGACAACAACATCACTTTAAAAACTGTCATTCAACAAGTGATGTCTGAGAAACCAACAACATCACTTTAAAAATTAGCGATGTCTGAGAAACTAACAACATCACTTTAAAAATTAGTTCATCATCATAAGTTCAATTTTTTAAAGTGTATTTAAGACATCAGTCGTTCAATAAAACGATGTCTGAGAAATCAACAACTTCACTTTAAAAATTAGCGATGTCAAATATATGTTTTGACATCGGCTGAACTTACGACTTTGTTAAAACCGTGTTACGACTTTGTGAAAACCGTGTTACGACTTTGTTAAAACCGTGATGTCTATTCTACTTTTTCTTGTAGTGTAGGTGGTTGGGTCGGTCAAGGCTAGTGAGCAGATAATGCATGACTTGGTGGAAGAACATAAAGCCCAACTGCTTACCAAGTCTGAGGAGTGTAACACCCCACCTCCGCTAGGGTCACTCACAAAGGGAATGCACTAGGTTTGGTGAAGCATTATCGAGGTAAACATGCACAGAAATATTACAAGACAGAACATATATGAAACAACGGAAGTAAAACAAATTTCATTACCTTGTAAAATAAGGTCTAAAGCCTTTTACATCAGAATATATCAAAACCTGTCTTGCAATAATAAATAAGCATAAAACCTTTTCATAAATTATTCCCCAAAATAAAGCGGTGAAGCAGCCATAGCCAAGAGAAGACCAAGCTATACATGATGACCTTCAAGCATAAGGGGTCCGAACTAAATAACATCATTTCCTCCTTGAAACCTGGGGGGGGGGAACGGAAGACAGAGAGGCGAAAGAAAACGGGGTCAGTCATAAAGACTGGTAAGTCCTATCTACTTCCAGTATAAAAACAGGTAAAGGTAACATGACATGCATAAACTGAAAGTAAACATAAGAATGACGACAAGATAGATAAGCTAAACCAAGATAACTAGATGAACTACTGTAGCAAGATGAACTAAGGTATCATGATAAACTACGGTGTCAAGATAAATCAAGGTATCACGTCGTCAGGTTCCTATCAAGTATACTATCCCAAGGTATTTATCATGTATAACATCCCACGGTGTTTATCATGTATATTTGCTCTGCACCTCTCGTACTAGTATCCCAACCCGCGTCGTGTGTTAACTATGAATGTCCCTTGCCCAATGTCATGTAATGGTCCATGTCAACCTAGTATATAGCATATGTAGGTTTTCCCAACTCGTATGTTTCTTTCCATGTATAAGTTTAGTTCTTTGCCGTAGGTCGTACGGCTTTCCCATATAAATCTATGCCATCTCAACGTAGTACCATTTTGTCCTTGAAGTTTTTTTGGACTGCTACCCTTGGTCTGGTTATGTTTTCTTACCATGAACTATCGCGTGTTCACCTAGGGTTTATGCCACTTAGGACCACTAGGGGTTATGCTACCGAATGAACGTTTTCGTGTCTCGGTTTGGGTTTTAGCCACCTAGGGCTACTAGGGATTATGCTACCTGTCAACTGCGCCCTTTTCTCCCACGTATGAATCGTGGATCGTTTTCCATGTTTAGACGCACATGTATCTCAATGTGCCATCCGAGTTCCGTGCCAGGGCAAATCAAGAAATACGGAACTCGGTCGGGAGTTTAAAGTCATCTGCCGATGCAGATATCAAGGTCTGTTTTTGTACCCGTGGCTATGGTCCCACGTGACCCCTCCCTCAACTACTGAAAGGCAAAACAAGAAAAGTCATGTATGAGAACTACACTCAGGCCATCGATGCCCCCTTCCGGACGGCCAACCTCACCCATACCTAGATAGCAAGCATGGTTTATTGGGTGTTCCCTGCCTTTCCGTACGTACACGATTGACTAAAGATGGTAGGTGGCCGACGAATGTGCTATCTAGGGCTACCGTGAAAATATCGCCGACCCCACGCTAATCCACCCCAGTCTTTAGGTTGCTCGCACAGCAACCAAGGCATACCCTTGGTTCTCCTACCGCAGACCTTAACCTCTGTGAGCCCAGGTTTCATGGACCATCCGCAACCTCACAGAGGGATACCAAGAGTATCCTCACGTTTCCCCGAAGCTACCGCTTCGTCACCCAGTTCGTTTGAGCCTTTATCTGAATCAGATATTGCTCGACCTCGTATATTTGCTGAAGCGACGACCTACCGAATCGGGTTACTCATCTATTTAGGAACTGGTCCAACTTCCTTGACTAAGTATTATTACTTAGTTATCCTTAACTAAGGTTTACCACTTAGCTTCTCTTCCCGTTATCCTTGTTAACTGTAACACCCCACCTCCGCTAGGGTCACTCACAAAGGGAATGCACTAGGTTTGGAGGAGTATTATTGGTAAACATGCACAGAAATATTACAAGACAGAACATATATAAAATAGCGGAAGTAAAATCAAACTTTCATAACATGAATAAATAAGGTCTAAAGCCTTTTACATCAGAGTACATCAAAACCTGTCTTGCAATACTAAAGAAGCATAAAGACTTTTTCATAAATTATTCCCCAAGAAAAAGCAGTAAAGTAGCCATAGCCAAGAAAAATCCAAGCCATCCATGATGACCTTCAAGCAGAAGAAGTCCGAACTAAACAACAGTATTTCCTCCCTGTAACCTGGGGGGGGGAAACGGAAGAAAAGAGGCGAAACAAAATGGGTCAGTCAAAAAGACTGAGTAAGCCCTATCTACTATTAGTATAAAAACTAGTAAAGTTAACTGACATGAGAAACTGAGATGAACATAAGCATGATAACAAGATAGATAAGCTAAATCAAAATAACAGGATGAACTACTGAACACAGATAAACTAGGGTGTCGTGATAAACTACGATGTCAAGATAAAACAAGGTATCACATTGTCAGGTTTCTATCAAGTATAATATCCCAAGATATCTATCGCGTATAACATCCCATGGCATCTATCCTGTATATCCGCTCTGCACCTACCGTACTAGTATCCCCACCGTGTCATGTGTTAACCAAGAATGACCCTCACTCAAAAGTCGTGTAATGGTCCATGTCAACCTAATATATTGCATATATAGGTTACTCAACTCATATGTTTCTTTCCATGTATAAGTTAAGTTCTTTGCCGTAGGCTGTACGGGCTTTCCCATGTAAACGGTTTATCCTTGAAGTTGTTTTTAGACTGCAACCCTTGATCTAGTTGTGTTTCCTTACCATGAACTATCGCGCGTCCACTTAGGATTTATGCCACCTAGGACCGCTAGGGATTATGCTACCTAATGAACGTTTCCGTGTCTCGGTTTGGGTTTTGGCCACCTAGGACCACTAGGGATTACGCCACCCGTCAACCGCGCCCTTGATCCCACGTATGTATCGTGAATCGTTTTCCATGTCTAAATGCACATGTTCCCCAATGTGCCATCCGAGTTCCGTGCCAGGGCAAACCAAGAAATATGGAACTCAGTCGGGAGCTTTAAATCGTCTGCCGATGCAGATATCAAGGTTTGTTTTTGTACCCGTGGCTATGGTCCCACGTGACCCCTCCCTCAACTACTGAAAGGCAATCCAAGAAAAATCATGTATAAGAACCACTCCACGGCCCCACTATAGCCCACTTTCCTACGGGCCAACCTCACCCATGACTCGATAGCAAGCACATGGTCTGTTGGGGGTTCCCTGCCTTTCCGCACGTACACGATTGACTAAAGATGGTAGGTAGTCGGCGATGCGCTATCCAGGGTAAAAACAAGAATCGTCGACTCCACGCTAATCCATCCCAGTCTTTAGGTTGCTCGCATAGCAACCAAGGTATACTCTTGGTCCTTCTAACGCAGACCTTAACCTCTCATGGGCCTAGTATAATTACCTGGCAGCCCACAGAGGGATCCCAAGAATATCCTCACGTCCCCCGAAGCTTCCACTTCGGCACCCAGTGCACTGGAGCTTTTATCCAAGTCAGATAACTTGCTCCCCCTCGTATACTAAGCGATGACCTACTGTATCAGGTTACTCATCGTTTTGAGAATTAGTCCTATGTCCTTAGCTAAGAATTATTACTTAGTTACCCTTAACTAAGGTTTACCACTTAGCTTCCTTTCCCGTTATCCTTGATTAACCACGGTTTTCTACCTAGTTCTTCTAGCTAGGGTTTGTCTATTGGGTTAAGTGTTATCATTCAAGTCCATGACTTAACCCGCCCACGAATCACGTCAAAGATTGGCTAAGTATTTAATTTCAAGACTTAGTCCCACAAGTTGGTTAAGTGTACCCAGAGGCTCATGACTTAACCCTATCAAGTAAAATTGGTCAAGTACTAGCTTACCTTAATCCTATCGGATTTTCTTGCTAGATCGATTAAGCATAAATTATCTTAATCCCATCAAATTATCGAGTTGGATTGGTTAAGTATAGGTTGGCTTAACCCCATCCTCTAATCGTACTACAATGGTTAAGTATATTCTAAAAAGGTCTTATGACTTAACCTTATCAGGTCCGCGTATTAGATTGGTTAAGTGTAAGTTACTTAACCCCATCAAATCATCATGTATAATTGGTTAAGTATAAGTTGCTTAACCCCATTAAATTATCACGTTAAGTTGGTTAAGTATTGATTACTTAACCTCATTGAATTACCGAGTTTAAATTGGTTAAGTGTTTAACTTAACCCCATCGAATTACCGTGTTTAGATTAGTTAAGTGTGGATTACTTAACCCCATCTAATTACCGTGTCGGATTAGTTAGGTGCAAATTACTTAACCCCATCCCCTAATCATCTTGTATGGTTAAGTGTCATTAAGAAAACTTACTTAACCTTGCCAAATTATCATGTTGGATTGATTAAGTGTTGGTTAACTTAATCCCCGTCCACTAGTCGTATAAAAATGGTTAAGCGTCATTAGGCAAATCAAATCACTTAACCTACCCAACCTTGTCATGTTTTGTTAAGTATCATTAGCCTAACCAATTTACTTAACCCATTTACCCATGTCATATTTGGTTAAGAGTCATTAATCAAATTAACTTAACCCTATCATGTGGCATTAATTACTTAATGCACCCCAACCTCTCACATTAGACTTTGTTGTGGTTACTAGTTAAGCCGGTCGGTTCCGGGTAGCTTTACACCACAACTTGGTCTAACCTCGGGTTCAAGCACAACATGACCAACTTCTCACATTGGGTCCTATTGTTTGCAACTACTAATTAGGCCGGTCGGTTCCGGGTAGTTTTACGTTGCAAACTCAACCCAACCTCGAGTTGGCCACTTTCATGTTTAGTCTAGTGTCATGTTCATAGTCAAGTTTTCAAGCAATTGGGTAGACCTAACTTAATAGGTAAATTCCCAATGGGTAGACCTAACTTAATAGGTAAATTCCCAAGCTTATGTTTTTATGCATACTTACATGTCAACTTCCATGTTATGATTCAAGTCATGTTTTCAAGTTGTATTTTCATGTCATTAGAAATTACCCATAACATAACCCAACGCTTTTAAACTCGCATATACGTTCGCAACAACTTAATGGATTAAAAGAAGAGACTTGGCAAAGGCATGACAAAAATGGATATTAAGCCACAAGTTAATCATGGTGGCAAATGAGGCACAAATGTGTTCATTAGCTTGCATGTTACATTCTTAAGCCTCAAAAACATGCATAAACCCAAACTTGGCACATAAGCGAATCATGGTGACAAAAGACATGGAATGATGGCTAGAAACTCGCATATATCATCATATACGGATTATGACTTCATATGCAAGTTGACATAATGATTATGAAGATTCTCATGTTGCATAATGCAACATTTCAACATAAAGGTTGTGGCTTTTAGCTCATAAGATCAAGATAATGACTTCATAAACTTGCGTAACATGATAGCATGCATCATTCTAATTAATCAAACCCAAACTTTCAACATGAACATTTAACTTCATAGTTAATATCTAAGAGTAGGGAAGGGCTTACATTGCTATGAAGGCCTAAATCGATTAAACTAAAGCTTGTGATGAAGCCTATGCATGCCATCACCCAAAAACCCAAAGATGGATGCTCCAAACCACTAAAAACACCATCTTTAAGAACAAAGATCAAAGCTTTTGCCTTGAAATTAACTTGAGAAGCTCTCATACTAACATAGGGACTCTCTAACACTCTCATGATCATGGAACCTCTCATAGGAATGAAGTGGAGGCTAGGATAGTTGAGTGGAGGCCATGAGAGTAGAAATTTTGCCATAGTTTAGTTACATGAGTGAATAATGAGGGTTTAGGATAGGTTAGGGTCTTATTTATAGATTAGGCAAGTGTTTTAGGCCATAGGATTAAACCTAGATTCAATCCAAGCCATCAAAGCATGTCTTGGGGAAGAAGTCAAGTGTAGGAACCATCTACGGCCTTTAGATTAAAGATGAACCATGAGAACCATCCAAATGCAAAATCTGCATTTGAGCGAATCGGCCCACGGGTTGACAGCCAAACACCCTGGATTAACCCCTAGTCGACCCAGCAGGCTCGGGTCGACCTCAAAAATGGGCGGTTCGGTTATTCCCCTCTCCCAATTCGCTGTTTTGAACATTTTTGCATATTTATTTATTTAATTTTCAATTATATATATATATATATATATATATATATCAATATATATATATATATTTCTCTGCGCAACCCATTTCACTTAATTAAGTATACTTTAATTTGGGAATTTTTCGTGAAACTTCGCGAGGCCATATCTTGGTCATACGGACTCCGATTCTCGAAAACTCAGACTCTATTTCGCGTATTTTTGCGAGATGAACGCAATGGCATAGCCCGTTTTACTTGATTCAGAATTTAAAATTAAATTCTGCCTTGATTCTCGTCTTAACACGTTATCGAAAAATACGGGTTGTTACATTCTCCCCACCTTTTAGGATTTCGTCCCCGAAATCTCCAAGTTAGGAAGAACATATCCTACCATCCATCATCCATCTACTCAAAACATCATCCACAAGCAACCATTGTCCTTAGATGATTTCTAATGCTGTATGAATATATGCAAAACGTGTGTGTACATGTTCCTTAGCTAATGCTAATGATCAGGCCTGAATAATCTTTCTAATGCAAAATATGTATAGTGCCATGAATCCAACATGTATGCAAATAGTCCTAGTCATATAGATACTATATGCATGCACAATCATTCATTCATATGCAACAACCGCATGATAATACATTCGATTTCATCCATAAACAAGTATAAATACTCGTGCATATGCAATATGAAATGTGATCGAGTCGAGCTAGTATCTAATGTGTATTCGCGCATCCATGAGCAACCACTTGCAACCACTTGCAACCATATCAATCATAACATGTTTCAAATACATGTTTACATCCATAGGTTTCTACCTAGAATTCCCTGAAATAGGGCCGAGAAGATAAACAAGACAAACTCCTTACGGGGTTTGTAACAGAAAGTAGGACCGAGAGGATGTCCACAAAAGATAACCTACAAGTAAGCTCTACAGAAACAGGGATCAAGGATATACTCCCAAAAAGAGATATCATGCGCATATCTAGTCTTTGACCATCAAAGTCGTATTTCCTCGGGCTTACTTCCATTGTGCCTTGACCGCCCTTTAACTTCGCGCTTTCGTAGCTTCTTATTTCCTGCTTCCATAACATGAGCTGAAACTCATTTCTTCGTCGCCTCTCGTTCCACTTGCACTTATCCTTTTTCTAGAATACTTGGCGCAAACATGACTGCGTACTCATGATCTCATGCAAGCTTTCCAAAATTCACTAGTGAATCTTGGATCTCGTTTATATACTATAAGGCATTCCATGTAGAAGAACTTTCTCTTGAAAGTAAACAGATGTCAATCAGGTTATCATGCGCACTTACTAGGGTGATCTCTATAACCCATGCATAAATGAAGTAAACCATCCGTCTTATTGGCGAACACCACTCGATCAGGCTTCAAATTTCCAATAAAGACATCAAGGGATTCTAAGTAACTAGTCATGACAGAACCTCAAAAAGGTTACCCGATACTTCGAGGGCATTACCAAGGCTAGTCAAAAGGTCTAACTACCTTCCTATCAAAACCGAGAGTGGCACCCCCTACTGGATAACCACTTCATCCCTAGAATCCATCCACAGCTTATAAGCATTATTTCCAAACTCAACACTTGGCATAGACATTCCCAAATCCAAACAAGTCATGTATAAATGGACTGATTCTCCAATAGGACTTTGAGACAAAAATGGGATTCTCTATTACGTTAGTACTTAAGGTGCAGAGACTCAACTACCGAAGCGGACTTAAATGATGCGGGGATCAAAACAAAGTCTTGGCGGGATGATAGAAAAGAATAACTAGATCTTCAACATGGATGTTATCCCCCTACTCAGGTACTCTAGTGAGGGTATACAATGATGATCTTGTCCTTGTCCCACAATACTTAACTATCCGTCCCGTTTCACCATACCAAAGATACTTTCTCGTCATGGGTTTCATTGTTCATCTTTCTCCCTCCTTTGAGGACTAAGCCATACCAACAAGTTGCTCATCCTTAAGCTCGTATCCTTTATCCTCTTTCTCACTATCCTTTCTTATAACGCGGCCACTGGTCTCTTGAAAACCACCTCCATCGCATGGAAAGTACTTTCATAGATAGAAAAGACTAGTCGCAGTTAAAACCACTGTGACTACAGATGGAGGAAAGAAAGGAAAAGAGATTTAATTAAGGAAACAAGGATAATGCTAATGGCCTTTGGGGAATAGCCTTTTCTTTTTAAAAGAAAACTTTCTTGAAAAATGCTTCTTTATAAACGATTTTCAAATAGTTTTCAGAAGGTCTTTAAAAACTTTTGCCCAATCTGGTAACCTTCTGCTCTGATACCAAATGTAACACCCCACCTCCGCTAGGGTCACTCACAAAGGGAATGCACTAGGTTTGGAGGAGTATTATTGGTAAACATGCACAGAAATATTACAAGACAGAACATATATAAAATAGCGGAAGTAAAATCAAACTTTCATAACATGAATAAATAAGGTCTAAAGCCTTTTACATCAGAGTACATCAAAACCTGTCTTGCAATACTAAAGAAGCATAAAGACTTTTTCATAAATTATTCCCCAAGAAAAAGCAGTAAAGTAGCCATAGCCAAGAAAAATCCAAGCCATCCATGATGACCTTCAAGCAGAAGAAGTCCGAACTAAACAACAGTATTTCCTCCCTGTAACCTGGGGGGGGGGAATGGAAGAAAAGCGGCGAAACAAAATGGGTCAGTCAAAAAGACTGAGTAAGCCCTATCTACTATTAGTATTAAAACTAGTAAAGTTAACTGACATGAGAAACTGAGATGAACATAAGCATGATAACAAGATAGATAAGCTAAATCAAAATAACAGGATGAACTACTGAACACAGATAAACTAGGGTGTCGTGATAAACTACGATGTCAAGATAAAACAAGGTATCACATTGTCAGGTTTCTATCAAGTATAATATCCCAAGATATCTATCGCGTATAACGTCCCATGGCATCTATCCTATATATCCGCTCTGCACTTACCGTACTAGTATCCCCACCGTGTCATGTGTTAACCAAGAATGACCCTCACTCAAAAGTCGTGTAATGGTCCATGTCAAACTAATATATTGCATATATAGGTTACTCAACTCATATGTTTCTTTCCATGTATAAGTTCAGTTCTTTGCCGTAGGCTGTACGGGCTTTCCCATGTAAACGGTTTATCCTTGAAGTTGTTTTTGGACTGCAACCCTTGATCTAGTTGTGTTTCCTTACCATGAACTATCGCGCGTCCACTTAGGATTTATGCCACCTAGGACCGCTAGGGATTATGCTACCTAATGAACGTTTCCGTGTCTCGGTTTGGGTTTTGGCCACCTAGGACCACTAGGGATTACGCCACCCGTCAACCGCGCCCTTGATCCCACGTATGTATCGTGAATCGTTTTCCATGTCTAGATGCACATGTTCCCCAATGTGCCATCCGAGTTCCGTGCCAGGGCAAATCAAGAAATATGGAACTCGGTCGGGAGCTTTAAATCGTCTGCCGATGCAGATATCAAGGTCTGTTTTTGTACCCGTGGCTATGGTCCCACGTGACCCCTCCCTCAACTACTGAAAGGCAATCCAAGAAAAATCATGTATAAGAACCACTCCACGGCCCCACTATAGCCCACTTTCCTACGGGCCAACCTCACCCATGACTCGATAGCAAGCACATGGTCTGTTGGGGGTTCCCTGCCTTTCCGCACGTACACGATTGACTAAAGATGGTAGGTAGTCGGCGATGCGCTATCCAGGGCAAAAACAAGAATCGTCGACTCCACGCTAATCCATCCCAGTCTTTAGGTAGCTCGCATAGCAACCAAGGCATACTCTTGGTCCTTCTAACGCAGACCTTAACCTCTCATGGGCCTAGTATAATTACCTGGCAGCCCACAGAGGGATCCCAAGAATATCCTCATGTCCCCCGAAGCTTCCACTTCGGCACCCAGTGCGCTGGAGCTTTTATCCAAGTCAGATAACTTGCTCCCCCTCGTATACTAAGCGATGACCTACCGTATCAGGTTACTCATCGTTTTGAGAATTAGTCCTATGTCCTTAGCTAAGAATTATTACTTAGTTACCCTTAACTAAGGTTTACCACTTAGCTTCCTTTCCCGTTATCCTTGATTAACCACGGTTTTCTACCTAGTTCTTCTAGCAAGGGTTTGTCTATTGGGTTAAGTGTTATCATTCAAGTCCATGACTTAACCCGCCCACGAATCACGTCAAAGATTGGCTAAGTACTTAAGTTCAAGACTTAGTCCCACAAGTTGGTTAAGTGTACCCAGAGGCTCATGACTTAACCCTATCAAGTCAAATTGGTCAAGTACTAGCTTACCTTAATCCTATCGGATTTTCTTGCTAGATCGATTAAGCATAGATTATCTTAATCCCATCAAATTATCGAGTTGGATTGGTTAAGTATAGGTTGGCTTAACCCCATCCTCTAATCGTACTACAATGGTTAAGTATATTCTAAAAAGGTCTTATGACTTAACCTTATCAGGTCCGCGTATTAGAATGGTTAAGTGTAAGTTACTTAACCCCATCAAATCATCATGTATAATTGGTTAAGTATAAGTTGCTTAACCCCATTAAATTATCACGTTAAGTTGGTTAAGTATTGGTTACTTAACCTCATTGAATTACCGAGTTTAAATTGGTTAAGTGTTTAACTTAACCCCATCGAATTACCATGTTTAGATTAGTTAAGTGTGGATTACTTAACCCCATCTAATTACCGTGTCGGATTAGTTAGGTGCAAATTACTTAACCCCATCCCCTAATCATCTTGTATGGTTAAGTGTCATTAAGAAAACTTACTTAACCTTGCCAAATTATCATGTTGGATTGATTAAGTGTTGGTTAACTTAATCCCCGTCCACTAGTCGTATAAAAATGGTTAAGCGTCATTAGGCAAATCAAATCACTTAACCTACCCAACCTTGTCATGTTTTGTTAAGTATCATTAGCCTAACCAATTTACTTAACCCATTTACCCATGTCATATTTGGTTAAGAGTCATTAATCAAATTAACTTAACCCTATCATGTGGCATTAATTACTTAATGCACCCCAACCTCTCACATTAGACTTTGTTGTGGTTACTAGTTAAGCCGGTCGGTTCCGGGTAGCTTTACACCACAACTTGGTCTAACCTTGGGTTCAAGCACAACATGACCAACTTCTCACATTGGGTCCTATTGTTTGCAACTACTAGTTAGGCCGGTCGGTTCCGTGTAGTTTTACGTTGCAAACTCAACCCAACCTCGAGTTGGCCACTTTCATGTTTAGTCTAGTGTCATGTTCATAGTCAAGTTTTCAAGCAATTGGGTAGACCTAACTTAATAGGTAAATTCCCAATGGGTAGACCTAACTTAATAGGTAAATTCCCAAGCTTATGTTTTTATGCATACTTACATGTCAACTTCCATGTTATGATTCAAGTCATGTTTTCAAGTTGTATTTTCATGTCATTAGAAATTACCCATAACATAACCCAACGCTTTTAAACTCGCATATACGTTCGCAACAACTTAATGGATTAAAAGAAGAGACTTGGCAAAGGCATGAAAAAAATGGATATTAAGCCACAAGTTAATCATGGTGGCAAATGAGGCACAAATGTGTTCATTAGCTTGCATGTTACATTCTTAAGCCTCAAAAACATGCATAAACCCAAACTTGGCACATAAGCGAATCATGGTGACAAAAGACATGGAATGATGGCTAGAAACTCGCATATATCATCATATACGGATTATGACTTCATATGCAAGTTGACATAATGATTATGAAGATTCTCATGTTGCATAATGCAACATTTCAACATAAAGGTTGTGGCTTTTAGCTCATAAGATCAAGATAATGACTTCATAAACTTGCATAACATGATAGCATGCATCGTTCTAATTAATCAAACCCAAACTTTCAACATGAACATTTAACTTCATAGTTAATATCTAAGAGTAGGGAAGGGCTTACATTGCTATGAAGGCCTAAATCGATTAAACTAAAGCTTGTGATGAAGCCTATGCATGCCATCACCCAAAAACCCAAAGATGGATGCTCCAAACCACTAAAAACACCATCTTTAAGAACAAAGATCAAAGCTTTTGCCTTGAAATTAACTTGAGAAGCTCTCATACTAACATAGGGACTCTCTAACACTCTCATGATCATGGAACCTCTCATAGGAATGAAGTGGAGGCTAGGATAGTTGAGTGGAGGCCATGAGAGATAGAAATTTTGCCATAGTTTAGTTACATGAGTGAATAATGAGGGTTTAGGATAGGTTAGGGTCTTATTTATAGATTAGGCAAGTGTTTTAGGCCATAGGATTAAACCTAGATTCAATCCAAGCCATCAAAGCATGTCTTGGGGAAGAAGTCAAGTGTAGGAACCATCTAGGGCCTTTAGATTCAAGATGAACCATGAGAACCATCCAAATGCAAAATCTGCATTCGAGCGAATCGGCCCACGGGTTGACAGGCAACCACCCTGGATTAACCCCTAGTCGACCCAGCAGGCTCGGGTCGACCTCAAAAATGGGCCGGTTCGGTTATTCCCCTCTCCCAATTCGCTGTTTTGAACATTTTTGCATATTTATTTATTTAATTTTCAATTTTATATATATATATATATATATATATATATTTCTCTGCGCAACCCATTTCACTTAATTAAGTATACTTTAATTTGGGAATTTTTCGTGAAACTTCGCGAGGCCATATCTTGGTCATACGGACTCCGATTCTCGAAAACTCAGACTCTATTTCGCGTATTTTTCCGAGATGAACGCAATGGCATAGCCCGTTTTACTTGATTCAGAATTTAAAATTAAATTCTTCCTTGATTCTCGTCTTAACACGTTATCGAAAAATACGGGTTGTTACATTAACTATGATTTTCCACCTAGTCCCCTGAACTAGGGTTTTAATCAAATGGGTTAAGTGTTGTCATTCCAGTTCATGACTTAACCCGCCTACGAATCATGTCAAGATTGGATAAGTATTTAAGCCCAAGACTTAGCCCTACAAGTTGGTTAAGTATACCAAGAACCACATGACTTAACCCTATTCAATTATCAAGTCAAATTGGTTAAGTATTAGTGTGTCTTGACCCTATCAGATTATCATGTTAGATTGGTTAAGCATAGATTATCTTAACCCCATCAGATTATCGAGTCGGATTGGTTAAGTGTGGGTTAGTTCAACCCCATCCACTAATCGTATTACGATGGTTAAGTATATTTAAACGGTCTTGTGACTTAACCCTATCAAGTTCTCATATTAAATTGGTTAAGTATGGTTGCTTAACCTCATCAAATCATCATGTATAATTGGTTAAGTATAAGTCACTTAACCTCATTGAATTACCAAGTTTAGATTGGTTAAGTGTTTAACTTTAACCCCATCGAATTACCGTGTTTAGATTGGTTAAGTGTAAGTTACTTAACCTCATCTAATTGCCGCGTTTAGATTAGTTAAGTGTAGGTTACTTAACCCCATCTAATTACCGTGTTTAGATTAGTTAAGTATAGATTAGTTAACCCCATCTAATTACCAAGTCGGATTAGTTAAGTGTAAATTACTTAACCCCATCCCCTAATTGTCTTGTTTGGTTAAGTGTTGTTAAGAAATCAAGTCCGGTTCCACTTAACCTACCCATTCGTGTCATATCGGTTAAGTGTCATTAGTCAAAATTACTTAACCTTTTCATGTGGCATTAATTAGATTAATGCACCCCAACCTCTCACATTAGACTTTGTTGTGGTTACTAGTTAAGCCGGGCGGGTCTGGGTAGATTTACACCATAACCTAGTCTAACCTCGGGTTTTAAGTGCTATATGACCAACTACTCACATTGGGTCCTATTGTTTGTAGCCACTAGTTAAGCCGGGCGGGTCCGGGTAGATTTATGCTACAAACTCAACCCAACCTCGAGTTGGCCACTTTCATGTTTGGTCTAGTGTCATATTACACTTACAACCCATACGTGCCTAGTTTCAAGTCCCATGTTTACCCCACATGTCATGTCCACATTTAGGTGTATCATGAGTGCCATATTTTCATGAAATCCCATATCAAATTATCATGTCACAATCGCGCACGTCTAACCTATCCCAAATCGTGTTTCCAACCCAAGTAAAAGCGAGTCAACATAGTAAGGATGCTATGCTACATATTGGCCTCAAAACGGGCACAATGTCGAAAAGGGATTGGCCACAAACATGCATGGTATCATAAGGGAATTTAGCCACAAACATGCATAGTATCATAAGGGAATTTGGCCACAAATATGCATAGTATCATAAGGGTTTTAGCCACAAACATGCATAATATCATAAGAGAATTTGGCCACAAGCATGCATGATAACATAAGGGGTTTGGGTTCATTTACATGCATAAGCCCCAAAGTCAAGTCTTTGCCAATGTTTCACAAGTCAAATGGTTCCCAAAGGTTCATGCTAACCTTCCATAGATAAAGATTCAAACTTGCAAGATAAACTACGTTAAACATAACATGAGTGGCATGATTAAGTCGTTAAAACTTAGCCCAAGGTCATAGATCATAGAAAAGGGGCAAAGTTAGGTTCACATAGGCTAGCATGCTTATGTTTCATCGCATTTTATTCCTTGTCACATTAGAATCACCGTTAGAATCTACAAGTAGCTAGAACTTACATAGCGAGGCTTAGAGATTTAGGAGCATGAATTGTCTTGTCGAAGAATCCATGTTGAGATGATGATCAAAACCCTTGATTTGGTGTAGAAAGCTTGCACCTTTGTCTTGGATCTAGTTTGAATGCATAGGCTATTGAAGTTGGAGATGGAGGCCATGATCAAGAGGGATTTGGGCAGCACTTCGTTGTTAGATTGGTTTTGAGTGATTTAGGTTAGGTCCTAGGGTGTTTTTATATAGATTAGGAGTAGTTTAGGCCATAGGATAAACCCTTGGATAGAACTGAGCCCTCAAAATCCGTCACAGGTCTTAAAACATGTCTTGAGGAACAAGTCAGGTGCACCCAGGCCAAACAGGCCGACCACCCAAGTCGACAGGGGTGTCGACTGGGCAGTTGACACCACCTGGGGTGTGTCGACTCCCAAGTCGACTCCCCAGTCGACTTGGGGGTGGAGGGAATTTTTCCCGCCTCTTCTTTTTGGTTGAATTTGAATTCTGAATTCAAATTTGAACTGTTTTTGAACTTGAAATTTTCTGAAAACTTTGATGGGCCATAACTTGGTCATACGGACTCCGATTTTCGAAAACTCGGACTCTATTTCGCGTATTTTTCCGAGATGAACGCAATGGCACAGCCCGTTTCCCTTGATTCAGATTTTATAATTAAATTCTGCCTTGATTCTTGTCTTAGCATGTTGTAAAAATCTGGGTTGTTACATCCTCCCCAACTTAAAGGATTTCGTCCCCGAAATCTCCAAGTTAGGAAGAACGTATCCTACCATCCGACATCCATCTACTCAAAACATCATCCATAGGCAACCATGGTCCTTAAAAGACTCCTAATGCTTTATGAACACATGCAGAAAGTGTGTGTATATGTTCCTTAGCTAATGCTAATGATCAGGCCTGAATGATCTTTCTAATGCAAAATATGTTTAGTGCCATGAGTCCAACATGTATGCAAATAGTCCTATTCATATAAACACTATATGTGTACACAACCATTCATCCACATGCAACATCCACATGGTAACACATTAAATTTCATCCATAAACAAGTATAAATACTCGTGCATATGTAATATGAAATGTGAGTGCGTTGATCTAGTATCTGATGTGTATTCGCGCATCCACGAGCAACCACTTGCAACCATTTGCAACCATATCAATCATAACATGTTTCAAGTACATGTTTACATCCATAGAGTCCTACCTAAGGTTCCCAAGATAGGATCGAGAAGATAAACAAGACAAACTCCTTACGGGGTTTGCAACAGAAACAGGACCGAGAGGATATCCACCAAGCGATAGCATGCAAGCAAGCTCTATAGGAGAACCAGGGATCGACGATATACTCTAAAAAAAAGAGATATGATGCGCGCGTTTACGCCGCATTTCCTTGAGCTTAATTCCAGTGTGCCTTGACCACCTTTGACTTCATGATTTTCGTAGCTCCTTGATTCCTATTTCCAAGGTATGCATTGGAACTCATTTCACTGTCGCCTCTCGTTTCACTTTCGCTTATTCTTTCCCTAGTATGCTCGGCTCTAACATATCTGCGTACTCATGCAACCTCTCCAAAATTCACTAGTGAATTCTGGATCTCGTTTGCTGATGCCAATTCATGTTACCATGTGCACTTACTAGGGTGATTCCTATAACCCATGCTTACGCGGAATGAACCATCCGTCTTATTGGCGAACGTTACTCGATTGGATCATAGATTTCCGATAAATGCATCAAGAGATTCTAGGTAACTAACCATGACAGAACCCAAAAGGTTACACGAGACTTCGAGGGTATTACCAAGGCAAGTTAAGAGTTTAACTACCCTCCTTTCAAAACCGAGAATGGCATCCCTTACTGGATAACCACTTCATCCCTAGAATCCATCCATAGCTCAACAATAGAAGCATTGCTTCTAATCTCAACACTTGGCATTTACACTCTCAATTTTAAACAAGTCATGAATAAATGGACCAACTCTCCAACCAGATTTTGGGACAAAAGTGGGATCTTCTACCATGCTAGTACTAAGGTACAGAGACTTAACTATTGAAGCAGGCTTAAATGATGCGGTGATCAAAACAAAGTCTGGACGGGATGATAGAAAAGAAAGGCTAAACCTTTAACAGAAACGATACCATCCCTCTTAGGTACGCTAGGAGTGAGAGCATACAATTGCCCTCTCGCTGATCTTGTCCTTGCCTTCCTTCGTGGACTAATCCATACCAACAAGTTGCTTATCCTTACGTCCGTGTCCTTTATCCTTGCTCTTATTGCCCTTCCTTGTAACACGGTAACAGGCCTCTCAAGAACCACCTCCATCTCACGGAAAACACTTCGTAGCTAGACAAGGATTAGTCGCAGTTAAAACTACTGTGACTACAGATGGAGGAAAGAAAGGAAAAGAGATTCAATCAAGGAAACAAAGGATAGTGCTAATGGCTTTTGGGGAATAGCCTTTAAAAACTTTTCTTGAAAAATGCTTCTTTGTAAACGGTTTCTCAAATAGTTTTCAGAAGGTTTTAAAAACTTTTGCCCAGTCTGGTAACCTTCTGCTCTGATACCAAATGTAACACCCCACCTCCGCTAGGGTCACTCACAAAGGGAATGCACTAGGTTTGGTGAAGCATTATCGAGGTAAACATGCACAGAAATATTACAAGACAGAACATATATAAAACAGCGGAAGTAAAACAAATTTCATTACCTTATAAAATAAGGTCTAAAGCCTTTTACATCAGAATACATCAAAACCTGTCTTGCAATAATAAAGAAGCATAAAACCTTTTCATAAATTATTCCCCAAAATAAAGCGGTGAAGTAGCCATAGCCAAGAGAAGACCAAGCTATACATGATGACCTTCAAGCATAAGGGGTCCGAACTAAATAACATCATTTCCTCCCTGAAACCTGGGAGGAAAACGGAAGACAGGGAGGCGAAAGAAAACGGGGTCAGTCATAAAGACTGGTAAGTCATATCTACTTCCAGTATAAAAACAGGTAAAGGTAACATGACATGCATAAACTGAAAGTAAACATATGAATGACGAAAAGATAGATAAGCTAAACCAAGATAACTGGATGAACTACTGTAGCAAGATGAACTAAGGTATCATGATAAACTACGGTGTCAAGATAAATCAAGGTATCACGTCGTCAGGTTCCTATCAAGTATACTATCCCAAGGTATCTATCATGTATAACATCCCACGGTGTTTATCATGTATATTTGCTCTGCACCTCTCGTACTAGTATCCCAACCCGCGTCGTGTGTTAACTGTGAATGTCCCTTGCCTAATGTCATGTAATGGTCCATGTCAACCTAATATATAGCATATGTAGGTTTTCCCAACTCGTATGTTTCTTTCCATGTATAAGTTTAGTCCTTTGCCGTAGGCCGTACGGCTTTCCCATATAAATCTATGCCATCTCAACGTAGTACCATTTTATCCTTGAAGTTGTTTTGGACTGCTACCCTTGGTCTGGTTATGTTTTCTTACCATGAACTATCGCGAGTTCACCTAGGGTTTATGCCACTTAGTACCACTAGGGGTTATGCTACCGAATGAACGTTTTCGTGTCTCGGTTTGGGTTTTAGCCACCTAGGGCTACTAGGGATTATGCTATCTGTCAACCGCGCCCTTTTCTCCCACGTATGAATCGTGGATCGTTTTCCATGTCTAGACGCACATGTATCTCAATGTGCCATCCGAGTTCCGTGCCAGGGCAAATCAAGAAATACGGAACTCGGTCGGGAGTTTTAAGTCATCTGCCGATGCAAATATCAAGGTCTGTTTTTGTACCCGTGGCTATGGTCCCACGTGACCCCTCCCTCAACTACTGAAAGGCAAAACAAGAAAAGTCATGTATGAGAACTACACTCAGGCCATCGATGCCCCCTTCCGGACGACCAACCTCACCCATACCTAGATAGCAAGTATGGTTTGTTGGGTGTTCCCTGCCTTTTCGTACGTACACGATTGACTAAAGATGGTAGGTGGCCGATGAATGTGCTATCTAGGGCTACCGTGAAAATATCGCCGACCCCACGCTAATCCACCCCAGTCTTTAGGTTGCTCGCACAGCAACCAAGGCATACCCTTGGTTCTCCTACCGCAGACCTTAACCTCTGTGAGCCCAGGTTTCATGGACCATCCGCAACCTCACAGAGGGATACCAAGAGTATCCTCACGTTTCCCCGAAGCTACCACTTCGTCACCCAGTTCGTTGGAGCCTTTATCTAAATCAGATATTGCTCCACCTCGTATATTTGCTGAAGCGACGACCTACCGAATCGGGTTACTCATCTATTTAGGAACTGGTCCAACTTCCTTGACTAAGTATTATTACTTAGTTATCCTTAACTAAGGTTTACCACTTAGCTTCTCTTCCCGTTGTCCTTGTTAACTATGATTTTCCACCTAGTCCCCTGAACTAGGGTTTTAATCAAATGGGTTAAGTGTTGTCATTCCAGTTCATGACTTAACCCGCCTACGAATCATGTCAAGATTGGGTAAGTATTTAAGCCCAAGACTTAGCCCTACAAGTTGGTTAAGTATACCATGAAGCTCATAACTTAACCCTATTCAATTATCAAGTCAAATTGGTTAAGTATTAGTTTGTCTTGACCCTATCAGATTATCGTGTTAGATTGGTTAAGCATAGATTATCTTAACCCCATCAGATTATCGAGTCGGATTGGTTAAGTGTGGGTTAGTTCAACCCCATCCACTAATCGTATTACGATGGTTAAGTATATTTAAACGGTCTTGTGACTTAACCCTATCAAGTTCTCATATTAAATTGGTTAAGTATGGTTGCTTAACCTCATCAAATCATCATGTATAATTGGTTAAGTATAAGTCACTTAACCTCATTGAATTACCAAGTTTAGATTGGTTAAGTGTTTAACTTTAACCCCATCGAATTACCGTGTTTAGATTGGTTAAGTGTAAGTTACTTAACCTCATCTAATTACCGCGTTTAGATTAGTTAAGTGTAGGTTACTTAACCCCATCTAATTACCGTGTTTAGATTAGTTAAGTATAGATTAGTTAACCCCATCTAATTACCAAGTCGGATTAGTTAAGTGTAAATTACTTAACCCCATCCCCTAATTGTCTTGTTTGGTTAAGTGTCGTTAAGAAATCAAGCCCGGTTCCACTTAACCTACCCATTCGTGTCATATCGGTTAAGTGTCATTAGTCAAAATTACTTAACCTTTTCATGTGGCATTAATTAGATTAATGCACCCCAACCTCTCACATTAGACTTTGTTGTGGTTACTAGTTAAGCCGGGCGGGTCTGGGTAGATTTACACCACAACCTAGTCTAACCTCAGGTTTTAAGTGCTATATGACCAACTACTCACATTGGGTCCTATTGTTTGTAGCCACTAGTTAAGCCGGGCGGGTCCGGGTAGATTTATGCTACAAACTCAACCCAACCTCGAGTTGGCCACTTTCATGTTTGGTCTAGTGTCATATTACACTTACAACCCATACGTGCCTAGTTTCAAGTCTCATGTTTACCCCACATGTCATGTCCACATTTAGGTGTATCATGAGTGCCATATTTTCATGAAATCCCATATCAAATTATCATGTCACAATCGCGCACGTCTAACCTATCCCAAATCGTGTTTCCAACCCAAGTAAAAGCGAGTCAACATAGTAAGGATGCTATGCTACATATTGGCCTCAAAACGGGAACGATGTCGAAAAGGGATTGGCCACAAACATGCATGGTATCATAAGGGAATTTAGCCACAAACATGCATAGTATCATAAGGGAATTTGGCCACAAATATGCATAGTATCATAAGGGAATTTAGCCACAAACATGCATAATATCATAAGAGAATTTGGCCACAAGCATGCATGATAACATAAGGGGTTTGGGTTCATTTACATGCATAAGCCCCAAAGTCAAGTCTTTGCCAATGTTTCACAAGTCAAATGGTTCCCAAAGGTTCATGCTAACCTTCCATAGATAAAGATTCAAACTTGCAAGATAAACTAGGTTAAACATAACATGAGTGGCATGATTAAGTCGTTAAAACTTAGCCCAAGGTCATAGATTATAGAAAAGGGGCAAAGTTAGGTTCACATAGGCTAGCATGCTTATGTTTCATCGCATTTTATTCCATGTCACATTAGAATCACCGTTAGAATCTACAAGTAGCTAGAACTTACATAGCGAGGCTTAGAGATTTAGGAGCATGAATCGTCTTGTCGAAGAATCCATGTTGAGATGATGATCAAAACCCTTGATTTGGTGTAGAAAGCTTGCGCCTTTGTCTTGGATCTAGTTTGAATGCATAGGCTCTTGAAGTTGGAGATGGAGGCCATGATCAAGAGGGATTTGGGCAGCACTTCGTTGTTAGATTGGTTTTGAGTGATTTAGGTTAGGTCCTAGGGTGTTTTTATATAGATTAGGAGTAGTTTAGGCCATAGGATAAACCCTTGGATAGAACTGAGCCCTAAAAATCCGTCACAGGTCTTAAAACATGTCTTGAGGAACAAGTCAGGTGCACCCAAGCCAAACAGGCCGACCACCCAAGTCGACAGGGGTGTCGACTGGGCAGTTGACACCACCTGGGGTGTGTCGACTCCCAAGTCGACTCCCCAGTCGACTTGGGGGTGGCGGGAATTTTTCCCGCCTCTTCTTTTTGGTTGAATTTGAATTCTGAATTCAAATTTGAGCTGTTTTTGAACTTGAAATTTTCTGAAAACTTTGATGGGCCATAACTTGGTCATACGGACTCCGATTTTCGAAAACTCGGACTCTATTTCGCGTATTTTTCCGAGATGAACGCAATGGCACAGCCCGTTTCCCTTGATTCAGATTTTATAATTAAATTCTGCCTTGATTCTTGTCTTAGCATGTTGTAAAAATCTGGGTTGTTACATCCTCCCCAACTTAAAGGATTTCGTCCCCGAAATCTCCAAGTTAGGAAGAACGTATCCTACCATCCATCATCCATCTACTCAAAACATCATCCACAGGCAACCATGGTCCTTAAAAGACTCCTAATGCTTTATGAACACATGCAGAAAGTGTGTGTATATGTTCCTTAGCTAATGCTAATGATCAGGCCTGAATGATCTTTCTAATGCAAAATATGTTTAGTGCCATGAGTCCAACATGTATGCAAATAGTCCTAGTCATATAAACACTATATGTGTGCACAACCATTCATCCACATGCAACATCCACATGGTAACACATTAAATTTCATCCATAAACAAGTATAAATACTCGTGCATATGTAATACGAAATGTGAGTGCGTCGATCTAGTATATGATGTGTATTCGCGCATCCACGAGCAACCACTTGCGACCATTTGCTACCATACCAATCATAACATGTTTCAAGTACATGTTTACATCCATAGAGTCCTACCTAAGGTTCCCAAGATAGGATCGAGAAGATAAACAAGACAAACTCCTTACGGGGTTTGCAACAGAAACAGGACCGAGAGAATATCCACCAAGCGATAGCATGCAAGCAAGCTCTATAGGAGAACCAGGGATCGACGATATACTCTAAAAAAAAGAGATATGATGCGCGCGTTTACGCCGCATTTCCTTGAGCTTAATTCCAGTGTGCCTTGACCACCTTTGACTTCATGATTTTCGTAGCTCCTTGATTCCTATTTCCAAGGTATGCATTGGAACTCATTTCACTGTCGCCTCTCGTTTCACTTTCGCTTATTCTTTCCCTAGTATGCTCGGCTCTAACATATCTACGTACTCATGCAAGCTCTCCAAAATTCACTAGTGAATTCTGGATCTCGTTTACCGATGCCAATTCATGTTACCATGTGCACTTACTAGGGTGATTCCTATAACCCATGCTTACGCGGAATGAACCATCCGTCTTATTGGCGAACGTTACTCGATTGGATCAGAGATTTCCGATAAATGCATCAAGAGATTCTAGGTAACTAACCATGACAGAACCCAAAAGGTTACACGAGACTTCGAGGGTATTACCAAGGCAAGTTAAGAGTTTAACTACCCTCCTTTCAAAACCAAGAATGGCATCCCTTACTGGATAACCACTTCATCCCTAGAATCCATCCATAGCTCAACAATAGAAGCATTGCTTCTAATCTCAACACTTGGCATTTACACTCTCAATTTCAAACAAGTCATGAATAAATGGACCAACTCTCCAACCAGATTTTGGGACAAAAGTGGGATCTTCTACAATGCTAGTACTAAGGTACAGAGACTTAACTATTGAAGCAGGCTTAAATGATGCGGTGATCAAAACAAAGTATGGACGGGATGATAGAAAAGAAAGGCTAAACCTTTAACAGAAATGATACCATCCCTCTTAGGTACGCTAGGAGTGAGAGCATACAATTGCCCTCTCGCTGATCTTGTCCTTGCCTTCCTTCGTGGACTAATCCATACCAACAAGTTGCTTATCCTTACGTCCGTGTCCTTTATCCTTGCTCTTATTACCCTTCCTTGTAACACGGTAACAGGCCTCTCGAGAACCACCTCCATCTCACGGAAAACACTTCGTAGCTAGACAAGGATTAGTCGCAGTTAAAACTACTGTGACTACAGATGGAGGAAAGAAAGTAAAAGAGATTCAATCAAGGAAACAAAGGATAGTGCTAATGGCTTTTGGGGAATAGCTGTAATAACCCGGAAAATGTGAACCAGTTTAAAATTTTTAAATTAGGTTATTAACAAGAAATTTGAATGATTAAAATAGCCTATTTCCATAAAATATAGAATTGTGTATAATATGGTCGTTTGAAATTTTGAATACAAACTATGTCTGACTGTGCAGGATGGAAAATATAACGAATTTTAGTGAGACCAAAAATATTTAAATCTGTTAGTCAATACCTTTCTAACGAATCTGAAAAATCGAAGTTTCATAACGGGAATCAAAAGTTATGGCCGAATGAATTTTCAGAAGAGTCGGTATATAGAATATATAGGCCTGGAAAAGGGATATTTTGCATATGGGATCGGAATTCGACGAAACCACTTTTGTTGGGTCCGGGATGTCAAACTATTGCTAAGTTTCAAATTTCATAATTTTTAGAATCAATATGTGAGCGTGGCAAAGGAAAACGCGTTTGACCAGTTTCTGTTGAATTTAATCGACTGGAAATTAGCCATTTTTCAAACGGTCTCAGAATTCGACGAAACTAGTTTTGTTAGGACCGTATCGTCAATACGAAGCTAGAAAATATTTTTCGGGAATTTTTCTAGTTAGTATGTGACCCCGGTAATTTGAAATGTACGTTTAAAATTCAATACAAGGATTTAAATTGTAAATTCCACGGAAACTGATTGTAACGATCAAACCAGCTTACGATACATATCCCATTGTGTTCGGAATGGGGGTAAAACGCTATGGACGGCAGGCGGTAGACCTCGTTTCGAGGACGTATGTAAAAGTCAACCTTTTTGAATAAATAAATAATTAAATAATAATAATAAAAAAAAACATATCTTTCCCCCCTTTTTCTTCATTGGCCCCCCCACCCCCCGCAGGTTCATTATTCAGAAAACAAAATACAAAAAAAAAAAGAGAAAACCTAATCTAGTCGAGCCGCCGCCAGAACCCACCGCCGAACAACCCCTCGACGCTGCCCCCCCCCCCCCCACCTCGAAGCCGCCCTTACCTCGAGACACCCAGTCGCGACAGCGAATCGAAGCAACCCCACTACCTCGAAGACGCCTCCACCTCGAACACCACATCGCGACACCACTGAGCCACCGCCGACGCTCCTTCTTCCCTCCTCCACTTCGAAATCTCGGTGAGCTTTTAGTTATTTTATTTTTGTTTTTATTTTGGTTTTACAGTAAACTAATTACTGATTTTTTTTAAAAAGTTGTTTAAAACTGATTTATACGAATTTAAAAACTGATTTTAAGGTTGCATAAAAACTGCATTTTTATAAAAGATAAAAACTGCATTTTTATAAAAGATAAAAACTGCATTTTTGAAAAAGATAAAAACTGCATTTTTTTAAAAGAGCAAAAAAACTGCATTTTTATAAAAGATAAAAACTGCATTTTTATAAAAGATAAAAACTGCATTTTTGAAAAAGATAAAAACTGCATTTTTTAAAAGAGCAAAAAAACTGCATTTTTTTTTTTAAAAAAAAGATAAAAACAGCATTTTTATAAAAGATAAAAACTGCATTTTTTAAAAGATAAAAACTGCATTTTTTAAAAGAGCAAAAAACTGCATTTTAAAAAAAAAGATAAAAACTGCATTTTTATAAAAGAATGTAAAAACAGAATTTTTGAAAAGAAAGTAAAAACTGAGTTTATTTTAAGGTTTGAGGAAAAAGGGGGTTTGAACTTTAAAATAGGAAAAAGGTTTAATCTTTTAAAAGAAAAAGGTTTAATCTTTTAATAGAAAAAGATTTGAACTTGCAAAAATAAAGATCATTTTTTTAAAAATAGAAAAAATGGAATTTTTATTGGGTAGAAGGAGCAAGACATGATTTTAGTATTTTTAAAATAATAAAAATATAATTTTTACATCATGAGAATGATAAAAATAAAATCTTTATATTTAATAGCGAAGTCAAAATGCAATCTTTATATATTGAATAACATAGTAAAAATTCGATTTTTACCTATGTAGAGAATACAGGCAACGAAAGCAACAAGAAGGCGAAATAGGCGAAGATTTCTATTAAGGAAGAATCATGTTAGTGGATAGCTATTGGTGAGGATCTCTCACTTTTCAATTTCGATTTTAAAATAAACATATATGAGTTGAAAATGAAAGTGAATTGCTATATATAAATATCTATATATATATATATATATATATATATATATACGCCCCTCGTCCACAAACCATGGACGATATTTATTGGTTGAAATTGTTGTGAAAATTGATTGATAGTTTGGGATTGTTTGTTATTGATATTGGTTGATTGCGGTTGAAAAATACCCAATTGTGGTTGAAAAATATTTGGTTGAAACCACATAGGATTAGTTTGTGGAAATGAAATAAATATATACATGCCGCCTGCGTGCGAACTAGATGCATGATTCCCATTGTCAAAAACCGCGAGGTTTTAAGGTAGAGCGAGGAGCCGTACTAGGGACGGTGCCGGTGTAACTACCCTACCGTTATGCTGCCGAAATTTTGAATGATATTCTTGTGTTTGAATTATTTTCATATGCTTAAACTATATTTATTCATTGTATAGAAAACATTCATGTGTTGAATTGATATTCATTCGTTGATTAGAAATTCATGTGTTGAATGGTATTCATATTTTGAAATAAATTGTTCGATAATAAAAATCACATTTTTATCTATATATAGAAACTATAGAAAACATTCATGTGTTGAATTGATATTCATTCGTTGATTAGAAATTCATGTGTTGAATGGTATTCATATTTTGAAATAAATTGTTCGATAATAAAAATCACATTTTTATCTATATATAGAAACTATAGAAAACATTCATGTGTTGAATTGATATTCATTCGTTGATTAGAAATTCATGTGTTGAATGGTATTCATATTTTGAAATAAATTGTTCGATAATAAAAATCACATTTTTATCTATATATAGAAACTATAGAAAACATTCATGTGTTGAATTGATATTCATTCGTTGATTAGAAATTCATGTGTTGAATGGTATTCATATTTTGAAATAAATTGTTCGATAATAAAAATCACATTTTTATCTATATATAGAAACTATAGAAAACATTCATGTGTTGAATTGATATTCATTCGTTGATTAGAAATTCATGTGTTGAATGGTATTCATATTTTGAAATAAATTGTTTTATGATAAAAATCCCATTTTATCACCAACTTGAACTATATAGAAAAACAGTGTTGTGAAATGAATTGTTGTACAATAAAAATCACATTTTTATTGTATGCATAAATCGTTGAAAAGTGAAGTGTTAAAAATAGCCACTTGTTCAAAATAAACATATATGAGATGAAATATTCATTAATTTGCTAATGAAAGGATTTGCACCTATGTATGTAACATTAGAATAAATGGTGTCTTTAAACCCAACGGGAATCAAATATGAAGTTGAATAGAAGATGATAAATGATAAGAACTGTATATATATGTACCTGCATATTTATTGAACAGGTTATAGCAAAGGGGCTAGAGAAGAGGAATAAAATTTGTGCCCGACAAATAGGTACACATTTACTGATTTGTTTGGGTGATGATTTTGAGCCTGTTGGCTAGCCGCTTGGCTTTTTCTTTTTCTTTTTCTTTTTGAGATTAGAAGGACCGGGAACGCTATTTGCGATTTCCCGATGCTCCCGGTGCAGGGGAGGTTATGGCGAAATTTTTCCAAAATTTAAGGTGTTAGAAAAATATTTGAAGTGAAAAACGATATAGAAATCATCGAATGAACTATATTTATATAAATATATAAATATAAATAAAATTAAAACGAAACGAGGCCGTGCAGTTCGTATTTTGAAACCGTGATTTCAAACGACTAGTGCGGGAAATCCGACCATTGGATTTTCCCGAAACCTCAACCGTCGGGTTCGCCTTGGAATAATCTTTCCAACGGCACCAACCTTGTAAAAATCCAACGGTTGGATTGTCTGGAATGTTTAATTCAAAATTAAGGAAAAACAGCGCCAGGAACGATTATATTTATATATATATATATAAATATAATTAAATTTAATCGAATAACGACGCTGCAGTTCGTAAATTGAAACCGTAACTTCAAACGACTAGTGTGGAAGATCCGACCGTCGGATTCTCACGAAACTGGAACCGTTGGGTTCGCTTTGGGAATATCTTCCCACTGATATAGACTTTGTAGAAATCCAACGGTTAGATTTTCCGATATGTGTAAAACAAGTTAAGGGAAAAACAGCGCCAGTGCCACGAAACGACCTGAAACGTCGTTTAATTAAATATGGCCATTTTTAAATAAATAAAAATGGCGAAAAATCGTTATAAAATATTATAAGCAACATAGGTTGCAAATAAACCAGTTGGGCTTGAATTGTTTGATATTTGATGGTTGTATGTGTATGACATGAAAATAACACTAAATAACTGAAAGATGGATGTCGAATAATATAACCATATAAAGAATCGATTTAAATTCTAATGACGTGAGTTATTTGAAAAGGCCGAGCTAACCCTCATTTCAAATAATTCATCGAGCGATTCGAATTGGAAAATGCAAAGACGATTCAAGACCGACGATCTTCGTATCGGTTGGATGGGCGCTACTGAGGTTCCTAACCGGAGTAGCTACCGGAAAGGGACGGAAGTAGTAGCCGTCTGAACGTATATGTTGATTGGACGGATATACGAGGAATTTGACGCCTCCGGTTTCGTTCAGACCCAGGACGGACTTGTAAATGGACTGTGTGTCTGACATTGGATTTTGTTCTATACTGATTGATCTCTGTTAAATATATATCTGTTTGGCGGCGGAGAATTTATTCTCTTGCTTAACGCCCTTCTCTGAGACGTACGAGCTTAGAGGTTATATATCGATGGAAATCAATCGTATGGAGTGGACTGCCTATGTGGCATGCCAAGATGCTGTGATCAAGGCTTCTGTTGAAAAGCAAAGTCTTGTGGATGATGGTCAAAGCAAGGCTTACGTGGCCTAGCTTTGTGTATTTCGTAGATTCGCGAACCTCATACCCCGGTATGAGTTAAAAACGGGATACAGACTGCAGGGAGAGCACGACGTTTCTTTCTAGCTATGGTGGTGTCAGTGACTTACCAGCCCTGACATATATATCTACTTTTCACCTTTGTGGTTGTTGGAATGCGAGGCGCCTCGATTATAGGTCTGTAAGGACCGGGAAACGTGTGTTCAGGAATTGCCAATCCTCTAACGTAAGTGAGGACCGGCCCTGAAGATCCAGCGGTTACCCAGTGTGTGTAATCCTGAGGCATTTGCTAGAGTGTCTCGAAGCGGAGAGGAGCTTGCCCCTTGCCTCGACTCATGACGGAAATCCAATTTCCAATACGAAATAACGGGCTTGATTGTAGTACTAGTATGGTGACATAGTATATGGTAGCTATGCCGCCTATGATTGATATTTATGATGCTATTCGCTTTAAAACATATATGCACTAGTAATAATATCAAATGATTTTGCTTTATACGTATCAAGCATATTTGGCTATTATAAGGTAAAACTCTATCCTCCGGCTTGCGTTGCATTGTGTGATGGGACCTGAGTCTTATAATAGCTTCATTCTTTCTAAAAGCATTGTGTTGTTTTAAAAGAATTTACCTTGTTTTAAATGCACTAGCAATCACTGGAGTAAACCCGTTCCGCGAAAGTGGCGTGGTCCTATGATTTGCTATTACTGTTGTTTAACTGTTAAATAGATTCCTCATACCAATCCCCATGACTGACTCGTTGTTTGT
The DNA here is from genome assembly GCA_030737875.1 of Allium sativum. NCBI lineage: Eukaryota > Viridiplantae > Streptophyta > Magnoliopsida > Asparagales > Amaryllidaceae > Allium > Allium sativum. The sequence continues at coordinate 1,043,180,609 of CM060913.1, forward strand.
TTCACTTTGCAAACGCGGGTGCCCTTATTTTCGCACGGGCAGCCTAGTACACAGGTGACAGGTGGTTTTTGGTTCTACACTGCTGCATAGCATGCACTTTTGGCTCATGGCGAGGCTGACTTCATAGTGATGACTTAGATATTTTCCGCCATTCCTGTATTTATGTTATGATTCCGCCACTAGCGATGCAGACTGATTTACTTTCCGTATTTCTCACTATATGTATATGTATTCCGCCTTCGGCGAAGTAGACTGATACTCTTATTATGTCACTGCATGTATGTATTCCGCCTCTGGCGATGATGACTGATCACTTCCCTTTCTTTTTACTAAGTATACCCCACGTTATGCTATTCTGATATTCCTACATGTTGTGATTCCGCTGTCATATCCATGTAAAATTATTTTATTTATTGTTTCTGCTATTATCTGTACTCTGCTATGACGATTAATGTGTTATTTCCTAATGATTATCCTTAATACCGCCCCTCGGATTTTGGGATCGTCACAGTTGGTATCAGAGCTTTGGTTAACCTTAGTTCCGGGATCTAACACATTAAACACCTCGTCAGAATAGAATCAGTAGTGTTCTAATGCGAGTAGCTCATTAGAGATAGGATTAGCAATGTCCTAGAATGAGCTAAGCAGATTAGCAAAACAATTTGATCAGTACATCATCATTATCTTTCTTTGTATTTCCTTGCTTTATCATTTATGAAAATTATCAAATCTGTGAGCTTGACTCTTTTCTTGCTTATACAGTACTCTTAGATGGCTACCCGTGGAGCAGCAGCTAGAGGAGGCCGTGGAGGCCGAGGAGATGCAGCAGGAGGACGGGGGAATATCCCCGTAGCTGCAGAGATCCCTATTATTCAGCCACCAGCACCAGAAGACTTTGAGTTGGATAAAGTGGCAAAGAGGTACAGAAACCTTGGAGGGAAACCTTTTACTGGCACAGGCACAGTGACCGAAGCTATCGCTTGGCTAAAAACCTGTGAGAAAATCTTCGAAGGTATGGGCATGGGAACTAACAACAAAGCCCGACTTGGCATTTGGCTTCTTCAGGAAGAGGCAGAGCTGTGGTGGGATGCCATTACTTCTAGAGATGCAGCTGGTACTATCTGAACTTGGGAGCAGTTCAAGACTTTATTCAATGAGAAGTTTGTGCCAGAACAAGCTCTTGAGAGGATGCGGGAGCAATTTGCTAATCTCCAGCAGGGAGACCTCTCTATTCAAGACTATCTGAATAAGTTCACTCAGCTATCGCGCTATGCTCCAGAGTTGGTTTTGACCGACAAAGCGAAGAATAAGAGATTCATTTTTGGGCTGAAGCGCAAATACCATGATAGAGCTATGAGCAACATCAAACTTTCTTTTACAGAACTCGTAGAGATGGCTTGCAACTACGAGGACATGGATGAGAGACATGCTAGCCAGGACCGCGCTAAGAGCCAAGCAGGGATTAAGCGCAAGACCTCAACTGACCAACCTGAATCTAGCATCACCGCGGCCGCTACTCAAAAACCCGCAAAGATCCCGAAAGGAAACTGCTACAATTGCGGGAAGCCCGGTCATGTCTCTAATGTATGCAAAGCCCCAAAGAAGCCAAGGCCAGTGACTCAGTTGAATGCTACAATTGCCACAAGAAGGGGCACTATAGCAAGAATTGTCCTTTGAAGAAGAGCGCACAAGTGGCCCATGTTTATGACGGGAATACCCCGCCAGCTACCACCGATGGATCAGGTAAACCCGATGTCTTGGGAGGTACCCTTACTATTAAAAATATTCCTGTTTCTGTACTTTTTGATACTGGTGCATCACGTAGCTTCATTTCTGGTAAAATTGTACACAAGTTAAAATTGAAACAAAGAATCCTAAAGGAACAGATTAAAGTTCAAAACCCGATAGGAGGTTCTGTTAGTCTCAGTTTATACTGCAGAGTGCCTATCTCTTATTCATGTTACAAGTTCTCCTTTGATTCGATTGTTATGGACCTTTCCGAATTTGATATGATATTGGGACTTGACTGGTTGACAAAATATAAGGCCGAAGTTAGATGTGCCGAAAGAATCGTGAAAGTGGAAACAAAATCTGGGCATATCACTATACCTTGTCTCGGTGCAGAAATAAATAGAGCAGAATTCTGGGCTTCTTTAGAAATTACTCCCCCTTCAATAGAAAAGATACCGGTCGTGAAAAATTATGCGGATGTGTTTGAAGAAGTAGAAAACTTACCGCCGCAAAGAGAAATTGAATTTAGAATTGATCTAATTCCGAATGCCCGACCAGTAGTGCATCCAATAAGAAGAATGGCCCCGAAAGAAAAAGAAGAGCTAAGTAGCCAAACCCGAGAATTACTTTGGAAAGGTCTGATCAGACCAAGCTTTTCAGCATGGGGAGCCGCAGTAGTATTTGTCCCTAAATCAGAAGGTACTCTAAGACTTTGCGTCGATTACAGGGATCTTAACAAACAAACACTGAAGAACAAATATCCTTTGCTCCGAATAGACGATCTGTTAGATCAATTAAATGGAGCAACCGTATTCTCCAGAATGGACCTAGCTACAGGTTTCCACCAATTGCGTATAGCCGAAGACTGTGTTCCTTTGACAGGCTTCAGGGGTCCCGATTTATTCTACGAATGGTTAGTAATGCCGTTCGGCTTGTGCAACGCTCCGGCATACTTCGTTGATCTTATGAACAGAGTGTTCCGTGGTGTGTTGAATAAATTTGTTCTAGTCTTCATCGATGACATTTTAATCTACTCTAAGTCGGAGGAAGAGCATACAAAACATTTAGAACAAGTGTTGAAAATTCTGAGAAGAAATCTCTTGAAAGCTAAATTTTCTAAGTGTGTCTTCTGGCAGAATGAAGTTAAATTCCTTGGCCACGTCGTATCAAAAGAAGGAATTGCTGTAGATCCAAGCAAAATTACAGCGATTCAGAACTGGAAACAACCTACTTGTAACAACCCGTATTTTCAATAACCTGTAATAATGTAAATCGAGGCAGAATTTAATTCTAAAATCTGAATCAAGGGAAACGGGCTATGCCATTGCGTTGGTCTCGGAAAAATACGCGAAATAGAGTCCGAGTTTTCGAAAATCGGAGTCCGTATGACCCAGTTAAGGCCCATTGAAGTTTGCAGAAAATTTCTAAGTAAAAACAGATTTAAATTTGAAATTAAAAACATGGGCTAGGGCAAACTGGGCAGGCAGGAAAAATTCCCGCCCAGGACCCCATGTCGACAGGCCTGTCGACAGGGGTCTAGGCATGTCGACTGCCCTGTCGACAGCCCTGTCGACAGGGGGTAGCCAGGCAGATTAGCCTGGCGCACCACTTTGGTTTGGGCTTGGTTGTGTGGTCTGGTTCTAGAGAATTCTGAAATCTGACGGGCCAAAACTATCCTAGGGTTAATCCTAGGGCTAAAAACACTCTAATCTTCTATAAATAAGCCTCTAATCCTACCCTAAAACCCCATTAATCATTCTTGCAACTAAACTATGGCAAAATCAAAACTCTCATGGCCTCCACCCTCTTCATACAAATCCTAAATTATTTCCTAAGTGATTTTCCATGCATACAAGCATATTTAGGCTTGTATGATCCTCCTTAGCTTGCATTAGAGGCTTGCTTTTCAATTGACATCATAAAGGAGGAGTCTTGATCAAGTTTGCTTGCATTTGGGGGTTTTAATTAGTTGCATAAGGGGTTTCTTGCATTTGTTATACTCATTTGAGTCCGCATAAGCATTGTAAGCCCTCTTACCTTCACTTTACCAACTCTAAAGTTAATATGTGGTGAAAGTTGAGATTTATGTGAGTTTAGTTGATTATGCATGCTTATGCGAACTCACTATACCATGTTTTACATGTTTCCTAAGTTATGCATGCATATGCGAGTTTACTATGCCATGTTCTACATGTTTAATGGATTATGCATGTTTATGCAAGTGTACTAAGCCATGATTTGCAAGTTAATTGAGTTATGCATGTATACTAAGCCATGATTTGCAAGTTTAACAAGTTGTGCATGTTTATGCAAGTTTAAAATGACAAGTTGTGCATGTTTTGACAAGTTGTGCATGTTTTGACAAGTTGTGCATGTTTATGCAAGTTTAAATTGACAAGTTATGCAAGTTTAACATGTTATGCATGTTTATGGTAATATGCAAGTTCACTATGCTAAGTTATGCAAGTTTAACATGTTATGCATGTTTATGGTAATATGCAAGTTCACTATGCTAAGTTGTGCAAGTCTAACATGTTATGCATGATTGTTGTGCAAGTTTATCATGTATGTAGTGCCAAGTTCCCTCTTCCTATCCTTTATGCGTTACTACGAATATGTAAGCGATAGAATGACGTTGGGGGTTTTGGGGTAAACTTAAAATACATGAAAATATAAGATTGGGAATTTACCTATTAAGTTAGGTCTACCCCTTGGGAATTTACCTATTAAGTTAGGTCTACCCAAGTAATTGTTTGACTTGTGATTTTGTTTTGAAATAAAGTGGACATGACACTTAGAAAACATAAGTGTGGCCAACTCGAGGTTGGGTTGAGTTTGTAGCGTAATTCTACCCGGAACCGACCGGCTTAACTAGTGGCTACAAACAATAGGACCCAATGTGAGAAGTTGGTCATGGGGTGCCAAGACCCGAGGTTAGACCAAGTTGTGGTGTAAAGCTACCCGGACCCGCCCGGCCTAACTAGTAACCACAACAAGGTCTAATGTGAGAGGTTAAGGTGCATTAAATTAATTAATGCCTCATGATTAGGGTTAAGTCAGGGTCCACTAATACTTAACCAATTTGGGGATTCGAGGATTAGACGGGGTTAAGTAGTTACACTTAACTAATTTAATCCAGGATTAGTGAGGGGTTAAAACCACACTTAACCCTCTTAGAAACCCTAGCAACGTGGTCTGTTCCAGCAGTAATCCCAGTTTGGTATCATTCACAACCCTAGAGGCTAGGCTAGGGCGGGGCACGATTACTGGACTGATGTAAGCGACCAAAGCGACGGCTGAGTGGTACAGCGGTGCGGGTCCGGCGGGCTACGGACGTGCACGTAGTCCGATGTTGGACAAACTCGAGGCACGGGTACCAGTAGGCTTAGACTGTGCATTATTGCTTAAGTGTCTGGGTTTGACACCCGAGGGCTTGATACACCCAAAGGTGGACCCAGCACAGTCTAACTACATCCATGTGGGCCGTATGGACACCAACACTTGACGTGTTAGGTTTATAGGGAGCCGATCGACTAGACCGTTGGGCTGGACCTTGTATTAAGGTCACCTCAGGTTATTGGGCCAAAGCTTGGGCCAAGGGATCAATACCGGTTATGTTGGGTTGCTAGTACACCGTGGTGCAAAACTTAGCCATGTTTTATGCGATGACACCTCTATCTATCTTGTAGTTAATTCACCATGCCAGTATGTTGTTATCTATGATCATCTCAGTTCCCATCATGATGTTAACTTTATTAGTTTATAGACTGATCGTAGCAGGGCTTACTCAGTCTTTTTGACTGACCCGTTTTCTTTCGCCTCTTTTCTTCCGTTTCCCCCCCCCCCCCAGGTTCTCAGGGAGGGAATACAGGAGCCTAGCTTGGATCTTAGCTGCTTTCTTGGATAGCTCATGTATGCTTTGGACTTGGGCTCGCTATGGTTTCCTCCACTTTGGGGATAGCTACTTTTATGTTTTCTTTTTCAGTATCAGATGATGTTATTTTATGTACTAGACTTGTTTACTTGGGAAATTGACATTATGATGTACTAGACTTGTTTTTGAAATAGTTTAAAAGTCTTCCGCTGTTTTATTTACTTACTCTGTTTATTTACATACATATATATGTCATGTCCTGCCTTGCTATATCATTATGCATGTTTACCAATAATGCCCCTCCAAAGCTAGTGCATTCCCTTGCGAGTGACCCTGGCGGAGGTGGGTTGTTACATTTGGTATCAGAGCATATGGTTTACGAGAAGGGATAAAAAGGTTTTAAAAACTTTTGAAAACTATTTTCAAAACCAAGTATAAAGTATTTTCCAAAGAAAAGTCTAGTTGTTTTTAAAGGCTATTCCCCAAAAGCCATTAGCACTATCCTTTGACTCCTCGTTTGAACTCTTTTCTTTTCGTTTCCAGCATGTCTGATAATCTCATCTTGCCCGAAGGAGTAACGATACCCGATTGGTTTCGTCGGTACTTGGAAGTCACGGCACCGGTCCCGGGTGTCCCTAATGTTGTCTCCCCAGCCGAGGCCGCTGTTCCTCCTCCTCCTCCCGTAGCTGATGTTCCTCTTCCCCCTCAGCCTCCACAAGCGGATTTCGCGGGAACTTGCAAGAACTTTAAGAGGATGGGTGGCAAAAATTTTAATGGAACAGAGACTTTTGTAGAAACAAGGAATTGGTTGAAAGAGACCGAAGATCTTTTAGCCTCCTTTGATATAGGTGACCGCAGGAAAGTTTTATTAGCAGTATGGTTGCTAAAGGAAGAAGCTGCACGTTGGTGGGTAGTCACCACCGCAACCAGGCCAATTGAGACTTGGGATGACTTTAGAGGAAGGTTTGGACTGAGATTCTTATCACTGAAGCAAGGGGACATGACTATTAGGGAATACATAGATAAGTTTAATCAACTGGCTCAGGACGATTTAGACTTGGTTAATACAGCTCAGAAGAAGGCCCTACACTTTGCTCTAGGATTAAACGAGCCATTACGTGATTTGGCCCTGTCTCATATACCCTTGGGGGCGACTTTCGAGAGTTTAGTGAATTTGGCCCTACTTCAAGAAGAAGGTAGCAATGACAAGAAAGATGTCAAGGCGAATGAGTCTCAAGGCAAGAGAGTAAATTCCGGGAAACGAGGCAAGAATATAAAATGTAACTTCTGTGGTGAAGTTGGACATATAGCCAGGGAATGTAGGAAGAAGGAGAAGAGAAAGCGGGGCGAATGCTTTGATTGTGGTGAGTTTGGACATTTCAGCAAGGATTGCCTGAGGAAACAAGGGCAAGGTCAGACTCAGTGTGCAGGACTATCTGGAGGGCGAATTCATCCCCTCAACCCCGTTCTTCCAGCTCATGATAGAGGTAGTGTTTCTGTTGAAAATCTTGTTTACATTTTCTGATTTTCCCTGTTCGAACTTTGTTTGATTCTGGCACATCGCATAGTTTTATTTCATCTGATCCAGTTGAAAGTTTTGCACCTAAGTACTAGTGTAGTTGATGATCCCGTATGTGTTTCAAATCCAATTGGGGGTTCTGCCCGTTTGTCTATGGTCTGAGTGGATTTGAAAATTTCTATCTTAAGTATAGAATTCTCGTGGGATGTTTATATTCTCGGTTTCAGGGGATATGGGTTGGTTTTGGGCATGGAATGGGTGTCCTGTTTTGAAGCCATTCTTGGTTTTTGTATATAGGGTTGTGAGGCTCATGATCCGCCTCGGTAATACCCTAGAAATTTCTAGTAACCCTATGGGTCCCGTCATGTTATGTTATCTTGAATCCCTCAACTCGTCTATCGATAGTTCGCAATCTATGAGGGTGGTCCGAGAATATCCTGATATCTGGGGATAGATTTCCGTATTATCTGGTTGGTAATGCCAAGCCAGTTTCGTGGCCGATTAGGCACATGACCTCACGAAATGAGAGTTAAGAAAGCAAGTCAAGGAGTTGCTTGAGAAGAACTTCCTGAGACGAGGCATTTTCGAGTAGGGTGCTCCAGTGGTATTCGTTACTGAGGTGGACAGTTTGCTTCGCTTATGTGTTGATTATCATGAGAAGAATAGATAACTGTTACCAAGGATCAATGATTTGTTTGATCAGCTTGTAGGAGCATCTGTTTTTCTTTTAATCCAGCTACCGGATTCCATCAGCTTAGGATGGCTGAGGATGGAATTGACAAGACTGCGTTTAGGACTCTAGATGGATTTTTAGAATGGCTAGTCATGCTATTTGGTTTGACTAAGGCACCCGCATATTACGCGAACTCGATGGGTAGGGTGTTTAGGGGGTCCTTGAACAAGTTTGTCATGGTCGTCATAGACGATATTTTGATCTCCTCAAAAGAACGAGGAAGAGCATGCTATACATCTCAAGGAGGAGATGGATACGCTTAGAGCCTCCAGTGGAAGGACAAGTTCTCCAAATGTCACTTTGGAGGAAAGAAGTTGGATTTCTTGGGCACATAGTTCCTAAGCAAGGCTTAGCGGTGGATTCCGCTAAAGTGGCCGCGGTTTGAGACCGGAAAACTCTGAGGAGGGCAATTGAAGTAAGAAGCTTCCTCCGTTTGGCTAGTTAGTTAGCATTACCTGAGCTTAGACTTACTCTTCTGGGTCAAGAAGGGAGTTTCACGGGAGGAAGACCCGCAGTTGGTCAAGAACATGGACCAGTCGACTCGAGGCGAGATGTTAGGTCACCTCGCTAGATATATTATAAAGGATGACTAAGGCGCGACAAGAGATTATGTGTTCCTCGAGTGAAAGACTTGGTAAAGAAGGTTCTTGAAGATGCGCATCACTCGAGGAGGTGGCCGAGTTGGTTTCAGGATACATGTTGTGCCACCAAGTTAAGGCCAAGTCGTAGAAGCCCAGTGGGCCATTACCTCTATTGGGGGTTTCGCAAGGGAAGTGTGAGAACATTTCGATAGATTATGTGGATGGACTACCTAGAAGGGAGTACGGGTATGTGGGTCATAAAAGGTAGACTCACGAAGAATGCTCATTTCAGTCCGGTAAAGAGCGAGAGGACTGCATCATGGTTAGCAACAGTTTACCCTCAAGAAGTTGGCCAGTTTTGAAATAGCCTACAGGAAGCCATGAGTAGGCAACTGAATCTAGGTATGACCTATCACTCATAGGCAGATGGTTCATTTCGATTTAAGCACGAGTTATAGAAAATCACGTTTATAAGAGCAACTAGCAACGTGGATTGGTATTTTCAAGGAAAGTTTTGCTGCGTGAAATACTTTATAATAAGTAGGCGAGATCCAGGATTCACTAGTGAATTTTGGAGAGCTTGCATGAAATCATGAGGTTATAGTATGTTTAAGCCAAGTATACAGAAAGAAGAATAAGTGGAAAAGAAAGACGAGAGGCAATAATGAAATGAGTTCCAACTCGAATTTGGGAAAATAGGAGTTAGGAAGCCAAGGAATCATGAAGTGAAAGATAGTCAAAGCACAGTGGAGTTAAGCTCAAGGAAACATGACTAAGAAGAATGAAGACTAGATACGCGCATCATATCTCTTTTTAAGAGTGCATCCTTGATCCTTGTTTTTCTGTGGAGCTTGCTTGCAAAATTATCTTTTGTATATATATCCTCTCGGTCCCATTCTCGACCTTATATCTGTTATAAACTCCATAAGGGGGTTAAGACTCATCGGTTAGTACTATAGGTCAAAGTTTGAATGGATTTCTTGTAATCCAAAAAGGAGTTTATCTAGTTTATCTAGTTTATCTAGTTCATCGTGTCTATCTTGTCATGAGAACCTTAGGTAGAAACCCTTTGGATGAAACATGTATTTGAAGCATGTTATGCTTGATGGTTGCAAGTGGTTGCAAGTGTTTGCAAGTGGTTGCTCGTGGATGCATTATACACGATTAGGCACTAGATCGGCTCGCACACTCCTCATATTGCATATGCGTGAGTGTTTATGCTTATTCATGGATGGAAATTGTGTGTTATCACATGGATGTTGCATATGGGTGAATGTTATGTGCACTCATATAGATACTATGAATTTAGGAATTTGCATACATATGGATTCATTTCACTGACATACATATGCATTAAGGAGGTTTACTGTATCAGTAACCGCCTGATCTTTGCATTAGATAAGACATACATGTGCATTAAGGAGGTTTACTGTATCAGTAACCGCCTGATCTTTGCATTAGATAAGTACATATACACACACTTTTGCATATGTTCATACCACATTTAGAATCTTTTAAGGACAATGATTGCTCGTGGATGATGCTTTGAGTAGATGGATGATTGGATGGTAGGATACGTTCTTCCTAACTTGAAGATTTCGGGGACGAAATCCTTTAAGGAGGGGAGAATGTAACAACCCGTATTTTCAATAACCTGTAATAATATAAATCGAGGCAGAATTTAATTCTAAAATCTGAATCAAGGGAAACGGGCTATGCCATTGCGTTCGTCTCGGAAAAATACGCGAAATAGAGTCCGAGTTTTCGAAAATCGGAGTCCGTATGACCCAGTTAAGGCCCATTGAAGTTTGCAGAAAATTTCTAAGTAAAAACAGATTTAAATTTGAAATTAAAAACATGGGCTAGGGCAAACTGGGCAGGCGGGAAAAATTCCCGCCCAGGACCCCATGTCGACAAGCCTGTCGACAGGCCTGTCGACAGGGGTCTAGGCATGTCGACTGCCCTGTCGACAGCCCTGTCGACAGGGGGTAGCCAGGCAGATTAGCCTGGCGCACCACTTTGGTTTGGGCTTGGTTGTGTGGTCTGGTTCTAGAGAATTCTGAAATCTGACGGGCCAAAACTATCCTAGGGTTAATCCTAGGGCTAAAAACACTCTAATCTTCTATAAATAAGCCTCTAATCCTACCCTAAAACCCCATTAATCATTCTTGCAACTAAACTATGGCAAAATCAAAACTCTCATGGCCTCCACCCTCTTCATACAAATCCTAAATTATTTCCTAAGTGATTTTCCATGCATACAAGCATATTTAGGCTTGTATGATCCTCCTTAGCTTGCATTAGAGGCTTGCTTTTCAATTGACATCATAAAGGAGGAGTCTTGATCAAGTTTGCTTGCATTTGGGGGTTTTAATTAGTTGCATAAGGGGTTTCTTGCATTTGTTATACTCATTTGAGTCCGCATAAGCATTGTAAGCCCTCTTACCTTCACTTTACCAACTCTAAAGTTAATATATGGTGAAAGTTGAGATTTATGTGAGTTTAGTTGATTATGCATGCTTATGCGAACTCACTATACCATGTTTTACATGTTTCCTAAGTTATGCATGCATATGCGAGTTTACTATGCCATGTTCTACATGTTTAATGGATTATGCATGTTTATGCAAGTGTACTAAGCCATGATTTGCAAGTTAATTGAGTTATGCATGTATACTAAGCCATGATTTGCAAGTTTAACAAGTTGTGCATGTTTATGCAAGTTTAAAATGACAAGTTGTGCATGTTTTGACAAGTTGTGCATGTTTTGACAAGTTGTGCATGTTTATGCAAGTTTAAATTGACAAGTTATGCAAGTTTAACATGTTATGCATGTTTATGGTAATATGCAAGTTCACTATGCTAAGTTATGCAAGTTTAACATGTTATGCATGTTTATGGTAATATGCAAGTTCACTATGCTAAGTTGTGCAAGTCTAACATGTTATGCATGATTGTTGTGCAAGTTTATCATGTATGTAGTGCCAAGTTCCCTCTTCCTATCCTTTATGCGTTACTACGAATATGTAAGCGATAGAATGACGTTGGGGGTTTTGGGGTAAACTTAAAATACATGAAAATATAAGATTGGGAATTTACCTATTAAGTTAGGTCTACCCCTTGGGAATTTACCTATTAAGTTAGGTCTACCCAAGTAATTGTTTGACTTGTGATTTTGTTTTGAAATAAAGTGGACATGACACTTAGAAAACATAAGTGTGGCCAACTCGAGGTTGGGTTGAGTTTGTAGCGTAATTCTACCCGGAACCGACCGGCTTAACTAGTGGCTACAAACAATAGGACCCAATGTGAGAAGTTGGTCATGGGGTGCCAAGACCCGAGGTTAGACCAAGTTGTGGTGTAAAGCTACCCGGACCCGCCCGGCCTAACTAGTAACCACAACAAGGTCTAATGTGAGAGGTTAAGGTGCATTAAATTAATTAATGCCTCATGATTAGGGTTAAGTCAGGGTCCACTAATACTTAACCAATTTGGGGATTCGAGGATTAGACGGGGTTAAGTAGTTACACTTAACTAATTTAATCCAGGATTAGTGAGGGGTTAAAACCACACTTAACCCTCTTAGAAACCCTAGCAACGTGGTCTGTTCCAGCAGTAATCCCAGTTTGGTATCATTCACAACCCTAGAGGCTAGGCTAGGGCGGGGCACGATTACTGGACTGATGTAAGCGACCAAAGCGACGGCTGAGTGGTACAGCGGTGCGGGTCCAGCGGGCTACGGACGTGCACGTAGTCCGATGTTGGACAAACTCGAGGCACGGGTACCAGTAGGCTTAGACTGTGCATTATTGCTTAAGTGTCTGGGTTTGACACCCGAGGGCTTGATACACCCAAAGGTGGACCCAGCACAGTCTAACTACATCCATGTGGGCCGTATGGACACCAACACTTGACGTGTTAGGTTTATAGGGAGCCGATCGACTAGACCGTTGGGCTGGACCTTGTATTAAGGTCACCTCAGGTTATTGGGCCAAAGCTTGGGCCAAGGGATCAATACCGGTTATGTCGGGTTGCTAGTACACCGTGGTGCAAAACTTAGCCATGTTTTATGCGATGACACCTCTATCTATCTTGTAGTTAATTCACCATGCCAGTATGTTGTTATCTATGATCATCTCAGTTCCCATCATGATGTTAACTTTATTAGTTTATAGACTGATCGTAGCAGGGCTTACTCAGTCTTTTTGACTGACCCGTTTTCTTTCGCCTCTTTTCTTCCGTTCCCCCCCCCCAGGTTCTCAGGGAGGGAATACAGGAGCCTAGCTTGGATCTTAGCTGCTTTCTTGGATAGCTCATGTATGCTTTGGACTTGGGCTCGCTATGGTTTCCTCCACTTTGGGGATAGCTACTTTTATGTTTTCTTTTTCAGTATCAGATGATGTTATTTTATGTACTAGACTTGTTTACTTGGGAAATTGACATTATGATGTACTAGACTTGTTTTTGAAATAGTTTAAAAGTCTTCCGCTGTTTTATTTACTTACTCTGTTTATTTACATACATATATATGTCATGTCCTGCCTTGCTATATCATTATGCATGTTTACCAATAATGCCCCTCCAAAGCTAGTGCATTCCCTTGCGAGTGACCCTGGCGGAGGTGGGGTGTTACACTACTACACCCACTGAAGTTCGAAGTTTCCTTGGGTTAGCTAGTTATTATCGGAAATTCGTTCAGGATTTTTCAAAGATATCAGGAGTTTTGACAAAGCTTACAAAGAAGCATGAGAAATTCAAATGGACTCCCGAATGTGAAGAAGCTTTCCAGGAGCTGAAACTGAAGTTGACAACCGCTCCGGTATTGACAATAATAGAAGGTAACCAAGACTTGACAGTATGGACTGATGCTTCTATTAGAGGGCTAGGAGCAGTGTTAATGCAAAAAGGCCAAGTGATCGCATATGCCAGTCGTCAACTAAAGCCGCATGAAAGAAACTATGCTACTCATGATCTTGAGTTATTAGCTATCGTGTTCGCTTTAAGAATCTGGAGGCATTATTTACTGGGCGAGAAATTCGAACTATACACCGATCATCAATCCTTGAAATACCTTTTCACCCAGAAAGATCTAAACTTGAGACAACAGCGTTGGTTAGAATTCCTTGCAGCATACGATTTTGAAATTATATACACTCCAGGGAAAGCCAATGTTGTAGCAGATGCGCTCAGCAGAAAGAATGAAATCATCGCCAGTTTTGTCATCACGTCTTCATTAATAGACAGGATCTCGACTCTTCAGAAAGACGATGAATTTATTCAAAGAAACAGTCAAAGAGTCAAAGGAGGTGAATCCACAAGATTTCGACTTGATGACAAGGGAGTTCTAAGATTAAAGGGTAGAATTTGCATCCCAAACCTTCCCGAGCTCAGAAGAGAAATACTTGATGAGTGCCACAAATCCAAATTAAGTATCCATCCCGGTGTGAGCAAAATGTATAACGATATCAAATGCACATTCTGGTGGAGGTCAATGAAGAGAGATATCTCATTATATGTTAGCAGATGCTCCACTTGCCAACTAGTCAAGAGTGATCAGCAGAAATTGGCTGGATTATTACAACCATTAGAAATTCTAGGTTGGAAGTGGGAACAAATCTCGATGGACTTCATCGATGGCTTGCCTCGGACTAGGAAAGGAAACGACAGTATATGGGTAATCGTAGATCGCTTCACGAAGACTGCCCATTTTATACCTGTCCGATCCAACAGAACGGCTCAAAGTTTGGCATAGATTTACTTCAAAGAAATTGTTAAACTTCATGGAGTACCGCTTAGTATAGTCAGCGATAGAGATCCCCTATTCACTAGCAAATTCTGGGAAGCATTCCAAGAAGAATTGGGGACCAAATTTAATCTAAGCACCGCTTATCACCCTCAGACAGACGGCCAAACTGAGCGGGTGAATAGAATTTTGGAAGATTTGCTGCGGGCTTGCGTTATTGATTTTGGAGGCTCTTGGGAAGATCATTTACATTTAGCAGAATTCTCTTACAACAATAGCTATCAAGCAAGTTTGGGAATGTCCCCATTTGAAGCACTATACGGTAGACCGTGCAGATCTCCCGCATGTTAGGTAGAACCTGGCAACAGACTTGTGTTAGGGCCCGATATGATTCAAGAAGCATCGGATAAAGTCGATTTCATTAAGAAGAGATTAAAAACCGCACAGATCCGGCAGAAAAGTTATGCTGATGCGAGAAGGAGGGATATATCGTTTGCCGTTGGCGATTATGTTTATTTAAGAGTTTCTCCAATGCGAGGAGTAATCAGATTTGGCAAGACTGGGAAGTTGGCACCGAGATTTATTGGTCCCTTTCCTATACTTGAACGGATTGGAACTCTGGCATATAGGGTTTCATTACCTGATTGGTTGCCTGGTGTACATAATGTGTTCCACGTATCTCAACTCAGAAAACATGTTCATGATCCCGACCTCATTGTGGAAGAAGCAGCACAACATGATATTGACATAACTCCAGAATTAGCACTCAAAAGAGATCCATTAAAGATAGTTGGCAAAGAAACTAGAGAGCTAAGGAGGAAAAAGATTCACTTAGTCAAAGTGCAGTGGAGTAGTGATCCTAGAGACTGTACTTGGGAAACTGAGGAAAACATTAAACAAGCCTATCCCAAATGCAGAGTGGACATCTCTGACTAACTCCGGTGCAAGGTACCTTTACAATACTTTGCATTTACATTTTATTTCCTACTTAACTATTATTTCCTTTTCGAGGACGAAAAGTTTTAAGTGGGGGAGATTGTAATAACCCGGAAAATGTGAACCAGTTTAAAATTTTTAAATTAGGTTATTAACAAGAAATTTGAATGATTAAAATAGCCTATTTCCATAAAATATAGAATTGTGTATAATATGGTCGTTTGAAATTTTGAATACAAACTAAGTCTGACTGTGCAGGATGGAAAATATAACGGATTTTAGTGAGACCAAAAATATTTAAATCTGTTAGTCAATACCTTTCTAATGAATCTGAAAAATCGAAGTTTCATAACGGGAATCAAAAGTTATGGCCGAATGAATTTTCAGAAGAGTCGGTATATAGAATATATAGGCCTGGAAAAGGGATATTTTGCATATGGCATCGGAATTTGACGAAACCACTTTTGTTGGGTCCGGGATGTCAAACTATTGCTAAGTTTCAAATTTCATAATTTTTAGAATCAATATGTGAGCGTGGCAAAGGAAAACGCGTTTGACCAGTTTCTGTTGAATTTAATAGACTGGAAATTGGCCATTTTTCAAACGGTCTCAGAATTCGACGAAACTAGTTTTGTTAGGACCGTATCGTCAATACGAAGCTAGAAAATATTTTTCGGGAATTTTTCTAGTTAGTATGTGACCCCGGTAATTTGAAATGTACGTTTAAAATTCAATATAAGGATTTAAATTGTAAATTCCACGGAAACTGATTGTAACGATCAAACCAGCTTACGATACATATCCCATTGTGTTCGGAATGGGGGTAAAACGCTATGGACGGCAGGCGGTAGACCTCGTTTCGAGGACGTATGTAAAAGTCAACCTTTTTGAATAAATAAATAATTAAATAATAATAAAAAAACATATCTTTCCCCCCTTTTTCTTCATTGCCCCCCCCTCCGCAGGTTCATTATTCAGAAAACAAAATACAAAAAAAAAAGAGAAAACCTAATCTAGTCGAGCCGCCGCCAGAACCCACCGCCGAACAACCCCTCGACGCTGCCCCCCCCCCTCGAAGCCGCCCTTACCTCGAGACACCCAGTCGCGACAGCGAATCGAAGCAACCCCACTACCTCGAAGACGCCTCCACCTCGAACACCACATCGCGACACCACTGAGCCACCGCCGACGCTCCTTCTTCCCTCCTCCACTTCGAAATCTCGGTGAGCTTTTAGTTATTTTATTTTTGTTTTTATTTTGGTTTTACAGTAAACTAATTACTGATTTTTTTTAAAAAGTTGTTTAAAACTGATTTATACGAATTTAAAAACTGATTTTAAGGTTGCATAAAAACTGCATTTTTATAAAAGATAAAAACTGCATTTTTATAAAAGATAAAAACTGCATTTTTATAAAAGATAAAAACTACATTTTTGAAAAAGATAAAAACTGCATTTTTTTAAAACAGCAAAAAAACTGCATTTTTATAAAAGATAAAAACTGCATTTTTATAAAAGATAAAAACTGCATTTTTGAAAAAGATAAAAACTGCATTTTTTAAAAGAGCAAAAAAACTGCATTTTTTTTAAAAAAAAAGATAAAAACAGCATTTTTATAAAAGATAAAAACTGCATTTTTTAAAAGATAAAAACTGCATTTTTTAAAAGAGCAAAAAACTGCATTTTAAAAAAAAAGATAAAAACTGCATTTTTATAAAAGAATGTAAAAACAGAATTTTTGAAAAGAAAGTAAAAACTGAGTTTATTTTAAGGTTTGAGGAAAAAGGGGGTTTGAACTTTAAAATAGGAAAAAGGTTTAATCTTTTAAAAGAAAAAGGTTTAATCTTTTAATAGAAAAAGATTTGAACTTGCAAAAATAAAGATCATATTTTTAAAAATAGAAAAAATGGAATTTTTATTGGGTAGAAGGAGCAAGACATGATTTTAGTATTTTTAAAATAATAAAAATATAATTTTTACATCATGAGAATGATAAAAATATAATCTTTATATTTAATAGCGAAGTCAAAATGCAATCTTTATATATTGAATAACATAGTAAAAATTCGATTTTTACCTATGTAGAGAATACAGGCAACGAAAGCAACAAGAAGGCGAAATAGGCGAAGATTTCTGTTAAGGAAGAATCATGTTAGTGGATAGCTATTGGTGAGGATCTCTCACTTTTCAATTTCGATTTTAAAATAAACATATATGAGTTGAAAATGAAAGTGAATTGCTATATATATATATATATATATATATATATATATATATATATATATATACACGCCCCTCGTCCACAAACCATGGACGATATTTATTGGTTGAAATTGTTGTGAAAATTGATTGATTGTTTGGGATTGTTTGTGATTGATATTGGTTGATTGCGGTTGAAAAATACCCAATTGTGGTTGAAAAATATTTGGTTGAAACCACATAGGATTAGTTTGTGGAAATGAAATAAATATATACATGCCGCCTGCGTGCGAACTAGATGCATGATTCCCATTGTCAAAAACCGCGAGGTTTTAAGGTAGAGCGAGGAGCCGTACTAGGGACGGTGCCGGTGTAACTACCCTACCGTTATGCGGCCGAAATTTTGAATGATATTCTTGTGTTTGAATTATTTTCATATGCTTAAACTATATTTATTCATTCTATAGAAAACATTCATGTGTTGAATTGATATTCATTCGTTGATTAGAAATTCATGTGTTGAATGGTATTCATATTTTGAAATAAATTGTTCGATAATAAAAATCACATTTTTATCTATATATAGAAACTATAGAAAACATTCATGTGTTGAATTGATATTCATTCGTTGATTAGAAATTCATGTGTTGAATGGTATTCATATTTTGAAATAAATTGTTCGATAATAAAAATCACATTTTTATCTATATATAGAAACTATAGAAAACATTCGTGTGTTGAATTGATATTCATTCGTTGATTAGAAATTCATGTGTTGAATGGTATTCATATTTTGAAATAAATTGTTCGATAATAAAAATCACATTTTTATCTATATATAGAAACTATAGAAAACATTCATGTGTTGAATTGATATTCATTCGTTGATTAGAAATTCATGTGTTGAATGGTATTCATATTTTGAAATAAATTGTTCGATAATAAAAATCACATTTTTATCTATATATAGAAACTATAGAAAACATTCATGTGTTGAATTGATATTCATTCGTTGATTAGAAATTCATGTGTTGAATGGTATTCATATTTTGAAATAAATTGTTTTATGATAAAAATCCCATTTTATCACCAACTTGAACTATATAGAAAAACAGTGTTGTGAAATGAATTGTTGTACAATAAAAATCACATTTTTATTGTATGCATAAATCGTTGAAAAGTGAAGTGTTAAAAATAGCCACTTGTTCAAAATAAACATATATGAGATGAAATATTCATTAATTTGCTAATGAAAGGATTTGCACCTATGTATGTAACATTAGAATAAATGGTGTCTTTAAACCCAACGGGAATCAAATATGAAGTTGAATAGAAGATGATAAATGATAAGAACTGTATATATATGTACCTGCATATTTATTGAACATGTTATAGCAAAGGGGCTAGAGAAGAGGAATAAAATTTGTGCCCGACAAATAGGTACACATTTACTGATTTGTTTGGGTGATGATTTTGAGCCTGTTGGCTAGCCGCTTGGCTTTTTCTTTTTCTTTTTGAGATTAGAAGGACCGGGAACGCTATTTGCGATTTCCCGATGCTCCCGGTGCAGGGGAGGTTATGGCGAAATTTTTCCAAAATTTAAGGTGTTAGAAAAATATTTGAAGTGAAAAACGATATAGAAATCATCGAATGAACTATATTTATATAAATATATAAATATAAATAAAATTAAAACGAAACGAGGCCGTGCAGTTCGTATTTTGAAACCGTGATTTCAAACGACTAGTGCGGGAAATCCGACCATTGGATTTTCCCGAAACCTCAACCGTCGGGTTCGCCTTGGAATAATCTTTCCAACGACACCAACCTTGAAAAAATCCAACGGTTGGATTGTCTGGAATGTTTAATTCAAAATTAAGGAAAAACAGCGCCAGGAACGATTATATTTATATATATATATAAATATAATTAAATTTAATCGAATAACGACGCTGCAGTTCGTAAATTGAAACCGTAACTTCAAACGACTAGTGTGGAAGATCCGACCGTCGGATTCTCACGAAACTGGAACCGTTGGGTTCGCTTTGGGAATATCTTCCCACTGATATAGACTTTGTAGAAATCCAACGGTTAGATTTTCCGATATGTGTAAAACAAGTTAAGGGAAAAACAGCGCCAGTGCCACGAAACGACCTGAAACGTCGTTTAATTAAATATGGCCATTTTTAAATAAATAAAAATGGCGAAAAATCATTATAAAATATTATAAGCAACATAGGTTGCAAATAAACCAGTTGGGCTTGAATTGTTTGATATTTGATGGTTGTATGTGTATGACATGAAAATAACACTAAATAACTGAAAGATGGATGTCGAATAATATAACCATATAAAGAATCGATTTAAATTCTAATGACGTGAGTTATTTGAAAAGGCCGAGCTAACCCTCATTTCAAATAATTCATCGAGCGATTCAAATTGGAAAATGCAAAGACGATTCAAGACCGACGATCTTCGTATCGGTTGGATGGGCGCTACTGAGGTTCCTAACCGGAGTAGCTACCGGAAAGGGACGGAAGTAGTAGCCGTCTGAACGTATATGTTGATTGGACGGATATACGAGGAATTTGACGCCTCCGGTTTCGTTCAGACCCAGGACGGACTTGTAAATGGACTGTGTGTCTGACATTGGATTTTGTTCTATACTGATTGATCTCTGTTAAATATATATCTGTTTGGCGGCGGAGAATTTATTCTCTTGCTTAACGCCCTTCTCTGAGACGTACGAGCTTAGAGGTTATATATCGATGGAAATCAATCGTATGGAGTGGACTGCCTATGTGGCATGCCAAGATGCTGTGATCAAGGCTTCTGTTGAAAAGCAAAGTCTTGTGGATGATGGTCAAAGCAAGGCTTACGTGGCCTAGCTTTGTGTATTTCGTAGATTCGCGAACCTCACACCCCGGTATGAGTTAAAAACGGGATACGGACTGCAGGGAGAGCACGACGTTTCTTTCTAGCTATGGTGGTGTCAGTGACTTACCAGCCCTGACATATATATCTACTTTTCACCTTTGTGGTTGTTGGAATGCGAGGCGCCTCGATTATAGGTCTGTAAGGACCGGGAAACGTGTGTTCAGGAATTGCCAATCCTCTAACGTAAGTGAGGACCGGCCCTGAAGATCCAGGGGTTACCCAGTGTGCGTAATCCTGAGGCATTTGCTAGAGTGTCTCGAAGCGGAGAGGAGCTTGCCCCTTGCCTCGACTCATGACGGAAATCCAATTTCCAATACGAAATAACGGGCTTGATTGTAGTACTAGTATGGTGACATAGTATATGGTAGCTATGCCGCCTATGATTGATATTTATGATGCTATTCGCTTTAAAACATATATGCACTAGTAATAATATCAAATGATTTTGCTTTATACGTATCAAGCATATTTGGCTATTATAAGGTAAAACTCTATCCTCCGGCTTGCGTTGCATTGTGTGATGGGACCTGAGTCTTATAATAGCTTCATTCTTTCTAAAAGCATTGCGTTGTTTTAAAAGAATTTACCTTGTTTTAAATGCACTAGCAATCACTGGAGTAAACCCGTTCCGCGAAAGTGGCGTGGTCCTATGATTTGTTATTACTGTTGTTTAACTGTTAAATAGATTCCTCATACCAGTCCCCATGACTGACTCGTTGTTTGTTTCACTTTGCAAACGCGGGTGCCCTTATTTTCGCACGGGCAGCCTAGTACACAGGTGACAGGTGGTTTTTGGTTCTGCACTGTTGCATAGCATGCACTTTTGGCTCATGGCGAGGCTGACTTCATAGTGATGACTTAGATATTTTCCGCCATTCCTGTATTTATGTTATGATTCCGCCACTGGCGATGCAGACTGATTTACTTTCCGTATTTCTCACTATATGTATATGTATTCCGCCTTCGGCGAAGTAGACTGATACTCTTATTATGTCACTGCATGTATGTATTCCGCCTCTGGCGATGATGACTAATCACTTCCCTTTCTTTTTACTAAGTATACCCCACGTTATGCTATTCTGATATTCCTACATGTTGTGATTCCGCTGTCATATCCATGTAAAATTATTTTATTTATTGTTTCTGCTATTATCTGTACTCTGCTATGACGATTAATGTGTTATTTCCTAATGATTATCCTTAATACCGCCCCTCGGATTTTGGGATCGTCACAATAGCCTTTAAAAACTTTTCTTGAAAAATGCTTCTTTGTAAACGGTTTCTCAAATAGTTTTCAGAAGGTTTTAAAAACTTTTTCCCAGTCTGGTAACCTTCTGCTCTGATACCAAATGTAACACCCCACCTCCGCTAGGGTCACTCACAAAGGGAATGCACTAGGTTTGGTGAAGCGTTATCGAGGTAAACATGCACAGAAATATTACAAGACAGAACATATATAAAACAGCGGAAGTAAAACAAATTTCATTACCTTATAAAATAAGGTCTAAAGCCTTTTACATCAGAATACATCAAAACCTATCTTGCAATAATAAAGAAGCATAAAACTTTTTCATAAATTATTCCCTAAAATAAAGCGGTGAAGTAGCCATAGCCAAGAGAAGACCAAGCTATACATGATGACCTTCAAGCATAAGGGGTCCGAACTAAATAACATCATTTCCTTCCTGAAACCTGGGGGGAAAACGGAAGACAGAGAGGCGAAAGAAAACGGGGTCAGTCATAAAGACTGGTAAGTCTTATCTACTTCCAGTATAAAAACAGGTAAAGGTAACATGACATGCATAAACTGAAAGTAAACATAAGAATGACGATAAGATAGATAAGCTAAACCAAGATAACTGGATGAACTACTGTAGCAAGATGAACTAAGGTATCATGATAAACTACGGTGTCAAGATAAATCAAGGTATCACGTCGTCAGGTTCCTATCAAGTATACTATCCCAAGGTATCTATCATGTATAACATCCCACGGTGTTTATCATGTATATTTGCTCTGCACCTCTCGTACTAGTATCCCAACTCGCGTCGTGTGTTAACTATGAATGTCCCTTGCCTAATGTCATGTAATGGTCCATGTCAACCTAATATATAGCATATGTAGGTTTTCCCAACTCGTATGTTTCTTTCCATGTATAAGTTTAGTCCTTTGCCGTAGGCCGTACGGCTTTCCCATATAAATCTATGCCATCTCAACGTAGTACCATTTTATCCTTGAAGTTGTTTTGGACTGCTACCCTTGGTCTGGTTATGTTTTCTTACCATGAACTATCGCGTGTTCACC
This sequence comes from Allium sativum, assembly GCA_030737875.1. Taxonomy (NCBI): domain Eukaryota; kingdom Viridiplantae; phylum Streptophyta; class Magnoliopsida; order Asparagales; family Amaryllidaceae; genus Allium; species Allium sativum. The sequence goes on from CM060913.1 coordinate 1,043,203,165, forward strand.
TAGGGTTTATGCCACTTAGGACCACTAGGGGTTATGCTACCGAATGAACGTTTTCGTGTCTCGGTTTGGGTTTTAGCCACCTAGGGCTACTAGGGATTATGCTATCTGTCAACCGCGCCCTTTTCTCCCACGTATGAATCGTGGATCGTTTTCCATGTCTAGACGCACATGTATCTCAATGTGCCATCCGAGTTCCGTGCTAGGGCAAATCAAGAAATACGGAACTCGGTCGGGAGTTTTAAGTCATTTGCCGATGCAAATATCAAGGTCTATTTTTGTACCCGTGGCTATGGTCCCACGTGACCCCTCCCTCAACTACTGAAAGGCAAAACAAGAAAAGTCATGTATGAGAACTACACTCAGGCCATCGATGCCCCCTTCCGGACGACCAACCTCACCCATACCCAGATAGCAAGTATGGTTTGTTGGGTGTTCCCTGCCTTTCCGTACGTACACGATTGACTAAAGATGGTAGGTGGCCGATGAATGTGATATCTAGGGCTACCGTGAAAATATCGCCGACCCCACGCTAATCCACCCCAGTCTTTAGGTTGCTCGCACAGCAACCAAGGCATACCCTTGGTTCTCCTACCGCAGACCTTAACCTCTGTGAGCCCAGGTTTCATGGACCATCTGCAACCTCACAGAGGGATACCAAGAGTATCCTCACGTTTCCCCGAAGCTACCGCTTCGTCACCCAGTTCGTTGGAGCCTTTATCTAAATCAGATATTGCTCCACCTCGTATATTTGCTGAAGCGACGACCTACCGAATCGGGTTACTCATCTATTTAGGAACTGGTCCAACTTCCTTGACTAAGTATTATTACTTAGTTATCCTTAACTAAGGTTTACCACTTAGCTTCTCTTCCCGTTATCCTTGTTAACTATGATTTTCCACCTAGTCCTCTGAACTAGGGTTTTAATCAAATGGGTTAAGTGTTGTCATTCCAGTTCATGACTTAACCCGCCTACGAATCATGTCAAGATTGGATAAGTATTTAAGCCCAAGACTTAGCCCTACAAGTTGGTTAATTATACCATGAAGCTCATGACTTAACCCAATTCAATTATCAAGTCAAATTGGTTAAGTATTAGTTTGTCTTGACCCTATCAGATTATCGTGTTAGATTGGTTAAGCATAGATTATCTTAACCCCATCAGATTATCGAGTCGGATTGGTTAAGTGTGGGTTAGTTCAACCCCATCCACTAATCGTATTACGATGGTTAAGTATATTTAAACGGTCTTGTGACTTAACCCTATCAAGTTCTCATATTAAACTGGTTAAGTATGGTTGCTTAACCTCATCAAATCATCATGTATAATTGGTTAAGTATAAGTCACTTAACCTCATTGAATTACCAAGTTTAGATTGGTTAAGTGTTTAACTTTAACCCCATCGAATTACCGTGTTTAGATTGGTTAAGTGTAAGTTACTTAACCTCATCTAATTGCCGCGTTTAGATTAGTTAAGTGTAGGTTACTTAACCCTATCTAATTACCGTGTTTAGATTAGTTAAGTATAGATTAGTTAACCCCATTAATTACCAAGTCGGATTAGTTAAGTGTAAATTACTTAACCCCATCCCCTAATTGTCTTGTTTGGTTAAGTGTCGTTAAGAAATCAAGTCCGGTTCCACTTAACCTACCCATTCATGTCATATCGGTTAAGTGTCATTAGTCAAAATTACTTAACCTTTTCATGTGGCATTAATTAGATTAATGCACCCCAACCTCTCACATTAGACTTTGTTGTCGTTACTAGTTAAGTCGGGCGGGTCCGGGTAGATTTACACCACATCCTAGTCTAACCTAGGGTTTTAAGTGCTATATGACCAACTACTCACATTGGGTCCTATTGTTTGTAGCCACTAGTTAAGCCGGGCGGGTCCGGGTAGATTTATGCTCTAAACTCAACCCAACCTCGAGTTGGCCACTTTCATGTTTGGTCTAGTGTCATATTACACTTACAACCCATACGTGCCTAGTTTCAAGTCCGATGTTTACCCCACATGTCATGTCCACATTTAGGTGTATCATGAGTGCCATATTTTCATGAAATCCCATATCAAATTATCATGTCACAATCACGCACGTCTAACCTATCCCAAATCGTGTTTCCAACCCAAGTAAAAGCGAGTCAACATAGTAAGGATGTTATGCTACCTATTGGCCTCAAAACATGCACGATGTCGAAAAGGGAATGGCCACAAACATGCATGGTATCATAAGGGAATTTAGCCACAAACATGCATAGTATCATAAGGGAATTTGGCCAAAAATATGCATAGTATCATAAGTGAATTTAGCCACAAACATGCATAATATCATAAGAGAATTTGGCCACAAGCATGCATGATAACATAAGGGGTTTGGGTTCATTTACATGCATAAGCCCCAAAGTCAAGTCTTTGCCAATGTTTCACAAGTCAAATGGTTCCCAAAGGTTCATGCTAACCTTCCATAGATAAAGATTCAAACTTGCAAGATAAACTAGGTTAAACATAACATGAGTGGCATGATTAAGTCGCTAAAACTTAGCCCAAGGTCATAGATCATAGAAAAGGGGCAAAGTTAGGTTCACATAGGCTAGCATACTTATGTTTCATCGCATTTTATTCCATGTCACATTAGAATCACCGTTAGAATCTACAAGTAGCTAGAACTTACATAGCGAGGCTTAGAGATTTAGGAGCATGAATTGTCTTGTCGAAGAATCCATGTTGAGATGATGATCAAAACCCTTGATTTGGTGTAGAAAGCTTGCGCCTTTGTCTTGGATCTAGTTTGAATGCATAGGCTCTTGAAGTTGGAGATGGAGGCCATGATCAAGAGGGATTTGGGCAGCACTTCGTTGTTAGATTGGTTTTGAGTGATTTAGGTTAGGTCCTAGGGTGTTTTTATAGAGATTAGGAGTAGTTTAGGCCATAGGATAAACCCTAGGATAGATCTGAGCCCTCAAAATCCGTCACAGGTCTTAAAACATGTCTTGAGGAACAAGTCAGGTGCACCCAGGCCAAACAGGCCGACCACCCAAGTCGACAGGGGTGTCGACTGGGCAGTTGACACCACCTTGGGTGTGTCGACTCCCAAGTCGACTTGGGGGTGGCGGGAATTTTTCCCGCCTCTTCTGGTTGGCTGAATTTGAATTCTGAATTCAAATTTGAACTGTTTTTGAACTTGAAATTTTCTGAAAACTTTGACGGGCCATAACTTGGTCATACGGACTCCGATTTTCGAAAACTCGGACTCTATTTCGCGTATTTTTCCGAGACAAACGCAATGGCACAGCCCGTTTCCCTTGATTTAGATTTTATAATTAAATTCTGCCTTGATTCTTGTGTTAGCATCTTGTAAAAATCCGGGTTGTTACAAGGAGAAGGAGAACAAAAAGCAGCCAATGAAGCGGCTTGGCTAGCAGCGCAGGTGGAAGCTAGACAGAAGGCTGAGGACGAAGCCACAGCTAAGGTGTAGAAGGAGATAAAGAAAAAGGATGATACTTATGATGCCGAAAAGAATGTCAATGACTTTTTTAAGAAGTTACAGGAGGCTAAAGCCAAAAAGCTTAAGCTTAGCCAGGCGTCGCAGTAGAAGGCAGCTATGAAGGCCGGGCAGAAGATAGGAGAGGGCATGCCTGCGATACTCGCACTCTCCAATGTGGTCACCCCCAAACCTCTAAAGGAGATCTCGCCGAGAGCCGAGGAAGTCACAGAGACCTCGAGTGGCTATGATGAAGAGGGAGATATCACACTATCGTCCATTAGGTTATCTTCTCCGACCAATGGAAGGAAAGGGAGTGGAGGAAGGGCTCAAGGAAGAGGAATACAGGCGATGAGCCGTACAACAGTGACTCGAGCAAGAAGAAGAAGGAGAAGGAGGTGGAAGAGAGCGACCCACCAAAGTGATTGTTATAGGAAACTTTTGGTTATGTAGGCCGACAATATACGGGAGTATGGCCCTTGCTTCTTAAGGTATGGTGTGGTTTTCATGTACACTATGTCGTTAGAAATAAAGATACATAAATGTAGTTTGCTTTTCTATTGTGAATAAAAGTGTTATTTGAGTTTTCTTATATCACATTTTGTATTAAGTGTTCAAATTTTCGTCTACGCTTTCTAGTTTTTGTACTTGTGCAAACATACTTGTTGTTACACTTAAGCAAACGTCGTCTATGGCTTTGCTCTTGGGATTCCCAAGTTGTGCGAAGATTGTATGTGCTGACTTTGCTCTATGGATTTCCCTTGGTTGGGAGTTTCGAGTCGTGCAGAGTTCGATTTTGGTGGCTTCTCACTCAGGGCCTCTGTGAGGTTATTAGTCCTGAGTCGTGAGAAGGCATGGACGTCGTTGATTTGTCCTTTGGGCTCTCTCCCATCGTTTTTGTTCATGTCGGAGTTCAAGGGCATCGTTGATTTTCCTGTTTGGTACCCAGATCCAGCCCCTTTAGGTTGGATGGAGCCAAGCAAGCGGTTGTAATCACACCTACCCAGCTAATGGGTTGCCCCCAAGTCCGCAGACTGAGGAACGAGGTTGGATACTCAAGTGATTGAGTGTCTCGAGTTATTTATACTTGGCCTTGTTGTTCATTCGAGACTCGACTTGAGTTATTTATACTCGGCCGCGTCGTAATTTAAGACTCAAGTTGAGTAGGATCGATTCCATGCCTAAGGGTGTCGATCTAGTGTTGTGCGATCGTGCATGCAGGTCAGTTGGAATGGTTGCTCAAACATACTACGCAGAAAATAACACAAAAAGAACATAGACATCTGAAACTTTCTTTACTGAGAAATCTGGTAATAATGGACATTACTTTACAATGCCTTAAATTTGAACATTGTTGGAAAGCGGTAAAAATGTACACTAAATTATGCGAAGTAGCGGCGGAAGTGTTCACTTTACATGCTCTTCAAAGCTCGGTGCCATCAACAGTTGTTAGCTTGAAGGTTTCGTCTTCAAGCCATCGTTGTTTGACGTACGGACCTTCTCAGCGAGGACTGAAACCAGCCGATGTGGGAAAGATCCGCTTCATGACAAGGTCGCCAATGTCAAAGTTCTTCGGATGGACTTTGGAGTTGAAGTATCGGGCGATGCGTTGACGTTGAGCGGCGACTCTGAGTTTGGCTTTGTCTCTTTTCTCTTTTAGTAGGTCGAGTGACTCTAAGAGTAGGTCTTGGTTGGTCTTTGGATCATAGTAAGTGACTCAATCGGATTGGAGTTTGAGCTCAATGGGAATGACGGCTTCACATCCACAGGTCTTGGTTGGCCTTTTCCAGACGCTTCTTGATGATGGATTTAATTATTTTGTTAACAGCCTCGACTTTCTCATTAGCTCGAGGACGATCTACTGCTGAGAATTTATTTTCAATGTTGTGTCATTAGCAGACGGTCTTGAACTCGGTACTCTCGAATTGGGTCCCATTTTCTGAGATGATAACCTGGGGGATCCCAAAATGAGTGATGATATAGCAGATGACGAAGTTGATCACCTTCTTGGTAGTGGATATAGTAAGAGGCTCGGATTCTGCCCACTCAGTGAAGTAATCAACATGCGACAATTACATAGCGTGCACCGCCTCTGGCCATCAGAAGAGTTTCGATGATCTCCATTCCCCACAAAAAAAATGGCTAAGGACTAACCATTTGTGTTAGCTCGGTAGGCAGGGCTCCTGTAATCTTGGAAAACTTTTGGCATTTGTCGCACTTGCAGGAATATTCCGCAACAACTTGATCGAGTGTGGGCCAGAAATAACCATATCTGAGAATCTTCATTGCCAGGTTTGCCCCTTGATGTGGTCACCGCACTCGCATTCATGCATATCGAGTAGTACACGATCGACATCATTATCGGCTACATAACGGAGGAATGGAATAGAGAATCCCCATCGGTAGAGCACTCCATCTTGAATGATGCAATGAGATGATTTGCGGATGAGTGCTTGTATTTTCTTGTAGTGTTTAGGGAGGATTCCATGTTGTAAGTAGCTCTTAATTGGTGTCATCCAAGACTAGGGCTCGGGCTTGACCTCTGTCATTGCTACCGAATCAGTCTGCATCTGATCGATGCTTGGAGAGTCAAGCCCTTCGACTGGGGCGGTCCCATGAGTTGCGCATCCCGGGTGCTTGCCAGCTTTGATAGCGAATCAGCTTTCTCGTTTTTCTCAAGGGATGTGCGACGTAGTGGTTGAAGTTGGTGAGCATCTCGCGGACCCTAGCAAGGAAGGGAGCAGGTCGTACCCACTCATCTTGGTATTCTCCCTACACCTGGCGTAAGATGAGCTATGAGTCAAAGTAGATCTGGATAGCCATGATGTTAAGTTTGATTGCAATTCTGAGTCCAACGATCAAAACTTCGTATTCAGTATCATTGTTGGTGGAAGGGAAGTTGAGCTTCAATACATAACGGATCGAGCATTCCTCAGGAGTAACAAGTGCGAACCCAGCGCCAGAGCACTGAATATTAGATGACCCATCCAGGAATAGTTTCCATTGAATGTTTGGAGCTTCACTATCTTCCGGAGGAGGATCTTCATGAATATGGAACTCTGCTATAAAATCTACGATGGCTTGTCCAAGGATGGCTCGCGGGGAACTAAAGTGATCTCTAATTGGCTCAGTTCTATATTCCACTTCAAAAGTTTCCCAGACGCCTCAGGTCATTGCAGGACCTAACGTAACATCTGGTCAGTGTAGATTTTGATTGGATGGGACTGAAAATATAGTAGTAGGTTCAGAAAAAGATCAACAGACAAAGAGCAAGCTTCTCAAGTTACAGATAATTCTTTTTCTCTCATTTCAATCTCTTGTTGATGTAGTAAACGGTATGTTGGACACGATCATTGATGCGCATAAGTGTCGAGCTAATTTCCTGCATAGAAACAACCAAATAAAGGTATAGATCTTCGTGGTCCATGGGTTTTGATAAGATAGGTGGTCGCTCTAAGTGATTCAAGAGGTCTTAGAATGCAGCAACGCACTCTTGTGTCCATGTGAAGTTGCGCTTCCCTTTCCTAAGCAAGTCGAAAAAGGGAATGCACTTGTCAGTAGCTTTAGAGATAAATTGACTTAGGACGGCCAACTTCCCGTTTAAACTTTGAACATCCTTGATGTTATGAGGGGCTTGGATGTCCCAAATAGCTTGGATTTTTTCTAGATTGGCTTCAATTCCCCGTGAACTAACAATGAAACCTATGACGTTTCCCGACACAACGCCAAAATACATTTCAAGGGATTGAGTTTCATGCCATATTTACGGAGGATACCGAACATTTCGGCAAGTTCGTTGATGTGGTCGTTCGATACCTTTGTTATCACGAGCATATCATCCACGTAAACCTCCACGGATCTCTCGATCTACTCCTTGAACATGCGGCTGACCAGTCGCTGATAGGTGGCTCTAGCATTCTTGAGAACGAAAGGCATGGCGACTTAACAGTAGAGCCCAAGGTCGGTTGTGAATGTGGTCCGCTCCTGGTCTATAAGGTACATAGGAATTTTATTGTATCTAGAGTACGCATCCATGAAGGACAAAAGTTGTTAGCCAGTGGTCGAATCAACAAGCTGGTCGATTTTTGAAAGTAGGAAGTTGTCCTTTGGGCAGACTTTGTTCAAATCTGAGTAATCGACACACGTCTGCCACTTGCCATTTTCTTTCTTGACCAAGACCGGTTTGGAGACCCATTCGGGGTAGAGGGCATCGTGGATGAAGCCATTGTCAAGTAACCTATCCACTTCCTCTTTAAGTGTAGTCGATCTTTCAATTCCTAAGAATTTATGCTTTTGTTTGGCTGAATGATGCTTTGGGTCGATACTGAGCATGTGGCAAGTGATTCCTGAGTCGATGCTGCACATATCTAAGTGAAGTTGCGATCCAATCTTCAAGACCCTTGTCGGGTCATTAGGGTTGATCGGAATATCCACAGTCGGCTCTACCGAAGTAGCCCTTTATAAATCAGGCTCTTTGTCTTCCCTTTGATTGAGATCATCAGAAAGACGATAGTGGCGTCTAAGCTAGGACTCAGACACCTTTGATTTCTTTGCATTGGAAGTCTTGGTACAGGAGGGTAGAGGCACTATCTTTCCTTTTCCATTATTGACGGCATCCTTCCATTTGGCGAGGTATTATGCCCTCGTAGTTACTTGATCACCCTTGACTGTGTCGATCCCATTCTCTGTCGGAAATTACATTAGAATTAACCATGCTAACATGCAGGCTCAGAGCTTTTCAAGGATTAGGCGTACGGAGAAGATGTTGTAGGGAGAAATGACATCGATTACCATGAAGGTGAGGATTCAGACCCAACTCCGATCCCCATCTCCACTTTCAACTGGCAGATCGACCATGCCCATTGGTAGGTCGGAAGAACCGTTGAAGCCGAAAATCATGGCATGGCAGGGCTTCAAGTCCTTATCCTCAACTTTCATTTAGTTGTAGGACGACTTGAAGATTATATTGATTGACCTTCCTAAGTCAATGAGGATTCTTCGAACATAGGCAAGGCCTATCTGAGAAAAAATAATGAGAGGGACTATGGTTGGGATCTCAATTCCCGTAGACTCTCTCTCTCGCAGAAGACGATATCGTCCCGCATTGCTTTCTAAGCTTGGTGGGGACAGATTCGTCCAAGGAGGTGCAAGCTTCATAACTGGTATTCTTAATGGAGTTGGCGTACTCCTTCATCTTCTATAAACTTTCATGGAGAGGCCCACCGCAAATAGTGATGTTCACGATGCCATGTGGTCTTTGATTGGACGGTCTTGGGGCCGCACTGGCTGGAGGGAGAACGGGCGTTGAAGGGGCCACAACTGCTTTGGGCGGAGCAGGACTCTGAACATACTATTCCAGACGTTTCTCACGGATGTTCTTTTCAATCGCATCCTTAAGGTGGCAACATTTATTAGTATTGTGCCCAAACATATCGTGAAATCTGCAATACTTGCTTGAGTTCTTCTCACGGCCATAGATTCCTTGATGTTGGGCTTTTCATACTGGTGGGTGTTGCAGGTTTTTAGGTAGATTATGTCTAACTCTCAATTGAGCAGAGTGTAGTACCTGTAAATAGGATATCAGTCGTGCTTCTAGGGTCTCCACGAGCTTGATTGTTATTGCGACCACCGAGTTTTCTGTTGTTTGGCTTGGACTTGAATGGGATCAACCACTTACCCTTAGTGGAAGATTCTCTGACCTGTTTCCCCTTGACATTGTCTACAACAGTGTCCGAGTGCGGGTTATTGGGTTGGCTACCTTAAGCAGCCTTGTTGCGTCATGCTTCTTTCTAACATAGAAACTGGTCGGCCTTCTCATAGAAAGCTTCCAAAGTCTTCAGCTGCTTTCTGTCGATCAACGCTCTAAAAACGGAGCTAGGAAGTATGCCCTTGGCAAGCTGGACAAGGACTATGCAAGGCTCTGGGTAATCAACCTCAACGAAGGAGGTGTTGAAACGCTCAAGGTAGATTTCTAGGGTTTCTGTCGGGACCTGGTAGAGGTTGGTGAGAGTGAGAGTATGCTTTGGCCGAGGGACGTGCATCATGAACTGTTTGACAATTTCGGAAGCTAGTTGGATGAAGGTAGCTATGGAGCAAGCCGAAAGTCAAGTAAATCAGAGCAGAGCCGTGTCTTTTAAGAAAACCGAGAAGCATTTGCATTTAACAGCATCAATGTCCCGACTGGAGTACATGTGCCACTCGTAGTGGTTTAAGAAACCATAGGGGTCGGTTGTTGAAATCAAAAACAATCACAACACCCAGGGTGTTTAGCAACACTTCACCGAAAGGTAGGATTTGCATATATGGAGCCACAAACACAAAGTAAAAAATAGAAAATAGAGAACAAAGAATTTTAGAGTTGTTCGGCTTAAAAATATCATACATCCACTATGAAAGATGCTTTCATTATCACCACACCAACTACAATGTACATAACTCTTGTTTTTACATTCATTTTCCTCTCTTTTATAAGTATTTTGTCTCTTTTTTTCTCTCTTTTGGCTCTTAATCCACTTGAATTCACGAAGGAATAGATGAGATCTCTTGAATGGTGATGGTAGTTGTGTAGATCTTCAACAACTTGAACACTTAGATGATATTCCTTAGTTCCATGGTGATTTTGTGTTTAATCGAGCTTGAAAGAGAATTAATGATGGTTGGAGAAAACTTGAATTGTGCTTGAGAGATCTCTAATGGAGTTTGGACAAGACTTGTACCAGTTGTCGTTGGAAAAAGATTGATTGAGCTTGAGAAGCCTTTATTGGAGAAGTTTAGAGTGGTGGAGAAGTGAATAGAACAGCCCTTCAGGTTCGAAATTTCGGTCACCCAAATGTGTGTGGAGATGGGGTATATATCGGAGTTGTTGGATTGTAATGGCAAAGTTGTAATTATGCATCCATGACATGACTTGGACTGGGCAACATACAGCATGACTTGGATATGCGACATGAATATCTCGTGGTGTGAGTATCTCGCGGCATGAATATCTTGCAGTTCAATTATATACAGCGGGAAGTCTTTACTTTACAATTGTTGCGAATAATTCATGCAGTACTTATGAACGTACTGTTCACTATATCATACATGGCTTGCGACTTGAACGGCTTATGGCATGAAATGAACTACATGACTTGTATAATGTCATTTGCACGACATGACTAAACTTGTTGGCATGACACGATTTGTGCGACACGGATCAGCACGACGTGGTTTGGAGCGACTTGCTGCAACTAACTTGCATGTATTCCTACGAACTGAATAATGGCGACATGTTGTTGCACGAATTGGGCATTTGAACGAGCTGGGACATTGTTATTGATTCACACAAATATGTCACGTACCACGTGTTACCAGAATGGTTCATGCAACTATTTTGCATGCGCGCCACATCAGTTCTTGAGATGATAATGACCTAAGTCGATAATATCCAGGTGGCATCAGATTTGTACATGAACATGAAGACAACTCTTGTAATCCATCCTTTTTGTAGTGCTGGCAACTCATATTGATATTGTGCTATATAATGGTATGTGTTTATATTATTGATTGGTAAACACGCAACGACCCATGTATTTCACACGTGGCAGCTATATGTTATCCACGATCTGATGTTCCGATCTATATTAACGATCTGCACCTTTATATAATGAAGCAACGACCTAGAGCGTATATTATGATCATCATGACTTGATTACTATGATCATAACTACTTGTCTTGGCTTCATGATCTGACTATCATGCAATGCAAGCACAACCTAAATGGCCTTTAACGATCTTCTCTATTAGACGACATGAACAATGTCGTATGAATGACTTGCACTGCCTTGACGACTTGAATGGGAACAGCGTGAATTAGTTATGCCGTGTTAACGGTTCGATTGTGAGCGGCATGCTTTTTAGTTATCCACATATGACCGTTACAATATAAGAAACGTGAGCAACACATCTTCGTATACATTGTTCCTTGCAAACATATGTTCCATATATTTGTTACGTTCAATCCTTGGTTTGCAACATATTCGACCTGTGAACCAAAATACAGTCTGATTTGTTGCATTATTACACAGTTGACGCATTATTTTCTGAACCGCGTTTTAACGAGGTTAACATTTGCCCCTCGGAGCTTGTATTTTATTTTAGGAAATAATGGCTTCGAAATGAACATTGTAAATACAATTTGGATTGAGATCCAGTCGTAGCTTTTAGTTTGCTATGGCAAATCATGCTTTGAACTTATGTGAGATGATTCGGCACCTTAGGTCAGGTCGGCGAACGCATTGGACTTTTAGGTTGTTTTAATGACTTAGGAATCCGGGTCGTTGGATGCTCTGGACTTTTGGGTTGTCCTTATGATCTTCCTGGGACTTTGGGTCATTAGACGACTTAAGTTCTTGGGTCGTTAGAATGACCTAAGCTCTTGAGTCGTTTGAATGACCTGAGTTCTTGAGTCATTTGAACGACCTGAGCTATTGGGCATGCTTACTCGACTCATTGACTCCAAATGACTCATTCACAGAATTTGTTAGTTTAATTTATATGCTTCATGCCACCTGTTCTGCAATTAAAACAACTACTTGCACGATTTTGGACTTATAATTTGTTATTGATCATCCATATCAATAACAGATTAGTTAATGAATTATAGTGAGTTTTTTGACTGAGATTGAATAACGTGCCTATACATAACTATTTTGTTTAACTGTTTATAATTCGTCAAACATTACTTGCATATATACAATACTCTAATCTGAATTCACAACGATACTTGGGTACTACTAATCGATATGTATACCGAAAATAGATTTCAAGCCTTGCTCTTTTAATGACTTACGTGATTTTGTACGACGATTCATATTTCATGAAACGTGTACCTGTACAAATTGGAGCTTCAATTTGAGATCCTCAAGCTAAAGTGACTGCAGCTTTTGGATTGTAAACGAATCAGTCTATGGTTATTCCTTTTCCTCTTGACAATTTGCCGGAAAGATGAAATTTTGTGCTAACTCAGTACGTCTTTAATCAAGCATGCACTTATTTTGGCATTTCCATTGTCACAAATTTTCCAGGGGAATAAGAAGTTGCTGATTGTCTACTTTTACGTCGGCTACAGTAGCTTAGTCAAATTCAGAATTTTGAATTTGAATTCAGTGCTCCTGCCTAGGGAGGTTTTCAAATTTGATTCCCCCTCTAAGGGAGGACTTATATTTTTGTGCCCTCGCTTGGGGAGGTTTTTTAGCCTTCACTGTGAGAAGTACTTTTGTTGCTCAATGTTCGTCTGCCTCGTTGATTAGTTCTAACATCGGAGACTTCATTGGATGCCCCTACTGTGGAGGGGTTGCCATTTCTGTGGGAAGTATTTTTGGTTGTCGCATCATTTCGCGTAGCGAACATCAATCATCGTGTCGGATGCGCTTAACTATGGTAAGCAATTGCAACCAGACCAAGCGATTCTTTTACCTCAACTTGGTAAGGTGCCCTTTATTAGCGAAACTCCGCGAGGTAGGGATTGCCTTGTTCCGTAGAGCGAACATGAGTCATCGTGTCGGATACGATTAACTTGGTAAGCGCTCACATCCCGACTGAACGGTTCTTTTATTTCAACTTGATGAGGTGCCCTTTATTAGCGAAACTCCACGAAGTAGGGATTACATTGTTCCACATAGCGAGCATCAGTCATCATGTCAGATACGCTTAACTTGGTAACAGCTTGCATCCCGATTGAGCGGTTCTTTTACCTCAACTTGCTGAGGTGCCCTTTATTAGCGAAACTCCACGAGGTAGGGAATGCATTGTTCCACAGAGTGAACATCGGTGATCATGTCGGATACGCTTAACTTGGTAAGCGCTCGCATCGTGACCGAGCAGTTCTTTTACCTCAACTTGATGAGGTGCCTTTTATTAGCGAAACTCCATGAGGTAGGGATTGCATTATTCCGCAGAGCGAACATCAGTCACCGCGTCGGATACGCTTAACTTGATAAGCGCTCACATCCCGACTGAGCAATTCCTTTACCTCAACTTGGTGAAGTGCCCTTTATTAGCGAAACTCCACAAGGTAGGGATTGCATTGTTCCGCAGAGCGAACATCAGTCATCATGTCAAATACGCCTAACTTGTAAGCGCTCACATCCCGACTAAGCGGTTCTTTTACCTGAACTTGGTGAGGTCCCCTTTATTAGCGAAACTCCGTGAGGTAGGGATTGCATTGTTCCGCAGAGTAAACATTAGTCATCGTGTTGGATTCACTTAACTTCGTAAGCGCTCACATCCTGACTGAGCAGTCTTTTACCTCAACTTGGTGAGGTGCCCTTTATTAGCGAAACACCACGGCCTTTGGGGGTTAGGATCCATGGCTGCTTGCTATACTCTTCGCCGTTTGACTCATTGGGACTTTTTCCAAATATTCTTCAAGGTGGTGCTTTTCATCTTTGTTGATGGCCATAGCACTCAACACTTGAACTGGTGTTATTGGGGTTGTCTTGCTTGGTCGGAATTCGGGGAAGCATACGCTTGTCGGATAACCTACGTTAAAGAATCATTTTTTGCTAAATTTTTGAATTAACAAAAATTACGCAAGAAAGAGATCCATTCAAGCAGACATGATTTTAGTTACAGAGTTAATGCTCAATACAATACTTGCAAATTATTATAGACATTTTATGAGAATTTTTGAATATAGTGCGTAGTAAAACATGAAGTAAAGTAGTAAGTAAAGCAGTGGTGATGATGATCGCTTATTCTAAGCAATTGAAATTGGAGCGCCAATCATCAGTCCTCAATTGATCACCGGGCTTGCATTGGTTTGAGCGAGAGCTGCATTACTTAGACTGGATTGACCATTTGATGCCCCTTGCCCTTGGGGAGTTGTAGAAGGATTTGTAGCTTGCTGATTTTTCACATATGGTCGTAGATGGTTCTTCCTAATGCATTCTTCAATCAACAACCTTAAATGCTTGCATTCGTTAGTGTTATTCCCTGGTTGATTATGGAACCGACAGAACTACCCAGATCTAGCAGTGTTGTCCATCATCCTCATTGGTCGAGGTTTCTGGTAATCCTCTTCATCCTTTGTGACAAGATATATGTTCTCAAGATTGTCATTTAGAGGAGTTAGCTGTGACGAGTTGATAAAGTGAAGCTTCTTATTAGCTTTGTTGTTATTCCCGTCATTGGCTCGCTTCTGCCCCTGAACTCTCTGTCGATTAACTTGAGTAGCAGCACTTTTGGAAGCTTCACCAAGGTTGTTACCATTAATAATTTGAAGGCGTACGTGATCATCATCCACTCTCATATATAATTTTCCTTTTTTTGTAAAATTTCTCAAGCACGTTTGGTTCTTTCATATTAATCCATCTACCAAATTCGCTTTTCTTATTTATGGCACCGATTAGAGAAATTAAGATCATGCGAGGTTCGAGATTCCCTACTTCAATCAAAGTAGTATTGAATCTCTTGAGGAAAGCCTTAACAGAATTTCCTGGATTTTGTTCCATCGATGTTAGAGAAATGACATCCTTAGCCTTTGTAGCTTGCAGCCTAAACCGCTCTTTGAATTTAAGAGTCAAATCAGCAAATCGATCAACGAATTTGGGCAGCAGCTTCATGAACCATAATGATGCCACGCCATCGATATAGAAAGGGAAGCATAGACATTTTATCTCGTCTGTCTCTTTAGCTGCATTCATATGCTATTCATACTTGTATAGAAAGTGAATCAGATCAGTAGCCCCATTGAATGGAGGTAAAGTAGAACGACTAAACTTTTTAGCGAACTCCGCTTTGTGAATCCTTTAAATTAACGAATTTTTGCGAATCCTTTGATTTGCTTTACAATATCTGTGATATACTCTTTTGAGTTGTGTTGTTCCGCAGGGTGGACTTCGATCTCTTTACCGGAGGCTCGTTTTAGCGAGCATTCGTGATTAGAGGATCTAGGTCTTTTACCTCCACTATAGGAAGGTGCCCCATTGGAGGGACTAACAACTCTTTGGGTATTTTAGTCAGAATGACTTTTAGTCTTCAGCTTTGACACTTGGGCATCAACGTCGCCTTTTCCACTTTCCCAACCATCAAGCCCTTCCATGTTATTATTATTATGATGATCAGAAGCTGACGAATTCGCGTTCTCTTCAAGGTTGACATGAACTTTTTGAGGATGAGCGGGATTCGCGGATTTAAGAGCTTTGTTAGCATCCATCAAAGTTTTAGAGGAGGTTTCCATTCGCTGATTTAAGTCGACAACAATGGCATCTACTTCAGCTCTAGTTACTTCCTGTCCACCTACAAAACTTTGGCTAACTTCGAAGTGATTGGTAAGTGGCATAGCTTCGCTGGCCACGTTGTCGGATCCATTAATGGTTTTACTTGCAGTTTTCTTTGATTTTTCCATTATCTCGGACAAAGCTTTCAATTTCGGAGAGAATTCATTGGTTTTCCTGGATCTTAGATTTGGAGAATCTATCGTAGAAGCAGGCTTCAAATTTCACTATCTCCATAAAGAACCTAACCTCGAGAATGTGAACATGGCCCTACATTGGGTGCCAAAAATTTTGAAATAAGAAATGATCACAACACTCCAAGGTGTTTTGCACCACTTCACCAAAAGGTATGATTTGAGTATATGGAGCCACAAACACAAATTAAAAAATAGAAAGTAGAGAACAAAGAATATTAAAGTGGTTCGGCTTAAAAATAGCCTACATCCTCTATGAAAGAAGATGGCATTATCACAACAACAATTACAAGGTACATAACTCTTGTTTTTACATTCATTTTTCTCTCATTTATACGTATTTTCTCTCTTTTTTCATTCTTTTGGCTCATGATCCACTTAAATTCATGAAGGAATGGATGATCTCTCTTGAATGGTGATGGTAGTTGTGTAGACCTTGAACCACTTGAACACTTAGATGATATTCCTTAGTTCCATGGTGATTTTGTGTTTAATCAGGGGTTAAGAGGGAATTAATGATGGTTGGAGAAAACTTGCAGTGAGTTTGAGAGATCTCTAATGGAGTTTGGAGAAGACTTGATCCATTTGTCATTGAAAAAAAATGGATTGAGCTTGAGAAGCCATTATTAGAGAAGTTTAGAGTGGTGGAGAAGTGAATTGAACAGCCCTTCAGGGTCAAAATTTTGGCCCCCTAAATGTGTATGGAGATGTGGTATTTATAGAAGTTGTTGGGGTGTATTGGCAGAGTTGTAATTATGCGTTCACGACATGACTTGGACTGGGTGACATAAGGCATGACTTGAACATGTGATATGAATATCTCGTGGCATGAATATCTCGCGGCATGAATATCTTTTGGTCCAGTTGTATACAGCTGGCAATCTTTACTTTACAACTTGTGCAGATAATTCATGCAGTGCTTTTGAACGTACTATTCACTATATCGTACATGGCTTGCGACTTGAACGGCTTATGGCATGAGATGAACTACTTGACTTGTTTAATGTCGTTTGTACGACATGACTAAACTTGTTGGCAGATTTGTGCGACATGGACCAGCACAACATGGTTTAGAGCGACTTGCCACAACTAACTTGCATGTATTCATGCGACTTTAATAATGGCGACATGCTGTTGCACGACTTGAGTCATTGAACGAGCTGGGACATTGTTATTGATTCACACAAATATGTCCCGTACCACGTGTTACCAGAATGGTTCGTGCAACTATTTTACATGCTCCCCACGTTAGTTCTTGAGATGATAACGACTTGAGTCTATAATTTCCAGGTGGCATCAGATTTGTACATGGACATGAAGACAACTCTTATAATCCATCTTTTTTGTATTGCTGGAAACTCGTATTAATATTGTGCTATACAATGGTCTACGTTTATATTATTGCTTGGAAAACATGCAATAACCCACGTATTTCACACGTGGCGGCCACATGTTATCCACGACCTGATGTTTCGATATATATTAACGATCTAAACCTTCATATAATGAGGCAATGACCTAGAGCATATCTAATGACCATCACGAATTCATTATTATAATCATAATGACTTGTCTTGGCTTCATGATCTGACTATCATGTAATGCAAGCATGACCTGAATGGCCTTTAACGATCTGCTCAATTGGACGGTATGAACCATGTCGTATGAATGACTTAGTTATGCCGTGTTGACGGCTTGATAGTGAGCGGCATGCTTTTTGGTTACCCACTGATGACCGTTCAAATATAAGAAACATGAGCGACACATCTTCGTATACATTTTGCGTGCAAACATATGTTCTATATATTTGTTACGTTCAATCCATGGTTTGCAATATATTTTAACCGTGAACCAAATACAGTCTCATCCGTTGCATTATTACACAGTCAACACATTATTTTCTGACCCGCATTTTAACGGGGTTAACATCTGTCTTTCCCCCGTACGGTGATAGTTGTGACATGTTGAAGCATCGAGGCCACTTGCACGGCCCTGGCATCTCATGTGGGTTTCGCACATGTCGTCGACATTTCCCATAACGACCTGCATTTTACGTATCGGACCTGTTATTTTTGTCAATTTTGTCAATTTTGTTTGTGACCATTTTGCCTCTGTTATTTTTTTAGCACATAACTTTTGAATGGGATCGAATCAGGACCTGGGATTGATTTCGTTGGATTGGAAATGGTTTTTCCAATTCCGTAGAGTAGTCACGTTAAAGATTTGGCTGAGCAGTTTGGGAGGAAACGTTGTTTTAGTGTTGCTAGTTTTCTGGATAGACTAA
The DNA here is from genome assembly GCA_030737875.1 of Allium sativum. Lineage (NCBI taxonomy): Eukaryota > Viridiplantae > Streptophyta > Magnoliopsida > Asparagales > Amaryllidaceae > Allium > Allium sativum. The sequence continues at coordinate 1,043,221,381 of CM060913.1, forward strand.
TTAGTCATTAGTGGGGTGATTAGTGAGGCCCATTAAGGCTAGGGGCAATTGGCTATAAATAGAAGGGTAGGGGTAAAGAGAATTGTTTAGTCTTCATTTATCATTTGGTTGGGTGTTTGTGATTCTCCAGCTCAACCAAATACTTCTCCAGCTTAACCAAATACACCACCACTTCATTTCAGTTCATAGATCTACAAACTAGGATTGAAGATCAACATTGAGTTGGAGGTCCTGCTCTTCACTATCTGTATTGGAGATTCATTGATTTGACGTTATTTCAAGGATTTGGTGAGTGATAAGGGTCTCTCACATGGATTCAATTGAGTATATGAGTTTGTTTGATCTTAATTTCATCATTTCAAGTTGTTTTCACATAGGCCTAATCGAGGTAAGTGTACTTACATTTCAGATCACAACATAGGATCTAATTTAATAAGTTTTAATGAGTTAATTCATATAATTCCTATTTTTATGCAAGTTTAAATCCATTCATTAATTCGTTTATCATTTTATCATGATTTGGTGAATTTCATATGATTGTATGACGATTAATTGTTGTGCTAATGTTTATTGATGATTGTTTGTTGTGTTATTGATTGTTTGGATGATATTGGTCGATTTGGATGAGATGGGTGCATAGATATTTGTCATTAAAGCATAGATTATATGGATCAGCTTCGCTCGTGTACAAGTTGCTTGGATTGGCTACCACGTATGGATCGTCGATGGATCATGTAAGGATCCCTCACGATCCAGGCAAAGAAAAGTGTGGGATTGAATTGAAAAATGGCATGGATTGGGTGGATGGATCGGATCATATGGTGATGGATCGACCCGTACGTTATGATCGAGTGGATCGTATGGGCCTTGATAGATCGTCCAAAAAGTACGGATCTCTATGAAAAATCTTCAATCGGTCGAAGAATTGGAAAGCAACGTGGATCGCATAGGGTGATGGATCGACACAAAATGTGATGCGCACGCGTGGATCAATTGTGAAATCATGAAGCGCACATGCTGAAACGGTGGATCGGATCGAGTGTGATTCGATGGATCATACAAATCAAAGGATCAGCCAAATGGATGGTTCGTTGCACACAAAGTTGGATCGGGAAATGTAACACCCCACATCCGTTAAGGTCACTCACAAAGGGAATGCCTTAATTTCAGTGGAGCATTATGGGTACTGGAACAGAAATATTAAAAGACAGACATATATAAAACAGCGGAAAGTAAAGTAGAAGTACTTCAAATCATTTATTAAATAGAATTGTTTACAATAAAAGCCCATCAACTTCCAATACCCAAATACATAGCTAAAATATATGTCTTGCTCAAAAACAAAGAAGCATGAAAATACATTGTAGTATTCCCCAATAAAGCAAAGCAAGCCATAGCCAAGAGAGATCCAAGCAGCACATGAAAGAGCCTTGGAGCTTGGTAAGATCCGAACTAAGATGTATTTCCACCCTGCGAACCTGGGGGGGGGGGGAACGGAAGAAAAAGAGGCGAAACAAACCGAGTCAGTCATAAAGACTGAGTAAGTTCTAGTGGCTTTCAGCATAAAAATAGGTGAAGATAATATGACATGAATAAACTGAAAGTAAACATAAGCATGATGACAAGGTAAGGTACAGGCACGATGAATCAAGTATAACATTGCAAGGTTTCCATTCAAGATGAACTAAGTATAGTTTCGCAAGATTTCTATCAAGCATCGCAAGATTTCTCTGCTTCACCATTAAAATGGTATCTATTTGCTCTACACCACCTAACTAGTGTCCCAACTAGTAATCTATATAAAATGATAAAATCATAACGTGATCCCAATCCCCAAAATTAAGGTTGCTTTCACGTGTACATTTATTATTTATTACCTAGATCTAATCTAGGGTTTTCTATCGAGCGCTTCCTAGATTCAACCAGGATTTATGCCACCTAGGTCCAACCTAGGGATTATGCTACCTATTGAACACTTCTCGGATTTAGGGTTTATGCCACCTAGGTCCAACCTAGGGATTATGCTACCTATGTGTGTCATACAGCCCCCAATGATTGTAGATACCTATGCTGGTCCCACCATGGGGTGTATCAAGACCCATGGTGGCGACCCGACGCAATTCTAGAAGGCATAGGTTATACTACTGGTGCCCCCAGTGCCCTCTTTGTCTGCTCCGAAGTGTGTGCACGCCCTCACTCCGTTAGAACCTACACGGTTGCACCCACCGTCGTCGCTTTGACCGCTTACAATCAGCCCAGTAATCGTGCCCCACCCTGCCTAGTTTCGGGGTACTATTGATACCTGATTTGGGTTACTGCTGAAATGGGTCCCCGTTACTAGGGTTTCCTACCGGTTAAGTATGTGGGCCTATATATACAGATATTACCCACCTTCCCGTGATGTACTCAACCCACCGATTCAAGCGTGCTTATTAACGGTTAAGTTTGTGGGCCTATATTTACTAATATTACCCACCCACTCGATATGTACTTAACCCTCTCCGTCCATTACGTTAAGTTGGTTAAGTGTTTTCTCTTGTTTTACTTAACCCTACCACACATCTTGTTATATCGGTTAAGTGTTGTTCCTTGTGTTACTTAACCCTACCGCAAGCCTTGTTATACTGGCTAAGTGTTCTCCCTTGTGTTAACTTAACCCCACCGCATGTCATGTCATATTGGTTAAGTGTACATTGACTTAGCCCACCTACTTATCATGTTGTGACGGTTAAGTGTTACCCTCTGTTGTTACTTAACTTTACCACGCATCACGTTATATTGGTTAAGTGCATGTTAACTTAACCCCCTCCACCAATCATATTATAATGGTTAAGTGTTACACTCGTGTGTTTACTTAACTCTACCACGCATCAGGTTATACCGATTGGGTGTTATCAACCTATTCAAGTTAGCCCAACCCATCCGCTAGTCATGTTATAACGGTCAAGTGTCATTAGCCTGGCTATGTTACTTAACCCACCTATTGGTCTGATTAACAGCTATGTTGGTTAAGCCCACATTTATAAGTTTTATATGTTCTTAACTCATACCGGTTAGGTCCATATTCACATGTCAAATTTCCATGTCATCCCACCTAACCCTCTAACCATACCCACGTCTTATTATGGTTAGTATTCCTTAATTCATTCATTATGACAAACGAATCATGACCTCTCACATTAGACCGTGCATTTTGTGGCCACTGGATTTGCCGGGCGGTTCCGGGCAGATTTACACCACAAACTGGGTCTAACCTCGTGTCATAAATCATTACGCCTATAATTCGACCTTCGACCTCTCACATTAGACTAACACTTTGTGGCTACTGGATTTGCCGGGCGGTTCCGGGCAGATTTACACCACAAACCGAGTCTAACCTCGTGTCAAAGGTTCATTAATGGTCGTATTCCACCCAAAACCCCAATATCAGTTCATGTGTTTAACATATAGAAATGTTCATGATTCACGTTTTTGCCCCAAAACGTATTCCCAAATTATTATCATAATTCACTATAAGGTTATGCCAAGTTATAGCCTTTTATTTACAATACATGCCAACTACCCAAAACCCAACTTAGGCGCGTTCATATTGAACCTCTACTAAGTCATAAATTATCATATATGTTTCAACTCCAAATTTTACATAATTAACATATGCCCAAGTTCCAGATTACATGTAAATTTTACATATGCCTAATTCGTACGAAATTTACATATGTTCAATTTATGCCGTTTTACATATACGCCAATTTTATGCCATTTTACCATATCAAGTTCTGGCCAAAATTACATGTATCAAGTTTTATACCCAATAAAACCAAATCATGATTCATGATGCAGTTATCCCAAACTATAATCTTTTTTTTACAATACATGTCAGTTCCCCAAGTTCATAATACATGTTTATGCCCATTATCAAGTTTATAATCGTTTTCATGTTCTAATACCGAATTCTACATATGCCTAATTAACATTAACCCAATCTTTTGATTTAATTTACATAGTCCCAAACTCGTGATTTAATTTACATGCCAATTCATGTATGCCCAAACTTGCAATTTCAATTATATTGACAATACCCAAATTTCGAATTTCATGTTATGCCATCAATTCCACCACACATATATATCCAAATAGGTAATATCCCAATATTTCCCCGTATACAAATCGCACGTATATCGTAGTTTAGGCCTAGGTCCGAAATTAACCAAGGTTCATCAAAAGAAAATAAATAGGGGAAGGTAAAATTTGTATAACAATAAGTACAGAGAGTAAACTGGCATAAGAACATCGTTTCAGGCATAAAAGATAGATCTTGATAATAATATCAACATGAATAAAGAAAAACTGATTTACAACAAGCTGAATAGATCATAGGCTTGACATGAAAAATGAGAATAGAAAAGTCCCAAAACTCAAGATCCAAGAAGCAACAGAAATAGATCTGAATCAATAAACATACTTAAATCTAATTCCACTTTACTCCAGGGCCATATTACAATTTAAATGTTTAAATCTAAAAACAACTAGAACTTACAGAACAATTAGAAAGAGGGTCTACAAGCAAAAAAACAGACTTCAAGAAAGGAGGGAAGAACAATAAGCCCCGTGGGAAGAGAAGGTGCAATTTCTATGGCATTGTGGGCCATATATCAAAAGACTTCCGGAAAAGAAAGGCAAAGATGGGTGGTTGCTTTCATTGTGGAGAGACTGGGCACCAAGCTAAGGACTGCCCAAAGAAGAAAGGGCAGGGACAGAAAGCCGGATCCACTTCAGGGGGTCAGGTTCATGCGCTAGTGGCACCTCAGCAGGAACGAGGTAGTGATATTTCTATAGAAAGTGTAGTCTATCTTTATGATCATCCAGTTCGTACACTTTTTGACTCTGGCGCATCACACTCTTTTATTTCATCTGCCTTAGTAGAATCTCTGCATCTAGACACTAGTATGGTAGAAGATCCCTTAGTAGTTTCAAATCCAATTGGGGGCTCCGCTTACTTGTCAATGGTTTGTTTGGGTTTGAAAGTCTCTATTCTCAGCGTTGAGTTTAGCTGTAATGCCTTTGTCTTAGGCTTCTCGGGATATGGTTTGATCTTAGGCATGGACTGGTTATCCAGTAATAGTTCCATTCTTGATTGTGAGAAAAGAGTAGTAAGACTCTTGACTCGGCTTGGTAACACTCTAGAAATTTCTTGTAAACCCTTGAATGCTGTTATGCTTAGTTATCTAGAGTCACTTGATGCTTCCGATGAGAATTTGCAATCAGTAAGAGTAGTCCGGGAATATCCGGATGTCTTTGAGGAGGTGAAAGGCTTACCTCCGAGGCGGGAAATAGACTTCCGCATATATCTTGTGGATAACGCAAAGCATGTTGCTTTACCTGTCAGACACATGGCTCCAAGGGAGAGAAAGGAGCTCAGTAAGCAGGTTAAAGAACTCGAAAAAGGGTTCATTAGAAGGAGCATTTTGGAATGGGGTGCTCCAGCGGTGTTCGCAACTAAAGCGGACGGTTCGCTTCGCATTTGCGTCGACTATAGGGTGTTAAACAAATTGACCAAGAAAAATAGGCACCCTCTTCCCCGAATCGACGATTTGTTTGATCAGCTTGTAGGTGCGATGGTCTTCTCCCAACTTGATCTGGCAACTGGGTTTCATCAGCTAAGAGTAGCTGAATATAGTATTGATAAGACAGTGTTCAGAACCCCAGACGGTTTCTTCGAGTGGCTTGTCATGCCTTTTGGCTTGACAAACGCACTCGCTTATTTCGTGGACCTAATGAGCAGGGTATTCAGAGAATTCCTTAACAAATTTGTGGTTGTCTTCGTAGATGATATTTTAATCTTCTCAAAGAGTGAGGAAGAGCATGCTCAGCATCTGAAAGAAATCATGGAAACTCTTCGAGCTCATCAACTAAAAGCCAAATTCTCCAAGTGTCACTTCTGGAGGAAAGAAGTAAGATTTCTGGGGCATATAGTGTCCAAAGATGGGTTGGCCGTGGACCCCGCGAAAGTGGTGGCAGTGCAAGATTGGAAGACACCAAGAAATGCAACCGAAGTTCAAAGCTTTCATGGGCTAGCCGGTTTTTACCGAAAGTTTATTAGGGATTTCGCGAAAATCTCTGCCCCACTCACAAGGCTAACAAAGAAGAATCTGGCATTCACTTGGGATTTGGACTGCGAGTTTGCTTTCCAACGATTAAAAAGGGCTCTCACAACAGCCCCAGTTCTGACTTTGCCAGATGGAAGCAAAATGTTCACAGTATACACGGATGCATGTGGAACGGGACTAGGCGCTGTTCTAATGCAAGAGGGAAGGCTAGTAGCGTATGGTGGAAGACAATTGAAAGTTCATGAAAAGAACTACCCAACCCATGATCTTGAGTTAGCCGCCATCGTCTTTGCGCTTAAGTCTTGGCGCCATTATCTCCTTAGGTAGAAAACAAATGGATGCAAACATGTATTTGAAAACATGTTATGGATGATGGCTGCAAATGGTTGCTGGTGATTGCTAGTGGTTGCTCGTGGATGCATATACACACACACCCTAGGATATAGATCGGCTCAGTCACTTCATATTGCATATGCATATATGTATTCTCATTTGTATATGGTTGAAACTTGATATGCTGTCATATGGTTGTCGCATTTGTATGAATAGTTGTGCACTCATGTAGAATTATGAGTAGGAAAATTTGCATACATAATGGATTCATGACACTTACATGATTCACATTAAGCAGGTCAACTGAATCAGTAGACCGCCTGATTTCTGCATTGGATAAGGACATGTACACACACTATGCATATGATCATGAAGCATTAGAAGTCTTTTAAGGACAATGGACGCCTTTGTTTGTTGGTTGAGTAGATGGATTGTTGGATGGTAGGATATACATTCTTCCTAACTTGAAGATTTAGGGGACAAAATCCTTTTAAGAGGGGGAGAATGTAACACCCCGTGAATTCTATAACGTTAAGCTTCGCAAAATTAAAGTGTAATTAATTCTAAATGAAATAATTTAGGGAAATGGGTTACGCCATTGCGTTCGTCTCGAAATTCTGCTTGAGATAGAGTCCGAGTTTGCGCGAATCGGACTCCGTATGAAGGAGTTATGGCCTTCGGAAGTTTCAGAATAAAATTTAAATTCAAACAGCTCAATTTTAAATTCAAAATTCGAATTTCAGGTTCAAACTGGGTTGGGCGGGAAAATTCCCGCCCAGAGACCAGGTCGACCATATGGTCGACCATGGTGTCGACCTGGTCACCCCAGGTCGACCATAGTGTCGACCTGGTCCCCCCAGGTCGACTATAGTGTCGACCTGGGTGTCGACCTGCCTGGTCGACCTGGTTGGCCAGGTCTGGCTCTGGCTCGAATTTCTGTGGCTCTGTGTGTCACTAGGGCTGACGTGTCACCTCTTGATTGGCTCTTTGAACTCTGAATGGTCTAGATTCCTCCTGTCTTCATCTGACGGCTCAAAACAACTTAAAAATCTATAAATACACCCTAAGTCTCAACTGAAAATTCACACAAAAAATGAGAAAGGAGTCGTCATGCTGCTAGGGAGGAATTGAACATAGCCGTCAAGAGAAAAGCCTAGAGACGAATCAAATTAAGAAGAAGATAAAAAGTTAAATCAAATAAATCAATGCAACATTAGTCTACCAAAAGGAGTGCATCTCAGTTTCAGAATCCAGAATTCAAGATTCTGCATTCGTTGTAAGTATAGTGACCTTTCAGAATATGAATAAAAATTGTGATGTGATTCGATGTGAATGAAAACAGAATTGTGTTATTGTATTGTATAAAATTCTATGTATTGTGATGGTTCTATCATGACTTGTATATAGACGTTTGTGGCATAAATTGATTGATGCAAGCCTATTGAACAATTGTATATGAAAACAATGGCACTTGCAAGTTTGTGGCAAAAATTAGAAATTGATCCCTTTATGTATATGTCGAAGGCATGGACTATGTATATTCCCTTAGTCTAAATTAGAATTTATGTAAACATGTTTTAGACTTGAAACCTTTTATGCCTACATGACCCAAAACCTATGATATCATTTTCATGTCTATTTGCAAGTATAATTGGATCTATGTTAAGCATCGTCTGGGTTTCATAAATTATGCAAGCTCATGTCTATTTGCAAGTATAATTGGATCTATGTTAAGTATCGTTTGGGTTTCATAAACTATGCAACTTCATGTTGAAATAGGCTATGTGATTAGATGCTATAATTGGACATTTTGGTGAATATACAACATGCTAGTTTTGTGTTTGACATTATGCCAAGTTAAACATGTTTAAACACAAGTTTGTATTAACCTAAACTATGCCATTTCATATGTCACTGTAACACCCCGTATGTTGAATAACTTGCTATAATATAAAACAGGGCAGAATTAAATTTTAAAATCTGAATCAGGGGAAACGGGCTATCCCATTGCGTTCGTCTCGGAAAAATACGCGAAATAGAGTCCGAGTTTTCGAAACTCGGAGTCCGTATGACCCAGATATAGCCCGAAGAAGTTTCAGAAAATTTAAAAGCAGATTTAAAAACAGAAATTTCAAATTTCAGAAGTGGCGGGAAAATTCCCGCCAGACCCAGGGAGTCGACCTGGGGGTCGACTGGGGAGTCAACCTGCCCACCAGGTCGACCGGGGAGTCGACCCTAGTGTCGACCTGGGGGTCGACCTCCCTGGTCGAGCCCAGGTGACCTGGGTGCATCAGTTTGGCTTTTGGGCTGTGTTTTGGTGGCTAGGACGTGATCTGACGGCTCTAATCTGATTTAGTGTTAATCTAAGGGCCTAAAACACTTAACTAATCTATAAATACACCGTAATACTACACTAATTCATACTAAAAATAGCTACAACAACGTTATGCCGTCAAAATGCAACTTGAAGGAGCCTCCATCAATCTAAAGAGGAAGATAGCTTCTCAAATCAATCTCTAATCAACTCTAGCAACTTAATCTTCTTCCTAGGAGTGCTAATCAACAAGTTGTGAGTTTTCTATAGCCTTAATAACCAATTGTTGAAATGATTATGATAGGATATAATGAGGTTATGGCTATGAATGTGGATCAATGCAAGATTATGTTATCATATGCTATGTGTTTGTGATGTTATGCAAGTTATGTGCTATATGTTCATGAAGTTATGCAAGTTATGCAAGTCATATGATGCATGTTCATGATGTTATGCAAGTTATGCAAGTCATATGCTATGTGATCATGATGTTATGCAAGTTATGCAAGTCATATGCTATGTGATTATGATGTTTTGCAAGTTATGCAAGTCATATGCTATGTGTTTGTGGTGTTATGCAAGTTATGCAAGTCATATGCTATGTGTTTGTGGTGTTATGCAAGTTATGCAAGTCATATGCTAAGTGTTTGTGGTGTTATGCAAGTTATGCAAGTCATATGCTATGTGTTTGTGGTGTTATGCAAGTTATGCAAGTCATATGCTATGTGTTTGTGGTGTTATGCAAGTTATGCAAGTCATATGCTATGTGTTTATGATGTTATGCAAGATATGCAAGTCATATGAGAAACATTGATCCATTATGACACCATGATATGCAAGTTTGGTGTATGATTATATGCTAGTTCATACATGATATGTTAAGCAAGTTTGGTGTATGATTATATGCAAGTTCATATATGACATGTTATGCAAGTTTGGTGTTTGATTATATGCAAGTAACATGTGCAAGTTTACACCTTAGTATGATATGCATACATATGCAAGTTAACCCCTTTGTATGTCATACATACATATGCAAGTTTACCCCTTTGTATGACATAAATAACTTATGCAAGTTAACCTCTTTATGATATATGTGATTCATGCAAGTTTGGGTTGATTATTTATGCTAGTTGGGTTGATGCTATATGCATGTTGACACCTTTAAACCCATGTTGATGCTAATGTTATGCAAGTTGAACCCATTGTATTTGTGATGAATCTTCCCTTTTATGTCATGTTAGCGAATTGCGTGGGGAACGATGGGGTTAATATACATGTTAATGAAATGGTGTGAAGTTGGTATGATTATGCATACCATAAAGTAGATGGACATAATTGAGTCAATTATGTACATTGTTAAAAATTGGAATAAATTAGGGAAAATTAATTCGAAATATGGGGGTGATTAATTAGGTGTAATTAATCGACTAAGACACGAGGTTGGACCCTTTTGTAGCGTAAGACTGCCCAGAACCGACCGGCAAATCCAGCGGCTACAAATGATTGGCCCAATGTGAGAGGTCTTAGGCACAAACTAAATACATGACAAGTGTATAGACACGAGGTTAGACTCGGTTATGGCGTAAGGCTGCCCGGACACGACCGGCAAATCCAGCTGCCATAAAAGATAGTCTAATGTGAGAGGTCTTTACAACGGTTACGTTCTTAATCAATTAAGAAACACTTAACCATATTAGCATGTAGAGGGACATGAGGGGTTAAGTGGGTGCCTTGGGTGGCATGTGGAAAAATCTAGTGGTTGCCTTGGGTGGCAATAGAAAATACGATTAGAATACTTAACCAAAGTGGAACATGTAATTAAACATGATTAAAGGGTTAAGTAAGTGCCTTGGGTGGCATGGGGAAAATCTAGTGGTTGCCTTGGGTGGCAATGGAAGATAAGATTAAAATACTTAACCAAAGTGGAACATGTAATTAAACATGATTAAAGGGTTAAGTAAGTGCTTTGGGTGGCATGTGGAAATCAAGTAAGTGCCTTGGGTGGCATGGGGAAATCTAGTGGGTGCCTTGAGTGGCAATTGAAATATGAGTAGATGACTTAACCAAACTTTGATCATGTAAGTGGACATGATTATTAAAAAGGGTTAAGTGGGATGCACTAGAAAAAAATGACAAGCTTAGGTGGTACCTTGTGGGGGTCCCATTTCACCCAGTAACCCATATGTATCTTATTGGGCTCGACCCATGTCGAGGACGCAACACGCGTACTGGGCTTGATTATAAGAGGCCAAAGCGGGTTAGCGGTGGCAACGCAAGTCCAACGGGTTTCATATGCGTGTGTGGACCCGGGCTGGTAGGTAAGACGTTGTTGCATCGTGTAGGTATAAGCCGTGCACCATTTGTTGTATCGGGTTGCCACTTTGGGGAGTGATACACCCCATTGTGGGGCCAGCACGGGTATCTACGTTAGGGAGCCGATCGAATGGGAGTAGTGGGTACACCTAGTGGAGATAGGGGCAGACGGCACCTATGTAGTCAGCTAGGGGTACACGAGACTACTAAAATTACTAAGTTGTGGGTACACCTAGTGGAGATAGGGGCAGACGGCACCTATGTAGTCAGCTAGGGGTACACGAAACTACTATTAAAAATTACTAAGTACACTTAGTGGGATCAAACTTTAAGTAGGAATTACCCTTGGGTGGGTAGAACTGGTGTGGTGCAGTGTAGGAATTACCCTTGGGTGGGTAGATCTGGGGTGGTGCAGTGTAGGAATTACCCTTGTGTGGGTAATCTGGGGTGGTGCAGTGTAGGAATTACCCTTGGGTGGGCAGATCTGGGGTGGTGTAGTGTAGTATTTATCCTTAGGTGGATAGGCGCGTCTTTCCCGTTATCTTAGTTTATCCTAAGTCTAGTTGGCTGCTTAGTGTAGTCATTTATCCCCAGGCGTACCGTACCAGGTTTATATCATACCCTAATTACTTTAATGATTGTATTGTTAAAGTTATAGGGCTCACTCAGACTTATGTCTGACCCCGTTGTTTTTATCTTTTTCCCCAACCCTCAGGTTCTCAGAGTGGGCCTAGCACTAGTGGGCTTTGATCAGATTGCTTTATCTATCTTTTGGAACTTGGACTCTTGAAGAAAAGCTTGGTTATCTTTTCTATTATGGCTATTAGTATGTAGTGGGATTATGTACTTATGTTTTAATGAGATGGATATTTTGTACTTGACTCTTGTGGGTTTTTGATATGTAACCAAACATGTTTACCTTCTACTGCAATGAAATGATGTTTTAAATTTCAAGTATCACTTATATCTGTCTTGTTGTAATTTTTCAGTTCTATATTCACTTAAATACTCCACCGAAGCTAAGGCATTCCCTTAGTGAGTGACCTTAGCGGGTGTGGGGTGTTACACGTGGTATCAGAGCTCAAGGTTACCAGAACAGATAAATTTTTTTAGAAAACTATTTTTCTAAAAACATTTTCGGAAGAAGTATTTTAAAAAACATGTCTTTTAAGAGAAAAGTTTTTGAAAGAAAAGCATAATCCCCAAGAGCCATAAATCCTTCCTTCGATTCTCCGTTTTGAACCTCTTCCTCTTTCTCTTTTTGAATTTCCCCTCCGCGTATAGGTGTCTTTTTAAGATAAATAAGGACTTCCGTATGAAGGACGGAAGAACAACTTCAAGGGATTAAGACGTTTGTCGGGCTAAGAAGTTAGTCCAAGGAGGTGGAGGGCTTATGGGTACCTTTAAGATGGACGAGAGAGGAAGGTTCAAATAGCTATTAGGTAAATAAAGGACGAAACCTCATCGTGGTAAGAAGGCCACGAAAGGAGAATGGGAAGGGGAAGGCTAGTTGTTTTGGAGAAATAGGACACCTTAGGGTTGTCCAAAGAGGTAAGGACGAAGTTCAGGATCTTCTGGAGGGTAGATGTATTCCCTCACGACGGGTATACCTGATGGGGGTAGGACCGTCTAAGTTGAAATTTGGTTCTCTCGATCATCCTGTTCGAACTGTATTCGACTCTGGCGCATCACATTCGTTTATCTCATCATCATTAGTTGAGTCACTGCAACTAGACACCAGTTTAGTAGATGATCCCGTGGTTGTTTCAAACCCAATTGGGGGCTCCACTTTTTTGTCCATAATATGTTTGGGTTTGAAGATTTCTATACTTAGCGTTGAGTTTAGAGGTGATGCTTTTGTTCGGGCTTCACGGGCTATGGGTTGATTTTGGGCATGGACTGGTTATCCAGTAATGGTGCCGTTCTTGATTGTGAAAGGAGAGTTGTTAGGCTCATGACCCGCTGGGGTAACACTCTCGAGATCTCTTGTAATCCCATGGATTCTGTTTTGCTAAGTTATTTTGAATCGCTTGACGCTTCGGTCGAAAGTTTGCGATCTGTTAGAGTGGTCCGGGAATACGCGGATGAGTTTGAGGAGGTGAAGGGCTTACCTCCGAAGCGGAGATAGACTTCCGAATATACCTGGTGGAGAATGCTAAACCAGTATTTTTACCAGTGTGCCACATGGCTCCTCATGAGAGGAGGGAACTCCGTAAGCAAGTAGGGGAGTTGCTTGAGAAGGGGTTCATAAGACGAAGTATATCGGAGTGGGGTGCTCCAGTAGTTTTTGCCACGAAGGTGGATGGGTCCCTCAGACTTTGTGTAGACTATAGAGAACTCAACAAGCTCACAAAGAAGAGTAGACACCCATTGCCAAGGATTGACGATCTCTTTGATCAGTTGGTTGGCGCCTCAGTGTTTTCGCAGTGGGACTTGGCCACGGAGTTTCATCAATTGGGAGTGACTGAGGATAATATAGAGAAGACCGCATTTAGGACTCCGGATGGTTTCTATGAGTGGCTGGTGATGCCATTTGGTTTGACGAACGCCCCCGCATACTTTGTTGATTTGATGAGTAGGGTGTTCAGGGAGTACCTAAATAACTTCGTAGTGGTCTTTGTGGATGACATCTTGGTTTTTTCTAAAGAGCGAAATAAGTTTTCGTGTGTGCTTAATGGGTTAAACAAAGCCAGTTATTTGATCAACGGTGGTTTTGGAGCGAGATTGGCAAGGACATCCAGAGTTGGACAAGGGCTTAATTCTTTAGCCGTTTTTACTAGTATCATCTCACATAGGTCGTCTGAATTCGAAGGAGGTGTCCCTTGGGTGTTTGTCTGATATTGGTTTAGGCCTTTGGGGCTTGCACTTGGGGGATGGCGAGTTCGACTAGGATGGTCTGCGTGAGAGATGGATAGTTGTGACGATTTTGTATGAAAGTATATCATGGTTTTCTCTAGAAGTGGAGAAAAGCATGCCCTACATCTTAGGGAAGTGTTGGAGACTCTTCAAGCGCATAGTCTTGAGACAGCAAAGGTGGATGGAGTTCTTAGCATCCTAAGATTTTGAGATAGCGTATTCACCTGGCAAGGGTAACGTGGTGGCGGATGCCTTGAGTAGAAAAAGGTTGTCCTTGAGTTCATTGTTCGTGGAACGACGAAGCTTGGAATTTATCTCGATGTTTGATTTCAGACCTTCCGTTGACTTTATACCAGGTTTGCTAGCATCCTTGGAGGTCAGACCTACTCTTTTGAGACGGATTGGCGAGGCACAGAGGGACGACCCACAGTTGGTTGAGTTGGTATAGAGGCTCATAAAAGGGGAGTCGTCCAGCCATTTGAGTAGGTATACCTTAGACGATAGGGGGTGCTTGCGTAGAGACGGTAGACTTTGTGTACCGCAAGACGAGGGTTTAAGGAAGGCTATTCTTGATGATGCACACCGTTCTAGGATGACCATTTATCCCGGTGGGGACAAGATGTACCAGGACATGAAGCGAGTTTTCTTTTGGGCCGGTATGAAGAAAGATGTGGCCGAGTATGTCGCTAGATGCTTGGTGTGCCAACAGGTGAAAGCGGAGCAAAAGAAACCGGGTGGGTTGCTTCACCCATTGGAAGTTCCGCAATGGAAGTGGGATAGCGTCTCGATGAATTTTATTGATGGGTTACCGAGATCGAGGAAGGGTAATACGGGAATTTGGGTTGTGGTAGATAGACTTACTAAGAGCGCCCATTTCATACCCGTGAAGAGCAAGAGGACTGCTCCATGTCTAGCTTCGGTTTATCTTCGAGAGATAATTCAGTTGCATAGGGAACCGGACGTATTCCATGTGTCACACTTAAGGAAGTGCCTACATGAGACCGCAGAGGTGGTAGAGTCGAGCCTGCTTAGGGAAGTAGAGGTAGAGCGTGATGCGACTATTCGACGAGCTCCTACCCGCATCCTTGGGTCAGAGATTAGGAAGTTGAGAAACAGAGAGGTTCGACTAGTCAAAGTGAAAAGGGGAGAAGATGAGATCAATGCAACTTGGGAGACAGAAGCGAAGATGCGTTCATTGTACCCATTCCTTTTTGAGGGTATGTCCTTTAACTTCTCCTTTATCGTTTGTCTAGTGCTTATCTTATCTTTAGTATGTCCTCTCATTAGTACCTTTGACCTTTAGATAGGGTAAACCAATGGTTGAAACATGTGTTTGAGACATGTTATGATTGATGGATGCGTGTGGATGCAAGTGGTTGCTAGTGGTTGCTCGTGGATGCATATACACACACTCTAGACACTAGATCGGCTCAATCACTTCATATTGCATATTGCATAAAATTGTGTGTAGGTAGCTATATTAATGGATGTATAATGGTTGCGTTATCATTTAGATGATGCATTTTGGTGTATGGTTGTGCACACATATAGAAATAGTATGTGTCGATAGGGATCTTTCGCATGCATATTGGATGCATGGCACTATCAAGGTTTGCATTAAGGAGGTCAACTAAATAAGTGGACCGCCTAATTTTGCATTAGACAGGGAACATATACACACACTCTTTGCATATGTTCATACAGCATTAGAAACTCTAAGGACAATGGATGCCAGTGTTTGATGGTTTGAGTAGATGGTTGTTTGGTTGGTAGGATACGTTCTTCTTGACTTAGAGATTTCGGGGATGAAATCCTTTAAGTAGGGGAGAATGTAACACCCCGTATGTTGAATAACTTGCTATAATATAAAACAGGGAAGAATTAAATTTTAAAATCTAAATCAGGGGAAACGGGCTATGCCATTGCGTTCGTCTCGAAAAAATACGTGAAATAGAGTCCGAGTTTTCGAAAATCGGAGTCCGTATGACCCAGATATGGCCCGAAGAAGTTTCAGAAAATTTAAAAACATAAATTTCAAATTTCAGAAGTGGAGGGAAAATTCCCGCCAGACCCAGGGAGTGGACCTGGGGGTCGACTAGAGAGTCGACCTGCCCACCAGGTCGACTGGGGAGTCGACCCTAGTGTCGAACTGGGGGTCGACCTCCCTGGTCGAGCCCAGGTGACCTGGGTGCATCAGTTTGGCTTTTGGGCTGTGTTTTGGTGGCTAGGACGTGATCTGACGGCTCTAATCTGGTTTAGGGTTAATCTAAGGGCCTAAAACACCTAACTAATCTATAAATACACCCTAAGACTACCCTAATTCATACTAAAAATAGCTACAACACCGTTATGCCGTCAAAATGCAACTTGAAGGAGCCTCCATCAATCTAAAGAGGAAGATAGCTTCTCAAATCAATCTCTAATCAACTCTAGCAACTTAATCTTCTTCTTAGGAGTGCTAATCAACAAGTTGTGAGTTTTCTATCGCCTTAATAACCAATTGTTGAAATGATTATGATAGGATATAATGAGGTTATGGCTATGAATGTGGATCAATGCAAGATTATGTTATCATATGCTATGTGTTTGTGATGTTATGCAAGTTATGCAAGTTATGTGCTATATGTTCATGAAGTTATGCAAGTTACGCAAGTCATATGATACATGTTCATGATGTTATGCAAGTTATGCAAGTCATATGCTATGTGATCATGATGTTATGCAAGTTATGCAAGTCATATGCTATGTGATTATGATGTTATGCAAGTTATGCAAGTCATATGCTATGTGTTTGTGGTGTTATGCAAGTTATGCAAGTCATATGCTATGTGTTTGCGGTGTTATGCAAGTTATGCAAGTCATATGCTATGTGTTTGTGGTGTTATGCAAGTTATGCAAGTCATATGCTATGTGTTTGTGGTGTTATGCAAGTCATATGCTATGTGTTTATGATGTTATGCAAGATATGCAAGTCATATGAGAAACATTGATCCATTATGACACCATGATATGCAAGTTTGGTGTATGATTATATGCTAGTTCATACATGATATGTTATGCAAGTTTGGTGTATGATTATATGCAAGTTCATATATGACATGGTATGCAAGTTTGGTGTTTGATTATATGTAAATAACATGTGCAAGTTTACACCTTAGTATGATATGCATACATATGCAAGTTAACCCCTTTGTATGTCATACATACATATGCAAGTTTACCCCTTTGTATGACATAAATAACTTATGCAAGTTAACCTCTTTATGACATATGTGATTCATGCAAGTTTGGGTTGATTATTTATGCTAGTTGGGTTGATGCTATAGGCATGTTTACACCTTTAAACCCATGTTGATGCTAATGTTATGCAAGTTGAACCCATTGTATTTGTGATGAATCTTCCCTTTTATGTCATGTTAGCGAATTGCGTGGGGAACGATGGGGTTAATATACATGTTAATGAAATGGTGTGAAGTTGGTATGATTATGCATACCATAAAGTAGATGGACATAATTGAGTCAATTATGTACATCGTTAAAAATTGGAATTAATTAGGGAAAATTAATTCGAAACATGGGGGTGATTAATTAGGTGTAATTAATCGACTAAGACACGAGGTTGGACCCTTTTGTAGCGTAAGACTGCCCGGAACCGACCGGCAAATCCAGCGGCTACAAATGATTGGCCCAATGTGAGAGATCTTAGGCACAAACTAAATACGTGACAAGTGTATAGACACGAGGTTAGACTCGGTTATGGCGTAAGGCTGCCCGGACCCGACCGGCAAATCCAGCTGCCATAAACGATAGTCTAATGTGAGAGGTCTTTACAACGGTTATGTTCTTAATCAATTAATAAACACTTAACCATATTAGCATGTAGAGGGACATGAGGGGTTAAGTGGGTGCCTTGGGTGGCATGTGGAAAAATCTAGTGGTTGCCTTGGGTGGCAATAGAAAATACGATTAGAATACTTAACTAAAGTGGAACATGTAATTAAACATGATTAAAGGGTTAAGTAAGTGCCTTGGGTAGCATGGGGAAAATCTAGTGGTTGCCTTGGGTGGCAATGGAAGATAAGATTAAAATACTTAACCAAAGTTTAACATGTAATTAAACATGATTAAAGGGTTAAGTAAGTGCTTTGGGTGGCATGTGGAAATCAAGTAAGTGCCTTGGGTGGCATGGGGAAATCTAGTGGGTGCCTTGAGTGGCAATTGAAATATGAGTAGATGACTTAACCAAACTTTGGACATGTAAGTGGACATGATTACTAAAAAGGGTTAAGTGGGATGCACTAGAAAAAAATGACAAGCTTAGGTGGTAGCTTGTGGGGGGCCCATTTCACCCAGTAACCCATATGTATCTTATTGGGCTCGACCCATGTCGAGGACGGGACACGCGTACTGGGCTTGATTATAAGAGGCCAAAGCGGGTTAGCGGTGGCAACGCAAGTCCAACGGGTTTCATATGCGTGTGTGGACCCGGGCTGGTAGGTAAGACGTTGTTGCATCGTGTAGGTATAAGCCGTGCACCATTTGTTGTATCAGGTTGCCACTTTGGGGAGTGATACACCCCATTGTGGGGCCAGCACGGGTATCTACGTTAGGGAGCCGATCGAATGGGAGTAGTGGGTACACCTAGTGGAGATAGGGGCAGACGACACCTATGTAGTCAGCTAGGGGTACACGAGACTACTAAAATTACTAAGTTGTGGGTACACCTAGTGGAGATAGGGGAAGACGGCGCCTATGTAGTCAGCTAGGGGTACACGAAACTACTATTAAAAATTACTAAGTACACTTAGTGGGATCAACCTTTAAGTAGGAATTACCCTTGGGTGGGTAGAACTGGTGTGGTGCAGTGTAGGAATTACCCTTGGGTTGGTAGATCTGGGGTGGTGTAGTGTAGGAATTACCCTTGGGTGGGTAGATCTGGGGTGGTGCAGTGTAGGAAATACCCTTGGGTAGGTAGATCTGGGGTGGTGTAGTGTAGTATTTATCCTTAGGTGGATAGGCGCGTCTTTCCCGTTATCTTAGTTTATCCTAAGTCTAGTTGGCTGCTTAGTGTAGTCATTTATCCCCAGGCGTACCGTACCAGGTTTATATCATAGCCTAATTACTTTAATGATTGTATTGTTAAAGTTATAGGGCTCACTCAGACTTATGTCTGACCCCGTTGTTTTTATCTTTTTCCCCAACCCTCAGGTTCTCAGAGTGGGCCTAGCACTAGTGGGCTTTGATCAGATTGCTTTATCTATCTTTTGGAGCTTGGACTCTTGAAGAAAAGCTTGGTTATCTTTTCTATTATGGCTATTAGTATGTAGTGGGATTATGTACTTATGTTTTAACGAGATGGATATTTTGTACTTGACTCTTGTGGGTTGTTGATATGTAACCAAACATGTTTACCTTCTGCTGCAATGAAATGATGTTTTAAATTTCAAGTATCACTTATATCTGTCTTGTTGTAATTTTTTAGTTCTATATTCACTTAAATACTCCACCGAAGCTAAGGCATTCCCTTAGTGAGTGACCTTAGCAGGTGTGGGGTGTTACACGTGGTATCAGAGCTCAAGGTTACCAGAACAGATAAATTTTT
The DNA here is from genome assembly GCA_030737875.1 of Allium sativum. Taxonomy (NCBI): domain Eukaryota; kingdom Viridiplantae; phylum Streptophyta; class Magnoliopsida; order Asparagales; family Amaryllidaceae; genus Allium; species Allium sativum. Next base: position 1,043,240,909 of record CM060913.1, read on the forward strand.
TTAGAAAACTATTTTTCTAAAAACATTTTCGGAAGAAGTATTTTCAAAAACATGTCTTTTAAGAGAAAAGTTTTTGAAAGAAAAGCATAATCCCCAAGAGCCATATATCCTTCCTTCGATTCTCTGTTTTGAACCTCTTCCTCTTTCTCTTTTTGAATTTCCCCTCCGCGTATAGGTGTCTTTTTAAGATAAATAAGGACTTCCGTATGAAGGACGGAAGAACCACTTCAAGGGATTAAGACGTTTGTCGGGCTAAGAAGTTGTCCAAGGAGGTGGAGGGCTTATGGGTACCTTTAAAATGGACGAGAGAGGAAGGTTCAAATAGCTATTAGGTAAATAAAGGACGAAACCTCATCGTGGTAAGAAGGCCACGAAAGGAGAATGGGAAGGGGAAGGCTAGTTGTTTTGGAGAAATAGGACACCTTAGGGTTGTCCAAAGAGGTAAGGACGAAGTTCAGGATCTTCTGGAGGGTAGATGTATTCCCTCACGACGGGTATACCTGATGGGGGTAGGACCGTCTAAGTTGAAATTTGGTTCTCTCGATCATCCTGTTCGAACTTTATTCGACTCTGGCGCATCACATTCATTTATCTCATCATCATTAGTTGAGTCACTGCACCTAGACACCAGTTTAGTAGATGATCCCGTGGTTGTTTCAAACCCAATTGGGGGCTCCACTTATTTGTCCATAATATGTTTGGGTTTAAAGATTTCTATACTTAGCGTTGAGTTTAGAGGTGATGCTTTTGTTCGGGCTTCACGGGCTATGGGTTGATTTTGGGCATGGACTGGTTATCCAGTAATGGTGCCGTTCTTGATTGTGAAAGGAGAGTTGTTAGGCTCAAGACCCGCTTGGGTAACACTCTCGAGATCTCGTGTAATCCCATAGATTCTGTTTTGCTAAGTTATTTTGAATCGCTTGACGCTTCGGTCGAAAGTTTGCGATCTGTTAGAGTGGTTCGGGAATACTCGGATGAGTTTGAGGGGGTGAAGTGCTTACCTCCGAAGCGGAGATAGACTTCCGAATATACCTGGTGGACAATGCTAAACCAGTATTTTTACCAGTGCGCCACATGGCTCCTCGTGAGAGGAGAGAACTCCATAAGCAAGTAGGGGAGTTGCTTGAGAAGGGGTTCATAAGACGAAGTATATTGGAGTGGGGTGCTCCAGTAGTTTTTGCCACGAAGGTGGATGGGTCCCTCAGACTTTGTGTAGACTATAGAGAACTCAACAAGCTCACAAAGAAGAGTAGACACCCATTACCAAGGATTGACGATCTCTTTGATCAGTTGGTTGGCGCCTCAGTGTTTTCGCAGTGGGACTTGGCCACGGAGTTTCATCAGTTGGGAGTGACTGAGGATAATATAGAGAAGACCTCCTTTAGGACTCCGGATGGTTTCTATGAGTGGCTGGTGATGCCATTTGGTTTGATGAACGCCCCCGCATATTTTGTTGATTTGATGAGTAGGGTGTTCAGGGAGTACCTAAATAATTTCGTAGTGGTCTTTGTGGATGACATCTTGGTTTTTTCTAAAGAGTGAAATAAGTTTTCGTGTGTGCTTAATGGGTTAAGCAAAGCCAGTTATTTGATCAACAATGGTTTTGGAGCGAGATTGGCAAGGACATCCAGAGTTGGACAAGGGCTTAATTCTTTAGCCGTTTTTACTAGTATCATCTCACGTAGGTCGTTTGAATTCGAAGGAGGTGTCCCTTGGGTGTTTGTCTGATATTGGTTTAGGCCTTTGGGGCTTGCACTTGGGGGATGGCGAGTTCGACTAGGATGGTCTGCGTGAGAGATGGATAGTTGTGACGATTTTGTATGAAAGTATATCCTGGTTTTCTCTAGAAGTGGAGAAAAGCATGCCCTACATCTTAGGGAAGTGTTGGAGACTCTTCGAGCGCATAGTCTTGAGACAGCAAAGGTGGATGGAGTTCTTAGCATCCTAAGATTTTGAGATAGCGTATTCACCTGGCAAGGGTAACGTGGTGACGGACGCCTTGAGTAGAAAAAGGTTGTCCTTGAGTTCATTGTTCGTGGAACGACGAAGCTTGGAATTTATCTCGATGTTTGATTTCAGACCTTCCGTTGACTTTATACCAGGTTTGCTAGCATCCTTGGAGGTCAGACCTACTCTTTTGAGACGGATTGGCGAGGCACAGAGGGACGACCCACAGTTGGTTGAGTTGGTATAGAAGCTCATAAAAGGGGAGTCGTCTAGCCATTTGAGTAGGTATACCTTAGACGATAGGGGGTGCTTGCGTAGAGACGGTAGACTTTGTGTACCGCAAGACGAGGGTTTAAGGAAGGCTATTCTTGATGATGCACACCGTTCTAGGATGACCATTTATCCCGGTGGGGACAAGATGTACCAGGACATGAAGCGAGTTTTCTTTTGGGCCGGTATGAAGAAAGATGTGGCCGAGTATGTCGCTAGATGCTTGGTGTGCCAACAGGTGAAAGCGGAGCAAAAGAAACCGGGTGGGTTGCTTCACCCATTGGAAGTTCCGCAATGGAAGTGGGATAGCGTCTCGATGAATTTTATTGATGGGTTACCGAGATCGAGGAAGGGTAAAACAGGAATTTGGGTTGTGGTAGATAGACTTACTAAGAGCGCCCATTTCATACCCGTGAAGAGCAAGAGGACTGCTCCATGTCTAGCTTCGGTTTATCTTCGAGAGATAATTCAGTTGCATAGGGAACAGGACGTATTCCATGTGTCACACTTAAGGAAGTGCCTACATGAGACCGCAGAGGTGGTAGAGTCGAGCCTGCTTAGGGAAGTAGAGGTAGAGCGTGATGCGACTATTCGACGAGCTCCTACCCGCATCCTTGGGTCAGAGATTAGGAAGTTGAGAAACAGAGAGGTTCGACTAGTCAAAGTGAAAAGGGGAGAAGATGAGAGCAATGCAACTTGGGAGACAGAAGCGAAGATGCGTTCATTGTACCCATTCCTTTTTGAGGGTATGTCCTTTAACTTCTCCTTTATCGTTTGTCTAGTGCTTATCTTATCTTTAGTATGTCCTCTCATTAGTACCTTTGACCTTTAGATAGGGTAAACCAATGGTTGAAACATGTGTTTGAGACATGTTATGATTGATGGATGCGTGTGGATGCAAGTGGTTGCTAGTGGTTGCTCGTGGATGCATATACACACACTCTAGACACTAGATCGGCTCAATCACTTCATATTGCATATTGCATAAAATTGTGTGTAGGTAGCTATATTAATGGATGTATAATGGTTGCGTTATCATATGGATGATGCATTTTGGTGTATGGTTGTGCACACATATAGAAATAGTATGTGTCGATAGGGATCTTTCGCATACATATTGGATGCATGGCACTATCAAGGTTTGCATTAAGGAGGTCAACTAAATAAGTGGACCGCCTAATTTTGCATTAGACAGGGAACATATACACACACTCTTTGCATATGTTCATACAGCATTAGAAACTCTAAGGACAATGGATGCCAGTGTTTGATGGTTTGAGTAGATGGTTGTTTGGTTGGTAGGATACGTTCTTCTTGACTTAGAGATTTCGGGGATGAAATCCTTTAAGTAGGGGAGAATGTAACACCCCGTATGTTGAATAACTTGCTATAATATAAAACAGGGAAGAATTAAATTTTAAAATCTAAATCAGGGGAAACGGGCTATGCCATTGCGTTCGTCTCGGAAAAATACGTGAAATAGAGTCCGAGTTTTCGAAAATCGGAGTCCGTATGACCCAGATATGGCCCGAAGAAGTTTCAGAAAATTTAAAAACATAAATTTCAAATTTCAGAAGTGGAGGGAAAATTCCCGCCAGAACCAGGGAGTGGACCTGGGGGTCGACTAGAGAGTCGACCTGCCCACCAGGTCGACTGGGGAGTCGACCCTAGTGTCGAACTGGGGGTCGACCTCCCTGGTCGAGCCCAGGTGACCTGGGTGCATCAGTTTGGCTTTTGGGTTGTGTTTTGGTGGCTAGGACGTGATCTGACGGCTCTAATCTGATTTAGGGTTAATCTAAGGGCCTAAAACACCTAACTAATCTATAAATACACCCTAAGACTACCCTAATTCATACTAAAAATAGCTACAACACCGTTATGCCGTCAAAATGCAACTTGAAGGAGCCTCCATCAATCTAAAGAGGAAGATAGCTTCTCAAATCTATCTCTAATCAACTCTAGCAACTTAATCTTCTTCTTAGGAGTGCTAATCAACAAGTTGTGAGTTTTCTATAGCCTTAATAACCAATTGTTGAAATGATTATGATAGGATATAATGAGGTTATGGCTATGAATGTGGATCAATGCAAGATTATGTTATCATATGCTATGTGTTTGTGATGTTATGCAAGTTATGCAAGTTATGTGCTATATGTTCATGAAGTTATGCAAGTTATGCAAGCCATATGATACATGTTCATGATTTATGCAAGTTATGCAATTCATATGCTATGTGATCATGATGTTATGCAAGTTATGCAAGTCATATGCTATGTGATTATGATGTTATGCAAGTTATGCAAGTCATATGCTATGTGATTGTGGTGTTATGCAAGTTATGCAAGTCATATGCTATGTGTTTGTGGTGTTATGCAAGTTATGCAAGTCATATGCTATGTGTTTGTGGTGTTATGCAAGTTATGCAAGTCATATGCTATGTGTTTGTGGTGTTATGCAAGTCATATGCTATGTGTTTATGATGTTATGCAAGATATGCAAGTCATATGAGAAACATTGATCCATTATGACACCATGATATGCAAGTTTGGTGTATGATTATATGCTAGTTCATACATGATATGTTATGCAAGTTTGGTGTATGATTATATGCAAGTTCATATATGACATGTTATGCAAGTTTGGTGTTTGATTATATGCAAGTAACATGTGCAAGTTTACACCTAAGTATGATATGCATACATATGCAAGTTAACCCCTTTGTATGTCATACATACATATGCAAGTTTACCCCTTTGTATGACATAAATAACTTATGCAAGTTAACCTCTTTATGACATATGTGATTCATGCAAGTTTGGGTTGATTATTTATGCTAGTTGGGTTGATGCTATATGCATGTTGACACCTTTAAACCCATGTTGATGCTAATGTTATGCAAGTTGAACCCATTGTATTTGTGATGAATCTTCCCTTTTATGTCATGTTAGCGAATTGCGTGGGGAACGATGGGGTTAATATACATGTTAATGAAATGGTGTGAAGTTGGTATGATTATGCATACCATAAAGTAGATGGACATAATTGAGTCAATTATGTACATCGTTAAAAATTGGAATTAATTAGGGAAAATTAATTCGAAATATGGGGGTGATTAATTAGGTGTAATTAATCGACTAAGACACGAGGTTGGACCCTTTTGTAGCGTAAGACTGCCCGGAACCGACCGGCAAATCCAGCGGCTACAAATGATTGGCCCAATGTGAGAGGTCTTAGGCATAAACTAAATACGTGACAAGTGTATAGACACGAGGTTAGACTCGGTTATGGCGTAAGGCTGCCCGGACCCGACCGGCAAATCCAGCTGCCATAAAAGATAGTCTAATGTAAGAGGTCTTTACAACGGTTACGTTCTTAATCAATTAAGAAACACTTAACCATATTAGCATGTAGAGGGACATGAGGGGTTAAGTGGGTGCCTTGGGTGGCATGTGGAAAAATCTAGTGGTTGCCTTGGGTGGCAATAGAAAATACGATTAGAATACTTAACCAAAGTGGAACATGTAATTAAACATGATTAAAGGGTTAAGTAAGTGCCTTGGGTGGCATGGGGAAAATCTAGTGGTTGCCTTGGGTGGCAATGGAAGATAAGATTAAAATACTTAACCAAAGTGGAACATGTAATTAAACATGATTAAAGGGTTAAGTAAGTGCTTTGGGTGGCATGTGGAAATCAAGTAAGCGCCTTGGGTGGCATAGGGAAATCTAGTGGGTGCCTTGAGTGGCAATTGAAATATGAGTAGATGACTTAACCAAACTTTGAACATGTAAGTGGACATGATTATTAAAAAGGGTTAAGTGGGATGCACTAGAAAAAAATGACAAGCTTAGGTGGTAGCTTGTGGGGGGCCCATTTCACCCAGTAACCCATATGTATCTTATTGGGCTCGACCCATGTCGAGGACGGGACACGCGTACTGGGCTTGATTATAAGAGGCCAAAGCGGGTTAGCGGTGGCAACGCAAGTCCAACGGGTTTCATATGCGTATGTGGACCCGGGCTAGTAGGTAAGACGTTGTTGCATCGTGTAGGTATAAGCCGTGCACCATTTGTTGTATCGGGTTGCCACTTTGGGGAGTGATACACCCCATTGTGGGGCCAGCACGGGTATCTACGTTAGGGAGCCGATCGAATGGGAGTAGTGGGTACACCTAGTGGAGATAGGGGCAGACGGCACCTATGTAGTCAGTTAGGGGTACACGAGACTACTAAAATTACTAAGTTGTGGGTACACCTAGTGGAGATAGGGGCAGACGGCACCTATGTAGTCAGCTAGGGGTACACGAAACTACTATTAAAAATTACTAAGTACACTTAGTGGGATCAACCTTTAAGTAGGAATTACCCTTGGGTGGGTAGAACTGGTGTGGTGCTGTGTAGGAATTACCCTTGGGTGGGTAGATCTGGGGTGGTGCAGTGTAGGAATTACCCTTGGGTGGGTAGATCTGGGGTGGTGCAGTGTAGGAATTACCCTTGGGTGGGTAGATCTGGGGTGGTGCAGTGTAGTATTTATCCTTAGGTGGATAGGCGCGTCTTTCCCGTTATCTTAGTTTGTCCTAAGTCTAGTTGGCTGCTTAGTGTAGTCATTTATCCCCAGGCGTACCGTACCAGGTTTATATCATACCCTAATTACTTTAATGATTGTATTGTTAAAGTTATAGGGCTCACTCAGACTTATGTCTGACCCCGTTTTTTTATCTTTTTCCCCAACCCTCAGGTTCTCAGAGTGGGCCTAGCACTAGTGGGCTTTGATCAGATTTCTTTATCTATCTTTTGGAGCTTGGACTCTTGAAGAAAGGCTTGGTTATCTTTTCTATTATGGCTATTTGTATGTAGTGGGATTATGTACTTATGTTTTAACGAGATGGATATTTTGTACTTGAATCTTGTGGGTTTTTGATATGTAACCAAACATGTTTACCTTCTGCTGCAATGAAATGATGTTTTACATTTCAAGTATCACTTATATCTGTCTTGTTGTAATTTTTCAGTTCTATATTCACTTAAATACTCCACCGAAGCTAAGGCATTCCCTTAGTGAGTGACCTTAGCGGGTGTGGGGTGTTACAGTCACCTACTTAGTTATACTTATATTTTAATGCAAGTTCACATGACCCATCACTTATGTTAATATCGCTAAATTGCAAGTTCATGCGCCACACACCCTTATATGTTGTAAAATATTATATGTTCTTGATTTCCCCCTTTCTCACACTTTTAAAGTTGGGTTGAATTGTGTCGAGCCCAACATTTGTTATAACGTTGCGAACGTATAAATGGGGGTAATAACGTTGGGTGTAAAACATGAAAATATATGTTGGCATGGTTGGCACATGCCAACGACAATGACATTTAAAGCGGTATGAATTGTTATACCCAAGAATAAAAGACATGACATTTACATATATAATTGAGAAGTAATAAAATATGTAAATTTAGAAAACACGATATGCTTAACCCGAGGTTGAATTGAGTTGTGATGTAAACCTGCCCGGAACCGCCCGGCTGTCCAGTAGTCACAACAATACCTATCCAATGTGGGTGGTTAAGCATTGAGCCCAATAATGACCCGAGGTTAGACTGAGCTACAGTGTAAACCTGCCTGGAACCGACCGGCATATCCAGTAACCGTAGCAATACCTGTCTAATGTGAGTGGTCAGGTGCTCCTAAGAGGCTAAGGACAGATGGTAGGGTTAAGTCAACTATAACACTTAACCAAATTCAACATGTTAACAAGAATTGATGGGTGGGGTTAGGTAATATAGACACTTAACCACTTAACATATCTGACTAGAAAATCCTGGTAACGAGGGACCCGTTTCAGCAGTAACCCAAGTTAGGTATCAACGGTACCCTGAAACTAAGCAGGGTGGGGCACGATTACTGGGCTGATTGTAAGCGGTCAACCGACGACGGTGGGTGCACAGTGCAGGTCTAACGGGGTGCGGACGTGCACACACTCCAGAGCAGACAACCAGGGCACTGGGGACACCAGTAGTATAACTTATGCCTTCTAGAATTTATGTCGGGGCCGCCACCATGGTTCTTGATACACCCCATGGTGGGACCAGCATATGTATCTACAATTCTTGGGAGCCGTATGACACATGTTAATGCGAGTAGGAGCCGATCTTTCAAAAATGGGGATCACTTCACCCTCACTATGGGGTGCCAGTTAGAATAAACTCAAGTAGACGCAGAGATATAGCATGGGTGCGATAGTACATTCGACACTTCCTTAGCTTGTGACACTTTCCTATTTTCAGTATATATCTACCATGCCCCTTTTCTTATTCATATACTGAAGAGTTACTAGATTTACTCAGGCTTTATGTCTGACCCTATTTTCTTTTCTTTCGTCCCCCCCCCCCCCCCGGTCCATAGGGAGGAAACAACTCAGCTCAGTCAGGCTCTTTACAAGCTCCAAGAACGTTGATGTATGATTTGGATCTCTTCTGCTCGGATTATGGCTTTGGATGTCACTTTGGGGATTTTTGTCACTTTGTTTATGTTTTATGCTTCTTTAATAATCAAGACAGTAATGATGTTGTAATGTTGGAAGTATTTTGATACAATTATGGAATGTTTTGTTTTGAACACATATTGATGAAATAAAGTATGTTTGGTTTCCGCTGTTTAAAATATGTGTATTTATATCTGTCTTGAGTTTATCTGTGGCCTTTTACTTATAAACCTCCACCAAAGTTAAGGCATTCCCTTTGTTAGTAAACTTAACGGAGGTGGGGTGTTTCAGGAAAAGCATGGATCAGTGGATTGGCGATCAGTCCATTGCGCACACGATGGATTGGCAAAATGAGATGGAGCGCAAGCCAAAACTAATGGATCGGAGGATCATGAAAACCCATGATATGCTCACGATGAAATGGAGGATCAGCTCGGGTGCAAACAAGGAGCGATCGATGGGATGGATCATGCGCGATCCAGTGATGGATCGTGCGTGATCCATTGATGGATCGTGCGCGAACCATTATTTGGATAATGACGATCCATAGACAGATCGGTCGGCACGATCCATATAATAATGACAAAATGAAATTTATTTTTGGTTTGATGATGGACGTAAATTCGAGGTGAATTCAGGTGGAATGTTCGAAGCATAGTCGAGTGCTTATTGATCCTATGATAAAGCAACGAAGTTGTGAAGACGACTCAAGATGATTTGAGTTCGTGGATAATGGCTTGCTCGAGAAGGCACTTGAGCTTATAGATCTTTGTCAAGGTGGATTAATAGTATTGAAGTGCTAAGGGATCGTCGCTATTCGTAGGTTCTAGCATACTCAAAACAAGGGTATAATGGGAGTACCCAAAGACTAGATGATTATCGAGTCCCTGGGCAGCCACGATGGGGATAGATACGAGTCTGGATGGCATATGGACTTTTTCTAGAACCGGGGTAACCGTTAGCCTTTGACGGATAACAAGATGGGTCATTCATATGATTAACGATGGATTCAAGGCAAAGCAGACTGTGATAGACAAGGTTATGGACGTTTATTGTTTTCTTGTGTTTCTTGTATGGATTATTCGACGTCAAGGGAGATATCTCTTGGGTGCTTGTTTGATGTTGGTTTAGGCCTTTGGGTCTTGTACTTGGGAGGTGTTGAACTTAATTAGGGTAGTCTATGCTTGATAATTGGTTGCTATGAATGTAGTTGTTTGTCTATTCTCTAATTCTCTGGGAAGGCTACAACCGTAGGTTGTCGAGGAGATGGGTTTGGGTTTCTTCTCTGTTGATGTGTTGGCAGAAGAATTGATTGAACTTCCTATTTCTTATATACTGTATTGATGATGTTGATAGTTGTTTTATCACTCTTTAAGACTGTTGTCTGGCTCAAGGTTTTATGTTTCTCATTTATTACCTTGGGTTGTTCTTCCATGTTGTGGATGGGCAAACTAGGTAGTAGGTAGTAGATCTTGATGAGGACCAAGCTGGAGAGTTATGACGATCTGGAGGCTGATGTGTAATTTTCTACTATACATATACGATGTTTCCACTGAAATTTCTTATGTATATACTCTGAGTGAACTTGTAGTGAGACTTCTTATACAGATTCTGATGATGTAATCCAAATGTTGTAGGGATATTTTCATCATGATATGAAAGTTTAAGATTATGTTCAATTGTGCTTCGCTATTATATCTTGTTGTATATGTTCTGTTATATTTTATCCCTGCGTTGTGAGTTATAAGACATGTTTCATGTATGTTATTCAATCCTGATGATTGTCCCTTATCGACTTGGCACATCATATAACACACTTCTCCTTGGTTTGTGCGGGTGGTACGGGGTGGTCGTCACATTTGGTATCAGAGCTTTGGATAATTTGTTTTATTCAAAGTACATGGGCGTAATGATGTATGAAGATGTGATTGCACTTTCCTAATGGATGAATACTTTATTATAGTGTATAGTATAGCAGCGCTTGAACTCCATTGTAGTTTTTCTCATTTGTGGACTAATCGTTCTATTTTCAAATTTAGAATGAGTCATCGATCTTTGAGACATACTGCTAGGGAAGAATCTGTTCCTAGAGGGGGACATGGTGGTTTACCTGACTACCTAGCTATGCTCGAGGTCATTGTGGCAGCGATCATGAGGAGGTTAATCCTCCAGAAGAAGCCACAATATATGTTGGTGTTCAGGTGCAAGTAACTAGGGTGGTTGATTTCGCTAAGCTGTGTAAGCATTTCACTACTCTTTGAGAGAGGCCGTTCAAGGAGACGGAGCCGATTATATAGAATCAAGGGTGGCTTGATACTTGTGTTCGAATATTTAGAGACTTGGGTATTGATGATGCTACTAAGAGGAAGCTTGCACTGAGACAGCTACAAGACAGAGTTATGGATTGTGGAACTTTGTCACTTTAAAGACCCATGAAGACTAGATCACTTGAGACTAGTTCCGAGTCAAGTTTGAGACAAAGTTCATTTCTACCACCCAGAAATAAGTTCTATTCAAAAAGTTTGTTGAGCTAAAACAGAATGGTCGACCAGTGTTGGAATATTTTTCTGATTTTGAAGCTTTGTCCAAGTATGCTCGTTCATATATTGAGACTCCTTACCTAAAAATCTTGAAGTTTGTCATGGGCTTGGATACATATTTTGGGAAGCAGTTGGTTGATCATCTGGATGGCCCTTATGAGAAGATTGTTGAGAAAGCTTTGAGGCACGAAAGTTTGTTTCCTAAGGAAGAAGTTGTTGTCGTAAGCAAAGAGGATCCGAAACCACAACAGGGTGGCAATAATATAACGTGAAACGGAAAGAGGAAGCAACAACAACATCAAGGGAAGGATGGCCAGAAGAAGCAGAAAAGAGAAGTGACTTACTACAAATGTCAGCATAAGGGCCATTATTCCAAGGATTGTAAGAATCCGAAAGCTGAGAGGAAGTTCTATAATTGTTGTAAGCCTGGGAATAATAAGAAGGATTGTCCAGAACTGTCAAAGGGTAAGCAAATAGTGAAGGCATATGCTTTGGAGGTTGTTCCAAATTCTTCTAGAGCTCCTACAACGGAGCAAAAAGGGAAGAGAGTTGTTGTTCAAGATACGCTTTCAATCGGCAATGTTTCAGTTCGAGTGTTGTTTGATACTGGAGCATCGCATTCTTTCATTTGCAATGAGCATATGTGCCAATTGGGTTTGGAACCCGAGATTTGTGATAGACCATTGGTTGTGACTAATCTAGTATGGGGTTCATCTAGTCTGTGTATGCTTTGTCGTGGTCTAGTGTTGTCAAGTCATGGTTGCTCCTTTGTGTGTGATTGCTTTGTTTTGAACTTTGTTGGGTTTGGGATTATATTGGGTATGGACTGGCTCAAAAGGTATCCGGCTAAAGTGGATTGCGAGAAGCTCGAGGTGACAATCTAGAATGTGGAAGGGTGAATGTTTGTGATTCGATGTAAGCCATAAGATGGTGTCTTCATAAGCTTTTTATATTCGCTTGTGATTCCATGGGAAGACTTGTCATCTGTGTCGATCGTTAGTCAGTTCGATGATGTCTTCGGAGAGGTCAAAGGTTTGTTGCCGCATCGCGGGATTGAGTTTAGGATCGATTTGGTCGAAGGAGCTAGACCTATTGTTATGCCCCTTAGGCAGATGGCTCCTAGAGAACAACAAGAGTTAGAGGTGCAAATTAGTGACCTTTTGAGTAAAGGATTCATTCGAACGAGTGTGTCCGAATAGGGTGCACCAGTTGTTTTTACAACCAAGGTTGATGGATCTTTGGGATAGAGCATAGATTATCGTGAGCTGAACAAGGTGACTAAGAAGAAGTATCAATTGCCGGGGATAAATGACTTGTTAGATCATCTTCACAAAGCCAAGGTGTTTTCCCAAATGGTTTTGGCGATGGGATTTCATCAGTTGAGAGTGGCAAAGGATAGTGTGCCTAAGACAACTTTTAGGACACGATCCGATTACTTCAAGTGGTTGGAGATGCCATTTGGATTGACCAACTGTTTGCGAACAAATTATACAATTGTATACAACTGTAAAATTCGTTCGTCTTTCCTAAACAACAAGGATCGTTGTAGAGGGTGTCGAACTCTAGGAACAAATTATTTTATTATTAAATCTAATCAAGTTATCCCTAATGTTTGATTGGTTGAAAACAAAGAAAATAGCAAAATTAAATAAAAGAGAGTTTTAACAATAAGTGAAAGCAATTAGGGGATAATGGCATAGATCAGATTCACAATCATCAATAGCCAAAAGATTAACCAGATCTAATACATGTTTCTGTCACAAACATGAATCAACGATAATAGGTTTTTAGAAACAAATATGTAAATAACGACAAGCATAGCCTATGCAGGAGCTCAGCTCTACAACCATAGGCTATCAGGACAGATTCACTATTTTATTTCTAAAACCCTAAATATTAAATCTAAATCTGATAAGTGTTAGATCGAACTCGAATATACCCTGTGAAGGAGCACAGCTCTTAAACGACACAGGGTATGAAGGTTCAGATCTAACCCTTAGTTCATATCTAGATCTACATACATGAAGTTCAAATCTTTTGGCTATGCGATTCATATTGAATCATATCTATTAGCGTCATCACCGACTAATCAAAGGGGATTAGCTAGACATAGCTAAAAGAAAAGAAAAGAAAAAGAAAATAAACGACATAAATAAAATGCAATAAAAACTAAATAGAAGAGAGAAAGAAGAGTTTTATTCCAAGAAAAGGATTACAGAATAAAACTGAGTGTGTTTTACAATGAATGAGATAAAGTGTATTTATAGCTGATATGACAAAGGCTACTTGGCAAATTCCATAATGTGGGACTAAAGAATTAGCCCAAATAACACATAAGCTAGTGTGAACGGGGTTGTAGAGTAAGAGGCCTTGTAAGTGAGCCAGTGTGAACGCGTGCAGTGCATGAATGAGAAGCCTTGCAAAGGAGCTAATGTGAACGCTACATGAGTGAAATGGTCTGCAATTGAGCCAATGTGAACACAATATGAGTCTTTAGTGAGCCAAGTCTACCCAACTAAACTCTATTTGCAACCGTTCTTCAAGCTTTAAACTCTTCAAGCTTTAGTAATTTTAACTTCACTCTTTTTCAGCAAATTCTTCATGCTTTATTCATCAAATGCTCTAAACCATGATTCTTGTCAACAATCTGAAAACACAGCTATAAATACACAATATCAATTATTTAAAAAGATAAAATAAGATAAATATGCGGATAAAATATACACATTTACGTGTATATCAAATACCCCCACACTTATCTTTTTATTCGTCCTCGAATAAACTAAACTAAGATATGCCACACTTTCGTAGGAAACACGATTGCATTTAGCGTATGCAACAAGCCGTTAGACCTCTGGGTGTCCCCAGTAGGACGAGTGTTGTCTCGTGAGGGTTTTCAGCGGATACTACCCACAAAATCCAATGCGTCTTATGTACGCGGATTAATCAAACAATATATTTAAGGTTTTTCACATTCCAAGGATTTCACCTAACTTCAATAATAACAGTTTAGCCCCAAATTGTCCATCCCATAATCAGTGCAAAAATGAACAAAAAATTTTAAAGCTGAATCGTAATTCCTTGATAACACTGTAATTGTCTTGAAGGTTAAGAGCGTGGTGTCAACCAAAGTTCTACACATCGATAATGTGCACCCAATCATTTATTCTTTTTTTTTTTTGAACAATTTTGCACCAGTGTAACTGTAGTGTATTGGATGTGAGTTATGCATAGATGAAGGAAAATTTTGTAAGTTCTAAAAATATTCTAGATAAGAGGGTAAGTGTATTAGTTGAACTTCAAATTACAAAAGATAAAGCACTACTAAGGCACATATGAACATTTTTATTTCCTTTCATCTCCTCTACTATAATCCTCACTTCCAAGTACAGTATAATGGATGTGAATGGAATGGAAATGGATGCTCCATAGTCAAGAATGATGAAGACTATTTGATTTAGAGAGACTCTCTCTTTATTTCATTTTTTTTCTTCTTTTTTTTCTTTTTCTTTTTCTTTTTCTTTTGCATGATGAATGGAGATGGAATGATGACGTACATGATTTCATTTGATTCCTCCTCTACTATCAACACTTCATGAAAGGAAAGTTTTGTGCCCTAGTTACTCTACTTCTATAACCTTAATTCAACGCACAAGTCTGGATTGATGTTATACAAAAATCTGAAAGGAATGATAAGCAAAGTTTCGTAAGATAGATAACCCATATAAAATAAGATGTGGTATATGGTTATCCTACCTTAAAACAAGTACGGAGTGGGTGGTGTAATATTGGTATAAAAAGTGACGTTTTTGACCTTTAAACAAAGGTTCTTGAGTATACCAATATAAGATAAACTTGTCGAAACATGGATGTAAATCGACTAAAAACTTGGGTTTGAATAATGTAGGGTATCAAAGAAGAATGCTACAATGAGTCATTTCTCCTTAATTGGGCCAAGTGGATTTTAGAACTTACGATTTTGAAATTTAGAGTGAAAAGAAAATATTATGCATGAAAACGAACTCAGAAATTCCAACATATGTAGGTGCAAACTCATTTTTATTTCTTGATTTTTTTTTTTTTTTTTGATTTTTTTTACTTGCACATTCTAACACGTATAACAAGGGTTGACACGCTTACTCCAGAACGCGACTAACGTCTACACAGTCTCAAGCTAGCATCTTAAAAAGATACATTACGATTCAATGAATAAATAATGTTCATTCCCATCACCCAACAATTCAACTTATCAAACAAGAACCAAGGTGTTATTTATGAATTTAAGTTAATCCTTGTTCAATGAATGACCTAGTTCATAACATTTGATTGCTGATGTAATGTAAACCCCCCCACACTTGAGTGTGACTGTGTCCTCACAGTCGTTAATCAGACATATCTTAGTGAAAGGGAAATAAAAATAAGAGGGTCAGAACGGCTTACCGGATATGTGTGCAGAAAATACGCAGTCATCGAATAGATGTACCGGTCCACAATGGACCAATGGATCAGCCTCATTAAGATTATGAGACACAGCTTCAGCATAGAAAACCAAATCATAAAGGATTTTGTATTACATGTCAGATTTGGAAAAACAAAATTCGTTTTTTCAAAAGTTTGAGTTGCTAATTTTAAAGTTTTGAGCTTACAATTGATCCTAAAATCGAATTGAATTTCTGTAGCAACTAAAGAGAGGTCATCGAGCTGGGGTTACGTAAAAGTCTCAAAAACAAAGTTTGATTTGTTCAGATGATGTATAAATTGAGAGACGTGTGCAGCATTCTCACCCCCACAATGGTTTTGAGAAATATTGTTCAGTTTTTCTTTGATATTGGAAATTTTGTTGACTAAAGGTTCATTCATAAACCTAAAGTTAAAACCAAACAAGTGAATTTTCAGTAAATTTCGAAATCGTGTTTTCTCAAAAACAGTATTATTCCAAAAAGAGTTCATATACTGCAGAAATTTATCATTGAAAAACAAGTGATCAAAGTGAGATTCAGTTGAAATGATCAATTCACAAGGGGTTTCAACAGTTTCAGAAAAATTGTCATTGTGTCCAACCTCAAGAATTTCAAAGTTTTCAAATGATTTAGTTTCAATTTCAGTCCCAACAACATTATCGTCAATCGATTCAAGAAGTTTTCGCTCATCAAAGTCATCCTCACCTAAACAGTTGTTACCCACATCGTCACTTCTTTCAAGTTGACAATCTAAAGTTGATAAATTTTCAAAATTTTCAGAATTTGAGAAAGGAAGGCCAAATCGAAGGTTGACGTCTTTGTTTTCAAGAGAATTTGAATTCAAATCAATTACCGAGATTTCAACAACTTCATTAAGATTTTCATCAATTTCAAAAGTTGTTAGTTGACAATTTTCGATTTCAGTAAGAGTTGAATTTTCAGAAGAAGCATCAGTTTGAGTTTGAAATTCAGTTTCACAGAAATCAGTGTTTTGAGCTGCAGATTTTCCAAAATTTTCGTTTTCCTCGACAGTCATATCGTCAGAATCATCAATAATCGTTATATAATGCTGTGACGAAGTTAATGGCTGATTATTTGTTTCAAAAGAAACATTGGCAGAAACTTGTTTGTTACTAGATTGGGATTTATAGTTGTTGAACAAGCTTGTAACTTCAGTTTGAAGAAGAGAAATTTGATAAACAATCCTATAAGAAACTTGTTTGCTATCGTCCATTTTTTGAGCCAGTTCTTCAACGTAAGTCAAGCCAAGTTTCATGGAATCCTCAAAGTCATCAACATCATTAATTCCCTCAAGTAATTGATTTTCTAGATTTTGCCAAAATTCAATGGTGTATTGAGATAGTAGTTCAATGATACGCATGTTTTCTATATCTTTATTTTCAGAATCTTTTTCATCTAAAGTTCGCGCCCATTCCTTGATTTCCTCGCGACAAATCCAAATTTCATGCATTATTTGATCAATTTCATTCAGGCTTTCTTTAAGAAAATCGTTAGACACATTAGATTTCAAAATGTTGTTTTTTAGATTCATCGTTTCTATGCGTTCCTCATTGGTTGACCTTAAAAATTCATCCACCTCATCTCTTAGAAGTTGTTCATTATTTAATTTCCACCACCAACATCGCCAAAAATTTAGCTTGTTCGCAACACATTTTCCATATTCGATAACCAAAAGTCTACCTCCACTCGTATTACAAAAATCATTTTGGTTTTCAAAATTTTCGTTGAAACCCATGTTGAAATTGTTTTGAAATTCAGCATTTTTCTTATCCATTTGCGCTAATAGTCGACTTATCTCAGATAAATTCTCATTAATCCTAGAATGACAATTTTCATATTCGGGTACAATCATTTGATGAGATTGGTGGAAATTATTAGAAAAGTTTTCAGCTTGAAATTCAATCTGATTTGAATTGAAACCAAAATCATTTGAATTTTGAAAAGAATTGTAATTTTGGTTGTTCATGGGGCAAGCGCGCATATACTAGAAGAAGAGAGTTTTTCATTGAAAAATCAGTTGCAAAATTTGTGGTTCAAAAGAAGCTCTAGAAAAATTGTTAAAATTAACAACTTCGGATTGTATGAATACAGGTCTGGGCCAGGTTCGGACACGGGTTATCAGTGTGCCACGAATCACCGTAGAAACACAACTGAAGGTTTAAGTACCTGTTTGAGTTCGAAACTCTACCGTTTCTTAGACACCTCAGAGAGTATCAATCCTAATTGTCAATTTAACGAATATTTTGTCCTATGAGCTTTGGGGAATCCTCGATTCAATTTCAAAAATAAACTTTCAATTAATCCCACATTCGTTTTAAAATTTTAAACCACACATCAACAGGCAAAATATTCAGTCACAGAATGAACAGTCTCAGAACAGTCGCAGAACAGGAAATTGCAGAAATAATTTTTTTTTTTTTTTACAAGCAAGCCAATCTCCTGCAGAAGATTTTTACAAGCGATTTCTATATACTTTTCTTTGCAGCAGCAATCCCTGTAGAGTTAGAAAATACTCACCTTGATCGGCAGTCCGTCCAGTGCAGTTGAGTCGCGCTAGCGCGTTCACACCCCACTTGGTATGCAACCGCTCGAACCCTGAATAGTCCGCTGTTTTCTGTTGTTGTCGCCTTTTATTTATTGCTTGACTGCGCTGCGGCACGGGTTCGGGCTAGGAGCCCGAATTTTTTTTTTTAAGGTCTTTTTCTAATTTCCGCCGTACCTGTTTTCAAAAATTCTCTCTCCCTCTCCTTTTTTTTAAGGAGAGAAACTGAGTCTAAAAACAAAAGAAAATCAAAATAGAATTACAAATAAAAGGAAATAGATTTTTTTTTGAATTAAACTAAACAAATGATAAGAAAACAGAAGTGAATTCAAAAAATAAAAACTAAACTAAAAAGAAAAAAGAAAACGGCTCGACTAAACAAAAGAAAAGAACTCAACTCAAATTAAAAAAAAAAAAACTCAAAAGAAGAAACTAAACTGAGCTAAATAAAAACAACCCGATAAACAAACTTTTGACCCAAAAATCTAGACCCATTCCTTGTTTATTCAAATCAACCTGCGCCAAAACTAACAGAGTACACCGCACCCCAATTTCTCACTTTACTCGCCCCTTTATTTATTTGCTTCAAAATCGTTCCAAATCTCACAAATTAATGAAGCTCGAAAACAAACAAAGACCAAATCAATTAATTGTCCAATCCTCTTTTTTTTTATAAATCCCCTAAACAAACTCCAGAAAACACAACTATGGGATTTCAAAACTCGCGTCTCTTTTTTTTTTCTGGGCGCAATCGAGTTTGGATTTCGAATTGGAGGTGCTTGCGTGATTTCGATGAGGGGGAAACGCATGAGTTTCTGGTTGCTGCAGTGTTTTGAGGAGAGATGGTGGTGTGTAGAAGGGGGTGTAGAAATTGAAGGAGGGTCGGTTTGTACGATGAGGAAGCTGCTTTTGAATTGGATGCAGAGGGTTCGATGATGTGTTTGTGGATAATTGATGAGCTGCGGTTTGTAGTAACACCACCAAAATTAGTTTGCTGATCGGACTCCACCAAAAACAAACGGACAGACTTCCATTCTACCAAAAACAGCGGTGTAGAAATTTGTGAAACAATGGGGATGTTAGGTGGTTCAATTGGGTGGTGATGGTATTGCGGACGTGGGCTTTTTTTTTTTAGAAGAAGAGGATTGTGAATGTTATTGACAGTGTACGTCAGAACCAGATGAAGTTGGTGAGTAGTTTGTGATACGGGGATGGTGTCGTAGTGGTTTGTGATTGGAGGCAATTGTTTTGTGAAGTGTATGAATGGTGGTGGAAGTCTGTGGAGAAGATGGGAGGATTTGCGGGGCTAGAAGGTAGTGGTGGTGCAGGCTTTTGTTGAGGAAGGGAGATGTAAGAGCTGGTGTTAACAGCTGGTATGAGGTGAATGCAGTGTTGTTGATCCGGGAGTTTGTGATGGAGTTGGCAACACAGGCAGTTTTGGAAAAGGATGTGGGTATGAGGCGAGGTGGTCTGTTGGGATGACTGGATTTGTGGTGAATGTGTGATGTTTGCTGGGTGGCGAAAGGGGAGTTGTTGGGATGATGAGGGTGCTCGGTAGGAGGCAGAAATTACACAAGCAATGGGTGCGACGCTGGCTTTGTTGTATGTGGTTTTCGTGAATAGAGTATTTGCTGGTGTTAGGGGTAATTGGACAGTGTGTGGATGTATGATGAAGGAGGGTGGTACACTTGCTGTAGTGGTGTTTTTTCGAAGTGTGGGAAGAGGTGATGAACAAAGTGGTGACTAGGTGATATGCAGGAGGTGAAAGCAGTGGTTTGTGGTCGGAGTTATGTAACTGTGGTGATCGTGGCAGAATATTTGGGCAGAGGGGTTCTTGACAAGACGTGAAAGATGTTATGAAGTAGTGGGTTGTTGGGCAAGACGGTGGGATTAAAGATGTTAATGATGCTGGACAGAGAAAAACAAATTGTAAATTAAAAAGGAATTGTTTTTTTTTGTGTAAATAGAATAAGGAAAAGAGGAAAAACCTTGTAAAAGGGAAAGAAATAAATAAGAAAAAAGGAAAGAAATTTGTTTTTTTGTTTTTTTTAATTGTAAAAGAAGATAGAAATGAAACGGAAGAGAAATTAGAAGGTTAAAAGGGGAAAGAAATCAAACCGAAAATGAAACAAAAGGCAAGCATTTTTTTTCTATCTATGCTAGAAAACAAAAGAAACAAAATAAAACAAAAAATATTTTTGTGTTTTTTCTTTTTTTTTTAAAAATAAAATAAAATAAAAATTAACCCGAAGGATCTACAAATTTAAATTATTTTGGTCCCCGGCAACGGCGCCAAAATTTGTTTGCGAACAAATTATACAATTGTAAACAACTGTAAAATTCGTTCGTCTTTCCTAAACAACAAGGATCGTTGTAGAGGGTGTCGAACTCTGGGACCAAATTATTTTATTAATAAATCCAATCAAGTTATCCCTAACGTTTGATTGGTTGAAAACAAAGAAAATAGCAAAATTAAATAAAAGAGAGTTTTAACAATAAGTGAAAGCAATTAAGGGATAATGACATAGATCAGATTCATAATCATCAATAGCCAAAAGATTAACCAGATCTAATACATGTTTCTGTCACAAACATGAATCAACGATAATAGGTTTTTAGAAACAAATATGTAAATAACGACAAGCATAGCCTATACAGGAGCTCAGCTCTACAACCATCGGCTATCAGGACAGATTCACTATTTTATTTCTAAAACCCTAAATATTAAATCTAAATCTGATAAGTGTTAGATCGAACTCGAATATACCCTGTGAAGGAGCACAGCTCTTAAACGACACAGGGTATGAAGGTTCAGATCTAACCCTTAGTTCATATCTAGATCTACATACATGAAGTTCAAATCTTTTGGCTATGCGATTCATATTGAATCATATCTATTAGCGTCATCACCCCCTAATCAAAGGGGATTAACTAGACATAGCTAAAAAAAAGAAAAGAAAAAGAAAATAAACGACATAAATAAAATGCAATAAAAACTAAATAGAAGAGAGAAAGAAGAGTTTTATTCCAAGAAAAGGATTACAGAATAAAACTGAGTGTGTTTTACAATGAATGAGATAAAGTGTATTTATAGCTGATATGACAAAGGCTGCTTGGCAAATTCCATAATGTGGGACTAAAGAATTAGCCCAAATAACACATAAGCTAGTGTGAACGGGGTTGTAGAGTAAGAGGCCTTGTAAGTGAGCCAGTGTGAACGCGTGCAGTGCATGAATGAGAAGCCTTGCAAAGGAGCTAATGTGAACGCTACATGAGTGAAATGGTCTGCAATTGAGCCAATGTGAACACAATATGAGTCTTTAGTGAGCCAAATCTACCCAACTAAACTCTATTTGCATACGTTCTTCAAGCTTTAAACTCTTCAAGCTTTAGTAATTTTAACTTCACTCTTTTTCAGCAAATTCTTCATGCTTTATTCATCAAATGCTCTAAACCATGATTCTTGTCAACAATCTGAAAACACAACTATAAATACACAATATCAATTATTTAAAAAGATAAAATAAGATAAATATGCGGATAAAATATACACATTTACGTGTATATCACCAACGCACCAGCGTAATTTGTGGATCTTGTGAATAGGATATTCATAGATCAGTTGAACAGGTTCATGCCTGTGCTCGTGGATGATATTCTAGTTTACTCCCAGAATAAGGAAGAGCATAAGACACATATGCGAGTTTTTTGGAAATCTTGCGAAAGCATCAGCTAAGAGATAAATTTTCGAAGTGTTACTTCTAGAAAAGTGAAATGAGGTTCTACGACCCATGTTTTTTCTGGAAACAGAATAGCGGTGGATCGTGTATGGATCGCTTACGATCCAGGCAAAAAAAAGCGTGGGATCGGATTGAAAAATGGCATGGACAGCGTGGATAGATCGAATCGTATGGTGATGGACCGGCTAGTACGGTATGATCGAGTGGATCATATAAGCCTTGAAGGATCAGCCAAAAAGTATGGATCGTTGTGAAAAAACTTCGATCGGTTGAAGAATTGGAAAGCAATGTAGATAGAATAGGGTGATGGATAGTGGTGTATGGATCAGCTCAAAATGCGATGCGCATGCGTGGATCAGTTGTGAAATCATGAAGCGCACATGGTGAAATAGAAGATCGGATCGAGTGTGATTCAATGGATCAGAAAAATCAAAGGATCAGCCCGATGGATGGATCGTTGCACACAAAACTGGATCAGGAAAAGCATGGATCAGTGAATTTGGTGATCATCCCATAGCTCACACGATGGATCGGACAAAACCGATGGATTGGAAAAATGAGATGGAGCGCATGGCAAAACTAATGGATAGGAAGATCAGTGAAAAACCATGATATGCATACGATGAAATGGCGGATCAACTCGGGTGAAAACGAGGAGCGATCGATGGGATGGATCGTGCGCAATCCATTGATGGATCGTGCGTGATCCATTAATCGGATCATTTGTGATCCATTGGTGGATCAGTAGGCGTGATCTATATAATAATTACAAAATAAAATTTATTCTTGATTCGATGATGAGCAAAAATTCGATATGAATTCAGATGAAATGTTCAAAGCATAGTCAAGTGTTCGTTGATCCTGTGATAATGCAACAAAGTTGTGAAGACGACTCAAGATGATTTAAGTCCATGGATAATGGCTTGCTCGAGAAGGCGCTTGAGCTTATAGATATTCGTCAAGGTGGATGACTAGTGTTGAAGTGCCAAGGGAATGTCGTTAATTGTAGGTTCTAGAGATCTCAAAGCAGGGATATAATGGGGGCAACCAAAGACTAGATGATTAGTCGAGTATCCTGGGCAGTCACGATGGGCCTAAATATGAGTCATGGTGGTGCATGGAGTTTTGCTAGAACCGGGTTACCATTTTCCCTTGACGGATGGCAATATGGGTCAGTCATATGATTAATGATGGATTCAAGACAAAGTAGACTATGATAGCCAAGGTCATGAATGTTTATTGTTTGCTTGTACTGTCTTATGCGGATTATTCGACGTGAAGGGAGATATCTCTTAGGCTGCTTGTCTGATGTTGGTTTAGGCCTTCGAGTCTTGTACTTGGGAGGTGTTGAACTTGATTAGTGTGGTCTATGCTTGATAATTGGTTGCTATGAATGTTGTTTTTGTCCCTTCTCTAATTCTATAGAAAGGCCACCATCGTAGGATGTCGAGGAGATGGGTTTGGGTTTCTTCTCTGTTGATGTGTTGGCAGATCAATTGATTAAACTTCCTATTTCTCATATGCTTTATTGATGATGTTGATAGTTGTTTTATCGCTCATTAAGACTGTTGTATGACTCAAGGTTTTAAGTTTCTCTCTTAATACCTTGGGATGTTCATCCATGTTGTGGATGGGCAAACTAGGTAGCAGGTAGTAGATCTTGATGAGGACCATGTTGGAGAGCTACGATGATCTGGAGGCTTACGTATTATTTTCTACTATACATATATATTGTTTCCGCTGATATTGCTAATGTTTGATACTCTGAGTGAACTTGTAGTGAGGCTTCTTATACAGATTCTGATGATGTAATCCAGATGTTGTACGGATATTTTCATCATGATATGAAAGTTTAAGATTCTGTTCGATTGTGCTTCACTATTATATCATGTTGTATATGTTCTATTATATTTTATCCCTGCGTTGTGAGTTATAAGACATGTTTCATGTGTGTAATTCAATCCTGATGATCGTCCACTATTGATCTGGCATGTCATTCAATGCACTTTTCCTTGGTTTGTGCGGGAGCTACGGGCTGTCATCACATTTGGTATCAGACCTTTGGTTAATTGGTTTTATTCAAAGTTCATGGGCATAATGATGTATGGAATATGTGTTTGTGTTGGAGAATAGAGTTTTGATGACAACAACCTTATTTCAATTATCATTGATTATAAAAATATATACTAACATCTTTATCTAGAATATATATATATATATATGTATGTATGTATATGTATATATATATATATGTATGTATATGTATATATATATGTATGTATATGTATATATATATATATACATATGCAGGATTTGTACAGGAATTAATACCGAAGACTGTACAGCTTATTAGAGATTCAGAATTCAGAGTAGATTCAGGACTCATGAGTAATCAAGATTTCAAGAGTTCAAGAGTTCAAGAATAATATATTTATAGAGTCTAGATTTTTGTAAGACTCTAAATAGCACTCCAGGTTCAAATCCAAATTCAAATTCTGATTTTCAATTCTTTCCTCAATCCTATCTAATTTGTTTTTTCCTCAATCTTCTTTATTTTGTTTTTATATTTGTTTCTATTTTTATTCTTCTTTGTTTTTCAAACTAAAATTTACATATATATACTTTATTTAAATTTTATACAATTTAAAACCTTATAATTTTATAAATATATTTATATAGTTTAAGAATATGTTTTCATATGTTTTTCTATCATATAATATTGATTTACAACATTAGAATTTTACTCAAGAATTTCCAGAATTAATTTTATATCAAAATACTTGAAAAATGATTCAAAAATGAAAATTACACATGACTATGTCGACATAGCAAAATATGTATGTTGACATATAACAGCTATTTTTCTAATTTTGAAGGGAAGTGTCTTTTCACTATTTGAAACGCTTCGGAACCGTTGCAACCCTTTATACTCTATAAAAAGAGGTTAAAACCAAATTTTTTAGCATCTCTTCTTCTCCATCTTCATCCTCTTTCATCCTACCATTATTCTTAATCATTTTCATGGTTTTTACACTAGTACTCTGTCGAATTGACTTCTGAATTGATCAATTTTCTTCTCTCTACTCTCTGAATCAAGTGTTATTGAAGAGTTATACGGTTGTTTTGTAATTGCTTGGGTTGAATAAACCCTGTTTGTTAGTCAAAGAGTAATCAGTGTATACTTGTAGCCGTGAAATCAACGAATATGAGTCTGTGTGCCCTTGTTGAGCCGTGAAATCAAGGGATAGGAGTCGGTGCCTCCTTGTTGAGCCGTGAAATCAAGGATGTTGTATTTGACTATTGGAAATAGTAATAAAACTCTGCACAATCCAGTGTTGTGCGGGACTGGACGTAGAAGTGATCTGAACCAGTATAAAATCCGGTGTATTCTTTCTTATTCCGCACTTTTACTTTCTGTTTATTTTACTTCTGTGTTTGAATCTGTGTCTGTGATTGTATTTTTGTTGTTCGATTCAGTTCACTTTAGGTTTTTGTTTTGTTTACATTCTTACAAACACTATTCACCCCCCCTCTAGTGTTTGATTTGCCTGAACGATCCATTCCGCAGTCCCTAACAGTTTGTACTTTCCTAATGAATGAATATTGTATTATAGTGTATAGTATAGTAGAGCTTGAACTCCATTGCAGTTTTTTCTCATGTGTGGACTAATCATTCTATTTTCATACTTAGAATGAGTCGTCAATCTTCGAGACATATTGCTAGGGAAGAGCCTGTTCCAAGAGGGAGATATGGTGGTTTACCTGACTATCTAGCTATGTTCGAGAAGTCATTGTGGCAGCGATCATGAGGAGGGTACCCGCTCCAGAAGCAGCCGCAGTATATGTTGGTGTTCAGGTGCAAGTAACTAGGGTGGTTGATTTCGCTAAGCTGTGTAAGAATTTCACTACTCTTTGAGGGAAGTCGTTCAAGGGGGCGGAGCCGATTATATAGATTCATGGGTGGCTTGATACTTGTGTTCGAATATTCGAAGGCTTGGGTATTGACGATGCGACTAAGAGGAAGCTTGCATCAAGGCAGCTACAAGACAGAGCTATGGATTGGTGGAACTCTGTCATTTTAAAGACCCATGAAGATGAGATCACTTGGGATCAGTTCCGAGTTAAGTTCGAGACGAAGTTCATTTCTACCACCCAGAAATCGGTTTTTTTCAAGAAGTTTGTTGAGCTAAAGTTAAATGGTCGACCAGTGTTGGAGTATTTTTCTGAGTTTGAAGCTTTGTCCAAGTACGCTCGTTCATATACTGAGACTCCTTACCAGAAAAACAAGAAGTTCGTCATGGGCTTTGATACATACTCTACAATAAACACAATCTATTACAACATCATTTTTACAATGGGCATCGGCTTCCCGTTGTAATAGAGGGCAATTACAACGATCAATTAAGGCCCGTTATAATAGATGCCCTATACAGCGCCTTTTTTACAAAAGGTACTGGAAGCCCGTTGTAAAAGGTCTCTATTACAATGGTTCTTTCTGGCCCGTCATAATAGATATCAATTTTACAATGTTCACAAAATGCCCGTTGTAATAGATGTCAATTTTACAATGGACAAAGTGACCATTGCACTAGGTGCCAATTTTACAATGGCCAAAAAATGCCCATTGTAATCGTTATAACGAATGTCTACTGTGAATTTCCAATAATAAACAAATAATAATCACAATGTTTTCTTAACATTAATATTTATTATTTATTAGTATTTAATAATTTAGCATTAATAATATTATATATATTAGTCACATGTTACTAATTACTAACTATAATATTGCATTACCCATAATATTTATCAAATTAATCATATGCTACTAATATTTGTTAATCGTTAATAATATTATATTAATTATATGTCATTAATATTTATTATTTACTAATATTTAATAGTTAATCATTAATAACTAATTTACTGCTAAATACAAATTGGTAAAGTTTTCGAGAGAATCTTCGCCATATGAAAGTATTGAAGCAACTGATTATTTTAAAATATATTTTTTATAGCACATAATCATCAGTTCATCATTCCCTCAAATCAAAACGTAATTAATTAAAAAATATAAAATGTCACTTGTGTTGTTTTTGCTTTCAGAGACAAGACGTTTATTTTTGCTTTCAGGCTGATTTTTTTAATATGTGTGTTATATACATTTAAGCAAGAACGATGGGTGAATGAAGTATAAGTTTGCGACTATGAACAAGATATTTGCGAAGAGCACTTAATCATGGGAATTTAATTCACGATATTCAATTCACCTAATTTATAATTAATTGATTATTTATTTTTAATTGTGTAATATGCGTTTAATAATTGCAAATTACAAGAAAAAAATTGTAAAATTTCATTAAAATAAAAAAGTATTTCAAATAAATAAATTGTAAAATTTTGACTTGCTCGATTTAGTTCAAAATTTTAATTAAGGACTGGTAAATTACAGTTAATATTTATTAAATACATTAGATAATTAAAAAATATAATTAAGGACGAATAATTATTGTATTAAATATTACTATTAAATAATTTTCAGTTAATATTCAGTATTTAATGTTGGCTATGTAGTAGTAAATAATTGATAATTAAATATTACTAGTAAATAATTTAAAAGCACTAACTAAAAATTGTGAAAATAATTAATAAATGATATGTATTTATTTGAAAATAGGAGAGATATTATGAAAAAAAAACTTTTATAATCAAGTGGCAGTATTTATTTCTTAGAATTTAATATTTAAGAATTCAAAATTTCACAAACCATACTGGTGTACTAAAAAAAGGGCAGCGACATAGTCACTAATTTAAACCACTAGATGTAGTCTAACAATTGCTACTATCCGTCATTCACAAAATTAACCCATATGGAAGGAACGAGCGACTCCCGATTCCTTTCTTCTCACGTTCTTCTTTTTCCTTTTTCTAGGTTTTCTCATTCTGAATCGCGAATTCGATAACTAACTTTTCATTGATTTTAGCTTATGTCAATTGGATCAATTCCTCATCGAATTTTTTGTGCATCCTATTAATCGACTGTTGGATATAGAAGCAGGGCACAGATCTTTTTGATTTTCAGATCTGGTAGTAGTTTAATGAGTATTCGAAGTTGAAGGAACACATGCGGCTGTATACTAACAAGGATCTACTGATAGAGTTGGATGGAGAAGGCTATCATCGATGATTACGAATCAAATATTTTAAATTTCCAATTCTGTCATTTTTTATCCGTAAGTTGAAGTTTTTTGTGGTAAATTTTCCATTTACGTATTGATTCCAATAAACTCTTGCAATTAGAATATTAGGATCAATATTTTTTGGTTCCTTTAATATTTGTTGAGAATCCAACTGATCTCTAATCTAGGGTTACGAAACCTTAGATTTGTTATTCTTCCTCCTTCTAGTTCTGAGAAAAATATGAGTTTTGACTTAGAAATTTAAATAGTTGAGAAACTATGTGAAATATTTGCTCTCTAACCAGTTGCACTTTCAGCTTCAATTATTGGAATACACCATTTCATGTTTGCTAAGTTGCCCACTGTATACTTTAATACCAGCCTTTTAACATTTAGGATTTAATAATCTTTTTACTTAATACATTTTAATTTTCAAATTCCCTTATTTGTATTACATGTTTCACATAAGAGGAATCTCCATTTTTTTTAGAGATAACTAGAGTTATACTTCAAAGCAAATAACTAGAATGAGTAATTCACGCATGTCCCATCTGTTTTACAGCCTCTACTTGGCCTTAACTGGCTAGCCTGCCACATTGGAAAATTAAAATGCTTTGATGCCAATACTGTTGCAAGGAAGAACTTAGTATGTGCTAAGGCGCTTATTAAAGTCACCCCGAATAAGACGTTGCCTTCTCAAATCAAGGTTAGAATTGAAAATCGTGATTTTCTAGTTGATGTTAAATACATATGGCAACCTAAAATATGCACGAGATGTAAAGTTTTTGGTCATACTATTGATACATGTACTGAAATTGAAACCATTGTTCCTCTTCCTAAAACACCTCTACCACGTTTGTGTCTGGGTCCCTAAGGCAAAACTGGTATTGGTAGTGCCTCCTGTCTTGCCTGATGTCCCTCCAGATCCAAATATCTCTTGGAACGAGCAGGAGGAAGCATGGGTGCATGCCCCTTCTGGGATGCATTGTGACAGAAACGATGTGCTTTTTATTTTTATTGGTGAAGAAGTGGAAGACCGAAGTTGTCTTTTCTTTAGCCCAGTTGATAATCAGGTATGATGGTGAGGTTGGTGAAAACAATGAAATTCTGATAAATGATCCTTTATGGGATAAGGAACGACTATTAGCTCCTTTAAAAGTGGAAGATCTAGCACTTCGCTTTTTATCATATAAGCGTAATATGACTCCCTACACAGGCTATTTCTATGATGATGCTGATGTTGACGGCGATGATGGTTCTGATGGTGATGTTCCTTAGTTTCCATGTTTGCAATACTTAGTACCATGTAATGATATTTATTTTTGTGTAAATTTTGTTATGATAGTGACTGGACACTACAAAGCAGGAATGTTAATATGTGCATGTATGGAGTACCAGTATCTTTCTCTATAATAAAGGTGTTTGTGATCACCTAAAAAGTCGGTCGGCCTTGCAAAAAAAAAAAAAAAAAAAAACTAGAATGAGCCCTATGCTTGACACAGGGGCACCGTTTGGAATTTGGATGTATTGATTTTTAAAAGACTGGCTTACGTTGATTACCTAGCAACAGTGATTTTAAATGTTACTGTACACCACTATATTTACAGGAGGTACAAAAATATTATGACAGCCAAAACATGTTTTATGAAACAACCATGTGTTAGGAAAACAAACAGAAAGTAACAGCTATGGTATCTCCAAAAGAACTATGCGGAAAGCATATAAAACCAGCATAATTGGAAGTAGAAACTGAAGTCTAAACAATAGTGCTTTTGCTAGAATTCATGACATAAAATATTGTACAAATAGCACATAAAATATACAATGCAGTTTGATAAATGAAACCTAAGCATCAGTGCAAGCTAATGGAAAATGAGAACAAACAAATAGTACTCAAACAACACGCAGGACAAACGCTGCAAGTAGAAAGTACGACACAGACAGTACTACATAAAACTTGAAACTGGAGCACGGTGGCCTACAGGCTACATCTTCCTTCGTTTTTCTACTACCTTTCTAGTAGGCTTTTCAGAGCATACGTGTTATCTATTTTCCTATATTGGTTCAATACGTAGAGCATGTAAGCAAGTATTCACACATACATTGCACATCTAGTTATCATTACTATTATTATATTACTCTTAAAAAATGAACTTGATTATGGTTTCAGTCCTATCTCAAAACAGTTTTACTAAGGAATCTAGTAATACTCGCGCATGCATACCATAGTATAGATATCGGGCTGGCACCAAAATCAAACACTGCTGAGTATTGGAATTAGAAACAAAGGATTGAAACAGTATAAGAACTGTTGGCAAAATTTCATATGCATTTAAACATTGTAGCACCTACACATCAGCTACATGTACAGGGAAATCTGAGCTATGTATTAAGGGAGCTTGGAAAAAAAAAAAAAAAAAAAAAATTGAAAGGCAGTAAGTAAATTAAAGAAGTTAATATAGCATATGTAGTGAGTGAGTGGAACTTTTAGGCAAGGCAAATAAAATGGCATATCATACTTGTAGTGAGTGAGTGGAAATTTTAGTTCAACTATTTTGTCTAACTGTAAATTGATGTATCGATATGGTAACGTGGGAGGAACTTAATATAGTTTGTCAAAAGCGGTTACGTGGCAGTGTAACAGTATATAATTATGTGAATGTCATGTTTCTTTGAAAATACAAATTCCAAAAAATGGTTATTTCCAAATTGTTGGCTCATTAGTTTAATTGGATTATTAGAAAAAAAGTTAGAACAAACAAAAAAGTGCACGATAATAGGCACAAAGTTAATTTTTCCTGTCAAATAGTGTTTAATGTCATTCCTCTAACTCATGTTGGCATAATAATTATATTGATATGACGCCACAAGATTACATAGTTTTTTCAAGTGTACGAAGTTAGCTTTTCATTTTTAAATGGTGTTTAATATCATAATTGTGTCTGCGACTCATATTTTTATATTTTGTAGTTATACGTACAATATGTGTTTTTTTCCTTCCTTAGGCCTATGAAGTTTCTGTAGATCTGAGCTTCTATACACAGCAGAAGTATACTTTGATAGTATCTATATTGTAACTATAAAGTAACAAGAACAAAACTGAAAACAAAAGAACACACAAGATTTAACGAGATTTAGCAATAGTCTACGTCCTTGGGCAAAAGAGAATGATTTTCATTACCATAGTGGAGAAGCAAAAGAGAGATACATACACAGTTTCCACAAGATCTCTCTTAACAGCCGAAACCCTCACATTTTCTTTCAGCTGCTCTTTTTTTTCTCAATCATACTTTCCGCATGAAAAACAGAATACATATATGGGTTAGTTCTTGGGCTTTAGCTTTCAGCCCACATAATAAAACATTGCACTGAATGTATTTAGCTGCAGTAACATGCTCCAGGCTGCACCATATTCCACAATTCTTCACCTCAAATCATATTATAAAACATGAGATGATCACATACATAACGCTCCACTTGCCTCATAACCAGTTGCACCAAAATAGCTGCCTACGTACCCATGGGATCAAGCTGCCGTAGTTCATCATCATGTCTCAAAAGAGACTTCATAGTATTCCGAAGAACCCCCACCCCATCAGGTATCATACATCAAACATCAAGAACATTAATAAAGTCAAGACAATGCTTGAACTTGACCCTAGGAACTACTTTCGTCAACATGTCAGCTGGATTCTCTTTTGTATCAATTTTCACCAACAAAATTGGATTTTCAGCCAACACTTCTTGAATGAAATTATAACGCACATTTACGTGCTTTGTTCTTGCATGATGAACTTGATTCTTTGCAAGGCGAATGGCACTCATACTGTCACAATGCACAGTAAGTTGATTCTGCACCACTCCCAAGTCATTCAACAAGCTATGTAACCATACTGCCTCTTTAAAAGCTTCGATTACAGCCATATACTCCGCCTCGGTAGTAGACAGTGCTTCCGTCGACTGCAAAATCGATCTCCAACATATAGGACCACCTGCTAATGTAAACACGTATCCAGTAGTGGAACGTCTCTTATCGAAATCACCAACATAATCGGAGTCTATTTATCCAACACATAAATGATTGTTGTTCATGTCGCGCACAAATTCCAAACCCACATCAATAGTTCCAAAAGAAATCTCAAAATCCATTTGACCGCATTCCAATGCACTTTTCCAGGAGCATGCATGTAACGACTAACCATACTCATGACATGTGAAATGTCAGGTCGTGTACACACCATCGTATACATAAGACTCCCCACGGCATTAACATATGGTACATTTGCCGTAAATTGAATTTCATCATTGGAAGAAGGACACATAGTTGCATTTAACTTAAAATGAGCATCCAAAGATGTACTCACTGTTTTGGAGCTCTCGTTAATGCCAAACTTCTTTAATACCTTCTTCAAATATGCCTTTTGAGATAACCTTACTTTGCCATTCATCTTATCTCTTCGAATTTCCATGCCAAGAATTTTCTTAGCATCTCCAAGATCCTTCATTTCAAATTCAGTCGACAACCTGCATTTTAATTTGTCAATTTCAGATTTGCAAGCCGATGTAATGAGCATGTCATCTACATATAAAAGCAAATAAATGAAAGAACCATCACTTAGCTTTTCCAAATAAACACAATAATCATGGTGGCTTCTAGTGTATCCTTGATCTAACATAAAATGATCAAATCGTTTATATCATTGCCTCGGAGATTGTTTCAATCCATACAATGATCTTTTCAACTTACACATAAGATCCTCTCCATCGGAAGCTTTGAATCCACTTGGTTGAGACACATAAATTTACTCCTCTAAGTCTCCATGTAAAAACGCTGTTTTTACATCCATTCGATCAAGATTCAAGTCATATTGTGCTACCAAGGCTAACAAAATGCTAATAGAAGAGTGTTTCACAACTGGAGTAAACAACTTCATTATAGTCAATTCCCTCCTTTTGTGCATAGCCTTTTGCAACTAGCCTCGCCTTGTAGAAGACCTCATTCTTCTCTTCTCCTTCTTTCTTCGCATATACCCACTTACATCCAATTGTTTTCTTGCCTTTTGGAAGTTTGGTAAGAGCCCAAGTGTCATTCTTGTGAAGAGATGTCATTTTTTCACTCATAGCCTCTCTCCATTCCTTAAATTCAACACTATGAATAGCTGGCATATATGTTTCAGGAATTCCTTCATCATTAACAGACAAAGCATAGGTTACACAATCTCGAAACCAACCTGGCTTCTTGATATCCCTTCTTTGTCTGCTAGTGGCAATTGATTCCTTAACATTCCTCTCTGTTCCAACTTTTGAATAATCGGCACTACTCAGGTCAGCGGCGTTTTCATCAATTTCATCATCAGGATCTGCCATTTCAACAGCAGTTTTTAACCATTCAAGAGTAGTTTTTGACAATTCAGGAGCAGCTTTTGACATTTCTGCAATAATTTTTGACCTTTTAGCAGCAGTTTTTGACATTCCAACATCACCTGGACCTTGCGATACAACATCAAACTTCACACTCTGCACATTTTTGGGATTGTTGCAGCAGTTGAGGCTGCTGCTGCTAATTTCTGTTGGTTTAGCATCATTTGACTTCAGCATAGCATCTTCAATGAATGTAACATCTCTACTTATGATCATCTTCTTTTCAACAGGATTCTATAGTTTGAATATTGTGACACCACTCTTCATGCCAACAAAAATTGACTCAACAGCACTTGCACCAAGCTGGTTGTCCTTTACATGATACCAAGCATGACAACCAAATATACGAATCATATCACAGTCATAATCAGGCTTACCATACCATACTTCCATAGGTGTTTTTCCTTTCAATGCGGATGAAGGCAACCGATTTATAATGAAACATGCATATGTAACAGCTTCAGCCTAAAATGCTTTGCTCAAACCAGAATTTGATAACATACATCGTACTCTCTCTAGCAATGTATGATTCATTCTTTCTGCAACTTCGTTCTGCTATGGTATTTCTCTAACAGTGAAATCCCTTTTGATTCCCTCATCTTGACATACTTTATGACACTACAAGAAAATGTGCTTTTCACCACAAATAATGGTCAGCGTTTCGGTCAAGAATGCTAACAAAAGCATTCAGTAAACTAAAATTGAAAATCTGAATGTTGTTCTTAATTACCGACTTCATTTTAAGATTCGCGGCTACTTTGCTGCCTTGTTTTCTTTTTTTTACCGCTAGACACAATAAACTATTGTTCTTCCCCAAAATTCTTTTAAAACCTAATTAGAATCCTAAATGTATATGAATCCGCGACGAAGTCCCCTAATTCCGCCAGCAATTGTTACCTGCTTTATCTTTAGGTAATTTCTTCTTAATTTCTGCGTTTGCCAGTTCCATGATATTTTCTGCTTCTTGTGATTTCTTTTGGGTCTCCTCTTGTAATTTTTTCAATACTCCTCCTCTTCGTAAATTTTTAAATGGTCCTTCGTCATCTTGGGATTTTCTCTGCCAATCCTCTTCATGTATACCTCTTTATCTTCTTGGGATTTTATCCAGTTTGCTCAAGCCCAGCCCCTTGTATTTGTTTCTTATTTGGTGACTTTTCATTTTAGTTTTCTTTGTATTGGATGAAATCGCAGTAGTAAGCTGTAGTTTAACCTTTTAGATTTGACCATATTATGCTGTTAATCTTTTATGGTGGATTTTGATTCAGAAGTTTTGGTCTATTTTGATTGCTACACGATAGGTTTCTCCTGATTTTTGATTGCGATGTGCTGGATGGATGAATAGTGTTCACTGCCTGATAACTATTTACAAATTCGTTGATGTTCAAGTGTTCCCTAGCGAGTTATTTCATTGAATATTAGTTGATCGAACTTTTAGTTCTAATTGAAATGTAGTGTATTGCATGCCACTTGATAAATAGTTTGTCATGCCTGTTCTTGCCATTAAGTAGTTTGAGGAAAAACCGTTCAATAGTTACATATATCAGTCCTAATTGTTTCTGTAATATCCACTATTTGTTACCAGCTCTCAAATATTCCACGAGTTCACAAGTTGGTTGCTTTCTTCGTTTCAGGTGGTCAAGCATGAGTATGATGTTCGTGGGAAGATTGTTATCCATGCTCAGGTAAACTAATTGTTTTAGATCCCATGATTATGTCCATATATGGTTAAAATTGGCTTGAATCAGTTTATGCACAACTTTGCACCCATTCTTCATTGATAGATCTAGATTTCATATATAGATATGAACATATGCTTGGATTTACCTATGTTAATCAGTTTGCTTGGATTTACCTATATGATATCACTTACATTGTTTACGCAAAGAAGCGGTCGGCGAAACTAATGCATTGAAAATATTTCTATCAATAACTTGAATCAAGAATGGACTAAATTCAAGCCCATGTAGACCGAACTCAACCATTAGCAGTTAACATTGATACCAACAAAGATGGTCTAATTATGAAAAAAATGAACAACCATCTAATACATAGTGTGGTTGCCGTTATGCTTCAATAAAATCCATGTATGAATTGTTAAATAACACTATATGCAAGATTAAATTATGCTATAATGTCGTAAAAAGAAGCCATGTTGATCGCAATTATGAACTAAAAAAAATTTAACAGTTGGTGTTAATAAACATAAATTTGTGCTTTTGAAAAATAATGATAAAGTTTATATACATGTTGCGTAACATTTGCCTACAGTTTTTTCTAAAGTAATTATCATGCAAATAAATATCACATAAATAAAGGAAATGAAGTTGGTAGCATACAAAAATTCTTATGTTAAGCACTAAGCCAAAAGCACCATTCTAGCTATAGAAACAGAATTTAAAAAGCATGGTTTTTACCTTATTTTGCACATAACTGGTTTGCCTCAATGATCGTATAGTATTCCTGTCTAGTTTATTTGGTGATCTTGTGTCCATTGGAATAGTAAAAAGCGGCATGAATTCTACCTTGTGGACATTGCACCTTCGAATTTTCCTTTAGGAGAGTTGCTCACAAGTTTGGTTGCCTAACATTTGAGCAGAAGTTTTACAGCCTTGAGTTTGATTATGTATAGTGAGATATTCAAGTTGTATTTGTAGCCTATTACCTAAATTAAAATGATTTAAAAGGGGGTTGTAATGGTACAAGTTAAGATAACCAAAATTTTAAATTCTTGTTGCTCCTATCTAATTATAAAAGGTACAAACATATATGATTGAAGTAAATTCTATGTGCATAGCAGGAAAACTTGTGCTTGGAGATAAATAGGATATAGAATAGATTGATTTTGTTTGAATCCGTTGATTGTTATTTATCTATTTGACCTTTTTTTGGCAAGTAGTATTCACATTGAAAATTTTAAGTTTGTTTTTATTTCAAAAGCATAACTATGAAACATATCATGCTGACAATGTAGATTAATAGGTTTCAAGATGGGAATATGTCCAGCTAGCTGTTAAATTTTGTTGGAGTAATCAAAAATAAAGTGTTGCATTTATGTCATATTTAACATGCAACTCAAGTATGTTGTATGAAATTTATTGTTTTAGGTGCAAATTTTTCTAGAATAGGTGGTGTTGTACTAGTAGATAGTCTAGTCGAGAAAACATTATGATTGAGTTGAGGAAATCAGCTATTGCAGTGGAAAACAAAATTTACCCAAAAATATCAATATCGAACGTGAAATATGCACAAATCAATATTATTGCAAATTATACATTACTATCACTATAAAATTCAACATAAGAACGACTTATAATAATTTAATGTGTAGGGAAAAATGGTCGGTTGATAAAACACGGCACAGGCTATTTTATACATTAAAAGAATAAAATAAGAATCTAAAGAATATAATTTGCATTTATTATCAATTTTAATATTATTTTTTGATTCATGGGGACCACGGTGATCTGATGCCAGAACAACGTGAGTCTTCTTATAGCAAACCCCATCATGGGGATTTCATCGTTGCTTACATCATTCATGTATTGGATAAATAGAAAGAACAAATGAGTTAGACAAGATGGATTGAATTAAAAAAAAAAAAAATCTAACAAGGAGATGGAGAATTGACATTGAATTTAAGGGAGAATCCAAAGAAAAGAAGTACAGGTTAGTTCTGATAGAGCACATGCAGTTGACAGTTAAGTGTTTCTTGCCTGTGAACCTAGTAATATTATAGCTAGCTAGTTAAGAAGGTATGCGTGTTTAATTTCTGTTGATTTTTAAGATCCTGTCACAGATAAGTAATCCTTGATTATTTAATAAGAATATCTATCACAGACATATATTTCTCTAAAAATGCTTTGAGGAGCTATTTCATTTCAGTATCCCAAGCATGATTAAATTTGGAGAGAGGCCTTTGTCTTGCATATCCTTGAACATATTCATGCATTATCTCCAATTTTTGTTTATCAGTGATTTTGAACTTTAGATTTTTTAAAAAAAATGTTTAAAATGCAATTTAACTTTAGACTGAATATATTCATTCATTATTATACACAATTTTCCATTTTCCTTTTATCTTGTAAGTTGTTTCATACTTCACTAATATTTGCTTATGTGATCACCTACTCATATACATGTGTTTGTCTATCCACATTTCCGTGTATTTTACATATACATGTATGTTCATCATAAATGTTCCTTTAACCGAATAAGACGTTTTCTATCTAATTAATGGTAGGAGTCTCGACATTAAATAGCGGGTTACAATTTTCATTAATTTACAAAATGGTTTTCTCTGCATTTAAAATGTTTATGGTTCAAATCTGAGCCAAATACAATAGAAATTCCCTGTAGTAAATGATAGACTATAGAATATGATGGCATTAAAACACCTACTTAATTACAGTTAAACTCGAAAAGTCTAAAAAAAACTACAAACACGTAGTGAGAAAAGCTATTTATACAATAATTAATGGCAGTTATAAAAGCATATAATACTAAAAAATGTATATTATACGTTCCTATAACAAAAATAGCTAAAACTCAGGCTATATTGAGTCAAAATAAGCGTTAAAATTTAAGCTTTTAATTCAGATATAACTGCCAATAGGTAATGAGAAAAGCTAGATATGAATTTAATGATTCTTCTTCCTTCAATAATTCTTTTTTATGCAATGTGAAAAGCTGCTAACACAATAATTAATGACAATTATAAATGCTTTAACAATTCTTTTGCCTTTAGTGCTCTAACATTTGAATATAAGAAAACTTAAATTTTAGTATGCAAGCCATTTATGTATGTCCAAGTTGAGATGTATTCCCTGTCTTTCTGAAATACTTAGAAGGCTTTCCGTATATAAGACATGGAACATTGAAGCAACAGGCTGTATCTAAAGAAGCATGCACGAATTGACACATAATGAACCTTATGCCTGCATTTTCTCCATAAAAGAATATTACTTGGTCATATCATTCTAGAAGACATGCCCTATGTGCAAACATCTTAAATTTACATTAGTTTCATTTTCAGGAGGTCCTCAAACTCTTCCTTGGGCAACCAGATCATTTTAGAAGACATGCCTTATGATACTCACATGATGGAGCGGTTAAAGTTGCAACTTTTGGTGAGTTTATTCCTCATTTTTAGCTATAGCTGATGCTTGTTGCTGGTAAATATACGTATAATTTAGGTTAATGCTGCACGAGTACACAATATGAGTCAGTGTTAAACAAACACAAAAGAGACATCCCATCAAGGTAATCATCCTGGGGTTCTTGCTGATTTCAAATTTGAAACTCTTAGTATAGATTATCCACAAGTTTAAACTTTTTTTATTTTTTTTATTTTGAATGAATGAGAATTAATTAAGGATTCTGATTCCTAGCTCGAGAAGGAAGTTATAATTCTTAGCAATGCCTTTGCCCGATGGTAAGAACTGGTAAATATAGTTAACATTTTTTCTGTCATCCATTCCAGAGGAAAAACATTTTGCATTTCACATCATTTGTCGATATACAAACTCTAGGTAAAATCCTAACATTCATATAATTTTTTAACAGAACTTGTACTAGCAAATCATTTGACTGTGTTTGGTGATCTATGCACATAGTTTTCCTAAAAAATTACGGATAATGCCTGATTTACCTAAGTATTAAATAATATGTGGTATCCAACTACCTGACTGCGTTGTTCAGGATAAATAAACATGGTAGTCAACCAATATTAGTAAGTGGGGCGAGTGGAGCTTCCTGTTTTTTTTCCTTTTATGATCTATCTAGTCTTTGAGCCAAGGTATTCCATTTTAATTAATCAAGTGACACTGGATTATACACACTGCATTTTAATTAATCAAATGCTCTTTTGCTGTGAATGACTCAAGTGTTCCTACTAGATTGAAGACATGGCTCGTAAATGATAAATCAACTTTTATGTTGCAAAATGTATAGTGCCTGTCTACTTGTGCAGCTGCGCCCAGTTACATCTGGTGATATATTTTGTCTTTAGCAATTATGCATCTAACTTTTTTTCAGATTACAATTGGATGCAGATCTGAAATGCAATACCAACGTGTGTTGCACTTTATTCACGTTTATGTTCCTTTGCGCTTCTTTCCTCCGTTTTCTTTTTACCCATTCTTTCATTATGGATAATTTGAACTAGATTGGAGTTCTTAAAATGTAAAGCTTTAACAGTTGAATCTATTTATCCGTTTGAAATTTGAATACGAATCATTTTTTCCATCTATCACATAATTTAACCTCAGTTTTGCCACTCCATGCCCTTTTTAAGCTCAGTCAAATATTTAGCACGTATAGTTTAACAAAATGTTGACAGTCACATGATACTTTGTGCCAATCAAAATAATTAAAAAATCTAATCTAGCTCATTTTACTGATAACAAAATGTAGAGAATCCAGCACTTTGCTGATAATTTTTGGAACCATCACCATTTATAGGTGCTCAGGATACCGTTTTGCATATGCTGTGGGTAGAATAGATCAGGCAATGCACTGCTGCATACACTTTATTGTCTAGATATGGAGCACAATACTCAGTTTCTTGCTTATGTTTTATTTGGCAAATAGGTGCTGAAAAGAAAAGATATTCTAGAAAGAGGTACGGTTGAAATGTGAATGCATACATTTATTCCACATCATAAGTTGGAGCAGCTCTAAAGAAAGTGTATAACGTGGCTATAATGAAATGTGAAGACTTATTCATTGCCTCTAATCTATGGTTTGTTATTCTTGTTTTCAGTAATTTTGAAATTATGCGCTTGATTATAAATATCTAGCTAAATATGTACATGTATATTTATTCCAGTCATAGCATCAGTCTGCAAATGAACATGCAGATGTATTGATCATTCCCCTGAAGCTATTGTATTGGCAATGAATAAAATTCTTAAGCAGCTAGAAACTATCCTAAGCTTCATGTTTAGTGGATTTTGCATTTATTTCCCTTGCCATTTTAAAAAGTGAATCATGATTTCCTAACTGCCCGTATTCTTGTTGTTTAGTTAGATTGTAGGAACTCATGTTCCATTTTATAACCTTTTTTACATGCATTCATTTTTACCTAGTTGCAAAATTGCACTATATTATGAACGATGATACTTGTAAGTTACCACTCTAGTCCCTCCTCCTTTTTGGTGTATCTCTTCACTCAAATAAAAATACACACAAACCTCTAATGTTCTTGAATTATATATTGTTAAATCTTACCGCTGCTAACTAATCTGGTAGTGGCAGGAGTACAGCTAATTGAATTTCACCTACAATTAATTTTTACCTGCTAATCCATCTGTTGCGAGTTAATCTGGTAATGCGCAAGAGTACTACTGATAATTTTAAAATACAATCAAACCTGCAATTAGTGTACGCTGAGGGGAACCAGTGAAATAGTTTTTATAAATGTTAATTAAATTCTGGTTGATTGATAAAAATTAACTAAGTATATAAAAGTATAAAATAAAACTAAATCTTATATAATAATAATATTTATATTAATAAGTTGATCGAGATTTATAAATATTAATTAAGTTTATAAAAATTAGTTAAGTATTATTAAAATTAAACAAGTTAACTAATTTTTATAAAAATTGAAAAGTCTAGTTAATAAAATTTAACTAAGTATATAAAAATATAAAATATAACTAAAAATTCTATAATAATAATAATAGTAAACTAAGATTTGTAATAATTTTTTTTATAGATATTGAATAAGTTTATAAAAATAAACTAAGTATTACAAAAATTTAACAAAGTTAATTAAAATTTGTAAAAATTAACTAAGTGTACAAAAATGTAAGATGTAACTGAAACTTTTACAATAATAATAACAGTAAACTATGACGTAAAATAATAATAAATTAACTTAGTTTATAAAAATTAACTAAGTTAATTAAGTTTTATAAAAATTAAGAAGTTTAATTTATAAATTTAACTAAGTATATAAAAATATAACTAAATATTCTATAATAATATATAATAATAATAATGGTTAATTATAATTTATAATAATAATAAGTTAGCTAAGATTAATAAATATTAATCGAGTTTATGGTTGGTGCTTATAGAGTGGTAAATTAAAAAGACGCGCATCACTTGCCGCATCGTGCGCCAAGGCTCCAAAGAGGGTTTGCGCCTTTTTGCGCCGTGCACCATTAATAACATTGTTGTTATAGTTGTTTGTAGTCGCGACTATGATGTTATGCAATAGCAAAGTAATGTGAAAATGAGAGATGAAGAGAATGTTGAAATAGAGAGTGAAAAAGGGACACAATAAAAAATATATAAAAAAAAGTGCATTAGATTTAAAATAGCACATCTCGCATCCATTGGTTTCAGTCCTGATAGCGCGTTTCAAAAAGAAAAAAATTGTGACAAAACTGTACCAATGCACAAGCAACAACAAATTAAAAAAGTGTAAAACTAAAATAAAACTAAAACAAATGCGAAAAAACGATATTTGTTGTTTCTTTTTGTAATGAACAAACTAGTGTTTTTTTTTTCAAAAGTCTAAATGAAGCAAATGCAAAAACTAACACAAAAAAGAAGAGAAACAAAACACAAAGGAAAATTTTAGATTAAAATACTAAATTAAAACAAATATAATTTGAAGTGTAAAATTAAAATTAAATTGCTATGTCGGCGGTAACAACAAATTAAAACTAAAAGTAAAATATTCTTTGATTGGGTTGTCAATGCACTTGCGAAAGTTACATTATGTTATTTTTACTTGTGTCTCTCATATGTTCATCGTCTGTTACTGATTTCTTTTCTCTTTTCTTTTTCCAGCATGGTTTTATTGATATAAATAAGAGATCGTTACTATCATCTATAAACGAATTTGTAA
This sequence comes from Allium sativum, assembly GCA_030737875.1. NCBI lineage: Eukaryota > Viridiplantae > Streptophyta > Magnoliopsida > Asparagales > Amaryllidaceae > Allium > Allium sativum. The sequence goes on from CM060913.1 coordinate 1,043,283,371, forward strand.
CTTTTTTCTGCAGGAAAGTAGGCTAACTTATTCTGCATCGTAAGAACTCTGCCTTATAAATTTCATTGTTATCACTTTGGTAGTAATTATTATTGATTGTCATTTCTTGCTGGTATTTTAATAGGCTTAATTTTGAAGCATCAAGCAGTATGTGCCAGAACCAAAGGCTGAAGAAATAGGTTTTCTTTTAACATGCATTGTAAATATTTTTGTTTTAATAAGTTTGTCTAACATATGAAGCTAACTTATTATGGATATCATTATTGTTTATGGATTATGTAAACTTTGTTTATGGATATTGTATTTAGGTTAATTTTTGAAAATGATTAATGTTTATATTTTTATGTGGTAGTTTTTAGTTTCATTTGATGTTATTTGGTTGAATTATAATAAAGCATTGTCAGTTCTATGAAAAGACAATGCACATTACTAAAACATTAAAAAAAACACTGTTGAAAATTATTAACATCGTTTATAATTCGTTAACGAAAAGCCTTCGAAAACTCAATAACATTTTTACAGCAATGTTTTAATGTTGTTAATATACTTTTAACAGTGTTTTAATTTTGCTGTTAATAATTTGCATCTATGACCGCATGTCTTTATACAACGTTGATAAAAACGATGTTAAATCCTGTTACAGCGTTTTTTAAATTCTGTCTGATACGGTTTTAACAGCGTTTTATTTTCGCTGTTATTAATTTAGTATCTACTACAGCATGTTGTTATACATCGTTTATAATAACGCTGTTAAATCTTATTACAACGTTTTTCAAACGCTGTTAAAAGGTTATTCTGGTGTAGTGTGAAATGTATCACTCGTATAGTCTCCACCGTTGTCTGAACGAAGCGCTTTGAGTTTTCTACCCGTTTGAGTCTCAATAGCTATCTTCCGTCTCACAAATATTTCTAGAATGTCACTCTTCTGTCTCATAACATACACCCATACATGCCTAGAAAAGTCATCAATAAAAGACACAAACCAATATTTACCTCCCAAAGATGCATTTTTGGAAGGATCCCATACATCCGAGTGTACATAATCCAAAACATCACTAGATTTATGCATTCCTTTGCTGAAACGTGACCTGGTCTTCTTACCTTTCACACAATGTTCACAAAAGTCTATCTTACTAGCAGCAGCCCCTTTCAACAAATTTATCTGTATCAAAGTGTTTAGTGACGTCACACCTGGATGTGCAAGTCTCATATGCCATAACATTGCCATTTCTTTAGCTGCAACTTCACTTTGTTCAGTTGTAGCTACATCACCAATCACCGTACTACCATTTAAGTAATATAAGTTATGACAACGTGTGCCTTTCATAATGACCATAGCACTAGAAATCACCTTCATAACACCATTTCGACCATCAAGTCTAAGCCCCTTGGATTCAAGCATTCCTAAAGAAATCAAATTCTTTTTCATACTTGGTACACATCTCACATTTTTCAACTCTCTAATCATCCCATCATGTAACTTTAGCCGAATGCTTCCAATACCCACAATGCTACAAGAATGGTGGTTTCCCATCAATACTTAACCTTCAAATTTTGTAAAACTTGAGAACCATTCTCTATTTGGAGTCACAAGAAAAGTATCTCCTGAGTCTATTACCTATCATCATCTTCTGCCAAAAGAACTGAAGGCATTGTGATTAAGGAAAAAATCAGATTCAGCCCCTACATCTTTGTTGGACTGAACAACATTTGCTACATTTTTCTTTTTCTTGTCTTGCTCCTTCACTTTGGGACAATCCTTAGACCAATGGCCTTTCTCACGACACCAAGCACATTCGTCTTTAGCTAACCGCCCTTTTACCTTCGAGTTTCCTCTACTTTTATCACGATGTTGACCAACATTTTTCTTGTGGTCGTTTTTCCTACCTCTCACTGCTAGAGTGTCACTACCATCTTCTCTAGAGATGTCATCTCTATGCATCTTACAAAATTCTTCACTACATAATGCCGTGACAACTTCATCATAGCTTGTCTTTGCCATGAATTAATGACTTAATTGCGGGCTCATATTTCTCTGAAAGAGAATTCACCAAACATATAGCTTTTTCTTCATCTGGAATGATCTTATCATAATTGACCAGATCGGTTAAAAGTTTGTTGAAGGAATCTATGTGCTCCGTTAGAGTTGCATCCTTCTTCATGTTAAACCGATACAAATTTCTCTTCAAATGAATTCGGTTTGCCACATTCTTCAGAAGGTATTTTGCTTCGAGCTTTTCCCACAACACTTTTGGCGAGGTTTCATGTTGATAGTTTACTCTAATATGAGTTTCTAAACAACCCCTAAACGTAGCCAAGCAAATCCTTTGATTCTTCTCCCACTATTTTTGTAACTAGTCATCAGGCTTCTCTGTTCCCAAGCATGCTTCTAGATCCAAGTGTTCAAGAGCATCGGCCACATCAGTCCTCGATAAGCCGAAGTTATTGGTACCACTGAACTTGTCTATTTCTAGCATTACTCTATGATAACCCGTTCTTTCATTTTTTTGGTACTTGAACAGTTTCAAAAGTCGCAGATGGACTTGATTCGTTCATATTCAACTCAAACAGCTTTCAGGGATAAACACGAACACATTATGTGCACTAAACAAAATAGCAACACAACTCTAGAAACTGAAACCGGGTGCTGTAATACCAATTGTAGATCTGAGCTTCTATACACAGCGGAAGCATACTTTGATAGTATCTATATTGTAACTATAAAGTAACGAAAACAAAACTGAAAATGAAAGAACACACAAGATTTAATGAGGTTCGGCAACAGCCTACGTCCTTGGGCAAGAGAGAATGATTTTCATTACCATAGTGGAGAAGCAAAAGAGAGCTACATACATAGTTTCCACGAGATCTCTCATAACAGCCAAAACCCTCGCATTTTCTTTCAGTTGCTCTTTTTTTCTCACTCACACATTCTGCGCGGAAAACAGAATACATATATGGGTTGGTTCTTGGGCTCTAACTTTCAGCCCACATAAAAAAACATTGCACTAAATGAAAGTATTTAGCTGTGGTAACATGCTCCAAGCTGCACCATATTCCATAGTTTCATAATGCATAAACATTTAAATGAAATTAATTAATGCATAAAAGAATCTCATTCCATACAAACTCATTTGTAACTAACCAAAATGTGATGGTAGATATTTATTTAATATTCAGTCAATGTTGAACTATATTTCATGAGAAATGTTATACTTTAAGACCAAGAATAATTTCATGTTACCCAAAATGTTGATGATAATGCACAATTTATTCACAACACAAAAAGTGTGCTTGGTGTCAAACTGACGGACAATCAAAACTATTTCTTAACAAAATCTCTATCATATGTCTATGCAACCAAACAAAACACTAATGGCACTATAGTCCAAGAGCCATAACACACAACATAATTGTAAAAGGAAGGAAAATCGATTCACATGAATAGAAATGTTTTTAATTCTCTATGGCAAAGTGAGGCATGTCATTTTACCCTACAGTGTCAATACTATCTTTTTTCTATTATAATGTGTAACACCCCACATCCGTTAAGGTCACTCACAAAGTGAATGTCTTAACTTCAATGGAGCATTATGGGTACTGGAACAGAAATATTACAAGACATACATAGAACAACGGAAGGTAAAGTAGAAGTACTTCAAATCATTTATTAAATATAATGGTTTACAATAAAATCCCATCAACTTTCAAATACCCAATTGCATAGCAAAAATATCTGTCTTGCTCAAAAACAAAGAAGCAGGAAAATAAATTGTAGTATTCCCCAATAAAGCAAAGCAAGCCATAGCCAAGAGAAATCCAAGCAGTATATGAAAGAGCTTTGGAGCTTGGTAAGATCTGAACTAAGCTGTATTCCTACCCTGCGAACCTGGGGGGGGGGGGGAACGAAAGAAAAAGAGGCGAAACAAACTGCGTCAGTTATAAAGACTGAGTAAGTCATAGTGGCTTTCAGCATAAAAACATGTAAAGATAACATGGCATGAATAAACTGAAAGTAAACATAAGCATGACGACAAGATAAGCTACAGGCACGATAACTAAGAATAACATCATAGGATTTCTGTCATGTATAACATTGCCAGGGTGCCATTGAAGATGAACTAAGTATAGTTTCACAAGATTTCTATCAAGCATCGCAAGATTTCTCTGCTTCACCATTAAAATGATATCTATTTGCTCTGCACCACCTAACTAATGTCCCCACTAGTAATCTATAAAATGATAAGATCATAACGTGATCCCGATCCCCGAAATTAAGGTTGCTTTCACGTGTACATCTATTATTTATCACCTAGATCTAATCTAGGGTTTTCTATCGAGCGCTTCCTAGAATCAACCAGGATTTATGCCACCTAGGTCCAAACTAGGGATTATGCTACCTATTAAACACTTCTCGGATTTAGGGTTTATGCCACCTAGGTCCAACCTAGGGATTAAGCTACCTATGTGTGTCATACGACCCCCAATGATTGTAGATACCTATGTTGGTCCCACCATGGGGTGTATCAAGACCCATGGTGGCGGCCCGACGCAATTCTAGAGTACATAAGTTATACTACTAGTGTCCCCAGTGCCCTGTTTGTCTGCTCCGAAGTGTGTGCACGCCCGCACTTCGTTAGAACCTACACTGTTGCACACACCACCGTTGCTTTGACCGCTTACAATCAGCCCAGTAATCGTGCCCCACCCTGCCTAGTTTCAGGGTACCATTATACATCTAGTGGGTTAATGCTGAAATGGGTCCCCGTTACTAGGGTTTCCTACTGGTTAAGTTTGTGGGCCTATATTTACTAATATTACCCACCAACCCGATATGTACTTAACCCTCTCCGTCCATCACGTTAAGTTGGTTAAGTGTTTTCTCTTGTTTTACATAACCCTACCACACATCATGTTATATCGGTCAAGTGTTGTTCCTTGTGTTACTTAACCCTACCGCAAGCCTTGTTATACTGGCTAAGTGTTCTCCCTTGTGTTAACTTAACCCCACCGCATGTCATGTCATATTGGTTAAGTTACATTGACTTAGCCCACCTACTTATCATGTTGTGACGGTTAAGTGTTACCCTCTGTTGTTACTTAACCTTACCACGCATCACGTTATATTGGTTAAGTTCATGTTAACTTAACCCCTTCCACCAGTCATATTATAATGGTTAAGTGTTACCCTCATGTGTTTACTTAACCCTACCACGCATCAGGTTATATCGATTAGGTGTTATCAACCTATTCAAGTTAGCCCAAGCCATCCGCTAGTCATGTTATAACGGTTAAGTGTCATTAGCCTAGCCACATTACTTAACACACCCATTCATATCATATTGGTTGAGCCTACGTTTATAAGTTTTACATGTTCTTAACTCATACCGGTTAGGTCCACATTTATATGTCAAATTTCAATGTTATCCCACCTAACCCTCTAACCATACCCACGTCTTATTATGGTTAGTATTCCTTAATTCATTCATTATGACGAACGAATCATGACCTCTCACATTAGACCGTGCATTTTGTGGCCACTGGATTTGCCGGGAAAATTTATACAACAAACTGGGTCTAACCTCGTGTCATAAACCGTTACGCCTATAATTTGGCCTTCGACCTCTCACATTAGACTGACACTTTGTGGCTACTGGATTTGTCAGGCGGTTCCGGGCAGATTTACACCACAAACTGAGTCTAACCTCGTGTCAAAGGTTCATTAATGGTCGTGTTCCACCCAAAACCCCAATATCAGTTCATGTGTTTAACATATAGAAATGTTCATGATTCATGTTTTTGCCCCAAAACGTATTCCCAAATTATTATCATAATTCACTATAAGGTTATGCCAAGTTATAGCCTTTTATTTACAATACATGCCAATTACCAAAAACCCAACTTAGGCGTGTTCATATTAAACCTCTACTAAGTCATAAATTATCATATATGTTTCAACTCCAAATTTTACATAATTAACATATGCCCAAGTTCTAGATTACATGTAAATTTTACATATGCCCAATTCGTACCAAATTTAAATATGTTCAATTTATGCCGTTTTACATGTATGCCAATTTTTATGCCATTTTACCAAATCAAGTTCTAGCCAAAATTACATGTAACAAGTTTTATACCCAATAAACCCAAATCATGATTCATGATACAGTTATCCTAAACTATAATCTTCTTATTACAATACATGTCAGTTGCCTAAGTTCATAATACATGTTTATGCCAAATCTCAAGTTTACAATCACTTTCTTGTTCAAATTCCCAATTCTACATATGCCTAATTAACATAAACCCAATCTTTTGATTTAATTTACATAGTCCCAAACTCGTGATTTAATTTACATGCCAATTCATGTATGCCCAAACTTGCAATTTCAATTATATTGACAATACCCAAATATCCAATTTCATGTTAATGGTAGTAATACCCAAATATCCAATTTTTATGTTATGCCATCAATTCCATCGAACACATATATTCCACTAGGCAATATTCCAATATTTCCACCGTATACCATCGCACGTATATCGTAGTTTAGGCTTAGGTCCGAAATTGACCTAGGTTCATCAAAAGAAAATAAATAGAGGAAGGTAGAATTTTTCATAAAAATAAGATCAGAGAGAAAAACATCATCATAGGCATGAAGATTACAACTTAGTAATAATATCAATATGAATCAAGAAAACTGATTTACAACAGGCTGAATAGATCATAAACTAGACATGGGAATAAAGATAGACAAGTCTCAAAACTCAAGATCCAAGAAGCAACAGAAATAGATCGATAAACATACTTAAATCCAATTTCACTTCATCACGTGCCCATATTATATTTAAATATTTTAATCTGAAAATAACTAGAACGTACAGGGCATGGCTAACGAATTAAGAACTGAAATTGTCATAAAACGTTGTAGTAGTGTTGATTTATTGTTTGAACAATTGTTGAAGCTTTGTTCTTCGAATTGATTTGAGTTTGAATGCTTAAGCTTTAATTTGGGGGCGGCGGCCATGGTTCAAGAGGGAGTTCAACAGCATAATAGCGTAAGAATGATTTGATATGAATTAGGTTAGGTCTAAGGGTGTTTTTATAGGTGTAGCAACTAGTTTAGTCCCTTAGATTAACCCTAGAATCAATCCGGACCATTAAAACACGTCTAATGCTTCAAAAATGAGTTCTGGGTCAAAACAGGCCGACCAGTTCAACCTGTAAGGGGGGGAGGTCGACCATATGGTTGACCTGGGGGGTAGGTCGACCCTATGGTCGACCTAGGGGAGGGGTAGGTCGACCCTCTGGTCTAGTGCTGCCTGAAAACTGCTGAAACTTGTACAAGCCATAACTTCTTCATCCAGACTCCGATTTTCGAAAACTCAGACTCTATTTCATGTAAAATTTCGAGACGAACGCAATGGCCTAACCCGTTTCCCCTGATTCTGATTTTAAAATTTAATTCTGCCTTGATTTCTTGTTTTAATATGTTATAAAAATACGAGTTGTTACATTCTCCCCTCCTTAAAGGATTTCATCCTCGAAATCTTCAAGTTTAGAAGAATGTGTCCTACCATCCAATCATCCATCTACCCAATCATCAATCACAGGTATTCATTGTCCTTAAGAGATTTCTAATGCGGTATGAACATATGCAGAAAGTTTGTGTATATGTTCCTTATCTAATGCAAATGATCAGGCCTGATTGATCTTCTTAATGCAAAATATGTTTAGTGCAATGAGTCCAACATGTATGCAAATAGTCCTAGTCACATAAACACTACATGTGTGCACAAACATCCATCCATATGCAACATCCACATGATAAAACATTCAATTCCATCCATAAACAAGTATAAACACTCATGCATATGCAATATGGAAATGTGTCTGAGCCGATCTAGTGCCTAATGTGTGTTATGCAATCACGAGCAACCACTAGCAGTCACTTGCAACCACTTGCAACCATCAATCATAACATGTCTCAAACACATGTTTACACCCAATTGTTCCTACCTAAAGGTATAGTCGAATGATAGAAGCAAGTAAAAACCTTGTGCCCATTAGGCAATGTCAAATCTGGAAATCTATGTCACATATATACTGATTCTAGGAAACTAAGCATGATGGACTCCTTTTAGGTCACAAGGAAATCCCTTCCTAAAAACAACTCGTATCCTATAAAACCCAAAGAGTTTAGTCAACCCAACGGACACCCTCAAGCCCCAAAATGTATTACTAACAGACGAGTCATCCTCCCTATGGGGTTTCTAACAGAAATGGGATTGAGAATACTTGAAAGATAGCATGCAAATTAGCTCTATAGGAAAAGAGGGATCAAGGATATACTCTTAAAAAGAAATATGATACGCGTATCTAGTCTTCAATCTTCTGAGTCGCATTTACTTGAGCTTATCTCCATTGTGCTTTCACCGTCTTTAACTTCACAATTTCGTAGCTTCTTAATTCTTGTTTCCAAAATATGAGTTGGAACTCATTCCACTGTTGCCTCTCGTTCCACTTTTACTTATTATTCTTCTAGTATACTCGTCTTAAACATAACTGCGTACTCATGGTTTCATGCAAGCTCTCCAAAATTCACTAGTGAATCCTGGATCTCGTTTACTCACTATAAGGTATTCCACGCAGAAGAACTATCTCTTGAAAACAAACAAATGTCAACCATTTTGCCAAATGTACTTACTAAGGTGATTTTCTATAACTCATGCATAAGCGAAATGAACCATCCGCCCTAGTGGCGAACACTACTCGAGCAGATCGATAAATGTATCAAGAACGGATCGATAAATGTATCAAGAGATTCTAGGTAATTAAACATGGCAGAACCCTAAGGGTTACACTAGACTTCGAGGGCATTACCAAGGCAAGTCAAGCGTCTAACTACCCTCTTTTCATACTCGAGAATGGTACCATTTCTGGACAACCACTCCATCCCTAGATTCAACACATAGCCCAAAAAAATAAGGTTTACTTCTAAACTCAACACTTAGCATAGACATTCTCAAATCCAAACAAGTCATGAACAAATGAGCCGATTCCCCAACAGGATTTGAGACAAAAATGGGATCCTCTACTACGCTAGTACTAAGGTGCAGAGACTCAACTATCGAAGCAGAATTAAAAGGATGCGATGTACCAAAAACAAAGTTCCCACGGTATGATAAAAAAGAAAAGCTAAACTTTTAACATAAACGTTACCACCTCTCTTAGGTATGCTAGTAGTGAGAGCATACAATTGCCCTCTCGACGATCTTGTACTTTGCCCTTGTCCTTGTCCTATAATACTTAATAACATGTCCCTTTTTACCATACTAAAGATATTCTCTCTTGTCATGGGTTTTTATTATTCTTCCACTTAGCCTCTTTCCTTTCACCTCTTTCCTCTTTGTGGATTAAGCCATATCAACAAGTTTCACATCCTTAGACTTGTGTTCTTTATCCTCGTTCCTACTATCCTAGTATAGCTTATTGAAAAGTTTCTCGAAAGCTACTTCCATCGCACGATAACCCTACAAAGCTTGAGATAAGATTAGTCGCAAGTAAAACTACTGCGGCTACAGATGGAGGTTGGACACTACTTTGCCCTTCGACATGTGTCGCATGCCAACAAACTATGGTGAAAAAGAAAGAGAGAAGAGACTCAAGGAGAGAATCAAAAGATAGTGCATATGGCTTTGGGGAATATGCCTTTCGTAAAACAAAATTTTTCTTTAGAAAAATGCTTCTTTGTAAACGTTTTGAAAATAATTTCAGAAGTTTTTTTTTTAAAGCTTTTGCCCAGTCTGGTAACCTTCTGCTCTGATACCAAATGTAACACCCCACATCCGTTAAGGTCACTCACAAAGGGAATGCCTTAACTTCAATGGAGCATTATGGGTACTGGAACAGAAATATTACAAGACAGACATAGAACAACGGAAGGTAAAGTAGAAGTACTTCAAATCATTTATTAAATATAATTGTTTACAATAAAATCCCATCAACTTTCAAATACCCAATTGCATAGCTAAAATATCTGTCTTGCTCAAAAACAAAGAAGCATGAAAATAAATTGTATTATTCCCCAATAAAGCAAAGCAAGCCATAGCCAAGAGAAATCCAATCAGTACATGAGAGAGCCTTGGAGCTTGTTAAGATCCGAACTAAGCTGTATTCCCACCCTGCGAACCTGGGGAGGGGGGGGGGACGAAAGAAAAAGAGGAGAAACAAACTGGTTCAGTCATAAAGACTAAGTAAGTCCTAGTGGCTTTCAGCATAAAAATAGGTAAAGATAGCATGGCATGAACAAACTGAAAGTAAACATAAACATGACGACAAGATAAGCTACAGGCACGATAACTAAGAATAACATCATAGGATTTCTGTCATGTATAACATTGCAAGGTTCCCATTCAAGATGAACTAAGTATAGTTTCACAAGATTTCTATCAAGCATCGCAAGATTTCTCTGCTTCACCATTAAAATGATATCTATTTGCTCTGCACCACCTAACTAGTGTCCCAACTAGTAATCTATAAAATGATAAGATCATAACGTGATTCCGATCCCTGAAATTAAGTTTGCTTTCACGTGTACATCTATTATTTATTACCTAGATCTAATCTAGGGTTTTCAATCGAGCGCTTCCTAGATTCAACCAGGATTTATGCCACCTAGGTCCAACCAAGGGATTATGCTACCTATTGAACACTTCTCGGATTTAGGGTTTATGCCACTAAGGTCCAACCTAGGGATTATGCTACCTATGTGTGTCATACGGCCCCCAATGATTGTAGATACCTATGCTGGTCCCACCATGGGGTGTATCAAGACCCATGGTGGCGGCCCGACGAAATTCTAGAATACATAGGTTATACTACTGGTGCCCCCAGTGCCCTGTTTGTCTGCTCCGAAGTGTGTGTACGCCCGCACTCCGTTAGAACCTACACTGTTGCACCCACCGTCGTCGCTTTGACCGCTTACAATCAGCCCTGTAATCGTGCCCCATCCTGCCTAGTTTCAGGGTACCATGAAACATCTAGTGGGTTACTGCTGAAATGGGTCCCCGTTACTAGGGTTTCCTACTGGTTAAGTATGTGGGCCAATATTTACTAATATTATCCACAAACCCGATATGTACTTAACCCTCTCCGTCCATCACGTTAAGTTGGTTAAGTGTTTTCTCTTGTTTTACTTAACCCTACCACACATCATGTTATATCGGTTAAGTGTTGTTCCTTGTGTTACTTAACACTACCGCAAGCCTTGTTATACTGGCTAAGTGTTCTCCCTTGTGTTAACTTAACCCCACCGCATGTCATGTCATATTGGTTAAGTGTTTATTGACTTAGCCCACCTACTTATCATGTTGTGATGGTTAAGTGTTACCCTCTGTTGTTACTTAACCTTACCACGCATCACATTATATTGGTTAAGTGCATGTTAACTTAACCCCATCCACCAGTCATATTATAATGGTTAAGTGTTACCCTCGTGTGTTTACTTAACCCTACCACGCATCAGGTTATATCGATTGGGTGTTATCAACCTATTCAAGTTTGCCTAACCCATTCGCTAGTCATGTTATAACGGTTAAGTGTCATTAGCCTAGCCACGTTACTTAACCCACCCATTCATATCATATTGGTTGAGCCTACATTTATAAGTTTTACATGTTCTTAACTCATACCGGTTAGGTCCACATTTATATGTCAAATTTCCCTGTCATCCCACCTAACCCTCTAACCATACCCACATCTTATTATGTTAGTATTCCTTAATTCATTCATTATGACGAACGAATCATGACCTCTCACATTAGACCGTGCATTTTGTGGCCACTGGATTTGCTGGGCGGTTCCGGGCAGATTTATACCATAAACTGGGTTTAACCTTGTGTCATAAACCGTTACGCCTACAATTTGGCCTTTGACCTCTCACATTAGACTAACACTTTGTGGCAGGATTTGTCGGGCGGTTCCGGGCAGATTTACACCACAAATTGAGTCTAACCTCATGTCAAAGGTTCATTAATGGTCGTATTCCACCCAAAACCCCAATATCAGTTCATGTGTTTAACATATAGAAATGTTCATGATTCACGTTTTTGCACCCCAAAACGTATTCCCAAATTATTATCATAATGCACTATAAGGTTATGCCAAGTTATAGCCTTTTATTTACAATACATGCCAATTACCCAAAACCCAACTTAGGCGCGTTCATATTAAACAAAGACTAAGTCATAAATTATCATATATGTTTCAACTCCAAATTTTACATAATTAACATATGCCCAAGTTCTAGATTACATGTAAATTTTACATATGCCAATTCGTACCAAATTTACATATGTTCAATTTATGTCGTTTTACATGTATGCAAATTTTTATGCCATTTTACCATATCAAGTTCTAGCCAAAATTACATGTATCAAGTTTTATACCCATTAAACCCAAATCATGATTCATGATGCAGTTATCCCGAACTATAATCTTTTTATTACAATACATGTTAGTTGCCCAAGTTCATAATACATGTTTATGCCAATTATCAAGTTTACAATCGCTTTCATGTTCAAATTTCCAATTCTATATATGCCTAATTAACATAAACCCAATCTTTTGATTTAATTTACATATTCCTAAACTCGTGATTTAATTTACATGCCAATTCATGTATGCCCAAACTTGCAATTTCAATTATATTGACAATACCCAAACATCCAATTTCATGTTAATGGTAGTAATACCCAAATATCCAATTTTTATGTTATGCCATCAATTCCACCAAACACATATATTCCACTAGGCAATATTCCAATATTTCCCCCGTATACCATCGCACATATATTGTAGTTTAGGCCTAGGTCCGAAATTGACCTAGGTTCATCAAAAGAAAATAAATAGGGGAAGGTAGAATTTTGCATAAAAATAAGATTAGAGAGAAAAACATCATCATAGGCATGAAGATTACAACTTAGTAATAATATCAATATGAATCAAGAAAACTGATTTACAGCAGGCTGAATAGATCATAAACTAGACATGGGAATAAAGATAAACAAGTCTCAAAACTCAAGATCCAAGAAGCAACAGAAATAGATCGATAAACATACTTAAATCCAATTTCACTTCATCACATTCCCATATTATATTTAAATATTTTAATCAGAAAATAACTAGAACTTACAGGGCATGGCTAATGAATTAAGAACTGAAATTGTCATAGAACGTTGTAGTAGTGTTGATTTATTGTTTGAACCATTGTTGAAGCTTTGTTCTTCGAATTGATTTGAGTTCGAATGCTTGAGCTTTAATTTGGGGGCGGCGGCCATGGTTCAAGAGGGAGTTCAGCAGTATAATAGTGTAATAATGATTTGATATGAATTAGGTTAGGTCTAAGGGTGTTTTTATAGGCGTAGCAATTAGTTTAGGCCCTTAGATTAACCCTAGAATAAATCCGGACTATCAAAACACTTCTAAGGCTTCAAAAATGAGTTTTGGGTCAAAACTGGCTGAACATGTCGACCTGTAAGGGGGGAGGTCGACCATATGGTCGACCTAGGGGGTAGGTCGACCCTATGGTCGACCTAGGGGCGGGGGGGGGGGGGGGGGTAGGTCGACCCTATGGTCGACCCCCTGGTCCAGTGCTGCCTGAAAACGGCTGAAACTTGTACAGGCCATAACTTCTTCATCCGGACTCCGATTTTCGAAAACTCGCACTCTATATCATGTAAAATTTCGAGATGAATGCAATGGCGTAACCCGTTTCCCCTGATTCTGATTTTAAAATTTAATTCTTCCTTGATTTCTTGTTTTAATATGTTATAAAAATACGGGTTATTACATAATGTTAATCTTGAAAGACACTAAAATTCATATTTTTAGATAAAAGAAAAAAAACTTCACTTTTTACTGTAGGAACTGGATTTATCTGCAATGTTTGTACATGCCCATAAAATGAAAACTTCAACTAAACAATTATGGGTTCTACCTAAACAAGATGGACACACAATGCATAGTTAAAAACTATCTAATATAATGCTAAAAGCAGCACCACTGCAACAAAAAAAAACTTATGTATTTAGATAACATGAATGAAGATGAAAGATGATCAAATGCAATGTTCCTACATATGATTATGATTAATAGAAATATACAATTGTGATCTTGAATGGTAAGGAGGAGGGAGATGAGTTAGCAATTAATGCATGACTTTCAATATCATTTTAATTGAATGTAGTCGTTCTAGTTTTATCCAAATAAAGATGGTCCTATATGAAAATAAACATGACATCAAAGTATATGCAACCATAAACAAACACAAGACAACTCTAACAGTTTAACAAACTTATATTATTATTTGAAAACAAAAAACAACATATCCTTTTTTCTAAGTTTACCTCAAACTTCTACAATGTAATTAAATTAGTACTGATAATTTTTTTAAATAGGAAAAAGTTCCACTGTACAAATCGGATTAAAAGAGAGGTAAAATTAATGTAGGTAATGATAACATTACTCTCGATTGATGTGTAGTTTAACAAGCAGAAGCTAAGTTTTTCATTTAACAAACATATATTTTGGCATTCATTAGTACTTGAATATCATGTTTTTTTTCACAGACCGCACCCAACGGAAGATGAGGATCTCAAAAACGAGTAGTTAGTTTAACCACCAAAACCAAGTTGGCAGGAATTACACTAAAAAGGAATGCATTTCACCACTCAACTACTATATTTAGTCAATAGGCAGAGTAGATTAATTATTCAAGTGTAAATAATTAAACTGGAAATACCTGTAGGTGTTCAAAGCAAGAAACTACTTATGAGAAGGCTGTACAGCATGGAGGAAACTGAAGTTTTCTGCTACAAGTCAAAGGTTGAGAAGTTGAACGAAATAAGTTAGGGTTTTTCTAGCGGAGGCGAACATGCGAATTCTCTGGAAGAATGAAGATCAAGTTATTTGTAGGAACCAAGTCTGCAGGGGAAGAGTGGCTCCGTGAAATAACATGATACATGCTGGAGAATGGCGCGGAGGTCAAAAAACGGTTTGGCAAACGGGGAAAAGGGAAAGCAGTTTGGCAAACTGGGATGAAAGCGGTTTGGCAATTTGGAAAAAAGGGAAGGGTAAAAAAGCGGTGAGTTGTGTGAGATAAGAGAATGCGGTGAATGCAGGGAAATTGAAGTGTACATGTAGACATTTCTTAGTTCCTATTTTTTGTTTAAATAATAGACTACATCTTTAATGCATTTATATTTCGTTTCATGGACTTACAAATAAGAATGCATCATATATAGGTTATAATTTTTTTCACGGTTATGTTTGGTTAGAATTCGGCTTTTGGTTTCAACAAAGAAAATCAACGGTTGACATGTTAAATTTAAAATGCATATATCTTCAAAAATAAGCCAGCATGATTCCAACAAAAAAAATTAGCAGTTGACAATTATCTTTTATTTTTGCAGGTGGTCTCATTTCGTGATTTTGCAATTCAATATGCTTGTATTTCTATCTGATGAGATGGCACTCAACTGAGACTTATTAGGCAATAGGCATCACGAATGGACAAAGATGATCCTTATTACGAAGCAACAATCTTGCAATCTCATGAATGTCAACAAGAACATATGTTAATAACAAGAGAATCACATTGCCTTCCTTTGACAGCAAGTTTTTGGTCCTATGCACAACATCAAGCGTAAATGGTACAATACTTCTAAAATTAGACATATATGGTTTTTAATGTTTTATTAATCAAATTAAGAATTAGGGCATGCATGCATTAAAATTTACGAAATTTGATCAAATTGAGCGTTAAGTAATTTGAGAATAGACCAATGTTTTTACTGTGCAAGAAGGTAGAACAAAAAATTAAAAGATGCAAATGTTGAGGGTATCTTCGGAATAAAGTGGAGCATGAAAAGGAGCAGGTAGGTTATGTGCTATTCATAAAAATGTTAGGGTGAAAAAGAAAGATAATTGTATGGTAACAGAATTAGTCTACTTCTGTGATCCATTTACGAAGTTGCATATTTTGAGACCCATTTCATTCTTATGGCTCATTTAACTTGCACAACACCCTTTGGTTATTAGCTTATACACACCCTTTGGGTTTTTGGTCTTAATTTTTGGTTGGTTACAACACTATTTTTGTAATTTGTGCGTTGTTAATTATGCAGGCTTTAACGGATAAAAGCTGGAAAAACTTCAAAAGCTAGCAAAAGATGAGGATTTAGCATGATGGCCAAACAATAGATATTATTATTTATCGAGGAGTACGTTCTTTGTTATATTTGTAAATGTGTGACAATATGTATAAAAAGAATTAAATGTGCAACTTCACAAGTGTTGTGAATATATTGTTTGTGTTGGTTTTTAACAATTGTGAGTACAATTTACATATATGTTGCATCAATGGTTTTTTTTAATAGTTTGTAAATTTTTAACAATGGGCATAAACAGTTGTAATAGAAGTCTATTACAACGGTCAATATTTGTTGTAAAAAATATTACAATGGGCTGCTATTATATTGAAGGAACATACAACAACAACATAAGACCGTAGTAAAAGTCTATTACAACCGCCTGTTACCACGTTCATTGCATGTTGTAAAAAAGGACATATTACAACATGGTCTAATACAACGGGCTGGCCGGAAGTTGTAATAGATCTGTTTTCTTGTAGTGATATCTTGGGAAGTAGTTGGTTGATCATCTGGATGGCCCTTATGAGAATATTGTTGAGAAAGCTTTGAGGCACAAGAGTTTGTTTCTCAAGGAAGAAGTTGTTGTTGTAAGCAAAGAGGATCTAAAACCATGGCAGGGTAGCAATAAGAAAAAGTGGAACGGAGAGAGGAAGCAACAACAACGACCGAAAGGGAACGATGGCCAGAAGAAGGAGAAAAGCAAAGTGACTTACGTCAGCAGAAGGGCCATTATTCCAAGAAATGTAAGAATCCAAAAGCTAAAAGGAATTGCTATAATTGTGGTAAGCCTGGGCATAACAAAAAGGATTGTCCAGAACCGTCAAAGGGTAAGTAAATAGTGAAGGCATATGCTTTGGAGATTGTTCCAAATTCTTCTAGAGCTCCTACAGCGGAGGAGAAAGGGAAGAGTGTTGTTTTTCAAGATACGCTTTCTATCGACGATGTTTCAGTGCGAGTGTTTTTTGATACTGGAGAATAGCATTCTTTGGGTTTGGAACCACAGATCTGTGATTGACCATTTGTTGTGACTAATCCAGTATTGTCTAGTCTGTGTATGCTTTGTCGTGGTCTAGTGTTGTCGAGTCATGGTTGCTCCTTTATGTGTGATTGCTTTGTTTTGAACTTTGTTGGGTTTGGGATTATTTTGGGTATGGACTGGCTCAAAAGGTATGCGGCTAAAGTGGATTGCGAGAAGCTCGAGGTGACAGTCGAGAATGTGGAAGGGCGAATGTTTGTGATTCGATGTAAGCCATAAGATGGTGTCTTTGTAAGCTTTTTATACTCACTTGTGACTCGACAGGAAGATTTGTCATCTGTGTAGATCACTAGTGAGTTCGATGATGTCTTTGAAGAGGTCAAAGGTTTGTCGCCGCATCGTGAGATTGAGTTTAGGAACAACTTGGTCAAAGAAGCTAGACCTATTGTTATTCCCCTTAGGTGGATGGCTCCTAGAGAACAACAAGAGTTAGAGGTGCAAGTTAGTGACCTTTTGAGTAAAGGATTCATTCAAAGTAGTGTGTCCAAATGGGTTGCACTAGTTGTTTTTGCAACCAAGGCTGATGGATATTTGAGAAATTGTGTGGATTATCGTGAGTTGAACAAGGTGACTAAGAAGAATAAATATCAATTTACAAGGATAGATGACTTATTTGATCAGCTTCACAAAGACAAGGTGTTTTCCCAAATGGATTTAGCAATGGGATTTCACCAGTTGAGAGTGGAAAAAGATAGTATGCGAAGACAGCCATTAGGAAACCATCCGGTTTGTTTGAGTGGCTAGTGATGCCATTTGGATTGACCAACGCACCAGTATAATTTGTGGATCGTTTGAATAGGATATTCATACAGTTGAATAAGTTCGTGCTTGTGCTCATTGATGATATTCTGGTTTACTCCCAGAATATGGAAGAGCATAAGACACACATGCGATTTATTGGAAATCTTCCGAAAGCATTAGCTGAGAGATAAATTTCCGAAGTGTCACTTCTAGAAAAATGAAATGTGGTTCTTAGACCATGTTGTTTCTGGAAATGGAGTAGCGGTGGAACCCGCTATAGTGGCAGCAATCTAGGACTGGGGTAGACTTAAGAATGCGACAGACATGAGGAGTTTTCTTGGGTTAGTGAGATATTAATGTTGATTCATCTAGGATTTCTTCAAGATAGTTGCACCGTTAACAAGATTGATGAAGAAGAATCAAGCATTCACTTTGGACGCGAAGTGTGAGCAAGCTTTCAGAATCCTAAAAAAGAGACTGACGAGTGCTCATGTTTTGACTATTCCAAGTAGGAATAAGGAAATCGTGGTGTATACTGATGTATGCGAACTAGACTTGGAGCAGTGCTAATGCATAAGGAAAAAGTTGTAGCATATGCGAGTCGACAGGTGAAACCCCATGAAAAGAATTATCCGACTCATGATTTAGAGTTGGCAGCGATCTTGTTTGCTCTGAAAATGTGGAGACATTATATGGTGGGAGTTCATTTGAGTTGTTTATGGATCACAAGTCATTGAAGTATCTTTTCTCCCAACAGGATATAAACCTTAGCAGCAGCAGTAGTTAGAGTTTTTGGCATCTTATGATTATGGTGTTTCCTATACCCAACGCAGTGACAGATGCATTAAGTCAAAGACATGATGGTTTGGGAGCGATGTTTTCGGAATGGAAGCACCTCGAGTACTTGGTATGATTTGATTTTAGGCCTAGGTGTGAGTTATAGCCTGAAATGTTGCTAAGCTTATCAATAAGACCAACTTCCATCGAAGGGATTGGCGAAAGCCAAAAGCATGATGAAAAGCTTGTCAACCATCTAGAAGCTGGAAGCGAGAGAGAAACCAGAAAAGGATAAGGAATTCGAGGTCGATCGAGATGGATGGCTTGAAAAGAAAGGACAACTGGTTGTTCCTGATATTGATGGACTGAGAGATGAGATTCTGAGAGAATGCCATCACTCTAAGTTTACGATTCATCCTGCTGGTAAGATGTATCGGGACATGAAGCGAGCTTATTATTGGGAAGGCATGAAGAGGGATGTTGAAAATTTTATTTCCAAATGTATGAACTATCAGTTGGTGAAAGTTGAACAGAAGAAGCTGAGTGGGTTGCTTCAGCCATTGGAAGTTCCTACGCAGAAATGGGAGCAAGTATCGATGGATTTTATCGATAGACTACTTAGGATCAGGGCAGGAAATGAAGGAATTTGGGTCATAGTGGATGACTTGACCAAAAGCGCAAGGTTTATTCCTTTTAGATCGACTAAGACACCATTGAAGTTGGCTGAGCTATATATAAAATGGATAGTTCGATTCCATGGTATCCCGAAGAGCATAGTGAGTGATCGAGATCCATTGTTCACGAGTGGATTTTGGAATAGTTTGCAAGAGACTTTGGGAACCGAGCTATGTTTGAGTACGGCTTATCATACCCAAACAGATGGTCAAACCGAGCGAGTAAATCGAGTTTTCGAAGATCTCCTTAGAGCTTGTGTGTTGGACTCTAGAAGATCATGGGAAGACCATTTACATTTTGTTGAGTTTGCATACAACAACAGTTACAAGTCGAAGGATCGACAAAATGAGATGAAGCGCATAGAAAAACAGATGGATCGGAGGATCGGTGAAAAACCATGTTGTGCACACGATGAAACGGCGGATCAGCTCAGGTGAAAACAAGGAGTGATCCATGGGATGGATCATGCATGATCCATTGATAGATCGTGTGTGATCCATTGATCGATCGGTCAGCGCGATCCATATAACAATGACCAAATGAAGTTTATTTTCAGTTCGACAATGAGCGTAACTTCGAGACAAATTCAGGTGGAATGTTCGAAGAGTAATCAAGTGTTCGTTGATCATGTGATGATGCAACGAAGTTGTGAAGACGACCCAAGATGATTTGAGCTCATGGATAATGGCATGCTCGAGAAGGCGCTTGAGCTTATGAATAGTCGTTAAGGTGGATGACTAGTATTGAAGTGCTAAGAGATCGCTGTTAGTCGGGCGTTCTAGTAGACTCAAAGCAGAGGTATAATGGGGGCACCCAAAGACTAGATGATTAGTCTAGTACCCTGGGAAGTCACGATGGGCTTAGGTACGAGTCACGATGGTGTATGTAGTTTTGCTCGAACCGGGGATACCATTAGCCCATGGCAGATGACAAGATGGGCCAATCATATGATTAACGATGGATTCAAGGCAAGGTAGATGGTGGTATCCAGGGTCATGGATGTTTATTGTTTGCTTGTATCGTTTTGTGTGGATTATTCGACGTCAAGGGAGATATCTCTTGGGTGCTTGTCTGATGTTGGTTTAGGCCTTCAGGGCTTGTACTTGGGGGGTGTTGAACTTGATTGTGGCAGTCTATGATTGATAATTGGTTGTTATGAATGTTACTGTTTGTCTCTTCTCTAGTTCTTTGGGAAGGCTATCACCGTAGGTTTTGCAGGAGATGAGTTTGAGTTTCTTCTATGTTTATGTGTTGGCAGATCAGATGATTGAACTTCCTATTTCTTATATACTTTATTGATGATGTTGATAATTGTTTTATTACTCATTAAGACTATTATCTGACTCAAGGTTTTTTTGTTTCTCTATTATTACCTTGGGTTGTTCATCCATGTTGTTTATGAGCAAATTGGGTAACAGATAGTAAATCTTGATAAGGACGATGATGCGGAGCGACGATAAGCTGGGGACTAACGTATTATTTTCTATTATACATGTATGGTGTTTCCGCTAATATTGCTTATGTATGATCCTTTGAGTGAACTTGTAGTTAGGCTTCTTGTACAGATTCTGATGATGTAATAAAGAAGTCGTATGGATATTTTTATGATGATATGGAAGTTAAAGATTTTGTTCAATTGTGCTTCACTATTATATCATGTTATATATGTTCTATTATATTTTATCCCTTCGCAGTGAGTTATAGGATAGGTTTCATGTGTGTTATTCAACCTTGATGATCATCCCGTATCGGTTTGGCACGTCATACAGCGCACTTCTTCTTGGTTTGTGTGGGAGGTACGGGGCGACCGTCACAATTCCCCACGTCTCTCCCACGATAGCTTAGATCATGCCAGGGAAATATGCAGGTTGACCCTCTGCTCAAAGCCAGCGGTCGTGGTTCACTTCACAGGTTTTAGGCTGTGGACGTCTTCGGGGATGAATATTGGGATCATCCTCGTCCATGTCATCAGCTTGTTTGCTTGATTCTAGTATGATTATTAAGGCTAAGTAGGTTGATGTAGATTTTGATTAGGCGAAACATGGGCCTGTTGGGCTGTTGGACGTGTAGGCCCCAAGTTCTAAGCGGCGACAGTTGGGTTCTATCGAGGAAGAGGTCGGTTACTATGACCTGGTTCGTTATGAATAACAAACTGGAAATAGCCACGTAGACATGTTCCCTCGCTAAAAGTTACAGTAGTTCTATTACAACTTCCATTGTCATAGCCGTTGTCGTCGACATAGGCATAAGTGTTGGCGAAGGCATTAGCATCAGCAGTCATCCTCCTTCTTAGGCTTCGGCCCCGAGTATCGAAAGAAGAACTTCCCTAGGCGTGGAGTTGCGGTCGAGCGTTGTTTTGATTAAGCTAGAGTTGAGCAATGAGACGTTAATTTTCCATGAGTTGATGCATTAGCTCTATGTTTGTCTTCAATGTGTCGTTGAGCTCTCGAGGACTATCCTCCACTTTTTTATTAAGCATGTAAAGATGCGCTTGAGTTGCTAGAGCATCTGATTCAGTAAGAGGAATATATCCATATCGGTCGGGCTCCCCATGGATTGGGGTTGTTGAGAGGCAGCGGTGTCGGGCATGGTAGAGGGTCCGTCAATTAGATTATTTGCTCGCTTAACAATCGTAAGAAGAATCGAGTGGCAGGTTGAGAAGATACCTGAGTAGCGCGTCGAAGTCGAGATGGAAATATACGAAAAGAAGTGAGTTTAAGCTCTTCATGAAAACACCAAAGTGTTGACGGCAAAAATGGTCGTCACACCTAGAGATTCTTTAAACTCAAGAATTAGCATTTCACGTATGGAAAATTAACGTGCAGAAAATAGGAATAACACAGAGATTTATAGTGGTTCGGTCCGCAAGAAACCAATGTCCACTTTGAAGGATTTTAAGGATTTTATTAATTATTGAGGGTTACAAGTACATGTCATCACCATAGGAATGTTGGCTAAGTATATGGAAATCATATTTTCAATATGCTATGTTTTGGAAGAAAAATAAATTTCTTCTTCTTCCTTGAGTTCTAGGAAGTCGTTACTGAGTTTACATGACCTTATGGAGCTCTCAAATCAACAAAAATCCAACTTTTGTGAAAAATGAGTAATGAGATATTTATAGACAGTGAATTAGATGAGATTTGAGGACAACACGGTAGAAAATCGCATCCCAGAGGAGTATCAGTGAGAAAAACACATCTCTCCCCCGCTACAGCAAAATTTCGCATCCCCCGACATGATATGAATTTCACATCCGTTGGGGGCGATGTATCGCATCGTGGGATGCAGCTATATTGCATTCGGAGGGATGCAGTTATTTCGCATCCCGAGGGATGCGATTTTGTCGCATCCCGAGGGATGCAGTATGTTGCTTCGGAGGGATACGAGCTCACGGTGATGGGAGGTGCGAGGCCATGTAGTGTGAAGGGATGTGATGTGGAAATTATGTTTTGAAGTGTTATGAGGCTTACAGTCATGCAACTCCATCCAGGCACGAATCCTTAGTGTTTTGGCGATGCTTCGGGCTTTGGTGTCACGCGCCGTGTTAAGTCGAGCAGGCTTAATATGCTTTTAGGGAATCAGAATATTAAGTATAAGAGAAAACACAACATGCGAAGGGTCATAACTCTCTTACCCATATTGCTTACATGGCTCAATATCAACCATCCGTTCCTTAAGACATCAAGTCGTCCATTCGGTTATCCTTTACATTTCTTGTAACCAATTATATTTTAGTCCGAAGCCCATATATCGTTTCTATATAAACTGGGCAATGTATTTTCTTTCTATACATTCAAATTCATCAAATAATAGAAATCTTTTACTTCATTCTCTCGCGAACCAGGATTATGTAAATCCTTACTTGGTAACAGAGCCATTGCAGTGCCTAACAGCATCGAATTCCTGCAATTTACTGGTATGTATATACCCCATCAGTTAAATTTCATCATTTGGTATATTTTCTCTTATCAGTTATTACTCATATCATTTAAGAGATTAAATATAGTGTGATTATCGGTTCCTTGACATAAACTCTGTTCGAATTTGGCTGCATCTCAATAAAATACACTATATTTGTTGAAATTCTGCATCAATCACCAAAAATCCAATTCAAGAAAGTCAAGGAACTCACCAAAACTCAGTCAAAGCCTCGCCAGTGAGCCTCATCAGACATTTACATCAGTTTTTACATACCTCTTCATCAAGACTCTCGGCTGCTTCACCATGAGTCTCAGTTGTTTCTCTTCTCTCGATCGGAGACGATATTTGATCCAGAATTTATTGTGCTTCTTGCTCTCTTTGTCATCATGGTGTATACTTCCACTTTTGCATCAGCTACAGGGACAGCTATTGGAAAAAATCCAGAAAACCCACCAATTCCACCAAACCCACCAAATGGACCTATAAATCAGTTACTTAAAACTGGTATAAGTCCTCAAATTCAGCTAATCACAGTTCAACTACAAGAAGAAAACTACTTGCTATGGAAGGTACAAGTCGAAATTGTTATACAAGGTTATCGCTTAGAGGGATTCATTCTTGATACCACTCCTATTCCTGCCAAGTTTGTTACTAATCAAGATAACAGAACAGTGGCCAATGAGGCATCCATTCAATATCATAGACAAGATTGATTAATTAGTTCTTGGCTCTTATCCTCAATTAGTGATGGTTTATTACCAACTATTATAGGGTGTTTGTCTTCCAATGATATATGGACTACTATAGAAAAAGAATTCAATAATCAATCATCAGCAAAAGTCTTGCATTATAAAAGACTACTTCAGAATTTCAGAATGCAAAATTTGAGCATGAGAGAATATGTAGCAAAGGTAAAGAAATTGTGTGATTTACTTGGAGCTACAGGCACAAAGTATCTAATGGATACCATGTACTATATTTGCTAAATGGATTAAATGAAGAATATGAGGCTGTTGTCATTGTTATCACCACTCGAATAACCGTTCTCCCTAATGACGAAGTTCATGCCATTCTATTACCTCATAAGTCAAGAATAAGCAGTAAAAGGATTCAAGAAATTGATCTCAATGAAAATCTGGCTATAGGTGGAAAAAATAAAAATTAGAATAACAATAATAGATCTGAAACGTCTTACCAGAGGATTGGTGGTGCAAACAAAGGCAGAGACAGAGGCAGATGGAACAACAATAACAGACGCAAATGTCAGATCTATGAAAAGATTGGTCATACTGCACTAAAGTGTTACGTCTATACTCCAATAATAATCAAAATCAGAAAAATAGCAATAATTCTAATGCAAATGTTGCACAAATAAATCAAGAAACAAGTAGTCAAGATAAAGGAAATGATACTGCTAGGGTGGAGCACTTGCAAGGTGATAATTGCTACCCTGATTCTGGAGCAACAAATCATCTCACTAACAATCTTGACAACTTGAACATTGGATGCAAAGAATATCATGGTAACAAATCTATTTCTATTGCCAATGGCAAAAATATTCAAATTACTCATGTTGGTGACACCTATATTAATGGTAGTAAACAATTACACTTATGCAACCTTCTTAGAGTTCCAAAAATTTGATTAGCGTATCCAATTTGCTAAAGACAATAAAGTTTAATTTGAATTCTTTTCAAAGTATTACTTAATTAGGGATATTCTAACTAGAAAAATCATATAACAGGGTGACTTGGCAAACGGGTTGTACAAATTTAACTCTGTTAGATGCAAGAGTGATGTTAGCCAATGAAATTGCAATGCCAAATGTAATTTGAATATCAAGACTAGTAGCAGTATGAATGTGTTTGATTTTTGGCATTGCAAACTAGGACATCCTAGTGTTAAGACTGTTTAAAAAATATTAAATGATAATCATATCAAATTTGATTCTGTATCCTTACCTTATATATGTGAATTTTGTCAAATGGGTAAGAATCACAGGTTACCATTTACTATCTCTGACACTGTATATACTAAACCACTGCAACTAATTGCTATAGATCTTTGGGGCCCATCACCAGTTTGTTCTGACTACGGTTATAAATACTATATGTCATTTGTTGATGCATATACAAGATTTACCTGGATATATTTTTTAAAAACCAAGTCAGAAACTTATAATGTTGTGATAAATTACATTACTATGGCTGAAAAGCAATATGATCAAAAGGTTAAGATTATTCAAACTGATGGTTGTAGTGAGTTCAAAAATTTATATAAATTCTTTCACCAAAAAGGTATTGTTCATAGAACCACCTATCCATATACTTCACAACAAAATGGATTAGTGGAGAGGAAACACAGACACTTAGTTGAATCCGGATTGACATTACTTGCACAAGCAAATATGCCACTAAATTTTTAGCCAGAAGCCTTTAATACAACTGTTTATCTGATTTACAAACAACCAACAACTATATTAAAGGATATATCACCATTTGAAAAATTGAACAATATTAAACCAGATTATAAACAGCTTAAGATGTTTGGTTGTCTGCGTTGTCCATACTTAAGGCCTTATAATACTAATAAACTAAATTTCAGGTCAAAACAGTGTACCTTCGTAGGGTATACTAACAATCAAAAAGGATACAAATGTATTGGTAACACTGGAAGAATATATGTCAGCTGGCATGTTGTACTTGATGAAAAAGTTTTTCCATATAGTACAAAAGATATAAGCACTACAGGTAAAGTCAGAAATCCAAAAATTTCTATACCTGTTGTGCCTCATATTCAAGAAAGCTGGCAGCAAATAGAGAGTAATCAACAATCTGATGCTCAATACCCACCAATCATCTATGATCATGAAAGCTTTGAGCCACCCAGTTTGACATCTCATCCACCTGCATAAGTTCACAGCCTAGAGAATGATGAGTCCAATAATCAGCAAATAACTCCTGAAAGATCTGAAGACAATAATGACTCACCACCAACTGAAGAACCAGTTCAAACTGGCCAACCAATGATTACAAGATCTAAAAGTGGTATCTTTAAACCTAAAATATTTGCTGCTACATCCAGTACAAATGAACCTGGATCTTTTGATCAGGCAGTCAAAAGCAGACACTGGAAAGCAACAATGGATGAAGAGTATAATGCTCTAATTAAAAACAATACTTGGGATATTGTTTTTCCACCTGCTAACAAGAATATTGTAGGTTGCAGTTGGACATACAAATTAAAAAGAAATCCAGATGGATTAATAAACAAGTACAAGGCCAGACTTGTAGCCAAGGGTTTTACACAAGAATATGGGTTTGACTTTAATCAAACTTTCTCTCCTGTTGTAAAACCCACTACCATAATACATGGACTAACTATTGTTGCAAGTAAGAGTTGGCATATTAGACATTTAGATGTCAATAATGCTTTCTTGAATGGTGTTCGTAAGGAAGCAATCTACATGAGTCAACCACCAGGGTATAGTGTTAATTCAAACTATGTTTGTAAATTGAATAAGGCTGTATATAGCCTGAAACAATCTCCTCGTGTATGGTTTGACAGACTGAAAAACACTTTGTATAAACTAGGTTTTCAGTCTATCAAATCAGACAACTCTTTGTTCACAAAGATTAATCAGTCATCTACAATATACATATTAATATATGTTGATGATCTGATAATAACTGGTAGCAATATCAAAGACATAGATGGGTTAACACAATATTTGGATAAACAATTCTCTATTAAAAACCTGGGTAATGTTAATTATTTCTTAGGCATAAAAGTAACAAGGACCAACAATAGAATATTTCTATGCCAAAGAAAGTATATCACTGAGTTACTCAATAAAACAAAGATGTTAGATGCAAATCCTCAACCTACACCCATGATAACTAGTCAACAATATTCTAAATTTAGAGGAGAAGCAATCTCAAACATCATTGAATATAGGATGGTTGTAGGAGCACTACAATATGCTACTATAACCAGGCCTGACATTTGTGTTAATAAAGTATCTTAGTTTATGTAGAAGCCGTTAGATACACACTGGAAGGCTGTCAAAAGAATCTTCAGATATCTAAAAGGGACTATAAGCTATGGACTCACATTAAGAAGCAGTCAACATCTGAACATAGTAGGGTATGCAAATGCTGACTGGGCCTCAGACCCTGATGATAGAAGATCTACAAGTGGCTATTGTGTTTATATTGGTCAAAGTCTAATTTCCTAGAGTTCAAAGAAAGAAGCTACAATCTCTAGGTCAAGCACAGAATCTGAGTACATAAGTGTAGCTAATGCTGCTGCTGAAATAAAGTGGATTCAATCCATGCTAAAGGAACTTCAAATTAAGACTACAGCAAAGCCGTTACTATGGTGTGATAACAAAAGTGTAGTATACATGTCCGAGAACCCAATACAACATGCGAGAACAAAGCATATCGAGATAAACTTGCATTTTGTCAGAGAAATGGTGCAAAGAGGTAAAATCGAAGTTAGTCACATACCTGGAACTTACCAGAAGGTCGAGATACTGACTAAAGCAATAAGCGTGAAGAAATTTACCAGATTTCGCTCAGAATTCAATGTTGATGAATACAAGGATCAAGCTGGACTGAGCCACAACAAGGAAAAAAGATTTGGGAATCCACACAACACCAACATCAAAGCTACCAGAGTTCTCTCTGAGCTTAACGTTGATAAAGACAAACTTCAAACTGCTGCAAATCACACCAGCAACGGAAGAGCTGAGAATCCACACAACATCGACAGCAAAGCTTGCTTATTTAGGCTCGGATCTAATGACGATAACAACAGAGGCTCCATCACAAAGCAAATCGTAAGCAATAACATTAAAATCTCAAGAGCGCCGCTATGGTTATTGTGAAAATTAAGGTTTCGAAACCCTAGTTTTCAGAAGGGCATATTAAGTATAAGAGAAAACACAACATACGAAGGGTTATAACTCTCTTACTCAAATTGCTTACATGACTGAATATCAACCATCCGTTCCTTATAACATCAAGCCGTCCATTCGGTTATCCTTTACATTTCTTGTAACCAATTATATTTTAGCCCGAAGTATATCATTTATATATAAACTGGGCTATGTATTTTCTTTCTGTACATTCAAATTCATCAAATAATAGAAAGCTTTTACTTCATTCTCTCGCAAACCAGGATTGTGTAATTCCTTACTGAACAAAAGGCCGGTTAGCACTATGTAACAAGCACAT
Source organism: Allium sativum (assembly GCA_030737875.1). Classification (NCBI taxonomy): domain Eukaryota; kingdom Viridiplantae; phylum Streptophyta; class Magnoliopsida; order Asparagales; family Amaryllidaceae; genus Allium; species Allium sativum. The sequence goes on from CM060913.1 coordinate 1,043,311,979, forward strand.
ATCATCATAGGAATGTTGGCTAAGTACATGGAAGTCATATTTTGAATATGCTACGCTTTGGGAGAAAAACAAAGTTTTTCTTCGAGTTCTAAGCATCCATTAACGAGTTCCTACGATTTTGTAGAGCTCTCAAATCTGCAAAAATTTAACAATCATTGAAGAATTAGCAATGGAGGTATTTATAGATACTAGATTAGGTAAGAGTATGTGAGATTTGGGGATCACATAGTAGAAAATCGCATCCTAGAGGAGCAACAGTGAGAAAATCGCATCCCCCGCTACTGCAGAATTTCGCATTCACGGAAGGGATATGAATTTCACATCTGTTGGAGGCGATGTATCGCATGAGGGGGATGTGATATATCACATCCGGATGGATGCAGATATATCGCATCGGGATAAATGTGGATATATCGCATCCTAGGGATGCAAATATATCACATCCTGAGGGATGTGATTTCGTTGCATCTTGGGGGATGCGATATGTTGCTTCAGAGGGATACAAGCTCACGGTGATGGGAGGTGTGAGGCCACGCAGTGTGAAGGGATGTGATGGAAATTACATTTTGAAGTGCAATGAGGCTTATGCTCGTGCAACTCCATCCAGGCTCGGATCCTTAGTGTTTCGGCGACGCTTCGGGTTTTGGTGTCATGCGAATTGTGGAGTCGAGCTGGCCTATCATGATTATAGGGAATCAGACCAAAAGGCTGGTTAGCACTGTGTATTACTCAAAATATTCTTTTTTTTTTTTTTTTTTTTGCACGGCTACTCAAAATATTCTTTCTCGCAGTATTGTACACAAACACTTCTTCTTGTAGTGCTTTTTTTCACTTTGCTATTTTTCTCAGTAAGAACCCGTTGTGGTGGCGCTGATATCACTGTAAAGCTGAATTCTTATATAAAGAGTACACAATGATTCCATCATCAAAACTCATGGCTAAGTCTAAGGAGGAATAGAACAAACACTGAAATGTTCGTGCATACCACGGCTAATTCGACAAAATTGGAAAACATGGAGCTAAGCAAATAAAACATCAATACGTAGTCAATTAATTAACTGCAAAGTCCTAACATGGACAAGAATCTTATCCAAAGTAAGTAGAGTTGGTTATGCATAAATCACTTGTGGAGGTTATTATATTACCTTGTGGTCATCATAGTGCACTAAAACTATCGAGATTATTGCCTAACTCCATTGCACAAATCAGTCGTATATTTGAAACAAATCTGAGTTTGTTTCTGCATTTGAACATAAGTACATTTGAACCGAACTCGTAAACAAATTGTTGGCCTTTTATATTTTCACGTATCGTCTATTTTTTGAACCTATATATAGTTCTCAGTATAAAATTAATAAGAAATAAGTACCAGCGGTATCCAACTAAATATAGGCACCTGATTACTAAAATCAATGGCCAAAAATAGTTAAGCTACTATTCAATTATATCCACGAAAAAGAATAATAATTCAAATGGAAATAATTTTCTTTTAGGAAGTTGGCCAACAACTTCAGTCAGGCATTTCGTTATTGCAATGCCGTTGGGAAATAAAACTGTACCTTTTATGCTAATACCATGACTGAATGGCTGGCTGACGATCCCCTTTGAATATTTCTATGATATGATTAATTAAGTGAACAATCTTAATTAGCAAAATCATCGATGGAGCCTCCTGAATAATTTCTGGATACGTATTAGTCGATGAACTTATTTATTATACTAGTCGTCTTTTGTCGACTTGAAAATTCCTTCAATTTTTGTTTCACTTGAATATGCGTTGGTCAACATTACATAGACTATGCAATTTAAGTGGCCTAGAAATTTGCTTGAATCGTATATGCGGTTCCAGCTTCTGGCCTTATAAATGTAACCATCCCATGCATAACCTTGCAACACACTCATCCTTTTCGAATCTAAAGCAACCAAACCTCCTAAACCCGTAAAGAATGTCATCGGAGAACCTAAAATTCACAGTCCAGAGGCAATCTCCAGTACTCATAACCCCGGCTGAGCCAACCCCTTACGAGCTTAAACCCCTCTCCGACATCGACGATCAAGAAGGCCTCCGTTTCCAGATCCCTGTCATCCAATTCTACCGTAACAATGAAGCCTCCGTTCTTGACCCTGCAAAAGTCATAAAGGAAGCCATTGCCAAAGCGCTCGTCTTCTACTACCCCTTCGCAGGCAGGCTAAAAGAGTGCACAGGAAGAAAACTTTACGTGGAATGCACCGGTGAAGGCGTCCTGTTTGTTGAAGCAGACGCGGATGTCCACCTAGATCAATTCGGGTCTGATCATCTGCAACCACCTTTTCCATGTCTTGAAGAACTTCTGTTCAACGTTGAAGGCTCGGATGGCGTTCTCGGGTGCCCCTTGCTGCTGGTTCAGGTGACTCGCCTGGCTTGTGGTGGTTTTATTTTAGCGCTCCTACACAACCATACTATGTCGGACGCACCAGGCCTGGTCCAGTTCATGGAAGCTGTAGCACAAATGGCTCGAGGATTCAGACATCCGACCGTTAAGCCGGTCTGGAACCGTGAGCTGCTGAATGCGCGTAATCCACCGAACCCAACCTTTGTGCACCGCGAGTACGATGATGTCCTTGACGTCAATAACACCATCATCCCTCTTGATGACATGGTCCACAAATCGTTCTTCTTTGGACCGGACCAAATCGGCAAACTCAAGAAGCACATCCCGGTTCAACTTCGTGGCAACACGTCAACGTTTGAGATTTTGACGGCATGTTTGTGGAGGTGCCGGACGGTTGCTCTTGGGCCAGGCCCGGAGGAGGAGGTGAGGATCATATGCATTGTGAATGTTAAAAACAAAATGGCACTACCGGGAGGGTATTATGGGAATGCCTTTGCCTTTCCAGTAGCGGTGGCGAATGCTGATAAACTGATGAAGAACCCATTAGGGTACGCACTGGGATTGGTGAAGAAGGCAAAGAGGTCTGTGGATGGAGAGTACATGAAATCGGTGGCAGATTTGATGGTGATGAAGGGTAGGCCGCATTTCACGGTGGTGAGGTCGTACTTGGTGTCGGATGTGACGAAGGCGGGTTTCCAGGATGTGGATTTTGGATGGGGGAAGGCGGTTTATGGTGGGCCGGCCAAGGGTGGAGTCGGTGCGATCCCGGGTGTGGCTAGCTTTTATATTCCGTTTAAGGGAGGAATCGTGGTGCCGGTTTGCTTGCCTGGGTTTGCCATGACTAAGTTTGTGGAGGAGATGGAGAAATTGACTGCTGGTGATGAGGAGATGGATGATGAAACCATGCATCCAATTCGGACTATCTTTTCTGCACTATGACTGGTGTAGTGAAGTTAAACTGAACTTTTAAATGGCTCCAAAAATGTGTTGATTACAACGTTATAATGCTATGAAACTATAGTGTTACATAAACAAATTATACCCTGTAACATACAGATTTTATAATATGTGAAAGAAAGGATGTAAACGGTTGCATTTTGTATGATACTCTTCTTTCTTTAACAGCGTTGAACGTTACTACCGTGTTGTGTAGTTCCATTAAGACGTGATGGTGGTACATCTCCTGTTATTTAATAAGGAAAAAAAAATACCACATCAGCATATTTTAGGGCATACCGAAGATATGTGTGCAGATTCAACGGTGGATATCAAAGGACTCGACATAATTTTTGGTTTTAGATTTCGGCGGCGTTGAGCAAGTTCGATCAAACATCAAATAGGGGTTCAAAACTAATGCAAGGACATTCAAGATCGGTTAAGGACCTGATATTCAAGACTTTGAATATCCAATCCTTCAACGGATAAATTTTCAATGGATAGACGCTTATTTAATGAACGTCTAATGTAACACACCCGATAGTTGAATGATCAAAAATATTTTTTTTCTTTTTAAATTTTTAATTGTTCATTTATAAACTTGCTGCAGTGCCCGAAAATAAGATGTCAGCGTTGTAAAAAAAAACGATGGAACTCAGGGGTGTTTGATAGCTGAAAAGACTGAGATCATTACTGCATGTACGGTTTCGAGTCTATACTCCTTGGCCTTTTAGCAATTCCGGCCCATTTAATAAACGTCTGACTCTGATCATCTATTAAATAAACATCCAGGACTGTTCAAGATCTTGAATTGGATTCTGAACATTTAGTTTAATGTTACCTTGATATTGCACTTGAATTGTAACCTTTGCTTAAAACAAAAAAAAAAAATCAAATAAGAAAATCTCAATATAACATTTATGTTAAATATGATATTTTCCTTTATTTTCTAAAAAGAATTCATTCTTAAATCCCAAAATAAATCTAGAACAGTGTCAAAATATGGTTTGGCTTATCCATAATTAAACAACTCAAAGTATTTTTTGATATGTCCTATCATCATCCAAAAACATATGAACAATAATGACCGCCTTTCTAATGATATATAGGCCAACCGGTAGTTTTCCAAGTATATAATGGCAACCATTGGCAATGCATGTACTTCCAAATTTTCTAATAATTTGACATCCCTACGTCCGACAAACTAATTGGTACATAGAGTGCTGACATGGGAAATTGTCATCGATTCAACGCACGCCAACCCACGAGTGTAAGTGTAGTAGAAATACAATAATCCGAATCCAAAGTAAAGTAATGCAGGAGAACACAGCTTCTTATCGTGGTTCGGCACTAAGCCTACATCCATTTTATAGTAATTCATTCATCATACAATATCAGATTACAAAATTGTACAAGTTCGGACAATATTCGAGTACAAAGCGTTACAATAGAACATCAAAATAATTGTTATTCTAAACTTTAACCAAAATGTCTTTCTTCTCCGATGAATGAAGCTAAGTTGACTTAGTCAACTATGTCCAGAAAATAAATTCAATGTCCCAGAAATTCAAGAAATGTCCAAAATAGTTCATAAGCAGAATAAATGTCCTTGTGAATGTTCAAAAGTTGATGGAAAATGTTGACATGCTTTTTAGTCGAAGCTGTCACACGTCAAGTATTTGGTGAGCGACGCGCTCAAGCGTCAAAAAGTCACGTCACATCTGGGTTCGAAATTTTCGAAATTCTGGGTTCGAAATTCTGTGTTCGACATTCCTGGGGTCGAAATTCCGGGGTCGAAATTCCTAGGGTCGAAATTTCTAGGGTCGAAATTTCCGGAGTCGAAAATCCAGCGGTCGAAATTCCTGAGATCGAAATTTTTGGGGTCGAAATTTGTGGGGTCGAAATTCCTGTTACGAGGCTGCTTTTAGGGTACAAAAATTGCTTCATATGGGTCCCATTTCTCACCTACTCCCCCCTAACCTTCCTCCTATAAATACCCCAAGCCTTGGCCTTTGTTAGGGGGCTTCTCCCTTGGAATTTTTGGACCTTGAGAGCTCCAAACACTCATTAATGGCTTCCAACACCTCCATCATGGCCATGGGAGATGACATGGATAATTAAAACATGGCATGCATGTTTTCCTTCAACACTTGAACATTAACAACGATTGTTATGCTAGTTTTGAACTTCATGGACATGAACACCGAACTCGGATATTGTTGACCAAGTCAACGCTTTCCAACGAAGAAGAAGGACAATTTAGTCAAAGTGTAGAACAAGCATAAATTTTGCTATTCCATTGTAACACTTCAAACTTAGCTATTGTCCGAACTTGTACAACCTTGTAATCAACCAAAGATATGATGAATAAGGATTATAAAGTGGATGTAGGCGTTAGTGCCAAGCCACTACAAAAGCTGTGTCTCCCCGCATCTACATACTTTACTTCTTGTTTGAATAATTGTTCACAGACAAACATTGGGTGTTGGCGTGCGACAATTTTGCCCGTCAACATTTTGGCGCGCCAGGTAGAGGTGCGCACAGCTTCGACCTCTGCATCGGATTAGCGATTCAGATTTGTCTTCAAACCTTGGCTTCAACTTCAACTTTACTCACTTCACACCATGGGTGTTAAACACAAGAAGCTATCATTGAAGCTCATGAAGCAACATGAGATGAAGGAAGCCATGATCTTTCTTCGAATGAAGTTCCATCAAACTATGTCACTCAAGAAGACGTCGATGGAATAATCAAGAATCTCGCTACTGATTTGAATGCTTGACTCGAGCGATAAGTAGATGCTTTCAGTACCTTCCTCGATCGTATGGAAGAAAGGATAAGGAACACTTCAAGGCCGACTGGCTAGGCAGACATTATCGGAACTAGTACTAACGTTCCTCCAACTATAACTCGGGACTTGGGGGCAACCCCACAAACTAATCAGCAGGCCGACGTCGCTCCTCCAAACGGTGTCGGTACTGCTACACTCGGGGGCAACCCAAACCCTGACACTACGCCAGCCCATGACCCTTTGGTAGGACTAGTCGCGGGCTCCGCTGCTGGCAACATCGCTCAAGCCCCAGTGCACGCAGCTTGGGACGATAGCGCTCCCAGGGTTCCAGGAGCCAGGATTGCGCCTAATGTGGCCCCTCAAGTTGGAATCCAACCAGACTTCCTTTTTACTCAACCGGCTACCAACTTGAACTTGAACACTGGGGGCACCCGTGCCACTTTGGATAGTTTAAATCAGTTGCTCGCTTTCGGGAACGGGTCACAGATCGCGAATGTTCTCCGTCAGTTCACTCGAGGTGGTGCTTCTTCTATGGACATGGATTGTATGACTCGCAGCCCGCTCTCTTGGATATCAGGAACTCTCGGATCCCACCTGATTTCAAGCTACCAGGCTTGGATCCTTATGAAGGTCGCAAGGACCCCACCACTTATCTCATGAGATACATTCGACATATGAAGTTCTCTCGGCTTCGAAAAATGTCGTGGCCAAGTGCTTCTCTCTCTTCTTAACAGACATAGTTGCAATGTGGTACAGGCAGCTGGTGCCGGACTCCATTACTTCTTGGAATGCTTTGATTACCCGATTTGTAGAACAACTTAAAGTCAACATAGCTCATCGAAAAGCGTCATGAATCTCAATAGCATTAAGAGGAAGTCCGGCGAGACTCTGCGAAAGGTCTTGAAACGGTTCAATGCTGCGGTCGCTTCAATCGACCGACCTGACCCTTCCATGGTTTTAATAGATGCATTTTCTGGCGTTTTAGATAAATCTGAATTCAGGACTTCATAGCACCGGGACCCGCCAAGGGACCTTTGTGAGTTCTACTTTGAAGCCGAAAGGTTCCTTCGAGAAGAAGATGCGATGGCCAACAATAGCAAGAAGGTTATCGATGTTAATGCTGTTAAGGATGTGAAATCTCCCAATCCTGGAAAAGCTAAAGATTCTGCTCAGCAACCTCCGATGGGAAATGATCGCAATAGCGCTAATAGGCAAGAAAGGTACTCGACCTTCACGGAACTTGCTCACACTCTCGAGGAGATCTACCAAGAAGTTCACCCTATCGCTCCCCTCAAAAGGCCTTTCACTCGGGATCGCCCTCGACAACTAAGCAATCCCGGCCGATATTGCATATTTCAGGAAACTGATAGTCACAATACAAATGACTGTCATCATCTTAAGAATGCTACTGAAGAGCGTGTTAGACATGGAAAGCTGGCGCGGTTTATTCAGACCCCTCAAAGGAATCACGACAGGCCCGAGACCAGCACCCGCCACGGCATCATCATCAGCTAAGTCTCTCACTGGATCTGATGTTTAGGGTCCAAGCCTCCATAGCATCAGTATCTTACAGCTTTTCGGTCTTCTATTCTTATTATGGTTTTCTATGACTCTCAAATAATGCGCTCCTCACTTGTGGCTTTCTCATTCTGGCTCTCTAGGCTTAAATATTTGGGCTTCAACCCATGGCATTGTATTTATATACCTTAGTCCTCTGGATGCATCCTTCCATTTGGGTATTACTGGAAAATTTACTTTTCTTGGCTTTGAATTGTGAATGGTTATGTTTGTCTACCCATGAATAAGGACCGGCGAGATCCTAGGCATGCTCTTAACGAACAATAAACTATTCTCTTTCCTCTATGAATGAACTCAAAATCAAAAAATGGCCAAGTCCACTTACCAATGCATGAGGGCAAGCCAGTTTTCGAAGTGAGTCGCCTTGTCAAAAACCCTAAATCATATTGGATGGAATTGTCAGTGACACAACAAGAATATATACTCGTGACTATCTTGGCCCCTTATCTTACTTCGATAAGGTCGCCTTGACTCCACTTGCCAAGGTCATCTCACCAATGTGAGATTTCCTTGAGTGCTACATGCCAAGTTCATCTCACCAATGTGAGATCTCCTTGAATGCTATATGCCAAGGTCATCTCACCAATTGAGACATCCTTGAATGCTACTTGCCAATGTCATCTCGCTAACACGAGATCTCCTTGAATGCTACTTGCCGAGGTCATCTCACCAATGTGAGATCTCCTTGAATGCTACATGCCAAATTCATCTCACCAATGTGAGATCTCCTTGAATGCTACTTGCTGAGGTCATCTCACCAATGTGCGATCTCCTTGAATGCTACTTGCCGAGGTCATCTCACCAATGTGGGATCTCCTTGAATGCTACATGCCAAGGTCATCTCACCAATGTGATATCTCTTGAATGCTACTTATCGAGGTCATCTCACCAATGTGAGATCTCCTTGAATGCTACATGCCAAGGTCATCTCACCAATGTGAGATCTCCTTGAATGCTACTTGCCGAGGTCATCTCACCAATGTGAGATCTCCTTGAATGCTACATGCCATGATCATCTCACCAATGTTAGATATTCTTGAATGCTACTTACCAAGGTTATCTCGCTAACACGAGATCTCCTTGAATGCTAATTGCTAAGGTTATCTCGCTAGCACGAGATCTCCTTGAATGCTACTTGCCAAGGTCATCACCCTCAACGCGAGATTTCCTTGAATGCCACTTGCCAAGGTCATCTCCTTCAACGCGAGATCCCCTTAAATGCCACTTCCCGAGGTCATCTCACCAACATGAGATTTCCTTATATGCTCTAACATGCCTTGGCCACCTCACCAATGTGAGATCGCCTTGAATGCAGTCTATTAAATGAATACAATGACTTATGGAAGACTTGTCGGCGGCCCGGAAAGTCCACTCATATATGATTATGTGTACACCTTTCCTATGTAGGTTACTTGGCTCCTCCAGTCTCTCGGATACTCTGACTGTTCTGGCTTTCCATTAATACGATCCCAAGCGATCATGGCTCTTTCGTCTTATGAATATAGAAGCTCGCTTCGGACTTCTCCTAGCTTTGATATCTGGATTTCTCTTCTTATCGCAAAACATACCTTCCTTGGTCAGGCAAGATGTGTTTTGGGGGGCAAATGTTGACAGGCTTTCCAGTCAAAGCTGTCACACATCAAGTATTTGGTGAGCGACGCGCTAAGGCATCAAAAAATCACGTCACATCGGGTTCGAAACTCTGGGTTCGAAATTCTGGGTTCGAAATTCCTGGGGTCGAAATTCTGGGGTCGAAACTCCCAGGGTCAAAATTCCTAGAGTCGAAATTTCCATGGTCGAAATTCCTGTTACGAGGCTGCTTTTGGGGTACGAAAATTGCTTCTTATGGGTCCAGTTTCTCACCTACTCCCACCTAACCTTCCTCCTATAAATACCCCAAGCTTTGACCTTCATTAGGGGGCTTCTCCCTTGGAATTTTTGGAGCTTAAGAGCTCCAAACACTCATTAATGGCTTCCAACACCTCCACCATGGCCATGGGAGATGACATGGATAATTAAAACATGGCATGTAGGTTTTCCTACAACACTTGAACATCAACAAGGATTGTTATGCTACTTTTGAACTTCACGGAAATGAACACCGAACTCGGATATTGTTGACCAAGTCAACGCTTTCCAACAATGAAAAAGAAGTGCAATTTAGTCAAAATGTAGAACAAGCATAAATTTTGCTATTCCATTGTAACGCTTCAAACTTAGCTATTTTCCGAATTTGTACAACCTTGTAATCAACCAAAGATATGACGAATAAGGATTATAAAATGGATGTACGCATTAGTGCCGAACCACTATAAAAGTTGTGTCTCCCTGCATTTACATACTTTACTGCTTATTTGGATAATTGTTCATGCACACACATTGGGTGTTGGCGTGCGACAATTTTTCCCATCAATAGAAAAAAAATTGCAACATGTTAATGGTCCATGTTATGACCAATAGTCATAGAGAAGAATATGGAAGCCATTAATGGTGCATGAGAGCTTCAAGAAGTCCAAAAATCCAAACCAAAAAAGATCCATTTGAATGCCAAGCTTGGGGGTATTTATAGATAGTGGGTTAGGTACTCTAAGAAAGAAAACAAAATTTGGTCAAAAAGTTCATAATTGAACTTAATTCATGGTTGATCCAATGATTTACATTGCGATAATCATGGGGCTATGGCTCAGGCCTAAAAACTTGATCTCCTTATCAATCCAAACATATATTTAAGAAATATAATTTCTTATGCGAAATTGTTCACACAGGAGATAAATATATCTGCAAAGTTACAAAAGGTTGTAATGTTGCAGACCTACCGACTTAAACTTTGTCGCAGCATAAGTTTAATAGTCACACTAGTTTCATGGGTATACGATACATGAATGATTGACTCTAATGAAAGTGGGAAATTGTTAGAGTTTATACCCTAGAGGCAATCCATTTGATGTGATTAATATGTTGATGATATTATATTATTTGGAATAAAATTATTCTGTTATATTTACTGCATAATCTAAATATTAAAATAATACAAGTCCTTAGAATAATAATACAAAATTATATAGTTCAAGTAAGTGACTTAAACATGGGATTATATATAATATATATATATAAGGTATTATAATTCTAAAATATACCTCGTCAAGTTTTATTATTTATATAGGACAATAATAAAGCATTGAGATTAGTATGTTGATTGGCTAATGACCACATCTCGTTGATCATTAATATACGTGATATTAATGTCAATACATAAATACATATTGGAGAATAGCGTATTGGGCAGACCCAACATGAGAAAAAATATATGGAATTTGATTAACAGTATCATAAGTTATTCTTATAGTGCCAGTGATATAATGGTCATCAGACCTGAAGTCATTATAATTTTATTCGAGGATATTTGTGTTTTGATACCAACAAAAGTCACTTTTAGCCGAGTAGACAATAAAGGTGATCATTGGATACATCTCGAATCGAATGAAAATTATGAATGATCTAGATGGAATTTAACCCTACGATATATTTGTAGTGATATCCATGGGCCTCTTGATTGAATGAGACTATGAGATGCATGGTCGTGCTCAAATATTGATTTGTTTTGAATTGTCTACTCATTGATCAAGATAAAAGGATTGAATTATAAAGAGGGTAATACTTTCCATGCCTCGAGTTTAATCTTGGATATATTGGTTAAAAGGATTATATTACATTGATACACTGGTTACAGAAAGGTTGTATCAAATCGTTGATCTTATTATAACATGGGTAACAACGATGTGTTGGTAGATACCGCTCACTATTTATAATTTAAATACTATTTAAATTATTGCCAACATTATGATAACTTATAGGGTCACACAATAGAACAATTAAAAGGATAAACCATTTTGTACAAATAAAATATCAATACGTTAATATTTTCTTTGGAGTTGGAATACGTATTCGGGTGGGTTCCTAATCTTATGGATTACATTAGTTATAAAGAATGGTATTCCTTCCTTTTTAAAAGATACATCCATATGCACTGATAAGATTAGATCCGAAAATTATTAAACAAATCAGAATACTTTTTTTTTAAAAAACCCTAGAATTAGAATGGCGGCTAGCACCGCATCTCTCCATCTTTTCTCCTTGATTTGTATGACAACCGAAGAGATGGTCGTTCGTGGATACTTCTAGACGCGGCGGCTCTTGGTCACGCTAGGGTTCTATACGATTTATCTTCAATATGGTTTCATGGAATCTCAGAAGCTCGAATAGGTATGGGTTTTGATTTTACTCGATTTACAAAATTTATGCATAAGATCCCATTCAATTTGGTTTGAATTTCATTATTGTAATGTGAATCGAACCAAAACATCCACTACAAGAAAATTGATTTTTTGTTGCAAAAATTAGTGGTGTTTATTCACAAATGCAAAAAAAGGTGTTTTGACTCACTATATTAGTGCGGCAATAAAAATTTCACTTTCCACCTAAGGAAAAATGGCCTGCCTGATCTAAAATAAACGTAACCAGCTATTTGCTGTTCCTCTCCACCTCTAACTTTCAAATTTTTCAACAAGCGTTCCATTCCCTAAATGGCCAAATTCCGAAACCCTAACAACCTTGTTGACCACTTCTCTCGCTTCTAATTCTTACCTTCCTTTCGCTTCATTTTCCGTCATGCGTAGGCTACTTCGCTGACCTGCTCCCATCGTCCAGATTTTGAAACCGTAGTCTCACTCTTTGCTATTTTAGGTATTTTTCTTAAACTTGTTGTTGTTTATATCATTTCAAAATTGCAACTTCAGATCACATGTTTCATTGTTTGGCAAACTAATTTTTACTTCCGTTGATGATTATTTACAGTAATTATGTACTTGATTTTAGAGGTACTTGTTTAGGAAATAATCACTGACGTATAGTAAGAAAGCTAGAAAAAAAATTAGTTTTTTCTTCTTCAAGGAACCGATTGATCTTTTGCAACTAGAGGTTGGATCAGTACTCTAGAGTGATTAGGATAATTAATTTGTTTTTATTTTATGTTAGTTGCTATGGTATAGTTTTCGGTGCGTAAAAAATATTATTCGATAGCATTAAAGCATATTTGGATGTGGTAGAAAAGGGTTGGGGTTGATCAATTTTTTGCTTCATGAAAATCCAATCTAACTTATTAAATTTGATAGGAAATAACGATTTTCGCAAACATTCAGTTGTGACACCACATTCTTGATTTTTGAGTGATAATACTAAATCCTGCAACTATTCTCGAAGTATCATCTCGTCCAACACCTTAACTATATATTGACAATTATGTATTGTGAATGCAACTGTTTAGATGATATATGAATATAATTCATATATTTAACCTTCTGAAAGGATTAACACTTGAAAGCACTGTTAAATTCTGGATGTGTGAACAAGAACTCTACATATTTACCCTTCTTTGTTTTGTTGTGCAAAACAAATCTGGATCAAAGTGAATTTTGGTTGATATGTTTGTTTATTAGCAGGGTCATCTGTGCAAAACTTGACTTCTATCATATGTGAATTTTAGTTGAACAAATTTATTTGATGGTTCATATTTGGCTTGTAACTTTGAACAAATTTATTTGATGGTCCATATGTGTATGCATAAATGATCTAACTTGTATACAAAAATTTACTTGGATCCATTATTTTCTTACACAAAAAGACAAACGAGAAAGGTTTTTAGATGGAATTGTAAAAGAGGTATCTAGATCCTTTCCCATATAAATGTGTGCATACACACATAGATGCACATGCACGCACGCACGCACACATATGTACGAACATGAACCCGTAGTACATTAGGAAAATCGAAGGGTGTACGCTGTTGTTATCACTTTGGATCTGAAAAATATCATTGTTGCTTACTGGCGATAGGTTATGGATGATATACTTGTTTAATTGGGCATGTAATGACATCAGCGTGGCTGAATGATCTAAAAATTCAAGTTGAAAAGACAAAAATACTTAGCACTGTCTATAGATCAGCCTCAGCTTTGGGGTCCCGACTTCCATCAATTTTAACTGCCAAGGCAAGAGTAGCTGGGGTTGGGGCTATTCTCCAATCGGTTTCTAGTGGAGCTAAGGTATTGTTATGTGTATATTGTTGTTATTATTAATAAGGCTCGTCAGTATGTGTAAAACTCAACCTCGACATTCATGTTATCAATATGCTGCTTTTATATGCATTTTTCCTTCCAATACATCCACAAACAAGTGGTTTTACAATATATTTGTCAATATTGATACAACAAATACAAAAACATTGATGCTTCTAAAGGTCTACATGGTATGATGTCCGAAGCTTTTCTTTCTAATTTAATTATCTGCTTTCATTCAAGCATCAGCTTTTCTTTCTTATTTGGTTATCTGCTTTTATTCTAGTATCAATTTATTCATTCTAGTAGCAATGCTTGGATGAAAACAATAACGCAGTTGATTAATCTGCAAAGAAAATCAAAGCTTCCTATTTGATTTCTCTTTACACGTAAATAATTGTATGTCCTATTTTCCTTTTGATTTAAATTTATTTTTGTTATTTTCTTTTTTGTGTAATAATTTTCCTGACAATTAATTGGCAATGTACTTGCTGGTTTTCCGAATATATATATTCATAGATATTCCAACTTGTATGCAGTTGCATACTCATTACAAGTAGTGATGCCTCATCATATGGTCATATTCATATATATTCCAATTTGACAGGATCTGTTTTTTTTTTTTTTTTTTTTTTTTGCAGTTTATGAACAAAGTATGTTTTCTTTTTCTTTGTAATTTGTTAATGGAAGAGGTATTTTGCTGGTAAACAGGTATGTTTTAATCTTGCTTTAGTGCTATGACAATATTTAATATAATTGATATGTTGTGTGGGTAATCAGTATGCATACACCGCGTTGTGGTATGTAAAGACACATCTATGTTTATACTCTACTAATGTAATGTCTATAGTTTATGCATATACTGTTACTCACTGATACCATGCATCTATACAGGCTGGTCTTGTTAGGGAAAAAGTATTTGGGACCACGAAAGATCGGATGCTTTATATCGAGCAATTTGCAAACTCAAGGGCGGTGTCAGTATATATTCGTGGTGGTATGTATAAAACATCAATAGAAAGTATATATAAACTATTCAGAATTTATTTCTTTAGTTTCTGTTTTATGGTAGGCTGGCTAATTACTCTTGTACGTACAAACTGATTCTAAAAAAGCCCTTAGGAGACATCTACATAATTGTATTTTGTGGCCTGTTGCACTATTGCAGGTACGTACTAGATATTGTGATTTAATTTTCTGCGCAAACATCAATTAAACTTATTTGAAGCATAGCCAAAAACTGAAATAAAGAGTCCTAATTTTCTGATTTTAGAAACTAATCAATTCCAGAAACTACACATTCATCATTATAAAAAATATTGAGTTTGAAACAAGAAGGATCGTTTAGACAATGAAAATGAATCATTTAAAAATGTAAAATAAAAAAAACCATTTTTAACATAATATAAGACTTATCGAACATAATATAAACCAATTTTAATTAATGAGGACACTTGATCATCCTCTCTTTGGTTTTATCTTCTACACCATACTTCTAAGAGGTTAGAAAATAGATTATATCTTTCTTCTACTATTCCGGTAATTCCATTTAATGACTTATTTTATGTTAACTTTGTTTATTTCCTTCCTTAGTTTTGCACATAATTTTGTTCGTCAAAATTTAATTTGGGTCAACTATACTGGACTATCATCTCAAGTATTTGACCATACGTTAGCAAAGAAAACATTTCACTTGACTAATGCAGAGAAGAGATGATAAATTGATTTACATTCCAGCCTTTATTTCTCAAGTTGTATTTTAACTAATTGATGTCCATATGTTAATCGTCATATTGGTTCCGATGGATAACTAAAGTCCTCTTTCTACTTATGTTCAATTCGTTTGTTATTTGATTTAATTATCAATATATCTACATATAAATTACCTCCTCATGTATTGTTCTCTCATTTTATGTGTATCACTGTGCTTATCATTGTTTTGGATTTTATTTACAAAAAAGAGATTCAATGTCTTGTTTTGAGCCTGAACAATCCAAATCTGGCACGTTGGATTTGTGCACATGTATGCAATTCACATTGATCAAAGGTTGCATTCCTATACGAATTGGAAAGATATTCGAATTATGTATCAATGGAGGGTGATTATTGAATTTTACTACAATTTGGGACTCTTATTTTGTGCAACATACTTGCATGACGAGCAACAACTTGACATATCTGTAGATACGAGTGCTATCAGTGTTTTTATTCAAAAAAAAAAAAATCCATTACTTCATCTTATTTTGAACCAACTCTATTCATAAACCATATATAATTTTTTTTATTTTCCTAATTGACTTTTTTGGGGTCTTTGAGTCTGCTAAATAAGCTCACTTTTTTATA
This sequence comes from Allium sativum, assembly GCA_030737875.1. Lineage (NCBI taxonomy): Eukaryota > Viridiplantae > Streptophyta > Magnoliopsida > Asparagales > Amaryllidaceae > Allium > Allium sativum. The sequence goes on from CM060913.1 coordinate 1,043,328,112, forward strand.
AGACTGCTCATACTTATATGAGTAGGTTAAACAATTATATTTATCTTTATTTATATTGGTTTTTTATATCAATTTTAAGAACTAAATGAAAAATGTTGATTCATGTAATCTATTCCATTAAATCCAGGTATTAATGGTGCATTTGTTGGAAAATCACTGAAACACGGCAAATTTAGTTTAGGATATGTTATGCTACAGATTTAAGAGGCAAATACCATCACTTACTAATACATTGTCTCGACATGTAACACACTAAATATTAAACATTGGAAGGCAAAGTAAATATGAAAATTTATTCCTTCACATTAAGTATTCACTACAAGAAAAACCGAGAATAGCGACAGATTTTTAGCAGCGGAAAATTCCGTCACTAATTAGTGACGGATTTTCGTGGGCTTTGTAAGAGAAAATATTTTGGATTTTATATGTCACCTTAATATAAATTATTACCGTCGAATACTAATTCTGTCGCTAAATCAATGGAAATTGCAGCACTTTACCGTCAAAAAATATTTAACACTAAATTCTGTTGCTAATAGAGTCAGATTACCATCGATATAATTTTGAAGGTATTTTTCCTGCAGTTTTCCAAGAGAATAGAAACGAAGTTTTATATTTATTATTTATAAAATGTTTTAAACTTGTGGTTTTACTTAGTAATTAATTAGTAAATTTAAATTTTAAATAATTAATGTTAATAATACATTAGTAATTAATAATAAATAATAACTATTAGAAGTAAATAAAATTCAATAGTTAACGCTGATTAATTTTTTTTTGAAAATTAATGCTGATTAATTATTAATTACTATATAATATAAATAAGAGGTAATAGTAATTAATAAAATACATTGTTGTTCGATGTTTATTAAATTTGTTTTGATAATCAATGATTATTTAATAGTCTTTAATACGATTAATTAAATTAATATCAAGAAATTATTAATACATATTTGCTTTTAAGAAATTGATTGTTACATATTATTTGATAAATAATTGAATTTTTTTTGGACTTTTATATTTATTGTTTATAAAATGTTTTACAATTGTGTTTTTACTTAGTAGTTATTAAGTAAATTTCACATAACTTCCAGAACTCATAATTATAACTAAAATTAAAAATTAGTTGTAAATAAGTAATAATTAGTAGCTAATTTACTCTTGTTAATTCCAATTTTTTATTTATTACATGCTAATTATAATTGTTAACTTTTTTATTTTGTATGTGCTAATATTTTTTCAATTTAAGTGCGGGATTTGACTCTTACCTAATGCTTTCCCCTCAAATTGATAGTTAGGCTCCAATGCAAAAAATTTAGCAAAAATTCCCTCTAAACTAAATTTTTGTTGCTACTTTTTCTGGAAAATTTGGCTCAACTCTTCGTATTTTGCTCTGTAAACCATCATTTCCTGTTGGCCATGACCATCCGTGCGTTCCAGTTCCCAACTACTCCAATTAAATAATAATAAAATGTCATCCCTTGTTCATCCACTTATTCCAGTTCCCCAAGTCCAAACAAAATGGCGGTCGATACCCTGTGCTCTCCGATTAAATTCGTTTTGCTGTCATTTGCAAAAATTGGCGATCGATCCAAATAGACCACCGTTGTCTACAATTTCCATATCCTCCTCCAACTGCATCATTATTATCATTGACCTAAATTCCAGGCTCTTTACATATAGAGATTCAATGTTACTTGGGTGCTTCAGACATAGCGATGATGTTCCACATTGCCTCCAATCACATCCACCTCCGATGATGCTCAGACTAGCAGATTAGCGTTCTGGTATAAAATTCGAGAAGTCAAAATGGCTGTTTGTTACTTTGTTTATTAAATTTCCCTTTTTCGCATCTGCAACTTTTTGGATTATCGATATATCCTTTACTGAATTTGACATTGGACTTACTAATTATTCCTTTTAATTTTATGAGTCCTTGGTTCATTGTTAAAATTATATCTAAAATTTATTTTTCTTCACGTTGAAATTAATGTGAAATTTTAGTTTTGAATTTGTACAAACAGGATTGTGTTCCGTGTTCTGCACATGGAAAGATGGTGGAAACCTTAAGGTTGAAATGGTGTTGGCCAGGTTCTTTCTTCTTGAACATATTAATTGTTTCTTGTTGATTTTGTTATGGTAAAATATGTTTAATTTTTTCTAATTGTGTGTCTAGGTTGAGGATGTGACTCACTCTAGTCCAACCAAATTGGTGCTATACTTCATTGATGCCACCAATATTCTTTATACTTTTGGTGGTCATGCAGTCATAGTGTATGTATATATACTACATTGCACTATTTTTGTCCTAACTTTCTATATGCTTTAAGCAACATCACTGCACAAAAATTGTTAATAGTTGGTAAAAGATGACTGTATTTGTCACTCTCTAGAAACAGTGGGATGATTTTTTCTTTTTTTCTTTTATATTAATTTTTTTAAAAAAATTTTAAATTAAAAAAACATAACTTGACAATCAAATGGATTTCAGTAGTTGCTTCTGGGTGGCTCCTTCTATTTCAGTGTTTATGACTAAGGAGGCAGACAAGCCATATTGTGTTATGATGAAGTATCTTTTCCACTGTTTAATCAATTGGTACCCTCCTATTTTTCCATATGCAAATATTACCCAACTAATCACCGATGACTTGAATATAATTGAAGTTCTCCCATAGTACATTACAAGTTTTAGCCTTTGGGACCATTTAAGGTAAAAAGAAGAGATAGCATTGTTGAATGAAGTACTAAATTGTAATAATTTTAGAAAAGTATTATTTTTATATAAGCCTTTACAGTTATATCATACCCCTATGTTGAATATATCTCCTTTGTTTAATTTAAACTGTCTGCTCGGTTACAACTATTAGGGAAGCAGTTCATGAAATGTTGCAACATAAACATATTTTTTTAGTTTCGATTCTATTGTCATAAGCTAATGTCTGCTTGGTTGAAGAGTTTCAGATTCACTATCTCTTTGAGTTCAGAGGGGAGCTCATATGTCTTGCTACCATATATGGTCTTACTGTATCCAAAGAATTTCAAGTCTTCAAGGCTTATTTTTGTGGGCTGAAGTGGAGAAGGATGAATGGTGCTTCTGATCTCCTGTTCTTTCTTTTGAAGAAAAAGATTGTGTGTTGAAGGCGGTATTGATTTTGCTTCGAAAGAAGATGGTGTTGATTATGCTTCGAAATGAAGAGGAAGTGGAACAATGCTACAAATAATGGTGTAGATTGAAATTGATTTGCAGTTTATGTCTTTGAGTTGTTGTTTTGTAGTAAAGAATGTTGTTTAAATTATATTTTTGTAGCTTTTTTCCGTAGTTAGAAGAAATAATTCACAGATTGAAATGATTTGTTATATAATTTGCTTATAGCGTATTGTTAATTTTATCATATTGTTTATGTTTATTTTGTATAATTTGCTTATACCATCTGCCTGTTAAATGCTGAATGGTAAGGGTTTACCAACAAAAAAAAGACCCAGATTTTTTATCAAAACTTTTTGTCGCTAATCCCTTGGTAGTTAGTAAGGGTTTGCCGACAGCTTTTGTAAATAATATCTTATACTAAATTAATAATCCGTCAGCAAATCGTCGGTATATAAATAAAAATTAAAATAAAAGTAAATTAATAAATAATATTTATTTTTGTTATAAAATTAGTAAAATGACGGTAAATTGTCGAAAAATTCATGCTAAACTCCGTCGCAAAATCTGACGTAAATACCATCATGGTTTTTGCCGACCATACCTTTATGAAGGAAATTCGTCGCTAATGCTTGTTCAGCAATGGATTAGCAGCATTTTTTGCCGCTGCTATTTGCTATTTTTCTTGTAGAAGCATGGGCAAGCAAAGTAAATATAAAAGTTTATTCCTTCATTGTCGTAAAATTTTATAATTTATTTAACTTATGACTGTTCATAGTTCCAAATGAGAACTATACATGCTGAAATTGTGAATTTATGTTTCAAACTACAAAAACACATGCTAAATGGGAAAAGATGAAATCCTATTGCTGCTCATTATCACTAAAATTACTTCAGAGGATGCAACCAGTTTTGAATCGTTATACTTAAATTTGTTATATTTTACCACTTATGCAGCTTCTTGTCAATACATGTTTTTGGAATCCTAACATATAACATTAACGAATATTCACATAAACCTACCAGGCAAATCCAATCAAATTCTTTACTTTTGTGAATTTACTTCATTATAAAGTATGGTTCTGAATATTATGATTTCATGCTTTTGTTTTTATTGATAGGGCAAGGAGAACCTCAATGATCCTTCCTGGCACTTCGCACGATAATACAACGACTTTGCTGATTGATTTATTTACTTATTTTTATATGTGGGTGAGCATTCCAGTATATGTGCTTTTCTTATTTCAATATTATTTCCAACTTTTTTCTTCCTAATTTCTGTCTAACGATGAGATGATGTTCTCAATGAGTATGGTGTATATATGTATATCAATATATATAAATCATCCCAATCCAGGTCATGTAAGGATGTTGATGAATATGGGTTTCCTGGGCCAAAAATAAATGTTTAATAAGGTTTGGGCTTCTCATGCTATGATTCATTTTCTTCATTATTTTGTTACTAGTACAACAAGTTGAGGTGAGTTAACTAAATTTGTTAGTGAAGTCAAAACATCATATTTAGTTCGCTATGTGTCGGAACAGTGTATGTTGCATACTTTTCCTACTCACAATGTTTATAATAGCCTTTACTGCGGAAACAAAAGACCAAATGAAGTAACAAGTTGATTCTATACTCTTAGTTCCTTGTTACATTTTCAAAACTTCACTCATAAAAAGAATCTCAAGCCAGGCCATATTCACCGCTTCCTATAAATATATATAGAGCTCCAATGCAAAGGAACCACCACCAGAAGGTCGTCTACCTGATGCCACAAAGGGTTTATAAAGTTGCGATCTCACTATCTTATAATCAAATTTAGTAATGTAGTAGGAATAAAACTAATTATTCAGTCTAATGCATGTCTTATATTTCAGGGTCTGATCACCAAAGAGATGTCTTTGGTCATACGGGTTTGAGTAACAAGGATATTGTTGCTTTCTATGGCGGCCACACGCTGGTTAGTTGTACAATCATCAATGGAACAATGTAAGAGTGACTAGTTAGATACAACATTTTCTTTGTACTAGATGTGTAAATTTGTATATATTGAGTTCAAGATAGATCAATATATATACTATTCATAGAGATGGACGGTACAATACATGATTGTATGTAAATACACATATAAATACGCTACCCATACACAATACAATAAATGTTCAAGTCAGTATGAATAACATAACATGCTGATTTGAATACCATTTGATGGACATATCACAATTACTCTGTGTGTGTGCGTGCGTGTGTGTGTGTGTGTGTGTGTGTGTGTGTGTATATATATATATAGGGATGTGTGTGTGTATGTGTGTATATGAGCTAGCCTGACCCTAATAAAGATATAATTCATGATATATCTCTAATATTCTGTGTAGATGCATATGCATATATATATACACACATGTGTGTGTATATATATATATATATATATATAAACATGTACATTGATGGAATTTGAATGCAGAAATGATTTGCAACCTTAATTCCATAAAATGTATTGCCTTATATGTGTATATAATTTAAACTTATTCTTTACACTACAACAAAACAGCCCTTTTACAACGGGCAAAGACCGTTGTTATACGCTTTTAACAACGGGCACACGCCCGTCCTAATATGCGTTGTCGTAATAGGTCATGACTATTTTACAACGGTCAGTGACTGTTGTAAATGACCGTTGTAATAACTTTCTCTGTCACGTGCAACGAATCTATGACAATGGCTATAAACCCGTTGTAATAGCTAATAAATTACAAGCGGCTTTTGCCCGTTGTAACACACTATATTACAACAGTTGTCGACCGTTGTAATATACTAAACCTATGTAAAAAGTCTTATAACAACATACGCTGAGCCTTGTAACATAAATGCAAATTAAAAAAAATAGTAGCAGCATCCATGCATTACATCCATATGAATAAAAAATTAATTTAACGAGTAATAAGTATTATCATAAAACAACCAAAAAGACTATAAGCTAGAGTCATAAAATTTCCATATTCCAAAAAGTTTGATAAGTTTACATTGACATAATTCTTACACATGACAAACTCCTAGTATAAAACTACAAATATAAAACAGAATTGTGCATTCACTTACTATACTTAAACAATCAGTCTCTTCCTCAATCATACTTAAACTAACTTCCAACCACACTACAGCGTACATCAAAACTATCACTTCACTATTCAACATCAAACAACCTAAAGATATAGACTGAAGCCCTATCCCTATGAGACATCGCAATAATCGGTCAGCCACGACAAATTGTATTAACCACATACCTCAACAATTTACCACCTCACAATACCCGAATAACACCTTGAACTTCAACTGCGATCTCCTATTGCACTTCAACCACCGCACCTCACAATTTCCGCTCTTTTGCAAGTGGTAAAATGAGAAAGCTCCGTGGCATCCAAATCGAATGACTACTGCATGAGGCCATATTCACTGTATCAATTGATATAAAATCCATATATGTAATAGCGACATAATGATGCTAACAATATAAATCTGAATTTGAAAAGAAAAAAAATGTGCTAATAAATACAAAAAAAGGATGACATGAACATAAAGGGAAAAACCTGCTTCTCCAAGTTGCAAATTATAAACATACGGAGTAAATTTTAAATGGAAGCAGTAAACGATTGCATAAAGGCAATTGCATGAAGTCACAACCATGAAATTGTAAGGTTGTATATTTAGTCCTCACTCAGCTTTAAGTACATCAAGTAGTAAAAATGTGTCAAATTACTCACTTCCTTTTTCTGGGCAAACATGTAGTTGTGGCAGGCCATAATAAACATAGGATGATTTATTAGAATAACAAACAATTTGAATGCTTAGCTTCTACCATGTCCAAACTCTGCAAGTGAAAAAAAAATTATTGTGGCATTAAAGCACTTCTTACATTGGATAATCTTTTAGAATTTTTTTTTTGAAAGGCTCGGTAATACAAAAGTCATATTATATGCAAACACCAAACAATAGCAGACTAACTGAAACTCAGTGTAAAATTTTAAACTAACAACTCCCAAAACAAAGCGGTAAAGATCCTAGGATACAGACCAGTCATTCCAGTCTTGCTATGTATTTGTCATAGAATTTTCCAGCTTTTTCGAGATCTCCGAGCTTTGTGTAACAATCAGTTATTGCACCATAGGCTTCTATTGTGCCAGACTCCTCGCCTGCACGCTTTGCTATTTCCAGAACTCTGGAATGGTACTTGATTGCCTCCTTTTATTTCCCCTGCCTTTGCAGTGGTGCCCCTAGGCCTCTTGCAGCTTTCTTGTTTCAAGAGGATAAACCAATTTCTCTACAAGCTCAAATGGCAGCATTTATTTTTATCTATCAAATCATCATACAAGAATTCTTTGAAACAATGGTCACTTGTTTCTTTTTAAACGGGATAAAAACTGCATTTTCGGATATAAGTTTGCCACTGGCTGCTTCGAATGATGGCAGTGGAAGAAAAAAATAAGGGAGCACAGACATAGCAACGGTATTAGAATAAATTTTCTTTATGTTGAAACAAACAGAGACTAACATACTGAAAATGAAGGAGCAAGTGATAAATGCATAATTCTGCATACTAAAAATGCAAAACAAACAATTTAGCTGACATGACCACTGATAATATGGACTTACGTTCATGGTGTTACAAATGCTACTAGCATCAATGTAAACATAAAAGTATAGAATTATTGTACCTTCTGCCACTACCCGCCTCATTTGATTTGTTTCTTTGATTTGATCATAGCATATTTTCCAATTTGCATTCCAATACAGGAAGTATAGCTATACCTGGTTTAAAAAATAGTAAAGCAGATAAACTTTTATGTGTAAGAACACCATTTATGTTTAAGGCTAAGATGTACAGATGCTAATGAATGTGAATAAAATGAGATAAACATGTTTTTGGCTAACGAAGAAAACAAAAAATAGATGCTCTCTTTTCTTAAAATATAAATTCAAAACCAGGTACTCCATTCATAAATTCATTAGCAATTATAAATTATATACATGACTTTGGCTTCATGAAATTACTATAAAATATATGACGCAGAAAACCTGAAAAAAAAAACAACAACTTCACAATAAGGTAAAAACCCCGTCAAAACAATCAATTTCAGTAGCATTCAAGACAAAGTTCTATTTGAATTGTCATATAATTTAGATCTAGTAAAGTGTTTCTAGAAAGAGAACAAGATACAATACCATACTGACATGAGTTTTGAAGGAAAAACCTGGATAAAAAGCACATTAGTTTATACCGCCATATGAACATCTAGCATGTATACTGACAGGAGTTTTGAATGAACACTTTTCTTCAAATGAAATGTTGAATAAAATATTTTCTTCAAATTGATGTAAAGAAAACACTTTTCTTAATTAGGCATAGATGGAACTCTACAAGAATAAGAACAAAAAAATTGCATTTGCATGTGCCATGCTTGCTGTCATGACTCCCAATCCCTTAGCCTATGGTGCCAAAAATTTACTTTCTATGGCTACTTTTAATGAACTTAAATAGTCATAAAATGGATCACAGATATAGGAGTCACAGTGAAGCATCACTAAATATAAAAGAGAACCTCAAATATCCAATACACATACAAAAATACTAGTCAGAATTCCACGCCCCTACTCCATAATCAAATCCCTTGCAACAGGCTATAGATTGAAAAGGCCGTAGGTACATAATCATATTAGCAGCAGTCATACTAAACTAAACATGAAAATCATTCCAAGTTTGCAAGTGCAAGAAAGAAAAGGAACATTCTGCCTATAGGTATAGTATACACCAAAACTATAAATATTGCTCACACTTATATTCACAAATGGGGATTACATGAACTCATACAAATTCTACAACCTCCTCTTGGACATTCCGTTAGGCACCTCCAAGTGGAAAGGTTTTCTATGCCATTGCAACATAAGAGAAGAACATACGACACTGATGGACAAAGCTGCCACGCATGCTCCAGCCAGCCAAGGCGGCAGTCATATTCGAAAAAACGGGTATAGAGTTAAACAGTATAACGCATGGAAAACAACAATTAACTACAATCAAAACAAAGTAACAGAGTTTTGAAATTGCAAAGGAGAAAATTGATAGTAGTATACCATCAAATAATTAGGATAATTCAAAGGGAATGAATACCTGAAACTGACCGAAGACGAGTCCCGAAATCACCGAAGTTCAGGGTTGAAATCTAATCGCCAGAAGTCTTAGCCGATTCGGCTGAAGTCGAAGAAGAGGCCGAGACTGAATCGGCTGAAGTCGAAGCCGAGGCAGAATCGCCTAACGTCGAAAGTTTCTTCTTTTTTAATGAGGCGGCTGAATGAAATAGGGTTAGGGCTACTGCTGATAAACGGATGCTCATTTACTTTTTTGTCCCAAAACGTTTGTTAATTTCAGTTTACCCGGACCGTCCAAACCATATCTGTGTTGCAAGAAAGAAAGTGTAAAAATATATTTTTGATAACACATTTTTTGCTTAGCATTGCTTATTATTGTGATTAATTCATTATGCAAATATGTCTTGACAACTAAAAAAATAAGTATTCTGAATCCCCTTTCCTCGGTAATAAGTATACATTATTATTTATTCGTTTTTCTTTATTATTTAATTGTAATTATTAAATAGTAAAAATTAACTATCAAATGTTACTTTATATTTATTAATTATAATTTAATGTTAATTATTAACTGTTAAGAGCTAATATGTATGTATTATTAATTTTCAATTTTTAATAGCACTTATTAATCATAAAATATTAATATATTATTAATTATAAATTATTACATATTTAATATTAATTACTCGATTTTCCTTATTAGTAACTGAGAAGTAAAATCAAATCTGTTGGAATTCTGATTATATATAACAATTAGTAACTAGTGATTATTTGTTAATAATCATTAATTATTATAAGTTATAAATAATTAATCATTTTGCTATAAAAAAGTTATAAATGATTAATATGATATTATTAATGATTAATTATTAAATATTATAATAAATAATATAATATTATTAATGAATAATAATTTGTAATATAATATTATAATTACTAACTAGTAACATAATATTATAATTAGTAATTAGTAACAAACGATTAATATTATATTATTAAAGATTTATTATAAAATATTAATAAATAATAAGTATTAGTATTAAGAAAGCATTTTGATTGTCAATTATTAATTTTCGCCTATTAAAACGGGCATTTTTAGCCTGTTGTAAAATGGCACCTATTACAATGGGCATTATGAGAGGCATTTTGTGACCGTTGTAAATGTGGAATCTATGACAATGGGCATTTTATGGACGTTGTAAAATTGGCTTCTATTACAACGGGCGACGAATGACCGTTGTAATAGCATTCTATTACAACGGGCCGTCATTGCCCGTTGTAAAAAGGGTATTATATGATACCTATTACAACGGTCAATAATTGGCCGTTGTAATATTCTTCTATTACAACGGGCCACTGTTGCCCGTTGTAAAATTGACGTTGTAATAAGTTATTTTTGTTGTAGTGTAATGAACAATCACACACACACATACTCATATTAAAGTGAGTTTGACTTGCTCGTACTTCTTATGCACACACTGATATATGCATACTATTGTTTTGGTCATGCACACATACATTGAATGTTTGAGATTCATATCTGAAAGTCTTAAATATAGGACATTATTAATGAAAAACATACTTGCAACCCAGTGAAAATCTTTGATACAAAACTGTTTTGAAGTAACTAAGGCTAATAAACTTTCATCCATTTGTATAGATTATAAACACATATATGTGTTATGCAAAAATTGTGCGAATGTGGAAGCACAATAAATAGGATCTAGATTTACCAATTGAACACCAATCTAATCTGATAGCAATTATTCTATTACATCAACAAAATAGTAAATAACTATAGCAGAGAAACAAAAAGACACAATATTTATACTGGTTCCACTATCCTCGAGATAGTGTACGTCCAGTCCAACAGAGAGAGATTTTATTCCACATGAGAGAATTACAAGAGATTACAAAATAAGAGTTTACATATCCAAACCTCAATCAGGTTTAACAAGAAGAGACACCATTGGGGATCACTGGCTCCAGGTCAGGATGGGTTTACACTAAAGTCTACCCCTCAATATATAGCCAGTGCAAATCTATGTGAGTCATCAATTAAATTACCAACATATGGTAATAATATAATGGAGGCAAATTACCATAACAACAAATGTGCAGACAAAGGAAGTAAATCAATCCGTTTATGAAAGAAATTAATCCCTTCATTTATTTCTCTACCACCTCATCAAATGCAATCAATGCATTCCCATTATAAAAATATTTACTTTCCATTATTTGCAAATTTGTTCCAATCAATTTGAGATTTTGTATCACCAAATTTAACACTCCACCTTGATGCAAAATCACATATCTCCAGCACCCCACCTTGAGTCAAATTCTCTTCTCATCATAAAACTCTTCAACAGAACTCCACCTTCAATCAAAATCGCACACCGAGATACATCAAAAAATGAATATTTACCAAATGGGTTCCAGCAAAGCCACCCCATCACACAATTGTTAACGAGCTCAGACTACGTCCCCGCCCACCAACAAAATGTTGCAAATATCCAAAATAAAAAAAAGGCAGATTCCAAAGTATGCATATATGGAAAAGCCTGAGATTCCAAAGGGGTGCTGCCGATCCCTTGACATATATATATATATATATATATATATATATATATATATATATATATATATATATATGTGTGTGTGTGTGTGTGTGTGTGTGTGTATGCAGTTATGATTATTGGGCCAACCTCAACATATGCATATATGGAAAAGCCTGAGATTGTAATATTGCTACACAATATAATGAGATTATAATTTGGTCATCAATATTACTAAGACGTAAACCAGTTAAGCAAAATATATATACAAACATGATATGCAACAGGTTTTGTAAATATTCATGTGTTGTCGATATATATATATATATATATATATATATATATATATATATATATATATATATATATATATGATCAGGGAGCCCACTTGAATTTCAGCCCCCCATTTGCACCTGAACCACAACCACTCATTTATATTAAAGAATGTGAGTGAGAAGTGAGAGAATGAGTGGAAGGAGAGATAGTGTGGAATACTTGGTTGTGGTTGAGGGGCTTTTGGGGTGCTGCACTGTTGGGGTGCTCTTGAACCTGCCCTATATATATATATATATATATATATATATATATATATATATATATATATTATAGACACACACATATGTTTATTATTGATAAATATATAAATACATATTCATATGTTACATATATGAACTATTACTTACATCAAATATAACTTGATGTTTGATTAAATATTAACTATATTATGATACGGAACTGATATTGTTATCAGTTCACAAGTCATTACATACACACATACATGCATACAAACATACACACACACACACATACACACACACACACACACACACACACACATATATATATATATATATATATAGGAGCGATCGGGGGCACCCCTGTTTGTGGGCACCCCTTTAGCACCCATGCCGGTCCGTGAGCTACGACGATCCAAATCGAACGAGAATTTGTATATGTTCAATCCACATATATTTAAGGACCTATCCAAAATTTGAGCTCGTTCCGACATCCATAGCATATTCAAAATCTTAGCTCAATTATTCACCGTTCAGACAATTATTCACCGTTAAATTTAAACACTAAATATATTATTGTACGGATGTCGGAACGAGTTCAAATTTTGGATAGGTCCTTAAATATATGTGGATTGAATATCTACAAATTCTCGTTCCATTTGGATCGCCGTAGCTAACGGACCGGCAGGGGTGCTAAAGGGGTGCTCACAAACAGGGGTGCCCCCGATCGCTCCTCATATATATATATATATATATATATATATATATCAATACCATATATATTTTAATATTTAATTCAAATAGCATGAGCAATGATTGGCTGAAAAAATACATTTGATGTAATATCTATATAATACTGCATATATTGATGTGCTATAGAAAATGTTTCATGTATATTTGCCAATCAGCTGATTAAATACATTTGATGCATATAAGACATCATACGTGTACATACATTTGAAGTATCTATAATATTGCATATGTATGAAATATGCATTTGATGTATTTAAATAATACTAACTTGTAAATTAAAATGGTTTATTATGCAACCATTATAAATGCTGAAACTTTTTCAACAGGAGGAGAACTCCATCACTAAAGATTGGAAAAAGCTACTGTTGCAAGTTTGGATTATACATATGTAAATATATTTAGTATATGAGTCTGTGTATAAATGTATTAAAACTGCTGTATGTGGGAAAAATTTATATATGTGTATAAGTTGTTATACATGTTAATGTGAACATTTGATGAACACAAACAATGCATAATTCTTTTGAAGTCTGGAATAAGTGTGAATATGTAATTACGGCAAGTAGTTTCACGTACTTAGGGCAGATTTTGTATGAAGCAGTTTTAGGTTGAATTCTGGATAATTGTTATGTGATGCTATCTTATAATGTTAATGTAAATATTTGGGTGCAGGCAATCTTAATTTATGAAAATGCAACTATTTCATTTTTTATAAATCTGGGTATCCTATCGGGCCAATGTAATAATGCGGGCTGTATTAAATATATATGTTAATACATAAATTGGCCACCGTTTTACTGATTATTGGCCTAGTTTTATAAATGTATATAAAACAGGGCTGAATATATATATATATATATATATATATATATATATCTTGATATATTATATATCTCATTCAAGTAGTTCAAATGCTTGTATGTCCGTGCAGATTTTATGATAATGGTTTGGCTAAAATACATTTATACGCTTCTAAAACTAATGTATGCTCTTGAAACTAATGTATGTTGTTTTCCACACATATAAGATACTAGTTTGTATGATGTAAGGAATTGCCACGTTTTTGTACATATATGGAGTAATTTTGATTTCCCAAAATATTGAAATGTTCAAAAACATAGAAAATAAATTTATGATATAAAATTTAAAAAGTTTTTATATATATATATATATATATATATATATATATATATGTAATGTATATATATTATTATAAAACACAAATATTTTTTGATATGTATAATTAACATTGATATTGTTCGCCGCTACGAATTATAAAATCTCTTCAAAACAATATTTTTGTTATATTAAGTCATGATGACATCTTCCAATATGTACACCCATCAATGTCAGTCTCATTGGATGTAGGTAACGCCAAAGCATTGTGCATCCTTTTATTTTGGTTATATGCGGTAGAGTAATTATGATACTCGATTGTATAATTGGGTCTGACTTAACTAGGTTGCATAATAGGATTATGGCCTTAGAAACAAATAACCTGCATTATTCTACATTTTGAGCAAATGAATAATTTTATGAACAAAATGTTCATCATGCGATCCAAGAATTATATATATGATATAATTGACATAATATGTCTACTTAAAAGGTTGTGTTTTGGAGGTTAGCCAAAGCTAGGTCAAGGCATGTGTAACGTCCTGTATTTTTGGCTGTCATATATTTAATATATTTCATTATATTAAATATTAATTCGGAATTATAAATGGATTTATATCTTATATTTCGTTTATGTAACGAAGACTGAACTTATGTTTATATAATTCGAACCCATAAATGTTGCAGTATTTCGTAATTTACGATTCGAAATTATATATATTAGTACAAATATAAAACACTAAATGACAATTGATGATGATGTTAAATAATCATATGAAATAGAATGTTCAAACCAATGCGTTGCTTATCTTAAGAAGAGGCCCGTGCTTCGCACACGGAAATTGTTCAATATATTGTATGGACGTTAGAAATGATTTATTTTCCAAAACAATCTCCGTTTCCGACGAAATGAGTTTATTTGGAATACGTATAATTTATTATTGTTAGATTTTCAGTTTGGGGACAATCGGGGTTACTTTATCGGTGTGCACAATTTAAAGGTGAACCGATAAATTAAAATGGTGGCGTTGTGCAAACAGAGTCGGGTTTCAATATATGTATACTACTACTTTGCGTCCAAGTAAGATGAAGTGACAACGTGTACAGCTACCCATATGGAAATGAAAACTCAAGGCTGTAGGCTATCCTATGTCTCTTCCACTTTGCTAAAGTGCCCATGCACATATAAACCCAGACAAAACCTTACGTATGAAGAACAGCTGGTGCACGGTCTAATATAAAGTAGCTATTGACCAACGTGCTATCCTTCTCCTTCCATCCCAAGCTTTGCAATTCATTTGTATGTGCGCTATGTACTTATTGACACTGTCCCCTTGCCTATACACTATACATACAAGCTTCAACTACTGTGTTTTCAAATCACTAACCCATACTCCCCTCAAAAGAAGACGCATAGCTAAGCATGTGCAAACAGTAGCTAGTCTACTGCCCTTTCTTCCATAGTTCAAATCAAATTTCTCCTTTCAAATCACGGACCCTATGAACTGATTTTTGCATGCACAGTCTATCCGTGAATTAACAACTCACAAAAACTACTTGAGCGTCTTCTCCATCACCTAACATATGCTTTCTCATTAATCAACTCACGCACAGGCTACCTTCTCAAAATCACAAGACAATTGAAAGGAAAATTCAATACAACCTAGTCTATCCACTGCACCCCTATACACGTTATTACTTGGTTGCCAAGGTTTTTCTCCTATAAATCAACTCGCATGCTTCGTCAGTTACTCGCAACCTGGGATAAAGTCGTGAAAGCACCTGTGGCAACAAATATAAACAGAAAGGAATAGATAAAAATAAAATATATACGAGCTGAGAGTGAGTGCAGGGGAGGACTTGAGTTTGGTAGGGCTGTGAAACGCTGTCTGGGCCACATTAAACTGGTTAATAGGGGAGGGGGTTTATTGTTTGTCAAGATGGAAGGAAGAATGGCCGGGGAAGAATATGTTGGGCATGGGAGAGGTTTTATTCTGCGAGAAGGTGTTTACCCACAGTTTAGTGTCAGTATGATGAACTCTAGGAAGCAGGGAATCTTCTTCTAGGTGATGTACTGCGTATCGGGTGCGGCGGGGGTACGGCGGTGCGGCAAGAGGTGCGTACGGGGTGCGCCATGTGGCGTGTCCCCGTATTTGGGCTGGGGGGTGCGGGAAGGGTGCGGATTTGGGGTGCATCAGTGGCATGAAAGGTAAATTTTGGGACTTTCAGGACATCCGTGTTCTTGTTGTGAGAGAAATTGGAGTAGTATTCATTTATTCACTCAATTCGTAGGAATAAAATACTACCAACTCGAGCAGAAGACTTGATTTTTGTGCACAACAATATTCGACTCCTTTCTAAGAAGAGTGAGCAGTACTTGAAAGGAGAAACAAAATTGTGGGATGTTGGAGGCGATCAATTTGATCCACTTGATGTCGAAGAGTTTGAGATAGCGAATTTTTCACTTGATGAGCCGGAGACGGAAACCATAATTATTCAAAACGATGAATATCAAGTGTGAAATGAATGCTAATTTTTTTGTCTTTTAACTATTAAAGTTTAAGGATGATGAAGTAATGTATTTGACTATTTGGTTTAATTTTAATGAAACTCTTAATTTTCGTAATAGATTTTATCATATATATATACACGCGCGCGCACACACACACACACACACACATATATATATATATATATACATATATATATACATATATATGTGTATATATATTATTTTTTACACATGTTGTATCCCCGCACCCGAATCCTCATATTTTCATATTTGTCGAATTTATGTATCCGCGTACTACGCACCCGCACCTCCGCACCCGTATCCTTGCTTCCTAGGATGAACTGCTGCATGGGGAGATGGAGCAAGAAGAGGGGTGGTGGTAAGCATGTACGATAGCTGTTTAGTGGAGGATCTTGGTGGAAGTGAGTATATACAAGTTGCGTAGCAATAGGAGGGGAAAAGCTTGAACTGGTGTGCAACAGCGTGGAGTCGGGGTCAGCGCATGAGATGGCGATGTTTCAAAATGGGTAATGGGAAATATATATTGGTTACGGTGGCCTTCGAAGAATAGCGGGGAAGGAGGTATGTATCGATCAAGGCAGGAGCAGACAAACATGAAAAGCAGAGGGGTCATTTTGTGTATCATAGTAGGATCAGTTCGGAGGGATGGAGGCAGTACGCCTGCAGTACGACAGTCAAATGGTGATGGATAAAATGAGCAAGTGCGGCTTCATAAGTCGAAAAACAGTGAGAAGCTGGAGAGTTTATATAAGGCTTGCGGTTTGTTATAGAATAGGTAGAAATGGGAAGAATTACATCATAGAGAGGATGAAACTATGGCAACAAGGGTACACGGGTCTGGGCTCGTTCGATAGCATGTAAGGCCTATTAACCATTATTATTTTAGATAGTTATATTAACAATTTTTCCAGTTTACAAGAAAAATTACAAATGCAGACTTTATAAGAAACAATAGCAATTTGTTAATGTTGGAATTCGTTAGTATTGAATGAAATATACTTTTTCCATTAAGCGAACAGATGCGACTGTTAAGTGAAAGAATGTGACTATTAGAAGCATGCTTTTCCGTGAAAAGACACTTTGCGAAAAAACACTTCGTGAGAAGACGCTTCGCGAAAAAACACTTCGCGAAAAGACACTTCGCGAAAAGACACTTCCTTTCACCAACGGTCATATTTCCCAACGGTCATATCTCAGCGAAAAGACACTTCGCGAAAAGACACTTCACGAAAAGACACTTCACGAAAAGGCACTT
Organism: Allium sativum; assembly: GCA_030737875.1. NCBI lineage: Eukaryota > Viridiplantae > Streptophyta > Magnoliopsida > Asparagales > Amaryllidaceae > Allium > Allium sativum. Next base: position 1,043,346,129 of record CM060913.1, read on the forward strand.
CATTTCGCCAAACGGTTACATTTCAGCGAAAAGACACTTCGCGAAAAGACACTTCCTTTCGTAGAAAGAGATGTGTCTGTACGAAGAGGTACGAGTACGACCGTTCGAAGGAGATGCAATCGTACGAAGAGGTACGGGTGTGACCGTTCAGAAGAGATGCGATCGTACGAAGTGGTACGTGTGCGACCGTTCAGAAGGGATGCGGATAAACTATAAATAAGGAGGAAACCTGATCACTTTCCTCACTGAATTCCAATACGAACTTCCTTCTCTCTTCCCTAATACTCTTATATATAATCACAGAGTGACATACTCATTACAATCTCGTGCAGAATACGTCTGTTGTATCTTGGGAGAATTTTGAAATAAAATTCTTAAGGAAATTGTTACGACAAGCCTCAGACGACATTATACGGTTAGACTTCTAGTTTATTTGTATATTTATATACATTATTCTATAATATCTCCTTTCTCTATGTTGTGCTATTTCTTAAAATAGTATAACGTTGTTGTTGTAAATTGATTACAACATGCTTATTGCGAATATTGAATTCCACAGTAGTGTAAATTCAACTTATAAACTTGTGCGACGAGTTTAGAATTGATTATTCTCTGTTTTGGTATACTAGACGTATAACATCTTAAGAATTTTATATCTGTTTTCTTACTAAAACAGAGATGGCAACAGTTGAATTGTCAACAAAGGATGAGGTAGAAAATCAGTTAAATAAAAAGATCTAGATATTGAGATCTGATCGAGGTGGAGAATTTGAATCACCATTTGAACAATTCTGTGCAGAAAATGGAATAATTCATCAAACAATAGCCTCATATTCACCACAATAAAATGGTGTTGCCAAGAGAAAGAATAGAACATTAAAAGATATGAATAATGTGATGCTATTGACCTCTGGCTTACCGACGAACTTTTGGAGGGAGGCCTTAAATATGTCTAATCATATTTTAAACAAGGTCCCTCACAATAAAACAGAAACACTTCCATATGAGTTATGGAAAGGACGTAAACCAAGCTTTAAATACCTCAAAGTGTGGGGGTGCTTGGCAAAGGAAGCAATGCCATCTTCTGAATCTGTATGTTGGAAAGAAGCAATCCAAAGTGAGATTGATTCAATTCTAAGTAATAAAACTTGGGAAATTGTAGATATTCCACCTGGAATAAAACCAATTGGCTGCAAATGGATTTTCAAGAAGAAAATGAAACCCGATGGCTCTATCAATAAATATAAAGCCAGATAAGTAGCCAAAGGATATCGTCAAAAAGAAGGTGTAGACTTCTTTGATACTTATTCACCGGTTACACGAATAACCTCAATAAGAATGCTAATAGCAATTGCATCCATTTATAATCTAGAGATTCATCAAATGGATGTAAAGACAGCATTGTTAAATGGCGATCTCGATGAAGAGATCTACATGGAGCAAGAAGAAGGTTTCATTTCAAAAGGAAATGAAAACAAAGTCTGTAGATTAGTAAAATCATTATATGGACTAAAACAAGCTCCAAAACAATGGCACGCAAAATTTGACAGTATCATGATGAAAAATGGTTTTCATATAAATTAATGTGATAAGTGTGTTTATTGTAAACAAGTTGGACAATCATATGTAATGATTTGTCTATATGTAGACGATATGTTAATATTTGGTCCGAATACCCAAGTAATAGAGTCCATAAAGAAAATGTTAATTAACAATTTTGATATGAAAGACTTAGGAGTTGCAGACGTTATTTTGGGAATCAAAATAATGAGAACACCTAATGGAATTGAATTATCTCAGTCACACTATGTAGACAAAGTGATTGAAAGATTCAAAAACTTTGGGATTAAAGAAGTACAAACACCTTTTAATCCGTCAGAAATACTGCATAAAAACACTAATGAAAGTGTGATGCAACTTGAATACTCTCGTGTAATAGGATGTCTAATGTATCTTATGAGCTGCACGAGACCGGATATAGCTTATACAGTAAGTCGATTAAGCAGGTATACAAGCACTCCAGCAAAAGAACATTGGAAAGCACTAATGAGAGTGCTATGATATTTGAAAAATACTACAAACTATTCCTTACACTATGGAAAATATCCAGCCGTATTAGAAGGATATAGTGATGCAAACTGGATTGCTGATTCAGAGGAATCAAAATCAACAAGTGGTTATGTATTTATCTTAGCAGGGGCAGCGGTGTCATGGAAATCTTCTAAACAGACATGCATAGCTCGATCCACTATGGAATCAGAGTTCATTGAATTAGATAAAGCAGGTGAAGAAGCAAAATGGCTTCGCCACTTTTTAGAAGATATCCCATTCTGGCCTAAACCTGTACCGACCATATGCATACACTGCGATAACCAAGCAGCGCTAAGTAGAGCGCATAATTTTGTGTACAATGGAAAGTCACGACATATTCATAGACGCCATAACACAGTTAGGCAGTTACTCTCAAATGGAACCATTTCCATAGATTATGTGAGAACAAATGATAACCTATCGGATCCGTTTACTAAAGGTTTATCAAGAGAGAAAATTGACTGCGCATCGAGGGGAATGGGTTTAAAAGCCTAAAACAACAAGAGTTATCTTATACGGAAACCTATCCTAGCAACTGGAGATCCCACAGACTAGGATCAATAGGCAAACCAGTTATGAATAACTCAAGACGTAATGCATTTTTTGGACATAGTCCTACTCCATTCCTATGGTGCACAATATAAATGCATGCCTACAGAAGTATTACAAGGTTAAAACTATGTTTTTTAATGATGACCATATCTTGAAAATAACAAGTGGGGTATATGTAGGATACTCTTAATGGTTGCGATCACCTATGTTAGTGTGAGCTGGGTCGGCTCTATGAGAATTTTAAAAGGCTTGAATTCTCTATAACACTCGCAGAACCAAAAAATGTTCAGGACCAAAATGAACACAACCAAGAGATTGGATGAGAAGGGAATCAATGCTTCGTAAGATTTATTGTTTGGATATACAATAAAGGCTGACGGTTCAAGATGAAATAATTCACCGATTAGCCGAGTAGATCCGATAAGTCTTAACTAGGGAAAGTTCAAAGTGAAATATCTACTTATCCACGATAAAGCATTATTCCATATGTACCCTGTGATATTTCGCTTTGTGTGGGGGAAAAGAATATTATCATTCATGTGGGGGATTGTTGGAATTCGTAAGTATTGAATGAAATATACTTTTTCCATTAAGCAAACAGGTGCGACTGTTAAGTGAAAGAATGTGACTATTAGAAGCATGCTTTTCCGCGAAAAGACACTTTGCGAAAAAACACTTCGTGAAAAGACGCTTCGCGAAAAGACACTTCGCGAAAAGACACTTCCTTTCACCAACGGTCATATTTCCCAACGGTCATATCTCAGCGAAAAGACACTTCGCGAAAAGACACTTCACGAAAAGACACTTCGCGAAAAGGCACTTCATTTCGCCAAACGGTTACATTTCAGCGAAAAGATACTTCGCGAAAAGACACTTCCTTTCGTAGAAAGAGATGTGTCTGTACGAAGAGGTACGAGTACGACCGTTCGAAAGAGATGCAATCGTACGAAGAGGTACGGGTGTGACCGTTCAGAAGAGATGCGATCGTACGAAGTGGTACGGGTGCGACCGTTCAGAAGGGATGCGGATAAACTATAAATAAGGAGGAAACCTGATCACTTTCCTCACTGAATTCCAATCCGAACTTCCTTCTCTCTTCTCTAATACTCTTATATATAATCACAGAGTGACATACTCATTACAATCTCGTGCAGAATACGTCTATTGTATCTTGGGAGAATTTTGAAATAAAATTCTTAAGGAAATTGTTACGACAAGCCTCAGACGACATTATACGGTTAGACTTCTAGTTTATTTGTATATTTATATACATTATTCTATAATCTCTCCTTTCTCTATGTTGTGCTATTTCTTAAAATAGTATAACGTTGTTGTTGTAAATTGATTACAACATGCTTATTGCGAATATTGAATTCCACAGTAGTGTAAATTCAACTTATAAACTTGTGCGACGAGTTTAGAATTGATTATTCTCTGTTTTGGTATACTAGACGTATAACAGTTAACAATACGGATCATCTATAAACAGACTTTATGGTAATATGAATGCAGTTATTAGTCTAAACTTTGTAAGTTAACTTTATGGTTTCTTACATATTTTACAAATGCAGACTAACAATGTTGATCCAATAATTAAAAGTTAACTTTGTAACTTTGTTTTTACATATATTTATGTAAGTAGAATCGTTGCATGAGTTTATAAATATATCTTGTCATTTACAACCAACATAGCCTAGTTATAATGTTTAAATAATGCCTAAATATGTACCTGTTCAATTTTTAATTAAATGTAGCCTAAGTTTTTACGTGCATATGAGTCTCTATATGCCATGGCCTGAACCATTTATAAATGTTAATTTATACGGCCGTTACATATTTGAACATGCCTAATCGAGATTATGCATATAACGTAAAGTAGAATTTGTAATTTAAATTAATATCATTTAAGTATTATTAGTATTGATTTAAATAAAGTAAATACAGTATTAAAATATTTAACGATGTCATACATTAACGGAATAGGAGACACAAAGGAGCGTTGGAACCGTATGACAAGCGCTTCAATACCAAGCTATTTGGTCAAAATTGAACGCAGATGGAAGCTTGTAGAACAAACCGTTCTGACGACGAATGGAAACCAAGGTGAGTTCAACTCACTCAGTTTTATCCCACTTATATTTTATATAAGATGGGTTTAAATATTTGTATGCTATGATTGTTAATTGTTTGATGGATGTTTGGATTGCTATTTGATGGTTGAATATTATATATCCGTTATTGAAATAAAGTGATATTGTTGAAATAACGTATTTGGATGCAGGGGAAAAAAACAGGTTGGAGGGATCCAACTGGATTCCTCAAATTATTTATTTATTTCCATATCGCATTTATATGAACTGTTTAACTGATATGATTGGGTTATTGACTTGATCATTGTTTGTTGAATATAAATTCAACAGTGGTTTTGTTTTAACCAATAAAACAGTATTGGTTGTGTAATTGGCAGCAGTTGGTCTAAAAATAAATGGTGTTACCAATATTGATTTACCGTCGATAATAGTAAAGTAAGGAAATTGATTTTATAACCGAAGATAGATTTTTAAATCTACATATTTAAGTAGAAGTTCAAAAAAAGGAATTATGGTTTATTATTTATTTTATAAGTTTTATGCATTATTGAATAATTTACAAATCAAAGTCTTACGTTAATGAGATTTATGAGGAGGCGAGCAGAAACGAATGCAATGGTTTAAGAGTTGAATTAATTATTTCAAGAAACAATTAAATGGAATTTATTTAAATTAATTATGTTATTAATTAATTTAAAAGAATGAATAACTTGAATTGGCTAAAGAGATGATCATGCTTTAGAATTGATTAATTTAGTTTGGTGTTAATTAATCTAATGAAATAGATTAACGAATATTTCTTTAACTTTAACAAGGTTTTGAAAAGAAGTTTACAGTTTGTTTTGGTTAAATAAGAAGTAATTATTTCTACTTAGTTAAAGATGATGTAAATTATTATTTTGATGAATAATAACTTAGGTGATAAATTTGTAAATGAGATTCATTAAAGTAAGCGATCCAAGTTGAAATTGAAATATAATCAGATTTTTGAAATGAGTTGATCAACGGGTTTGACATTTAAAACCAAGATTTTAATAAAAAAAGTATAAAAAGGAGAATTTAAGCAGAGTGATCGCTTAAATAAATGTTACGTAATATAGGAATTAAGTAAAGGGAAGCGGGATAGGAAGGGGTTGTATATAAAACTTGAGTTTGTACAAACGAGGTTTATAAAAAGGGGGCGGGAGGCAAAAATGTTAAATTTTAAATTAATATTATCTAACAATGAGAATTGAAAACGAGATTTTCAAAATGGAAATCGAACGGAAATCCAAATTTGAATTAAAGTTATTAGTCGAGTTGAATAATAAAGATGCGAGTTAGAATTCGCTATATTAATTGAGATATGAGTTTTCATCAAGATAATTAAAATAAGGATTTGTTTTGATATTGGAAATGAATAGGTTTTGGGTTTACGACTGATGCCTATATTAGGTTAAGAACATTGTTGATTAAGGTCTGAGAGGTAATTTAAATACCCCAACTTGAACGACTTCAGGATTATCGAAGGATGATATTAGTCGTAATGGGTGGAGATGTTAAAGTAATTTATTTAATAAATAGTAATATAACGTTATGGGAAGAATTCGGAAATATATATATATATATATATATATATGATGGGATTCTAAATATAAAAGAAATGGAATGTTATTTCCAAAATTGAAATAAGCGAAAGGAGATTTGTGAAAATATACCGATATTTTTAAAATAAGGAGAGAACTTTTAGAATGGGTTATTTCTAAAAGGATAAGTGGCGATTATGGTGTTCAAATATTGGAAACAAAAAGAGAGATTTCATAACAATTATTTTACGATGTTAAGTGTAACGACCCGCATTCTACGCATCATAGGATCGTAGAATATTTATTTCTGTCACATACGAAGTCGTATGGTCATGTAACTTTGGGAGACGACTATTGTGGTCATTTCCCATGTTCATGATTTTTCCCGATTTTTAAATGACCATTTTACCCCTAGTTGGCACTGTTTTGGCCATAACTTTTGACTGGAGAGGAATTTTGACCTGAAACCACTTCCATTGGCTTTGAATGATGGTTTCTCTTTCCGTAGAGTGGTCACATTAGCCAAACGGACTTACCGTTTGGGAGATATGGCTGAAACAAGTTTCAGATGGTTAAAAACAGCTTAATTGGGCTTAACCGGGTGATTAGCAGCTAGGCCCAAGGGGAATTTCGGGTTTAGGGGTATAGGAGGACTGATTAGGGTTAGGTTATCACTTTCATTTCAGTTTTGAGCCGCCACAAACCCCCTTGAGACCTTAGTAATGGCTTCCTACACCTAAAACACCCAAAATCACTCTCTAATTGAAGATTAGGCTTAGCAACACCAAATTAAGGAGAAAAAGCACCAAAGCAAGGTTGGAGCTGCTGTTAGACATCAGTATTCGCCCCAAATCAGAGGAGTTTCAGTTCTGAGAATTTCATTTGTGGCCAAGGTGAGTGATTTGCATAGTTTTTGCACTAATTACGGTAATTAAGGGTAATTAGTGAAGATTAGCGAATTTATACGTAAATAAATTCTGGAAAAATTCTTAAAATTCTAAAATAATGTTTTAAGGCTCTGTTAGAAATTTGGGTTAATTTCGATGTGTTTTGCTAATCATATGCTTAAACATGATTAAGAGGGATTATAGGCAAATGTGAGGTTTTAGCTACTTTTGATTCATTTTGATTCATTTAAATTGTTGTTTGCTGTTTGTGGTTGCTATTACATGTTGCTATGACTCTATGGTATGTTTCATGATTGATTAGAATAGTTAAATTGCTCGAAAACGTCGTCGAATGGCGTAAAAAGCTCGCTGGAAAGTTGCAGAAGTGTGCAGGTTCCGAACCGGTTCGGATCGGAGAAAAGGGGTCGGATCGGACTAGGGAACCGACCAAGGGAATTCGAACTGGATGAGGACTTGCCACTGGAAGAAGTTTGGCAGGAAGGAAGGCCATTGCTTAGAGTTGGAGTGGACAAGGGGGATCGGATCGAAACTAGAGAGCGGATCGGATCGAAACTAGAGAGTGGATCGGATTGGAGAGGATTGGATCGGAGTACACTAAGGGGGCGGAGCGGATCGGCAATTGGAGAAGGACAGGATCGGGCATGAGAACTCAGAAGGGAGCAACCACCGAACTCAAATAGAGACAACCGACCCGAAGTGGAGTACCGACCCGAACCGATGAAGAAGATGACTACCGACCCGAACCGATGAAGAAGATGACTACCGACCCGAACCGATGAAGAAGATGACTACCGACCCGAACCGATGAAGAAGATGACTACCGACCCGAACCGATGATGGTGATGACTACCGAACCGAACAGAATTCTAGGACTGTTAATGTACGACAACTCTTCTGAAGACCCACTCCAATTCAACCAAACCCGATATGCAAAGGAAGTCCAAATGAGAAGTTCGAGCTTAAGATTCAGATGGGAATCAACGAGTTCGCTTCATGGTTGGGCTTTGCTGCGGGACGCGTGCTAAGGAGTTATCGACACCTATAGCTTTGGACCACTATGGTAGGAGGTACGAAGGCGGATTCAGGGCCATTATGGCATGGGTAGAACCAAGGGCTATGACCAATGAAGTGGGTCATTGAAATGTTTGGTCATGACTCCAGGTGTTTGGCTTGGTCACAGCAGGGTTTCTACAAGTCGGGATTCGTCGTTGCCTCAGTTTGTCTAGTGTTCCAAAGTGGTAGATGTCGTACGCTTTACGCACTGAGTGAGAGATGCGAGGATGGTTGCTATGGATGATTTGTTTGCTATCGTTGTGACATGCACACCCCAACCCCCGTATTCTTATACTATTTATTATGGCACCTTGGAGTATTGTACGGTATGTGGTACTAACTCTTTGGTTGCAGGTCCAGGTTCAGGTATGGTTTAGTATACCTGTTATTACTCTGTTTAGATGCTTATCGCTCATACCAGGCTTTATGTCTGACCCAGAGTTTTATGTCTCTTCTTATTACTCTGGGTGCTCACACGAGCAGACTAGAGACAGGTTAGCTGGTGATGCACGGGTAGATGATCCGGAGACGAGCAGGAGGCTTCCACGTACTATATACATAATATTCTCCCTGTGTTGTTGAAGATCACTGCTTGGGCATTGTTGGTGTATCTTCTACTTTAGCTTTCTTTTGTTTAGAGACAGTAAATTTAAAAAAAAAATTGTAATAAGCTGTATTTGGATTTCCGCTGCTTTGAGATTGATGTTGGTTTTAGTTATCAGCTTATGCACTGTCTCGCCTGTTTTATGCCAAGTATGTTATTATTATATTTTGTTCCATGCGCTGTGAGACATTCTACAGATTCTTTGATTAGTTCATTCCCTTCTTTCCTTTCTTCTGACGACCGTCTTGTGCTAGTCGGGCATGTGTACAGCGCACTTTTGGAGGAAATGCAGGCTGGTGCGAGGCGGGCCGTCACACTTGGTATCAGAGCTCTAGGTTGCGTAGTTAGCCTAGGGAAGTTATCAGGGAGAGATAATATACGTATACGAGAGAGCGTATTTGTGATTACTTTGGTTTTTAAAAGCTATATATATATATATACTATTAGTAGTATAAGGATGAAGTCGTACTGCACTAGCACCACTATGGAGTCGTTAATCATTTCCTTTTTCAGATTGACGATGAGCCGAGATACTAGAGGTGTTGGTAGGGGAGCCAATAATGGGAATGCTGTTGACATGAGGGCGATGTTTACAGACCTCATGAGAGAGATGCTTAGGGATGTTCAGAGGGCAGCTCCCAATGGCGGAAATGGTGGTGGTCCAATGGTGCAGGCGCCGAGGGTCGACTTCGCCAAGCTGAATAAGGATTATACTAGCCTTGGTGGGAAGCCGTTCCACGGAACGGAGTCGGCCACAGATGTTCAAGATTGGTTGGATAGCTGCGAACGTATCTTCGAGGATTTGGGCATCGAGGATGCGATGAAGAGAAAGCTAGCGTCCCGTCAGCTGCAAGGGCGGGCAATGAATTGGTGGAATGCTATAAAAGCAGCTACTCCCGAAGACCAGATTACTTGGGTTCAGTTCAAGGCTCGCTTTAGTGAGAAGTTCATTCCAGCGGCCCAGAAGTCAGTGTTGTTCAAGAGGTTCTTGGAACTCAAGCAGAATGGAAGGGCGGTTTCTGATTATATTGCGGAATTCGACACTCTGTCAAAGTATGGGTTATCTCTTATTGATACTGCCGAGAAGAAGAATGAGAAATTCATAACTGGGTTAGATCAGTACTTAGGGGAAAGGCTTATTAACCACATCGATGAGACGTTTGAGTCGATTGTGGGGAAAGCGTTAAGATCAGAAAGTCTCTACCCTAAGTCGAAGACTGAGGTTGCATCTGCAGAAGAGCCAAAACCACAAGCAAGTGGTGGAGGCAAGGGTGGTTCCCAGAATAAGAGAAAGCAGAATCAGGCTAAGGATGGCCAGAAGAAAAAGAATAAGCAAGATGTGGAGTGCTTCAGCTGTGGTAAGAAGGGCCATTATGCTAGTAATTGTCGGGCCAAGCCAGCGGATAGGAAGTGCTTCAATTGTGGCCAATTGGGACATCACAAGGACAAGTGTCCACAGCCCCCTAAGGAAAAGCAAATGGTGAAAGCATATGCTCTTAATGCTATTCCTTCTTCGTCGAATGCCCCAACTGCGGCGGAGAAGGGAAAGAATGTCGTCATTCAAGGTATGCTTTCTGTTTATGATGTTCCTGTTAGAGTTTTGTTTGATACCGGAGCTTCCAGTTCTTTCATATCTAGTGACCTGGTAGATAGGTTGGGATTGGAGCCCGAGATTGTCGATAGACCTTTAGTAGTGACGAACCCGATTGGTGGTTCGACTAGCCTTAGCATGATTTGTCGTAATGTGGTCTTATCGAGTCATGGATGCGTGTTTGTTTGTGATTGCTTTGTTTTGGGTTTTACTGGGTTTGGCATTATTTTGGGAGTAGATTGGCTCCAAAGGTACGGGGTGGTGGTAGACTGTGAGGGCTTGTTGGTGACAGCTAGAGCGGATGATGGGCGGAGGATAGTGTTTGGTGGTCTACCCAGTAAGGGGGTATTGGCTAGTTTTCTAAACTCCCTCGACATTCCGCATAGTGAGTTGTCAGGTTTGCCCGTGGTTGGCCAGTATCCGGATGTTTTCGAAGAAGTGACCGGACTTCCACCACGCCGAGAGATTGAGTTCCGTATTGATTTGGTAAAAGATGCCAGGCCTATAGTTATGCCACTTCGTCGTATGGCACCAAGAGAGCAGCGAGAGCTCGAGGTGCAAGTCAGCGATCTTTTGAGGAAGGGATTTATCAGAAGGAGTGTTTCTGAATGGGGAGCACCAGTTGTGTTTGCTACCAAGGCGGATGGTTCCCTTCGTTTGTGTGTAGACTACCGCGAGTTGAATAAAGTGACGAGGAAGAATAAGTATCCTCTACCGCGGATAGATGATTTGTTTGATCAGTTGAGTGACGCGAGAGTATTTTCCCAGTTGGATCTCGCGACAGGTTTTCATCAGCTTAGAGTGGAAGCTGAGAGTATAGCTAAAACGGCATTTCGAACGCCGTCTGGGTTTTATGAATGGTTGGTTATGCCATTTGGACTGACTAATGCCCCGGCATATTTTGTGGACCTTATGAATAGGGTATTCAGAGATCAGCTGAATAAGTCTGTCCTTGTGTTCGTTGATGATATTTTGGTCTATTCGAGGACAGAGGAGGAACACAAGGAACATTTAAGAGTAGCGATGGAGGTGTTGAGAAAACACCAATTGAAAGCAAAGTTTTCTAAGTGTCACTTCTGGAAGAGGGAAGTGAGGTTCTTGGGCCATGTTGTATCAGAGAATGGTATTGCCGTGGACCCAGCGAAGGTGGCTACGGTACAAGATTGGCCTACGCCCAAGAATGCAACTGATGTAAGAAGTTTCTTGGGGTTAGCGGGATATTATCGTAAGTTTATCCAAGGTTTCTCCAAGATAGCGGCACCATTGACCCAGTTGACCAAGAAGAATCAAGCTTTTGTCTGGGATGAAAGGTGCGAGAATGCATTCAAAAGCCTAAAGGACAAGTTGACAAGCGCACCAGTGTTAGTCATTCCTAAGGGGGATGAAGAGATGACGGTATACACGGATGCCTGTGGTACCGGACTGGGTGCTGTATTGATGCAAGGCGGTAGGGTTGTAGCTTATGCAAGTCGGCAATTGAAACCGCACGAGAGAAGATACCCTACCCATGATTTAGAATTGGCAGCGATCGTGTTCGCGTTAAAGATGTGGAGACACTATCTCTTGGGAGAAAGGTTTGAGCTATTTACGGATCATAAGTCGTTAAAGTATCTATTCTCCCAGAAGGATTTAAATCTCCGTCAGCAGAGATGGTTAGAGTTCTTAGCTTCCTATGATTTTGACATCGCATACACACCAGGAAAGGGCAATGTGGTGGCTGATGCATTGAGTAGAAGACATGCCAGCTTAGGGGCTATGTTCCTTGAATGGAAGCAACTGGAGTTTATCGCGGGGTTTGATTTCAGACCAAAGTGCGAATTGGATCCAGAAATGTTAGCGAGTTTGACGATCAGACCCGCTTTGATTGAGCGGATCGGCTCTAGTCAGAGGGACGATCCTAACCTATTGGAAATCATCTCCAAGTTAGAGGTGGGTGTCGATGAGGAGGTGAGCAAGTATGGGCTTGATCAAGATAGATGGCTTAGAAGGAATGGAAAGCTCGTTGTACCCAATGTCAATGGATTGAGAGACGAAGTGCTTAGAGAATGTCATCACTCAAGACTGACTATACACCCCGGTGGTAACAAAATGTATCGAGATATGAAGCAGACTTACTACTGGGAAGGAATGAAAAGAGACGTTGGGAAGTTTATATCCAAGTGCATGAATTGCCAGCTAGTTAAAGCCGAGCAAAAGAAGCCTAGTGGTCTGTTACAGCCATTAGAAATTCCCGAATGGAAATGGGAGCAAGTCTCGATGGATTTCGTCGATGGTTTACCAAGGACTAGATCGGGATATGATAGCATTTGGGTGATTGTAGACCGACTGACTAAAAGTGCAAGGTTTATACCAGTCAAATCGACAAGAACGACAGCTAAGTTAGCAGAATTGTATATGAAGTGGGTAGTGAGATTTCATGGAGTACCTAAAAGCATTGTGAGCGACCGAGACCCGTTGTTCACTAGTGGGTTTTGGAAGAGCTTGCAAGAGGCGCTAGGGTCAGAGTTACATCTCAGTACCGCATATCATCCTCAGACCGACGGTCAGACGGAAAGGGTGAATCGTATCTTGGAAGATCTCTTGAGAGCATGCATATTGGATTTTGGTGGATCATGGGATGACCATTTGCATCTAGTAGAGTTTGCATATAATAATAGTTACTAGTCCAGTATCGGTATGGCTCCGTTTGAAGCTTTGTATGGAAGGCCATGCAACTCACCATCATGTTGGATAGAGACTGGCGAGAAGTTTGTGCTTGGACCAGAGGTGGTGAGAGAAACGTCGGATAAGATCAAGGTCATTCAACAACGAATGAAGGCTGCCCAGGATAGGCAGAAGAGTTATGCTGATAAGAGGAGGAGAGACTTAAAATTCTCCGTTGGCGACTTGGTGTTTGTCAAGATTTCTCCGTTGAAGAGCGTGATACGATTTGGCAGGAGAGGCAAGTTGGCACCAAGGTTTGTTGGCCCATTCCATGTTCTTGAGTTAGTCGGGAATTTGGCATATAGAATTGACTTACCGAAGAAGATGGCGGGAGTTCATAACGTATTTCATGTTTCCCAACTAAGGAAGTTCGTTCACGACTCAGATATGACTATTTCACCTGATCAGTTAGAGGACTTCGAAGTAGAACCCGAGGCGGTTGGGAACCGCAAGCCGGCCCGTATTGTCGAGTACGACATGAAGCAACTTCGAAGGAAGGCGGTGAAGCTAGTCAAGATACAGTGGAGCGAGGACGAGAATGATTGTACTTGGGAGACAGAGGAGAACATTAGGAAGACTTATCCTGAACTCTTTGCCTGGTAAGATTTTGACTTCGATTTAGTTTTTCCGCATGCTAGGATAGGCTTGTTTGCTTGTTTTGCATGTTTGATTTTTGTTATATGTGGTTGTTAGGCATGCGGGATCCTTTGTATGTTTTGGGTTAAGGAATTTCGGGGACGAAATTTCTTAAGGGGGGGAGAGTGTAACGACCCGCATTCTACGCATCATAGGATCGTAGAATATTTATTTCTGTCACATACGAAGTCGTATGGTCATGTAACTTTGGGAGACGACTATTGTGGTCATTTCCCATGTTCATGATTTTTCCCGATTTTTAAATGACCATTTTACCCCTAGTTGGCACTGTTTTGGCCATAACTTTTGACTGGAGAGGAATTTTGACCTGAAACCACTTCCATTGGCTTTGAATGATGGTTTCTCTTTCCGTAGAGTGGTCACATTAGCCAAACGGACTTACCGTTTGGGAGATATGGCTGAAACAAGTTTCAGATGGTTAAAAACAGCTTAATTGGGCTTAACCGGGTGATTAGCAGCTAGGCCCAAGGGGAATTTCGGGTTTAGGGGTATAGGAGGACTGATTAGGGTTAGGTTATCACTTTCATTTCAGTTTTGAGCCGCCACAAACCCCCTTGAGACCTTAGTAATGGCTTCCTACACCTAAAACACCCAAAATCACTCTCTAATTGAAGATTAGGCTTAGCAACACCAAATTAAGGAGAAAAAGCACCAAAGCAAGGTTGGAGCTGCTGTTAGACATCAGTATTCGCCCCAAATCAGAGGAGTTTCAGTTCTGAGAATTTCATTTGTGGCCAAGGTGAGTGATTTGCATAGTTTTTGCACTAATTACGGTAATTAAGGGTAATTAGTGAAGATTAGCGAATTTATACGTAAATAAATTCTGGAAAAATTCTTAAAATTCTAAAATAATGTTTTAAGGCTCTGTTAGAAATTTGGGTTAATTTCGATGTGTTTTGCTAATCATATGCTTAAACATGATTAAGAGGGATTATAGGCAAATGTGAGGTTTTAGCTACTTTTGATTCATTTTGATTCATTTAAATTGTTGTTTGCTGTTTGTGGTTGCTATTACATGTTGCTATGACTCTATGGTATGTTTCATGATTGATTAGAATAGTTAAATTGCTCGAAAACGTCGTCGAATGGCGTAAAAAGCTCGCTGGAAAGTTGCAGAAGTGTGCAGGTTCCGAACCGGTTCGGATCGGAGAAAAGGGGTCGGATCGGACTAGGGAACCGACCAAGGGAATTCGAACTGGATGAGGACTTGCCACTGGAAGAAGTTTGGCAGGAAGGAAGGCCATTGCTTAGAGTTGGAGTGGACAAGGGGGATCGGATCGAAACTAGAGAGCGGATCGGATCGAAACTAGAGAGTGGATCGGATTGGAGAGGATTGGATCGGAGTACACTAAGGGGGCGGAGCGGATCGGCAATTGGAGAAGGACAGGATCGGGCATGAGAACTCAGAAGGGAGCAACCACCGAACTCAAATAGAGACAACCGACCCGAAGTGGAGTACCGACCCGAACCGATGAAGAAGATGACTACCGACCCGAACCGATGAAGAAGATGACTACCGACCCGAACCGATGAAGAAGATGACTACCGACCCGAACCGATGATGGTGATGACTACCGAACCGAACAGAATTCTAGGACTGTTAATGTACGACAACTCTTCTGAAGACCCACTCCAATTCAACCAAACCCGATATGCAAAGGAAGTCCAAATGAGAAGTTCGAGCTTAAGATTCAGATGGGAATCAACGAGTTCGCTTCATGGTTGGGCTTTGCTGCGGGACGCGTGCTAAGGAGTTATCGACACCTATAGCTTTGGACCACTATGGTAGGAGGTACGAAGGCGGATTCAGGGCCATTATGGCATGGGTAGAACCAAGGGCTATGACCAATGAAGTGGGTCATTGAAATGTTTGGTCATGACTCCAGGTGTTTGGCTTGGTCACAGCAGGGTTTCTACAAGTCGGGATTCGTCGTTGCCTCAGTTTGTCTAGTGTTCCAAAGTGGTAGATGTCGTACGCTTTACGCACTGAGTGAGAGATGCGAGGATGGTTGCTATGGATGATTTGTTTGCTATCGTTGTGACATGCACACCCCAACCCCCGTATTCTTATACTATTTATTATGGCACCTTGGAGTATTGTACGGTATGTGGTACTAACTCTTTGGTTGCAGGTCCAGGTTCAGGTATGGTTTAGTATACCTGTTATTACTCTGTTTAGATGCTTATCGCTCATACCAGGCTTTATGTCTGACCCAGAGTTTTATGTCTCTTCTTATTACTCTGGGTGCTCACACGAGCAGACTAGAGACAGGTTAGCTGGTGATGCACGGGTAGATGATCCGGAGACGAGCAGGAGGCTTCCACGTACTATATACATAATATTCTCCCTGTGTTGTTGAAGATCACTGCTTGGGCATTGTTGGTGTATCTTCTACTTTAGCTTTCTTTTGTTTAGAGACAGTAAATTTAAAAAAAAAATTGTAATAAACTGTATTTGGATTTCCGCTGCTTTGAGATTGATGTTGGTTTTAGTTATCAGCTTATGCACTGTCTCGCCTGTTTTATGCCAAGTATGTTATTATTATATTTTGTTCCATGCGCTGTGAGACATTCTACAGATTCTTTGATTAGTTCATTCCCTTCTTTCCTTTCTTCTGACGACCGTCTTGTGCTAGTCGGGCATGTGTACATCGCACTTTTGGAGGAAATGCAGGCTGGTGCGAGGCGGGCCGTCACATTAAGTTAAATCAATTTTGCAATTTTCAATAATAAGTAACGTTATGACAAATGTTTGAAATAATAAATTTGATATAGTCATAAGAGGTTTTCCCAACTAATGAAGATTTGAAATGGTTTTGAGAATATTACTAAGAGGTAATACCATATTTTAAAATATATACAAGAGTTAGAAGTTTATTTAATAATTTGTTAATTATTTATAATTTAAAGGGGCCAAATGTTGCTGAGTACTGAATCAATGAATTCATTTTATTTTCATGACTGAATGGTTATTTATTTGACAATTAAATAACCGACTATCAAATCTGGTCAATATGATTGTTGGTACGAAAAGACCGAGGTCGAATTTATATTCGACAACCATTCCGACCAGTGAATACGTAAACGTTGAAGATACCAGATGCTGAGCGAGACGAGGCAATTGAAGACCGTAGATCTTCATAAGCGGAAGGATTTCTTGTCGAATACTCTCTAGATGTATAGCCTGAGGTATTTTGACGTGATTCGATCGTAAGTGAGATCATACGGATTGCAAGGACTACTTGCTACTGATCCTTTGGATGCAGTAGGAGAGTGCCTTCGATTTTTCCAGTCCCAGAACAACTTGTATGGACGGATGTCCGATAGAGTATTTCCAAAAGGAATTACGTATGTTGATTTCCTCAAACGTATTTTTGTGGCGGCAGAGAAGACACCTTCTCGTAAATTATCAACCCGAGTATTTTTTTGGAAATCAATTAGTGATTTCTGGTGGATTTGATGATGTGGCATTCAAAGTGAATGGTGGCCAAGTGTTCCAAAAGATACGTTATGACCTCAAGCCTCGCAACCAGGAAATGACAAAAATCGGGCAGGTAGCATGGCTATGTGGGTCGCTACCTGTAACAACCCGGAAAATCAGAACCAATTTAAAAATTTTAATTTGGCTATTTTAGTGGATTTTGAATATTTAAAATAAATTATTTTAAATAATCACGATCAAAAGTCTATTTGAATCGATGTTGGAGAATGAATATATTTATTTGAATTATAAAACAAGGCTTGAAATGGCGTGGCAGTTTGAAAATTTGAATTCTAAATTTGACTGACTGTACCGGGTGCAAAATAAAACGGATTTTAGTGAAACCAAAAAAAATTAAATCTGTTTATGAATACCTTTCTAATGAATCTGAAAAATCGAAATTTCATAGCGGGAATCAAAAGTTATGATCAAATGAATTTTCAGAAAGGTCGCTATGGAGTTTATATAGCCCTTGAAAATAGCCATTTTGCAAACGACCTCCGTTTTTGATGAAACCACTTTCGTTGGATCCTGGATGTCAACTTATTGCTAGGTTCCAAATTCCATAATTTTGAAGTTAATATGTAAGCATGGCAAAGTAAAATGTGTTTGGCTTATTTCAATCAATTTGGATCGACCAGAAAATGGCCATTTTTCAAGCGGTCTCAAAATTCGACGAAATTAGTTTTGTTGGGACCGTATCGTCAAAACATAGCTAGATTTATTTTTCTGGAATTTTTGGGATCAGTATGTAGCCCTGGCAAATTGAAATGTACGTTCAAATCAAATATTGAATGTTTTACATTTTAATTTGAAGAATAACTGACTAAAACAGTTGAATGGGCCTACGAAACATATCCTATTGTGTTCGAAATGGGGGTATTTAGCTAGGTTTGACAGTCATTGAGTTTGAATTGGAGTTCGTTTGGAGAAACAAATATTTTTGAAGCATAAATAGAACGGGCCAATCATATTTTTTATAAAAAAATAAAATAAAATAAAAATCAAATTCTCTATCCCTGATCTGCTGGGATGAACGGCGGCTCCCCCTTCAATCCTTCTCCCTTCGTTTCTGGCGATTCCGTTCATCGACGCCCTTCGCCGTAGTTGAACTTTTTGAAGGCCTCTCCTTCCTCTTCAAATCCGTCCTAACCTCGCCCACCTTCATCTCGTCTACATTGAGATCGGAGCCCCCAAAGTCAAAGGCTTTCAACCGTCGCTGCCGCTAATTGCTTCGACCGTTCACAACCGCGCCACCATCGATCCACGCGCATCTGCGGGCCCTAGAGCATGGCGCAACCCGATTTCATCCTCGACCAACGGCTTGGACAGAAAATCGAAACCCTTGCTTGAATCCTTCGTGAAAGGTAACGACTTTATTTTAAATTAACTTTTTATAACACATTTAAGCGCTATGAAATATGCTTAACTTCTAAAAATCATATCTTTTTCGTATGTTGACGAAATCCAGTGAAACAAGAGATTTTGGACTCGTATGGACGTCTTCTACATTCTAGAAGAGACCGGATATTTTTCTGAGCCTTCTACAATTTTTGGAGGAGTGGAACCCAATGGGAGATTTCTGAATTATAAACGATATGGAATGACGATGTATAAATTATACGATCGATGTATGAGTTATAGAAGCGTTGTACACCTCATGTATAAGCGTTGTATAAGTTGTAAGTGCGATGTTTAAGTTATATATACGTTGTAAAAATCATATATGCATTGAATAGAATTGAAATGAAATTGAAATATATTTATATACGTATATATATATACTACTCCCCTCGTCCACAGACCATGGATGATATATATTGGTTGTGATTGTTTGGATTTGGTTGATGTGAAATTTGGTTGATAAATACAAATGGTTGAAATGATTGATTATGGTTAAAATCCCAATAGGACTAGTATATGGGAAAATTCAGCTACGTACGAACTAGTTACTGAAATCTCCATTGTCAAAAGCTGCGAGGCTTTAAGGTAGAGCGAGGAGCCGTACTAGGGACGGTGCCGGTTTTAACTACCTTGCCGTTATGCTGCTGAAATTTTCTGAAATATTCCTGTGTTTGATTTATATTCATGAATTGAAATATATTCATGTGCTGGGAAAAATATTCGTTTTTGAAATAAAATGGTTTCAACGATAAAAATAACATTTTTATTGAATGTATGAAATAAATTGTTTGAACGATAAAAATAACATTTTTATTGTATGTGTGAAGTTTATAAAATTTTCATTTTTGAAATAAATTACTTTAACAATAAAAATAACATTTTTATCATCTATATGAAGTATATAAATTAACCGTGTTTGAAATAAATTGTTTTGACAATAAAAATCACATTTTTACTATATATATGAATTGTTAAAAATAGTCATGTGTTGAAATAAATATCTATTGGAAAAAAAATCTTTTTTATCACCTATATGAGTTAAAATGGTTTTTGAAATCGAAGAATGGATTATATATATATATATATATAATTAGAATAAATCGAATAACGAAGCTGCAGTTCATATTTTGAAACCGTGATTTCAAATGATTGTACTGGGAGTTCCGACCGTCGGATTTTCCCAAAATCAAAACCGTTGGGTTCGCTTTGGAAATATCTTTCCAATGACACCAAATTTGCAAAGATCCAGCGGTTGGATTGTCTGGAATGTTTAATTCAAATATGAATGAAAAAAGCGCCAGAATGGATTATATATATATAATTAAAATAAATCGAATAACGACACTGCAATTCGTGTTTTGAAATCGTAACTTCAAACGATTGTACCAGGAGATTCGACCGTCGGATTTTCCCAAAACTGGAATCGTTGGGTCCGCTTTGAAAAGATCTTTCTAATGATATAAAATTTGTAAAGATCTAATGGTTAAATTCTCAGATATCTGTAAATCAAATTTGAAGAAAAACAGCGCCATGGCTGCATTATGGCCTGAAGCGTCGTTTGAATAAATTGGCTATATTTAAATACATAAAAATGGCGATAAATCGTTATAAAATATTATAAACGATATGGAATGGAAATAAACTGAATTTACTTGGTTTATAGGATATTTGATGGTTGAATGTGTTTTACTTGAAAATTACATTAATAAATTGAATTATGGATGTCAGATAATTTAACCATTGAAATGAATTGATTTGAAATTCTAAATATACGTGAATTGTTTGAAAAGGCCATGTTAATCCTCATTTCAAATAATTGATCGATGGTTAGAAGTCGAAGATATGAAGACGGTGCAAGACCGATGATCTTCACATCGAATGGATGACTACCGATGCCATTGATGGGAGTTGCTGCCCTGAAGGGGTTACAGTGGTGGTTGTCCGGACGTACTTGTTGATCGTTCGGATGTGCGAGGGCCTCTCTCCTGTATTGGACATACGGGAGATGAATAAGGTGCCTCCAGTTTCGTTCAGACCCAGAACGGACTTGTAAATGGATGTGTGTCTGACGTTGAAGATTGAGAACGTGGCATACAGAGATGTTGTGATCAAAGCTTTTGTTGAAAAGCAGAGCTTTGTGATTGATGATCAAAGCAGGGCTTTGAATAGCTAGCTTTGTGTTTAGCGTTGATTCGCGAGCCTCACACCCCGGTATGGACTAGAAATGGGAGAGGACCTCAGGGAGGACCTGCTTTTCCTTCTAGCTAGGAGTAGTATTTTTGGTTTTACACGCCCGGGCATTTTACTTATGTGGATGATGGATAGCGAGGTGCCTCGGTTATATCGGTCACTCCTAGGCCGATGGTTTGGTCGGTATATGACCAGTTTATGCCCCATAGGGTAGGGAAATGCAGTGTTTAGGCATTTTAATCCACTCCGTGTGGACCGGCCCTGACGATCCAAGGGCCCACCTGAGTCTGGGCCCTGAGGTTCCGCTGCGATGTGAGACTCTGTGTTGTGCTAGTTAGTTCTTCTTCTTCTATTCTAATATTTCTTTCTTTCTTATCTCACCCTCTACCTTCTTCTTATTAACTATTTGGTGTTTTTCGATACTTGGGTTTCGGCAAGTAATACAGGTTTTATGTATTATTGTTGAAATCCGGGCATCGAACCCGCTGGGTCATTACAGTGGTATCAGAGCTATATGTTTACTAATAACCTTGGCTCTATGGTGTAACTCAATAGACATGAGGTTAGTAATACCCTAGATTGAGTTTGAGTGTATATATGAGAGCGCGTATTTGTAGATTTTATAAAAAAATATTTTGTATTGTGTTATTTGGTTGGTTATACTGTTAAGAAGCATTTGAACCATCAAATGGTGCAATAGTGTTTTGTAAAGATGGTCAGATGAAATAATCTTGGCCATATTATATTTTATATAGAAAAGGAATAATTTTATGATTGATATTAGGTTGTTTAATTTATTTTAATTGAATTCAAATTAAATTATGAATTGGAATGATTTAATATAATTGGAATATTTCATATATGAAATTAGAAAGAGAATATAGATAATGTTTGAAATGAAAATAAAATTTGTCAACTGAATTGGTAATGAAAATGAATTTAACCCAGTTAAGTAGAATTAATTGGAGAAATGGAATTGAATGAAATAAATTTATATTTTAAAAATCGAATAGAAAATAATAGAAATTAATAAGATATAAATCGATGGATATTATTATGGGTTGAACTAAAGTGAATATGATATAAATTGGTTTGGTTGTGAATTGATTGATTTATTAAATCTTTGTTAGACGAGTTATTAAAAGTTGAATAAATCCCAGTAAAATAAATTGGAAATAAAAATTGGTTATGCAATGAATTAAATTTAAACCTGGATTGTCATTTGCATTGTGAGAAGAGTTTAGTGAGATTTCAAAAGGTAGTGGTGATGATGAGGTTATACAGATTGGAAGTACAAATGAACGCCAGTTAGTTGATTTTCTGCAGAATTGGAATTGGTTTGCCTGACAAATAGGCAAACCTTAGTATATTGATTGGAGTGATTGATTTTATACCCTGAGTTGGGTTAGCAATTTGTCTATTGAGGAGTTGAGGCCCAAAGTGGCGTTTGTTGGGATCAAGCCATGCAAAGGAGGTGCTGGCAAAATTTTCGAAAATTCTAAAGAGTTTGGATTTGTTTTGAGAATAATTCAAAAATAATTATTGTGTTCAGAGCATTCTTCTTACCGTGTAATTTCGGGGACGAAGTTCTTTTAAGGGGGAAGGAATGTAATGTCCTGTATTTTTGGCTGTCATATATTTAATATATTTCATTATATTAAATATTAATTCGGAATTATAAATGGATTTATAACTTATATTTCGTTTATATCTGAACATATATTTATATAATTCGAACATGTAAATATTGCAGTATTTCGTAATTTACGATTCGAAATTCTGTATACTAGTACAAATATAAAACATTCAATGACAATTGATGATGACATTAAATAATCATATGAAATAGAACGTTCAAATCAATGCGATGCTTATTTAAAGAAGAGCCCCGTGCTTCGCACACGGAAATTGTTCAATATATTATATGGACGTTAGAAATGATTTATTTTCCAAAACAGTCTCCGTTTCCAACGAAATGAGTTTATTTGGAATACGTATAATTTATTATTGTTAGATTTTCAATTTGGGGACAATCGGGGTTATTTTATCGGTGTACACAATTTAAAGGTGAATCGATAAATTACAATAGTGGCGCTGTACAAACAGAGTCGGGTTTCAATATACGTATACTACTACTTTGCGTCCAAGTAAGATGAAGTGACAACGTGTACAGCTACCCATATGGAAATGAAAACTCAAAGTTGTAGGCTATCCAATGTCTCTTCCACTTTGCTAAAGTGCCCATGCACATATAAACCCAGACAAAACCTTATGTACGAAGAACAGCTGGTGCACAGTCTAATATAAAGTAGCTATTGAATTGACAATTCAATTTTCCTCATTTCCAACGTGCTTTCTTTATACTTCCATCCCAAGCTTTGTAATTCATTTGTATGTGCGCTTTGTACTTATTGACACTGTCCCTTTGCCTATACACTATATATACAAGCTTCAACTACTGTGTTTTCAAATCACTAACCCATACTCCCCTCAAAAGGAGACGCACAGCTAAGCCCTTTATTCCATAGTTCAAATCAAATTTCTCCTTTCAAATCACGGACCCTATGAACTGATTTTTTCACGCACAATCTATATGTGAATTAAAAACTCACAAAAACTACTTGAGCATCTTCTCCATCACCTAACATATGCTCTCTCATCAATCAACTCACGCACAGGCTACCTTCTCAAAATCACAAGAAAAATGAAAGGAAAATTCAATACAACCTAGTCTATCCACTGCACCCCTACACACCTTATTACTTGGTTGATAAGGTTTTTTCCCTATAAATTAACTCGCATGCTTCGTCAGTTACTCGCAACCTGGGATAAAGTCGTGAAAGCAACCATGGTAACAAATATAAACAGAAAGAAATAGATAAAAATGAAATATATGCAAGCTGAGCGTGAGTACAGAGGAGGACTTGAGTTTGGTAGAGCTGTGAAATGCGGTCTGGGCCACATTAAACTTGTAATAACCCAGAAATTTGAGCCAATTTAAAATTTTTATTTTGGCAATTTGGATGAATTTTGAATATTAAAAATGAATTATTTTAAATAATAACGACGAGAAATTTATTTTGAATAGAAATACAACGTAAATATTTATATAGCTCGACGTTAGAATATAAATATTTTATTTTAATTATAAAAGGAATTGAAAGTGGCGCGGTAGTTCGATAATTAGATTTCAAATTTCAAATGAATGTACAGGATTCAAAATAAACTGGATTTAAGTGAAACCAAAAATATTTGAATCTAATTGATAATATCTTTCCAATGAATCCGAAAAATTGAAATTTCATAGCGGGGATAAAAAGTTATGCCCAGTTGAAATTTCAGAATAGTTGCTATGGAATTTTGGCCCTTAAAAATAGCAATTTTGCAAACGACCTCAGTTTTCGACGAAACCTCTTTTGTTGGATCCGTGATGTCTAGTTATTGCTAGGTTGCAAAATTCATAATTTTCTGAATCAATATGTGAGTGTGGCAAAGGAAAACGCATTTGACCAGTTTTAGTTGATTTTAATCGACTGGAAAATGGTCATTTTTCAAATGGTCTCATAATTCGACAAAATTAGTTTTTTTAGGACCGTATCATCAATACGAAGTTAGAAAATATTTTTTGGGAAATTTTAGGGTCAGTATGTGGTCCTGGTAAATTGAAATGCGCGTTCAAATTCAATATATAGATTCATATTTTGATTTTGATGGAAACTGATCGAAACAGTCGAATAGGCTTGCAAAACATATCTCATTGTATTCGGAATGGGGGTAATTAGCTAGGGACGACAGTCGGTGGGTTCGATTTCGAGTTTGAAACAAAAAGTTACTTAATGGAATAAAAGAAATAAATAAATAATAAAATTATATAAGCTCTCCTTTCCCTCTCTCCCTCTCATAGTCAACGTCGGATTTAAAAAAAAAGGGGGGGGGGGGGACCCCGTCGCTCCCCACATCCAGGTGGAGCACCGCACTCGTGCCCCCCCATAAAGCCACCGCCGGTGATCGATACCCCCCTCCCCCTCTCCTTCCTCAGCTCGCCCTCCTCGCTTCTTTCCCCAATTCGAACCCATAACCCCCCCCCCCCCTCAAATCAAACCCTAGCCCCGTCTACCACAACCCGCGACCGCCGCTAGCAGCCTGGCCACCCCCTCCCCCCCAACGCTTCAGCGACCCCACACCACTCTCCCCGACCGCACTCCTCCGACGTGAGCACCCCTCCCTTTCGCGTTAAATACCAGAGACCCCTTTCTCTAGCGAAGTCGACCACTGCTTCCCCCTCTGCTGCGCCATGCCTCTCCCCTTTCCCCCTTTTCAAGTCCAAAGCCTCTCTCTCGATTTACGCTGTAAGTTTTATATTTTTTTTATATACTTCTTTTATTTGTTTTCTATGAAATCAGTTTTATATGCAAACACATAAAGAAGTGATTTTTATTTAGTAGTATAAACCAAAAAGATGTGATTTTTGTTTATCGAGAAAAAGATATGATTTTTATTTATCGAAAAGAAGATATGATTTTTATGAATTATAAAGATAGGATTTTTATCATGTAAGAATGAATTTTTTTGGTAAATGTAAAGATTGGATGTTTACAAATATAAAGAAGTGATTTTTATTTCCGAAAAGTTGTGATGTTTAAAATAGAAAGCTAAGATTTTTTTTCATCGTATAAAGATGTGGACTTTCATCGTATAAGGAAGTGATTTTTATAATGAAATGGCGAACATAAAAATTTGTTTTTTTATATATACAATAGCGATGTAAAGGTATGATTTTTAATTATACGATACCCTAATAAAAATATGATTTTTATTATGTAAAGGGCGTTATAAAAACATAATTTTTATATATGTAGTGAATACGGGCAACGAAAGTGACGAAAGGCGAGCACGACGAAGATTTCTACATATGAAGAGTCGCGGCGTATTGGTTTAGCTAGTCGGTGAGAACTCCTCACATCTATTTTAATTTCTAGCTTGAAATTTATAATAGGATGCAGATGGTGCTTAGCAGCACCCGACACCCGTCGTCCGCAGACTAAGGATGACTTGTTTGTTTGGTTGCTATGTTGTGAAATTTGATTGTGTGATGTGGAATGAAATAAAATATTTTATAGTGAAAAATATTTTATAGTTAAAAATATAATTTTTAACCTGTATATAAAATAAATATTTATAAACAAATCGGACGATTTGTTTATATACACTGATTTGACTGATATTAATTGGGACGATAAATTTTACACATCACCCAACTGCACAAATAAAATATGTGTTTGTTGTTCTGAAATCCCACACGGGAATTGGGCAGAGATTTGACGTACACTATTCCCGATTGTTTAGTTGTATGTCAATCGATGGATTGACAGACTATGTAAGCGTTAATTATTTATTTTTAATGCTTATGCAGTTGTGTGGTGCACTCTGGATGATGGTTGATGATTAATCATTGCTGTTATATACATGTGTTGTAGGGAATCCATATAATTAACGTTACATGGTAATAAATTGGGCCTCATTCCAATTTGGAAAATAAGAAATATTAATTCATGTATTGAATAGAATAAATATTTATGTGTTGAATAGAAAAATAAATTCATGTGTTGAATTGAAAATAAATTCATGTGTTGAATAGAAAATAAATTCATGTGTTGAATTGAAAACATTCATGTGTTAAATAAAAGCCGTGTTGATTAGATTGACGTCATCTTGACGTGAACAATATTTATATCGATTTTATTCATTTTTATAATGAATATAGAAAAGAAAGTGATTTCAAAATATAACGTTTTGAAAATATTATCATTTGTATATCGGTGATGCGGAATATTCAATTTTGATTAGAAATTGAATATGAAGTTGAAATCGTTTCGAAAACGAATTTAAAACGATTTATAAGATACGTTTTGAAAGGAAATCGACGAAACATATTATAACGACCCAGATTTCGCCTGACCCCAATCGATCGCACGATCGATCAAGACCGTTTAAATTCCGCGTACGTTAACTTTGGGCATACAACACATCAGAACAACAACACAGACTTTTATAACATCAATAATAAATGTTACATCAGAGTACAGAATATCAGAGTAAATTGGAATAAAATTACAGCGGAAGATACATTTACAATAAATTAAATACATTGCAGCGGAACTAATCTCAGGGGAAAGCCATCAATATTCTGGACCCAGCTTCAGGCTTCAATCCAGGATCCTGCTTAACTATATCTGCAAAAAGCTACTCGACTGCCCGTGTGAAAAGAGGGCACCCGAGTTTGCAAAGTGAAACAAACTACAGGTCAGTCGTGGGACTGGTGTGAGAATTCTATACTTAACTTATCTAATAAGTAGGCTAATCACAGGACCACGCCGCTAACGCGGAACGGGTTTACTCCATTGGATTGCCAGTGCATAAATAAAGCAAATCGTCAAATAACGCAATGCTTTTTAGAAAAATGAAACCATTATAAGACCCAGGTCCCATCACACAATGCAACGCACACCGGAGGATAGGGTTTTACCTTATAATGGTCAAAAGATGCTTGATACGTAAAAACGATATTATTAGTTTGTATATATATATATATGTAAACATTTCAAATATAATATCAATCCTAGACGGCATAACTACCATCTACTATGTCGCCATACTAGTTATACAATCAAAACCGCAAGGGCGTATTGAAAATTGGGTTTCCATCAGGAGTCAAGGCTAGGGAGGAGCTCCTGACTATTCGAGACACTCTAGCAATGCCTCAGGATTCAGATGCTGGCGAACCCTAGGATACAGCAGGGCCGGTCCACAAATACTTTAGTGGATTAGTTATGCCTGAACACACGCTCCCGATCCTATTGGATCTACAAATCAGCCGAGGGCGACCGATAAGAATAAACCGAGGCCTCGCAAAAATTCCATCAACCACGTAAGCAAATGTCGGGCCGTGTTAAAGCCCAACACCACTTCTAGCTAGAAAGAAACGTGTGCACTCCCTGCGTTCCCTTCTTCCGTTTTAAACTCAACCGGTGTGTGAGGCTCGCGAAGTCACGATATACACAAAGCTATGCCTAAAGAGACTGTGCTTTGATCATCAACCACAAGGCCTGCTTTTCAACAAAGCCTTGATCATTTGCATCTTAGCATGTCACATTGTCAGACCCTACCATATTATTGATCATCTACCAATATATATATATAACCTCTAAGCTCATACGTCTTAAAGAAGGGTGATAAGTTAAGAATAAATTCTTCACCACCAAACAGAAATATATAATCAATAGCGTTCAACAAATACAGTAGAAAGGAATACAATGTCAGACACGCAATCCATTTACAAGTCCACTCTAGGTCTGAGCGAAACAACGTGTCCGTCGATCTCCAAATGCGTTTGGACGATCATTACTAAATACCTTTCCTTGGAAGGCCAATCCCAATTCAAGATACCAGTCATCATCATCCCAACAATGTGAAAACCTTCGGTCTTCAATCACCGTCTTCATCTTCGACTCTTGATCGTCGTGGTGATTATTCAGAATGGGTTAAACCCGGTCTTCCTGAATAACTCGCGTATTTTGTGATTAAAAAGCAAATATTGGAAAATCACACACTACGCCACATTCCAACTCATAATATTCTTTTAATAAGATATTCATATTAAAAGATTCTTATTAATTTTATCAAAGATGAAATTCTGAAAATAAAATCTTAAATCTTCTTTAAAAGATTTATTAAAACTCCAATATTGATTTGATATCAAAAATCATTATTATAAGATCACTTATTTCAAATCTATAAAATAGATTTATAAATTCCACATAATAATTTCAATGTAAATTGGATTAAAGGACAAATGTCATTTAAAACACCGTCCACGATAAATCCACTTCACATCTCAATTCATTTCATATCACAAAGTATAATTGCATATCCTTATAATCTTTATTAAAAGACTTCTCTTTAAATATTAATTTTAAAACATAATTTAAAGTAATCATTGAAACTATTCTTTATATAAAAGACTCTAAATGGGAGGTTTTCTTTATAATACAAATTTTTATCTTTTACAAATATTCTTTGTTTTAAACATATTCTTGATTAACAATATATTTTATGAAAATATATATACTTCATATAAAAAGGATTTCTAATGTAAAAATATTCTTATTTAAAGAACACCTGAAATGAAATGCGACTCAATCATTTACCATATAATTTGGATTATATGGATTTCACACACATCTCTTGGTGATAACAGTATAATCATCAAGTCATCCATTACATCCAAAGTGTAATTTCCACTGTGTAAGAGTTAAAATTAAATGATAACGCTCATCGCAGCCTGTCGATCTAAGGATCAACATACAACTGAATATTGGGATTAGTGTATGTAAATTTTCATCCCAATACCCGTGTGGGGTTTCAACCAACAAACAAATAATAAACTAATTTGTGCACTTGGGCGATGTGTGATAATTATCATCCCAATCACATACACAAGTCAGGTAACTTGTGAATGGAAGTGTAATACACAATATATAGCCATGACAAACAAATAATTGGTTTCAACAAATTTAAATAATTGGTCTTAACTAGTGTGAATTGACAAAAGTGAATATTTGTTTTAACTAGTATAAATTGACTAAAATGAATAGTTGTTTTTAACTAATGTAAAAAAAATGAATAATTGGTTTTAACTAATATAAATTTACGATAGTGATTAATTTGTATTTCAATTCTAATATAATATTGCAGTGCTATATTTTGTTTCATTCTTTTAATTTAGACAAAATAAGTGTTTTTGTCTATTTTACTTTAATGATAAAAATGTGAATGTTTAGTTAATAAAATGTAACTTTTAAATTCTATCCTTTATTTATATCTAAAAATGTGAATAAAAGGGTAACTCTTTATTTTGAAAGTAAAATGAAACTTTCAATTCATGGTTTGTATGCATTAAGGAATGCAAATAAAATACAACTTTAAACCGATGTTTTATTCATATCAAAAATGCAAATCACAAATGTAACTTATATTTTGATGTTTGGTTTGCATATAGGATTGCAAACAAAAAATGAAACTTTTATTTTGATGTTTTATTTGCAAAAAAGGAAAGCAAATAAATAAATAGATAAATGTAACTTGATTTCTAATTGTTTGAAACAAGGAATGCAAATAGAGAACTAATTCTATTTTTAATGTATATTTTCATTTGTGATTACAAATAAAAGAACAACTTTGTTTTCAAAATATATATGGGCATTTGTGAATGCAAAGTGAATACAACTTCCATTTGTAAATTTTATTTGCAGTAATAAATTCAAATCAAAGAACAAATTTCATTTTTAAAGTTTGTTTCATTTCAAAGCATATAATATTTCAAAATATATTTTATTTCAAAGTATATTCTATTTCAAAGTACATTTGCATTTGTGAATGCAAACTAAAGAAACAACATTTATTTCCAAGGTTTATTTATAACAAATTCTACTCAATATGTAAAAATGTGTATATTTGTATTGGTAGATGTAGATGAAGAAAATAGACTATAGTTTCATTGAATATTTGCATTGATAAATGCAAACAAAAGAATAAACCTTAATTTCAATGCATATATGCATTGATAAATGCAAATAAAGAAATAAACTTTATTTTCAAAATATATTTACATTTTGAACACAAAATAAAGAACAAAACTTTATTTTCAATATATGTTTTATTTTCTAGTTTTATTTGTGTTGTCGAACACAAATAAAAATGTACTTTTTATTTTCAAGTTATATTTTCATTGTGAGATGCAAATAAGAAAAAAAAATGAATTTTATTTCATGCTATATTTGGATTAAAAAATGCATATATAAAGATAATTCATTTTTTAAGTTATATTTGTGTTGAAAGACACAAATAAAAAGATACTTCATTTGCTAAGTGTATATTTGTGTTAAGAACACAAATAAAAAGAAACAATTCAATTTCTATGTTAATATTTGTGTTAAGGGACAAAAGTTAAAAAGACATTCATTATTCTATGTGTATTTGTGTTAAGAACACAAATATAAAGACATTTATTTTTCTTATGTTTATGCTTTTGTTAAGAATACGAATGAAAAGATGATTCATGTTCTATGTTAAGAACACAAATATAAAGATAATTCATTTGTGATCTTATTTTCTATGTAATATTTGTATTGTAAAATGCAAATAAATAGATAATTCATATTCTAAGTTTTATTTGTGTTGGTAAACACAAATAAAAAGATAATTCTTTTGCTGAGTTATATTTGTGTTGGAAAACAAAAATAAAAATAAAAATTCATTTCTATGTATATATTTATGTTGAAAAATACAAATAAAAGAATGGTTCTTTTTCTATGTTATTATTTGTGACGAAAAACACAAATAAAAGAATGATTTCTTTTTCTCAAATAAAATGTAAACACTTATATGTTTTTCTCAAATATTACTTTTAATTTACAAATACAATGTAAATAAAGTTTTGTTTTATAAACATGTTTTTAATATCAACAATAAAATTTAATATTTCATAATTACTCTAATTCTATAACATCCTATGTTTAAGGTGACAGTAAAAAGAAATTTTTTACTGTCATTCACAAATCTGTTCTTAATGTAAACAAATAAAAGTAAGATTTTATTTGTTGGCCCAAAATTTTGTTGTACAGTAACCAACTAAAAATAAGGTTTTATTTGTTGTTCATATTCTATTGTAAAGTAAACAAGTAAAAATAATATTTTATTTGTCGACCAATTTCTGTTGTTTATTTTCAGATAGAAATAATAGTTTAACAATATAAAATTAATTAGAACAGCTAGATCCAATCGCAAATAAAATTCAACAATATATGCAATTTCAACCATGGACAACAGAACACACCACAAGCGACAATCAACATATTACACAACACAGAACATTTCAGATCCGAACTAATATCACAATACAATCATTTTAAAGCGAGAAAAATGATTGATAATTAATTAAATAATAAAATTCAGAATTCTCACCTTGATTTTTGCTGAAAATTCGACTGTCTCGGATTCAGCTCTGGTCTGCGCCATCGCGAAGATCTCGGAAAGACGAGTCCAACGCAACTTACGGTTCGTCAATCGGCCCTCGTATGAAAGAGATATTGATTTTTAAAGATTGATAAATTAAATATTAAATAAATAAAATAATATTAAATTAATACCCTCTTCTTCCTCGTTACTCCAGGACACGCCGAACCCATACTTCCATCGCGCAACCCCCCTGCGCGCGCCCATCCGAGGGTCTAGGACCCGATCAGACTCCGCCACGTTGTAGCTCCGCCCGCAAGCCACCACCGCCCAGAACTCCGTCACGCTCGGTGGGCCCCATCGCCTGAAATTTGCCCCCGACCGCCGATCCTTCTTCGCCAGAATTCGCGAAATCCGTGCACTGAAAACTTATCTTAAACGTACGGATTTGTAGAGCTCTCCGTCCTCTTCGATTTGATATATATTTTGTAGATTTTCATTAGACGGATTGAGAGAAATTGATGTTTGAATTTGGGAGATTTCTGGCCTTCGAAAGCCATTGGCGGTGGCTGAAAGAATTAGGGTTAGGGTTTTATTTTTTTTATTTTTTTATTATTAAATCATTGAAAAACGTGTTATAAGGGCTGATTTTTGGACTGTCTCAGAATTGGGCTTGCTTACTGTCGATCTTAACGTTTTGAGGCCTTCTGAACGCAATGGAATCGGTCTCGGGGTCCAATTCCGAAATCTGTAGAAAATTTATTTAAAATTCCATTAAAAATTAATTAATTAAATATTGACCGTACATTTAAATATGCCGGGGCCACATATGACCTCAGAAAATTCCAGAAAAAATATTTTTAGCTTTCTTATGATGATACGATTCTAACAAGACTAATTTCGTCGAATTCTGAGACTGTTTGAAAAATGTCTATTTTCAAGTCGTTTAAATTTAACTAAATTAGTCAAAACACATTTTCTCTCGCCACGCTCACATATTAATTCGAAAAATTCTAAAAATTGAAACCTAGCTATAATTTGACATTCCGGTTCCAACAAAAGTGGTTTCGTCGAAAACGGAGGTCGTTTGAAAAATGACTATTTTTAAGGCCAATATATTTAATATTAAAAATACATTTTTAAACAAATAATTTCTGAAACTCAAAATATATAAGTGTTTATACTTTTTAAATGCAGAAACATCATTCCAGACTCAATGGAAGTGGTTTCGAGTCGAAATTCCTTCATATGTGAAAAGTAGCCTTTCGGGCCATATATATTACATATATAAATTCTACAGCGACCTTTCTAAAAATTGAATTGACCATAACTTTTGATTTCCGCTATGAAATTTCAATTTATCAGATTCGTTAGAAAGATATGATTAAGCAGATTTAAATATTTCTGGTTTCACTCAATTCTGGTTTATTTTGAATCATGTACATTCAGTTAAAGTTCAAAATCAAATTTTAAAACTACCGCGCCATTTCTAACTCCTTTTATATTTAAATTAAATTTGTTCGTTCTAACTTCGATTAAAATAAATTCTAGCCATTATTATTCATATAAATTACTTTATATTTTCAAAATTCATTAAAAAAATTTAAAATAAAAATTTAAAATTGGTTCAGAATTTGCGGGTTGTTACATTCTCCTCCACTTAAAATCTTTTCGTCCTCGAAAAGGAAATGAAGCAAAAGTTGTTTATTTAACTAATTTAATTCTCATTCTTTAATTGTTTAATAATTTTAATAGTTGAACTCATATTCACACAACACAATCATCAATCAATTAGTTGATTAAATTTTCAAAAATATATATATATATATATATAACTTTTATATATTCAAAATCATATTTTCTAAAATCGATTTATATATAATAACAAGTACGTTAATTATAATTTTTCCATCTCTAATGAGTATTCTCATTCTAGGATACTGCTGATCCCATCTTCAATGAGTATTCTTATTGGATATTACTAATCCAACCTCTGATGAGTCTTCTGTTTAGTTCTAACGAGTTGTACCCCAAAGATTTGAGCTAACCTGGCTCTGATACCAGCTATAACGACCCGGATTTCACCCGACCCCAATCGATCGCAAGATCGATCAAGACCGTTCAAATTCCGCATACGTTAACTTTGGGCATACAACACATCAGAACAACAACACAGTCTTTTATAACATCAATAATAAATGTTACATCAGAGTACAGAATATCAGAATACATTGGAATAAAATTACAGCGGAAGATACATTTACAATAAATTAAATACATTGCAGCGGAACTAATCTCAGCGGAAAGCCATCAATATTCTGGACCCAGCTTCGGGCTTCAATCCAGGATCCTGCTTAACTATATATGCAAAAAACTACTCGACTGCCCATGTGAAAAGAGGGCACCCGAGTTTGCAAAGTGAAACAAACTACAGGTCAGTCGTGGGACTGGTGTGAGAATTCTATACTTAACTTATCTAATAAGTAGGCTAATCACAGGACCACGCCGCTAACGCGGAACGGGTTTACTCCATTGGATTGCCAGTGCATAAATAAAGCAAATCGTCAAATAACGCAATACTTTTTAGAAAAATGAAACCATTATAAGACCCAGGTCCCATCACACAATGCAACGCACAACGGAGGATAGGGTTTTACCTTACAATGGTCAAAAGATGCTTGATACGTAAAAACGATATTATTAGTGTGTATATATATATATGTAAACATTTCAAATATAATATCAATCCTAGACGGCATAGCTACCATCTACTATGTCGCCATACTAGTTATACAATCAAAACCGCAAGGGCGTATTGGAAATTGGGTTTCCATCAGGAGTCAAGGCTAGGGAGGAGCTCCTGACCGATTCGAGACACTCTAGCAATGCCTCAGGATTCGGACGCTGGCGAACCCTTGGATACAGCAGGGCCGGTCCACATATACTTTAGTGGATTAGTTATGCCTGAACACACGCTCCCCGATCATATTGGATCTACAAATCAGCCGAGGGCGACCGATAAGAATAAACCGAGGCCTCGCAAAAATTCCATCAACCACATAAGCAAATGTCGGGTCGTGTTAAAGCCCAACACCACTTCTAGCTAGAAAGAAACATGTTCACTCCCTGCGTTCCCTTCTCCCGTTTTAAACTCAACCGGTGTGTGAGGCTCGCGAAGTCACGATATACACAAAGCTATGCCTAAAGAGACTGTGCTTTGATCATCAACCACAAGGCCTGCTTTTCAACAAAGCCTTGATCATTTGCATCTTAGCATGTCACATTGTCAGACCCTACCATATTATTGATCATCTACCAATATATATATAACCTCTAAGCTCATACGTCTTAGAGAAGGGTGATAAGTAAAGAATAAATTCTTCACCACCAAACAGAAATATATAATCAGTAGCGCTCAACAAATACAGTGGAAAGGAATACAATGTCAAACACGCAATCCATTTACAAGTCCACTCTAGGTCTGAGCGAAACAACGTGTCCGTCGATCTCCAAATGCGTTTGGACGATCATTACTAAATACCTTGCCTTGGAAGGCCAATCCCAATTCAAGATACCAGTCATCATCATCCCAACGATGTGAAAACCTTCGGTCTTCAATCACCGTCTTCATCTTCGACTCTTGATCGTCGTGGTGATTATTCAGAATGGGTTAAACCCGGTCTTTCTGAATAACTCGTGTATTTTGTGATTAAAAAGCAAGTATTGGAAAATCACACATTACGCCACATTCCAACTCAGAATATTCTTTTAATAAGATATTTATATTAAAAGATTCTCATTAATTTTAACAAAGATAAAATTCCAAAAATAAAATCTTAAATCTTCTTTAAAAGATTTATTAAAACTCCAATTTTGATTTGATATAAAAAATCATTATTACAAGATCACTTATTTCAAATCTATAAAATAGATTTATAAATTCCACATAATAATTTCAATGTAAATTGGATTAAAGGACAAATGTCATTTAAAACACCGTCCACGATAAATCCACTTCACATCTCAATTCATTTCATATCACAAAGTATAATTGCATATCCTTATAATCTTTATTAAAAGATTTCTCTTTAAATAATAATTATAAAACATAATTTAAAGTAATCATTGAAACTATTCTTTATATAGAAGACTCTAAATGGGAGGTTTTCTTTATAATACAAATTTTTACCTTTTACAAATATTCTTTGTTTTAAACATATTCTTGATTAACAATATATTTTATGAATATATATATACTTTATATAAAAAGGATTTCTAATGTAAAAATATTCTTATTTATAGAACACCTGAAACGAAATGCGATTCAATCATTTACCATATAATTTGGGTTATTTAGATTTCACACACATCTCATGGCGATAACAGTATAATCATCAAGTCATCCATTACATCCAAGGTGTAATTTCCACTGTGTAAGCGCTAAAATTAAATGATAACGCACATCGCAGCCTGTCGATCTAACGATCAACATACAACTGAATATTGGGATTAGTGTATGTAAATTTTCATCCCATCATCCGTGTGGGGTTTCAACCAACAAACAAATAATAAACTAATTTGTGCACTTGGGCGATGTGTGAAAATTATCATCCCAATCACATACACAAGTCGTAATACACAATATATAGCCATGACAAACAAATAATTGGTTTCAACAAATGTAAATAATTGGTCTTAACTAGTGTGAATTGACAAAAGTGAATATTTTTTTTAACTAGTATAAATTGACTAAAATGAATAGTTGTTTTTAACTAATGTAAAAAAAATGAATAATTGGTTTTAACTAATATAAATTTACGATAGCGATTAATTTGTATTTCAATTCTAATATAATATTACAGTGCTATATTTTGTTTCATTCTTTTAATTTAGACAAAATAAGTGTTTTTGTCTATTTTACTTTAATGATAAAAATGTGAATGTTTAGTTATTAAAATGTAACTTTTAAATTCTATCCTTTATTTATATCTAAAAATGTGAATAAAAGGGTAACTCTTTATTTTGAAAGTAAAATGAAACTTTCAATTCATGGTTTGTATGCATTAAGGAATGCAAATAAAAATACAACTTTAAACTGATGTTTTATTCATATCAAAAATGCAAATCACAAATGTAACTTATATTTTGATGTTTGGTTTTCATATAGGATTGCAAACAAAAAATGAAACTTTTATTTTAATGTTTTATTTGCAAAAAAGGAAAGCAAAAAAATAAATAGATAAATGTAACTTTGATTTCTAATTGTTTGAAACAAGGAATGCAAATAGAGAACTAATTCTATTTTTAATGTATATTTTTATTTGTGATTACAAATAAAAGAACAACTTTGCTTTCAAAATATATATGGGCATTTGTGAATGCAAAGTGAATACAACTTCCATTTGTAAATTTTATTTGCAGTAATAAATTCAAATCAAAGAACAAATTTCATTTTTAAAGTTTGTTTCATTTCAAAGCATATAATATTTCAAAATATGTTTTATTTCAAAGTATATTCTATTTCAAAGTACATTTGCATTTGTGAATGCAAACAAAAGAAACAACATTTATTTCCAAGGTTTATTTATAACAAATTCTACTCAATATGTAAAAATGTGTACATTTGTATTGGTAGATGTAGATAAAGAAAATAGACTATAGTTTCATTGAATATTTGCATTGATAAATGCAAACAAAAGAATAAACCTTAATTTCAATGCATATATGCATTGATAAATGCAAATAAAGAAATCAACTTTATTTTCAAAATATATTTACATTTTGAAAACAAAATAAAGAACAAAACTTTATTTTCAATATATGTTTTATTTTCTAGTTTTATTTGTGTTGTCGAACACAAATAAAAATGTACTTTTTATTTTCAAGTTATATTTGCTTTGTGAGATGCAAATAAGAAAAAAAAATGAATTTTATTTCATGCTATATTTGGATTGAAAAATGCATATATAAAGATAATTCATTTTTTAAGTTATATTTGTGTTGAAAGACACAAATAAAAAGATACTTCATTTGCTAAGTGTATATTTTTGTTAAGAACACAAATAAAAAGAAACAATTCAATTTTTATGTTAATATTTGTTTTAAGGGATAAAAGTTAAAAAGACACTCATTATTCTATGTGTATTTGTGTTAGGAACACAAATATAAAGACATTTATTTTTCTTATGTTTATGCTTGTGCTAAGAATACGAATGAAAAGATGATTCATGTTCTATGTTAAGAACACAAATATAAAGATAA
This sequence comes from Allium sativum, assembly GCA_030737875.1. Lineage (NCBI taxonomy): Eukaryota > Viridiplantae > Streptophyta > Magnoliopsida > Asparagales > Amaryllidaceae > Allium > Allium sativum. Next base: position 1,043,384,292 of record CM060913.1, read on the forward strand.
TTCATTTGTGATCTTATTTTCTATGTAATATTTGCATTGTAAAATGCAAATAAATAGATAATTCATATTCTAAGTTTTATTTGTGTTGGTAAACACAAATAAAAAGATAATTCTTTTGTTGAGTTATATTTGTGTTGGAAAACACAAATATAAATAATAATTCATTTCTATGTTTATATTTATGTTGAAAAACACAAATAAAAGATGGTTCTTTTTCTATGTTATTATTTGTGACGAAAAACACAAATAAAAGAATGATTTCTTTTTCTCAAATAAAATGTAAACACTTATGTGTTTTTCTCAAATATTACTTTTAATTTACAAATACAATGTAAATAAAGTTTTGTTTTATAAACATGTTTTTAATATCAACAATAAAATTTAATATTTCATAATTACTCTAATTCTATAACATCCTATGTTTAAGGTGACAGTAAAAAGAAATTTTTTACTGTCATTCACAAATCTGTTCTTAATGTAAACAAATAAAAGTAAGATTTTATTTGTTGGCCCAAAATTTTGTTGTACAGTAACCAACTAAAAATAATGTTTTATTTGTTGTTCATATTCTATTGTAAAGTAAACAAGTAAAAATAATATTTTATTTGTCGACGAATTTTTGTTGTTTATTTTCAGATAAAAATAATAGTTTAACAATATAAAATTAATTAGAACAACTAGATCCAATCGCAAATAAAATTCAACAATATATGCAATTTAACCATGGACAACAGAACACACCACAAGCGACAATCAACAATTTACACAACACATAACATTTCAGATCCGAACTAATATCACAATACAATCATTTTAAAGCGAGAAAAATGATTGATAATTAATTAAATAATAAAATTCAGAATTCTCACCTTGATTTTTGCTGAAAATTTGACTGTCTCGAATTAAGCTATGGTCTGCGCCATCGCGAAGATCTCGGAAAGACGAGTCCAACGCAACTTACGGTTTGTCAATCGGCCCTCGTATGAAAGAGATATTGATTTTTAAAGATTGATAAATTAAATATTAAATAAATATAATAATATTATATTAATACCCTCTTCTTCCTCGTTACTCCAGGACACGCCGAACCCATACTTCCATCGCGCAACCCCCATGCTCGCGCCCATCCGAGGGTCTAGGACCCGATCAGACTCCGCCACGTTGTAGCTCCGCCCACAAGCCACCACCGCCCAGAACTCCGTCACGCTCGGTGGGCCCAATCGCCTGAAATTTGCCCCCGACCGCCGATCCTTATTCGCCAGAATTCGCGAAATCCGTGCATTGAAAACTGATCTTAACCGTATGGATTTGTAGAGCACTCCGTCTTCTTCGATTTGATATATAGTTTGTAGATTTTCATTAGACGGATTGAGAGAAATTGATGTTTGAATTTGAGAGATTTCTGGCCTTCGAAAGCCATAGGCGACAGCTGAAAGAATTAGGGTTAGGGTTTTTATTTTTTTTATTTTTTTATTATTAAATCATTGAAAAACGTGTTATAAAGGCGGATTTTTGGACTGTCTCAGAATTGGGCTTGCTTACTGTCGATCTTAACGTTTTGAGGCCTTCTGAACGCAATGGGACGGGTCTCGGGGTCCAATTCCGAAATCTGTAGAAAATTTATTTAAAATTCCATTAAAAATTAATTAATTAAATATTGAACGTACATTTAAATATGCTGGGGCCACATATGACCTCAGAAAATTCCAAAAAAATTATTTTTAGCTTTCTTATGACGGTACGATTCTAAAAAGACTATTTTCGTCGAATTCTGAGACTATTTGAAAAATGGCTATTTTCAAGTCGTTTAAATTTAACTGAAATAATCAAAACACATTTTCTCTCGCCACACTCACATATTAATTCGAAAAATTCTTAAAATTGAAACCTAGCTATAATTTGACATTCCAGTTCCAACAAAAGTGGTTTCGTCGAAAACGGAGGTCGTTTGAAAAATGACTATTTTTAAGGCTAATATATTTAATATTAAAAATACATTTTAAAACAAATAATTTCTGAAACTCAAAATATATAAGTGTTTATTCTTTTTAAATGCAGAAACATCATTCCAGACTCAATGGAAGTGGTTTCGAGTCGAAATTCCTTCATATGTGAAAAGTAGCCTTTCGGGCCATATATATTACACATATAAATTCTACAACGACCTTTCTAAACATTGAATTGGCCATAACTTTTGATTTCCGCTATGAAATTTCAATTTTTCAGATTCGTTAGAAAGATATGGTTAAGCAGATTTAAATATTTCTGGTTTCACTCAATTCTGGTTTATTTTGAATCCTGTACATTCAGCTAAAGTTCAAAATCAAATTTTAAAACTACTGCGTCATTTCTAACTCCTTTTATATTTAAATTAAATTTGTTCATTCTAACTTCAGTTAAAATAAATTCTAGCCATTATTATTCATATAAATTACTGTATATTTTCAAAATTCATTAAAATTTTCTAAAATAAAATTTTTAAATTGGTTCAGAATTTGCGGGTTGTTACATGTATAATATATATATTATATATATAATGGCCTGAATAGAACGCGCCGCGACGCGGCCGTTCGCGAATTTCGACCATTGACTTCGAATGGATATTACGGGAGATCCGACCGTCGGATTCTCCTAAAACCGGAACCTTGGGTTCGTATCGAAAAGGGCTTTCTAAAGAATATTAGAGATTTGAAATCTAACGGTTGGATTTCAAATTATGTCCAAATCAAATTTGGAAAAGATTGCTGTAAGTGCAGTTCGATGGCCGTTGATGGAAATCGACCGTACGGGCCTTGATAAAATTATTAAAAATAGTAATAATTTATGTAAAATCATAAGAAATGATTTGTGAAGAATTGGAACGAGGCGTATGTTGTGTTTGTGTAATATGTTGTGTTTGTGTAACACTTGTTTATTATATACGCGAGTTATTCAGAAAGACCAGGTTTATCCCATTCTGAATGACTGATTCGACGTGGTGTCGAACACGAAGACGGTGGTCGAAGACTGGAGGTCTTCACATCGTTTAGGTGATTACTAATGATCTTGATTGGGCTGTACACCCAAGAGGAGGGAATCAGTTGGTGATTGTACAGACGTACTTGGAGATCGATGGATATGCGAGGTACAAGGTGCCTCCGGTTTCATTCAGACCCAAAACGAACATGTAAATGGACTGTGTGTCTGACATTGGATATTATTTTGTGTGATTGATTTCTATTAAATATATATCTGTTTGGCGGCGGAGAATTTATTATCTTGCTTAACGCCCTTCTCTGAGACGTACGAGCTCAGGGGTTATATATTGATGGATATCAATCGCATGGAGTGAATGGCCTATGCGGCATGCCTAAGTGGCAAATGATCAAGGCTTCTATTGAAAAGAAAAGTCTTGTGGTTGATGATCAAAGCACAACCTATGTGGCATAGCTTTGTGTAGCGTTGATTCACGAGCCTCACACCCCGGTTGTGAACCAGAAATGGGAGAGGACCTCAGGGAGGACATGCGTTTCTTTCTAGCTAGAAGTGGTGTCAGTTCTTAAACTGGCTGACATTTATATTATTTTCACCTATGTGGTTGTTGCTGTTGCGAGGCGCCTCGGTTATATCGGTCGATCCGGGACCGATGGAGTCATTCGTTGGCTCATTTACGCCCAAAGGGCGGGGAAACGCAGTGTTCAGGCATTTTAATCCACATCGGTGGACCAGCCCTGACGATCCCTGAGGCTCGGGTTAGATAGTCTCGAAGCCGGTGAGGACGATCCCTTGCCTCGGTTCACAGATGGAAATCCAACTTCCAATACGTGACTTTGCGGTTTTATTTGTAGAGCTTAGTATGGCGACATAGTGGTATGGGGCACTTATACCGTCTGTGATTGATACTTATGATTTGAAATTGTTTTGACACTATACACTTATAGTAATAATAAAACATGAAATTTCACGTATCAAGCATTCTTTGGCTATTATAAGGTAAAAACCCTATCCTCCGGCTTGCATTGCATTGTGTGATGGGACCTGGGTCTTACAATAGCTTCATTTTTCTATATTTAGCACTGCGCTGTTGTTTTATGCACCAGTGTTCTTTGGAGGAAACCCGTTCCATGTTATACGGCGTGGTCCCTTGATTTACCTAACTTTAAAATAAAGACAAATAACTGTTTTAGTTCTCACACCAGTCCCATGACTGATCTGGAGTTTATTGTTTTAACCTAAACTCTGGGTGCCCTTATTTTGACACGGGCAGCAAGTAGTTTTGGTTTTGCAGATTTATATTCACAGGATCCTGATTTACAGCTGGAACGATACTCGGAAAGCTCTGCATCCGTGTATTACTTCTAGTTGTGTATTGTATTATTTTTCGCTGCTATGTAATGTATTGTAATCTCTGATATTTTATAATGTATATTATTTGATTCATGCTCTGTATATTCTTGTAATCTGATGAAATTGTTGCCATATACAATGAAATGTTCTTCTGCTTGCGTTCTGATGTGGCTTGTTCTCAACTCAATCCATGATTTCCCGTAAGGGGGATTTCGGGACGTTTCAGCCTGGTATCAGAGCTTGGGTTTACAATGGTCAGAGAACAAGACACATTAGAACCATACGAAAGAATTCATCTGAGATTGGATTAGTAATATCCAACGAGAATGACTCGTTAGAGATGGGATCAGTAGTATCCTAGAACGAGTGTGAAGAGTGATGTTTTTTAAAATAAAAGTGAAAACAATTTTTGTTTTGAAAATTTAATTCAATTATTCAACGTATTTGAATATTTATTTGTATTGAATTTGAGCAATTCAGTATATATAGATTTTGCATATACGTCTGATCCACGTGTATTCGAAGTTTTAATATACTGGATAGATATAGAGTCACACTCTAGGCGCCCGGAGATGATTCTGATGATAGTTCGAACATCATCAGAATTGGTATTCGAGTTTCGAAGGTGTGATATTTATATATTTCCTATTGATTGGTGTGAGAACCAAAACTAGATAGGGCTTATTGTTGTGATTTGGCATCAAAAATATGATTTTTGGACTATGTATCAAAGTTATGAATTTGAAACGTTAATCAACTAATTGATTGCTGCTTGTGTTGTTTGATTATTGGTTGATTAATTAAATGTCGAACCTTTAGCCAAATTGGGCCAAATAGTGAATTGTGTTGAAAATTTGTCGCATTCGCATGCATATACATGTTCTTACATTGAACAGGTCATAGCAAGGAGGCTAGAGCAGAAGAATGAAATTATTTGCCCGACAAATAGGTAAATGTTTACAAATTTCTTTGGGTTTGGATGATTTTATGAGCCGATTGGCTAGCCGCTTGGCTGTTTCTTTTTCTTTTTGGATTGATGAGGGCCATGGGAGGCTATTTGAAATATCCTGAAGTCCCCGGTGCAGGGAAGGTTATGGCGAAATTTTTCGAAAATTTAGGGTGTTAGCCAAATTTTTGAAAAATTTGAAAAGTTCTTAGAAACTGAAAAGTTGAAATTTAAGCCGTAATGAAAAAAATGGAAGTTGAGTTGATTAGTTAAACAACTTTCAGCTTCGTTCCTTTTCGGGGATGAAAAGTTTTAAGTGGGGGAGATTGTAATAACCCGGAAATCTGAGCCAATTTAAAAATTTTATCTTGGCAATTTCGATGAATTTTGAATATTTAAAATGACTTATTTTAAATAATAACGATGAGAATTTTATTTTGAATAGAAATAGAACATAAATATTTATATAGCTCGACGTTAGAATATAAATATTTTATTTTAATTATAAAAGGAATTGAAAGTGGTGCGGTAGTTCGATAATTCGATTTCAAATTTCAAATGAATGTACAGGATTCAAAATAAACCGGATTTTAGTGAAACAAAAAATATTTGAATCTAATTGATAATATCTTTCCAATGAATCTGAAAAACTGAAAGTTCATAGCGGGGATAAAAAGTTATGCCCAGTTGAAATTTCAGAATAGTCGCTATGGAATTTTGGCCCTAAAAAATAGCAATTTTGCAAACGACCTCGGTTTTCGACGAAAGCACTTTTGTTGGATCCGTGATGTCTAGTTATTGCTAGGTTGCAAAATTCGTAATTTTCCGAATCAATATATGAGTGTGGCAAAGGAAAACGCGTTTGACCAGTTTTAGTTGATTTTAATCGACTGGAAAATGGCCATTTTTCAAATGGTCTCAGAATTTGACAAAATTAGTTTTGTTAAGACCATATCGTCAATACGAAGTTAGGAAATATTTTTCGAGAATTTTTAGAGTTAGTATGTGGCCCCGGTAAATTGAAATGCGCGTTCAAATTCAATATATATATTCATATTTTGATTTTGACGAAAACTGATCGAAACAGTCGAATCGGCTTGCGAAACATATTCCATTGTGTTCTGAATGGGGGTAATTAGCTAGGAACGACAGTCGGTGGGTTCGACTTCGAGTTCGAAACAAAAAGTTACTTAATGGAATAAAAGAAATTAATAAATAAATAATAAAATTATATAAGCTCTCCTTTCCTTCTCTCCCTCTCATAGTCAACGTCGGATTTTTTTTTAAAAAAAAAGGGGGAAACCCTGTCGCTCCCCACCCCCAGGTGGAAAATCGTTGTCGTGTCCCCCCATAAAGCCGCCGCCGGTGATCGATTCCCCCTCTCCTTCCTCAACTCGCCCTCCTCGTTTCTTTCCCCAATTTGAACCCACAACCCCCCCCCCCTCCTCAAATCAAACCCTAGCCCCGCCTACCACAACCCGCGACCGCCGCTGGCAGCCTGGCCACCCCCCCAACGCGTCAGCGGCCCCACACCACTCTCCCCGACCGCACTCCTCCGACGTGAGCACCCATCCCTTTCGCGTTAAAGACCAAAGACCCCTTTCTCTAGCGAAGCCGACACCACCGCTTCCCCTTCTGCTGCGCCATGTCTCTCCCCTTTCCCCCTCTTCAAGTCCAAAGCCTCTCTCTCGATTTACGCGGTAAGTTTTATATTTTTTTTATTTACTTCTTTTATTTGTTTTCTATGAAATCAGTTTTATATGCAAACACATAAAGAAGTGATTTTTATTTAGTAGTATAAACCAAAAGGATGTGATTTTTGTCTATCGAGAAAAAGATATGATTTTTATTTATCGAAAAGAAGATATGATTTTTATGAATTATAAAGATAGGATTTTTATCATGAAAGAATGAATTTTTTTGTAAATGTAAAGATTGGATGTTTACAAATATAAAGAAGTGATTTTTATTTCCGAAAAGTTGTGATGTTTAAAATAGAAAGCTAAGATTTTTTCATCGTATAAAGATGTGGACTTTCATTGTATAAGGAAGTGATTTTTATAATGAAATGGCGAATATAAAAATTTGTTTTTTATATATACAATAGCGATGTAAAGGTATGATCTTTATTTATATGATAACATAATAAAAATATGATTTTTATTATGTAAAGGGCATTATAAAATTATGATTTTTATATATGTAGTGAATATGGGCAGCGAAAGTAACGAAAGGCAAGTACAATGAAGATTTCTACATATGAAGAGTCGCGGCATATTGGTTTAGCTAGTCGGTGAGAACTCCTCACCTTTATTTTAATTTCTAGTTTGAAATATATACTAGGATGCAGATGGTGCATAGCAGCACCCGACACCCGTCGTCCACAGACCATGGATGACTTGTTTGTTTGGTTACTATGTTGTGAAATTTGACTGTGTGATGTCGAATGAAATAAAATATTTTATAGTTAAAAATATAATTTTTAATGTGTATATAAAATAAATATTTATAAACAAATCGGGCGATTTGTTTATATACACTGATTTGACTGATATTGATTGGGACGATAAATTTTACACATCGCCCAACTCCACAAATAAAATCTGTGTTTGTTGTTTTGAAACCCCACACGGGTATTGGGATGAGATTTGACGTACACTAATCCCGATTGTTTAGTTGTATGTCAATCGATGGATTGATAGACTGTGTAAGCATTAATTATTTACATTTAATGCTTATGTCGTTGTGTGGTGCACTCTGGATGATGGTTGATGATTAATCATTGCTGTTATATACATGTGTTGTAAGGAATCCATATAATTAACGTTATATGGTAATTGATTGGGCCTCATTCCAATTTGGAAAATATGAAATATTAATTCATGTGTTGAATAGAAAAATAAATTCATGTGTTGAATTGAAAATAAATTCATGTGTTGAATAGAAAATAAATTCATGTGTTGAATTGAAAACATTCATGTGTTGAATAAAAGCCATGTTGATTAGATTGACGCCTTCTTGACGTGAACGATATTTATATCGATTTTATTCATTTTTATAATGAATATAGAAAAGAAAGAGATTTCAAAATATAACGTTTTGAAACTATTATCATTTATATATCGATGATGTGGAATATTCAATTTTGATTAGAAATTGAATATGAAGTTGAAATCGTTTCAAAAACGAATTTAAAACGATTTATAAAATATGTTTTGAAAGGAAATCGACAAAATATATAATATATATATATTATATATATGATGGCCTGAATAGAACGCGCCACGCCGCGGCCGTTCGCGAATTTCGACCATTGACTTCGAATGGATATTACGGGAGATCCGACTGTGGGATTCTCCTAAAACCGGAACCGTTGGGTTCGTATCGAAAAGAGCTTTCTATCGAATATTAGAGATTGGAAATCTAATGGTTGGATTTTGAATTAAGTCCAAATCAAATTTGGAAAAGGTCGCTGTAAGTGCAGTTCGATGGCCATTGATGGAAATCGACCGTACGGGCCTTGATAAAATTATTAAAAATAGTAATAATTTGTGTAAAATCATGAGAAATGATTTGTGAAGAATTGAGATGAAAATTTCCATATTTGAAAGGATAAAAATAAATTTTTATCGAAATGAACTAGTTTTGAACCAGAATTATAATCCCATTTATTTTTAAAATAAATAAATTGAATTTGAAATGGTTTTGAAAATAACCAGAAATTCCAATAATTGAATTGGAATGGATTTGAATCGAAATTGTCTTTGGAATATTTCGATGTTGGATTTCGTGATTATACAGATATTGTTATGGAAATTTGAAAGATATATTTATATCGTTATTTCCAATACGATATTTGTTGGTCGTAGGATTTGATATTGAATATAAGCCGATATATTTTCTATTCAGAGCCTTGTATTTAATATCAAAGGTGATTTGGATTTGTCGTGAAAGGTGTCTTCATTAACACTGTTCTTAAACCAGTTGAGAAAAAGATTAAATCTTTTTATTTAGATTTAATGAAGTGTACCAATTAAATGGTATTTAATTGGAATTGAATTTGAATTTGAATTGATTTTTAGGTTTATCGTGAACGGTGTTTTAAATAACACTTGTTCTTTAACCCGATAATTAATGGAATGTGATTTTGGGTTTATCGTGAACCGTGTTTTAGATGACATTGGTTCTTTAACCCAGTTAAAGACAGGATATTGATTTTTTGGGAAGATTAAAACTAAGTGGAGTTTTAATGAATCTTTAATTAGATTGAAATGATCGAGAATGGAGTATTACCAGTTTTCCTCTAGGCGATAGTTAAATCTTTAATTATATTTGAACATGAAATGGTAATTGAATTTACCGATAACACCGTGGTGTTAGATATGAAGTATTACCAGTTTTACTTCATGGGATGAATAGGCTGGGATTGGGAAATAAAATAAATGATTTCTTCGGTGTGGTTCGCTAATCCGGACTAGTTTGATTTGATATTCAAAGGAAGATTAAAGAATAAATTTAAAAGAATTTATCCTTGATAAAATTAATGGGAACCTTTCCCTAAGAATGTGAAATTTAGAAACTAACTGTAGGTTAGCTAAGAAAAATGGTTTCCTGGGTATTGATCTGATGTTGGTTTCGGCCTTCGGGGTTAATATTTGGAGAATTATTCTCTTGCTAATTTACGGTTAGTGAAAGATGAATTGGAATGAGGCGTATGTTGTGTTTGTGTAACACTTGTTTATTATATACGCGAGTTATTCAGAAAGACCAGGTTTATCCCATTCTGAATAACTGATTCGACGTGGTGTCGAAGATGAAGACGGTGGTCGAAGACCGGAGGTCTTCACATCATTTGGGTGATTACTGATGATCTTGATTGGGCTGTACACCCAAGAGGAGGGAATTAGTTGGTGATCGTCCAGACGTACTTGGAGATCGATGGATATGCGAGGTACAAGGTGCCTCCGGTTTCGTTCAGACCCAGAACGAACTTGTAAATGGACTGTGTGTCTGACATTGGATTTTATTTTGTGTGATTGATTTCTATTAAACATATATCTGTTTGGCGGCGGAGAATTTATTCTCTTGCTTAACGCCCTTCTTTGAGACGTACAAGCTCAGGGGTTATATATTGATGGATATCAATCGCATGGAGTGAATGGCATTTGTGGCATGCCTAAGTGGCAAATGATCAAGGCTTCTGTTGAAAAGCAAAGTCTTGTGGTTGATGATCAAAGCACAGCCTGTGTGGCATAGCTTTGTGTAGCGTTGATTCGCAAGCCTCACACCCCGGTTGTGAACCAGAAATGGGAGAGGACCTCAGGGAGGACATGCGTTTATTTCTAGCTAGAGGTGGTGTCAGTGCTTAAACTGGATGACATTTATATTATTTTCACCTGTGTGGTTGTTGCTGTTGCGAGGCGCCTCGGTTATATCGGTAGATCTGGGACCGATGGAGTCATTCGTTGGCTTATTTACGCCCCAAAGTGCGGGGAAATGCAGTGTTCAGGCATTTTAATCCACATCGATGGACCGGCCCTGACGATCCAAGGGTCGATGCACTCTGACCCTGAGGTTCGGGCTAAAGAGTCTCGAAGCCGGTGAGGACGATCCCTTGTCTCGTTTCATAGATGGAAATCCAACTTCCAATACGTGACTTTGCGGTTTTATTTGTAGAGCCTAGTATGGCGACATAGTGGTATGGGGCGCTTATGCCGTCTATGATTGATACTTATGATTTGAAATTGTTTTGACACTATACACTTATAGTAATAATAAAACATGAAATTTCACATATCAAGCATTCATTGGCTATTATAAGGTAAAAACCCTATCCTCCGTCTTGCGTTGCATTGTGTGATGGGACCTGGGTCTTATAATAGCTTCATTTTTCTTTATTTAGCATTGCGCTGTTGTTTTATGCACTGGTGTTCTTGGGAGGAAACCCGTTTCGTGTTATACGGCGTGGTCCCTTGATTTTCCTAACTTTAAAATAAAGACAAATAACTGTTTTAGTTCTCACACCATTCCCGTGACTGACCTGGAGTTTATTGTTTTAACCTAACTCTGGGTGCCCTTATTTTGACACGGGCAGCTAGTATTTTTGGTTTTGTAGATTTATATTCACATGATCCTGATTTACAGCTGGAACGATACTCGGAAAGCTCTGTATCCGTGTATTACTTCTAGTTGTGTATTGTATTATTTTCCGCTGCTATGTAATGTATTGTAATCTCTGATATTTTATAATGTATATTATATAATTCATGCTCTGTATATTCTTGTAATCTGATGAAATTGTTGTAATATACAATGAAATGTTCTTCTGTTTGCATTCTGATGTGGCTTGTTCTCAACTCAATCCGTGATTTCTCGTAAGGGGGATTTCGGGACGTTTCAAAACTGGTTGATAGGCGGGTTTATTGTTAGTCAAGATGGAAGGAAGAATGGCCGGGGAAGAGTGTGTTGGGTATGGGAGAGGTTTTGTTCTGAGAAGGTGTTTATCCACGGTTTAATGTCAGTATGATGAACTATTGTGTGGTAGATGGAGCAAGAGGAGGGGTGGTGGCAAGCATGTACGACAGTTGTTTGGTGGATGATGTTGGTGGAAGTGAGTATATATAAGTTGCGTGGCAATAGGAGGGGAAAAGCTTGAGCTGGGGTGCAACACCGTGGAGTCGGGGTCTGCGCATGAGATGGCGATGTTTCGAAATGGGTAATGGGAAGTATATATTGGTTATGGTGGCTTTCGAAGAATAGTGGGAAAGGAGGTATGTATCGATCAAGGCAGGAGTTAACAAACGTGAAAAGCAGAGGGGTCGTTTTGTGTATCATAGTAGGATCAGTTCGGAGGGATGGAGGCAATACGCCTGCAGTATGACAGTCGGATGGTGATGGATAAAATAAGCAAGTGCGGTTTCATAAGTGGGAAAACAGTGAGGAGATGGAGAGTTTATATGTGAAGGCTTGCGGTTTGTTATAGAACAGGTAGAAATGGGAAGAATAACATCGTGGAGAGGATGAAACTATAGCAACAAGGGTACACGGGTCTGGGCTCGTTCGATAGCATGTAAGGCCCATTAACCATTATTATTTTAGATAGTTATATTACCAATTTTTCCAGTTTACAAGAAAAATAACAAATGCAGACTTTATAAGAAACAATAGCAATTTGTTAACAATACTGATCATCTAAAAACAGACTTTATGGTAGTATGAATGCAGAAAATATTGATCCATTTGTTGTCACATTATTAGTATAAACTTTATAAGTTAACTTTATGGTTTCTTACATATTTTACAAATGCATACTAACAATGTCGATCCAATAATTAAAAGTCAACTTTGTAACTTTTTTTTACATATATTTATGTAAGTAGAACCGTTGCATGAGTTTATAAATATATCTTATCATTTACAACCAACATGGCCTGGTTATAATGATTAAATAATGCCTAAATATGTATGTGTTCAATTTTTAATTAAATGTGGCCTAAGTTTTTAGGTGCATATGAGTCTCTATATGCCGTGGCCTGAACCATTTATAAATGTTAATTTATACGGCCGTCACATATTTGAACATGCCTAACCGAGATTATGCATATAACATAAACTAGAATTAGTAATTTAAATTAATATCATTTAAGTATTAATAGTATTGATTTAAATAAAGTAAATACGGTATTAAAATATGTAACGATGTCATACATTAACGGAATAGGACCAACCAAGGGGCATTGGAACCGTATGACAAGCGCTTCAATACCAAGCTATTTGGTCAAAATTGAACGTATGGAAGCTTGTAGAACAAACCGTTCTGACGACGAATGGAAACCAAGGTGAGTTCAACTCACTCAGTTTTATCCCACTTATATTTTATATAAGTTGGGTTTAAATATCTGTGTACTGTGATTGTTAATTGGTTGATAGATGTTTGGATTGCTATTTGTTGGTTGAATATTATATATCCGTTATTGAAATAAAGTGATATTTTTGAAATAATGTATTCGGATGCAAGGAAAAAATAGGTTGGAGGGATCCAACTGGATTCCTCAAATTATTTATTTATTTTCATATCGCATTTATATGAACTGTCAAATTGATATGATTGGGTGATTGACTTGATCATTGTTTGTTGAATCTAAATTCAATAGTTGTTTTGTTTTAACCAATAAAACAATATTGGTTGAGTAATTGGCAGTAGTTGGCCTAAAAATAAAAGGTGTTACCAATATTGATTTACCATCGACAGTAGTAAAGTTATGAAATTGATTTTATAACTGAAGATAGATTTTTAAATCTATATATTTAAATAGATGTTCGAAAAAAGGAATTATGGTTTATTATTTATTTTATAAGTTTTATGTATTATTGAATAATTTTCAAATCAAAGTCTTACGTCAATGAGATTTATAAGGACATGAGCAGAAACGAATGCAATAGTTTAAGAGTTGAATTAATTGTTTCAAGAAACAACTAAATGGAATTTATTTAAATTAATTATGTTATTAATTAATTTAAAAGAATGAATAACTTGAATTGGCTAAAGAGATGATCATGCTTTTGAAGACACCTTCTCTTAAATTATCAACCCGAGTATATTTTTGGAAATCAATTAGTGATTTCTGGTGGATTTGACGATGTGGCATTCAAAGTGAATGGTGGCCAAGTGTTCCAAAAGATACGTTATGACCTCAAGCCTCACAACCGGGAAATGACAAAAATCGGGCAGGCAGCATGGCTATATGGGTTGCTCCCATTAGGGTATATAATAACCTATCTTGAGAAATTCCTTTTGCTTCTTTAATCTATCGATGATGTCCCTTTTTGGGAAACGGCTGATGATCTCAACCGTTGGTGATATATATTCGATACACTCAAGCGAAATGATTGGTTGGTCATGTGTGGGTCGGGTTGCAAGACGTTCTTGTTGAACCCAGTCTATTCGCTTCTAGAGATACACTATCGGCAGGTGGTTCCATACCTTGTCATAGTCGGAATCCAGTCTACAATAAGCGACCGTGGTTTTGTTTGTATACTATATATGTGGAGCGTGATACGCAAGCGTTCTGCTAGATTCTATTTGTTTTTATTTAGACACTATTATAATATTAGACAAGTATATGATTTCAAAAATATTTTGGGTTATCGTAAGGTAAAAACCGTCCGTATTTATATGTGAATTTCGTCTTATGATTACCCTTTCTTTCGAAAATATTTTTAACTGTAAAATCAAATTGGATGTTACCCTTAAAAACTTTGCTAGTTGTTCTCACATTGGTCCACCAGACTGACCCGGTATTTGTAATGCTCGGGTTAGACCGGGTTTTATAGGTTCATGTTATCGGATGCTGCGAAGTCCAGAGACGAGATGGAGGTGTCCAGACAAATGATACCTAGTGTTTATTCCGCTGTGTGACTGTATATGGAGACAGACTATTATAACTGTCTAGATGTGTCGGCTGTAAATTGTACTCTAATGTTTGTAAGTATTTTTCAAGCTCTCAATAAAGATTATTTCTACATTATATTTTGTTCCGCTGCGATGTGAGACTCTGCGTTGTGTTGGTTAGTTCTTCTTCTTCTATTCTAATATTTCTTTCTTTCTTATCTCACCCACTACCTTCTACCTATTAACTATCTGGTGTTTTTCGATACTTGGGTTTCGGCAAGTAATACAGGTTTTATGTATTATTGTTGAAATGCGGGCGTCGAACCCCCTGGGTCGTTACAGCATGACTAGATATGGATCTTGGACCACCATTATATATATATATATCTATATATGTACTGATACACATACACACATATATTATACATATATATATATAGGGGGATGTTAATTTGAGTTGGAGCATATTTTAGTTTAAATTATACATTTATATTATTTTGCAATATTCTATATAATTTTGATTGTCAAAATTTGTATAAATATATATATTGTAAAACAAATAACTTTATATTATTATTTATTATCTACTGTAGATATTATATGAAAATAACTCATATAATTTATTACTAAAATTGATCATTAAGAAGGATAAATTGAATTAAATAAGTTTCTTGACTAACATCGAAATTTGAGGATTGTCCTCAAACAAATCAAAATGTAATTGTTTTACAAATATAGATGATCTAAAAAGATAGTTGAAGTATCACTTCAACCGAATAAGATATAAACGTTATAATAATCTAGTTATATATCTCTAGTATTACATACTAAATATGAATCACATAGATGTATGTGAATTTGTTGGAATTGCAAAACAAGTAGAGATTTGACAAAATGACAAGTGGACTTACAATTGGAAATGAAGCAAATGTTGGTGGATTATCCATCGGAAGCTGCTTCTTGTTCTAAGTACCAGCTTAATTGAACAAACTAAAATATTATTTTTATAAAATTCTATTTATAATAAATGTTATTCTGTATCTTGTTTAGACAAGTTTGAATTTTATTTGTAATAAAAGGACAATTTTTGCTCATTTTATTTAAATGAAATACCTAATTAAAATGCACAATTAGTTAACAATTTTATAAATCCTTATCTATGATGTGCTTGACATAAACACTAAGCGGATTAAATTTGATGATTTAAATCCAGTAAACCTTTGGAATTGTCAGTTAACCCATATAAACAAGAAAAACATATCAAAACTGCATAATAATGGAACTTTGCAACCATTTGATTTCGAATCATATGAAGAATGCAAATCTTGTTTACTAGGAAAAATAACTGAATCACCTTTCACTTGGCACAACGAATAGGCTATTAAGCATTGGTTCTCTTACATTTACTGGTGATATCATATAGATGTGTCTATCTTATGAAAGACAAATCAGAATCCTTAGGAAAGTTCAAAGAATTCAAAATGAAGTTCAAAACCAATTTTGAAAGAATATAAAAAATCTTCGAACAAATCAAGAGAATAATTAAGCCAATAATTAATGACTATCCAGATGAGTGTGAAATTGTTTCACAACTCAGTCCACTTAGAACATCATCCTGGAATGTTGTGTCTGAAAGGAGGAGTCAGACCTTATAAGATATGGTACAATCAATGATGAGTCATACAGATCTTCCAATAAATTTTGGGATTATCCCCTTAAAACAATTGCATTCATATTAATTGTAATCCTACTAAAATGGTTATAAATACGCTATATAAGATATGGGCTAGGAAACGTCCTAGTATGTCTATTATGATGGTTTGGGTTGTAAGGCGTTTGTTAAACGTCTTGCCTCTAATAAGACCAGACCCAAATCCAAAAATTATTTTGTGGAATATCCAAAAGAAGAAAAAGGATATTATTACTATAAATCCTCTGAGAATAAAATGTTTATTGCTCGAATTAATATCCTTTTAAAGGATAGCCGTTCTCTAAGATACCAACAGGAAAGAAATAAAATTTGAAATGTCTCGGGAACAACAAAATACGGTTAAACTTTGTATAGGTAAGAAATTGAGTGGGAGTGAAACAATAATTCTAATGTTTGTATATTGATAACAAATTCATTATTGTCAACAATGTTAGTTTTAAAACGAGAAATAGTTATTGATTCTAAGAAACAAAAATGTTTGGGTTAAGAAGTTCATAATTGATCTCCTATTGCCGATCCAATGGTTTACATTGTGATAACAATGAGGCTATTGCGCAAACCTAAAACCTTGATCTCCTTGTCAATCCAAACATATATTTAAAAAATATAATTTCTTACGTGAAATTGTTCACACAAGAGATAAACATATAAGCAAAGTTACAAAAGATTGTAATGTTGCAGACCTACTGGCTTACAATCTGTCGCAATAAAAGTTTAATAGTCACACTAGTTTCATGGGTATACGATACATGAATGATTAACTCTAGCGCAAGTCGTATATTGTTAGAGTTTATACCTTAGAGGCAATCCATTTGATGTGATTAATAACACTGTTGATGTTATTATTTTATTTGGATTAAAATTATTCTATTATATTAACTACGTAATATAAATATTAACATAATAGAAGTCCTTAGAATAATAATATGTAATTATATAGTTCAAGTAAGTGACTTGAACATGAGATTATATAATATATAAAGTATTATAATTCTTAAATGTCCCTAGTCAAGTTTTATTGTTTATGTAGGAAAACAACAAAACATTGAGATCTATGTTAATTGACTGATGATCACAACTCATTGATCAATAATATAAGTGATGTTAATGTCAAGATATAAATATGTATTGGAGAATAGCGTATTGGGATGACCCAACATAAAAAAACTACATGGAATATGAATAACATTATCATAAGTTATTCTCATCGTGGTAGTGATGTAATGGTCCTCAGAAATGAAATCATTATAATTTTATTTGAGGATATTTGTGTTTTTATATCATGAAAAGTTACTTTTAACTTAGTAGATGACAAAGGTGATCATTGGATACATCTCAAATCGAATGAAAATTATGAATGAGCTAGATGAAATTTAACCCTATGATATATTTATAGTGATATCCATGGGCCACTTGATTGAGTTATACTATGAAATGCATGACTATGCTTAAACATTGATTTGTTTTAAATTGTCTACTCATCGATAAAGATAATAGGAATAAATTACAACGAAGGTGATACGTTCCACGGCTCGAGTTTATTTCTGGATATATTGGTTAAAAGGATTATATTACATTGATACACTTGTCACAAAAAGTTTGTATTGAATCGTTGATCTTATTATAACTTGGGTAACAACGATGTGTGTCTAGATACCGCTCACTTTTAAAATTTTAAATATTTTTTAAAATATTGTCATCATTATAATAACCTATAGGGTCACACAATTGAACAATTAGAAGGAGAAAACATTTTGGACAAATAAAATATTAATATATTGATATTTTATTTGGATTTGAAATACGTATTCGGGTGGGTTCCTAATTTTATGGATTTCGTTGGTTATAAAGAAAGGTATTCCTTCTTTTGTAAAAGATACATCCATATGCACTGATAAGATCTGATCCAAAATTATTAGACTGACCCAAATATAATTTTTCCAAAACCCTAAAATTAGAATGGCAGCTAGCATTGAATCTCTCCATCTTTTCTCTTCGATTTGTATGACAATCAAAGAGATGGTCGTTCATGGATACCTCTAGAGGTGGCGGCTTGGTCATGCTAGGGTTCAATATGATTTATCTTTAATATTTTTTCATGGCATCTTGGAAGCCCGAAAAGGTATGGGTTTTGATTTTACTCGATTTACAAAATTTATGCATAAGATCCTATTCAATTTAGTTTGAATTTCATTATTGTAATGTTAATCGAACCCGAATTTCCTTTAGGTATGAGTAGTGAGATTTGGGGATCACGGTCAGAAAAATCGCATCCTACAAAACCCATATCCAAAAAATTGCACCCTACATCTGAAAAATCTTACATCCTGAAAAATGGCCAAAAACACGTGCGGATCCACTAAACCACTAATCCGCATGGTATTTTGCCGCCCTAGATCATTTGGCACTTTGCCAAATCCACACCACGTCGCATCCAATCCTTCAAAACGCCCTAATCCGCATGGCATAGGCTTCGAGCCAAAAGATTTAGCAAATGACAAAATCCAGATCGGATCCTAATTTTCGCATCCATCTCATCGTATTGCACCCCTGCCAATTCTCTCATCACACGATACGCTCACCACATTTTGGCATCCTCTTCTTTGCTAGATTCACCCCCTGTATTTTCCAAATCTACCGCATCACTAAGATGCGATGCGCACCTCTCCATGATCCACTTTTTTCCTGTGTTGATCGAGAAATATCACATTACAAGTAGGATGCGACTTTTCCAAGCCACCGAACCAGCCATTTTGTTGGAGCTGAAATCCTTGATGCGCACACGTAAATATTGAGTGATCTGCCGTGTTGATCATCCTTTTCTGAATATGCCAAATCCTTATTTTACCAGATTTGCCAAATTGATCAACCAAGGTTTTAATTATGGTTTTTCATGATTTTCACGTACCAATTAGGCCTTTTTGACATATTTAACCATTTTTTACCAAACTTACCAGATTTTGACACCATGAGTCGCATAAGCCATTTTTCATGATCGACGCGTGTCGATTACCTGTTTTTGAAACGACTCAAACTTCCCCATGAAGGAAAGCCCGGATTGAGTGAGAACACGACAAATCAGAACACAAACAGAAGAACATTTCATTGCTTATTACAACAATTTACGTCAGAGTACAAGAATATACAGAGAATGAACAAATAATATACATTTGATAAATATCAGAGATTTACAATTTACAACGTAGCGGAAAATAATAGAAAATGCAACTGAAAGAGATACACGGATACAGAGCTTTCCGAATATCATTCCAGCTGTAAACCCGGATCCTGTGAACATAAATCTGCAAAACCAAAACTACTAGCTGCCCGGGTAGAAAACAGGGGCATCCAGAGCTTAGGTTAAAACAATAAACTCCATGTCAGTTATGTGACTGGCATGAGAACTAAAACAACTATTATCTTGGTTTTAAGTAAGGTAAATCAAGGGACCACGCCGTATAACACGGAACGGGTTTCCTCCCAAGAATACCAGTGCATAAAACAAACAGCGCAATGCTAAATAAAGAACAACGAAGCTTTTATAAGACTCAGGTCCCATCACACAATGCAACGCAAGCTGGAGGATAGAGTTTTACCTTATAATAGCCAAATAATGCTTGATACGTGAAATTTCATCTTTTATTATTACTACAAGTGAAGAAATCAACTTCAAATATAAATGTATCAATCATAGACGGCATAGTGCCCCATCACACTATGTCGCCATACTAGGCTCTACAAATAAAACCGAAATGTCACGTATTGGAAGTTGGATTTCCATCTGTAAATCAAGGCAAGGGATCGTCTTTACCGCTTCAAGACTGTCTAGCTCGAGCCTCAGGAACAGCCATAACTGCACCTAGGAGCCACAGGGGCGGTCCACATGAAGTGGATTAAAATGCCTGAACAATATGTTTCCCCGCCCTATGGGGCGTAAAATTGGTCAGTATACAGCCAAACCATCCATCGGCCCCGTAGTCGCCAATATAACCAAGGCGCCTCGCTATCCATCATCCACATAAGTAAAACGTTAGGGCTTGCAAAACCCTGACACCACCCCTAGCTAGAAGGAAACACATGTTCTCCCTGGATCCTTCATCCGTTTCTGGTTCACACCGGGGTGTGAGGCTCGCGAATTAACGCTATACACAAAGCTATGCTATATTAAAGTCGTGCTTTGATCATCAACCACAAGACTATGCTTTTCAACAGAAGTCTTGATCATTTGCATCTCAGCATGCCACACAGGCAATTCACACTATGCAACTGATGTCTATCAACCACACAGAATGAAATCCAATGTCAGACACGCAGTCCATTTACAAGTTCGTTTACAAGTTCGTTCTGGGTCTAAACGAAACCGAAGGCACCTTATTCCTCGTCCCATATGTCCAATATAAGAGAGAGGTCCTTGCATATCCGGTCGATCTCCAAGTACGCCTGAACGATCATCATTTATTACCTTGTCTTGGGTGTACAGCCCAATCAAGACATCAGTAATCATTCAAACGATGAGAAGACCTCAGGTCTTCAACCACCGTCTTCATCATCGACATAACGTCAAATCAGTTATTTAGAATGGGATATACCCAGTCTTTCTAAATAACTAGCGTATATAATAAACAAGTGCTATAAAAACACAACATACACCTCATTCCAATCCAGAATATTCCTTTATTCAAATATTCATATCCTTTGGGAAGGTTCCCATTAGTTTTATCAAAGATAAATTCATTAAATTTATTCTTTAATCTTCATTTGGATATCAAATCAAACCAAATTATGGTTTATCCAAACTAGTCGAGATTAGCGAACCTTATCGAAATAATCATTTATTTAACCTCCCAATCCCAACCTATTCATCCCATGAAGCAAAACTGGTAATACTTCATATCTAACACCACGGTGTTATCGTAAAATTAATTACCATTTCACGTTCAAATATAATTAAAGATTTAGTTATCGCTTGGAGCAAAACTGGTGATACTCCATTCTCGATCATTTCTTAAATTTGATAATTTTAATCACATTTCAATCTAATTAAATATTCATTAAAACTCTAATTCAGTCGTAATCCCCAAAAATCATTACTTAATGATTATTCCACGTTAAGAAATTAATCTTATCTTTAACTGGGTTAAAGAACTAATGTCATTTAGAACACAGCTCACGATAAACCCAAAATCACATTCACTTAACAATGGAATCTTCATGGAAAACTGATCAACATATATAATGGATACGAATTTCCGTACCCGACTACTAAAATAAATGGAATAATGACAAAGCCTTTTAAGTTCGATATATATTAACAGTCTTCCTCCATAGAAACTCACTACGACTATTATCAAATCGAATTCCATTCCATTCCAATATATTAAATTGGAAAACTTTACTTTGGAAAATCTCCACTAAATATTTAATGAAAAGATTTATAAGTTCCAAATCTCATTTCATTGTAAATCGGGTTAAAGAATGAATGTCAATAAAAACACAGTTCACAATAAACCTAGTTCACATTCCATTTCAAATCCAATTAAATGTAAATTAATTGGTAATTCTTCTCTACATCTTAATTAAAAGATTTATTCTTTTCACACGGGGTTTATGAACAATTTTACTGAAGACCCCATCCCATCAGTCTCTAACCATAAATTAGTAAGAGAATAATTCCCTAAGTATAAATCCCGAAGGCCGAAACCAACATCAGATCAATTCCCAAAAAACCATTCAACTTAACAATCTCCAGTTAGTTTCTAATTTTCTTAACTCCATTGGGTTTAAGAATAGTGTTAGTAAAGATACCATTCACGACAAACCCAAAATCTCATTCCACTATTAATCGGGTTGAAGAACAAGTGTTATTTAAAACACCGTTCACGATAAACCCAAAAACCAATTTCAGTTTAATTCCAATTAAATGTTAATTAATTGGTAAACTTCATTAAATCTTAATAAAAAGATTTATATCTTTTCTCAAGTAGGTTTAAGAACATTGTCATTTAAAACATAGTTCACGAAAAACCCAAAATCCGATTCAATATTAAACACAAGGCTCTGAATAGAAATTATATCGGCTTATATTCAATATCAAATTCTTAAGTCAACGAATATCGTACTGGGAATAATGATATATATATATATATATATATATCTTCCAAATTCCTCCACAATAACCGTATAATCACGGAATCCAATATTGAAATATTCCGAAGATAATTTTGATTCAAATCCATTCTGATTCATATATTGGAAATTCTGGTTATTTTTAAAACCATTTCAAATCCAATTTATTTATTTAAAAATAATTAGATTATAATTCTAGTTAATAACTAGTTCATTTCAATAAAAATATATTTTTATCTTTTCAAATATGGGATTTTTCATCCTAATTCTTTACAAATCATTTATTATGATTTTACATAAATTATTGATATTTTTAATAATTTTATCAAGGCCCGTACAGTCGATTTCCATAAAAAGCCATCGAACTGCACTTACAGCGACCTTTTCCCAAATTTGATTTGGTCATAATTCCACATCCTCCCGTTAGATTTCACATTACTAATATTTGTTGGAAAACTCTTTTCGATACGAACCCGACGGTTCCGATTTAGGAGAATCCGACGGTCGGATCTTCCGTAATGTCAATTCAAAGTCAATGGTCAAAATTCATGAACGGTCGCAGCGCGACGCTTTCTATTTAGGCCATTTAATATATATATATAATATATTATATATATTTCGTCAATTTCCATTCAAAACGTATTTTATAAATCGTTTTAAGTTCATTTTAAAAAATGATTTCAACTTCATATTCAATTTTAAATAAAAATTGAATATTCCATATCATTAATATATAAATGATAATATTTTCAAAACATTAGATTTTGAAATCCTTTCCTTTTCGATATTCATTTTAAAAATGAATAAAATCGATATAAAAGTCGTTCACGTCAAAATGGCGTTAATCTAATCAACACGGCTTTATATATTTAAATATATTCGTGTCCATCCCAAATCGGACATGAAAATCAGATTGTGATCTTTTACTTAATATTATTTTAAAATATTCATTCTTTCTGAACTGGAATCAGACATACCATATTATATTATTTATATGGATTTCATACAACACATGTATAGGACCACAATGATACACAATCTACCATCATCCAGAGTGCATTCTACATTGCATAAGCATTAAATATAAATAATTCACGCTTACACAATCTGTCAACCAAACGATCGACATAACACTAAACGATTGGGATTAGTGTACGTCAAATATTATCCCAACACCCGTGTGGGGTTTCAATCAGCAAACAGAAATTTTATTTGTGCAGTTGGGTGATGTGTAAAATATACCGTCCCAATCAATATCAGTCAAATGGGTGTACATAAACAAACCATCCGATTTGTGAATGAATATTTATTTCATTCATATACACGTTTAAAATTATATTTTTAACTACAAAATATTTTATTCAAGTCATGAATAATTTATACAGCCCATTTATACAACAAAATGATATTTTTTTCTTTAAATATTTTATTCAACATATGAATATTTTATACAGTCCATTTCACAACACAAACAATTTTCATAATAAAATCAAACAAACAAGTCATCTATGGTCTGTGGACGATGGGGAGCAGTTCATATATGCATTTATAAAATAAATAACTGTACATAAATAATTTTAGTGAGAAGTTCTCACAGTCGGCTTTCATTTCTGAATTTCTGCATTTTTGTTCCGATTCGAAATTGCTTGAAGTTCCAATGTGCTCCATTTTGGTTCTGGTTAGTTCTGAAGTGTAGTGTTCGTCGCCACGATAGCAATGGACCTGAGTTTGCAATTTTTCGAGCTCCCACGAAAAAGTTATGTTGTTTTGAAAGTTAATTCCATAATTAAGTAATTAATTATTAATTAAAACCTAATTAATCTCCCCTAATTACTTCCCCTACGCGATTCACTTCAGGTGTAAAAACATCATCAACGACCTTCAAGAGACCGCCGCTGCCGCTAATCCAATTCCTGCGCCGTCGATCGCCAGTCACCACGAGAACCGCCTTGAACTGCTCCCCCTTCGGCTATCGCGTTGGCCCACACCACCTCACCTGCCATCGGAAAATGCCCCTGACTGGCGATGGCTTCAACTCCAAAATTGAGAAACCCTCGCCATTATAATCAATTTCAACCGTTGAAGATGGAGTAGTCACTTAGCTTGACATTTTGTTGCAGGGGGTTTGCGGATAAGGGATTGGATGGGATGATCGGAGGAGACGAAATCCAGAGCTCCGTAGCCCATCATCTTTTTGAATGCGGTGGATTTTTCCCAGCGAATGGGAAATTAGGGTTAGGATTTAATATATATATATATATATTTATATTTATATTATTATTTAATTTATTCTATTTCAAAAACCCTAGTTTATCTATACGAACTCCAAATCAAACCCAACGACGGTCGCCCTAGCTAATAACCCCCATTCCGAACACAATGGGATATGTTTCGTAACCCAATTCGGCTATTACGATCAGTTTCTGCTAAATATAAAATAT
Organism: Allium sativum; assembly: GCA_030737875.1. Lineage (NCBI taxonomy): Eukaryota > Viridiplantae > Streptophyta > Magnoliopsida > Asparagales > Amaryllidaceae > Allium > Allium sativum. The sequence goes on from CM060913.1 coordinate 1,043,409,233, forward strand.
AAATCATTATATTTTAAATTCAAATGCACATTTTAATGTACCGGGGCCACATACTGATTTCAAAATTCCAGAAAAATAAATCCAGCTATGTTTTGATGATACAGTCCTAACAAAACTAGCTTCGTAAAATTCGAAGACTGTTTGAAAAACGGTCATTTTCCAGTCGATTAAATTCAAACTGAAGTGGCCAAACACGTTTAAATTCACCACGCTCACGTATTGATTCCAAAAATTATGAAAAGTGGAATCTAACAATAATTTGACATTCCGGATCCAACAAAAGTGGTCTCATCAAAAACGGAGGTCGTTTGCAAAATCGTTATTTTTAAGGGCTATATTTCCATAGCGACTATTCTAAATTTTCAACTGGGCATAACTTTTTATTCCCACTATGAAATTTCAATTTTTCAGATTCGTTGGAAAGATATTTTCAAATAGATTCAAATATTTCTAGTTTCACTAAATTCCGGTTAATTTTGAATCCTGCACATTCATTTGAAATTTGAAATCGAATTTTCAAACTACCGCGCCATTTTCAATTCCTTTTATAATTAAAATAATTATTTATATTCTAACTTCGATTTAAATCAATAAAATACATTCTAATTCTATTCAAAATAAATTTTTAGTCGTAATTATTTAAAATAAATCATTTTAAATATTCAAAATTCATTAAAATTACCAAAATAAAATTTTTAAATTGGTTCTGATTTTCCGAGTTGTTACAATCTCCCCCACTTAAAATCTTTTCTTCCTCGAAAAGGAACGGAGCTGAAAGTTGTTTAACTAACCAACTAAACTTTCAGTTTGGCTTTCATTCTTCAATTTTTCAATTTATAAGAATTTTCTAATTCTTCAAAAATTTGGTTAACACCATAAATTTTCGAAAAAATTCGCCATAACCTCCTTTGTACAGGGAGCATCAGGAAAATCCCCAAACCACCACACAGGCCCTCTCATCTCAAAAAGAAAAAGAAAATGTCAAGCGGCTAGCCAATCGGCTCATAAAATCATCCAAACCCAATAAATTAGTAAACATATACCTATTTGTCAGGCATACAATTTTATTCCTCTGCTTAGCTTCCCTGCTATGACCTGTTCAATTTGTACATATGTATATGCATGCAATTCCAAGCAATTTTCAATTCAGTTCAACATTTAGTTCAATTTGGCTTAATGGTTCAAAATTTTAATTAATCAAACAACACAACCATCAATCAATTAGTTGATTAGCTTTTCAAACACATAACTTTTATACGTATATTCAAAATCATTTTTTGATGCTAATTCACAACAATAAGCCCTATCTAGTTTTGGTTCTCACACCAGTCAATTGTAAATATATAGAAATCCCACTTTTGAAACCCAAACATAAATGCTGATGATGCTCGAGCGATCATCAGTTTCATCTCCGAGCGACTAGATTGTGATTCTATATCTATCCAGTATATTTGAGATTTCGAATATACGTTCATGACGCGTATACGCGAAATCTTTATATACTCGATTGTCCAAATTAAATATAAAATAATATACTCAAATACGCATAATAAGATTAAATTATCCAAACAAAATTGGTTTTCATTTTTATTTTAAAAATAACACTCTTCTCACTCGTTCTAGGATACTACTGATCCCATCTCTAAGGAGTCATTCTCATTGGATATTACTAATCTAATCTCTAACGAATTCTTTCATTTGTTTCTAATGTGTCTTGTTCTCGAGCTCTGTAAACCAAAGCTCTGATACCAAAATGAAACGACCCGAACATCCGCGTGAAGGAAAGCGCGGATTGAGTGAGAACACAACAAATCAAAACACAAACAGAAGAACGTTTCATTGCTTATTACAATAATTTACATCAGAGTACAAGAATATACAAAGTATGAACAAATAATATACATTTTGATAAATATCAAAGATTTACAATTTATAATGCAGCGGAAAATAATAGAAAACACAAATGAAAGATATACATGGATACAAAGCTTTATGAATATCATTCCAGCTGTAAACCAGGATCCTGTGAATATAAATCTGCAAAACCAAAACTACTAGCTGCCCATGTGGAAAATAGGGGCACCCAGAGTTTAGGTTAAAACAATAAACTCCATGTCAGTCATGTGACTGGTGTGAGAACTAAAATAGTTATTATCTTGGTTTTAAAGTATGGTAAATCAAGGGACCACGCCGTATAACACGGAACGGGTTTCCTCCCAAGAATACCAGTGCATAAAACAAACAACGCAATGCTAAATAAAGAACAATGAAGCTATTATAAGACTCAGGTCCCATCACACAATGCAACGCAAGCAGAAGGATAGAGTTTTGCCTTATAATAGCCAAATAGTGCTTGATACGTGAAATTTCATCTTTTATTATTACTATAAGTGAAGAGATCAACTTCAAATATAAATGTATCGATCAAAGACGGCATATTGCCCCATCCCACTATGTCGCCATACTAGGCTCTACAAATAAAACCGAAATGTCATGTATTGGAAGTTGGATTTCCATTTGTGAACCAAGGCAAGGGATCGTCCTTACCGCTTCGAGACTGTCTAGCCCGAGCCTCAGTAACAGCCGCAACTGCGCCTAGGAGCCACATGGCCGGTCCACACGAAGTGGATTAAAATGCCTGAACAATACGTTTCCCCACCCCGTTGGGCGTAAAATTGGCCAGCATTCGACCAAACCATCCATCGGCCCCGTAGTGACCGATATAACCGAGGCGCCTTGCTCCATCATCCATATACGTAAAACGTTAAGGCTTACAAAACCCTGACACCATTCCTAGCTAGAAGGAAATGCATGTTCTCCCTGGATCCTTCTCCCATTTCTGGTTCACACCGAGGTGTGAGGCTCGCGAATTAACGCTATACACAAAGCTATGCTATATTAAAGCCGTGCTTTGACATCAACCATAAGACTCTGCTTTTCAACAGAAGCCTTGATCATTTGCATCTCCGCATGCCACACTGGAAATTCACGCTATGCAATTGATATCTATCAACCACACAGAATGAAATCCAATGTCAGACACACAGTCCATTTACAAGTTCGTTCTGGGTCTGAACGAAACCAGAGGCACCTTATTCCTCGTCTCATATGTCCAATATAGGAGAGAGGTCCTCGCATATCCGGTCGATCTCCAAGTACGTCTTGACGATCACCACTTATTACCTTGTCTTGTGTGTATAGTCCAATCAAGACATCAGTAATCATCCAAACGATGTGAAGACCTCTGGTCTTCAACCACCATCTTCATCGTCGACATATTGTCGAATCAGTTATTCAGAATGGGATAAACCCGGTCTTTCTGAATAACTCGCGTATATAATAAACAAGTGCAATAAAAACACAACATATGCCTCATTCTAGCACAGAATATTCCTTTATTCAAATATTCATATCCATTGGGAAGGTTCCCATTAGTTTTATCAAAGATAAATTTTTTAAATTTATTCTTTAATCTTCCTTTGGGTATCAATTCAAACCAAATTATAGTTTATCCAAACTAGTTGGGATTAGCAAACCTTACCGAAGTAATAATTTGTTTAACCTCCCAATCCCAACCTAACCATCCCATGAAGCAAAACTGGTAATACTTCATATCTAACACCACGGTGTTATCGGTAAAATTAATTACCATTTCACGTTCAAATCTAATTAAAGATTTAACTATCGCTTGGAGCAAAACTGGTGATACTCCATTCTCGATCATTTCTTGAATTTGATAATTTTAGTTATCAGATTCACATTTCAATCTAATTAAAGATTCATTAAAACTCTAATTCAGTTTTAATCTCCAAAAATCATTGCTTAATTATTATTCCACGTTAAGAAATTAATCTTATCTTTAACTGGGTTAAAGAACTAATGTTATTTAAAACACAACTCACGATAAACCCAAAGTCACATTTCCTTAACAATGGAATCTTCACGGAAAACCGATCAACATATATAATCGATATGAATTTTCGTATCTGACTACTAATATAAATGGAATAACGATAAAGCCTTTTAAAGTCCATATATGTTAACAGTCTTCCTCCACATAAACTCACTTCGATTATTGTCAAATCGAATTCCATTCCAATATATTAAATTGGAAAACTTTACTTTGAAAAATATCCACTAAATCTTTAATAAAAAGATTTATAAGTTCGAATCTCATTTCACTGTAAATCGGGTTAAAGAACGAATGCCATTAAAAACACAGTTCACAATAAACCCAGTTCACATTCCATTTCAAATCCAATTAAATGTTAATTAATTGGTAATTCTTCTCTACCTCTTAGTTAAAAGATTTATTCTTTTCACACGGGGTTTAAGAACAGTGTTACTGAAGACCTCATCCCATCAGTCTCTAACCGTAAATTAGTAAGAGAACAATTCCCTATGTATTAATCCTAGAGGCCGAAACCAACATTAGATCAATACCCAGGAAACCATTCAACTTAGCTAATCTCTAGTTAGTTTCTATTTTTCTTAACTCCATTGGGTTTAAGAATAGTATTAGTAAAGATACCATTCACGGCAAATCCAAAATCTCATTCCATTGTTAATCGGGTTATAGAACAAGTGTTATTTAAAAGACTGCTCACGATAAACCCAAAAGCCAATTTCAATTTAATTCGAATTAAATGTTAATTAATTGGTAAACTTCATTAAATCTTAATAAAAAGACTTATATCTTCTCTCAACTGGGTTTAAGAACAATGTCACTTGAAACACAGATCATGACAAACCCAAAATCCAATTCAATATTAAATACAAAGCTCTAAATAGAAATTATATCGGCTTATATTCAATATCAAATTCTGAAATCAACAAATATCGTATTGGGAATAACGATATATATATCTTCCAAATTCCCCCACAATATCCGTATAATCATGGAAATATCGAAATATTCCGAAGATAATTTCGATTCAAATCCATTCCAATTCATATATTGGAAATTCTGGTTATTTTTAAAACCATTTCAAATCCAATTTATTTATTTAAAAATAATTGGATTATAATTTTAGTTAATAACTAGTTTATTTCGACAAAAATATATTTTTATCTTTTCAAATATGGGATTTTTCATCCCAATTCTTTCCAAATCATTTATTATGATTTTACACAAAGTATTGATATTTTTAATAATTTATCAAGGCCCATACAGTCGATTTCCATAAACGGACATCAAATTGCACTTACAACGACCTTTTCCCAAATTTGATTTGGACATAATTCCAAATCCAACCGTTAGATTTCAAATCTCTAATATTCGTTGGAAATCTCTTTTTGATATGAACCCAACGATTCCGGTTTTAGGAGAATCCGACGGTCGGATGTCCCGTAATGTCAATTCGAAGTTAATGGTCGAAATTCGCGAAGGTCACGGCACGACGCGTTCTATTTAGGACATTTAATATAAATATTTCGTTGATTACCATTCAAATGTAATTTATAAATCGTTTTAAATTTGTTTTAAAAAACGATTTCAACTTCATATTCAATTTTAAATAAAAATTGAATATTCCATATCATTAATATATAAATGATAATATTTTCAAAACATTAGATTTTGAAATCCTTTCCTTTTCGACATTCATTTTAAAAATGAATAAAATCGATATAAACGTCGTTCACGTCAAAATGGCGTTAATCTAATCAACAAGGTTTTATATATTTAAATATATTCGTGACCATCCCAAATCGGACATCAAAATCAGATTTTGATCTTTTACTGAATATTATTTTAAAATATTCGTTATTTTAAAATATTCATATATATATATATATATATATATATTCGTTATTTAAAAATATTCGTTATTTTAAAATATTCATTCTTTCTGAACTGGAATCAGACAGAGTCAATTACCATAAAATGTTATTTATATGGATTTCATACAACACATGTATAGAACCACAATGATAAACAATCAACCATCATCCAGAGTGCATTCTAAACTGCATAAGAATTAAATATAAATAATTCACGCTTGCACAGTCTGTCAACCAAACGATCGACATACCACTAAATGATTGGGATTAGTGTACATCAAATATTATCCCAACACCCGTATGGGATTTCAATTAACAAACACAAAGTTTATTTGTGCAGTTGGGCGATGTGTAAAATATATCGTCCCAATCAATATCAGTCAAATGGGTGTACATAAAAAAATCGTCCGATTTGTAAATGAATATTTATTTTATTCATATACATGTTTAAAATTATATTTTTAACTATAAAATATTTTATTCAACTCATGAATAATTTATACAGTCCATTTATACAATAAAAATGATATATTTTCAACAAATATTTTATTCAACTTATGAATATTTTATACAGTCCATTTCACATTACAAACAATTTTCATAACACAATCAAACAAACAAGTCGTCCATGAACTGTGGACGACAGGGAGCAGTTCATATATGCAGTTATAAAATAAATAACTGTACAGAAATAATTTTAGTGAGAAGTTCTCACAATCTGTTTTCAATTCTGAATTTCAGCATTTTTGTTCGGATTCGAAATTGCTTGAAATTCGAACGTGCTCCATTTTCTTTCTGGTCAGTTCTGAAGTGTAGAGTTCGTCGCCGTGATAGCAATGGACCCGAGTTTGCAATTTTTCAAGCTCGCATGAAAAAGTTATGTTATTTTGAAAATTAATTACATAATTAAGTAATTAATTATTAATTAAAACCTAATTATCTCCCTTAATTACCTTCCCCTACGCGATTCACTTCAGGTGTAAAAACCCCATCGTCAACCTTCAAGAGACCGCCACTGCCGCTAATCCAGTTCCTCCGCTGACGATCGCCAGTCACCACCAGAACCGCCTTGAGTTGCTCCCCCTTCGGTTGTCGCGCTGGCCCACACGCGCCTCACCTGCCATCGGAAAACGCGTCTGACTGGAGATGGCTTCAGCTCCAAAATTGAGAAACCCTCGCGATTATAATTCGTCTCAACTGTTGAAGATGGAGTACTCACTTAGCTCGACATTTCTGTTGTGGGGGGTTTGCGGATAAGGTCTTGGATTGGGTGATCGGAGGTGACGAAATCCAGAGCTCCGTAGCCCTTCATTTTTTTGAACGCGGCGGTTTTTTCCCAGCGAATGGGAAATTAGGGTTAGGATTTAATATATATATATATATATATTATTTAATTTATTCTATTTCAAAAACCTTAGTTAATCTATACGAACTCCAAATCAAACCCAACGACTGTCGCCCCTAGCAAATAACCCCCATTCCTAACACAATGGGATTGTTTCCTAACCCAATTCGGTTGTTATGATCAGTTTCTGCTAAATTTAAAATATAAATCATTATATTTTAAATTCAAACGCACATTTTGGTTTAACGGGGCCACATACTGACTTCAAAAATTCCAGAAAAATAAATTCGGCTATGTTTTGATGATACAGTCTTAACAAAACTAATTTCGTCAAATTTGAAGACCGTTTGAAAAACGGTCATTTTCCAGCCGATTAAATTCAAACTGAAATGAAAAACACGTTTAAATTCACCACGCTCACATATTGATTCCAAAAATTATGAAAATTGGAATCTAACAATAATTTGACATTCCGGATCCAACAAAATTGGTCTCGTCAGAAACGGAGGTCGTTTGCAAAGTTGCTATTTTTGAGGGCTATATTTCCATAGCGACTATTCTAAATTTTCAACTGGGCATAACTTTTAACTCCCACTATGAAATTTCAATTTTTCAGATTCGTTGGAAAGATATTTTCAAATAGATTCAAATATTTCTAGTTTCACTAAAATCCGGTTTATTTTGAATCCTGCATATTCATTTGAAATTTGAAATCAAATTTTCAAACTACCGCGCGATTTTCAATTCCTTTTATAATTAAAATAATTATTTACATTTAACTTCAATTTAAATAAATAAAATACGTTCTAATTCTAATCAAAATAAATTTATATTCGTAATTATTAAAAAAATCATTTTAAAAATTCAAATTCATTAAAATAACCAAAATAAAAAATTTAAATTGGTTCTGATTTTCTGGGTTGTTACAGTTTTTGAGTGCGCGGCACTGCTATACGCCAAAACCATATTTTTTTGCGCGATGAGTTTTTCCACGTGATCAGATCGACACACACAACTATTTCGAGCTGACTGGATCATGTCGATCATGTATTTTTTACTGCGCCAACTTTTCCGACTCCATCAACGATGATTTTACGAATCGACGCCATTTCTAATCCTTTTTCGAACACCTCGCGACTTCGACCAAATCACTTTGTGTTTTCTGATGACTTAATGACGCCTGAGCGCGTCTCTAACCAAAATCTTGACGTATGGCAGCTTCAACCAAAAAGCATGCCAACAATTTGCCTCCCAAAATGTGTCTTGCATGTCGAAGGAAGATGTGTTTAGCGGGAAGACTAGAAACCCAAAGCCGGGGAAGTCCAAAGTGAATTTTTATAACCAGAAAACTAAAGAGCCACGATCGCACCAGATCGCATTAATCCAGAAATCCAAAACTAGTAAACCAGAACTCAATGATCGCTCCGTATCATATTATCCATTAACCAGAAAACCAAGAAGCAAGAAGTCCAATGAAAGCCAATGATTGTTCCGGATCATTTAGAGAAACCCAGAATAAATAGAGTACAAGAGGACTGCGGATGTCCAATAACCTGTATAACTAGAAGATCCACAGTCAGGAAATTGGGGAAGACCAAAATTTGTAAATCCTGTATAACCAACAACCACATGTACAGATATCCATATGAGTTCGAGGCTGCCATGCTGGGGCAAGACGACCAGGAATAAGCCGAAAAAGCTCCAAGGCAGCCTTACCGAGGTAAGAAGACCAAGGGTAAGCCAAAAAAGTCTAAGGTGGACTTATCGGGGTAAGACGACAATGGAAAGCCAAAAAGTCCAAGGCGGCCTACCGGAGTGAGACGAGAATGGAAAGCCATGAACCAGAGTCCTTAGAGTTTGCAATCCAGTTTCAGTTTACATACTTCACTGGTAAGCATCCTTATTCTGTGAAGTAATCTTAATTAAATTTATAAAACATTGGGGTTTTAAGCAAAATCAAAGGAAAACCTAACGGTTCATAATCCGTAAAGAGCAACCCTAGGGGCTCGCCTGTCCCCGTTCATAGGTATCCGGACTTAGCCGTTTTCTATTTCAAATTTACTCGTGAAGGAGAATGAGTGGTTTATCGTCTGCCTAGATCATGTCTAGGGATGTTTGTTCCGGTACATGGGTAGTCAAACTTAGCCACCCATGTCCTGAAACCAAAGTTATCTTAGGGCGGTCTTACCGGGGCAAGACGACCAAGTAGCCATAAAAGTCCAACGAGGCCCTACCGGAGTAAGACGACCAAGGAATGCCAAGTCGTCCAAGGCGGCCTTACCGGAGTAAGATGACAAAGAATGCCAGAAAAAGTTTAAGGCGGCCTTAATGGAGTAAGACAACCAACAAAAGCCAGAAAAGTCCAAAGCGGTCTTACCGGAATAAGATGACAGTGAAAAGCCAGAAAATCCATATAATTTTAATAAAAAAAGGGGTGATGGTGTATTGTCGAGCAAGAACATGCCTAAGGATTATTTAAACTATCGTGCATTGGTAGATCGACTCAACCATCTACAATCCAGAAAGCCAAAAAGAGATAAATCCAGTGGTCGGAGGCAATAAAGCCAAATACATGGGTCGGGACCTGGATATCCATAATCCAGAGAAAGTCAGGAGAGTCAAGAGTATAGGCTCGAGAAATTCAAGAGATCCAGAATCCAAAAGACCAAAAATGAGAAAGATAAAGTGTGGAGCTCATTATCCGAAAGTCATAAAATCCAAAAGCCAAGAAAACTAAAGCCACAGCCTAAGCACCAAAGGCTAGAAGACCAAGATATAAAAACCAAAAACCAAATCCACATATCCACAAGAATCAAATCAAATATCCAAAGAACCAAGAAAATCCAAGACCACATATCTGAAGTATCCATAAAGCAAGAAGAACAAAATCCACAAGTCACAAAAAACTATGCACGGGAGACTTGCATGCGAGACACCAGAGCCGGTACGAGGTTTAATTGATAACGATGTCATTGTGACGATTTCTAGTCCCAGACCTATCCTGATTCCCATGAGGGGGTTGTGCCTGTCCTGGCACCACAACCCGATTCCGAACAAACCATGCCAGCTCTCTATGTCTGTCACGTTCCTATGTCATATCCCTGAGATGACGACACTCGTTAGTATTATGACCATCGAGATCATAAAATATGCAATTTCGACCTACGTCCCTTTCTCTCTGAGTTGGATCCCTTGTAGAAGGTTTCTTGAAAGGGGCAGTGGGATGAACTTCCAAATAGATCCCCTCGGGGGTGTGAGTAAGTTCTAAGTAAGTCGAGAACTTAGGTGGCTTCCAACCTGTATTGCGATCATTTCCCAAAGGAGGCTGCTTAGCAGCACCAGAATCCTTTGCTTTTCCAAAATCGGATGGTTTCCCGCCCTTAACAACATTAGCCCCAAGAACCTTTTTGTTGGTCCTCGCATCCTCTTCCCGAGGAATTTTTTAGATTCAAAATAAAATTCTTCGAGATCCCTCATTGGATCCCAATGCATTGAAGTCTTAAAGTGAAATTTGTCCAGAACACATGATACTGCGGCCATTAGTACCATAGAAGGCTCGGGTATATCGACCGAAACCAGCGCAGCATTGAATCATTTCAAGAATTTACGCAGAGTCTCTCCGGACTTCTTCTTGATGCCATTCAGATTCATGATGCTTTTTAGATGAGCAATGTTGACCTTGAACTGTTCTATAAATATTCAAACCAAAGCATTCCACGAGGTGATGGAATCTGTCTCCAGTTGCCTAAACTACATTACATCTATATTTGTTAGGTAAAGCGGAAAACACTTTTCCATGACGCCATCTGAAGCAGAGAGAACTTCTATGTGATGAATATATCGCATTAAGTTAGCTATCAGATCCTTTCGACCGTCGTAGGGTTCCAAAACTAGTAGCTTGAAATTTGGTGGGTAACGAGAGTTCTTGATATCCATAGAAAAAGGACTACGAGTCACATAATCCAAGTCTGAAGAAGAGGCACTTCCTCGAGTGAATCGACGAATAGCATCCACAATTTGAGATCCATTGCTAAAAGCAAGTAACTAGTTAAGATTATCCAAAGCAACACTAGTTCCTCCAGTGTTTAACTCCTGATTAGGAATCGTTTGATTGGTAAGAAGAATATCTGGTTGAATTCCAATTGGAGGGGCTACATCGGGCACTATCGTGACTCCCAGAACCCAAGGAGCTCTACTGCCCAAAGTTGTGCGCACTGGCACTTGAACAACATTTCTAATAGCGGAGCCCACAACTTGAACGACAAAAGCATCATGGGATGGAGCGACATCGGGATTAGGGGTGCCCCAGAGTGTAGTGGGGTAGACACCGTACCGAGGAGCAGTGTCGGCATGTTGATCAGTTCGCTAGGTCGCCCCCAAGTCCTGAGTCGGAGGTTAAGGAACAATGGTACTAATTCCAACATTATCTGCCTGGCCGCTGGCCTTGAAGCACTTCTTATCCTATCCTCGATACGGGGAAGAAAGGTATTAAAAGCATATTCTTATCGCTTGAGTTGAGCGTTCAAATCTATAGCTAATTTCTTAATCATTCCATCAACGTCTTCTCGAGTGACGTAGTTTGATGGAACTCTAGTCAAGGAAAGTTCCTGACTTCCTCCTCCTTCTGTACCTTGAGCTTTAGTGAAATCATCGAGATTCTTACGCTTAACCATGATGAAAAGCGAGTAACAAAGTTAGAGTCGAAAAATGAAGCTAAATCCGAGATTCGAAGACAAATCTGAGAATATAATCCGAATCAAAGGTCAAAGCTATGCACCCTCCTTCCTGGCGCGCCAAAGTGTTGACGTAGAGAATTGTCGCCGATTCAAAGCACGCTAACCATTGAGTGTAAGTTTAGTAGAAACACAATTATTCAAATCTGAAGTAAAGTAATGTGGGAGAACACAACTTCTTATAGTGGTTCGGCACTAATGTTTACTTCCACTTTATAGTAATCGTTCGTCAGATAATATCATATTACAAAATTGTATAAGTTTGGACAATATTTGAGTACAAAGCATTACAATAGAACAACAAAATAATTGTTACTTCTAAACACTGACCAAAATCTTCTTCTTCTTCGTTGAGTGAAACCTGAGTTGACTTGGTCAACTATGTAAAGAAAATAACTTCAATGTCCAAGAATTTCAAGAGATGTCCAAAACAGTCCAAAGCTGTGTAAATGTCCTAATGAATGTCCAAAAATTGATGGAAAATTATGTTCAATGTTTTAATGGTCCACGCTATGTCCAATAGTCATGGAAAAGAAGACGGAAGCCATGAATGGTGCTTGAGAGCTTCAAGAAGTCCAAAAATCCAAGCCAAAAAAGATCCATTTGAATGCCAAGCTTGGGGGTATTTATAGGTAGTGGGTTAGGTAGGAGTATGTGAGATTTGGGGGCCACAGTCATAAAAATCGTATCCTACAAAACCCATGTCCAAATAATCGCATCATCCATTTGAAAAATCTCGCATCCTGAAAAATGGCAATAACCACATGCGGGTCCACTAAAAACCCTTGACTCACATGGTATTTTTCCATTCCAGATCGTTTGGCACTTTGCCAAATCCACACTGCATCGCATCCAAAAAAACAGGCTATAACACATGCAGATCCTTTGAAATGCCCTGATTCGCATGGCATATGCTTCATGCCAAAAGATTTAGCAAATACTAAAATCCAGATCACATCCTAATTTTTGCATCCATCTCACTGTATCACACCTGTGCCAATTCTCACATCGCATGATGCACTCACCATTTTTTCGCATCCCTTTCTTACAAGATTCGCCTTTTGGATTTGCCAAATCCATCGCATCACTGGGATGCGATGCACGGCTCTGCCTGGTCTTCTTCTTTCCCGTGTTGATCCAGAAATATCGTATCACACGTAGAATGCGATTTCGCCAAGCCACCGGACCAACCATTTTGCCAGAGCCGAAATCCCTGGTGCACGCACGTTAAAATAGAGTGATTTGTCATGTGGATAAGCCCTTTCTGAACACGCCAAATCCTTATTTTACCATATTTACCAAATTGATCAACCAAGGTTTTAACCATGATTTTTCACGATTTTCACGTCCGATCAGGCTTTTTGACGTGCCGAACCAATTTTTGCCAAACTTATCGAATTTTGACACCGTGAGTCATGCAAGCCATTATTTGTGATCAACGCACATTGATCAGATGTTTTTGATTGTACGACGCTTCTTTTCGCCAAAACTATATATTTTTTTACGACGATTTTTGCCACGTGATTGGACCGACGTAGTCAACCATTTTAAGCTGACCGGACCGTGTTGATCATGTATTTTTACTACGCCAACTATTCCAAGTCCATCGAGATGATTTTATGAACCAACCCCAATTTCAATCATTTTTCGAACATGTCGCGACTTTGAACAATTCTCTTTGAGTTTTCTGACGATGTTATTAATGATTAAGCGTGTCGCTAACCAAAATCTTGACATGTGACAGCTTCGACCAAAAAGCATATCAACATATAGCTTAAGCAAACCATCTCATCTGTTATAATGGATAAATTCTCTGAACAGCTGTGACTTCACAGTTGAAGGTCAATCCCAAATATTTTTTGAGCAACATTTATATTGTCCGGCAACCTAATTTTTTTCCTGATGCTTATACTTCTCCTTAGTTACCTCATTTTATTTCCATCCTCATTAATTTCCATTTTCTTTATTATCAATACTAATTTAAATTCTCCAAACACTTAAAATCCTAGTTTCTTTCATCCTCCATGTCGATTTTGTTTCTCCGTCGGTTGTCCTAAATGCGAAGGAATAGGAAGGCGTGCATTTTCTTCTAAACCTTAGAATCGATCAAATCGAGTTCAAGTTTGAATCTACGCTATAAACACTCTTTGAGAAGGATAATATATGTGAAAATAATCATTTTATAATTTCATTTTCTAAGCAAGATCGATTTTAGGGCTAGGTTTGCGAATGGGGAAACCCCTATAGAGCGGGAGGGGGGTCAACCGCGGGGAAGGGGAAACCGGGGAGGCAGGGCAAGTGTAGGTTATACAATAATTCATTTTATTTAAATAATCACATTATAAAACTTTCAAGAAAGTTTTTTATAATCGGCTGGCTATAACTAAATTCCCCAAAGCTGAAGTGCAGTGTTCAAGTCGAGTGTGAGTTTGTATTTTTGATTGTTCTTAGGCTCCTACAATACCCACATGCTTAGGGTGCATTCGATTCATCCTTGTTAGCTTTCCGCTTTCTCCATAACAAAATTGCAAATGACATATATAAATTGTGGGAAATTACCGTTTTAGAAAACAAATTTAACATATAAAATGAAAAACAACCTTTTCTTATTTTCCATGTTTTGGAAAATAATGGATAGATGAGACACAATTCATCCTTCCATCATTCCTCCAATCTCTTGGTCTTCCCCACCATCTTCCATCCATCTTCTCCATCATCTGTTACACTATCATTTTTTGTAGTTAATGTTGAAAACTCAAAATACAAAACAAAAGGTAAACCAAATGCCACTTTAATTTTTTATTTTACTATTTTGAATCCATATGAAACACCGACTGTGTTTTCTTAGGGCAGTCAAACTCCTTAATTCGGAATATTAATCTATGTATTATTCTTAGGCTACTGCAATACCTACATGCTTAGTCTTTCCATAGAATATTACTAAACTTTCACGAATACACAGAAGTTTAATCTATGTATTGATATTTAGTAGGATCGCTGTAGTGACATGCGATTATCCTAGATTAGTCTTCGCATTTGGCTAAATAAATTAAGGGGTATTCGTGTCATTAGGAATGGCAATGTGGTGGTTAGGGCGCATTTCTTGTGTATTAGCTCCGACCTGGACTTTTCAAACCCTGTCCCAGACCCGCCTCGTAGACCCGATGAGGGTCTGGAATTTTCCCCCGTACCCAAAACCTGTACGGATCAGGGTAGACCCGACCTGCCCCGTGACCCAGTGATATTCTGTTCTAATGTACACAAATTTATATACTTATATTTTTTAATCACTAAATTATAAATTATATACATATTATAACGTGTTCACAACGATAAGAAAATATAATAAAATGGGTAGTAAGATAATAGTTCAAAATGTATGCATTTGTTATTATATGATTATCATTGATGCAACCCAATACTATGAAAAATTTATAGTTTGTTGATTGAAAGAATATAATATTCAAGTTATAACCATGTATACCAAAGATGATTAACAAGTAATCATTATAGTTATAAAGTGTTTTGATGATGTTTCAATCATGCGGGTCGGGTTGGGGCGGGTTAGCCGAACCTAAGACCCGACCCAAGAACCAGACTTCTAAAAGCGTGTAGCGGGTCTACCTGCCTCGAAGACCCTATGGGGCAGGTTTAAATGGGTCAAAAAAGGGGCAGGTCAAGTGAGTTTGGATCCTAGACCCGCCCCATTGCCATCTCTACATGTCATGAAGCGATCTAAATTGACACAAGCATGTTTCAAGTTCAAAGTTTGTGAAGATCTTTTCTTCTTTGAATTAATCATATGTGAGTGACTTAGTGCCATTAAAACCAACTGCTCGATTTTACCCTTAATCACTGTGAAGATCTTTTCTTCTTTGAATTAATCATATGTGAGTGACTTGGTGCCATTAAAACCTACTGCTCGATTTTACCCTTAATCCCTGATCAAAAATGAAAGTTGGCTTATGAAAATTTTACGACACATTTTGTAAGATATCGCATAGTTATACTCCTTAAAAGAATTTAATTGGTCATTTGTCAGCAAATCTGTGTATATCCACGATCGAGTTTGTTAGTTTTATTGTTGTAAAATAATAAAAATGAGGTTTCAGAATTACAGATACTACATACATTGTTTCAAAGACCGAACCGTGATTTAAACTGTATTGGTGTATGGCCAAAGGTTATTGTGGTTCGACCTGTCGATCTGTGAAAACCGCGCTGATAGTTTATTTCTGCTTTTTAGGTTTAAATGTAAAATTATTTCAAATATACTTAAATTTTAACCAACTACAATTAATATATTGAAATAAAAAACAATCAATTCTGAAAATTTCATAGCAAATACAAATTGGAATAATTATGTAGCAACTTCTCATAGTAAAGTTTTAAATTTATTTATTTTTTATAATGGAAAATGATCCGTTCAATAAAAAATCGTAAAATGTACATTAGTGATGAATTATATCATCCAAAATTTAGTGACAATTGCTATGTAATTATTTGTTAAATTGCCTATGTGGAAAAAATGGAGAGTGAAGAGATAATGTTTCTAAAATTTTAAGAACCGTGAGGATCAAGAGGTCGATCTAGGTTTTTTAAAGGTTTTGAGGTTAAATCGCGGGTTTAGGCACACACAAGGTTATTTCATTTTCAAAGTCATGGCACTTCAAGGTCGAATATTAACTGTAATCAAACTGAGGTTGGGTGTTCAAAACACTGACTGCATAACAAGTTTTGTACTCGTACCACCTGGTCTATTTTCCTCCATTGTCATTGCTCATTAGCTCGAAAAAAGAAAGAATGATATTTCTCATAACTGTATCATTATTTGATAGTTAAGTAGCCTCAATTGTTGATGTGGAAACATATGAACATCTCATTTTAGAATAGTAATTTTTCCTAATTCAAGAATTTCTTCTGACGAAAAAATACCGCCCAGTCACATGTAGACTGCATCACTCTTCCATTATCCCAGCTACTGTTATCCATCTAACCTTTGGACTAACACAAGTTTCTATTTCTGCCTCTTCTATTTTTGTTTATGGTTGTTGTAACTATAGCACTATTGTTGTTGACAATTGATTTGAGCATTCAGCCAAATTACGGTTGTTTACATTATCTGCTATAAGGTATATTACATATTTCTTCTGTTTTAACATGTAACAACCCGTATTTTTCGATAACGTGTTAAAACGAGAATCAAGGCAGAATTTAATTTTAAATTCTGAATCAAGTAAAATGGGTTATGCCATTGCATTCATCTCGGAAAATACGCGAAATAGAGTCCGAGCTTTCGAAAATCGGAGTCCGTATGACCCGATTAAGGCCCAACGAAGTTTTCAGAAAATTTCAAAGTAAAAACAGATTTCAAATTCAAGTTTGAATTTGGAAATTTGGGCCAGTTTGGGCCAGGCGGGAAAATTCCCGCCAGAGCACCCAAGTCGACAGCCCTGTCGACTTGGGAGTCGACTTGGTTGGACCCAAGTCGACAGCCCTGTCGACTTGGGAGTCGACTTGGTTGGACCCAAGTCGACAGCCCTGTCGACTTGGCTGTCGACTTGGTCCAGCCGGGCAGTTCTGCCTGGTGCACCATTTTGGGTTTGTGTTGAGTTTGGGGGCCAGATTCGGTTTTAAGGGCTGAGATTGCAACTAGGGTTTAATCCTATGGCCTAAAACACTTGCCTAATCTATAAATAAGACCCTAACCTAACCCTAAATCATCATTATTCATTCATACAACTAAACTATGGCAAAATTTTACCTCTCATGGCCTCCACTCTCTTCATAAAATTTCTAAATTGTTTCTATAAGAGATTTTCCATGCATACAAGTGTTTTCAAGCTTGTATGAGCATCATTAGCTTGCATTCAAGTCAAGTTTCTATATTTGCATCATAAAGAAAGAGTTTTGATCATTTTGGCTCAAGGGTTTTTATGTTAGAGCTTGCATTTTGGGTCTATTTGATTGCATAAGGGCTTTGTCATATCTTTTGTGCATTCATAGCAATGTAAGCCCTTTCCCTACTCTTAGATATTAACTATGAAGTTAAATGTTCATGTTGCAAGTTTGGGTTTGATCATTGAGTATGATACATGCTATCATGTCATGCAAGTTTATGAAGTCATTATCATGATCTTGTGGGCTAAAAGCTACAACCTTTATGTTGAAAAGTTGCATTATGCAACATGAGAACCCTCATAACCTTTATGTCAACTTGCATATGAAGTCATAACTCTTATATGATGATATATGCGAGTTACTAGTCATCATTCCATGTCTTTTGTCACCATGATTCGCTTATGTGCCAAGTTTGGGTTTATGCATGTTTTTGAGGCTTAAGAATGTAACATGCAAGTTAATGAACACATTTATGCCTCATTTGCCACCATGATTAACTTGTGGCTTAATATCCATTTTTGTCATGCCTTTGCCAAGTCTTTTCTTTTAATCCATTACGTTGTCGCGAACGTATATGCGAGTTTAAAAGCGTTGGGTTATGTTATGGGTAATTTCTAATGACATGAAAATACAACTTGAAAATATGACTTGAAATATAACATGGAATTTGACATGTAAGTATGCATAAAAACATAAGCTTGGGAATTTACCTATTAAGTTAGGTCTACCTAAATGCTTGAAAACTTGTAACATGTTTTGGAAACATGATGGACATGACACTTAGATAATATAAGTGTGGCCAACTCGAGGTTGGGTTGAGTTTGCAACGTAAAACTACCCGGAACCGACCGGCCTAACTAGTAGTTGCAACAATAGGACCCAATGTGAGAAGTTGGTCATGTTGCGCTTGAACCCGAGGTTAGACCAAGTTGTGGTGTAAAGCTACCCGGAACCGACCGACTTAACTAGTAACCACAACAAAGTCTAATGTGAGAGGTTGAGGTGCATTAAGTAATTAATGCCACATGATAGGGTTAAGTTAATTTGATTAATGACTCTTAATCAAATATGACATGGACAAATGGGTTAAGTAATTTGATTAGGCTAATGATACTTAACAAAACATGACAAGATTGGGTAGGTTAAGTAATTTGATTTGCCTAGTGACACTTAACCATTTTTATACGACTAGTGGACGGGGATTAAGTTAACCAACACTTAATCAATCCAACACGATAATTTGGTAAGGTTAAGTAAGTTTTCTTAATGACACTTAACCGAAGAATACAGTTAATGGATGGGTTAAGATTAGACTCAACTAGTCTAAACATGGTAATTGAATGGGATTAAGTTAGCCTAGACCTAATTAATCCAACTTGGTAGTTTAATGGGGTTAAGTTAAACACTTAACTAATCTAACTCGTTAATTTGATGTGGTTAAGTTAACCAATACTTAACCAATATAACGTGAAAACATGATAAGGCTAAGTCACGAATCGTCTGAATACACTTAACCGATTTGACTAAGTAAGCTGATAGGGTCAAGTTAATATATACTTAACCAATCTAGAATGATTTGGACGAGGTTAAGTCGTGAATTGCTCAATATACGTAACCAACTTGACACATGGTTTGTAGGGTTAAGTCCTGAACTTGGATACTTATCCAATTTTGACATGATTTGTAGACGGGTTAAGTCACGAACTTAAGTGACACTCAATCCATTATGAAAACCCTAGTTCTGAGAATTAGGTGGATAACCGTAGTTAACAAGAATAATGGAGTTAAGGCTAAGTGATACACCTTAGTTAAGGGTAACTAAGTAATAATTCTTAGTCAAGGAAATTTAGACCAGTTCATAGATAGATGAGTAACCTGATACGTTAGGTCATCGTTTAAGTATACGAGTAGGAGCAAGTATCTGATTTAGATAAAGGCTCCAGCGAACTGGGTAACGAAGCAGCGGCTTCGGGGAACGTGAGGATATTCTTGGTATCCCTCTGTGAGCTGCCAGGTCATCATACTAGGCTCATGAGAGGTTAAGGTCTGCGTTAGAAGAACCAAGAGTATGCCTTGGTTGCTATACGAGCGACCTAAAGACGGGGATGGATAGGGGATAGTCGACGATACACGGTCGTGCCCTAGATAGCATTTCGTCAGGCTACCTACCATCTTTGGTCAAGCGTGTACGTACGGAAAGGCAGAGAACACCCAAAAGACCATAATTGCTATCTAATTATGGGTGCGGTAAGGCTTGGATGTGGGTTGGCCAGTGTTGTGTTCTCATACAGGATTTATCCTGTCTTGTCTTTCACTAGTTGAGGGAGTGGTCTCGTGGGACCATAGCCACGTATAAGTAAAACAGACCTTAGCATCTACATCGGTAGATAAATCGAAAGCTCCCGACCGAGTCCTGTATTTCCTGGTCTGCCCTGTGACAGGACTCGGATGGCACGATGTGATACATGTGCATACAGTCATGAAAAAACGATTCACGATGAATGCGTGGGAACAAGGGCGCGGTTGATGGTTAGCGTAAATCCTAGTGGCCCTGGGTGGTTGAACCAAAACCGAGATACGAAAACGTGCAATAGGTAAGCATAATCCCTAGTAGTCCTAGGTAGCATAAGTCCTAGTTGTACAAACAATGATTCATGTTGTAAGAACCTGGTTAGATATAGGGTGACAATCCAAAGCGATCTTAAGGATCATGGAATTATGTTAAAGTAGTAAAGAATCTCATGGGAAAGCCCGTATGGTCTACGGCAAGGGACTGAACATTTACATGGAATAAAACATACGAGTTGAGTAACCTATATATGCGATATATTAGGTTGACATGGACCATTATACGACTTTTGAGTAAGGGTCATTCACGGATAATACATGATACAGTTGGGATACTAGTACGGTAGGTGCAGAGCAGATGTACAGGATAGATACCATGGGGCGTTATACGTGATAGATATCTTGGGGATATTATACTTGACAGGAACTTGACGATGGGATACCTTGTTTTATCTTGACATCGTAATTTATCATGACACTTTAGTTTATCTGAGTTCAGTAGTTCATCATGTTATTTTGATTTAGCTTATCTATCTTGTCATCATGCTTATGTTCATCTCAGTTTCTCATGTCAGTTAACTTTACTAGTTTTTATGCTGATAGTAGATAGGGCTTACTCAGTCTTTTTGTCTGACCCGTTTTGTTTCGCCTCTTTTCTTCCGTTTCCCCCCCAGGTTACAGGGAGGAAATACTGTTGTTTAGTTCGGACTTCTTCTGCTTGAAGGTCATCATGGATGGCTTGGACTTTTCTTGGCTATGGCTACTTTACTGTTTTTACTTGGGGAATAATTTATGAAAAAGTCTTTATGCTTCTTTAATATTGCAAGACAGGTTTTGATGTACTCTGATGTAAAAGGCTTTAGACCTTAATTATTAATGTTTATGAAAGTTTGATTTTACTTCTGCTATTTTATATGTTCTGTCTTGTGATATTTCTGTGCATGCTTACCAATAATGCCCCTCCAAAGCTATTGCATTCCCTTGCGAGTGACCCTAGCGGAGGCGGGGTATTACATGTGGTATCAGAGCAGAAGGTTACCAGACTGGGCAAAAGTTTTTAAAGACCTTCTGAAAACTATTTGAAAAACCGTTTACAAAGAAGCATTTTTCAAGAAAATTTTCTTTTAAAAGAAAAAGGCTATTCCCCAAAGGCCATTAGCACTATCCTTGTTTCCTTAATTGAATCTCTTTTCCTTTCTTTCCTCCATCTGTAGTCACAGTGGTTTTAACTGCGACTAGTCTTTTCTATCTACGAAAGTGCTTTCCATACGATGGAGGTGGTTCTCGAGAGACCAGTGGCCGCGTTATAAGAAAGGATAGTGAGAAAGAGGATAAAGGATACGAGCTTAAGGATGAGCAACTTGTTGTTATGGCTTAGTCCTCAAAGGAGGGAGAAAGATGAACAATGAAACCCATGACGAGAGAGTACCTTTGGCATGGTAAAACGGGGCGGATAGTTAAGTATTATGGGACAAGGACAAGATCATCGGGAGGGCAGTAGTATGCTCTCATTTCTAGGGTACCTCGGAAGGAGGGTAACGACCTTGTTAAAGGTTTAGCTTTTCTTCTCTATCATCCCGTTAGGACTTCGTTTTTCGTATCATTTAAGTCTGCTTCGATAGTTGAGTCTCTGCACCTTAAGTACTAGCGTAATAGAGAATCCCATTTTTGTCTCAAAGTCCTATTGGAGAATCGGTCCATTTATACATGACTTGTTTGGACTTGAGAATGTCTATGCCAAGTGTTGAGTTTGGAAATAATGCTTATGTTTATAAGCTATGGATGGATTCTAGGGATGAAGTGGTTATCCAGTAGGGGGTGCCACTCTCGGTTTTGATAGGAGGGTAGTTAGACCTTTTGACTAGCCTTGGTAATACCCTCGAAGTGTCGTGTAACCTTTTTGAGGTTCTGTCATGACTAGTTACTTAGAATCCCTTGATGCCTTTATTTGAAATTTGAAGCCCGATCGAGTGGTGTTCGCCAATAAGACGGATGGTTTACTTCATTTATGCATGGGTTATAGAGATCACCCTAGTAAGTGCGCTTGATAACCTGGTTGACATCTGTTTACTTTCAAGAGAACGTTCTTTTACATGGAATACCTTATAGTATATAAACGAGATCCAAGATTCACTAGTGAATTTTGGAAAGCTTGCATGAGATCATGAGTACGCAGTCATGTTTGCACCAAGTATTCTAGGAAAAGGATAAGTGCAAGTGGAACGAGAGGCGACGAAGAAATGAGTTCCAGCTCATGTTATGGAAACAGGAAATAAGAAGCTACGAAATCGCGAAGTTAAAAGACGGTCAAGGCACAATGGAATTAAGCCCGAGGAAATACGACTTTGATGGTCAAAGACTAGATACGCGCATGATATCTCTTTTTGGGAGGATATCCTTGATCCCTGTTTTCTGTAGAGCTTACTTGTAGGCTATCTTTTGTGGACATCCTCTCGGTCCTATTTTCTGTTACAAACCCCGTAAGGAGTTTGTCTTATTTATTTTCTCGACCCTGTTTCAGGGAATCCTAGGTAGAACCCTATGGATGTAAGCATGTATTTGAAACATGTTATGATTGATATGGTTGCAAGTGGTTGCAAGTGGTTGCTCGTGGATGCGCGAATACACATTAGATACTAGCTCGACTCGGTCACATTTCAGATTGCATATGCACGAGTATTTATACTTGTTTATGGATGAAATCGAATGTATTATCATGCGGTTGTTGCATATGAATGAATGATTGTGCACGCATATAGTATCTATATGACTAGGATTATTTGCATACATGTTGGATTCATGGCACTATACATATTTTGCATTAGAAAGATTATTCAGGCCTGATCATTAGCATTAGCTAAGGAACATGTACACACACGTTTTGCATGTATTCATACAGCATTAGAAATCATCTAAGGACAATGGTTTCTTGTGGATGATGTTTTGAGTAGATGGATGATGGATGGTAGGATATGTTCTTCCTAACTTGGAGATTTCGGGGACGAAATCCTAAAAGGTGGGGAGAATGTAACAACCCGTATTTTTCGATAACGTGTTAAAACGAGAATCAAGGCAGAATTTAATTTTAAATTCTGAATCAAGTAAAATGGGCTATGCCATTGCGTTCGTCTCGGAAAAATACGCGAAATAGAGTCCGAGTTTTCGAAAATCGGAGTTCGTATGACCCGATTAAGGCCCAACGAAGTTTTCAGAAAATTTCAAAGTAAAAACAGATTTCAAATTCAAGTTTAAATTTGGAAATTTGGGCCAGTTTGGGCCAGGCGGGAAAATTCCCACCAGAGCACCCAAGTCGACAGCCCTGTCGACTTGGGAGTCGACTTGGTTGAACCCAAGTCGACAGCCCTGTCGACTTGGCTGTCGACTTGGTCCAGCCGGGCAGTTCTGCCTGGTGCACCATTTTGGGTTTGTGTTGAGTTTGGGGGCCAGATTCGGTTTTAAGGGCTGAGATTGCAACTAGGGTTTAATCCTATGGCCTAAAACACTTGCCTAATCTATAAATAAGACCCTAACCTAACCCTAAATCATCATTATTCATTCATACAACTAAACTATGGCAAAATTTTACCTCTCATGGCCTCCACTCTCTTCATAAAATTTCTAAATTGTTTCTATAAGAGATTTTCCATGCATACAAGTGTTTTCAAGCTTGTATGAGCATCATTAGCTTGCATTCAAGTCAAGTTTCTATATTTGCATCATAAAGAAAGAGTTTTGATCATTTTGGCTCAAGGGTTTTTATGTTAGAGCTTGCATTTTGGGTCTATTTGATTGCATAAGGGCTTTGTCATATCTTTTGTGCATTCATAGCAATGTAAGCCCTTTCCCTACTCTTAGATATTAACTATGAAGTTAAATGTTCATGTTGCAAGTTTGGGTTTGATCATTGAGTATGATACATGCTATCATGTCATGCAAGTTTATGAAGTCATTATCATGATCTTGTGGGCTAAAAGCTACAACCTTTATGTTGAAAAGTTGCATTATGCAACATGAGAACCCTCATAACCTTTATGTCAACTTGCATATGAAGTCATAACTCTTATATGATGATATATGCGAGTTACTAGTCATCATTCCATGTCTTTTGTCACCATGATTCGCTTATGTGCCAAGTTTGGGTTTATGCATGTTTTTGAGGCTAACATGCAAGTTAATGAACACATTTATGTCTCATTTGCCACCATGATTAACTTGTGGCTTAATATCCATTTTTGTCATGCCTTTGCCAAGTCTTTTCTTTTAATCCATTACGTTGTCGCGAACGTATATGCGAGTTTAAAAGCGTTGGGTTATGTTATGGGTAATTTCTAATGACATGAAAATACAACTTGAAAATATGACTTAAAATATAACATGGAAGTTGACATGTAAGTATGCATAAAAACATAAGCTTGGGAATTTACCTATTAAGTTAGGTCTACACTTTGGGAATTTACCTATTAAGTTAGGTCTACCCAAATGCTTGAAAACTTATAACATGTTTTGGAAACATGATGGACATGACACTTAGATAATATAAGTGTGGCCAACTCGAGGTTGGGTTGAGTTTGCAACGTAAAACTACCCGGAACCGACCGACCTAACTAGTAGTTGCAAACAATAGGACCCAATGTGAGAAGTTGGTCATGTTGTGCTTGAACCCGAGGTTAGACCAAGTTGTGGTGTAAAGCTACCCGGAACCGACCGGCTTAACTAGTAACCACAACAAAGTCTAATGTGAGAGGTTGAGGTGCATTAAGTAATTAATGCCACATGATAGGCTTAAGTTAATTTGATTAATGACTCTTAATCAAATATGACATGGACAAATGGGTTAAGTAATTTGATTAGGCTAATGATACTTAACAAAACATGACAAGGTTGGGTAGGTTAAGTAATTTGATTTGCCTAATGACACTTAACCATTTTTATACGACTAGTGGACGGGGATTAAGTTAACCAACACTTAATCAATCCAACACGATAATTTGGTAAGGTTAAGTAAGTTTTCTTAATGACACTTAACCGAAGAATACATTTAATGGATGGGTTAAGATTAGACTCAACTAGTCTAAACATGGTAATTGAATGGGATTAAGTTAGCCTAGACCTAATTAATCCAACTTGGTAGTTTAATGGGGTTAAGTTAAACACTTAACTAATCTAACTCGTTAATTTGATGTGGTTAAGTTAACCAATACTTAACCAATATAACGTGAAAACATGATAAGGCTAAGTCACGAATCGTCTGAATACACTTGACCGATTTGACAAGTAAGCTGATAGGGTCAAGTTAATATATACTTAACCAATCTAGAATGATTTGGACGAGGTTAAGTCGTGAATTGCTTAATATACATAACCAACTTGACACATGGTTTGTAGGGTTAAGTCCTGAACTTGGATACTTAGCCAATTTTGACATGATTTGTAGATGGGTTAAGTCATGAACTTAAGTGACACTTAATCCATTATGAAAACCCTAGTTCTGAGAATTAGGTGGATAACCGTAGTTAACAAGAATAACGGAGTTAAGGCTAAGTGATACACCTTAGTTAAGGGTAACTAAGTAATAATTCTTAGTCAAGGAAATTTAGACCAGTTCATAGATAGATGAGTAACCTGATACGTTAGGTCATCGTTTAAGTATACGAGTAGGAGCAAGTATCTGATTTAGATAAAGGCTCCAGCGAACTGGGTAACGAAGCAGCGGCTTCGGGGAACGTGAGGATATTCTTGGTATCCCTCTGTGAGCTGCCAGGTCATCATACTAGGCTCATGAGAGGTTAAGGTCTGCGTTAGAAGAACCAAGAGTATGCCTTGGTAGCTATACGAGCGACCTAAAGACGGGGATGGATAGGGGATAGTCGACGATACACGGTCGTGCCCTAGATAGCATTTTGTCAGGCTACCTACCATCTTTGGTCAAGCGTGTACGTACGGAAAGGCAGAGAACAACCAAAAGACCATAATTGCTATCTAATTATGGGTGCGGTAAGGCTTGGATGTGGGTTGGCTAGTGTTGTGTTCTCATACAGGATTTATCCTGTCTTGTCTTTCACTAGTTGAGGGAGTGGTCTCGTGGGACCATAGCCACGTATAAGAAAAACAGACCTTAGCATCTGCATCGGCAGATAAATCGAAAGCTCCCGACCGAGTCCTGTATTTCTTGGTCTGCCCTGTGACAGGACTCGGATGGCACGATGTGATACATGTGCATACAGTCATGAAAAAACGATTCACGATGAATGCGTGGGAAAAAGGGCGCGGTTGATGGTTAGCGTAAATCCTAGTGGCCCTGGGTGGTTGAACCAAAACCGAGATACGAAAACGTGCAATAGGTAAGCATAATCCCTAGTAGTCCTAGGTAGCATAAGTCCTAGTTGTACAAACAATGATTCATGTTGTAAGACCCTGGTTAGATATAGGGTGACAATCCAAAGCGATCTTAAGGATCATGGAATTATGTTAAAGTAGTAAAGAATCTCATGGGAAAGCCCGTATGGTCTACGGCAAGGGACTGAACATTTACATGGAATAAAACATACGAGTTGAGTAACCTATATATGCGATATATTAGGTTGACATGGACCATTATACGACTTTTGAGTAAGGGTCGTTCACGGATAACACATGATACATTTGGGATACTAGTACGGTAGGTGCAGAGCAGATGTACAGGATAGATACCATGGGGCGTTATACGTGATAGATATCTTGGGGATGTTATACTTGACAGGAACTTGACGATGGGATACCTTGTTTTATCTTGACATCGTAATTTATCATGACACTTTAGTTTATCTGAGTTCAGTAGTTCATCATGTTATTTTGATTTAGCTTATCTATCTTGTCATCATGCTTATGTTCATCTCAGTTTCTCATGTCAGTTAACTTTACTAGTTTTTATGCTGATAGTAGATAGGGCTTACTCAGTCTTTTTGACTGACCCGTTTTGTTTCGCCTCTTTTCTTCCGTTCCCCCCCCCCCCAAGGTTACAGGGAGGAAATACTGTTGTTTAGTTCGGACTTCTTCTGCTTGAAGGTCATCATGGATGGCTTGGACTTTTCTTGGCTATGGCTACTTTACTGTTTTTACTTGGGGAATAATTTATGAAAAAGTCTTTATGCTTCTTTACTATTGCAAGACAGGTTTTGATGTACTCTGATGTAAAAGGCTTTAGACCTTAATTATTAATGTTTATGAAAGTTTGATTTTACTTCTGCTATTTTATATGTTCTGTCTTGTGATATTTCTGTGCATGCTTACCAATAATGCCCCTCCAAAGCTAGTGCATTCCCTTGCGAGTGACCCTAGCGGAGGCGGGGTGTTACATAACACTTCCACCGTTCACCTGTGCAACTACTAAACGTTGTTCGGATTTTTGATACATCTGATATTACAAAAATGTAGATTTAAGTTATTGGTTGGGTTTTTTTATTGCGGATATGAATAAAATGGGATTTTCCTATTCTTATTTGCATGTAAATTCATTTTTTTTTTTTGCAAACAATGAAGGAATCTTCTATATTTATTGTCAATTGTTTTTTTTTGAAGGTAATATAATATAACTAAACGGGAGAATCTAGCCATTCTCCAAAGGTTCACAAAAACGGTTTCTACATAGGAGAACCCGTGCACACAAAGACATAAAAGGTATAAAAATAGAATACAACTAAAAAATAAGTCAGAGAAATGCAAAGCTCGGTTGCTGACAAGCCCACAAATATCACAGAAATGTAAATTCAGATTATAGTCTAATTTACTTTTTCTTTCTTTCTATTTTAAATTCTAAACTTACATAATTTTTTGGATTTAGGTATTCTAACTTATATGTATTTAATTCTCAATTTTATGATAAAATAATAGATTTATCAATAGTACTATATTATTATACTATGTTGTTTTTCGGGAGTTCATAAGTCTTAGCAACATTTTTGAAATCAACCGTCACATTGTTAACTATTTTTCTGTTCGCTTCCATTCCATTCTCATTCTTCTGCTATTTCTCTTCCTTAAGTTTTTATCCCCTCCCCTCAATCAAAAAATCTAATTAACTTTCTCTCAAATATTGCTGCAAAAAAAGTTGCTCATAAATCTTGGAATATCCAAAGCAGATCTGAGTAGATCCGAAGTTAACTGGAAGTGGATTGGAACTTTGTCTCAGGAATTTGATTAAGGTGACCATTGAGTAATAATTCCTTTCGCTTCGGTTCTTTATAAAATATTGTTGTTTTAATTACATTTTACTACTCTAGATATCTACATTTTCACTGATAATTTTATATTATGATAAGCGTCTCCTTAAACTAAACCAATATAGCAATAATCCAGTGTTTTACTCCCATTCTTCTCGCTTATTCCCTAACCATTATTTCAATTTAGTTAATCGGCCGTATTAAACTTCATTTGGACAAACGATGCCCCTATTGAAATAATTGCAGTAGAGAATGATAACACTTGAGGCGTGTAAACAAGATAGCACTGTCCTTAAGGATTTACAAAGTATTCCCCAAAATTCTACAAGTCCTCTAAATATCAAAGATATCAGAAA
This sequence comes from Allium sativum, assembly GCA_030737875.1. Classification (NCBI taxonomy): domain Eukaryota; kingdom Viridiplantae; phylum Streptophyta; class Magnoliopsida; order Asparagales; family Amaryllidaceae; genus Allium; species Allium sativum. Next base: position 1,043,438,115 of record CM060913.1, read on the forward strand.
AAAACAGAAACTGCAGAAATTATAGTCCATCAAGTAGAATGAGTAATTGATATTTTTGTTGGTATCAAAAAATGACTAGCATTAGGTGTATTTAAACAAAAAGAAAAGCATGTTGTTACTTACAACTAGCTGTTAGAGAAAAAAAGGGATAGATATAATTTTAGGCATAGTACCAATTCTAATGCAATACTAAGTCAATACTCTAATAAAATAATATCTTACGAGAATCTATATGTCCTTTTGAAATATATATATATAGTTAGCTCTGTTTAACAATCCCTCACATATTTCAAAAGGAACTTAAAAAAATTGCTAGATTAAAACATGAGTGTAGATGCTTCAATTCTGGTGTCTTTTGTACTATGAACAAGTTCTAGAAAGATAAGACATAATAAATAGAATCTCGGAGAAAATTTTAGCTTCTGTGAACCAAATTCTTACATATAAATTATCACCTTATCAATCACATTACACCCTCACAATTTTTGCTGTTTAACGTTGTGTTGTGCAAATAGGCCATGCACTGCCTTGTAATTCATGAGTGCTTTAGAAATTATGCCACAATTTCATAGGAGCGGCCCCACTCCACACTCATATAGAGGATTTCATCAAGTGTATACTGCATTTAATATACCATCCATAATGGATATGAAATTCATTAAGAGCCTTTCAGCTCATTCTCACAATTATGCAGTCTAGCACTTATCACACAATAGAAAGGGACAAAACTAGTGCTAGCAGTATTAGCAAGCAACTTGTTATTACCCATATGAACCTTATTCATGGGTTCTCCAATCCAAAAAGTTGGGTTACTATTACTGCTAATACCTTAAATAGGCTTAAGTCCCATTTCCTTTGAAGTTTCTTTAATTAATTTTCTACATAAAGGTTTTGTCAGAGGGTCGGCCAAATTCACTTCTGACTTCACGTAATCAATGGAGAGAGTTCCATCTTTTACCAGCTGCTTGATCACTTCATGCCTTATACAAATATGTCTATTTTTACCGTTGAAGATTTTATTCTTTGCAGTAGAAATTGCTGCTTGGCAATCACAGTGCAAAGACACAGAAGGCGTAGGTTTTATGCCCAATGGAATGTTTGTCAAGAAAATTTTCAACTACTCCGCCTCATTTCAAGCCAATTCTAGAGCTACAAATTCAGACTCCATAGTGGATTTTGCAATAATAGTTTGCTTGGTTGATTTCCAAGAAACTGCACCTCCACCTTGAGTAAATATGTAACTGCTAGTGGATTTTATCTCGTCTGAATCTGAGATCCAGTTAACATCGCTGTTGCCTTCTAATACAGCGAGAAATCCACTATACATGATACCATGATTCATGGTTCCACTCAAATATTTCATTAGTCTGACGATTGCAGCCCGATGATCACGATTGGGATTGTGTGTGTACCTACTCAATCTGCATACAACATAAGCTATGTCAGGTCGAGAGAATTTCATTAAATGCATCAAACTCCCAATAATTTGTGCATATTCAAATTGAGCAATAGGCTCTCCCAAAATTTTCTTTAATTGAGCATTAGCATCATAAGGGGTACTCATAGGTGTGACATCAAAATGTCCAAACTCCCTAAGAAGTTTCTCAACATAACGTTCTTGTGATAACATTATACTATCACCTTCACTTATGATTTTAATACCCAATATTACATTTGCTTCACCCATATCTTTCATATCAAACTGGAAGCAAGAAAAGCTTTGGTATTGAGCATAATGTCAATATTAGTTCCAAAAACAAGCATATCATCTACATAAAGACTAATAATTACACACTAATTACCAACGAATTTTGTATACATGCATTTATCAACCTCTACAGAAGAAAAACCATCACATATTAATAATTGATCTAATTGTTCATACCATTGTTTAGGAGCTTGTTTTAGGCCATATAAAGATTTTAATAGTTTGCATACTTTATTCTCTTGACCATATACAACACAACCTTCAGGTTGTAACATATAAATTTCCTCCTCTAAATCACCATTTAGGAATGCAGTTTTAACATCCATTTGATGAATAAGAAGTTTATGAACCGAAGCTAAAGCAATTAGAACACGAATTGAAGCAATTTTAGCAACATGAGCGATGGTATCAAAATAATCAAAGTTCGCCTTTTATGTCAAACCTTTTGCAACTATTCTAGCTTTATATTTATCAATAGACCCATCATGATTATACTTTCTTTTGAAAATCCATTTACTACTAATAAGTTTAGCTCTAGTTGGTAAGTCAACCAAAATCCAAGTTTTATTTTGAGTAATGGAATTGATTTCAATTTTAATTGCAGCTTTCCAAAAAGAAGAATCAGATGAAGAAATTGCTTCAGAATATGTTAAAGGATCACTTTAAATAAGATAAGCATAAAAAATCATTTCCAAAAGAAGTTTCTTTCCTTTGCCTTTTACTTTTCCTTGGCTCTCCAAAAAAAAACGAAATTATTTTCAGCAGGCATATGAGAAACTGAATTGGACCTCAAAGGAAAGATATTTTCAAAAAATTCAGCATTCTTTGTTTCAATAATAGTATTGCAATCAAGCACATCACTTTTCACAAAAAGGAATCTATAAGCAGTACTATGCTCAGTATAACCAATAAACATGCAATCAAAAGTTCTGGAACCTGATTTTCTTTTCTTAGGATCAGGTAACAAGACTTTAGCAAGACACCCCCATACTTTTAAATATTTTAAATTAGGCTGATATTCCTTCCAAAGTTCATAAGGGGCCTTACCTTTTTTCTTATATGGTAATCTATTTTGTAAATGACAAGCAGATAAAATAGCTTCACCCCAAAGATTATTAGGTGCACAAGAACTAATAAGCATTGCATTCATCATTTCTTTTAAAGTTCTATTTTTCCGTTCAGCTATTCCATTAGATTCAGGTGAATATGAAGGAGTTATTTCATGAATTATTCCTTCTTTTTCACAAAAATCATTGATCAAAACATATTTGGCTCCACGATCAGATCTAACTCTCTTAATCTTTTTATTCAATTGGTTTTCTACTTCAGCTTTATAGGATAAAAACATATTAAAAGCTTCATCTTTGTTTCTAAGTAAGTACACTTTAGTATATCTGGAAAAGTCATCTATGAAAATCACATACTATTTTTTACCACCTCTTGTCATAGTCTATTTTAAGTCTCCTAAGTTAGTGTGAATTAGACTTAACAATTCAGATTCTCTTTGACCAGATGTACAAGATTTCTTAGTTAATTTAGCTTCAGCACAAATTTCACATTTGTTTAGACTATAATTATTAACTCTAGAAATCAGACCAAGAGTTTTCATTTCATTTATATAACTAACATTAACATGATCTAGTCTAACATGCCATAAATCAATAGTGCCAATCAAGTAAGCTAAAGAAGATGCATTATTATCAATAACACCAGAAATATTCAGAATAAAAAGACCCTGATTACAATACCCTTTCTCCACAAATATGTTATTTTTGGTAATTACAATCTTGCCAGATTCAAATGACACCTTAACTCCAACCTTTCCTAATAGAGCCACATAAATTAAATTTTCTCTTATATTAGGAACATGAATACATCATCGAGACCAAAGTCTTGCCAGATGTGAGTTTGAGAACAACTTTTCCTTTACCAAGAACTTGAGCAGTTTGAGAATCATTAAGATACACATGTTCTTCTCCATCCCCTACTGGTTTGTAGGAGGAAAAGACATCTTTGTTAGCACAAATATGTCTGGTAGTACCAGAGCCTACTACCCATTCTTTCACATTGGCTATAAGATATGCTTGAGAGATGACCATAGTAATAATATCTTCTCCTTCCACCAAATTTGCATTTGGCTTAGGGGGATTGCCATTTCTTACTCTTTTCCTACATTGAGGTGCATGATGACCTGGCTTTCCATAGACAAAACAACTCCTTTTTTCTTATGGCTTGTGGGGTTAACAACTTTAAGTTTGTAAATAGAGTTACTTGTAAGATTAGGTTTGCTGCCATACCTTTTATTTTTGTTTTGAGTTTGCATAAGATTTGCATTTCCTGCCATTTCAGCCGCTTTGCTAGCCTGAAGTTCCTTGCGGTTGGTATCTTCACTAATGATGTGAGTGATCAAATCTGCAAGGGACAAATGCTTATGCTTGTGCTTCAAGTGATTCTTATATTCTTTCCAAGATTCCGAAAGTTTCTCAGTAAACAGTCCAGTTAAATATTTTTCTGGTAAAATAATGTTCTCTGCCTTGAGATCTTCATTAAGTTTGTGATATTCATTAATCTGAACCTTGATATCTTTGTTGTCCTCCATTCTCCAACGATCAAGATTGCCAACCACAAACTTTTGCTTTCTAGCATCTTCAGTGGTGTACTTTTCAATCATAGAGTTCCATATTTCTTTAGCTTCTTTATTGGAGCAGTAGACATCAAACAAGTCATTAGAAAGAGTACTTAAAATTATGTGTCTGCATAACTTATTGGCATGAGTCTAGGCATCATAATTGGTGTTTTTTTTCTCTTTAGAAAGTACCCAAGCAACAGCATGTATGTCAAGGAGTGAGAAGATTCTTTCTTTCCATCTCTTGAAAACCGACCATCAAAAACTTCTATTTCGGAGATGTCAGGGAAGGGTTTGGAGCGTGGAACAGCAGGAGGAATGACTGATGATGGTGGAGCAGATAGATTTAATGCTCCAGCACCAGTTGATATATTTGCATTTGTTGCAGCGGTGTAACACCATTGATGGTTGTTGTGACAGAAGAAGTACCACCATGAGGGACGAAATCCGAGGCATTATCAGCAGCGGCGGAAGCATTGGCATTCATTAAATCCTTAAGATTGTTGAAATAATTGCAGTAGAGAATGATAACACCTGAGGCGTGCAAACAAGATAGCATTGTCCTTAAGGATTTACAAAGTAATCTCCCAGGATTCAACAGGCCCTCTGAATATCAAAGATATCAGGAAAAACCGAAACAGCAGAAATTATAGTCCAGCATGTAGAATGAGTTATTGAAATTTTTATTGGTATCAAAAAATGACCAGCATTAGATGTATTTAAACAAAAAGAAAAGCCTGTCATTACTGACAACTAGGTGTTAGAGAAAAAGGGATAGATGCATAATTTTAGGCATAGTACCAATTCCAATGCAATACTAAGTCAATACTCTAGTAAAATAAAATCTTACGGGAATGTATATGTCCTTTTGAAATATAAATATAAATATATATATATATATATATATATAGTTAGCTCTGTATAATTTATAACATCTCCATCGGCTATCCTTCTTCGTAGCAAACTCGGCGATTTGTAATTTTTCCTTGCCACTATTTTCTGGTGGGTTTCTTACTTTTACTCGACCTAATTCAATTGGCAACCCTAGCTATTATGTTGGTCTGTTCAGTGTCGTGCTTCGTTGTTTGTCCAACCATATGTTCTATTTGTGGTGAGATATATTTTTTCATGCATCGATTCTTTTACGATTGCTTCCCTATTTGACTTGAATGCATTTAATTTGCTTTTTTGTTGCAGTTTGTTCGTATTGTGCTGTAAAAATGTTATGTTCGATGCTTTGAAGTCATGCACTTCTCTCATCTTCTATGATTATTTAAAATTGTAATAGTGCATTTCCCTGGAATTATCACGCGTATCAATTTCATTGTGGAACTTTAAAATAGAAAAGCTAGAATAACAACTTAATGCATATTTTAAAAGTTACGTTTCTAGGTATTCAGCAGCCAACCTTTAACATTTCGAAAAATACGATTAATTTGTGATTACAATTTTATCAAATTGAGTTTAATTTTCTACTCATTCCTAGATATATAATGTTTCAGCTATTGGTTGAATAAATTTTATGCATTAAGGCAATATTTTAGCTTTTCAGCTATTACTACCAATTGATTATCTTTTGTTGTTCTCTTAAAGGATTATACTTTTGTTGTTGGTACACTTTCACTGTGGTGATTCTCTTTTACAATGAATGAACTTTTAAGCTAAATAACAAATTTGAAATTTTTATATTAACCAGAAAAAAGAGTTGCATGTGTGGTCACATGACTTTATTATTTTTATAGTTTTAAATGCCAATTTAAAGCCCAAATTTTCGTGCATCTATTGTGAATTTCAAACACTTGGATAAATTCAATTATAAAACGTTGGTTGGTGATATATGGGAAAACATAAATTTTGAATCACACATTTGTTTTACGGAGATGTTAATTGCTAAATTTATGTTTAATTGGCATTTATAGCGACTTTGTTAGATTTTGAGAGAAAAAGATGTTTAAATTTGAGATAGAAATTGTAATGCAGCGACAATGAAATGACTATATCTGAAATTATAGTTTTTTGTGTACATATGTTGCACTACATATATAGTTTTACATGAGCTCATATGCCAAACAGGCTTTGTGCGCCCAAATACTTATAACAGGAATATAAAAGAGAATAAGAGTTTCCGAACACTAGTTTTGTTTATTCTCTGATAGCCACCCTTAAACGAAACTAGAGTTTCTTCGATAATGGCTTCTGCTGCTTCAAATTTAGCGAAATTAATAGAACTCTAGCTTCAACCTTCAGAAATACCGAGGGAGAAAGTCTCTTTGTCGATCTTCGATGGCTGATGTAAGATGCTTGCTCCAAACCTTTGGAAGCTTTAGATTTGAAGTATCCTCTTGAGCTTTGTGCTTCTTAGATTCAAGATCTTTGGATAAAGCTTGTTAATTCACAGGATTCAGAACCTTGAAATCATGGATTGAGGCTTTAATGCTTTTGTGGTCTCCGGCTTGATGTTCTGGTTTGCCTTCAACAAGGGTTATCAATGGGTCGAGTTGGTTCGGGTACGGTCCAGGTCAAGTCGTGTTCAGATCATGTCAGCTCAACCCATTTATTAAACGGGTCGGTTTCGGGTTGACCCATTTATAATCGTGCGGGTTTCGGGTTTGATTTGTGTAACCCGTTAAGGAAAATATTTGTATAAAAAGATGAAAACATGAATAAAGGGTGTCATCGTCATTCGCTTGTTGCAAGATAAGATGAAAATAAAAAGTTGTTAATGTGGGAATAAACATGAAAACGTGAAGGAGTGAATCAATGAAGAGGTAGAACCACAGAAATTAGAATGACTGAATGAGTGGCAGCTTGGAAATTGGTAAATTAGGGTAAAGCGGCAAATGGGTGGTGGACTGGGCCGGGCCTATGTTTTGTAGATTGTAAAGTAATAAAAATATGTTTTATATTAAACGGGTCATGACGGGTTAGAAAAGGTTCACGGGTCGGGTCAGGTCAACCCGTTTATTAAAGGGGTTAAAGCGGGTTGACCCGAAATTGACCCGTTTATAAATGGGTCGGGTCGGGTTGGGTTTTTTTCGTGCAGGTTACGAGTCATTTTTTGGGTCGTGTTAGAAATTGACGACCCTACCTTTAACAACCCTAAGCTCTGACCATAGCCTTGTAAAGTTCCTTACTGATAATGCTTTGGTAAGTATGTTGGTTATTTTAAAGGCCGCAGCTACGTGATTGAGTAGCAATTTTCCACTTATGATTTTCTCTCTTATGAAGTAGTTGTATTTTTAAATGTTCTTTGTCCTTGAGTGTAGAACTGGGTTGGTTATTAGTGCTAGTACGCTTAGATTGTCACACTTTAGGGTTGGTTTTTTCTTGCTTGACTTGTAATTCACTAAGTATATGGACTGTATCCATAGAATCTCTGCAATAACATGTGATATACCCCTACACTCTACTTCAGTGCCTGGCCTTGAGAAAGGTTGTTGTTTCTTTGAACACCATGATATAGGGTTGGCTCCTAAATAGATGCAAAAACCTGTTGTTGATCTTTTGTCGTCTGGGTCTGTTGCCCAATTAGCATTACTATAGCCGGTTATGTTTAATTTCCTACAGGCTTTGAAATATAGACTATGACTGATTGTGCCTTTTAGACACCTCATTAGTCTTTTCATAGCTTTTCAGTGTTCTTTGAAGATACCTATGTGGATCGTGTGTATCAAATTAAGCAAGTGTAACAAAGAATATGAAAGCTAAAAATATAAAACAAGTAAGGTAATAAGCGGTCACACCAGCATTTTATCCTGATCCGGACCTTTCGTTATACGTCCAATCCTGTAGCTCCCCTTCGTCTTTCTAACTAATAAATCAGCCCTCTCTTCGGACGAACAGGCTTTACAGAGGAATGGTTTGTTTTGATAAAAAAATGTTCCTTACAACACTAATTTTGACCAAAAGATACAAAAATTCTCCTACAATCTCCTTGACCAGATATACAAATTAAAGTATTTTGTATACAAAAGAATTTATGTGCTTTTTAAGTAATAGTTGAAGTCTAAAGATTGCAAGAGTATGTAAAGAATATAAGATAGATTCAAAAAAGATTAGTTGCTGAAACTATTTTGTTTTCAATCTATTTATAAAGATTGAAGAGCTTTTATTGAAGAGATATTGCTTTTGGATGAAAACTTTTCAATCAAATAGTTGTATTCTTTGATGATAAAAAAGGGTTTTAGAAAAATAGACGTGTCTTTTCAATATGGAAGAATTTCTTTTAGAATAAAAGGTCATCACATAGTACAGACGTCAGGCCTATGAGGACAGACATTTGTTCATGCACTCTGTAATTTTCCCGAGTGCAGCTACAGACGCCTGTCCTAATAGGTCAGACTTATGTGATGAGTTTGGAAAATTTCCCAAAGTATTGACAAACGCTGGCCTTTAGATACAGACGTATGTCATGAGCACAGACCTATATAATGATTATTTTCTATTAAGATATATCTGTCGAAGAAGTTTTCACGATATTTCAACTAAGACACAACACACAATATAATCAAAGACTAAAACTCTAGTGTTTGTCTTCAAATCTTCAATATCTCTTCATATGTAGACAACCTCCATATACAAGTGATATATATATATATATATATATATTTGTTGTATATACTGATTTAATAGCTTTTTTCGTTCAAATCCTTAAACATAGGACTTAACATTCTTCCCTTTTTTGATGATGACAACTACAGAATCAATATTATGCAAAAGCTTCTTGGGGTTAATGTTCCAATATTCCCCCCTTTGGCATTATCGAAAAGCATAAGTGATATATAAAACATCAATCCAAACCATACCATTACACAACACACACACACACACACACTAAATATGTCATAGAGTTTAGTACAAACCAAATATTACACAACATCAAGTTAAAGTAGTTGTAAATAGTACGAAGAAAGTTGTAGATAAATAATAAGAAAAATAACTTATGAATTAGCGAAGTACCTCAATAAATTGGAAGATTGATCATCATAAGCGTAATTTAGCCATTGTGATTCATCATGATATTTGGTATTCTCTTAAATAGACAAGCCTTGAAACAATTGGTAATGGCCATAATGGTGTGCATCTTAGGGAGGCCATGAGCTCTCTTCTTCCTCTTCCTCATGTTGCATTGTTGTAGGATCCATAGGCCCTTACCAGGTGCATGCTCCTCTAAATGTTCTGAAGTAGTGCTAGGACCTGGTGGATATTCTTGAGATGTTAGAGATAGAGGAGGTGACGTAGGAGAATATGAAGAAGACCTTGACGATGAATGACCTCAGACCTTTCTTACTATTTTTCCAACGGAGGAGACTACTTTGTCGAGGGTCTTAACCTTGTACATTCGTGTAGAAAATGAACATTCCAAACTAGTGACTTTCTTACCTAAGATCTTTTGATTAAGAGACATGAATCTATGGATTTGAAGATTGATATAATGAACACTTCTCCCGTCTCAGTAGTAATTCGAGCCTCTTGAATTTCCGAATCGGAATAATACTCTGTAGTTCAGTACATTCGAATGAGGCTGCAAGTTGTTGGTGTTGTCGGCGTCGTTGTTGTTCGGGTTGTTGTAGAGGTGGTGGTTGTCCATGGCTATGTGACTAATCAACAAAAGGCATAATTCGTGGCGATGACTCAGGAAGATGTACAAGTGAAGAAAAATTAACTCCGTTCTCTTTAAATAGAATTTCTTCATATTTTGATAAATACAAAGTAATTCCATGTGATTTGAGAATCCGCATAATATATGCTACGAACGGAATTGCTCGTTTCGTTGGTGTCCAAAAGGTTTTGATTTAGTCGAATATATGTTGAGCCCAAATTACTTTTTCGGATCCGAAAATGGCATACAAAGCTTTATGATCATATCATATACTTAATCATGACTACCATGTCTCAGGAACATAGTATTAATTAAAATTCTATTTAGTAATCGTGCTCTTGGATGGAAATAGAGGGGCATCATATTTGAAAAGTAATCCTCCCAAATAAGATGAGTTATAAGGTCTCTTGGTTTAAAGCGCATATCCTCAATATCTGGTAGTCCTGTGCCAAAGTTGGGACATTTTGATATTTGGCCAATCATTTTGACATTTAAATTTACAATTTGGCCATGGATACTTGACCAAATTCAATTTTCAGGGTCCGATGGATTCCAAACATGAGCTGAACATAGATTAATCAAGAATAGATAAATTACTAAAGGACCTTAATGTCAGCGTCGGCAACCAAATCATGAATCTCATATTTTCTTAAACGAGGAATGAACCTATTTGAATATTCTTCTTTTCTAATTCTTTCCCATCTTGTTCAAAAATCCAATCGTTGATTTCTTAAGATTGTGAAGATCCTCCTTGTTGCTATGTTTCTTACATTTGTAGATGGGTTTCTTAGGAGCCATGCAGTAAGAGTTGATGGCGAAACTGATTTCGGGATTAGGATTTAAGTGAGTGAATGGTTGGTTGTAAAAAGTAGAAAGTAAAAAGTGAGTTTGAAAAATATTAAACGAGGGTAAAATCTGGTTATATTTTTCGCCCAGACGTCTGATTATTATGAACAATACCTGAGTTTACGGCAAAATATATCCCGAAACTTCCAACAGGTGTCTATTGATTTTAGTTGGACGTCTGATGGTTCTGAAAGAAAATTCCCAAGATTTATTACATAGGTCTATTCTTTTTGACAGACATCTGTGCTGAAAGTATTCGAAATTTTAATTTTCTTATGCTACACTCAAACATCTGACCTTGTGTTGGCAGACGTTTGTGCTAAGATTTTCTGAATCGTTGTGAACTTTTGTTAAACTAGCAAAAATAATTTTTATTTAATAAATTTAGGGTACATAAGATTGTATAGAAACAAAGAATATAGTTATCCCATTAAAAAGATATAACGAATTATATCACCATATTAGGTATATATTAATGAGTCACTTGAACGATGGAACTTTTTATTGCATGAGTTCGGTTCACATCGAGTGGCGGGCTTTAATGGTGACCATTCAGGATGTTTAAGGCTTCGATCAGATGTTCCTTCTTCTTGCCAGCGTTTTTAGGAGTAATGTCACAAGGTGAAGTTGTTTTTTTGAAACACGACGATTTTTTGTGAATGCATCTTTTTGTTGGTGAATGACCGCAAATAAAAAATAAGTTTTTTTTAGAAACGTAAATGCACTTGTCCTCTTTGTTTGTGACGCATCTCACGTTGAAGCTCCATCATTTATTTCTGGTAATGCGATATTTCAGCCGATTTTTTGTGCATAGAATCACGAGTAGCTAGAGACTTGTCCTTCATAAGTTTCTTAAGTAATGGCGAAAGGCCCCATCTAGTTTTGGGAGAAGCAGCTGGACACTATACAATATCAGCGAATTTGGCACGTAGATATACAATTCTGCTATAAGCCATTTCAAATTTGATAGTGCTCAGATCTGTATCGAACTACATTTTGCAATCCGCACAACCCCAGACATCCTAAATATGACTGTCCATTGATGAAGCCCGGGAACAGTTCATTTGATACGCTTTGGACCGTATGAAATACGTATCTAATTTTTCCCTCCTTACTTCCATTCTGACACAATCGAGTTTTGACACATCAAAACCTTCAGCTGAATTATCCCTCGTTTTATTTTGCAATGGCGACCACCGAATACCCAAATTAGGGTTTTGGTACTCGACCGACTTCCTATGTCAATAAGCTATCCACCGCAGTCCATGAGTTATCGTCAGCTCGCGCTGCCTTCAGCTGACCGGTGAAGCATCAGTCCACCGTTGTCCATCCTTCTTGTCGCCACTGGATGTGAGTACTAGATCACGGTTAAATTTAAATGTGAATTGGATTTAAATTGGATTTAATTTGAATTCTAATTGGGTTTAAATTATGTTTAAATTGGGTTCAATTTGAATTTCGATGCCTTAGTTCAAAAATATGAATGACAGATATTTGCGTGTGCTTGTCTACCTAGAATTCATTTTGTTGTTGTGTTTAAAATGGATATTATCCCTAGTTTTATAGTGCGCAGTGTATTTGCTATCATTTACTTGTGATGTATTTGTCTACCTTGAATTCAGACACTTTTACTTGTGTTGCCCTGTTCATTTGTGTGTATTATGGCACCATGTACACTTATCCTTACTGATCTGAAGTGCATGTGTCATTTCTGGCTTATGCCAAAAAAAATCATGTGGTATGATTTGAGAACTAAAGCATACTAGTTTTGTTGACTGAGCTGCATGTATGTTTTCTTTTGTGTGTTTTGGACACTTTAAAATTGATAAGAACAGATACTTCATTCTTTCTTGCTAGTTATGTTATCTTGTGCATTCAAATCAGTACTTAGTCTTGTGGAAATATGTTCTTTTATGTGTAAGTATGTATGTATGTGTTATTGTTGTTACTGCTCCACCTGAATTGCTTTTCCATTTATGACTTGCTGCCTTGAACCAAGTTACTTTGTGCTAATGTATATGACATTATGTGCATCAACTATGTGCATGTGCTTGTGCACCGATTTGTTGTATTTTATCCATGACTTTGTTCTTCTTGCTTGTATGTTCATGATGCTGTTGTGCAGAGTATGTGTAATTGTATATTCTTCTATTATCTTGTGCATTCAAGTCAGTTCTTAGCCTTGTGGAAATTTGTTCTTTTATGTGTAAATATGTGTGTGTTGTATATGTATATTCTGGCTCATTATTGTTCTAATGCAAATTAGGTTGCAAGTACAGACAAAGATGATGTATTCGGGTTAAGAATTCACTGGGTGATCTTCCAGTGGAGCCTCACCAAGCTGAAGGCTGTAACTCTCTAGTTAAGAGTTACTGGGTGATTCAACAGGTGGCTGCACTTTAGCTCACGATGCTGGTTCGGGTATTTATCCCAGCTTATTCATTTAACAAAGCGTCAGGACTGACAAAGGGGATAATATCATGTGTCAAATGCTTTTTCCTAAGGTTTACTGAAGCAGAATATGACACTTGATATATTATCCTTTTTGCTAGTCTTGGCGCTTAGTTAAATGCATAAGTTAGGATAAATACCTGACCTTGGTGCGTTAGCGAAAGCACATCCACCTGGTGAATCACCCAGTAAATTATTAACCAGAAAGTTACACCTTCAGCTTGGTGAATGCATTAGCTGCGGATCGAAGTGGTCAATCGCTGAAGTTGAAAAGCGGAGAGTGGTTGATCACTGAAGTTTACCTTCTTTATTGTAATGTAATTATGAAACGGTACGTATCTTCTTTATTGTAATGTAATTATGAAACGGTGTATATCTTCTTTATTGTAATGTAACATTGTGTATCTTCTTTATTGTAATGAAACGTGTATCTTATTTATTGCAATGTAATCAAATAGCATGTATCATTATATATTAAAATGTAATGAAATATTTGATACAATTGTTTCGTTTACTGCTACAATTGTGAATTAGTGTATCATGTGCACAAATTGTGTTATATATGCTTTTTGTTACAAATAATATGTGTTGCAGTTTCTTATATATATATATATATATATATGATACAGTTTATAGGCGTATCTACTAATCGTTTAGATACAGCCAATAACTGTATGTTATTACAGTGGGATACGGTTTACAGCCGTATCTAATAATTTAACATGCCATTTTTTGATACGACTTGTTACTGTGCCTAATTGCTTTAGATACGGCTAAAAATGCAGCCTAATTAGCATGAATGGTGTAGTGGGAGTTGTTGGTGTAGGGGAGGTAGGTGTTGATTTGTGGAAGGTGAAGTAGAGTTAAATGAAGAGGAGATTTCATCTGACGACATTACAGAATATTTACCCTTTTCAAATGTGAAGTTAAAGTAAGGTTTTTATGGTATATATATATAGGAATGTTTTTACTATATATGAATTTGTTTGTTTAACGGTGCTAATCTTATTTTAAGTTTCTAACCATTTGAGTTGATACAATTTTGCAGAAAAATTAGGAGAATTAAAAATTAGTTTGTGTATAGAAATTGATCATAATTGTTGAGGTACACAAGATGTACCCGTAGATGAAATGGCAAAGTCATATGTCTAACAAAAGTTAGGTCTAAAGTTCAAGTGCTGGTGTAACGACCCAGAAAATCTGAACCAATTTAAAATTTTTAAACAGGCTATTTTAGTGGATTTTAAATATTTAAAATAAATATTTTAAATAATAGCAATGAAAAGTGAGTTTGAATCGATGTTTGAAAATAAATATAATTAATTCTAATTATAAACAAGGCTTGAAATTGCGCGGTAGTTTCAAAATTTGAATTCAAACTTTGACTGACTGTACCGGGTGCAAAACAAAACGGATTTGAGTGAAACAAAAATATTTAAATCTGTTAGTGAATACCTTTCTAAAGAATCTGAAAAATCGAAGTTTCATAGTGGAAATCAAAAGTTATGGCCAAATGAATTTTCAGAAAGGTCGCTATGGAATTTATATAGCCCGTGAAATTGGCCATTTTGCAAACGACCTCGGAATTCGACGAAACCACTTTTGTTGGATCCGGGATGTGAAGTTATTGCTAGGTTTAAAATTTCATAATTTTTGAAGCTAGTGTGTGAGCGTGGCAAAGGAAAATGTGCTTTGGTCAATTACAGTTAAATTGGATCGACCAGAAATTGGCCATTTTTCAAACGGTCTCAGAATTCAGCGAAACTAGTTTTGTTGGGACCGTATCGTCAGAACATAGCTAGATGTATTTTTCTGGAATTTTTCGAATCAATATGTGGCCCCGACAAATTGAAATGTACCTTCAAATTAAATATTGAATGTTTTATATTTTAATTTGAATGAAAACTGACTGAAACATTCGAATGGGCCTTCGAAACATATCCCATTGTGTTCGGGATGGGGGTAATTAGCTAGGGGCGACAGTCGTTGGGTTTGACTTCGAGTTCGTCGGAGAAAACCCCAAATTTTTAAAATATATAAATATTGGCCAATCAGAAAATTCCTTTATAAAAAATATATATATGTATATCGCTCGTTTCTCTCTCCCCGCTCCAGCACACGGCGGAAACACTTTCCGTTCTTCCCACCTCGATTACGGCGAATCGGCTCAACGAAATCGATCGACACAGTTGGGGTTTTTGAAGATCTGAATCTCCTCTTCGAATCCATACTAAGTTTGCCCTCTATCGTCAAGAAATCACTGCGCAACACCTCCCCAAAGTCGCTCCGTTCGCGGCTAATTTTCTCCTCCTCGCCGCCGACGAGTTCGCCCCTGTCAGGGGTGCAGGCACGCCTCTCCAAGCTCGTCGACGTGGCTTAGGCTGATTGGCATATCGTGCTTCGGATTGCGAGAAAAGATCAAACCTAGTTTTGAATCAAAAGCTGAGGTAACGGCTGTGTTTGTAATTGAACTGTTTTTACACTTTTAAGTGTTGCAAACTTTGAAAAATCATATCTTTTTGCTGTGTGGTCGAAATTCAGTGAAACAAGAGACAGTGGACTCGTGTGGACGTCTTCTACATTCTAGAAGAGACCGCATATTTTTCTGAGCCTTCTGCTATTTTTGGTGGAGTGGAACCCAATGTGAGATTTCTAATTTATAAACGATGTGGAAAACGACGATGTATAAATTATATAGTCGATGTATGGGTTATATAAGCGTTGTACACCTCTTGTATAAGCATTGCATAAGTTGTACGTTCGATATATAAGTTATATATGCGTTGTAAAAATTATATATATGTGTTGAAATAGAAGTGAAATGCTATATATATATATATATATATATATATATATATATATATATATATACGCCCCTCGTCCACAAACCATGGACGATATTTATTGGTTGTGATTGGTGTGAAAATTGATTGATAGCGAATGGTTGGTTGAAATTGTTTATGGATGGAATTGATTGATTGTGGTTGAAAAATACCTGTTTGTGGTTGAGAAATATTTGGTTGAAACCACATAGGATTAGTTTGTGGAAATGAAAAAAAAATATACATGCCGCCTGCGTGCGAACTAGATGCATGATTCCCCATTGTCAAAAGCTGCGAGGCTTTAAGGTAGAGCGAGGAGTCGTACTAGGGACGGTCCCGGTTTTAACTACCCTGCCGTTATGCTGCCGAAACTTTGAATAATATTCATGTGTTAGAATTATTTTTGTGTGTTGAAATTATATTCGTCTGTTGAATAGAAAACCTTCATGTGTTGAATTGAAATTCATTCGTTGAATAGAAATTCATGTGTTGAATGGTATTCGTGTTTTAAATATAAAAATCACCTTTTTATCTATATATACGAACTATAGAAAACCTTCATGTGTTGAATTGAAATTCATTCGTTGAATAGAAATTCATGTGTTGAATGGTATTCGTGTTTTAAATATAAAAATCACCTTTTTATCTATATATACGAACTATTGAAAACCTTCATGTGTTGAATTGAAATTCATTCGTTGAATAGAAATTCATGTGTTGAATGGTATTCGTGTTTTAAATATAAAAAACACCTTTTTATCTATATATATAAACTATAGAAAACCTTCCATGTGTTGAATCGAAATTCATTCGTTGAATTGAAATTCATGTGTTGAATGGTATTCATATTTTGAAATAAATTGTTTTATAATAAAAATCATATTTTTTATCATCTATACAACTATATAAAATAGTCGTGTTTTGAAATAAATTGTTTTATAATAAAAATCATATTTTTTATCATCTATATGACTATATAAAATAGTCGTGCTTTGAAATAAATTGTTTTATAATAAAAATCATATTTTTATCATCTATACGATTATATAAAATAGTCGTGTTTTGAAATAAATTGTTTTATAATAAAAATCATATTTGTATCATCTATATGAACTATATGAAATAGTCGGGTTTTGAAATAAATTGTTTTACAATAAAAATCACATTTTTACTATATACATGAATTGTTAAAATTAGTGAAGTGTTGAAATAGAAGACAGTTAGATAAAAATATCATTTTTATCAAATGTATGAAGAGAATATAGTTTTGAAATCGAAGAATCGATATATATATATATATATATATATATATATATATATATAAATAGAGTTGAAATATATCGAATAGCGAAGCTGTAGTTCGTATTTTGAAACCGTGATTTCAAATGATTAGCGCGGGAGATCCGACCATCGGATTTTCCCGAAACCACAACCGTTGGGTTCGCTTTGGAAATATCTTTCCAACGGCACCAACTTTGTAAAAATCCAACGGTTGGATTGTCTGGAATGTTTAATTCAAATCTGAAGAAAAACAGCGCCAGAATCGATTATATATATATATATATATATATAATTATATTTAATCGAATAACGACGTTGTAGTTCGTATTTTGAAATCGAAACTTCAAACGATTATACCGGGAGATCCGACCGTCGGATTTTCCCGAAACTGGAACCGTTGGATTCGCTTTGAAAAGATCTTTCTAATAATGTAAATTTTGTGAAGATCCAACGGTTCGATTTTCAGATATGTGTAAATCAAATCTGAAGAAAAACAGCGCCACGGCCGCGTTTTGGCCCGAAGCGTCGTTTTAAATAAATTGGCTATTTTAAAATAAATAAAAATAGCGATAAATCGTTATAAAATATTATAAACGATATGGATGTGAAATTTAGAAACTAACTGAAAGTTGGCTAAGTCGAATGGTTTCTTGGGTATTGATCTGATGTTGGTTTCTGCCTTCGGGGTTAATATTTGGGAAATCGTTCTCTTACTGATTGACGGTTAGTGACTAATGAATTGAAATGATGCGTGGTAGTGTTTGTGTAGCACTTGTTTATTATATACGCGAGTTGCTCAGAAAGACCGGGTTTATCCCATTCTAAATAACTGAATCGACGATAAGAAATCGAAGATGAAGACGGTGGTCGAAGACCAGAGATCTTCACCTCGTTTGGATGGTAACCGATGTCCTGATTGGGAGGCATCCCGAAATATGGATAATGAGTGGTGATCGTCCAAACGTACGTGGAGGTCGATGGGTTTGCGAGGTATATAGTGCCTTTGGTTTCGTTCAGACCCAGAATGGACTTGCAAATGGACTGTGTGTCTGACATTGGAATTTATTCAGTGTGATTGATAGCCATTAGTTGCACGGTGTGAATTGCCTGTGTGGCATGCTAAGATGCAGTGAGCAAGGCTTCTGTTGAAAAGCAAAGTCTTGTGGTGATGATCAAAGCACCGCCTGTATGGCATAGCTTTGTGTATAACGTGAAATCGCGAGCCTCACACGCCGGTATGAACCAGAAACGGGAGAGGACATCAGGGAGGGCCTGCGTTTCTTTCTAGCTAGAGGTGGTGTCGGTGCTTAAACTGGCCGACATTTATATTATTTTCACCTATGTGGTTGTTGCTGTTGCGAGGCGCCTCGGATATACCGGTGACTATGTGGAGCCAAAGGAGCCATTCGTTGGCTAATTTACGCCCCCATAGGGCGGGGAAATGCAGTGTTCAGGCATAATAATTCACATCGGTGGACCGGCCCTGACGATCCAAGGCTTGCCTGCGCGCTTGCCTGAGGGGCGGGCTCGAGCGTCTTGAATTCGGTGAGGACGACCCCTTGCCTCAGTTCATGACGGAAATACAATTTCCAAATACGTAACTGTGCGGTTTTGATTGTATACCTATATATGGCGACATAGTGGTATGGGGCATTAATGCCGTCTATGATTGATACTTATGATTTGAAATTGCTTTTGAAACATATAAACACTAGTAATAATATCAAATGATTTTGTTTTATTCGTATCAAGCATATTTTGGCTATTATAAGGTAAAATTCTATCCTCCGGTTTGCGTTGCATTGTGTGATGGGAACTAAGTTTTATAATGGCTTCATTTTTATAAAAAGCATTGCGATGTTTAAAAGAATGATTTGTTTTAAAGCACTGGCAGTCCAATGGAGTAAACCCGTTCCACGAAAGTGGCGTGGTCCTGTGGTTAGCCATATTATAAAGGTGTTAAGTAGATTTCTCATACCAGTCCCATGACTGACTCGTTGTTTGTTTCACTTTCAAACTCGGGTGCTCCTTTTTCTACACGGGCAGCCTTGTATTCAGGTTAGCTGGCTCTTTCCGGATAGCTGGAGCTGAAGATGGATTCTATTATTTATCTCTTTTTATGTTGTTCAGCTCCTATTGTACATTATGTTTGTTTTCCGCTGTAGACATTTATGTATAGCTGAACTGTATTTGTACTAAGTATGATCCTGTATACTATGTAACTCTGATGATTACGTTTATTCAGTGTATTATTTGTTCATTATCTGGTGAATTTATTAATTTCTGTTCTGTTGTTATCTGTTTACGTGTTATATTCCAAGGATTACCCTTGCCACCGTCAGTACGGGGTTTGGGGTCGTCTCGGCTGGCATAGTTATTTGTATCACAATTTTATTTTGTTCTTTTTATAATTCAGATAGCGAACATATTCCTAGTTTCTACATAGTTTAATGAAAGATGTTTCAAATAATGGTTTTGTAAATATATCTGCAATTTATTTTCAATAGTAACAAATTCCAATGTTATATTTCATTTTTCAACATTATCTTGAAGAAAATGGTGTCTAATATCAATATGTTTTGTTCTAGAGTGATTTATAGGGTTTTTTGGTAAGTTGATTGCATTTGTATTATCGCAATATATTGATGAGTTTAGTATGTGTTTTCTATTACCTTTTAGTGTTTGTTGCATGTAAATTACTTGTGCACATGCCAAAGCAACAGATATGTATTCTTGTTCACAAGTCAAAAGAGAAACCAAATTTTGTTTTTTTTACTAAACCACAATACAATAGAATGACCAATGAAATGACAAGTGCCACTTGTGGTTTTTCTATCTGTTTTGCAACCTTCAATATCAGGATCACTATATGATACTAGTTCAAAGAGCTATCTTTGGATAGAAGAGACCGTAATCTCTAGTGTTGGTTAAGTATCTCAAATTCCTTTTACTACTTTATAACGTGATTCTTTTGGTTGTGCTCGAAGTCTTTCACACAAGAAAACACCTATAATAATGTCAAGTCTGCTGGCAGTTAAATATAATAAGGAACCTATAATGCAGCAATACAATTTTTGATCAAAATCTTTTCCATTTTCATCATTATCTAAATGAATGTTAGTACTCAATAGAGTAGATTTTCCAGATGTCTTTTCCATTCCAAAGCATTTCAAAAGATCATGACAATTTTTTCCTTGGTTTATAAAAATATCGTTTTTAATTGTTTAATTTGCAGGACTAAAAGAAATTTAATTCCCTCATATGAAACATTTCAAGTTCATTTTTGCATAATATTTGAAAACTCGTTACATTACTTCTCATTAGTCGATCCAAAAATTATATCATCTACATATATTTGAATAGTTAAAATATCATTTTGAATTCTTTTTATAAAAAGTGTAGTATCAACTTTGACAATTTCCAAACCAGAGTTAATTAAATGAGATTTTAATCTATCATACCAAGCACAAGATGCTTTTTTTAGAACCATATAGTGCTTTCTTTAGTTTATATACATATTTCGGAAATTTTTCGTGTATAAATAAAGGAGGTTGTTCCACATATACTTGTTCATTTATAAAATCGTTTAGAAAAGCACTTTTTAAATTCTTTTGAATTTTTTTTATATTGAGATGACATGCAAAAGCAATAATGTACGAATTTCCTTAAGACGAGCTACATGAGCAAATGTTTCTTCGTTATCAATTCACTTCTCTTGATTGTACCCTTGAGCTATCAATCTTGCTTTATTTCAAATGATATTTCCATTTATATCTACTTTATTTTTATAAACCCATTTAGTTCTAATTATAGATTGATCTGAAGGTCGTGAAACAAGTTACCAAACTTTGTTTCTTTCAAATTGATTGAGGTCTTCTTGTATTGCTATAATCCATGATAGTTCTTCTTGCATTGCTATAATCCATGATTCGTCATTTGCTGCTTCTTAATAATTTTTCTATTCTAATGTTGAAATGAATGCAATGTGTCTCATTTGATTTAATTGATGTCTAGTAGATACTCTTGTATTTAGATCGCTAATGATGATGTTTGGAGGATGATGTTTTAAAATACGAGGAGGTGATCTTAGCATATTTATTGATTCATTTTGACTATTTGAAACTATATTTTTTGCAGTAGATTATATTATAACTTCTTCTTCTTCATTATTTTTATCAGCCAAAAAGTTTCATCAAAAGAAACATGTAGACTTCCTTTTATTGTATTTGTTCGTTCATTAAAATTTTATGGCTTTACTTCGATCTGAATAGATAGTAAATATTTTTTCATCAGCTTTTGGATCAAATTTTCCTAGATTATCTTTTGTATTTAAGATAAAACATTTTGAACCAAATGGTCAAATATATGATACTTTAGGTTTCTTTCCGTAAAACATTTCGTAACAATTGATTTTAGTCATTGGTTGTAATGTTACCCTATTTAGCACATAACATGCTGTTATTATAACTTCGGCCCAATACTGCTTAAGTAAACCACTACTGTTTAATAATGCACGAGCACATTCTTGTAATGTTTGATTTTTCCTTTCAATGACTCCATATTGATATGGTGTTCGTGGAAATGAACATTTATGACTTATTCCTTTATTATTACAAAAAATTTGTAAATAATACATTTTTGAATTCCCCATCGTGGTTACTACGAATATTCTTTATTTTTAAATCCATTAGATTTTTAATTCATTTGGCAAAAATCTTAAACATTCCAAAAGTATCGCTTTTATGTTTTAAAACTAATGTCCATGTATATCTTTAAAAACCGTCTACAATTACACAAACATACTTATTGTGATTAATTGAACGAATTTGAGTAGGGCCAAATAATTCTAGATGTTATAATTCCAATAGTTGTTTCATTGAAATATTATTATATTTAGAAGAACTCTTCTTTAATTTTCCAAATTGACATGCATCACAAAGATTATCACTTTTATAATTAATTTTTGGTAAACCCCTTGTTACTTCATTTTTAGCTAGTTTATTAATATATTTACAATTATTGAGACAGAGTAGTTTATGCTATAATCGCAAATCATCGTGTTTTACAGTTAAACACAAGTCGGATCTTTGTTTAACATTCAAATTTAAGATATATATGTTTCTTTTTCTAAATCCTTCAAAAATTAATCTTTTATTATTATTATCAAGTATGTTTCATTCTATCTTTTTGGAAATTAATTTGAAAACCTTTATTACGTAACTGACTAATGCTTAGGAGATTATGATTTAAATTTTTAACTAATAAAACATTAGAAATAATAGGAGAATTAGATATGTCGATGTTGATAACTTCTCTAATGCCAATGATGTATCCTTTTGAATTGTCACCAAAAGTTACTATGCCGGCATCCATATATGTTATATTGGATAATATGCTTTTATTTCCCGTCATGTTCTTGGAGCAGCCACTACCAAAATCCACTTCTCGTTTTGTTTTCTCTTTGGGTACCTGCAAGGTAAAAAGAATTAATTAGTACCCACTTCCTACGTTAGGGTCCTAAATATTAAGAAGGGAAGGCAACCATACCCAAGTGGGTTTGGGGCCTTCAAAAGTATAATTTGTGTTATGAACTACATTCTTTAAGAAATTTTCAACATGCTTTTGTCTAATAAGTTTATTATTAGATTAGGAATCCATATTTTTTACTTCCTTAGGTTTCAATTTTTTATTATTAGTCGTCTTTTTGACCTTTTTAAAAAGAAAACTATAGTTTTGGGTTTTGAATCCATTTTAAAACCTAATCCATTCTTATTTTGAGAAGGTTTGGAATATTTATTCGATTTTATTAATTTTGTTTGCCTTTGTTGAATTTTGAAACATTCGAAGTAATCTTTTCTAACTCACTTTTGAGTTACGAGATTTCATAACGTTAAAATTCTATATTACTTTCTAAAGTTACATTTTTATTAAGAATATCATTATTTTCTAGCTTAACTTTTCCTAATTCTTTTGATAATGAATCATTTTCTAAAGAAAACTTTTTGCATTTGTCTTGAATGTTTTCTAATTCTTCTTCTAGAATGATTTTCTTATCTTTTAATAATCCTGTTTCAATTTCCATTCGGTTCGTCTTACCGATATATTCTTTATTTAAAATTTTAATGCTCTAAATTTATCATCTAATTCCATGCTAAATTCTAAGATTTCATTATAAGTAAATTCAAGACATACTATATCCATATCAGCCATAAAACATACATTAGCTTGTCCCGCATCACTATCACTATCACTGTCTCGTGAGGAAGTATTTGAATCATCCCGGGTGACTTGAAAATCTCTCCTTTTCTTTTTGAATTTCTCATTTTTTGTTTCTTCTTTTCATTATTGAATTTTGGACAGTCTTTCTTCATATGACCAAATTCGTCACATTCATAACATTTGATTAAAGTTTGATTTGCGATGCTTGATTTTCCATCTTTTTGAAACTTGGTCATCCTTCTAAATTTCTTGAATTTGGTGCAATTTTTGGCAATAAACACGATTTCATCTTCATATAAGTCTGAATCTTCATTGTTTGTTGGAAAAGATATATTTTTCTTCTCATTGTTTTGTCCCTTTCTAACCTGCAGGTTAGCTTCATACGACATCAAGTTTCTTATTAATTCTTCAAATTTAAGTTGTGAAAGATCGTTTGACTCTTTTATTACAAAAACTTTTCTTACCCAAGCATTTTTTAAAGAGTTTAAATTCGTGTAACCAAATCAAAGTCTATAAATTTGACTCTGAGCGACATGAGATCGTGTTGGATAGTCTGAAACCTATAGCACATGTCACTTATAGACTCATTTGCTTTTATCTTAAATGAAGAAAGTTAATTCTGCAAAATTGAAATTTTTGATTGCATGACTTTTGTAGTGCCTTCACGTGTTACTTGTATAGTGCACCATATATTATAAGTAGTAGTGCACAACATGACACATGGAAATTCATTTTTATATAGTGAAAAAAAGGACATTCATAGCTTTAGCATTACTAGTAGCATTATTCCTTTGTGCATCAGTCCATGTGCTAATATCAGTGTTAGTTGCTTCATATCTAACTTGTGTAGTCTGCCATATTTCTAAACCATTTGCTTCCATAAAAATGGGCATATGTGTAGACCAATATGCATAGTTAGAACCATTAAATAGTGGAGGACATGCAGTTGATTGTCCTTCCTGAAATGTACATGCCATATTAGATATGATACAAATACATGTTATTATAAGTTCATACGTGGATTGTGTGTATCTAATTAGGCAAGTGTAACTAAGAATATGAAAGCTAGAAGTATAAAGCAAGTAAGGTAATAAGCGATCACACCATATTTTTATCTTGGTTCGGACCTCCTGTCCTACGTCCAGTCCAGAAGATCCCATGCGGCTTTCTAACTAACTGATCAACCCTCTTTTCGCCCGCAGAAATAGGCTTACAAAAAAATAGTTTTCTTTAACAAGAATTTGTTCGTTGCAACACTGATTTTGACTGAAAGATACATAAATTCTCCTATAATCTCCTTGATCATACATTCAAGTTGAAGTGCTTTTGTTTATAGAAAAATTTTGTGCATATTGAATAATAGTTGAATTCTTAAGATTGCAAGAGTTTATAGAGAATATATGATAGATTCAGAAAAGATTAGAAGCTCAAACTCTTTTGTTTTCAATCTATTTATAGAGATTGACAAGATATTGCTTTTGTATGAAAAAACTTTTCAGTCGAATAATTGTGTTCCTTGGTAATCATAAAATAGGGTTTTAGAGAAATAGATGTGTCTTTTCAATTTGGAAGTGAATAGCACGTTGTCACACATGACAGACGTCTGACCTATGAGGACAGATGTTTGTTCATGCACTTTGTAATTTGTTCATTTCATCAAAAATAAATTGTCCCCAATTAACTCTTGTTCCACTAAAGATAACATACAATGCTCTATGTTCAAGATCTTTTATTTGTTCATGGCTTCCTAGATGGGGAATGATTATATTATTAAGAATGCGTGTAAGGAGCCTAGCTTTAGGGCATAAAATCTTTGTAGTAAATTGTGGCATATTATCTTCCCAAAGTTGTTGTATGACAATATCCCTCGGTTTAAATCACATGTCGGGAATGTCATAAAGATTTTGACTAGTGTTCGAACATTATAGAATAGTCCTATAGTTTCGAGGATGTGTCGAACCGTATTTCCATAGACAATCGACCATAGCCAATCATTTTCATTCTCGGTATTCCAAATGGTAGAACTATCTAGGTTAACATAAAATATAAATACCCAAAGTTGATCAAGTTTAATATTATTATGTGAGTATGAAATAAGTGTGTCAAGGTCAGCATCTTAACATAAACCATGTAATTCATATAAAGGAATATCTTGAAGAGAATAGAATGAACCCATATGTATATTTTTCTTTTGGATTTCCTTGTATTGATCAATAGAAAAAGGAGCATTATTCATCCATTTGTGGGTTTGAGAACAAACTTGAGGATTGTGTTCAGGATTTTCTTGGGGGTTAGATGAAGATCCTTCCTCTCTCTTCCTTATTGTGCCACTTTACCCTTAGGTGTCATAATTTTGGTGATTTTGAGTAATTAGGTTTAAGGAATTTGAATTTCGAACAATAGAAATGAAAGAGGAGAAAGAAAATTTAGTGTTTCGGTTATATATAAAAACCGACGATTCGAATTTCAGGCGTTTGGAATTGTTTTCAGACATCTGAAATAGGGTCAAGATGAAACCAAAAAGATTTTTCAGACATCTGAGGTTTATTTGCAGACATCTGCAAGGACAGATTAAAGCAGATTAGTACCCAAAAACTATTTTAGATGTTTGAATATTTTGACATATGTATGACAGATGTGTTTTCTGATCAATTTTTTTTATCCCGAGAACATTTTCAGAAGTTTGCTCAATTATTTTAGACATTTGATCTGTCAAAAATGTTCTGCTTGAAAGTTATTTCAGATGTCTAAAGGTTGTGGTAGACGTTTGATTATTCCAGTTTTTGTGTATATTTGAATGTTTGTGGCAGACGTATAAATACAAAGTCGTAATGCTTTTATTTTTCTTGATCGTTACAATAGATCTACATTAATCATTTTAGTTGATTGGTAACCATAGTGGTTGTGTTGTAGAAAGTGATGATGGTCCATCATCCCGTATTTTTTTGGGTGTAAGCTCCTTTTCCGAAGTTTCGCAGAGATGAGAAAATTTCTTATGTAGACATTTTTGTTGTTGTAGAGTATCTACACATTGCATAGAGTTCTTTTTCAAGAAAATTCAGATGTTGAATGGTGCCTTCTTGTTTGTAGTACATTTCTCATTGCGCATTCATCATTTCACGTTGATAATGAGATATTTCATCTAATTTTTTCTTCGATTGTTTGCTTGTCGTTTTAGTAGTGGAGATAGTCCCCATTTATTTATTTATTTTGGAAAATCTTGTGATGGAAGAAAACGTGGAGGTGAGAGTGTTTTGATTGGGCTTGAATCAAACGAGGTGAATTTTTCAGAAGACATGACGTGTATGAAAAAATTGTTTTTAGTTTTTGTTTTGGTTTTTAATGCTATTTATAGAAAAAAAAGGTCATTGTAAACTTGTGAAGAGACAATTCCTAAATATTGTATGGTCAATAAACACCAACTATTTTATTTGTGGATAAAAAGTAATGTTTATTTTTAGATTAAAAAAAATCAAATTTTGTTATGTTAATTCAGAGATAGAACATATCCCTAGATTACTTTGTAGTTTAACAAATGTTTGTTCACTTGAAGACGTACTGTTACTCTATTTAAAAGGTAGCAAGCCATAGCAATAGCCTCAGCCCAAGAATGTTTTGGTAAGTTATTTCAATTTAACACTACCCGTGCACATTCTTGTTACGTGCGATTTTCCTTTCTACTACACCATTTTGTTGTGATGTGCGAGAAAACGAAAAATTGTGGTTGATTTCCTTTTTATTACAAAAATTTGTAAAAAGTTTGTTTTCATATTCTCTACCATGATTACTTCAAATAAATTTTTTTGGAATCCATTTGATTTTTTATTTTCTTAGCAAATTTTTTAAACATATCAAAGGTGTCAATCTTATGTTTTAAGAAAAGAGTCAAAGTGAATCTCAAAAAATCAGCTACTATTCTAAAACAATTTTTTTGTGATTTATAGACCGTACTTGATTTGGACCAAATAAATCTAGATGTAGAAGTTTTAAAGATTGTTTTGTGGAAATATCATTTTTAGATTTAAACGAGCTTCATTTTAATTTACCAATTTGACATGCATCACATAAAATTTTCTACTTTATAGTTTATTTTATATTATCCTTTTACTAACCCATATTTTGGTAATTTATTAATATACTTGAAATTTATATGACAAAATCGCTTATGCCATAACCATGGATAATCATATTTGGCTGTTAAACATAAATCTGAATTTTGTTTTACATTCATATTTAAGATGTAGATATTTTATTTCTAGAACCTACAAATACTAGGTTACTATGATTATTATCAATTATATTGCACTTATTTTTTTCAAATTTTATTTGAAAGCATATATCGCAAAATTGACTTATACTAAGAAGATTATGTTTCAAAATTTCAAGTAACAAAACATTTGTAATAATATTAGAGATTTAAATACTAGAATTAATGACTTCCCCAATGCCGAAAACATATTCTTTTGATTTATCTCCAAAGGTCACCGTGCCTCCATCAAGATATGCTATATTTGACAACATTTTTGCATTTTCGGTTATATGTTTGGAGCTGTCACTATCAAGTATCCATTTCTCCTTATTTTTTATTTTGGGTACCTACAAGATAAAATAATTTAATTGGTACCCACTTCCTTCGTTAGGGTCCTAAATGTTAGGCGGGGAAACCATACATACCCATGTGGGTTTGGGGATTTTAAAAGTATAATTTGTGTTATAAACTACAATTTTCATTATGTTTTTGTCTAATAAGCTTACTATTAGATATAGAAATCCATATTTTTTTTCTTTAGGTTTCAAAAATTTTTTATTAACAGTTGTCTTTTTGACCTTTTTATAAAGAAAACTGTAATTTTTGGTTTTTTAATCCTTTTTAAAACCTATTCCATTCTTATTTCCAGAAGGTTTGGAAGTTTTGATTATACTTTCTAAATTTTGTTTTCCTTTGTTAAATTTTGAAACATTTGTAGTAATCTTTTCTAACTCACTTTTGAGTTCTATGATTTCAGAATGTGATATTTCTAGATTACTTTCTAAAGTTATATTCTTATTTAATATATCATTATTTTCTAGTTTAAGTTTTCATAATTCCGTTGTTAGTGAATCATTTTCCAAAGACAACATTATGTGTTTATCTTGGATATTTTCTAATTCTTCTTCTAGTATTGTTTTATCATCTTTTAACATAACTATTTCAAGCTCCATTCTGTTATTTTAGCTACGTATTCTTTATTTAACTTTTTGATTTGTTTTTAATTATCTTCTAATTCTATGCTAAGTTCTAATAATTCATTATAAGTAAGTTCGTGACATACCTCATCTGTTTTTGCCATAAAACATACATTAGCTTGTTTTGAATCAATATTGCTATCACTATCAAACGAGGAAGAGTCTGAATCATCTCAGGTGACTTGAAAGACTCTTCTTTTTGAAATTTTCATTTTAGCTCTTCTTCTTGTCATTGTTGAGTTTTGAACCTTCTTCATATGGCCAAAATCATTGCACTCATAGCATTTGATTGACGTTTGATTTGCAGCACTTGACTTTTCATCTTTTTGAAACTTTGTCATCCTTCTAAAATTTTGAATCTGTTGTAGTTTTTGACAATAAAGACGATTTCATCTTCATACAACTATAAGCCTTCTTTATTGGTTTGAAAAGCTATGTTCTTCTTCTCATTGTTTTGTTTATTTCTAGCCAGTAGGTTAGCTTCATAGGACATTAGATTTCCTATCAATTCCATCACTTTGAATGTTGAAAGATCATTAGCTTCCTCTAAAGCTAATACTTTTATGTCCTACTCAAATGTTAAAGAGTTGCGTATTCGAGGTGCTAAATCAAAGTTAGTGAATAATACGCCTAGTACCATTAGATCATGTTGAATAGTTTGGAATCTCGAATATATATCAACTATAGACTCATTTTGTTTCATTTTGAAAGATGAAAATTGATTTTGTAAGAATGAAATCTTAGTATGCTTGACATTGGTAGTACCTTCGTGTGTTACTTGTAAGGTACGCCGAATGGCATATGTAGTGTTGCATAACATGACTCATGAAAATTAGTTTTTACCAAAGCACAAATTAGAACATTCATAGCTTTTGCATTATTTGAAACTGCGGTTTATTGTGCACTGATCCACATACTCATTTCAGTGGTAGGTGCTTCGTTTTTATTTTGAGTGGCTGAATGGATTTCTAATATGTTAGCTTTTATAAAATTTGCATACGGTTTGACCAATATGCATAGTTAGACCCATTAAAAAGTGGGAGACGTGTTGTAGACTGACCTTCTTGAGATATACTTGCCATATTAGTATGATACAAAAACGTGTTACTGTATTTTGATCAAAAACCGTGCTATGATACCAATTGAAATTCTATATGGGTGGATCGTGTAGTGTATAGGCAAGTATGTATATATATGATATTAAGTACAAGATAATAAAGTAAATGCAAATATGGAAGAAGCACACCAAAATTTTATACTGGTTTGGACCTCCCATCCTACGTCCACTCCTAAAGCATCCCTTTAGAATTATATTCTCAATAAACCCTCGCTTCACTCAGAGGAACAAGATTGGTTACAATAAAGTTTTCTTTCCAAAAGTGTGCTCTAATACAAAATGAATATTGACTGATCACTGCGCGAACTTCCAATATATCTTCGAAGTAGTATTTGTTATGCAGTGCAGGAGAATATGAAGATTAGTTGATGATGTGACTTTCTAGAATGCTAATAGATAGATTTCAAGAGTAATAATATAGAAATAGTTTAGGTTTGGGAAATAACACTGTTAATGGCAATATGGGATTGATATCTTCCGTTCCTTCTCTTTCTTTGCTTTCTTTCTTTACCACTTCGAAACGCTCTATATCATCTCCACGCTTCTCTCTCTCTCTCTCCCCCATCACTTGGCTTGATATTGATCCTTTTCTTTTGCCTACGTGGTGTTTTTTTTTAAATCCTACTTCGAATTTTAGTTCTAAACTCTATTCCTCTCGCTTTTTTATTTTTTCTTCACTACTTAGACTCCGTAACCCTATTGTACTTCTTCAACCGTCCCGATTTGTAATGTGGTGGCCTTCTAGGTTTCTTTGGAAGTCTATGAACAGGGTATGGCAGATCTTGATTCCTTTATTGTTCGATAACCAATAATGTGCCACGCGAGGTTTCTTGGCAAGTTCGAACCACATTGCCAAGTGGTAATATTGTCTGGTGTGTGTCTGGCCTTCGCCAGGTGGTTTGAGGATGATAAGGAATTGTGAAATATCTGTGCTTCCTTTGTGGTTTTTTTTTTTGGGAATGCCTTGATGGGTTTCGACTTATTCAAAGCTGGGATGTTGGTAGCTTCGTGTTGCTTCCATGATAGGCAGTAACTTCCCGAACATGGGTTTGGTTTCTCATTTCACTCAACAGTCGGGAATGCAGTCTCCTTTACCTTGTATCTGGTCATTGTCTCTTCCAAGTGAACTAATTCTTTGTCACTATATGCTGGAATTTTGGGTTGCTATGGGCCTAACTATGGTTTCTTGATATTCAATGTCGACATGGTTGTCGACTTGTTGGTACCATTTGTTGTTTTAGTATTTTTTGGTTGTGGTATTCTGTTGTTTGTGTCTGGAAAAATTCATTAAGTTTTAGGATGTTGCTGGTTGTATGCAAAATGTCACAGTTAGAGGCAATCTATAACAACCCGCTTTTTCGACCGCTTCAAGTCGGTAGTTAAAGCAACTTAAACTGCTCGAAACGACAGATTTTTATTGCTTATGAGGTTTAACATAATCAACACACAAAATCACAGAAAAAAATAGCAGCGAAATAAATTTTATATATAAATATCAGAGTTTACAAATAGAATTTGTTATACAGCGAAAGCAATTTAATTTTAAGTAAAATAAAAGTTTACAGTTTTGTCGATCGCACGCGTATGCGTCTTCACATGCAAATTAAATTAATTAATAAAGGTTTAACTAGACATGTAATCCATGTTATGAATTCCTAAACATTATATTTTGAACAAACACGGAAAGAATTAAAGACGATACCAAAGAAATATACATTTATGTATTAGAATTTATTTCCTCTAGAACGTACACATTATTTTAAATCAATCTTTCACCAGAAATTAATAAATTTCATTAGAAATATCATAAATTTTATTTTTTAACCACTTTAAATTAAATAATAAAATTTAGTTCAACAACTTAATGCTCAAAATTTATGGGATGTTACACAATCTATTTTGTTCGGTCATGGGTGTATTTTGTTAGCACTGCTAGGCCTTCTTCTGCTTTGGCAAAATGGTGAAGTGTAATCCTCTCGACTGCCAAGGTCTGGAAGTTTGGGTTTTTGGCTTACTGGCTGCATTTACCTGCTGACCTGCAAATATGTTATGTTCATCAAGATGAAATTTTCCATGTAACCTGGGTGATATTCGTATCTTCCTTGATATCTACCTTGAAATCTGCCATGTGATGCACTGCCATGTAATATCCTTAGGTCCAACGCCGGCTCCTACAGCTGTTGGAGTTGACGTTTGTGATGCTTGGAGCTCTGTGCTACGATATTTTGCAAGTGGGGTGATGCATTGTTTTCAGTACATGGCCTAACTTGTTGTACTTTTATGCATGAAATGTAATTCCCATCTCTCTACGTAGAGTGTCTTGGAATAGAGAACTCATAGTAGTCTAGCAAAATGGATAGCTTCTGTACTATAATTCTTCTAGGATAGAATTAGTGGATGACCCACTTTAATGTCGTATGTAGCGGGCGGTCCGCTTTAAAAACATAAATAGTAGTCCGGCAATCAACCAAACTTCTGTAACTATTATAATTATTATTTGTAACAATAATACGTGTTACAAATCACTATAAAAACTGGTCGGCTTTGACAAAAAAGAATATAGAAATAGTCGGGTAAACCAGATTAGTTGTGGTTCTCTAGAAACTTGATGCTTTATATAGTTATGAGAAGTTGTGTGGTGGTGGCCATTGCTGATCATCCAAAGGTTGCCATGATTGATGGTAAAGAGTTGCACTGAAGAGAAGCAGAAATGTATTTTGAAAATGTGACAGTTTCAATTCAATTCTTCTAGCTGAAACCCAAGTCAGATGTCTAGAAATAATTTCAGACATCTGAAGCCTACTTCAGGGATTTTCCCGAGTATATCAGCAGACATTTGAACATAATTTCTGACGTCTGATACTTTGTATCAACAATTCCCTATCCATTGTGTGTATTCTTCATTGCTTTAATTGTTTTGCTCTATTTTGTATTTCCTTTGCTTGATATATTGCTATCATGTCTTATCTTATAGATAGTCTGCATTAATACGTATGTATGTATGTGTGTGTGTATATGATTTCTGTTGTATAGTTGTTGAAATCGAAACGGTATAATGGATTTCGAATAAATCCCAGTCCCAAAATAAAAACAAAATTTTCTCTTTTTTCTAGTCCTAATAATACAACCCTAAAAGCTGATTATATAGATGAATAAAAAACCTCGACCAATACCCTAATTGAGCCTTAAAAAATCTCCAAAATATATCTTGTAGAAAACTCGGTAAAAAATATAAAAACTTGGCTCAGACGTCTGACTAGGGTGGTCAAACGTCTGACCAACCTCTCGAGTTTATTTCTATCATCAGATCAGACGTTTGAGCTGAAATAATGCTCAATTCCTGTCCTTTTCAACTACGTCTTGCAATATCTTGAATTACTAACTCTGAATCTTTCGCCATCTTCAACGTTATGTCATTGTAATATCACCGATTACAACATCATTAACTACAAAAAAAAGTTTCTTTCTCATAGTTTTATCATTTTTTAAATAGTAAATCAAGAACCTCAATTGCTAATGTGAAAGCATCTAGACATCTCAGTTCAAAATAGTATAATTTCCCTAATTCCTGATTTTTTATCATAAAAATATCATTGGATCACTTGCACACTGCCTCGTTATTCCAATATCATCCACTACTGTTATCCGTCAAATCTTTGTACCAAGACTGGTTTAAATTACATCCACTTTTTTTCCATTTGTGGTTGATGCAACTATAGCAGTGAGGGTGCGTTTCGTTTACTTTTGAGTTTTCAATCTTGTGTTTTCATGGTTGTTTTCAATTTTTCGTTTTGAATATTTTCACTATTTCTCAAAATGTGTTTGGTTATTCTTTTTTCGAAAACAGGTTTTTAAAACTAAAAATTGAAAAATGTGTTTGGTTTGAAATATAGTTTTCAAAATTTGAAAATTTGAATTTGAATTTTGGCAATTGAAACATATACTATTCAAATAGTCGCCCCCAATAATATATACTATTCATTTTTCATTTTTACATGAACATACTACATGCTGTAAATCGAACAAAAAACAAAATGAAAAATTCAAACATAAAGAAGTTAAATAAAAACAACTGTTAGTATATCAAGCTGCTAATTAAAAACTATAATATATGAAAGACAATAAGCTGAATTCTAAACATAATTATTAAATATTAAAGAGAATACAATATTTTAAACTACATATGGTCGAATTGTACATGAATAAAATTACAATCAAAAAGTTCATAACATAGTTTTAAATATAAAATATAAGAGATAAGCTAAATAAAGAGAAAGTTGAAAGAGAACAACTCAAGCATCTATCATTATAAAATGATATTTATATAAGACATAAATTTTGTAAGCAACGCGCTTCAGATGTCTTCCAAGTTACGTCTGCAAACGATAGTAAAAAAGCAGGACAACTACTAAATCACAACATAAAAATAAATAAAAATAAGAGCACCTGAACTACTCAACTATGTTACTCAAATAAAGATGGAACGAATTATTAAATTAAAATAAGATTGTATATGAACTATAAATGACGAGTAGTTACATACTCGTTGCACATCTGTGTGGCTATTTGTTCCCCAACATATCTCATTTGACTCGATTGACTAACATTAAACTGCACAAATCCTTGTTCATGACTTTACTCCAACGTGGGTTGAAATACCATGTTTTCACATGAATATTTAGTAAATAGAGTATCCATCATGTGCTCTTCCCGAATAAAGTTGTGTTTTGTGCAACATGTAATTGGAATTTGTCTTTGTTTAGAAAGTGGGAAATTTGTCATCAACTTTAAAATAGGAAATCTTGCTAACTCCAATACAACGCTCAATAATGTTCCAACCTGATGAATGTCTTGTTGTATCTAACAATTCTATGTTTTTTGTTTAATGATAACAAACATATATTAATTATTATAATTCTGTTTGTAATTGTACTGTTATACTACATCACACACAGAATATAATATTTATGTTTAAATAAAATACTACTGCACAAGAATTTAAATAAGTATTTTATTTAAATATAATATTTTGTTTCAACATCTCAACAGTACAAATTTATAACTCGACTATTTGTACATTTCACTATAATACATTTCAAATTCAATTTCTTTTGATACATCCGTTCCTCACTACAACACTCAACACTCGGGTACATTTTATATTCACTCTTTGTTGTACAAATTCATATACTGTTTCATTTACTGTCACTTGTCCTCTGTCTTCTGCCAGCATCATAGTCAATCCAGTCTTCTATTTACCTGTCACGAAAAGAAACACACACAGAGCAATCTAGAACATAAATAATTTTAAATTCTATCAGATTTAATTTTTATTTTAAAAATTTATTTGCCTTAAAATTTTGGTGTGTTTCTCATTATTTTTCATGTCTTGATCTGATTTATATGTACATCCATCTGTGACTAGACTACTTGAGATATTCACTGTAAATACTACAACTAGACATCCTCTGTAGTGCTTATATATATATATATGTATGTATGTATATGTATATGTATATATATTCTGCACGTGCACTATACATGTACACACATACATGTGTATGTATATACACATAATTTTGTGTAGGGGCAATATGGTCGGAAAGGGACAAATATATCGAATATGATATGTCAGGTGAAGCTTGACAACATTTTTATGCTGCAAGTATACATGAACACGCAACAATGCATATATGAAGCCACACATATATACACACATACATGTCTACATACATATATGTATAAATGGATAATGCACAAGGCA
The DNA here is from genome assembly GCA_030737875.1 of Allium sativum. Taxonomy (NCBI): domain Eukaryota; kingdom Viridiplantae; phylum Streptophyta; class Magnoliopsida; order Asparagales; family Amaryllidaceae; genus Allium; species Allium sativum. Next base: position 1,043,473,777 of record CM060913.1, read on the forward strand.
ACAGAGAAAACCGGCAAGTATTCACAATATCTCAAGACCAAGAGTAAATGGTCGAGTACAAGACAAGCTAAATTGGTCAAAACAAAGTGATTCCATCAGACATATACATGTTGTTCAACTGTACACAGCAATTAAGAATGAAGCACAAGCACAAGTGAATTTGGAAAGTCACAGGTGGCATCAGCAATGAAGAAACACAAACAAAACAGTCAATAATCTCAAAATATTATTGGGGGCATATGGAAAATATCTATTAATCTGGAACAATCCCTATCATTAATAGAGTTAATGCTTAAAGGAAGGCCAAGGTATTTAACAGGAAGATTACCTTACTTAAAATTCAACAGATGCAAAATATCATGTTTATTACTAGCATATTTGCTGAAATAAATCTTACTTTTGCTCTCATTGACAGCTAACCCTGCATACTTTTCCATATTTTTTAAAATACTGTGAACAGCAATAGCACTAGCTTTGTCAGCCTTAAGAAATAAGAGCATGTCATCAGCATATAAGAAATGTGTAATGTGAGGCTTGACTCTGTTAATAGGTTTAATGTTACCCCTGATCACTTCAATATCCATTTGCATGGAAAAGTATTCCATAACTATTGAGAAAAGGTAAAGTGACAAGGGATCACCTTGCCTTATCCCCCTATTGCTATGAATAAAACCTTTAGGGGAACCATTAACCATGACTGAGTATGTTACATTGCTAATGCATTCCTTTATCAGAGCACAAAACCTGTTGTTAAACCCCATTTTTTGCAGAATATAAATGATAAAACTCCTGTTAATTTTATCAAAGGCCTTATGCAAATCAATTTTAATACACATAAGGTTTTTATTCCTCATGTTAAAGTTCCTTATTAGCTCATGAGCTAATAAGGAATTTTCAGAAATCAATCTGCTTGGAATATAGGCACTTTGATAATCAAAAATAGTAAATTTTAAAAAACTTTTCAATCTATTGCAAAGCAAAGAGGAGATAATTTTGTAAACAAAGTTACAACATGCTATGGGTCTGTAATCCTCTAGTCCAGAAGGGTTTTCCACCTTAGGAATTAATGTCAGAAAAGTATGGTTTGTGTTCTTCAGTAATTTACCTGTACTAAAGAATTCATTTATTGAATCACACAAAATATACTGAAGCAACCGAATGTGTTTTATAAAACTTAGCACCAAACCCATCTGGACCAGGACTTTTGTCAACATTAGCATTAAAGATAATGTTCTTAATTTCATCCTGCCTAATAGGGGCCAAAAGAATATCATCACTATTGTTGTTCACAATATATTTAAATTCTAAATCAGGAAAAATAGTAGGATAATCATTGGTATTGTATAAGGAATTGGAATAACTAATAGCCTCTGACTCAGTATTAGAGGCTTTGTTAATTATATCACCATTAGCATCTATTAATTTACGAATATTGTTCCTATTTTTCCTTCATGACATTTTGGTGTAAAAAAAATTACTGGCTTCATCTCCAGCAGTCAACCAATTTACCTTGGCTTTTGGTTTAAGATTAACAGAATTAATATGAAGAGCATTAACCAATTTGGCCTGAGAATTTAAAAAATTCTCAACCTTGGACTTGTCTGAGCTATCTTTGTCAAGATCGTTTTGGTACCTCTCACACTCATCCCTAATAGCTTTAATGTCATTACTGTTTCTAGAAGAGTTCCAACTTTTAAGATTAGTTTTAACAATCTGCAAAGTTTTATTGAATATTTATTGAGCAGTTCCAAAAATATTATTATTAAAAAGCTTAGAAACAACCTCTTTGTAATTATGATCATACACCCATCCATTCACAAATCTAAATGGAGCATTGCTACGAATTTCCTTATCTGACTTAAAAGAAACTAGGATGGGTGTATGATCACTGGTGTTTTGAGGCAGGGTGCAACACTTAATATTGGAGAAAAGGTTGATGAGATTCTGGTTAAATAAGACCCTGTCCAGCTTGCAATGAATATTCCTGAATTTTCCAGACTTCCACGTATATTTATTGCCATAGATGATAGGTTCTATTAATCCAGATTTCATCATAAAAGTAGCAAATTTTTCTAATTTTGAAAAAGGAATAGTATTACCTCCCTTTTTTTCAAAATAGTGAAAAACTATGTTAAAATCCCCCAATAGCATCCAAGGCTTTTTAGTAATATTACTGAACTGCTCAATGCAACTCCATAACATATTTCTGTCATTTTCAAAATTGGAAGCATATATAAAGGTGGTAATAATTTCCAGGCCACCTTTATTTTTAAATGTGCAGTGAATATACTGCTTATCAATGAAATAATTGATGAGGGTCCAAATGGCAGGATTATGAAAAACCATAATTCTACCATTTCCACCCATCAAATTATTATTAATAATGTTCCAATTTGAGAAAAATCTAGTTTGCAGATCATTAATCCTAATATCATTCAGTTTATGTTCAACTAAGCCTAGAATACTAGGCTTGTACTTGTTCATAAAGTTGACCAAGTCTAACTGTCTAGCAGGGGAGTTGAGTCCCCTAATGTTCCACACTATGATATCCATAAGACTAAAAAATATAAAATAGAAATATGAAAATAGGGATATCACCTATCTAAGGTGGACCAGTGCTTTTGTTGCTGTCCCCTCGTCCCTCTGGCTGTTTGCCACTCCTTTTAAAGCTGGTGTTTTCAGCAGCTTTGAGTTGTTTTCCCATTTAGAATTCTGGCTGATGTATTTTTGTTTGAAATCATGATCCATTTTTCCCTCTGTGTCTTCTACTGAAATTATGTCTGTTAGGCTTTTTGTCCTACTCTTCCACTTTTTTGGTGATGCAGGTTTAGAGGACTTGGAACCAACCAATGCATGATTGATTTCCTTTTGGATGCTGTCCTCATTAATAGGTGAAGATTTAGACGGAGCGAGGCTTTCAGCCAACAGAGATTCATTAGTGAAGATGGGATCGGGCGAAAGCAGATCAGCGCATTCAATTTCTTTTCCTTTTGTTTTTATTTTTTCCAAATTTGTAATTAAACTTGGATTCTGCTTTGGGGGTGAGGATCCAATGACCTGAGCTTCTGAAATCCCCCCTATGCTTTTTTGTTTTTCAGTTAATGCAGAGATTTGATCATTCAATTCTAAAGATGCAGTGAAACTGACATCTTTAGTTTTGCATTGATCATTTTCTTGCTGCTTGCTTTGGCAAAAGCTTACAGAATTCTGCATTTGTTGGATTACTGGTGATTCTGAATTACCCAAATTTGGGATGGAAACGTCGATATTCATGTATTCTTCCTGATTAAGCGCCTTTTCATATGCATTGATTGGAGGATTTTAAGATAATCCTTATGGACTAATTCCTGAGTTTAAATCTTGTTCAAAATTTGTAACTTCCTTTGGTGATTCTTTGTTGTATAAGCAGTTTTTGAACGAATCACCAAAGGAAGTTACAAATCTTGAACAAGATTTAAACGCAGGAATTAGTCCACAAGGATTATCTCAAAATCCTCCAATCAATGCATATGAAAAGACGCTTAATCAGGAAGAATACATGAATATCAACGTTTCCAACCCAAATTTGGGTAATTCAGAATCACCAGTAATCCAACAAATGCAGAATTCTGCAAGCTTTTGCCAAAGCAAGCAGCAAGAAAATGATCAATGCAAAACTAAAGATGTCAGTTTCACTACATCTTTAGAATTGAATGATCAAATCTCTGCATTAACTGAAAAACAAAAAAGCATAGGAGGGATTTCAGAAGCTCAGGTCATTGGATCCTCACCCCCAAAGGAGAATCCAAGTTTAATTACAAATTTGGAAAAAATAAAAACAAAAGGAAAAGAAATTGAATGCGCTGATCTGCTTTCGGCCGATCCCATCTTCACTAATGAATCTTTGTTGGCTGAAAGCCTCGCTCCGTCTAAATCTTCTCCTATTAATGAGGACAGCATCCAAAAGGCAATCAATCATGCATTGGTTGGTTCCAAGTCCTCTAAACCTGCATCACCAAAAAAGAGGAAGAGCAGGACAAAATGCCTAACAGACATAATTTCAGTAGAAGACACAGAGGGAAAAATGGATCATGATTTCAGACAAAAATACATCAGCAAGAATTCTAAATGGGAAAAACAACTCAAAGCTGCTGAAAACACTAGCTTTAAAAGGAGTGGCAAACAGCCAGAGGGACGAGGGGACAGCAGCAAAAGCACTGGTCCACCTTAGATAGGTGATATCCCTATTTCTATATTTCTATTTTATATTTTTTATTCTTATGGATATCATAGTGTGGAACATTAGGGGGCTCAACTCCCCTGCTAGACAGTTAGACTTGGTCAACTTTATGAACAAGTACAAGCCTAGTATTCTAGGCTTAGTTGAACATAAACTGAATGATATTAGGATTAATGATCTGCAAACTAGATTTTTCTCAAATTGGAACATTATTAATATTAATTTGATGGGTGGAAATGGTAGGATTATGGTTTTTCATAATCCTGCCATTTGGACCCTCATAAATTATTTCATTGATAAGCAGTATATTCACTGCACATTTAAAAATAAAGGTGGCCTGGAAATTATTACCACCTTTGTATATGCTTCCAATTTTGAAAATGACAGAAATATGTTATGGAGTTGCACTGAGCAGTTTAGTAATATTATTAAAAAGCCTTGGATGCTATTGGGGGATTCTAATACAGTTTTTCACTATTTTGAAAAAAGGGGTGGTAATACTATTCCTTTTTCAAAATTAGAAAAAGTTGCAACTTTTATGATGAAATCTGGATTAATAGAACCTATCATCTCTGGCAATAAATATACCTGGAAGTCAGGAAAATTCAGGAATATTCATTGCAAGCTAGACAAGGTCTTATTTAACCAGAATCTCATCAACCTTTTCTCCGACATTAAGTGTTGCACCCTGCCTCAAAACACCAGTGATCATACACCCATCCTGGTTTCTTTTAAGTTAGATAAGGAAATTCGTAGCAATGCTCTGTTTAGATTTGTGAATGGATGGGTGTATGATCATAATTACAAAGAGGTTTTTTCTAAGCGTTTTAATAATAATATTTTTGGAACTGCTCAATACAAATTCAATAAAACTTTGCAAATTGTTAAAACTAATCTTAAAAGTTGGAACTCTTCTAGAAACAGTAATGACATTAAAGCTATTAGGGATTAGTGCGAGAGGTACCAAAATGATCTTGACAAAGATAGCTCAGACAAGTCCAAGGCTGAGAATTTTTTTAATTCTCAGGCCAAATTGGTTAATGCTCTTCATATTAATTCTGTTAATCTTAAACCAAAAGCCAAGGTAAATTGGTTGACTGCTGGAGATGAAGCCAGCAAAATTTTTTTACACCAAAATGTCATGCAGGAAAAATAGGAACGGTATTGGTAAATTAATAGATGCTAATGGTGATATAATTAACAAAGCCTCTAATATTGAGTCAGAGGCTATTAGTTATTTCAATTCCTTATACAATACCAATGATTATCCAACTATTTTTCCTGATTTAGAATTTAAATATATTGTGAACAACAATAGTGATGATATTCTTTTGGCCTCTATTAGGCAGGATGAAATTGAGAACATTATCTTTAATGCTAATGTTGACAAAAGTCCTGGTCCAGATGGGTTTGGTGCCAAGTTTTATAAAACACATTGGGTTGATATTCAGTATATTTTGTGTGATTCAATAAATGAATTCTTTAGTACAAGTAAATTACTGAAGAACACAAACCATACTTTTCTGACATTAATTCCTAAGGTGGAAAACCCTTCTGGACTAGAGGATTACAGGCCCATAGCATGTTGTAACTTTGTTTACAAAATTATCTCCTCTTTGCTTTGCAATAGATTGAAAAGTTTTTTAAAATTTACTATTTCTGATTATCAAAGTGCCTTTATTCCAGGCAGATTGATTTCTGAAAATTCCTTATTAGCTCATGAGCTAATAAGGAACTTTAACATGAGGAATAAAAACCTTATGTGTATTAAAATTGATCTGCATAAGGCCTTTGATAAAATTAACAGGAGTTTTATCATTTATATTCTGCAAAAAATGGGGTTTAACAACAGGTTTTGTGCTCTGATAAAGGAATGCATTAGCAATGTAACATGCTCAGACATGGTTAATGGTTCCCCTAAAGGTTTTATTCATAGCAATAGGGGGATAAGGCAAGGTGATCCCTTGTCACCTTACCTTTTCTCAATAGTTATGGAATACTTTTCCATGCAAATGGATATTGAAGTGATCAGGGGTAACATTAAACCTATTAACAGAGTCAAGCCTCACATTACACATTTACTATATGCTGATGACATGCTCTTATTTCTTAAGGCTGACAAAGCTAGTGCTATTGTTGTTCACAGTATTTTAAAAAATATGGAAAAGTATGCAGGGTTAGCTGTCAATGAGAGCAAAAGCAAGATTTCAACAAATATGCTGGTAATAAACATAATATTTTGCATCTTTTGAATTTTAAGGAAGGTAATCTTCCTGTTAAATACCTTGGCCTTCCTTTAAGCATTAACTCTATTAATGGTAGGGACTGTTCCAGATTAATAGACATGATTCAAGGTAAACTAGATGGTTGGTCTAGCAAACTATTATCTATTATTTGGGGGCATATGGTAAAACAGTCAATGAACAAAAAATGACGATAACAATCTTCTCCTCACTTGGTCATATGGAAGCCATCAAGTATGTAGAAGGAAAATTCGTGATATGAAATATAATGGTATAATTTTTGTTCCCTGTATAACAGAATAATTTGCAATACAATAATACAATCTTGTATTCAGAATAAAAAAGAGTGAAATATTCTATGTCTAAGAACAATTTTGTTCCATATCACAAGGTTTTGTGCAACATATCAATTTCCATCACTCTATATAATGAAGGATGGAGTCATTTTCTTCTTTTACAGAATCCTTTCTCCGTTAAGTATTCATTAAAATTTAATCGGCTCCAAAATCATCACTCATTGTAACAATGCAGTGAAGTCAAGTATACTCTAATTGATTTGTAAATACAACTCAAGCACTTTATTTTACTGTAGTAGGTTCACTACCAAAACATACTATGCATTGAAGTCAAGTATATGATAATTAAATTAAATTAAATTGCATTGAAAACCAAACCTAAAACCTGTTGTAACAAAGTCTATATGAACTAGTTGAAGTAGTAGCTTCGTTTCAAAAAATTTATAAAACTTTTTATTTTTCATGCAAATAGTCTGCCTAACAAATCTTACAACAAAGCTACAAAACTGCCTACAGTACCATCATAGCACATATAGAAAATAACACAGCCCTACGGTCATTAAAATAACATAATGTTATGATAACTACATCATGCAATGAATAAATGGAGACATTATTTTGGTATATTTGAGGAAGAAAATACGAAATACAGCAGAAGCACATCATACTACAAACAAGTAATATATAAATTTGAATAAATACCTAGCAAAAGACAGAAGTTCCTGCCATATAAGTGGTCGTAATATCCTTTAATACATCATCCATTTCTCCAAACAAGCATCAAAATTGCCTATCTTGCTACTTATTTCTTATGTTAAGATGAGCATTATAATGGTATATTTTATTTATCCTTAATCAATGCAGGTTTTTATTTTGGAGTTAAAGGAAAGATATAAATGAAAAATATGTTATGAAACTTAACAGTTATAGCAGAATAAATTAGTATTGTTCATTTTCTTCGTTTCAAAATTTATTGGATTTGACATTAACAAAGTCTATATGATAAATTAAAGTCTATACAAACCTAAAACCTGTTGTAATAGGACTTCTTAGTAGATTTATTGGATTCCATTTTAGATACCAAGTGATATCGTTTCAAAATTTATATACTATAAGAATTATCATAATAATCTTTGAGAAAGGGAAAATAAATAAATAAAGTCACAAGCATGTCTTTTAAGAAGTAAAACGTGCTTATCAACATGAATGTGGGATGGCATGCTGTGTTTAATAAAATTAAAATCGAAGAAAACATCAATAACACCACAAATCGCCTTGTCGATCAGGATTGCTCATACCTAATATACATGAAATCAATTTAAGGAAGGGAAAGTTTAGCAATTTGTGTCGCCACGGTCCTGACTCCATAAACCACGCCTTGTCGCCTTATATAAATAACTATTAAGGTGATAAACTATATTGTCTTTGTAGAAGAAAGGCGACACGCACTATGAACCTTATGCAATGATGGATATTAATGATGAAAATGGATATCGATGACACACGTTACTTCAGTATTTTGAATGAGGGATCTCGACTTCGTTCTTTTGTTAAGAAAAAACAATGAAAGCGACACGGAACTTATTATGGGATGCATGCTTGAAAACCAAACCTAAAACCTGTTGTAACAAAGTCAATATGAACTAGTTAAAGTAGTAGCTTCGTTTCTTTTTTTATTTTAATGTAAGATTGTTTTACACATGTAAGTATAACACATACTTTGACGACTAAGCAACTGGTCCGGAAACATATTTCACTGGAACGATATATACTAAAACATTAATCACAAGCCATGCATTATTTCATGAATTCAAGGACCGTACACTTTTAAGTATATTACTATTACCTTAAATGGACTATCTTAACACATACTGGGTCTAATCTTCTAATACACCCAAACAAAAAGCAATGCCACTAAAGTATGTTTCAGTCGAGGGAATACAAGGGAGTTGTTATTGACACTCCAAATATTGTTAAGGGTAGGTCTTTTTTTTTTAAAATAAATTTTGTTAAGGGAAGTACCAATGGAGAAAGCACCCCCTTAACAAATAAATATTATTTTACCAAATTAGTCTTCTTTACATTAATCTCTTTTTTATTTGTTAATCAAAAACATTTATATAGTATATTAGTCAACTACATCAGATTTTTATATCAAAATATTAACAATTTCATTTGTCAGATTAGATGAAAAAAAAATATCGTTGATAGGAAATCGATATACATATATCGAACAATTAATTTTTAATACGTTATCACATTCTTTTTTCATACCATTATTTCTCCTCAAACAATCGCTTTTTTTGTTTTCAAATAATTTAGGGATTTGGTTATTTGCATTTGAAATTGATTTGCATTTGTGATAATAACTGATGTCATTACCAGACGTTATTACGAGGGTAAAAGGGAACGTAAAAAATTAAGTGCATGACCCTCTTAACATTATTTTTTATGATTGGAGTATTTTTAAAATTTGATCTCCCCTTAACAATATTTGGAGTGTCAATAATAATGCCCAAATATAATGCAAAACACTTGGTTCAAATCTGAAAGGGTAATTATGAAACAACAAGAGACAAATCTAAGCATGCAAACCCATTATGAAGCATTATAATACCAAGTAGTCATAAGCATTATATGAAAAATTCATTGACGCACATCATATTTTAGTACTACCTACTGATTGCACAAATAAATCGGTATCTGTGACTCTACTTTGCTCACATCATCATTGTGACCGCAGCAACACAGGGAGAATATCTATATATCATGCATGGAAGCCTCATGCTCGTCTCCGGTACAGCTACTCGTGCATTAACAACTAACATGTCTCTAGTCTGCTCGTGAGAGCACCCAGAGTAATAAAAAGAGACATAAATCTCTGAGTCAGACAAAAAGTCTGGTATGAGCAATAAGCAGCAAAACAGAACAATAACAGGTATACTAAACCATACCTGAACCTGGACCTGCAACCAAAGAGTTAGCACTACATACCGTACAATACTCTATGGTACCAATAAACAGATTGTAAAGACCCGGAAATTCCCGCTCTTTGAATCGACCATAAACCACACAGGTCTGACCCAAAGGTTGGAAATCTTCGAATACTTTAACTTTGGGAATACAATACATCAGAACCATAACAGCAGACTTTTATTACATTATAATAATGTTACATCAGAGTACAGAATATATCAGAGTACATTGAAATAAAATTACAGCGGAAGGTAAAATTACAATACTTTTGATTAAATAAAATACGGTAAACAGCGGAAGACTACTAAGCTCTGGACACAGCTTTAGGCTTCGATCCAGGATCCTGCTAAAGAGAGAGATATCTGCAAAAAGCTACTCGACTGCCCGTGTGGAAAAGAGGGCACCCGAGTTTGCAAAAAGTGGAAACAAACAACGGGTCAGTCGTGGGACTGGTGTGAGAATTCTTAACTAGTTTAACTAATAAGACAAATCCAAGGACCACGCCACTTTCGCGGAACGGGTTTACTCCTATGGATTGCCAGTGCATAAACCAAAGTAAATCGAGAAATAACGCAATGTCTTTTTGGAAAAATGAAACCATTATAAGACCCAGGTCCCATCACACAATGCAACGCACACCAGAGGATAGGGTTTTACCTTATAATGGTCAAAGGATGCTTGATACGTATAAAACGGATTTGATATTATTATTAGTGTATATATGTTTTAATAAAAAGATTTGAATCATAAGTATCAATCCTAGACGGCATGGTTACCATATAGCATGTCGCCAATACTAGTTCTACAATCAAAACCGCAAGGGCGTATTGGAAATTTGGATTCCATCATGAGTCGAGGCTAGGGGCAAGCTCCTCTCCGATTCGAGACACTCTAGCAAATGCCTCAGGATCCCCCGCAGTGAACCCTTGGATCTTCAGGGCCGGTCCCCGCCTATGGGCAGTGGATTAGTTATGCCTGAACACACGCTTCCCGGTCCCTTTGGACCTATAGTATGACCACCAACGGCCTATAAAAATAACGAGGCGCCTCAAAATCCATCATCCACATAAGTAAAATGTCAGGGCTGGCAGGTCGCTGACACTACTCTAGCTAGAAAGAAACGTGTGCACTCCCTGCAGTCCATATCCCGTTTTTGACTCATACCGGGGTGTGAGGCTCGCGAAGTCACGATATACACAAAGCTATGCCTAAGTAGACTATGCTTTGATCATCAACCACAAGGCCCTGCTTTTCAACAAAAGCCTTGATCATTGCATCTTAGTACGCCACATTGTCAGTCCATACTATACCATTGATTTCTGCCAATATATAACCTCTAAGCTCATATGTCTCAGAGAAGGGTGTTAATCACCAAGCAGATATGTATTAACAGAGATCAACGAATGTAGTATAAAGGGCTACAACGTCAGACATACATTCCATTTATAAACTTATGCCCTGGGTCTGGACGAAAGTCAAATCCGTACAAATCAACACTACGTCCGGATAACTACCATCTTAGCCCCGTCTTGGGAGCAAATCAATCAAGGACCTCAACACTAGTTACCCCTTCGATGTGAAGATCGTCGGTCTTCAATCGCCGTCTTCAACTCTTAGATTTAGAACGTCGTGTAATCATTTGAAATGAGATTGAACTCGGTCTTTTCAAATGATTCTCGCATATATATACATATATAATTTGAAAACATTTCATATCGTTATTAATATTTGATAACGACCTATTGCTATTTTTATTTATATAAAAATAGCTCGAATAAATTTAACGACGCTTCGGGTCAATGGGCGACCCTGGCGCTGTTTTCAACCAAACTTGATTTACACATATCTTGAAATCTAACCGTTGGATTTTGACGAAGTCTATATCGTTGGAAAGATCTTCCCAAAGCGGTCCTAACGGTTCCAGTTTTGGGAAAATCCGACGGTCGGATCTTTCTGTATAACTGTTTGAAGTCGATACGCGAACTACCGCGCGCGATTCGTTAAATTAAGTTTATATTATATATATATATATATATATATATATATATATATATAAAATATATTCCTTTAAATTCTCACATTTATATTTTTGTCCGCCAATCCTAATGTGACAAAAATGATGTTTAACCATATATATAAATTTATAAAAAGTATATTTTTGTCCGCAAGTTCTAATGCGACAAAAATTATGGTTTAACTATGTACACATTTTAAAAAGTATATTTTTGTCCGCAAGTTCTAATGCGACAAAAATTATGGTTTAACTATGTACACATTTTAAAAAGTATATTTTTGTCCGCAAGTTCTAATGCGACAAAAATTATGGTTTAACTATGTACACATTTTAAAAAGTATATTTTTACCATGTATATTCTTATATAAGAAATTATACATTCAATTTTATTTTTCCTTTACATAAGGAAATATACATTTAACTTTATTTTCTTTACATAAGAAAAATATGTTTCGTTTTCTCTTTCAACATAATATGATTAGTTCATAATTTCTAATGCAACATAATATGATATAAATGTTAATTCTCTTCTTATTTAACAAAATAAGATATAAAAGTCGATTCTTTTCTTATTTAACAAAATATGACAAAAATGTTAATCTTTTCTATTTAACAAAATATAACAAAAATTGTTAATCTTGTATAATTCATACTTTGAAAACAAAAGTGTTGATTCTTGTATAATTCATACATTAAAAACAAAGTGTTGATCTTGTTCCTTTATGATCCAATTAACCAAGATGTTAATGTTGTTCTTTATAATCCAATAAACAAAATGTTAGTTTTTGTTTCAATTCTATTCAATAACAAAAATGTGAACTTTGTTTCATTTTTATTCAATAACAAAATATGAGTTTTTGTTACATTTTTATTCAATAACAAAATATGCAATTTTGTTTCATATATGTTCAATAACAAAAATATGAGATTTTGTTTCATTCATATTCGATAACAAAATATGAGCTTTATTAACCATTCTTAAGTAACAAAATATGAGTTTTGTCAACCATTCTTAAGTAACAAAATATGAGTTTTGCCAACCATTCTTAAGTAACAAAATATGATAAGTTTTGTCAACCATTCTTAAGTAACAAAATATGATAAGTTTTGTCATTCATTCTTAAGTAACAAAATATGACAACTGGGTTTGTCAATTCTAAAATAAAGTATGACAACAAGTAAATTTTGGTTTTTGTTCTCATTTTTATTTATAGATATACATTTGCTCTTATTTCTAATATGACAATTTTTAACACAAAAAGGGGTATTTTTATTCTACATCTCTAACACAACAAGTTTGGCATTTTATACTAGTACCACAAGTATAGCATAAATGATAAATTTATGTTTCTATCGTAAATGACGTAATCTGGCTTCTAACATGATTGACAAATTTTGTCCTAACACAAATGACAGATAAAAATAAATTTTACATATTCACATTTTTCTATGAATACTAATGACATATAAAAATGACTATTCTTACTCGCACACAAATTCAATGTTTAACTCGACAAATAAAACGAATACCTTATTTGTTCACAAATCCTATGTTTAGTTCGATAAATAAAAATGACTACTTTAATTTGTCTACAAATCTAATTCAGCATGACTAAATAAAATGATACTTCAGTTTGTCGACAATTCTAATTCAACATGACTACATAAATGATATCTTTGCTTGTCGACAATTCTAATTACACATAAAAATGATAATTTTTATGCTGACTATTCTAATTCACTCATAACAAACGAAAACGATAACTTTATGTTAACAACTTATATTACCACTTAACATATAAAATGATGATTTTACTTTAACACATAAAAATGATGAATATATTTGTTGACCGTTTCAATTTAACAAAAATGATATTTTTTTTTCATCATTCCATTTCAACAAAGCATGATAGTTTGGTTTCAACTAATTACCCTTTTAACAAAATGTTTATTTTGTCTTCTGAATATGCAACTACAAATTTAGTCTTTTAACTACAATGTTTATTTGCATCTAAACATGCAAATAAAATAAATATAATCTTTAATAAATGTTTTGTTGCAACTAAATTTGCAAACAAGAATGTATATTTCCATTTCTAACTAAAATACAAAATATAAATATCATATTTGTTTGCATCTAAGATTGCAAACAAAATATAGCTCTTTAAATCATAATTTGTCTACAAAAGTGTTTGTTTTGTTTTGTTTTCAACTCGTGTAAACTGACAAAGGTGATTATTTACAATAGTGAATGAAAATAAAAGAACAGTTTCTATTTCAACTATACTAATTGACAAGAATAAATGTTTTTATTTAACTACACTATAAAAACAAAATTGGCCATTTTGTTTTTAACCATTCTATATTGACAAAAGGAGTATTTTTGTTTCAACCTTTTTAATCTACAAGAATGTTTATTTTTTTGTTTGTTTCAACTAACCAATTTGACAAAAATGCTTGTTTTTGTTTTAACTAACAAATTTGACAAAAATGTTTTTATTTAATATTGCCCCCAAATATAATATTGATAACGGTGTGTTTTAATCTTGTCTTTTTTTATTAACAATTAAAATGTTAATAAAATTTTGGCTATATATATTATTGATCAATATATTGACAAAAATGATTTATTTTAACCACAAATACAGATATAAACTTTATCATGTCAGATCCATACAATACAGTACAACACAAACAGATCAAGCACCCAAGATTTCATCACATCACAGCACAGATTAAATAACATACAGACAGATATTTAACTGAATAAATAACTTGATAAATTATTTAAATTGAAAAAAATCAGGGATTCTCACCGATGATTTTATTTCTGTTCAGATCAGATTTGACTTTTCTTTGAATTTTCAAAGCGCTCGGTTGGTGCTCTAGTCAGTTCCATGGCCTAGCTCTTGCGAAGATGATTCCAACACAATCAGTTTCATCTAATTCTGTATTCGTATGACGGAGATACAAGCTTTTAAAATTTAATTACATAATTATTTTAATTAATTAAAATTAAAATTAAATTACATTGGTTAACCAAAATCAGGCCTCTTTCTTTCTCTTCTACATTGTGATTTACTGGAACCCGTATAACCCATGGTCGATGCCCTAGGGCTTCCTGCCGCTCCACCCACGCCGCACTAGACTTCGATCAGAGACTGCCACACGAACGCCGAGACCACGAGCCACCATCGGCCAGAAACCCGCGCCACTCGGTGGTCCTCCACCTCCGGAAATCGACCCCAAAACCGCCGTCTTTAGGCGCTGAATTCTCGAGATTTACACAACGAAAACCCATCATCCCCGTATGAATTCGTAGAGGGGAGATTGCTCTTTAATTTGGTATATGGAGTTTTGATTTTTGTTTAGAGGATTGGGAGATTTTAAGCTTTGAAATCCGAACGATATCAGCCATGGAAATGTTAAACACGGCGGCTGTAGGAATAGTTAGGGTTAGGGTTTAATTTCCATGTATTTTTATAATATTTAAATGTTGTTTTTACAATTAAATCTAAAACTCTTAAACTAATCATATTTCAGTCCAACAAAAAGTGTCCCTAGGCAAATACCCACGTTCCGGACCCAATGGAACAGGTCTCGAGGCCCAATTCCAAAGTCTACTACCTGTTTTATTTAATTTTATATTTAAATCATTTATTTATTAAATTTAGCTGTACATTTTAATTTACCGGGGCCACATACGGACTCAGAAAATTACAGAAAAATTACATTTGGCTATGTTTTGACGATACGGTTCTAACGAAACTAATTTCGTCGAATTCTGAGACTGTTTGAAAAATGGCTATTTTGAAGTCGATTAAAATTGACCGAAACTGACAAAACACAATTTCTTTTGCCACGCTCACATATGAATTCGGAAAATTCTAAAAATTGAAACCTAGCAATAATTTGACATTCCGGTTCCAACAAAAGTGGTTTCGTCGAAAACAGAGGTCGTTTGAAAATTGATTATTTTTCAGTGGCTTTAATATTATTTAAAATGAAAATTTTAAATTCTGGCACATTTTCCAACAAAATTCTTTAAAATAAAAATTTTAAATTGGCCCTGATTTTCCGGGTTGTTACAGTCTCCCCCACTTAAAATCTTTTCGTCCTCGAAAAGGAACGTAGCTAAATGTTGTTTAATTATTTAACCAAATTTTAATTTTCTTTTATTAATTTTATTTGTTGACTAACTTATCAAATATATAAATACTTTTATATATTTAAAATCATATTTTCAAAAATAGATTATATATAATTAAAATACGTTAATTGTAAGCTTATCACTCTTAACTCATCCTAGGGCATTACTAACCCTATCTCTAATGAGTTTTCTCATTCTAGGATACTGCTGATCCTATCTCTAATGAGTATTCTTATTGGATATTACTAATCCAATCTCTGATGAGTCTTTTGTTCAGTTCTAACGAGTTGTACCCCAAAGATTTGAGCTAACCAGAGCTCTGATACCAACTGTAAAGACCCGGAAATTCCCGCTCTTTGAATCGACCATAAACCACACAGGTCTGACCCAAAGGTTGGAAATCTTCGAATACTTTAACTTTGGGAATACAATACATCAGAACCATAACAGCAGACTTTTAGTACATTATAATAATGTTACATCAGAGTACAGAATATATCAGAGTACATTAAAATAAAATTACAGCGGAAGGTAAAATTACAATACTTTTAATTAAATAAAATACGGTAAACAGCGGAAGACTACTAAGCTCTGGACACAGCTTTAGGCTTCGATCCAGGATCCTGCTAAAGAGAGAGATATCTGCAAAAAGCTACTCGACTGCCCGTGTGGAAAAGAGGGCACCCGAGTTTGCAAAAAGTGGAAACAAACAACGGGTCAGTCGTGGGACTGGTGTGAGAATTCTTAACTAGTTTAACTAATAAGACAAATCCAAGGACCACGCCACTTTCGCGGAACGGGTTTACTCCTATGGATTGCCAGTGCATAAACCAAAGTAAATCGAGAAATAACGCAATGTCTTTTTGGAAAAATGAAACCATTATAAGACCCAGGTCCCATCACACAATGCAACGCACACCAGAGGATAGGGTTTTACCTTATAATGGTCAAAGGATGCTTGATACGTATAAAACGGATTTGATATTATTATTAGTGTATATATGTTTTAATAAAAAGATTTGAATCATAAGTATCAATCCTAGACGGCATGGTTACCATATAGCATGTCGCCAATACTAGTTCTACAATCAAAACCGCAAGGGCGTATTGGAAATTTGGATTCCATCATGAGTCGAGGCTAGGGGCAAGCTCCTCTCCGATTCGAGACACTCTAGCAAATGCCTCAGGATCCCCCGCAGTGAACCCTTGGATCTTCAGGGCCGGTCCCCGCCTATGGGCAGTGGATTAGTTATGCCTGAACACACGCTTCCCGGTCCCTTTGGACCTATAGTATGACCACCAACGGCCTATAAAAATAACGAGGCGCCTCAAAATCCATCATCCACATAAGTAAAATGTCAGGGCTGGCAGGTCGCTGACACTACTCTAGCTAGAAAGAAACGTGTGCACTCCCTGCAGTCCATATCCCGTTTTTGACTCATACCGGGGTGTGAGGCTCGCGAAGTCACGATATACACAAAGCTATGCCTAAGTAGACTATGCTTTGATCAACAACCACAAGGCCCTGCTTTTCAACAAAAGCCTTGATCATTGCATCTTAGTACGCCACATTGTCAGTCCATACTATACCATTGATTTCTGCCAATATATAACCTCTAAGCTCATATGTCTCAGAGAAGGGTGTTAATCACCAAGCAGATATGTATTAACAGAGATCAACGAATGTAGTATAAAGGGCTACAACGTCAGACATACATTCCATTTATAAACTTATGCCCTGGGTCTGGACGAAAGTCAAATCCGTACAAATCAACACTACGTCCGGATAACTACCATCTTAGCCCCGTCTTGGGAGCAAATCAATCAAGGACCTCAACACTAGTTACCCCTTCGATGTGAAGATCGTCGGTCTTCAATCGCCGTCTTCAACTCTTAGATTTAGAACGTCGTGTAATCATTTGAAATGAGATTGAACTCGGTCTTTTCAAATGATTCTCGCATATATATACATATATAATTTGAAAACATTTCATATCGTTATTAATATTTGATAACGACCTATTGCTATTTTTATTTATATAAAAATAGCTCGAATAAATTTAACGACGCTTCGGGTCAATGGGCGACCCTGGCGCTGTTTTCAACCAAACTTGATTTACACATATCTTGAAATCTAACCGTTGGATTTTGACGAAGTCTATATCGTTGGAAAGATCTTCCCAAAGCGGTCCTAACGGTTCCAGTTTTGGGAAAATCCGACGGTCGGATCTTTCTGTATAACTGTTTGAAGTCGATACGCGAACTACCGCGCGCGATTCGTTAAATTAAGTTTATATTATATATATATATATATATATAATATATTCCTTTAAATTCTCACATTTATATTTTTGTCCGCCAATCCTAATGTGACAAAAATGATGTTTAACCATATATATAAATTTATAAAAAGTATATTTTTGTCC
Source organism: Allium sativum (assembly GCA_030737875.1). NCBI lineage: Eukaryota > Viridiplantae > Streptophyta > Magnoliopsida > Asparagales > Amaryllidaceae > Allium > Allium sativum. The sequence continues at coordinate 1,043,492,101 of CM060913.1, forward strand.
GCAAGTTCTAATGCGACAAAAATTATGGTTTAACTATGTACATATTTTAAAAAGTATATTTTTGTCCGCAAGTTCTAATGCGACAAAAATTATGGTTTAACTATGTACACATTTTAAAAAGTATATTTTTGTCCGCAAGTTCTAATGCGACAAAAATTATGGTTTAACTATGTACACATTTTAAAAAGTATATTTTTACCATGTATATTCTTATATAAGAAATTATACATTCAATTTTATTTTTCCTTTACATAAGGAAATATACATTTAACTTTATTTTCTTTACATAAGAAAAATATGTTTCGTTTTCTCTTTCAACATAATATGATTAGTTCATAATTTCTAATGCAACATAATATGATATAAATGTTAATTCTCTTCTTATTTAACAAAATAAGATATAAAAGTCGATTCTTTTCTTATTTAACAAAATATGACAAAAATGTTAATCTTTTCTATTTAACAAAATATAACAAAAATTGTTAATCTTGTATAATTCATACTTTGAAAACAAAAGTGTTGATTCTTGTATAATTCATACATTAAAAACAAAGTGTTGATCTTGTTCCTTTATGATCCAATTAACCAAGATGTTAATGTTGTTCTTTATAATCCAATAAACAAAATGTTAGTTTTTGTTTCAATTCTATTCAATAACAAAAATGTGAACTTTGTTTCATTTTTATTCAATAACAAAATATGAGTTTTTGTTACATTTTTATTCAATAACAAAATATGCAATTTTGTTTCATATATGTTCAATAACAAAAATATGAGATTTTGTTTCATTCATATTCGATAACAAAATATGAGCTTTATTAACCATTCTTAAGTAACAAAATATGAGTTTTGTCAACCATTCTTAAGTAACAAAATATGAGTTTTGCCAACCATTCTTAAGTAACAAAATATGATAAGTTTTGTCAACCATTCTTAAGTAACAAAATATGATAAGTTTTGTCATTCATTCTTAAGTAACAAAATATGACAACTGGGTTTGTCAATTCTAAAATAAAGTATGACAACAAGTAAATTTTGGTTTTTGTTCTCATTTTTATTTATAGATATACATTTGCTCTTATTTCTAATATGACAATTTTTAACACAAAAAGGGGTATTTTTATTCTACATCTCTAACACAACAAGTTTGGCATTTTATACTAGTACCACAAGTATAGCATAAATGATAAATTTATGTTTCTATCGTAAATGACGTAATCTGGCTTCTAACATGATTGACAAATTTTGTCCTAACACAAATGACAGATAAAAATAAATTTTACATATTCACATTTTTCTATGAATACTAATGACATATAAAAATGACTATTCTTACTCGCACACAAATTCAATGTTTAACTCGACAAATAAAACGAATACCTTATTTGTTCACAAATCCTATGTTTAGTTCGATAAATAAAAATGACTACTTTAATTTGTCTACAAATCTAATTCAGCATGACTAAATAAAATGATACTTCAGTTTGTCGACAATTCTAATTCAACATGACTACATAAATGATATCTTTGCTTGTCGACAATTCTAATTACACATAAAAATGATAATTTTTATGCTGACTATTCTAATTCACTCATAACAAACGAAAACGATAACTTTATGTTAACAACTTATATTACCACTTAACATATAAAATGATGATTTTACTTTAACACATAAAAATGATGAATATATTTGTTGACCGTTTCAATTTAACAAAAATGATATTTTTTTTTCATCATTCCATTTCAACAAAGCATGATAGTTTGGTTTCAACTAATTACCCTTTTAACAAAATGTTTATTTTGTCTTCTGAATATGCAACTACAAATTTAGTCTTTTAACTACAATGTTTATTTGCATCTAAACATGCAAATAAAATAAATATAATCTTTAATAAATGTTTTGTTGCAACTAAATTTGCAAACAAGAATGTATATTTCCATTTCTAACTAAAATACAAAATATAAATATCATATTTGTTTGCATCTAAGATTGCAAACAAAATATAGCTCTTTAAATCATAATTTGTCTACAAAAGTGTTTGTTTTGTTTTCAACTCGTGTAAACTGACAAAGGTGATTATTTACAATAGTGAATGAAAATAAAAGAACAGTTTCTATTTCAACTATACTAATTGACAAGAATAAATGTTTTTATTTAACTACACTATAAAAACAAAATTGGCCATTTTGTTTTTAACCATTCTATATTGACAAAAGGAGTATTTTTGTTTCAACCTTTTTAATCTACAAGAATGTTTATTTTTTTGTTTGTTTCAACTAACCAATTTGACAAAAATGCTTGTTTTTGTTTTAACTAACAAATTTGACAAAAATGTTTTTATTTAATATTGCCCCCAAATATAATATTGATAACGGTGTGTTTTAATCTTGTCTTTTTTTTATTAACAATTAAAATGTTAATAAAATTTTGGCTATATATATTATTGATCAATATATTGACAAAAATGATTTATTTTAACCACAAATACAGATATAAACTTTATCATGTCAGATCCATACAATACAGTACAACACAAACAGATCAAGCACCCAAGATTTCATCACATCACAGCATAGATTAAATAACATACAGACAGATATTTAACTGAATAAATAACTTGATAAATTATTTAAATTGAAAAAAATCAGGGATTCTCACCGATGATTTTATTTCTGTTCAGATCAGATTTGACTTTTCTTTGAATTTTCAAAGCGCTCGGTTGGTGCTCTAGTCAGTTCCATGGCCTAGCTCTTGCGAAGATGATTCCAACACAATCAGTTTCATCTAATTCTGTATTCGTATGACGGAGATACAAGCTTTTAAAATTTAATTACATAATTATTTTAATTAATTAAAATTAAAATTTAATTACATTGGTTAACCAAAATCAGGCCTCTTTCTTTCTCTTCTACATTGTGATTTACTGGAACCCGTATAACCCATGGTCGATGCCCTAGGGCTTCCTGCCGCTCCACCCACGCCGCACTAGACTTCGATCAGAGACTGCCACACGAACGCCGAGACCACGAGCCACCATTGGCCAGAAACCCGCGCCACTCGGTGGTCCTCCACCTCCGGAAATCGACCCCAAAACCGCCGTCTTTAGGCGCTGAATTCTCGAGATTTACACAACGAAAACCCATCATCCCCGTATGAATTCGTAGAGGGGAGATTGCTCTTTAATTTGGTATATGGAGTTTTGATTTTTGTTTAGAGGATTGGGAGATTTTAAGCTTTGAAATCCGAACGATATCAGCCATGGAAATGTTAAACACGGCGGCTGTAGGAATAGTTAGGGTTAGGGTTTAATTTCCATGTATTTTTATAATATTTAAATGTTGTTTTTACAATTAAATCTAAAACTCTTAAACTAATCATATTTCAGTCCAACAAAAAGTGTCCCTAGGCAAATACCCACGTTCCGGACCCAATGGAACAGGTCTCGAGGCCCAATTCCAAAGTCTACTACCTGTTTTATTTAATTTTATATTTAAATCATTTATTTATTAAATTTAGCTGTACATTTTAATTTACCGGGGCCACATACGGACTCAGAAAATTACAGAAAAATTATATTTGGCTATGTTTTGACGATACGGTTCTAACGAAACTAATTTCGTCGAATTCTGAGACTGTTTGAAAAATGGCTATTTTGAAGTCGATTAAAATTGACCGAAACTAACAAAACACAATTTCTTTTGCCACGCTCACATATGAATTCGGAAAATTCTAAAAATTGAAACCTAGCAATAATTTGACATTCCGGTTCCAACAAAAGTGGTTTCGTCGAAAACAGAGGTCGTTTGAAAATTGACTATTTTTCAGTGGCTTTAATATTATTTAAAATGAAAATTTTAAATTCTGGCACATTTTCCAACAAAATTCTTTAAAATAAAAATTTTAAATTGGCCCTGATTTTCCGGGTTGTTACACAGATGGTGTAAAGATAACGGGGGAGGGGGTGTGCATTTCATAATGGAGGCAAACAATCAAACATAGCAACCATTCTCACATCTCTCGCTCAGTGCGTAAAGCATACGATGTCCACCACTGTCAATCACTAGACCCATTGAAGTAGTGACGGATTTTGACTTGTACAACTACTGCTACTACCAAGCTTACCCAATGGAGTCATGACCAAATCTTTACAAATGACTCTACTTCATTGGTCTATAGCTCTTTAGTCGTACCTAGGCCACTGTGGCCCTGAATCCGTTCATGTACCCCCCACACATAGTGATCTAAAGTTACAGACATCGACAACCCCTTAGCACACGTCCCGCAGCAAAACCCAACTCATGAAGTGGACTCGTAGGTTCCCAACTGGATCCTATGTACAAATTTCCCATTTGGACTGCCTTTGCATCTTGGGTTTTTAGTCTTCTCTGGATCGGTTCTTCACTTCAGTTTATGCTTCCTGTTCGGATCGTCACGCTTCAAGCCAAGCACCTCGGTTCGGATCGGCTTCACCACCTCGGTTTGGTTCGTGGGCTCCTGTCCACCTCGGTTCGTGGGTGGTTCCAGCTTCGGGTCGAATCGTGGTGATGCCTCGGTTCGGGGTCAAGCTTCCTTGGTCTGGCAGGCGGATCGGTTCGGAGAGTAATGCCCCCATCGGATCGGATTTTGCCACCATTCACGAGAGGGTCGGATCTTAGAGCTTCAGATGCAAGCAGTTGAATCGTGGAATTCTCCACGAGCGGTTCGGTTCGTCCCCACCGATCCGATCCGGTTCGGTCACAGCTTGCACTTTTCCTGCAACTTCTAGCACTGTTTATACGCCACTTGACGGCGTTTTCGACCATTCTAACTATTCTAAACAATCACAATTCATACCAAACAGTCAAAGCAACATATAATATCAACCACAAACACCAAAATGACAACTTGATAGGTTAAAATGGATCAAACATAGCCAAAATCTCATATTTTCCCTTAAGCATGTTTAAGTAAATCTAATGATATGATTATCAAAACTTAACCAAATCAACCCAAATTTCTAACAGAGGTATGAAACATCATTTCGAATTTTATAAATATTTTTCCAGAATTTATTAATGTATAAATTTGCTAATCAACACTAATTACCCCTAATTAACCGTAATTATTGAGAAAACTTGCAAATCACTCACCTTTGCCACAAATAAATTACCAAACCTGAAAAGATTCTCTGTTTGGCGCTGTTCCCAATGCAACACAGCAGTTCTAACCTTGATTTGGTGCTATTTCTCCTTAATTTGATGTTGATTAGGCTAATCTTCAATTAGAAAGTGATTTGGGGATGTTTTAGATGTTGGAGGTCATGGCTAGGTTAAGAGAAATGAATAGTGACGGCTGAAAAATGAGAAAAAGGTATTCTCCAAACCCTAACAACCCTTTTAAACTCCAAATCCCGAAATTCCCCTTTGGGCCTAGTTGTTAATCATCCGGTTAAGCCCAATTAAGCTGTTTTTTACCATCTGAAACTTGTTTCAGCCATATCTCCCAAACGGTAAGTTCATATTTCACATATGACCCCTCTACGGAAAGGTAAACCATCATCCAGATCTAATGGAAGTGGTTTCAGGTCAAAAACTCCTTTTCAATCAAATGTTATGGCCGAAACAAGATCAGCTAGGGACAAAACGGTCATTTAAAAACCGACAAAAATCATGTACATGGGAAATAACCCCAATAGTCGTCTCCCAAAGTTACATGACCATACGGCTTCGTATGTGAAAGAAATAAATATTCTACGATCCTTCGATACGTAGAATGCGGGTAGTTACAATCATCATCCTTCCCTTCTTCATCTTCATCATTTCTATCTCCTTCGCTTTCAAGATTTTCTTCCATTTTTTCTTTATCCATCTCTTCGTCTACTTCTTCTTCCTTTTCTTCTTCTTCTTTTTCTTCTTCAGCTTCTTCGACTTCCTCTGAGTTGTCGTCATCATCGCTCCTCTTCCTAGCTTCCACCATGTTCTCTATCACACTTTTACCATAAACCAATTTTAATAAATTCCACGAATCTTTTGCGGATTTTTCTCCATTAATATGACACCAAACTTCTTTATCAACGTTCTCACTCAGCACCATAAAAGTTTGAAGATCTTTCCTTCTCAAACTTGTAAATGCCACACTCTCTTTCTCCTTCATGATTTTAACATCTTCTGGCCATTCATAGCCACTTTCAACGATCTCCCATAGCCCTTTGGAGATTAACTCTTCATTCTTTCTGTTAGTTCACTTTTCATAATTTTCTTTTGTGAGAAGGAACGTATAGTTTCAACCAGGCTTTGATACCAATTTGTTAAATTTAGAAGAGGAGAATACTTAATTTTAATGGAGGAAGAACTTCTTTCAGTTTCCTTACTCACCTTTTTTCTTTACTTCCCACTTACAACAAAATAACCACACACACATATATAGCGGTTTACATAGACATTACCCTTTAAACGAATCTGACCCTTCACCAAATGGACACGACCCTTCACTGAACGGACACGACCCTTCACTGAAAGGACACGACACTTCATTAAACAGACGTGACACTTCACTTAAATAGACACGACTTTTCGTTCCGATAGACATGACCCTTCGTAAAATAGCACACAAGAAAAACAAAGACAAGTTGCCTTTTTTCGGTATACCATGTTTTAATAAAGTTTGAGTATTGGGGATATTTGGTTTACTGTATGATTTCAATGTTCAAACTCATTGGTTACTCCATAAAACTAAATTAAGCATAAAGATTGATTAGTTATTAAATCTATATCATTGGAGAATAAAAGAATGTACCCAAATTAGTTTTTTTTAATTAACACAGCCAGCAATATTACAGTTAGCAGAATTTTTTTTAAACCAAATGCACCTAGAGGATTTACATCATAATTCAAAAATAGGAGCATTCGACTAAACTACAATATAATGAATCAAAGAATCTAGCTTAGAACAACACAAAATTAAAAGCGGTCCATAAAACCCTAACCCGCGCTAGAAGGAAGAAAACGCTGTAACAAATTGCAAAAATCCAGATGATGTAGTAAAACTGAATCAAAGGAAGTATAAACGAAATAAGAAATTACGATTTTACCTGATGTTGACGATCGTCGAATTTGGGCGAAACAGTTTTTTGCGGCCAGAAAATAAAGCTACGTTATACGAATGTGTATCATTGATTCTTAAATTGTGAACCACTACCATCTTTGTAAACCAAATAATAGTGTATCAACAAGCAATGGTCATAAGAGGTATAGTTCATCGTAAATATTTTTTATTAACATTTATTTCGCACATTCTATTATTCTTCTTTGTGCATATTATTGCTCAGAAGCTGAAAGAGACAGAGATTACGGAGCAGGATTCCTTGCTTTTGGGGCAAATTTGTAAATGTTTTCTTTGATTTTTGTTGTAATTACTATTTTTCTTAATGGGAAACGATGCTTGGCCTGATTTTGTTGCTTAATTAATTAGTTCTTGTTTCTTCTTTGCTTTAGGTAAGCTTGAATTGGTGTTGTATGATATATTGGTTTGTTAATCCTTGGATATGCATAATGATTTTAGTTTGGTTGCATTTTCCTCTCGGATGCACAAATTTACTGGCCTTAACACATGTTCTTCAATTGTTTATGCTTCTTTTCATTGTTAATATAGCTCGAACGTTTGTTTTCTGATCGATATGCTTTTAGATCTATAGATCAATGCTTTATTTTAGTTTCAACCAATGTTTTGTGATTTGCCTCATCAAACAAAGATCTTTAATTGCATATTTTTATGATTTTATACATATTTATGTTTCTATTATGAACTGCCCCTTTCAAATAATACTTTATCTCATTAGCATAAGGTCAATAATATCAATGGTATATAATTTAGTCCGTCACACCTTGAATTCCAATTAGATGAAATATAGATTTGGAATGGCTCACTACAAAAATTTCTGGTTCTCCTACGCCATTTTGGCGTAAGTATGGCGTAGGAAACAACAGTTTCCTACGCCCTACCTACGCCATAACTAACGTCGGAAAATCTAGCGTGACAAAAATATTCTCTACGCCTTTCCTACTCCATGCGTAGTATGGTTTCCTACGCCGTTCCTACGCCAGATGTTTCCTACGTCGTTCCTACGCCAGATGTTTCCTACATCGTTCCTACGCCAAATGTAACGGATATTTTCTACGTTGTTCCTACGCCAAATGTTTCCTACGCCATATTTTTAGGTTATAATTGTCCTACGCCATGCCTACGTCGCACGTTTTTCTATGCCATTCTTACACCCTATTTGCCATGCATTGTCTACGTCGTGACGCGGTGTAAATATATAAAATTATAGATTTTCCTACGTTCTTCCTACGCTTTGTAAATATTCTTTGCTATATTGTTGTCGTCAATTTATATTTTAAACCACCATAGATAAATGCAATAAAACCAAATAGAACCAAATCAACAATATTATTAATATATATTCCAACGAAAACAATTTCATGATAATTAAATTTGATAAAGAATACTAGTAAATCCGAATACAGCTGCCCATAAGTGTAGTCGACATCAATAAACTTTACATAACATGCTTAAACAAACTACTAAATTCATGCATAACATAAAATGAACTTTAAGATTTTTCCTGGTTGGATTTGATTTGCATTTCTGACTAAATGCCGACACACTAGATTTTTGAACTTTGAAAACGAATTAGTTCTTGATGCCATCTTTAGTGTGTTTAGTTCCTCCTTCAGCTTAGTTCTTTCCTGTGCATTACTCGCTTACGCTTTAAGTAGCATCTTTATGCCTCTGCATTTAATTAAACTTTAGATTAAACAAAATTCTACCAATGATAATTAGTGTTGATGGCAATACTACTGGAAATCGTTAATTAATGGAACATAACATCTTGTCAGTATTGTGCAATTCAAGAAAAAAGTTACATAATAGTAGGGCCAAAAAATAAAATTTGTCATACTTTTATTTACACTTCCACCATGTACGGCTACATCAATACAACTATGACTACATCAATATAACTATGACTAATTTAAAATTTTGAGTTTTTTTAATCCAAATTCAAAGTTCAGCAAAATAGGGTATATCTAAAATGTATAGCATGCAATACAAATGAATGAAGTAATAATAAACTATATCCTCACTTTGAAGAACAATCTTGATACAATTGACCAGAGATCAATGTCCTTATTAGTCTTTTAAACGGAAGCCTCATCAGACAGAAGATTGGACCTCCAATATTTGGTTTCTGTTAGCATATCACCAGCGAAGATCTATACTAAAATCTATGCTATAAACTTCCAACCAGAAAGAGAGGATCTATGATTAGAAATTATACAAGAACCCAACAATATAACATCCGTGGCTTCTAATGTGTGACTTTAACAACTCTTTTACCACCTGGTGATTAACAAGGGATGGTGGTCAATACAATTGCATCAAATCATATTTTCCAACAACCGTTTGCAACATTTTGGATTTTATGAAATTAAAGCTACAGGATTTACTTTCACTTGTAAGTGAATAGCTAATAGCATTTGATAAAATTCTGGTTAAAGATATATTTATAAAAGTATTCTCGTTTATGAAGACCTCATCTCCACCAAATTATTTGAGTGACCATAATCCACTTATGGTGTACTTGATTCAGACTTTTATTGGCACTCAAGTATGATATATTAATTGGAGTAATAATGAGTAACTAACTAGAAAATCAAATATTGGAGTAATGATGAGTAATACCCAAAAATTCAAGAAATTTCAAGGTACCCCACAAAGAATCCTTAATGTATCGGCAAGTATCCCAAGAGTAATACCCCATGTTTAGGAAGCTTGCATCGTCCGTGCACTTCAACACAGCTAAAACAATCTGCATTAGCAAGATCATTGAAATTGTAAATTTAGATTTTTAAACATTCAGATACAAATGTTATTAATATTCTCTGATAACCAATTTCAGGTGCATTACCGTCTCTAATTAAGAATACAAAATTGAAGTTTTTAGTCAAGGGAAAGGTCTTATTGCTTAATGGTGGCATGATCATATACAATTAGTATCTATATACTACGACCTAAGAACCAAAGATCAAAGCTGGTGGAAATAAGAAAACACATGTGTATAAAGACAAGTACCGTTATATAGTATCATGTTCACACACCATCCATCCACCCACATGTAATTACAACCAATTCCAAACCAGGTATAAATGATTGTTTGTCAGGCACAACACAAGCAAAAGCCAAAAGAGACTTGGTTTAACCCTAACCAGGTACTCATACTATGCCTCGCCCCCAAAAAATTGTACACCTGCACAGCAAGCATACATATATAGGTTTGTCCTACATACACTGCCACTGCTTTACCAGCCACCACTACTCCAACCACCAGCACTGCCACCAGCGCTGCTCCATCCACCACGTCCATATCCACGACTGCCACCACCTCCATAATAGCCGCCGCTGTTGTAACGACCTAGATTTCGCCCGACCCCAATCTATCGCAAGATCGATTAAGACCGTTCAAAACCCGCGTACGTTAACTTTGGGCATACAACGCATCAGAACAACAACACAGACTTTTATAACATTAATAATAAATGTTACATCAGAGTATAAAATATATCAGAGTACATCAATAAATAATACAGCGGAAGATACATTTAAAATAAATTAAATACATTGCAGCGGAACTAATCTCAGCGGAAGGCCATCAATATTCTGGACTCAGCTTCAGACTTCAATCCAGGATCCTGCTTAACTATATCTGCAAAAAGCTACTCGACTGCCCGTGTGGAAAGAGGGCACCCGAGTTTGCAAAGTGAAACAAACTACAGGTCAGTCGTGGGACTGATGTGAGAATTCTATACTTAACTTATCTAATAAGTAGGCTAATCACGGGACCACGCCGCTAACGCGGAACGGGTTTACTCCATTGGATTGCCAGTGCATAATTAAAGTAAATCGTTAAATAACGTAATGCTTTTTAGAAAATGAAACCATTATAAGACCCAGGTCCCATCACACAATGCAACACACACCAGAGGATAGGGTTTTACCTTATAATTGTCAAAAGATGCTTGATACGTAAAAACGATATTATTATTAGTGTGTATATATATATTTAAAACATTCAAATATAATATCAATCCTAGACGGCATAGGTACAATATACTATGTCGCCGTATATAAGTTTACAATCAAAACCGCAAGGGCGTATTGGAAGTTGAATTTCCATCATGAGTCGAGGCTAGGGGCAAGCTCCTCTCCGATTCGTGACACTCTCGCAAATGTCTCAGGATCCCCCGCAGTGAACTCTTGGATGCGGTAGGGCCGGTCCCCGCCTATCGGCAGTGGATTGGTTATGCCTGAACACACGTTTCCCGGTTCCTTTGAACCTATAATATGACCACTATCGGCCTATAAAAATCCGAGGTGCCTCAAAATTCATCATCCACATAAGTAAAATGTCAGGGTTGGTAGGTCACTGACACCACTCTAGCTAGAAAGAAACGTGTGCACTCCCTACGGTCCATATCCCTTTTTGACTCATACCGGGGTGTGAGGTTCGCGAAGTCACGTTATACACAAAGCTATGCCTAAACAGGCTATGCTTTGATCATCAGCCACAAGGCTTGCTTTTCAACAAAGCCTTGATCATGCATCTTAGCATGCCACATCATCACTCCATATCACACTACCAATCCTTTGCCGAAATATATGAACGGGTGTTAAGCAAGAGAATAAATTCTCCGCCACCAAACATGCATACATTCGACAGAAGATTAATAACATGATATATAATGGAGTACGATGTCAGACACACAATCCATTTATAAGCTTATGCTCTGGGTCTGAGCGAAATCCAAACCCGTACAAATCAACACTACGTCTGGGCAACTCCTACTATTACCTTATCATGGTAGCGAGCCATTCTAAGGCAACAGTCATCATCGTCCATTCGATGTGGAGATTTGATGGTCTTCAATCGCCGTCTTCCAATCTTGGATTTTTAAACGTCGTTTAATTATTTGGAATGAGATAAACTCGGACTTTATAAATAATCCTCGTATATATATATATGTTGAAAATCCTTCTTACACATTAATAATTACTTTTATTAACGATTCATTCCTATTTTAATTATTTAAAATAATTAAATTTTTATATAACGACGCCTTAAGTCCATGGGCGACTATGGCGCTGTATTCAACCAATTTTAATTTTTACATTTCTCAGAATCTAACCGTTGGGTCTTAACGTAGTATATATCGTTGGAAAGATTTTTCCAAGACGGTCCTAACGGTTTCAGTTTCAAGAAAATCCGACGGTCGGATCTTCTTGTATGGCCATTTAAAAGTACGATTTCAAAACGCGCACTTCCTCGCCCTATTCGTTTAATTTTAATATATATATATATATATATATATATATATATATAATCATTAAATCGTAATAACGTCGTTTGATTAAAACAACGCTTTACACAATTACCGATACTTACTAAACTTTGATTCATTTGAAAATGAAGATAATATTACCGCATCTTAAATTCATTCTTTCCTTACATTGAAAAATGTAAATTTTGATACACTCAAAATCTTTAAATTACATATAAAAAAAAAAAAAAAAATTCTAATGACAATGCAAACTCTACTCTTAATTCACATTGTGAAAACATGATTTGTAATTACAATGCAAACACTACATCTAATTTACATATAAAAATATATTTTTTAATTACAATGCAAACACTACATCTAATTCAAAAATAAATAAATTTTATTTCTAATGTTCATTCTCATTTTATGTTACAAATATATATAAGAAAAATGCAAATTTTATCATACAATGAAATTGCATCCTTTAATTGCATAGAAAAATGTAGTTTTGCCATACGGTATACTTTCCTATAGATATTACATATAAAAATGTAATATTTAACACATCATGTAAATTCATGTTTTAATTACATATAAAAATGTAAATTTTATCCTATGGTGTAATTCCCTATATAATGTACATATAAAAATGTAGATTTTAACATACGATGAAATTTCCATGTTGATTACAAAAAAATGTATTTTTTAACATAGGACATTAATTCACTTTTATAATTTGCATATAAAAATGTAAATCTTGACATACGATGGAATTCATTTGTTAATTACAAAGAAAAATGTAATTTTTAACATACAGCATTAATCTACTTTATAATTTACATATAAAAATGTAAATTTTGTTCGCTTGCCAAATTTATATCATAGCTACATTGGGAAATGTAAATATTTTTCCAAAAATGTTATAATAAACATTCATATCATAGTTACAAATAAAATATAATTTTCATTTTCATCGCCAATTGCATATCATTGTTTCAAATAAAAATGTAAATTTTATTTGCATAGCAAATATTATATATTTAGTTCAAATTAAAAAAAAATGTAATTTCTATTTGCAATGCAAGTTCTCTTTCTAAGTTGCAAAATAAATAAAAAAATGTAATCTTTATTATCAATGCACATTCCTACTTCTTATTACATATAAAATAAATGAATTTCATTTCTCATGTTCGTTCTCCTCCTATGTTACATAAAAAAAATGTGAATTCTACCATACGATGTACATGCATCTTTTAACTACATGGAAAAATGAAAATTTTGTTTCAACAAAATTGTACGCACAAAGAGGTCATTTTTGTTCTCAACAAAAATCATTTCATTAACACAACATGACGGTGTAAAATGTTATTTCCCAACTTAACACGTAACAGTGTAAATAATGCCCATTGCATTCCTAACAAATGACGGTACAAAATAATATCAGTTTCAATTTCACAAAAACGTAAATTTTTGTGTCTCTTCTAATTTCACACAAATGTATAATTTGGGTGACAATTCTATTACAACAAAAATGAATATTTTGATGTCATTCTATTTTAACAACCATATGAAAGTTATTCTTTTTCATGAAAATAAACGTTCATTCCAATATTACAACACTAATGATATTATTCCAAATGAACATCGCTAAAAAAAATATGATTTTCATGTAACATGGCATAATCCAAGTATGTGACGTTTTATATTAACATCTCGTTCTAATAAAATGATAATTTTATTTTAATATGGCATTCTCTAACAAAATTGACATATTATACTAATGAAACATGTTTAACAAAATCGACAATTTTACTTGTCAATTCATATTCCAACAAAAATGACAATTTTTGTTATGCTAACATTTTAAAAAGAAAAATGAGATTTTTATTCTAAGGCGACGCTACTAACGAAATATGTTATTTTAAACTAATGCAGCATTTAAAATGTCTAACATGAACATTATATGTTTTTTTATTCAACTCTAGTCTTCTAAATGACATCAAACAGGCAGTACATGATTTTTTTCTAATCTAACAATAAAAATGACTATTAAATGTTAAACATGATTTTAACAACATTTTCATCTGCATCAAAGAATGAAAGGAAGAAAAAAAAAGGTATAACTTTTATTTTAATGCATATTTGCATCAAAGAATGCAAATAAAGAACAACTCAATTTTAATGTATGTTTTGTCTTTCCGTACCTTCCTATTCAACAAAAATGTAAATTTTTGTTTGATCTATTTCTATTCAACACACATGATAAAATTGTTTGCAACAATTTTATAATAACCGATTGACATATTGAATCATCTATAATTTAATTTAACAAAAATGTTAATCTTTGGTTAACCATAATCTAATTAACAAATTTGTTAATTTTAACACAGCGTATACTGTCAAAATGATAGTTTGACTATAACACATCAACAAGCAACATCAAACAAACTTAAATTAACAAAAATGAAAATTTGGCTTTTCTAAACTATTATAACAAAAATGAGTATTTTGTCAAATTATTCTATTTTGACAAAACATTGTTTTATATTAACATAAAGGTGAGATCTTTTCTTGTTAATCTATATTTAACAAAACAATATTTTTATGTCAAACATAAAAGTGAGATCTTTATTATTAATCTAAATAAGACAATATTTCTAGTTTAACGATAAAAGTGAAATTTTATCGTAAATCTAAATTTTAACAAACATGACGATCAATAATCCAAATTTCAAGCATCACAGAGTAATTCAACATCGCAGTAAATATATATATACCTATATAATTTCTATTTTTAAATTTAAATTGAGAAATCTCACATCGTTATTGAGTTCTGAGCCGTTCAGATCCAAAATTCATCAAAAAATCACTTGCTCAAAATCAGGCTTGGTCACTGTCATTGCGTAGATCTTGGTCTCGCGATCGTGACGCACCTGAAATTGCTCAGTTTCGAGTCCGTACGAGCAAGATATGATCAAATTAAGATTGGTTAATATTGGATAAATTAAATAGTCAACTATAATTAGGAAAAAGTCAAACTACCTAATCATCTTCCTCTCCATCGTTTCTGCCGTAACATTCATATTCTAAGAACCCATTTTGTTCAAATCTAGATCTCCCTTTTTCTCAAAATCCATGACACTTGAAGACGATCGGAAGGTGGCACGTCGGAGAGGAAAGAGAGGCCTTGGTGCGCCGAAAAGGGGGGTAGCCGCGGTGGGCCCTAGGGGGGTGCGACGGGGCTGTTTAGGCGCGGGTTTGGGAGGGTATTCCGACCACAATACTTCATGAAGTCCCATCATCTACATATAGAATCAAAGAGCACAGAAATCTCTTCGATTTGATATATCATATGCGTTCTAATTCGAAATATGCTAAGAGAAATTAAGAGATGAAATTCGGATGTCCTAGGCCATGAAAATTAGGGAATGGCGGCTGGAGCAAAATGAATTTGGGTTTCGGATTTTAATATTATTTTATTATTTAATCTCGAAAAATGTGCTTAAAAGGTGGATTTTCGGACTTTCTCTAATTTTGGCCTGCTTACTATTGTTCTTAAGGTTTTGACACCTTCTGAACGCAATGGGATAGGTCCCGGGACCCAATTCTGAAATTTGTATATATTTTATTTAAAATTCCATTAAAAATTAATTAATTGAATACTGACCGTACATAAAAATATGCCGGGGCCACATACGACCTCAGAAAATTCTAAAAAAAATATTTTAAGCTTTCTTATGACGATACGAATCCAACAAAATTATTTTCGTCGAATTCTGAGACTGTTTAAAAAATGGCTATTTTTAAGGCGTTTAAATTTAGGGTCCGTTTGTCACAGGTCCCTATTAAGTTTTAAAATTAGGCTCACATCCGGTCAAACTTTTCATGTAAATTAGGTCCCAATTTTTTGAAAAATAGGTAAAAAAATTAAAAAAAATCACGTAAATTCATTATTAAATAAAACACATTCACGCCAAAAAATTCAGGTGGAAAAACAATCAAAAACCACATCAAAATCCAAAACAACACAAAAACAGCGTAACAGCAGGTTTTTGCATCAAAAGATGCACATATTATTAAATAGTTGCATGCATTCGTGCTTATATTTCAGTGTTGCCCCCCAACTGCAGTATAAATACACACATGTATGCAGCTAAACAACATTAAATGCATCCTTTTATGCATATATTCAAATTTGACATGTTTTTTCAAGCATTCGCCGTTTTCAGACATTGTTGCACACATTTATGCTTCTATACAGAATATATGCATGCATTCATGCGCATATTCACAACCCGTCATCCCTTTTAAATATGTTGCACACATGCATGCATATATACATAATAGTTCATTCATGTATGCAACTTTTCGTAACACATAAATTTCAGTTCAACTTTGTATGCACACATGTATGCAGTTATTTGCTAATAGTTGCATACATGTATGCGTATATTGGTCCAGATTTTCAACAGAATTACACTATATAAATATATGCACGTATGTATGCTACTATAGACAATAGTTGCACAGAAGTATGCAACTTTTTTTTTTCAATTTGCGTGGACTCCTGAGATCATTTCCAGATTTTAGAATTTTTTTTTTATTTTTTTTTATATCATAGCGCATTTTTTTTGGGTTCAAATTAGGAAAAGGCGAAGGGGGAAGGACCAGAAGGCGGAAGGTACAAAAAAATTAAGGCGGCAGCTCATTTTAGGGACCGGAAACTTAATTAAACTTTGACTGGACATGGTGTGTATTTTAAACTATTCTAGGGATGTGAGCCTAATTTTCACTTAAATTTAACTAAAATAGTCAAAACACATTTTCTCTCGCCACGCTCACATATTAATTCGAAAAATTCTGAAAATTGAAACCTAACTATAATTTGACATTCCGGTTCCAATAAAAGTGGTTTCGTCGAAAACGGAGGTCGTTTGAAAAATGACTATTTTCAAGGCCAGCATATTTAATATTAAAAATACATTTTTAAACAAATAATTCCCGAAACTCAAAATATATAAGTGTTTACTGTTTTTCAATGCAGAAATGTCATTCCGAACTCAATGGAAGTGGTTTCGAGTCGAAATTCCTTCATATGTGAAAAGTAGCATTTCGGGCCATATATAATATGTGTATATATATTCTACAACGACCTTTCTAAAAATTGAATTGGCCATAACTTTTGATTTCCGCTATAAAATTTCAATTTTTCAGATTCGTTAGAAATATATTTTTAAATAGATTCTAATATTTTTGGTTTCACTAAAATCCGTTAAATTTTGCATCCTGTACAGTCAGTCAAAGTTCAAGTTTGACTTTTCAAACTACTGCGTTATTTCTAATTCCATTTATATTTAAATTAAATTTATTCGTTCTAACTTCGATTAAAATAAATTATAGCCATTATTTTTAATAATAAATTATATTATATCCTCAAAATTCATTAAAATTTTCTAAAATAAAAATTTTAAATTGGCTCAGAATTTGCGGGTTGTTACAATCTCCCCCACTTAAGATCTTTTCGTCCTCGAAAAGGGAATGAAGCTAAAGTTGTTTATTTAACTAATTTAATTTCCATTCTTTAATTATTTAATCATTTTATTAGTTGAATTCATATTCACACAACACAATCATCAATCAATTAGTTGATTAAATTTTCAAAAATATATAACTTTTATATATTCAAAATCATATTTTCTAAAATCGAATTATAAATATAATAACAAGTACGTTAATTATAAGTTCTTCTTCACTCTGACTCATTCTAGGGTGTTGCTAACCCCATCTCTAACGAGTATTCTCATTCTAGGATACTGCTGATCCTATCTCTAATGAGTATTCCTATTGGATATTACTAATCCAACCTCTGATGAGTCTTCTGTTTAGTTCTAATGAATTGTAACCCAAAGATTTGAGCTAACCGAGCTCTGATACCAGCTGTAACGACCCAGATTTCGCCCAACCCCAATCTATCGCAAGATCGATTAAGACCATTCAAAACCCGCATACGTTAACTTTGGGCATACAACGCATCAGAACAACAACACAGACTTTTATAACATTAACAATAAATGTTACATCAGAGTACAGAATATATCAGAGTACATCAATAAATAATATAGCGGAAGATACATTTAAAATAAATTAAATACATTGCAGTGGAACTAATCTCAGCGGAAGGCCATCAATATTCTGGACTCAGCTTTAGACTTCAATCCAGGATCCTGCTTAACTATATCTGCAAAAAGCTACTCGACTGCCTGTGTGGAAAGAGGGCACCCGAGTTTGCAAAGTGAAACAAACTACAGGTCAGTCGTGGGACTGGTGTGAGAATTCTATACTTGACTTATCTAATAAGTAGGCTAATCACAGGACCACGCCGCTAACGCGGAACGGGTTTACTCCATTGGATTGTCAGTGCATAATTAAAGTAAATCGTTAAATAACGTAATGCTTTTTAGAAAATGAAACCATTATAAGACCCAGGTCCCATTACACAATGCAACGCACACCAGAGGATAGGGTTTTCCCTTATAATGGTCAAAAGATGCTTGATACATAAAAATGATATTATTATTAGTGTGTATATATATATTTAAAATATTCAAATATAATATCAATACTAGACGGCATAGGTACCATATACTATGTCGCCGTATATAAGTTTACAATCAAAACCGCAAGGGCGTATTGGAAGTTGGATTTCCATCATGAGTCGAGGCTAGGGGCAAGCTCCTCTCTGATTCGAGACACTCTAGCAAATGCCTCAGGATCCCCCGCAGTGAACCCTTGGATGCGGCAGGGACGGTCCCCGCCTATCGGCAGTGGATTGGTTAAGCCTGAACACACGTTTCCCAGTTCCTTTGAACCTATAATATGACCACTATCGGCCTATAAAAATCCGAGGCGCCTCAAAATCCATCATCCACATAAGTAAAATGCCAGGGCTGGTAGGTCACTGACACCACTCTAGCTAGAAAGAAACGTGTGCACTCCCTACGGTCCGTATCCCTTTTTGACTCATACCGGGGTGTGAGGCTCGCGAAGTCACGTTATACACAAAGCTATGCCTAAAGAGGCTATGCTTTGATCATCAGCCACAAGGCTTGCTTTTCAACAAAGCCTTGATCATGCATCTTAGCATGCCACATCATCACTCCATATCACACTACAAATCCTTTGCCGAAATATATGAACGGGTGTTAAGCAAGAGAATAAATTCTCCGCCACCAAACATCCATACATTCGACAGAAGATTAATAACATGATATATAATGGAGTACGATGTCAGACACACAATCCATTTATAAGCTTATGCTCTGGGTCTGAGCGAAAGCCAAACCCGTACAAATCAACACTACGTCCGGGCAATTCCTACTATTACCTTATCATGGTAGCGAGCCATTCTAAGGCAACAGTCATCATCGTCCATTCGATGTGGAGATTTGACGGTCTTCAATCGCCGTCTTCCAATCTTGGATTTTTAAACGTCGTTTAATTATTTGGAATGAGATAAACTCGGACTTTCCAAATAATCCTCATATATATATATATATATATATATTGAAAATTCTTCTTACAAATTAATAATTACTTTTATTAACGATTCATTCCTATTTTAATTATTTAAAATAATTAAATTTTTATATAACGACGCCTTAAGTCCATTGGCGACTATGGCGCTGCATTCAACCAATTTTGATTTTTACATTTCTCAGAATCTAACCGTTGGGTCTTAACGTAGTATATATCGTTGGAAAGATTTTTCCAAGACGGTCCTAACGGTTTCAGTTTCAAGAAAATCCGACGGTCGGATCTTCTTGTATGGTTATTTAAAAGTACGATTTCAAAACGCGAACTACCTCGCCCTATTCGTTTAATTTTAATATATATATATATATATATATAATCATTAAATCGTAATAACGTCGTTTGATTAAAACAACGCTCTACACATGTAACAACCCGGAAAATCTGGGCCAGTTTAAAATTTTTATTTTGGCAATTTTAGCGAATTTTGATTATTTAAAATGAATTATTTTAAATAATATCGACGAGAAATTTATTTTGAATAAAATTCGAACGTATATATTATACGCGTCGTCGTTAGAATATAAATATTTATATATAATTATAAATAGAATTAAAAATGGCGCGGTAGTTCGATAATTCGATTTCAAACTTCAATTGAATGTACCGGGTGCAAAACAATCCGGATTTTAGTGAAACCAAAAATAATGGAATCTAATAGTGAATATCTTTCCAACGAATCCGAAAAATCAAGATTTCATATCAGGAATCAAAAGATATGTCCAGTTGAAAATTCTGAATAGTCGCTATGGAATTCAGGCCCTTAAAAATGGACATTTTGCACATGACCTCGGATTTCGACGAAACCACTTTTGTTGGATCCGCAGTGTCAAGTTATTGTTAGGTTTCAAATTTCATAATTTTTCGAATCAATATGTGAGCGTGGCAAAGGAAAACGCGTTTGACCGATTTCAATTGATTTTAATCGACTAGAAATTGGCCATTTTTCAAACGGTCTCAGAATTCGACGAAACTAGTTTTGTTAGGACCGTATCGTCAATACGAAGCTAGAAAATATTTTTCTGGAATTTTTAGTGTTAGTATGTGACCCCGGTAATTTGAAATGTGCGTTTAAAATTCAATATAGTGATTTAAATGAAAATTCAAAAGGAAACTGATTATAACGATCAAACCAGCTTGCGATACATATCCCATTGTGTTCGGAATGGGGGTTAAACGCTATGGACGACAGGCGGTGGGCCTCGTTTCGAGGTCGTGAGTAAAAGTCACCCCTTTTGCAAATTTAAATAATAAAATAATAATAAAATAAAATAAATATAATTTTTAATTTCCCTTCCCCCCCTTTATCTTCGTTCTGCCCCCCCCCCCCCCCTCATTTCGATTCAGACAGAAGAAAAAAAAAAAACCCTAACAGAAATCGACCGCCTCCACCAACCTCCCACCGCCGACCGCCCATCCGCTCCGCCCGGTACATCGACGCAACCCCCCGTTCGAGCCCAGTACATCGACGCAAACCCCCCCCCCCCCCCCGTTCGAGCCCCGAAGGCATCGAGCGCAACCCCGAAGCAGCGACGCCTTGCCGCCTTCAGCCGCCTCCCCGTTCGAACCCCGAGCCACCTCGAAGCTGCCGCCGACATCTCGAACACCCCCCCCCCCGCGGTCGAATCAAATCGAGCCCCCTCTGTAAGTTTTTAATTGTATTTTATTTTTTATTTATTTTATTTTTATTTTATATATAAACTGATTTATAAAAAGAATAAAACTGAGATTTTTTTTAAAGTATAAAAACTGAGATTTTTAAAAATATAAAACTGAAATTTTTTTTTAAAGTTAAAACTGAATTTTTTTTTAAAGTATTAAAAACAGAAATTTATATAAAATTAAAAGTGGTTTTCTTATTAGTAACAAAACTGATTTTTGTTTTTAAGAAAAATAAAAACTGATTTTGTCTTTGAGAAAAATGAAAACTGATTTTTGTTTTTAATAAAAAGAAAAACTGATTTTACAATTCTTAAAAACTGAATTTTTATAATGATTTAAAAAATGATTTTAAAATGAATTATAAACTAAAAGGAGATCAGAAATTTAAAAGGAAAAATCAGATTTTTAGATATTGAAAGTCAAAATAAAAATCATATTTTTATATGTTGAAAGTCGAAGTAAAAATCATATTTTTATATATTGAATAGCGAAGTCAAAATTCGATTTTTATATATTGAACTTCGAACTAAAAATTCGATTTTTATATATTGAATAGCGAACTAAAAATTCGATTTTTATATATTGAATAGCGAACTAAAAATTCGATTTTTATATATTGAACTTTGAACTAAAAATTCGATTTTTATATATTGAACTTTGAACTAAAAATTCGATTTTTATATATTGAACTTCGAACTAAAAATTCGATTTTTATATATTGAATAGCGAAGTAAAAATGTGATTTTTACGTATGTAGTGAAAGCAGCAACGAAGATGACGAAGAGGCGATAACGAGGAAGACTTCTGCAGATGAAGAGCCGTGGAGCTAGGATAGCTATATGTGAGAATTTCTCACCTTTC
Source organism: Allium sativum (assembly GCA_030737875.1). Taxonomy (NCBI): domain Eukaryota; kingdom Viridiplantae; phylum Streptophyta; class Magnoliopsida; order Asparagales; family Amaryllidaceae; genus Allium; species Allium sativum. The sequence continues at coordinate 1,043,514,574 of CM060913.1, forward strand.
AATTTCTTTTCTAGTTTTATATATAAACTAGGATGCAGACGGTGCTTAGTAGCACCCGACACAATTGTCCACAGACCATGGACTTGTTTGTTTGGTTGCATAGATTAGTTGAATTATTTGTTTGAATTGAATTGTTTGGTGAGGTGAAATTGATTTGATTGATGTGTGAATGGCGTGGTCCTTCACTAGACCGGGGATAAGGCTAGGCCTCGTCCCGTTTCTAGTATCGTGCCGTTATGCCGCCGAAATTTTCTAAAATGTGTTAGAAAAATAAAAATATCATTTTATTTAAAGAATGAACTTAATAGAAATTCATATGTTGGAATAAAATGTTTTGTCGTTAAAAATATAATTTTTAACGTGAATGTGAATAAATAAATATTCATTTACAAACCAGATGGTTTGTTTATGTACACTTATTTGAATGACATTGATTGGGTCGATAAATTTTACACATCGCCCAACAGCACAAATAAAATATGTGTTTGATTGTTTGAAACCCCACACGGGTGTTGGGATGAAATTAGGAGTTCACTCATCCCGATTGATTGAATATGTCGATCGATTGATTGACAGGCTGTTATAAGCGTTGAATATCTATATTTGATGCTTATACAGTGTAGTGCACTTTGGTTGATGGTTGATTATTTTCAATGCTATTATATACATGTGTTGTATGAAAATCCATATAATTAACTTTATATGGTAATTGATTGGGCCTCATTCCAGTTTTAAAATAGAAATATTTGAAATAGAAATATTCGAAGTGGAATATTTGAAAATATCAATATATGAAGCCGTGTTGATTAGATTGACGCCATTTTGACATGAACGATATTTATATCGATTTTAAAACGATTTCGAAATGAATTGAATTGAAAACGATTTCGAAATGAATTGAATTGAAAACGATTTCGAAATGAATTGAATTGAAAACGATTTCGAAATGAATTGAATTGAAAACGATTTCGAAATGAATTGAATTGAAAACGATTTCGAAATGAATTGAATTGAAAACGATTTCGAAATGAATTGAATTGAAAACGATTTCGAAATGAATTGAATTGAAAACGATTTCGAAATGAATTGAATTGAAAACGATTTCGAAATGAATTGAATTGAAAACGATTTCGAAATGAATTGAATTGAAAACGATTTCGAAATGAATTGAATTGAAAACGATTTCGAAATGAATTGAATTGAAAACGAATTCAAATGGAATTGAAAGCGAATTGAAATGAATTCAAATTGAATTGAAATTCGAATTGAATAGAAATGAATTTTAAAACGAATTTATAAAGAAGAATTCAATTTTGCTTTGAATTGAAATAGAAGTTGGAAATAGAATTTGAAACGAATTTAAAACTATTTATATTATTCGTTTTAAATAGAAATCGACGAAAAATATATTATATATATAATATAATGGCCTGAATAGAACGCGCCGCGCCGCGGCAGTTCGCGATTTTCAACCATTTATTTCAAACGGACATTACGGGAGATCCGACCGTCGGATTCTCCTAAAACCGGAACCGTTGGGTTCGTATCGAAAAGAGCTTTCTATCGAAGGTTAGAAATTTGAAATCTAACGGTTGGATTTGGAGATACGTCCAAATCAAATTCGAAAAGGGTCGCTGTAAGTGCAGTTCGATGGCCATTGTTGGAAATCGACTGTACAGGCCTTGATAAAATTATTAAAAATAGTAATAATTTGTGTAAAATCATAAGAAATGATTTGTGAAGAATTGGGATGAAAAACTCCATATTTAAAAAGATAAAAATAGATTTTTATCGAAATGAACTAGTTTTGAACTAGAATTATAATTCTATTTATTTTTAAATAAATAAATTGAATTCGAAAAGGGTTTTAAAAATAACCAAAATTTCCAATGATTGCATTGGAGTGGATTTGAATCGAAATTGTCTTCGGAATATTTCGATGTTGGAATTCGTGATTATACAGATGTTGATATGGAAATTTGAAAGATATATATTTATATCGTTATTTCCAATACGATATCTGTTAGTCGTGGAATTTGATATTGAATACAAGCCGGTATATTTTCTATTCAGAGCCTTGTATTGAATATCAAATGTGATTTGGGTTTGTCGTGAATGGTGTCTTCACTAACACTGTTCTTGAACCCAGTTGAGAAAAGATTAAATCTTTTAATTAGATTTAATGAAGTGTACCAATTAAATAATATTTAATTGGAATTGAATTGATATTGATTTTTGGGTTTATCGTGAGCAGTGTTTTAAATAACACTCGTTCTTTAACCCGATAATTAATGAATGTGATTTTGGGTTTATCATGAACCGTGTTTTAAATGACACTGATTCTTTAACCCAGTCGAAGATTAAAACTAAGTGGAGTTTTAAGGAATCTTTAATTAGATTGAAATGATCGAAAGTGGAGTATCACCAGTTTTGCTCCAGGCGATAGTTAAATCTTTAATTAGATTTGAACGTGAAATGGTAATTGAATTTACCGATAACACTGTGGTGTTAGATATGAAGTATTACCAGTTTTACTTCATGGGATGAATAGGTTGGGATTGGGAAATTAAAACAAATGATTACTTCGGTAAGGTTCGCTAATCCCGACTAGTTTGAATTGATATTCAAAAATGGATTAAAGAATAAATTCAAGGAATTTATCTTTGATAAAATTAATGGGAATCTTTCCCTATGAATGTGAAATTTAGAAACTAACTGTCGGTTAGCCAAGCAGAATGGTTTTCTGGATATTGATCTGATGTTGGTTTCGGCCTTCGGGGTTAATATTTGGGGAATTATTCTCTTGATTAATTTACGGTTAGTGACTAGTGAATTGGAATGAGGCGTATGTTGTGTTTGTGTAACACTTTTATAAAATATACGCGAGTTATTCGGGAAGACCGGGTTTATCCCATTCTGAATAACTGATACGACGATAAGTCGAAGATGAAGACGATGGTCGAAGACCGGAAGTCTTCACGTCGTTTGGGTGGTAACTGATGATCTTGATTGGGCTGTACACCCAAGAAGATGGAAACAGTTGGTGATCGTCCAGACGTACTTGGAGATCGATGGATATGCGGGGTACTAGGTGCCTCCGGTTTCGTTCAGACCCAGGACGGACTTGTAAATGGGCTGTGTGTCTGACATCGGATTTCATTCTGTGTGACTGATATCGGTTGCATAGAATGGTTTGCCTGTGTGGCATGCTAAGATGCAAATGATCAAGGCTTCTGTTGAAAAGCAAAGTCTTGTGGTGATGATCAAAGCACGGCCTTTGTGGCGTAGCTTTGTGTAACGTTTACCTCGCGTGTTTCACACCAGGTATGAACCAAAAACGGGAGACGGACCTCAGGGAGGGCCTGCGTTTCCTCCTAGCTAGAAGTGGCGTCAGTGGTTTTACACGCCCTGACGAGTTTGACTTATGTGGTTGTTGCTGTTGCGAGGCGCCTCGGTTAGATCGGACGATCCGGGTCCGATGGAGTCATTCGTTGGCTCGCTTACGCCCCAAAGGGCGGCGAAACGTAGTGCTCAGGTATAATAATCCACGTCGGTGGACCGGCCCTGTCGCTCCAAGGCTTGCCTGCGCGCTTGCCTGAGACTCGGGCTAGGCAGTCTCGAATCGGTTGAGGACTATCTTTTGCCTCGGTTCATAGACGGAAATCCAATTTCCAAATACGTGATCTTGCGGTTTTAGTTGTAATCCTATATATGGCGACATAGTGGGATGGGGCGCTCATGCCGCCTATGATTGATACTTATGATTTGAAGTTGTTTTATACACTATGCACTTATAATAGTATCAAATGATTTGTTTTAAAACGTATCAAACATTCTTTGGCTGTTATAAGGGAAAACCCTATCCTCGACTGCGTTGCATTGTGTGATGGGACCTGGGTCTTATAACAGCTTCATCTTTCTTTATTTAGCATTGCGCTGTTTGTTTTATGCACTGGTATTCTTGGGAGGAAACCCGTTCCGTGTTATACGGCGTGGTCCCTTGATTTACCTACTGATTTAAAATAAAGATTAATAACTGCTTTAGTTCTCACACCAGTCCCATGACTGATCTGGAGTTTATTGTTTTAACCTAAACTCTGGGTGCCCCTATTTTGACACGGGCAGCTAGTAGTTTTGGTTTTGCAGATTTATATTCACAGGATCCTGGTTCACAGCTGGAACGATATCCGGAAAGCTTTGTATCCGTATATCTACTTCTAGTTGCGTATTGTATTATTTTCCGCTGCTATGTATTTAAATGTAATTTAAATCTCTGATATTTCTGTGTAATATTCATTTATACTCTGTATATTCTTGTAATCTGATGCATTGTTGTAATATACAGTGAAATGTTCTTCTGTATGTGTCCTGATTTGTCCTGTTCTCAAACGATAGGGCGTTTCGAACGGCCTGGATCGGTTTAGCGACTGGTTCGGACCGAGCGAAATTCCTTACCGTCACAACACAATTACCGATACTTACTAAATTTTAATTCATTTGAAAATGAAGATAATATTACCACATCTTAAATTCATTCTTTCCTTACATTGAAAAATGTAAATTTTGATACACTCAAAATCTTTAAATTACATATAAAAAAAATATAATTTCTAATGACAATACAAACTCTACTCTTAATTCACATTGTGAAAACATGATTTGTAATTACAATGCAAACACTACATCTAATTTACATATAAAAATATAATTTTTAATTACATTGCAAACACTACATCTAATTCAAAAATAAATAAATTTTATTTCTAATGTTCATTCTCATTTTATGTTACAAATATATATAAGAAAAATGCAAATTCTATCATACAATGAAATTGCATCCTTTAATTGCATAGAAAAATGTAGTTTTGTCATACGGTATACTTTCCTATAGACATTACATATAAAGATGTAATATTTAACACACCATGTAAATTCATGTTTTAATTACATATAAAAATGTAAATTTTATCTTACGGTGTAATTCCCTATATAATGTACATATAAAAATGTAGATTTTAACATACGATGAAATTTTCATGTTGATTACAAAAAAAAATGTAATTTTTTAACATACGGCAATAATTCACTTTATAATTTGCATATAAAAATGTAAATCTTGACATACGATGGAATTCATTTGTTAATTACAAAGAAAAATGTAATTTTTAACATACAGCATTAATCCCTTTATAATTTACATATAAAAATGTAAATTTTGTTCGCTTGCCAAATTTCATATCATAGCTACATTGGGAAATGTAAATATTTTTCCAAAAATGTTATAATAAACATTCATATCATAGTTACAAATAAAATATAATTTTCATTTTCATTGCCAATTCATATCATTGTTTCAAATAAAAATGTAAATTTTATTTGCATAGCAAATATTATATCTTTAGTTCAAATTAAAAAAAAAAAATGTAATTTCTATTTGCAATGCAAGTTCTCTTTCTAAGTTGCAAAATAAAAAAAATGTAATCTTTATTATCAATGCACATTCCTACTTCTTATTACATATAAAATAAATGAATTTCATTTCTCAAGTTCGTTCTCCTCCTATGTCACATAAAAAAAATGTGAATTCTACCATACGATGTACATGCATCTTTTAACTACATGGAAAAATGAAAATTTTGTTTCAACAAAATTGTACGCACAAAGAGATCATTTTTGTTCTCAACAAAAATCATTTCATTAACACAACAAGACGGTGTAAAATGTTATTTCCCAACTTAACACGTAACAGTGTAAATAATGCCCATTGCATTCCTAACAAATGACGGTGCAAAATAATATCAGTTTCAATTTCACAAAAATGTAAATTTTTGTGTCTCTTCTAATTTCACACAAATGTATAATTTAGGTGACAATTCTATTACAACAAAAATGAATATTTTGATGTCATTCTATTTTAACAACCATATGAAAGTTATTCTTTTTCTCATGAAAATAAACGTTCATTCCAATATTACAACACTAATGATATTATTCCAAATGAACATCGCTAAAAAAATAATATGATATTTATGTAACATGGCATAATCCAAGTATGTGATGTTTTATATTAACATCTCGTTCTAATAAAATGATAATTTTATTTTAATATGGCATTCTCTAACAAAATTGACATATTATACTAATGAAACATGTTTAACAAAATCGACAATTTTACTTGTCAATTCATATTCCAACAAAAATGACAATTTTTGTTATGCTAACATTTTAAAAAGAAAAATGAGATTTTTATTCTAAGGCGACGCTACTAACGAAATATGTTATTTTAAACTAATGCAGCATTTATAATGTCTAACATGACCATTATATGTTTTTTTATTCAACTCTAGTCTTCTAAATGACATCAAACAGGCAGTACATGATTTTTTTCTAATCTAACATTAAAAATGACTATTTAATGTTAAACATGATTTTAACAACATTTTCATCTGCATCAAAGAATGAAAGGAAGAAAAAAAAAAGGTATAACTTTTATTTTAATGCATATTTGCATCAAAGAATGCAAATAAATAACAACTCAATTTTAATGTATGTTTTGTCTTTCCGTACCTTCCTATTCAACAAAAATGTAATTTTTTGTTTGATCTATTTCTATTCAACACACATGATAAAATTGTTTGCAACAAATTTTATAATAACCGATTGACATATTGAATCAACTACAATCTAATTTAACAAAAATGTTAATCTTTGGTTAACCATAATCTAATTAACAAATTTGTTAATTTTAACACAACGTATACTGTCAAAATGATAGTTTGACTGTAACACATCAACAAGCAACATCAAACAAACTTAAATTAACAAAAATGAAAATTTGGCTTTTCTAAACTATTATAACAAAAATGAGTATTTTGTCAAATTATTCTATTTTGACAAAACAGCGTTTTATGTTAACATAAAGGTGAGATCTTTTCTTGTTAATCTATATTTAACAAAACAATATTTTTATGTCAAATATAAAAGTGAGATCTTTATTATTAATCTAAATAAGACAATATTTCTAGTTTAACGATAAAAGTGAAATTTTATCGTAAATCTAAATTTTAACAAACATGACGATCAATAATCCAAATTTCAAGCATCACAGAGTAATTCAACATCGCAGTAAATATATATATATACCTATATAATTTCTATTTTTAAATTTAAATTGAGAAATCTCACATCGTTATTGAGTTCTAAGTCGTTCAGATCCAAAATTCGTCAAAAAATCACTTGCTCAGAATCAGGCTTGGTCAGTGTCATTGCGTAGATCTTGGTCTCGCGATCGTGGCGCACCTGAAATCGCTCAGTTTCGAGTCCGTACGAGCAAGATATGATCAAATTAAGATTGGTTAATATTGGATAAATTAAATAGTCAACTATAATTAGGAAAAAGTCAAACTACCTAATCATCTTCCTCTCCATCGTTTCAGCTGTAACATTCATATTCTAAGAACCCATTTTGTTCAAATCTAGATCTCCCTTTTTCTCAAAATCCATGACACTTGAAGACGATCGGAAGGTGGCACGTCGGAGAGGAAAGAGAGGCCTTGGTGCGCCGAAAAGGGGGGTGGCCACGGTGGGCCCTAGGGGGGTGCGACGGGGCTGTTTAGGCGCGGGTTTGGGAGGGTATTCCGGCCACAATACTTCATGAAGTCCCATCATCTCCATATAGAATCAAAGAGCACAGAAATCTCTTCGATTTGATATATCATATGCGTTCTAATTCGAAATATGCTAAGAGAAATTAAGAGATGAAATTCGGATGTCCTAGGCCATGAAAATTAGGGAATGGCGGCTGGAGCAAAATGAATTAGGGTTTCGGATTTTAATATTATTTTATTATTTAATCTCGAAAAATGTGCTTAAAAGGTGGATTTTCGGACTTTCTCTGATTTAGGCCCGCTTACTGTCGTTCTTAAGGTTTTGACACCTTCTGAACGCAATGGGATAGGTCCCGGGACCCAATTCTGAAATTTGTATATATTTTATTTAAAATTCCATTAAAAATTAATTAATTAAATACTGACCGTACATAAAAATATGCCGGGGCCATATACGACCTCAGAAAATTCTAAAAAAATATTTTAAGCTTTCTTATGACGATACGAATCCAACAAAATTATTTTCGTCGAATTCTGAGACTGTTTGAAAAATGACTATTTTTAAGGCGTTTAAATTTAACTAAGTGAATATTAGGCACACATCCCTAAAACGAAACTTAATTAGGCTCACATCCGGTCTAACTTTTCATGTAAATTTGGACCCTATTTTTTGAAAATTCATTAAAAAAATATAAAAAAATCACGTAAATTCATAATTAAATAAAACATGTTCACGCCAAAAAAATCAGGTGGAAAATCAATCAACAAACACGTCAAAATCAAAAAATACACAAAACAGCGAAAAATGCAGTAAAATGCATGAAAGCATGCACATATTTCAAATAGTTGCATACACGTATGCATCTATTTCAATTCCGCATCATACAGCAGCATATATGCATACTTGTATGCAGATTTTCTGAAATACATGCATGATTTCATGCATGTATTCGGTTTCTACATGGAATGCACGCATGCTTGCATATGTGCATACTAACATGTAGTTATGCAGAAAATATGCATTCAAGTATGCACATATTGCCATGGCATCGGCCTTCAACGCATTACTGCATACATGTATGCAGCTATTCTTAATAACAGCATACTTGTATGCAATTATTCAGCAGGCTTGCGGATTTTATTTGCATGTGTATTTAAAAAGTTGCATACATGTATGCAACTATCAGCAATAGTTGCGTACATGTGTGCAACTTTTTTTTTTTTGCATGGGCTCCTGGGATTATTTCCAGATTTTAGATTTTTTTTTTTTTTTTTTTTTATGCATGAGCGCATTTTTTTTTGGCCGGAAATTGAAAAAGGCGAAGGGGACATGAGGAGCAGGCGAATGGACCAAAATTTTTGGGCGGCATGTGATTTTAGGGACCGGAAACGTATGGAAAAGTATGGGTAGACGTAGCTTTAATTTAAAACTTAAATAAGGACGTGAGACAAAAGTACCCTTTAACTAAAATAGTCAAAACACATTTTCTATCGCCACGCTCACATATTTATTCGAAAAATTCTGAAAATTGAAACCTAACTATAATTTGACATTCCGGTTCCAACAAAAGTGGTTTCGCCGAAAACGGAGGTCGTTTGAAAAATGACTATTTTCAAGGCCAATATATTTAATATTAAAAATACATTTTTATACAAATAATTCCCGAAACTCAAAATATATAAGTGTTTACTGTTTTTCAATGCAGAAACGTCATTCCGAACTCAATGGAAGTGGTTTCGAGTCGAAATTCCTTCATATGTGAAAAGTAGCATTTCGGGCCATATATATATATATATATATATATATATATATATATATATATATATATATATATACATTCTACAGCGACCTTTCTAAAAATTGAATTGGCCATAACTTTTGATTTCCGCTATGAAATTTCAATTTTTCAGATTCGTTAGAAAGGTATTTTTAAATAGATTCTAATATTTTTGGTTTCAATAAAATCCGTTAAATTTTGCATCCTGTACGGTCAGTCAAAGTTCAAGTTTGACTTTTCAAACTACTGCGTTATTTCTAATTCCATTTATATTTAAATTAAATTTATTCGTTCTAACTTCGATTAAAATAAATTCTAGCCATTATTATTAATAATAAATTATATTATATCCTCAAAATTCATTAAAATTTTCTAAAATAAAAATTTTAAATTGGTTCAGAATTTGCGGGTTGTTACAGCTTTCGCCACCATCAGTGCACCGGAACTTGCTATACCAACCATCATAAGAACTGCCACATGAAACCAACCGTCGTAGTTCTTGAGGCACTTTCTGGTTTGCCCCTTCGAGAATTTTAACTAGTTCTGATGCGTACCTTGCGTCCTGATCACTGAAGAATGTGTACACTTCGCCTGTTGATCCTGCCCTGCCTGTCCTACCGATCCTCTGAACGTAGTCTTCGATTCCTGTAGGGAAATCGTAATTCACCACAATCCTGTATACGTAAAATTCAATTATTATTGTTATTGTTTACCATCAAAGTTTTCAGATCATAAATCATAAAGTTATCGAAACTGGATTTAACTTAAATCTTGAACCACACATTCAAAAATTCTTATTTTAGAGAACGTGTATACACAACTGAAAGACATTTATGAATGTGAAAGCACTGATTTTTACTTTCAGTGATATATTTTCATCAGTTTGGAATCAATTTGATGGATGGATTTCTTCATCTAGATCTGAAACTTATAGTTCTCTCTAGATCATTCTTCAGTTTGCTTATATAAGACAGTAGAACTTGGATTGCACATTCATACAAGCATAATAGACATCAAGGTATTTCAAAATAGGCCACTAAAAATAAGTTTGAACCGTAGAAAGAACCGAATTATGAGCCAATAATAGATTTTATGGATTCATGAATTTATGATTACATTAATGCAATTTCATAAGTCCTGAGCAGAGTTTTTTTTTTTCATTATCCTTTCTAGTTTTGTTAAGTAAAAGAATGGAGTAATAGATAAAAAAGTTTTCGGACTGTGTACTAATTGCCAACCTCGTTATAAGGCTCCATAGAAACAATCGGTTAATTCTGGGGAACAGGAAAAAGAGGGAGGGAGGAAGCGGCAGCAGGCTACAAATTTTCCTCAGTGTAAATTAAGAATAAAATTTAAGTCCTAGAGAAGCATTGACTCGCCCTTTTTGCTATATTTTTTATTTCTGGAACGATTCTAATGTGTGTGCAGCTGCATCTAAACCTAAACTATTTTTCTTTCCTCTCTTGGTTCTCCTTCATTTTATCTATAAACCATGATATTTGAGCGTTATATTCAAATACTAACCTCAACATTTTTATTTAAACTTTATGAGTTTTGAATCATAATTTCAGGATTGGATGATAATTAAGAAATTCAGTTTGAAACAATTCAAGAAGTAAGATATTAATAATTTTTGATATAGTGCTTGAGATATTTTTATGTCAAACATCAAGTGAAAGATTTTTCTGTAGTACGTTAAACCATAATTTAAGAACCAAATCAAAAAAATTGAGAAATTTAATTTGAAATGAGATTCAACTCAAAAAAAATCAAAAATTTTATAAACAATGTTACCATCTTAATATTTGTAGTTATCATTTTTCTTTAGTGTCAGAGAAAGAAGAAGAAAAATCACCTGATGTCTTTGACATCCAAGCCACGTGTTGCCGCATCTGTAGCAACATGCACGGGCGATGCACCAGTTTGAAAACGAGATAAGATCGAGTCTCTCCCAGTTTGAGATTTATCCACATGAATTGTTGTTGCGCCATAGTGATCGGCAAGTGTTCTATCTGATCACACATTCTTTTTGTAGCACGGAACACTTTGATTTTAGAACCTGGTTCTTGGCTTCTAATTATCTGCTCCAGCCTTCTCCTTTTCTCCATTGATGAAATTACTTCTACATACTGAATGAAAACAATTTTGGTAAATGTTATTGAAAAGCGTGATATTTTAATACATGAAAATAAACATAAATTATGTGTATCTGTGTAATAGATTTGTTTGCTACAAGCTCGTCGATATTACCAATATTAACTTGCACAGGATTGTTAAGGAATTCTGAAGTGGTTTTATGGACTTCCTTTGGCTATGTGGCGGTAAACATAAGAGTCTGCCGACGTGGTTGAACTGCACTTAAATTTTTCCTAATCTGAGGATCGAATCCCATATCGAGCATACAATCAGCCTTATCAAGAACCAGGTAAGATATTTGATGAAGACTGACTCTTTTCATCTCTAAAATATCATTTAATCGACTTGGAGTCGCAATGACCACATCAACTCCTTTGTCTATATCTCTAAGTTGAGGCCCTTTTGGTGCACCTCCATAAAGACACTACAATTACAAGTTTAGTTTTCAGAAGATAGTATTAGTGTTAAGTATGTGTACTGCTACATAATTAATCTTTCTCTAAAGAAAAAAAATAAGATATGTATCATGCATGAGGATGAGTCAAAAATCATATGTTAACATATATATGAGTCAGAAAGATTAAGATATGTATCATGCATGAGGAAGATATTAATGGTATACTAATTGGTTGTAATTCAGATACAAATGGTATATGATCAAGCCACCATTGCTGTTACATGTTTGCAAAAAATGGCATATGATCATCCAGTTATTTTCATACTTTCGAGTGTATGTTCGTACGTTTCTAATGCTCTTTTCCTCAAATTGCTGGAGTTAACGAATGTTTGCACCCATTAAAACCAGCCCTTAAGTTTCTGTTATGATTTTGTTTGTGTGGATCATCAACATATGCTGCTAGAAGTATCATATGTGAAATAGGAAATTGTGGTTGCTAAGATAATTGAGATGCAAAATTATCTTTCAGTTATTTAGTTTTTTGGAGGTTCAAAATTAAGAGCACTTTTAGTTAATGTAGTTTTAATTATATCACTATGTTATCCAAAATTATTACTACAAGTGTCACTACCATAAATCAAAAATTCAATCTCCTATTTCATATTGAAGAATTAGATTATTACTACTGCCTTGCTTAAGATAGCGATGGTCCCACTTTCTATGCAACAGAAGCATTATGAAATCGTCCTATACTCTTATAACTGTTTCACGTTAGTGGAAGCATGTGAAATATGAAAAATTGCCAAATTAAGTGGATCCAAAATTGCTTTCATTACTAAACAACCGCAAAGAATCTCTTCATATCTTTTAAAATATTTTCGTACTGACTTTTGACGATTGCAGTTCAATAATGGAATTGTATACCAATTCATAATTCATCAATTCTAGAAAATACTTGCCAAAAAGCTCGCAATATCGAAGGTTTTCTGTAAAACTGAATCTTATTTTTATAAACAAAAACAAATATAAAATGTGTACCATGGATCCAGGGCCAGTTCTAGCATATGGGTTGCCCTAGGCGAACCCGAATTTTGTTGCCTACTACATTTATTGAGAAAAAAAAAATCAATCTATGCTAAGGGATGGAAGCAAGTACCTTAGTTGTTCAGAAGTCTACTAGTTCTCTTGAAGATTTCATATGCTACCCTATAGAAATATAAACAGATTCCATAAATAATAAGAATATTAACCATTAAATTTAGGACAAATAAATTCAAATTCTTTTGCTTGCAAAATTAAACGATGCAATACTTTTAATATACTAATTATCATTCATCTAACAAATGTTAACGAAAATATCATATGCAATATTTCAATGATTCTTCCAAAATATTTTCCTTTTGACTTCACATAATAGAATCAAAAATCAAAAAACCTTTTTTTTCTTCTAATAAACAACAAAACTGATCACTACATTTATAATATAATCATCATTATCAATCAACAATCGACAAATTGATCACTGCAGTTGGATTACTGGGTTGCAGCTTCAGCCATGGCATTGTAAACTCAAAATCAGTGACACTTGTGATCAAATGATAAATAGATTAAAACTAGTATACATTGCAATTGATCACTGCAGTTGGATCACTGCATTTTTTTTCCTTCAAATTTATGTATGATGAGTAATGTTGAAACATCAGCCAATAAGCCAATTTGAGTCTGTTGGCTTGCAATAGGCGATACAACAAATTAGACTAAATTACATAATCCAAGCATCTACGGACTATAAATTAGACCAAATTATACAATCTAAGTATCTACACAGTCTACACTACAAATCTAACCAAATCTAAGTAGCTTTCCAACCACCATTGAGCAAGTATCTAAATTCTAATAAGTAAAAAATTACCTTTTTTCGAACTTTGGAAGTTTCCAGTGTTGCTGGGACTCGGCGAGAAGAAAACCGAGACGTCAAAGGGGAGGGCGTTGCTTGGAGGTGCTGCCGCTGCAAGGAGAGACGTCGCTCTGTCGCTAGATGGCTCGAATTTTCTTTATCGCCTATCGGTTGTCGGTTGCTATGGAGAAAGCGATTTTAGAATTAGGTTTTTTCCCCCGCGTCGTTGTCTCTGAGATAGGGTTGCCCTATTCCGTTGCCTACCTGCATGGATTGGAGATCGCGAGCAGCTGGAGAAGGTGACTTCACGCTTTAGGTTCCGATGCACAAAGACGAACCGCCATCAACAAGGAAGGCGAGATATCGATTGTTGCTCCAGATCTACACGGTGATTTTGTGGGTAATCTGATTTGAGGATAGTAATTAGTTACAAATGGGAAGGTGCATTTCTCCTACCAATCAGAGAAGAGTGGGGGGATTGTTCATTTAGGCGGTTGATTCTAATGTCTAACCAATGGTTAGATGTTATTGTTGAATAATGGGTTGGACTGGTTTTTAACTACCTTAATTTTTTAGCGTAGGAATGGTGTAGGAAATTCCTACGTCATTCCTGCGCCACATTTTTTTTTACCAAGGGCGTATGAATGGCGTAGAAGATTTCATATGCCCTTCCTACGCCGTGAACTCTACCTACCAATTTCCTATGCCATTCCTTCGCCCCGCCTTATAGCGTAGGAAAAGTATAGGAAATTTTGCGTAGGAAATTAGAATGTTTTCTTGTAGTGGCTTCTCATCTTGAGTAATTAATTTATTTTGTTGATTGGAGTAAATTCATGCAACCTTATCTCAATATAACCTTACTTATAAGCAATAGGTTTGTACATGAATTAGAAAACAATGCTCGTTAAGTGATTTATCCTAGTTATTACAGATTTGGTTTGTTTCCAACTGATTGCCAAGTATCTATTGGATAAGTGATATTTTCCTTTCTAGTTGAATGTAATACCATCAATGCAAGGACACGTGTGCTTTAGTTAGAAAGATCCCTCTAACTAAAATTGATGGCACTTCAACGGTAATTCTATAAATATCTAAGTAGAGGTATCTGTTGGAACTTTTGTCAATACATGATTGTATTATAAAGTTAGATCTTTTTTCTGTCAATACACGATTGTACTACAAAGTTAGATTTTTTTTTTCAATACACGATTGTATTGCAAATAGACAGTAACAACTATTAATGTTACTCAATAATGTCACAATTGTTAAGTCAAACTGTGATTATAGCAATGATAGTAAGCGAGACCGACTGTGCACTAGACTGGAGCGGTACAGAACCGTCTCTAATAGACTATAAGAAGAATATTTCAGTAATGTCCGAATCCAGAAATGATTCTGTTTCCTTGAAACAACATTGCCATCGTATACACGGATTGACGTGATAGCAATCTGTCTCCTAGGATAAAACGGACCAACCCCCGTAGTGCAATGCCAACAAACGGAGCTCCGACGAACTAAAGTAGATTATAGAAACTCGAACAGAGGATTACTTTGAAGAAGAAGTAGCAAATTGAGAAGAATAACTAATATGTATTCTATCTCGTTTTGGGTCATGTATTTATAGGCTGGAGGAAATGCTCATTCGAACATTAATGACCTTTGGAAAGGTTGCGACCCTTTAACTTAGCAGTGCATAAATGTGTGTTCGCATTTAAAAATGAAACAGTTGTATTCATTCAATTGAACGGACATGATAGATCAAAAGTGATCAAGTGGCTCGTTTCAATACAACAGACCCAAGCTGCAAGCAGCGGCCTATTTAACCATGAGACCCCAAGAATCCCAAGGCACAAAGCCTAATTTTTGACACTAATATAATATTGTGTCATGGACCCCAAGAGTCCTAAAGCACTAAGCTCAAGTTGACATCAATATAATATTGTGTCATGGACTCCGAGTGTCCCAAAACACTAAGCCCAAGTTGACATCAATATAATATTGTGTCATGGACTCCAAGAGTCCCAAGGCACTGGGCCTAATTTGTCATCAATATAATATTGTGTCTTGGCTTAGCCACACCATTCACAAGCCCTCTTCTCCTTTATTTATATAAGTCTATAGAGAAATAGGTACTCATATTTCATAATATGAGACTTAGATTGCTTTCCCCTCTTCTTCCAAAATTCCTCTTGCTAATTCATTTCCAACAATTCCCTACAAGAAGGAGCAATCGTTCTTAGTTTCAAGAACCATTTATCACATCAGTTAAAGTAGCACATAAGCCTTGAACTTTCCTAGTGATTAACTATTTGAATCACAGGCGAATTAGTAGACATAGAATGTCCTTGAACTGTAAGCCATTTGTGTAATTCCAAAGTAAGATAACATACGATAAATGTTTCTTATAATCCTTCATTCTCTGTATGTGTTCATTTTTGCCTTGGACACCTGCCTAGCCTCATAAGTTCTTAGACAATTTGGCTTCATAATTCTCTTTGAAGCGGCGCCTTCGCACTTACGTAAGTGATTCTGTAAAGGTTATTCTCTAATTCCTCAAATAAAGACATCATTAAAAGTATTAATACTTATCCTTTTCGAGTAAAAAAAGAAACTCTGGATATTTGCTATCTTTCTCTTTGAGTGTGATCTTAATTCCAGCTACGGTGCGGGCTCCTCTCGCTTTTCTCGATTCCATTCCTCGGAAAACTCTTTCTCTT
The DNA here is from genome assembly GCA_030737875.1 of Allium sativum. NCBI lineage: Eukaryota > Viridiplantae > Streptophyta > Magnoliopsida > Asparagales > Amaryllidaceae > Allium > Allium sativum. The sequence goes on from CM060913.1 coordinate 1,043,531,106, forward strand.
TCACAGCGCACCTCATTGCTCCCGCGCAGCAATTCCTCTATCATGTAGATGTCATGAAGCTTTCAGGAAAAGGGATAGTCCTGTGTGTAAGCATTGCATTTCTGGTCGAACTACACGTCCCGTTTTCACGGTTTAGGCTGCTCCCATTTCACTCGCCGAGAAAAAGCATTATGTCAATGATCTATGTGCCATTTTCAAAACTTGCTTAATAAGATCTAGTCTAGCATCTTTTTTCTTCCATTTATGTTGGGGCCATTTGCACTGCACTAAAAAATGAAAGGTAGTTCTTCTTCGTTTTGTCTTCCTTCTTTTTTCTTAATGGTCTTATACAGGGAGTGAGAGAACTAATTTCGATACATAAAATCGTATGATAATATATTAATTGGGGAGCGAAGAATTTCTTTTTGGTCCCTTTCGTCCACTACAATAATTCCATTAATCACTCGGTTACGGAAAGCGACCTACAGGTTTCCTAAGGGTTTTCCTATAGAAAGAAAAGAATCTCAGACAGCATCTCTAATCCACTGATTTATCATAGGAATGGTTTGTGTGTAATAGTGCCATCAAGTTTCTCTTAAACTTCGTTGTCCCATTGAAACTAGATCTTGGGATCTCCAATCAACTAGGTGGAGTTTCCAGTTTAGAAAAATCTTTATTCTATAGGCCTTAGCCTCATTCCCATCGATAAGATTTGAACTTTCTCTCTTGGCAAGCCTTTTGTAAGTGGATCCGCTAAGTTATCTTTAGATTGAATGAAATCTATTGTGATAACCCCGTTAGAGAGAAGTTGTCTTGTCGTTTTATGTCTATGACGAATACGCCTAGATTTACCACTGTATAGTGTACTATTAGCTCTTCTAATAGTTGATTGACTATCACAATGTATACATATTGGAGGCATAGGTTTGCTCCAATTAGGAATGCCTTCCAAGAAGCTTCAAATCTATTCTGCTTCTTATGCAAATTTATCTAGTGCAATAAACTCTGATTCCATCGTAGATCTAACGATATAAGTATTTTTGGATGATTTCCATGAAATTGCTCCATTTCCTAATGTGAACACATATCCACTTGTAGACTTTGTATCATGTGATCCAGTGATCCAATTTCCATCACTGTATCTTTCCACTATTGAAGGATAGTTTGTATAGTGTAGACCATAACTCTTCGTATACTTTAGAAATCCAAGAACTCTGATTATCGTTTTCCAATGGTATTTACCAGAATTGCTGGTAAATCTGCTTAATTTGCTTACAGCATATGTGAAATCAGGCCTAGTACATAAATGTTACTTCCTAGTATACGAGAGTATTCTAACTGGTAGATATCATCACCGGTGTTCTTTACCCAATTTTGGTTCATATATACTAATGATTTTGCAATTGTGTAACAAACATCGATTTTCGGCCCCGAAAATCAACACACAAAACAATGTCGACTATTCAAGCATCGAAAACGTCGGATCGTTATGAGAAAGGAGATAGAGTGTGAGATAAGAAAAGAAAGAAATATTATAATGGAGGAATAAGAGGAAGAATCATCACAACACAGAGTCTCACATCGCAACGGAACAAAATATAATATAGAACTAAATCTTTATTGAGAGCTTGAAATAAAACTTGCAATCAGAGAACAACTTACAATCAACACATCTGTACAGTTATAATAATCTGTCCTCATGTACAACATATAGCGGAATAAATAATAGTACGTCTGAACTCCTCCAGCACGTCCTCTAAATTTCGTAGTGTCCAATAACCAAATCCTGTACAACCGGGTCTAACCCAAGCTTACAAACATTGGGTCAGTATGCTGAACCAGATTGAGAAAAAACTCGCCAAGTTTAAGGGAAACCATCCAACTTGATTTTAAAGTTCAAAAATATTTTCGAAAGAAAAGGATAATCGTAAAACAAAATCCACAAATAAATACGGATGGTTTTTACCTTACGATAACCCAAAACATTTTGAAACCCATATCTTATTCTGATATTATGATAGTGTCTAAATACAAATAAATAGAATCTAGCAGAACGCTTGCATCTCACGCTCTACATATACAGTATACAAACAAAACCATGGGCTCTCATTGGAGATTGGATTCCGAATATGACAAGGTACAGAACCACCTGCCGATAGTGTATCTCTAGAGAGGAATACACAGGGTTCAACAAGAACATCTTACAACCCGACCCACACTTGACCGACCACTTATTTCTCTTAAGTGTATTGAATATATTGTCACCTTACGGCTACGCAGCTACCATTTCCCTGGAGATACGGAAATGAAAAGAAGTAACAAATATGAATATTCTCTAGATAGTGACAATACACCCTAATGGGTGCGACCCACATAGCCGTGCTGCCTGCCCGATTTTTGTCATTTTTCGGTTGTCAGACTTGAGGTTATAATCTCCTTTTTGAACATCTAGCCACCATTCACTTTGAACGCCCCATCGTCAAATCCGTCCATACACATTGTCCTGGGACTGGACAACCAAAGGTGCCCTCCTACTACATCCTAAGAATCACCCTATAGATTAGTAGCGAGTAGTCCTTGCAACCCATAGACTCCAACTACGACAGAATCACAGTTTATCTCTGGGAGCTACCCAGAGATTATAAGCAATACTTTCGTTTTATGAAGATATGGTCTTCAAATACTCCATCTTGATCATCGTATGATCTCCTGTACGATTACATATTTGCTAGTCTGAATGGTTTTTGAATATAAATTTGATCCCGGTCTTTCCGTACCAACAATCGTTAATTGGCCAGATTTGATAGTCGGTTATTTAACTATCAAATAAACAAACATTCATCCATAAAAATAGAATAATATTACTGGTTCAGTTTTCAGCATCACTTGGCTTCTTTCATAATTTACCGATGGTTCATTTAAAACTCTATATCTTCAATACTAGGAAAACGTTTCCCTTTTCTTATTTAACATAAGAATCTTCAATTACCATTTCACTTTTACTTCATTAGTTCCTATTTTAATTTAGTAAGTGAATAAAATTCTAAATATCAACCCCGAAGGACGGAACCAACATCAGATTGACACCTCGAAAGTTTACTCAACTTAATCAACGTACAACAGGTTCTAATTCGTTTATAAACTACATTGTATCCCTTATCATACTCAGTATATCTTTTAAAACATTATAATTAAACCTTGATTCAAATATAAATCAAATATTATAAAAAACTTCATTAAACCTTGCTTCAAAACTATTTTGGTTATAACTTAATAAAACTCCATTTCTTGTTTTAAGTACGTGAGATCGACTCCTTATCTTAGCCCACCCAACTTTGATTCACTTTGGTTTCTATTTTGATTTCCATATCTTTACACTTCTAACCTTTCATTCATTTCATACATTAATTCAAAGTAGATAACTTTACTAATGCATTTCCATAACTGCCATCATTTACGATACTTCAAATAAACTTGGTTTGAAATATCTTCATCCAATCTTAGATTTGGAAATTTAATTCAATTCGGGTTCCTGCTTCGATTCCCATTTCATAAACCTTTCATTTCACCCCGTAAATAATTTCAAAATTTATAACTTACTAACTCGTTTCCAAAATTGAAATCATTAAAGATACATTCAAATAAACTGGTTTTAAATATGAAATCTGATTAAATAGAATTTGAAGGAGAATTCAGTTTAATCTTACTTATATACTTAATATAAATACGCTTTGAAAACTCATTTAACTATAAACCGTGCTTTATGATTTCAATAACCTCCATTAATCACATTCCTAGATCATTACTTGATTATTAGTAAATAACTAGTAATAAATTCCAATATTGAAACATGGTTTACTTCATCAATAACAATTTCTGTTTATAATAATCAATTCCTTTTTCAACACTTGACTTATTCAACTTATACTCGTTAACCCACTAATCCATTCCAATTTGTCCCTCCATTAAATTAATTAATAATATAAGTAATTTAACTAGATCCCACTTACTTTGATTATTATTAAAATAAATAATAATCAATTCCAATATAATCTCACTTTAATTTTTTACAAATAAACAATTAATTTTAGTGATACTACTCGCTAAGTAAATTTCCACTCGTTTGTTTTTAAATCTTATTAACACAAGACTTTACTTCATAAAGCCATTTAATAATTTCTCGTAAGCTTAAATAATAAATATTAATCTTCTTTTAAACCAACTTTATTTCAAAGAATATATTTCAAAACTATATTTAGTTATAAAATAACTTTATAATTTCACTTCTGTTGATTTACCTAATGGTAAATCAACATTCATCAAACGCTTTATATTTTAGGCCATCTGCCGTCACATACCCAACCAGTATTGGTCATTGATTAACTACAAGAAAACGTTAAATTTAGATTCAATCAATGATCAAATCAATCATCTAATCAAATAGGTTTAACAATTCATATACTTGCAATATGAAAATAAATAATAAATTTGAGGAATCCAATTGGATCCCTCCAACCTGTTCCTCCCTACAGCCAAATACGTTAGCTCAAGTAAAATTATCTATTTAAATAAATAGATACAAAATTCACCAATCAACAATAACAGTAATCCAACGTCCACGTCTCAGTTTAATACGTTTATATTATTATAAACGTAACCAAGGAGGTAAGTTACTTCATTCGGAACTAATCGTTAAAAATAACGATTAGTTTTGATTAAATTAAATGACCGTTTAATTTAAAACAATTATATAAAAATATTTAGCATATATTCAAAACAATCAACCAATCATCCAAATTAACAAACATAGCACACAAATAACAAACCTAACTTATATAATATAAGTGGGATAACTGAGTGAGTTAAACTCACCTTGATTCATTTCGTTGAATGATTCGATTTTAATTAAATTAAATAGTCATTTAATTTAATCTAAAACTTTTGCTGCTTCCAAATATGTCCAACCAAGCACCATAATATTACGTCCGTCGGCACACTCCTAATGCTTCTTTGGTTTGTTCCATTCTGTTAACATATACAAATTTTACAAAATTTTACAATCATGCTTTTAATTTAAATTTGTTAAACTTTAATTAATATTTATTTCACTTTAATTATATGCTAATTAAATTTGGTAAACTATGCATGTTAAATAAATTATTCAATAACTTAGGCACATATTATCTACGTATAAATATATGGTTACAGTGGCAAGATCATGTCTAGATTATATCCAAATCCACAATACTGTTCTTGGTTACCACCACCTGGACAAGCATAAATTGAAGGCAAAGAAAATATCTTTGAATGTGGCAAAAATAACTCCCCACTTACTAGTGAAGCCAGAACCTCTTCCGAGATAGAATTACATGCCAGATCATTTGAGGAAGTTGAGATTCTAATATTTGTTCCGTGATCACGGACATCTATTAAAATTCCAACATTTTGTAAATACAATTTCCTCCCTATTTGATGTCCCACTGAACCAATGAAACAATAACAATGACTACACACAAGACAATCAACCTTATTTGAACTATGTTGAGCAGCTACCAGCATGTCCCCTTTCAAAATAAGTTCACACTAACGTTCAACTATTCTATATAATATTGGTTTATATGTAACTTAACTTTATTAATTATATCATTAATATTCCTCGCTACCTTGTATAATTACGATTAGGGATGAAATAACTGTAGTTGGGCACAAAAAAGCATCTAGTGTTCATTGTATTCAACATATACTGCTGTATAATGCACGCACCTTCAGACCTCCGTGCTCCCCTCTTCATGAACACAAACTTGGCTTCTAAGTCGTACCATATATTCTGCTCCGATTTTCTTTCTTCACGCCTACCCACTTTCTTTGCCTGTTACTTCTCTCCAATTTGTTTATGTATTTTTTTTCCGCCTTCATTTTCGAAAACCGAGTCAACGGTGCTCCTCCCCCTCCTGCTCGCCACCTAGCTATACACTGCACCACCATATCCAGTGCTACTCTCCACCTTTAGTAAGACCATATCAGCTTCTCTAGACCATTCTTTTCAGTTCGCTATTTATACTTTATTTTTTATTTTATACCACCTGCTTCTTTCTAGTATTATAAACATACTTGCACCCGCACTGTTCTTCCACCTTACCATTCAAACTGCCGATCTGGTTGTCAAAGAAACTTTCACAACCATATCTTTTCATCACTGCTACATTATTTTATTTCTTCTATATCCCCTTGATTTTCTTCAACTTTCGTCCTTTGCTGTTTATCGAAAACAGGGTCGATTCCTTTTAGTTTGCGCGAGATTGAGAAACAGCTGCAGGCAGTCTTGAGTTTGAATATATTTTGATTTAAAAGAAATATTTGTGAATGTTTTCATATTTTTGTGAGGCTCACTATACATTTTAATGGGGTTTTGAGAAGGGTTCCTGGAGTCAAAACAAGGAGAGGACGCCATATTTATATACACGAACCAAGAAGAGGATTATAACAATGTCATTTCCTACCTATACTTAGCCATGTTGATCAAAGTAGAGTTGCAGATGTAGACGTTGAAGTTCCTCTCTGCGTTTAGAATTTAGATGGGTTAGAATTAACAGAGTATTATTGTTTCATTTCTTTTCATTTCAGTATATAGGGTAGGCTCAGCTACATTGGGCTATGGCACATTAAGAAGAAAAAGAAAAAAAAACTTAAGCTGGAAGAAATAATAAACGGGGCAGGTTGATTTAAAACAAGAGCTTATGGAGACAGTATGTGGTAGGTAGGCCTTAATCAAATGGGATAGGCTCGAGATTAAAGAAGGAGGCAATGCATTGTTCACTCAGGTAAAACAGGAGGACAGAGAGTTTTCAATGGATAGAAAGAAAAATAGTGTAGATTAGGTAAGCTACTGAAAACGACAGATCACTGAAATGAAATTTCATTTCAGCGTTATCTGATGTGTACGACCACCGATTTGAAATAATATACAGAGAATTTAGCGTAGAAAGAAATATGCGTTGACATTGTTTTTCTTTATGTGGCGTTTAAGTTTATGTTATCATGGTAGTTTATATTTGCTCTAACAGTTAACCGCTGACCATTAAATATATGCACTGCCAAACACCGACTTCAAACTAAACGAGAATAAATACACCATTATGTCTTGACATTCCGATCCCAATGAAATTCATTTCGTTGGAAACCGACTACGTTTGCACAACAACATTATTTTAATTTATCGGTTCACCTTTAAATTGCTTGCACCGATAAAACAACTCTGATTGGCTCCAAACTGGAAATATATCAATAAATAGTCAAAAGTATTCCAAAAAATCCGTTTCGTCGAAAACGGAGGTCATTTGGAAAGTAGCTATTTTAAGGCCTATATGATATCGATTAAATATAATTAAATCACAAAACAAACCAATTTAAAAATGATTAAATTATTATCATCGTATATATAACCTAATGAATATATATATATATATATCACTTTACAACTCAACCAATATCGAAATATAAGTTATCGTTTAAAGTATCCAAGTTAAACGATATCCTAATCTTATTGAAATCCTTTTAAACATTATCTTTATTAATGAATTCTGTAGCGACTATTTTAAAATCTGATTTGGCCATCACTTACAATTTATAAGATAAAATCTTGATTTTTCACTTTTATTAGAAAATTATAATCAAATAGATTCGAACGATTCTTGTTTCACGGAAATCCGACTTAAAATGGATCATGTATATTCAATTGAAGTTCAAAACTCAATATTATGAACTACCATGACGTTACGAGTTCATTTATAATTTAAATATAAATTATATTTTAAACTTCGTTTCAATAAACGAATTATATATTATAAATCCGATAATGATTCTAATTTAACCTTTAATAAAATATATTGAATATCTGACCACTAAAAAGTGCGGGATGTTACATTCCTTCACCCTTAAAAGAATTTCGTCCCCAAAATTACTAAGTGAGAAGAACATTCCAATCCCAATTATTTTCAAAATAATTATTCAAAACTATTATCATTAATATTCAAAGTTTTAAAATTTTACAAAAATTCCGCCAATACTTCCTCTGTACTGTTCGATCCAAGCAACTCTAAACGTCGCTCCGAGCCTAACATCGATCAAAAAGAAAATAAAAATCAAGCGGCTACCCAACTCAGGGGTATAAAATCAATCACTTAACCAAAAATATTCAGGTTTACCTTCTTCTTGGGCAATCGAACTCTAATTCCATAGCAAAGCAATCAACTACTCTTTTCTCTTTCCAACCTGCACTAACTCAATTCACAACACAATAATAGATACATGATTACATCATTTGATTTCATATTCAAATTTATTCTGGGATTTATTCCCTTGGATTTTAATTCGTTCGATTCTTGGTGAGTTTTTATTCGACCAATCTATTATCCAACAAATAACAATCAGCAATCAATATAACATAAACCAATTGCATTTATATTCAATTAACTATTTAATCTACTAAATATTTCACTTTTCACCTTTTGATTTTCATTTAACTTAGCATTAAATTAAATCCCGAATTATTTAATTCCATATTAAAATTTTCATTCTCAAACTTTATGTGAAATCCTCCTCTGGTTATATCAATCCATTTACAATCCTATTTTAATTCTATTCAAATCACTCAAACAAACCAATATCGATAATTTGATAAAATTATTTATTTTCTTTATAGAAATATAAATTGGGCAAAATTATTTCATTTACCCCCTTTACAAAAGAATATCGTGTCCATTGTCAATTCAAAATTGAACCGAACAAATAGCACAATATAAGAACATTTTTTATAAAATCTACAAATACGCTTTCTCGTATATATACACTCAAAGTCAATCTAGGGTATTACTAACCCCATCTTTATTGAGTTATGCCACAAAGCCAAGGTTATCACTAAACCAATAGCTCTGATACCGCTGTAACGAACAGAGATTTTCGACCCCGAAAATTGACACAAAGCACCATGTCGAACATTCAAGCATCGAAAACACCAGAACGTTATGAGAAAGGAGAAAGAGGATGAGATAAGAAAAGAAATATCAGAACAGAAGAATAAGAGGAAGAATCGTCACAACACAGAGTCTCACATTGCAAAGGAACAAAACATAATATAGAGATAAATTGTAATAACCCAGAAAATCCGAACCAAATAAATTTTTTTATTTTGGCAATTTTGTTGAATTTTGAATATTTAAAATGAATTATTTTAAATAATAATGACGAGAAATTTATTTTTAATAGAATTAGAATGTATATATTTATTTGAATCGATGTTGGAATATAAACATTTATTTTAATTATAAAAGGAATTAAAAATGGCGCGATAGTTCGAAAATTCGATTTCTAATTTCAAATGAATGTACATGATTCAAAATAAACCAGATTTTAGTGAAACCAAAAATATTTGAATCTGTTTATGAATATCTTTCCAACGAATCCGAAAAATTGAAATTTCATAGCGGGAATAAAAAGTTATGCCCAGTTGAAAATTCAAAGTAGTTGCCATGGAATTTTGGCCCTTAAAAATGAAAATTTTGCAAACGACCTCTATTTTCAATGAAACCACTTTTGTTGGATCCGGGACGTCAAGTTATTGCTAGATTCCAATTTTCATTAATTTCTGAATCAATATGTGAGTATGGCGAAGTAAAACCTGTTTTGACAGTTTCAGTCAATTTGGATCGACCAGAAAATGGTCATTTTTCAAATGGTCTCCAAATTTGACGAAATTAGTTTTGTTGGAACTGTACCTTCAATACGAAGCTATAAAATATTTTTCTAGAATTTTTAGAGTCTGTATGTGGCCCTGGTAAATTGAAATGCACGTTCAAATTCAATATAATGATTTAAGTGTTGATTTGAACGAAAACTGATCGTAACAGCCGAATTGGGTTACGAAACATATCCCATTGTGTTGTGGATGGGGGTAATTAGCTGGAGGTGACAGTCAGTGGGTTCGATTTGGAGTTCGAAAGAAAAAGTAACTTTTTTTGAGGAATTTAAATTAATTAAAAAAATAACTATATTAGTTGGCCAATGCTCCCTCTCTCTCTCACTTTATTTTCTGTCAATCATAATAGAAAAAGGAAAGAAAAAAACCCGTTGACATCGCCAGCCCCTCAACGCGCCATCGCCGCTCCAGGCAAACCTTCGCCGCGCCGCTGCCCTTCCCCCGCCCCTTCTTCTCCAGCGCCACCTCAGCCCTGCGATCGACGAGACCCCCCAAAGCCCACGCCCTAACCCCGGAAACAGCCGCCGCCGATTTTCCCTGGCTCACCACGGCCAACGCAGCACCACCACCTCCGGGAGTTGCGCCACCAGCACCCCTATCGACAGCAAGCTTCTCTCCTCCTCCTCCGATTCCCTTTCTCATTGTAAACCCAGATCATAGTAAGATTTTTCAGATTTTGTCCATTCCTTTTAGCTTGTAAAATATGACTTCTATTAGTAGGAAATATGAAACTTTATTTGATAGAAAATATATATTATTATAAATAATAAAGAGTAGATTTTTATGGATAATAAAGATGAGATTTTTAACAAGGTAAAGATGAGATTTTTAACATGATTTTTATAGTTAAAAAGGATATGATATTTCATAACGAAAAAGATTTGGTTTTTATACAGAAAGAATAAAAATATGATTTTTATATTAAAGAAAGAATAAAAATATGATTTTTATATTGGTAGAATATTGAAAATATGATTTTTATAATCGAAATAGCGATATAAAAATTAGATTTTTATATACAGAATAGCAGCATAAAAAGTTTAATTTTTAATGTATTAACATCGGATTAAAAATATGATTTTTACTTTGAATAGCGGGAAAAGGTCGCATTGGAATTCCGGACAAATCTGAACCGTTCAGAAATAAGGAACGGCGGAGTGGAACCCAAAGGTGAGAACTACTCACTTTTATTTTATTTTCTAGCTAAAATATATACTAGGATGCAGACGATGCTTAGCAGCACCCGACACCCGTCGTCCACAGACCATGGACGACTTATATGCCAATTTGTTTGATTGTATTGCGAAAATTGATTGTGATGTGAAATGAATTGTATAAAATATATGAATAATAAAAATATCATTTTTATTGGATATATGAACTGTATAAAATAGTGATCCATTGAAATAAAAATTCATTTACAAACCGGATGGTTTGTCTATGTACACGTATTTATCTGATATTGATTGGGACGATAAATTTTACACATCGCCCAACTGCACAAATAATAAACAGTATTTGTTGTTTGAAAACCCCACATGGGTATTGGGATAATATTTGACATACACTGATCCAGATAGTTAGTGGTACGTCAATCGATGGGTTGACAGATTGTATAAGCGTTATATATTTATTTTAATGCTTAAACAGTTGTAGAATGCACTCTGGATGTTGTTTGAATTTTTAATGGTTGTTTATCGTCATTGTTGTATACATGTGATGTTGAAATCCATATAATGGAAATTGTATGGTAATTGATTGAGTCTGGTTTCAGTTCAGAATTAACGAATACTTTAAAATAATATTCAGTGAATATTGAAATGTGAGGCCGTGTTAAGTAGTTAAACGCCATTTTAACACAAACAGGAATTTGGTCGTTTTTATTCAGTTTATAATGAATATCGAAAAGTGATTTCAAAATCTGATATTTTGAAATGAATTTGAAATTCGAATTAAATTGAAATGAATTTTAAATTCGAATTAAATTGAAATGAATTTTAAATTCGAAATAAATTGAAATGAATTCAAAATTCGAATTAAATTGAAATGGAAACTGAAATGAAATTGAATTGAAGTCGAATTGGATTGAAATGAATATAAATTGAATTGAAGTCAGAAAGTATTGAAATCATTTTAAATTGAATTTAAAATGAATTGAAATGGAATTGAAATAGATTTATACTGAAATCGATTTGAAATGAATTTAAAATGAATTTATATTGGAATATTCAATTTTGATTTGAATTTGAAATGAAAGAGGAAATCGTTTTTAAAACGAATTTAAAACGATTTATAAAATTTGTTATAAATAGAAATCTATGAAATATATAATATATATATTACAATGGCCTGAATAGAAAGCGCCGCGCAGCGGTAGTTCGCGAATTTCGAACATTAACTTCAAATGGACGTTACGGGAGATCCGACCATCGGATTCTCCTAAAACCAGAACCGTTGGGTTCGTAACAAAAAGAGCCTTCCAATGAATACAAGAGATTTGAAATATAACGGTTCGATTTGGAGATATGTCTAAATCAATTTCAAAAAAGGTCGCTATGGATGCAGTTCGGTGGCCATTATTGGAAACCGACTGTATGGGCGATAATAAAATTATTAAAAATATGGAAAAATTATGTAAAATCATAATAAACGATTTGAAAAGATTTTGGATGAAAATGTCCAGTTTTGAAAAGAAAAGAATATATTTTTATTGAAATGAACTAGTTATTTACTAGAATAATAATTTATTTATTTTTAAAATAAATAAATTGAATTTGGAAAGGGTTTTAAATTAACCAGAATTTTCCAAAGAATAAATTGGAAATGGATTCGAAATGGAAATAATAGTCGGAATATTTCGATATTGGATTCCGTGATTATACAGATATTGTGGAGGAATTTGGAAGATATATAGATATCGTTATTCCAAAACGATATCCGTTGGTTTTAGAATTTGATATTGAATATAATCCGATATATCTTCTATTCAGAGCCTTGTATTTAATATAAAATTGGATTTTGGGTTTGTCGTGAATGGTATCTTTAATAATAATGTTCTTAAACCCAATGGAATTAACAAAATTAGAAACTGACTGGAGATTAGTTAAGTTGAATGGTTTCCTGAGTATTGATCTGATGTTGGTTTCGGCCTTCGGGGTTAATACTTAAGGAATTGTTCTCTTACTAATTTACGATTAGAGACTAATGAGATTTTGGGTTTGTTGTGAACAGTGTCTTCATTAACGATGTTCTTAAACCCAGTTGAGAATAGATTAAATCTTTTTATGTAGATTTAATAAAGTATACCAATTAATTAATATTTAATTGGAATTGAATTGAAACTGATCTTTGGGTTTATTGTGAACGGTGTTTTAAATAACACTTGTTCTTTAACCCGATTAACAATAGAAGGATATTTTGGGTTTGTCGTGAATGGTATCTTTAATAATACTATTCTTAAACCCAATGGAGTTAAGAGAATTAGAAACTAATTGGAGATTAGCTAAGTTGAATGGTTTCCTGGGTATTGATCTGATGTTGGTTTCGACCTTCGGGGTTAATACTTAGAGAATTGTTCTCTTACTAATTTACGGTTAGAGACTGAATGGAATGTGATTTTGGGTTTATCGTGAACCGTGTTTTAAATAACATTGGTTCTTTAACCCAGTTAAAGATGAGATTAAAGAATAAATTTAAAAGAATTTATCTTTGATAAAATTAATGGGAATGAGGCGTACGATGTGTTGTTATAACACTTGATTATAAGATACGCGGGTTATTCGGAAAGGCCGGGTTTATACCCATTCTGAATAACTGATTCGACAATTAGTCGAAGAGATTGAAGATGGAGCAAGACCGACGATCTTCACATCGAATGGATGGGTGCTATTGATGTTCATGATTGAAGTAGCTATCTTGAAGGGGTTGAAGTGGTAGCCGTCCTGACGTACTTGTTGATTGTAAGGGTATGCGAGGGCCTCTCCCCTGTATTGGACATATGGGGGAGGAATAAGGTTCCTCTGGTTTCGTTTAGACCCAGAATGGACTTGTAAATGGATGGTGTGTCTGACATTGTATTCCTTTATACTGTATTCGTTGATCTCTGCTAAATATATATATGTTCGGTGGCGGAGAATTTATTCTCTTGCTTAACACCCTTCTCTGAAATGTACAAGGCCAGAGGTTATATATCGGCAAAAATCAGTGGTACGGTATGGATTGATAGTGTGGCATGCTGAGATGCAGTGATCCAAACTTTGGTTGAAAAGAAATGTTTCGTGGTTGATGATCAAAGCGCAACTTTAATATAGCACGGCTTTGTGTAGCGTTAATTCGCGAGCCTCACACCCCGGTATGGTGGTAAACCGATGGTTAGATTAGTATGCTTTTTAGAGGATGGACACCTTCGTGGTGTCGTGGAATCGGTCGACCAAGGTGAGGGATAGGGCGCACTCCCGATTCCCTGAGGGATAGAGTAAGCGGTGTTTTCTCTCGCCGGGACATAAGCCGCAGTGATACTCGATTTCCCAAAAGTGTGGATGTGCATTATGGGGTTTTCTCTCGCTGAGACGTAAGCCGTTGTGGATTTTACTACGTGATCGATCTTTCGAATCAGGAGCCACCATGATGGAAATCCAATTTCCAAATACGACATGATATATGGTACCCATGCCGTCTATGATTGATACATTAATATTTGAAGTTGTTTTCTTCAGTTATAGTAATAATAAAAGATGAAATTTCACGTATCAAGCATTATTTGGCTATTATAAGGTAAAACACTATCCACCGACTTTCGTTGCGTTGTGTGATAGTAACTGGGTCTTATAATAGCTTCATTGTTCTTTATTTAGCATTGCGCTATTTGTTTTATGCACTGGTATTCTTGGGAGGAAACCCGTTCCATGTTATACGGCATGGACCCTCGATTTACCTAACTTTAAAATAAAGATTAATAACTGTTTTAGTTCTCACACCAGTCACATGACTGACCAGGAGTTTATTGTTTTGACCTAAACTCTGGGTGCCCCTATTTCCACACAGGCAGCTAGTAGTTTTGGTTTTGCAGATTTATATTCATAGGATCCTGGTTTACAGCTGAAGCGATATTCGGAAAGCTCTGTATCCGTGTATCTGTTTTCAGTTGTTCTCTTTATTGTTTTCCGCTGCTATGTATTTAAATGTAATTTAAATCTCTGGTATTTTCTGTGTAATATTTATTCATACTCTGTTATATTCGTGTATTCTGATGGAATTGTTGTAATAAGCAATGAAACGTTCTTCTGATTATGTTCTGATTTGTCGTGTTCTCGAAGCAAGCTAGGCTTACCTTTACGGGAAATTTTGGGTCGCCACAGGTGGTATCAGAGCTTTGGTTAACAGAGCTAGAGAACATGACATATTAGAACCAAACGAAAGAATTCATCAGAGAATTGGATTAGTAATATCCAATAAAAGAATACTCATTGGAGATAGGATCAGTAGTATCCTAGAACGAGTGTGAAGAGTGTTATTTTTAAAATAAAAATGATAACGAATTTTGTTTTGAAATTTATATCAAATTATATATATTTGAAACGTTAATCAACTAACTGATTGTTGATTGTGTTGTTTGATTATAGATTAAACTAATGAATACTGGAATGATAAATAAAGTATAATCAAGATAATTATTAAGTGAAAAATAGCGCAAACTCTTTTGATAAAATCCTAAAAATATTATGTAGGATATGGACGACTATGGCTTATCTCATACTGAATTCTGGATGACTCCGAAACAAGCGAGGAGAGCTCACCAAAAAGCAGAAAAAGAAGGTGAGTTGAACTTAGGAACATGCGTGGGTATCTATTACCATATATGCAGAGAAGAAGACATTATGCCGTTCGGTGCCCTGAGAGAAAGTAAAGCAGGGAGAAAGTGATAAGAATGGACATAGTTTGTTTCAAGTGCAAAGAGATGGGACATTTCGTACATAAATGTCCAAACGTAAAGAAAAACCCCAAAAATCTAGGAAAGGAAAAGAAATGCTTTCGATGCAAAGAAGTAGGGCATCTAGCCCGAGATTTCCCGTTAAAGAAGGGTGATAAGAAATCCAAAGGAAAGGAGTATCTACTTTGGAAATTATGCAAGAAGAAGGCACGACTTCCTAGAAAGTTGGGTTTTAATGTAATGAACTAGCATTTTGGATATATGTATGTATATGTATGATGCTTGTATGAACATAATTATGCTTTTTGTTTTAAAAATGTATTGGTATTGTAGAGTATAACTAAGGTAAGAAAAATGTTGAACCAAGTTGAATTTAGCACCACACATCAAACTGTGTTGGAAATTTATCGCATTTGCATACATGTACATGCCTATGTATTAAGCAGGTCATAGCAAGGAGGCTAGAGCAGAGGAATGAAAGTGTATGCCCGACAAATAAGTACATGTTTATTGTATTTCTTGGGGTTTTTGATGATTTTATGAGTCGATTGGCTAGCTGCTTGGCTGATTCCTTTTCTTTTTGGATTGGAGAGGCCTGTATGGAAATTTCGGGATTTTCCCGGTGCTCCTGTACAGGGGAGGTTATGGGGAATTTTTTCGAAAATTTAGAGTGTTAGCCAAATTTTTGAATAATTTGAAAATTCTTAGAAACTGAAAAGTTGAGGAATGAAGCCAGAATGAAAGTTGAGTTGGTTTGTAAAACAACTTTCAGCTCCGTTCCCTTCCGAGGACGAAAAGATTTTAAGTGGGGTAGATTGTAATAACCCGGAAAATCCGAACCAATTTAAAAAATTTATTTTGGCAATTTTGATGAATTTTGAATATTTAAAATGAATTATTTTAAATAATATCGATGAGAACTTTATTTTTAATAGAATTAGAACGCACTTTTGGAGTAAATGTCGGTTGGTGCGGGGCGGGCCGTCACACTTGGTATCAGAGTTCTAGGTTGCGTAGTTAACCTAGGGAAAGACACTAGGGAGAGATAGTACGTATATGAGAGCGCGTATTTGTGATTACTTTGGTTTTCAAAAGCTATATATATATATACTATTGGTAGTATAAGAATGAAGTCGTACTACACTAGCACCACGATGGGATCGTTAATCGTTTCCCCTTTTACAGATTAACGATGAGCCGATATCCTAGAGGTGCTGGTAGAGGGACCAACCATGGGAATGCTCCTGACATGAGGACAATGTTCACCAACTTCATGAGAGACATGCTTAGAGATGTTCAGGGAGCAGTTCCCAATCCCGGAAATGGTGGTGATCCAGTAGTGCAGGCGCCTAGGGTCGACTTCGCCAAGTTGTGCAAGGATTACACTAACCTTGGTGGGAAGCCGTTCCACGGAACGGAGTCGGCCACAGATGTTCGGGATTGGTTGGATAGCTGTGATCGTATCTTCGACGACTTGGGTCTTGAGGATGCGATGAAGAGAAGGCTAGCGTCTTGTCAGCTGCAAGGGCGAGCGATGAATTGGTGGAATGCCATTAGAACGGCTACTCCAGAAGATCAAGTTACTTGGAATCAGTTTAAGACTCGCTTTTGTGATAAGTTTATTCCAGCTGCTCATAAATCAGAACTGTTCAAGAAGTTCTTGGAGCTTAAGCAGAACGGTAGAGCAGTCTCGGAGTATATCGCTGAATTCGACACTTTATCGAAATATGGATGGTCCCTTATCAATACAGTCGAAAAGAAGAACGAGAAGTTCATAACTGGCTTGGATGGGTACTTGGGGGAAAGACTTATAAACCATACCGATGAGACGTTCGAGTCTATTGTAGGAAAGGCATTAAGGTCAGAGAGCCTTTTCACTAAGTCGAAGACCGAAGTTGCTACGGCATCTGCAGAGGAGCCAAAGCCGCAAGCAGGCGGTGAAGGCAAGAAGAATTCTCAGAATAAGAGGAAGCAGAACCCGACCAAGGATGGTCAGAATAAGAAAAATAAGAAAGATGGCGAATGCTTTAGTTGTGGCAAGAAGGGCCATTACACCAGAGATTGTCGAGAAAAGCCTGGGGAAAGGAAGTGCTTTAACTGCGGCCAGGCGGGACATCACAAGGATGATTGCCCACAACCTCCTAGGGAGAAGCAGATTGTGAAAGCATATGCTATCAACGCTGTTCCTTCTTCGTCAAATGCCCCAACTGCGGCGAAGAAGGAAAAAGGTGTTGTTATTTGAGGTATGCTTTCTATTTAAGATGTTTTGATCGGGTTTTGTTTGACAAACCTGAGTTAGTCGATAGACCTTTAGTAGTGACGAACCCGATTGGTGGTTCGACTAGTTTTGGCATGATTTGTTAATGTGGTCTTATCGAGTCATGGATGTATGTTTCCTTGTGATTGCTTTGTTTTGGGCTTTACTGGGTTTAGCATTATTTTGGGGAGTCGATCTACTCCAAAGGAACAGGGTGGTATTAGGTACCTACCTAGTAATGGCGATAGTAACTGGAGTCAAGGAAGCTAAGAAGTTATTGTTGTAATAAGTTCTAGTTGTCTCTGGGAGGCAAATGAGTACTCCAGTGCTAGATTGTTTTGCTAGTATCACCTCACGTGGATTGTCCGAACTCGGAGGAGATGTTCCTTGAGTGCTTGTCTGATATTGGTTTAGGCCTTTGGGGCTTGTGCTTGGGGAATGTCGATTTCGACTAGGATGGTTTGCGTGAGGGGTAAATAGTTATTGTGATTTTTCATTGGACGATATCTTGGTTTACTCGAGGATTGATGGGCAGACGGAACATGATGAGACTGTTCAATGGTATAGACTGCCCAGAGTTAGACTCGATAGGGTTATGAGATTGCTCGAGTGGGACTCGGGAAAGATGCAAAGTAATGGATTGTTTAGGACCCTATGTTGATGTTCTCAATTGGATAGTAGAACTTTGAAGGAATAGGAAGTGTTCGTTGATCATGGATGATACAACGAAGATTAGAGCGATTCAAGTTGGACTTGAACTCATAAAAGAAAATGGGTGTTCATTGATCTTGGAGATGCAACGAATAGGGAGACGACTCACGTTGGACTAGAGTTTGTCGGTACTCAAGACTGGGTCTGAGTTATAGATTGACTCGAGTTGGACTCGAGAAGGCTGCAAGGAATTGGATTCAGCTCGAGTTGGACTCGAGAGGGCATCAATATAATGGATAGACTTAAGTTAGACTCAATTATTTTAGGAGGACTAAAAGCAGGGGTATCTGGGGACGCCCGTTACCTTGGATCCGTTGGACGTGATCTAGTTATCCTTGGAGGATAAACGTACGTTGGACGTACGGTAGTCCGATTGGAGGCTGGGCTTCCATTAGTTTAATTATCCTTGGAGGATAAACGTACGTTGGACGTACTAGTCCGAAGGGAGGCGGGGCTTCCACTGGCCTGGGATTGGTTGGACCAGTCAAGTAGGCATCGGTGTATGTATGGGGGCTGGGCTTCCATTAGTTAGTGATGTTGGTTGGACCAGACATGCTAGAATCGACATATTGGGATTGGTTAGACCAGTCATGTAGGTGTCAATGTGTTTATGAATTTAGCAGGTGATAGGTAGGACTTGTTTGATGGATGTTATGGTTGCTATGTTTGTTCCTATCTTTCTTCTCTTGAGTAGACTATCACCTGTAGGGTTCCATCGATGGGGAACAAAGTGATTGTAGTAGGACTATGAGCCAGTGCAGTAGAGTCGTCATGACTCGAGGGGCAAAGTGGACATAGTAAAGGATTAGTAAGGCTATGAGCCAGTGCAGTGGAGTTGTTATGACTTCATGGGGCAGAGTGGACATAGCAAAGGACTAGTGACTATGGATCAGTGCAGTGGAGTCGCCATGACTCCATGGGGCAGAGTGATCATAGTAAAGGATTTGGGTGCAGTACTAGTTGCATTGAGTAGGAGACATGCCAGTTTAGGGATTTTGTTTCTAGGATGGAAGCAACTAGAGTATGTCACAGAATATGATTTCAGACCCAAGACTGAATTGGATTCAAAAACGCTAGTAAGCTTGACGATTAGATCGATTTTGATTGAGTGGATTGTTTCTAGTTAGAAGGACGATCCTAATCTATTGGAAACCATCTTTAGGGTAGAGATGGGTATCGATGGAAAGAGAATGATCAAGTAAGGATTTGATCGAGAAGGGTGGCTTCGAAAGAATAAGGGACTAGTTGTACCCAACGTAGATGGACTGAGAGGTGAAGTGCTTAGAGCATATCATCACTCGAAATTAACTATACATCCCAGTGGTAATAAGATGTATTGAGACATAGAGCAGATCTACTACTGGGAAGGGATAAAGATAGGCAGAAGGCTTATCTCGATAAGAGACGAAGGGATTTGGAATTCTTTGTTAACGACTTGGTGTTCGTCAGGATCTCTCCATAGAGAATGTGATTCGGATTGGTTGGAGAGGTAAGTTAGCACCAAGATTTGTTGGCCCATTCCCAGTCCTCGAGCAAGTTGGTAATTTGGCGTATGAGGTAGAGCTACCTGACAAGATGGCGGGAGTTCACAACGTATTTCATGTTTCCCAGTTAAGGAAGTTTGTGCAAGACCCTAATGTGGCTATTTCACCAGATCAGTTGGATAACATCGAAGTTGAACTCGAGGCGGTTGGGAACCGCAAGTCTGTGCGTATTGTTGGGAACGATACGAAGCAGCTTCGAAGGAAGGCGGTGAAACTAGTCAAAGTCCAGTGGGTGAGAATGTAAAATGACCGTACTTGGGAAACAGAGGAGGATATAAGGAAGAAGTATCCAGAACTCTTTGCCTAGTAAGGTTTTGGTAGTGATAGTTTCTTCCCTTGTTAGTAAACCGCATGCTAGGATAGACTTGTTTTGCATGTTGATTGTTGTTTATGGTTGATAGGCATGCGGAACTCTTCTTGTGTTTTGGTTAGGGAATTTCGGGGGCGAAATTTCTTAAGGGGGGAAGAGTGTAACGACCTGCATTATACGCATCATAGGATCGTGGAATATTTATTTCTTTCACATATGAAGTCGTATGGTCATGTAACTTTGGAAGACGATTACTGGGGTCATTTTCCATGTTCATGATTTTTGTCGATTTTTAAATGACCGTTTTGCCCCTAGTTGGTACTGTTTTGGCCATAACTTTTGACTGGAAAGGAATTTTGATCTGAAACCACTTCCATTAGCTTCGAATGATGGTTTCTATTTCCGTAGAGTGGTTACATTAGCCAAACGGACTTACCGTTTGGGAGATATGGCTGAAACAAGGTTTAGAAGGTGAAAAACAGCTAATCGGGCTTAACCGGGTGATTAGCAACTAGGCCCAATGGGAGATTTCGGGATTTGGGGTATTTAAGGGCTGCTAGGGTTAGGATTTCGGTTTTAGACTCATTTTTCCAGCCGCCACTTACCTCTTTCAAGCTCTAGCAATGGCCTCCACCTTCTAATTTCATCCCAAATCATCTCTAATCACTTTCTAATCGAAGATTAAGCAAAACTACATCAAATCAAGGAAGGGTAGCACCAAATCAGAGAGAGAGCTGCTGGAACACATAGGGATTGGATCCAAATCAGAGATTATTTCAGATCTAAAGTTTGTTTGTGGCTAAGGTGAGTGATTTGCATAGTTCCTCACTAATTATGGCTAATTATGGTAATTAGCGAAGATTAGCGAAATTATGGCTCAGAAAAATCTAGAAAAATTCTCAAAATTCTAAAACATCATTTTATGCATCTGATATGAATTTGGGTTAATTTCGACTAATTTTGCAAATCCCGGAATTTGGGGGACTAAGGGGTGATTAGTGATAATTAGCGAATTTATGCATGTTAAAAATCTGGAAAAATATTCAGAAATTATGAAATATTGTTTTAGGCCTCTGTTAGAAAATTTGGCTAATTTGGATAGGTTTTGCTAATCCTATCGTTAGATTTGCTTAAACATGCTTAAGAGGGAAATATGGATTTTTGGGTATGTTTGATCCGTTTTGACATATCATATTGTTGTTTTGCTATTTGTGGATGTTTATACATGTTGCTATGACTGTATGATGTGCTTTGTCACTGATTAGAAAAGTTAGATTGGTCGAAAATGCCGTCGTATGGCGTAAAACAGTCGCTGGAAGTAGTTGAAGGGAATATGCAGAACCCGGATCGGATCGCCCCTATCTCCCACGACCCGATCGCGAGTCATCACCATTCGCAAGTCATCACCACGATCCGCTTGGGAGAGCAAGCCACGAACTGCTTCAGAAGCTAAGGGACCGATGGCCAAGGAATCACGAACCACGATCCGAACCGTATGCAGATGACCACGATCCGAGCTGAAGGAGCTTGTCACGAATCGATCTGGAGGGGAGCGCACGATCCGAAACAGAGGGTGACCACGAGCTAGTGACTGCGAACCGAACCAGAGTGGTGCGACCCGAACCATTGGAGGGCGGAGCACGATCCGAACCTGAAGGAAGACCACGACCTGAAGCAAAGTGAAGTGAAGAAAGGAAGACCGATCCGGATGGAGATGACGACCAAAATCCGAGATGCAAAGGTAGTCCAAATGGGAGTTAGAGCTCAGGATCCAGATGGGAACCAATGAGTTCACTTCATGGTTGGGCTTTGCTGCGGGACGTGTGCAAAGGGGTTGTCGGTATTCATAATTTTGGTTCACCACTGAGAGATGGATGGTGGGCTTGTAGTGATAGTTACACGGGATTGGATTCCGTCATAGCCCAAAGTATTGGGTGACCAAAGTAGTGGATATCGTATGCTTTACGCACTGAGTGAGGGATGTGAGGATGATTGCTATGCTTGATTGTTTGACATCACTATGACATGCACACCCCCACCCCCGTTATCTTTACACCATTTGAAAGGGGCACCTTAGAGTGTTGTACAGTATGTAGTGCTAACTCTTTGGTTGCAGGTCCAGGTTCAGGTGTGATTGGATTATACCTGTTATTGTTATGTTTTGTTGCTTATCGCTCATACCAGGCTTTATGTCTGACCCAGAGTTTTATGTCTCCTCTTATTACTCTGGGTGCTCACACGAGCAGACTAGAGACAGGTTATGGTTAGCTGGTGATGTGCGAGTAGCTGATTCGGAGGCGGGCAGGAGGCTTCCACGTATGATATATATATACACATTCTCCCTGTGTCGTTGGTGGTCGCTACTTGGGCATTAGTTGTGTACCTCCTTTATCTTGCTTTTGCTTTGAGACAGTTTGAAAAGTTGTAATAATGTTTAACTTTGGATCATAAGCTGTACTTATATTTTCCGCTGCTATGTTAGTTGTTTCAGCTTATGCACTGTCTCACCTGTTTTATGTCAAGTATGTTATTACTATATTTTATTCTATGCGCTGTGAGACATATTACAGGTTCCTTGATTAGCCCATTCTCTTCTTTCTTTTTCTTCTGGCGACCGTCCCGTGCTAACTGGATATGTATACAACGCACTTTTGGAGTAAATGTCGTTGGTGCGGGGCGGGCCGTCACAATATATGTATGTATATGTATGATGCTTGTATGAATGTAATTATGCTTTTTGTTTTAAAAATGTATTGGTATTGTAGAATATAACTAAGGTAAGAAAAATGTTGAACCAAGTTGAATTTAGCACCACACATCAAACTGTGTTGGAAATTTATCGCATTTGCATACATGTACATGCCTATGTATTGAGCAGGTCATAGCAAGGAGGCTAGAGCAGAGGAATGAAAGTGTATGCCCGACAAATAGGTACATGTTTATTGTATTTCTTGGGGTTTTTGATGATTTTATGAGCCGATTGGCTAGCTGCTTGGCTGATTCCTTTTCTTTTTGGATTGGAGAGGCCTGTATGGAAATTTCGGGATTTTCCCGGTGCTCCTGTACAGGGGAGGTTATGGGGAAATTTTTCGAAAATTTAGGGTGTTAGCCAAATTTTTGAATAATTTGAAAATTCTTAGAAACTGAAAAGTTGAGGAATGAAGCCAGAATGAAAGTTGAGTTGGTTTGTAAAACAACTTTCAGCTCCGTTCCATTCCGAGGACGAAAAGATTTTAAGTGGGGTAGATTGTAATAACCTGGAAAATCCGAACCAATTTAAAATATTTATTTTGGCAATTTTGATGAATTTTGAATATTTAAAATGAATTATTTTAAATAATATCGATGAGAACTTTATTTTTAATAGAATTAGAACGTACATATTTATTTGAATCGATGTTAGAATATAAATATTTATTTTAATTATAAAAGGAATTAAAAATGGCGCGGTAGTTCAAAAATTTGATTTCAAATTTCAAATGAATGTACGGGATTCAAAATAAACCGGATTTTAGTGAAACCAAAAATATTTGAATCTTTTTATGAATATCTTTCCAACAAATCCAAAAAATTGAAATTTCATAGCGGGAATAAAAAGTTATGCCCAGTTTAAAAATTCGAAATAGTCGCTATGGAATTTTGGCCCTTAAAAATGGAAATTTTGCAAATAACCTCCGTTTTCAACGAAACAACTTTTGTTTGATCCGGGATGTCGATTTATTGCTAGATTCCAATTTTCATAATTTTCTGAATCAATATGTGAGCGTGGAGAAGTAAAACGTGTTTTGACATTTTTAGTCAATTTGGATCGACCAGAAAATGGCCATTTTTCAAATGGTCTCCAAATTTGACAAAATTAGTTTTGTTAGAACCATATCGTCAATACGAAGATAGAAAAATATTTTTCTTGAATTTTTAGAGTCTGTATATGGCCCCTGTAAATTGAAATGCACGTTCAAATTCAATATAATGATTTAAGTGTTGATTTAAATGAAAACTGATCGTAACAACCGAATTGGGTTACGCAACATATCCCATTGTGTTGGGGATGCGGGTAATTAGCTAGGGGTGACAGTCGGTGGGTTCGATTTGGGGTTTGAAAGAAAAAGTAACTTTTTTTGAGGAATTTTAATTAATTAAATATGTAACTATATAAGTTGGTCAATGCTCCCTCTCTCTCTCTCACTTTATCTTATGTCGATCGTAATAGAAAAAGAAAAGAAAAAAAGAAAAAAAAAACCGTCAACATCGCCAGTCCCTCAACGCGCCATCGCCGCTCCAGGCCAACCTCCGCCGTAGCGCTGCCCTTCCCCCGCACCTTCTTCTCCGGCGCCACCTCAGCCCCGTGATCGACGAGACCCCCCAAGCCCACGCCCTAACCCCAGAAACAGCCGCCGCCAGTTTTCCCCTAGCCCACCGCGGCAAGCGCAGCACCACCACCTCTGGGAGTCGCGCCACCAGCACCCCCATCGATAGCAAGCTCCTCCCCTCCTCCTCCGATTCCCTCTCTTATTGAAAACCCAAATCAAATAAAGCTTTTTCATATTTTGTCCATTCCTTTTAGCTAGTAAAATATGGCTTCTATTAGTAGGAAATATGAAACTTTATTTCATAGAAAATATACATTATTATAGATAATAAAGAGTATATTTTTATAGATAATAAAGATGAGATTTTTAACAAGGTAAAGATGAGATTTTTAACACGATTTTTATAGTTAAATAGGATGTGATATTTCATAACGAAAAAGATTTGTTTTTTATATAGAAAGAATAAAAATATGATTTTTATATCATGGAAAGAATAAAAATATGATTTTTATATTAGTAGAGTATTAAACATATGTTTTTTATAATCGAAATAGTGATATAAAATTTAGATTTTTATATACGGAATAGCAACATAAAAGTTTGATTTTTAATGTATTAACATCGGATTAAAAATATGATTTTTATTTTGAACAGTGGGAAAAGGTCAGATTGGAATTTCGGACAAATCTGAACCGTTCAGAAATGAGGAACGGTGGAGTGGAACCTAAAGGTGAGAACTCCTCACTTTTATTTTTTTTCTAGTTAAAATATATACTTGGATGCAGACGGTGCTTAGCAGCACCCGACACCCGTCGTCCACAGACCATGGATGACTTGTATGCTTGTTTGTTTGATTGTATTGCGAAAATTGATTGTGATGTGAAATGAATTGTATAAAATATAAGAATAATAAAAATATCATTTTTATTGGATATATGAACCGTATAAAATAGCGATGCATTGAAATAAAAGTTCAATTACAAACTGGACGGTTTGTCTATGTACACGTATTTATCTAATATTGATTGGGACGATAAATTTTACACATCGCCCAACTGCACAAATAATAAACAATATTTGTTGTTTGAAAACCCCACACGGGTATAGGGATAATATTTGACATACACTGATCCCGATAGTTAGTGGTATGTCGATCGATGGGTTGACAGATTGTATAAGCGTTATTTATTTATTTTAATGGTTATACAGTTGTAGAACGCACTCCAGATGTTGTTTGAATTTTTAATGGTTGTTTATCGTCGTTGTTGTATACATATGATGTTGAGATCCATATACGAAAATTATTTGGTAATTGATTGAGTCTGGTTTCAGTTCAAAATTATCGAATATTTTAAAATAATATTCAGTGAATATTGAAATGTGTGGCCGTGTTAAGTAGTTAAACGCCATTTTAACACGAACGGGAATTTGGTCGATTTTATTCATTTTATAATGAATATCGAAAAGTGATTTCAAAATCTGATATTTTGAAATGAATTTGAAATTCGAATTAAATTGAAATGAATTTGAAATTCGACTTAAATTGAAATGAATTTGAAATTCGAATTAAATTGAAATGAATTTGAAATTCGAATTAAATTGAAATGAATTTGAAATTCGAATTAAATTGAAATGGAAATTGAAATGAATTTGAATTGAAGTTGAATAGAATTGAAATCGATTGAAATGAATATAAATTGAGTTGAAGTCGAATAGAATTGAAATCGTTTTAAAATGAATTTAAAACGAATTTAAATGGATTTGAAATGAATTTAAAATGAACTTATATTGGAATATTCAATTTTGATTTGAATTTGAAATGGAAGTGGAAATCGTTTTTAAAACGAATTTAAAACGATTTATAAAATTCATTTCAAATGGAAATCGATGAGATGTATAATATATATATATATATATTATATGTTATAATGGTCTGAATAAAACGCGCCGCGCAGCGACAGTTCGCGAATTTCGAACATTAACTTCAAATGGACGTTACGGGAGATCCGAAAGTCGGATTCTCCTAAAACATGAACCATTCAGTTCGTATCGAAAAGAGCCTTCCAATGAATACAAGAGATTTGAAATCTAACGGTTGGATTTGGAGGTATGTCCAAATCTATTTCAGAAATGGTCGTTATGGATGCAGTTCGTTGGTCGTTATTGGAAACCAACTATACGGGCGATAATAAAATTATTAAAAATATAGAAAAATTATGTAAAATCATAATAAATGATTTGGAAAGATTTTGGATGAAAAATTCGTATTTTGAAAAGAAAAGAATATATTTTTATCGAAATAAACTAGTTATTAACTAGAATAATAATTTATTAATTTTTAAAATAAATAAATTGGATTTGGAAAGGGTTTTAAATTAACCAGAATTTTCCAAAGAATAAATTGAAAATGGATTCGGAATGGAAATAATCGTCGGAATATTTCGATATTGGATTCCGTGATTATACAGATATTATGGAGGAATTTGGAAGATATATAGATATCGTTATTCCAATATGATATCCGTTGGTTTTAGAATTTGATATTGAATATAAGCGGATATATCTTCTATTCAGTGTTTAATATCAAATTGGATTTTGGATTTGTCGTGAATGGTATCTTTAATAATACTATTCTTAAACCCTATGGAATTAAGAAAACTAGAAACTGACTGGAGATTAGTTAAGTTGAATGGTTTCCTGGGTATTGATCTGATGTTGGTTTCGGCCTTCGGGGTTAATACTTAGGGAATTGTTCTCTTACTAATTTACGGTTAGAGACTAAAGAGATTTTGGGTTTTTCATGAACGGTGTCTTCAATAACACTGTTCTTAAACCCAGTTGAGAAAAGATTAAATCTTTTTATTTAGATTTAATGAAGTATACCAATTAATTAATATTTAATTGGAATTGAATTGAAATTGATCTTTGGGTTTACCGTGAACGGTGTTTTAGATAACACTTGTTCTTTAACCTGATTAACAATAGAAGGAGATTTTGGGTTTGTCGTGAATGGTATCTTTAATAATACTATTCTTAAACTCAATGGAGTTAAGAGAATTAGAAACTAACTGGAGATTAGCTAAGTTGAATGGTTTCTGGGGTATTGATCAGATATTGGTTTCGGCCTTCGGGGTTAATACTTAGGGAATTGTTCTCTTACTAATTTACGGTTAGAGACTAAATGGAATGTGATTTTGGGTTTATCGTGGACCGTGTTTTAAATAACATTGGTTGTTTAACCCAGTTAAAGATGAGAGTAAAGAATAAATTTAAAAGAATTTATCTTTGATAAAATTAATGGGAATGAGGCGTATGATGTGTTGTTATAACACTTGATTATAAGATACGTGGGTTATTTGGAAAGGTCGGGTTTATACTCATTCTGAATAACTGATTCGACGATAAGTCGAAGAGATTGAAGACGATGCAAGACCGACGATCTTCACATCGAATGGATGGGTGCTACTGATGTTCATGATTGGAGTAGCTACCTTAAAGGGGCTGAAGTGGTAGCCGTCCGGACGTACTTGTTGATTGTACGGGTATGCGAGGGCCTCTTCCCTTGTATTGTACATATGAGGGAGGAATAAGGTGCCTTCGGTTTCGTTCAGACCCAGAACGGACTTGTAAATGGATGGTGTGTCTGACAATGTATTCCTTTATACTATATTCGTTGATCTCTGCTAAATATATATCTGTTTGGTGATAGAGAATTTATTCTCTTGCTTAACACCCTTCTCTAAGACGTACGAGCTAAGAGGTTATATATCGGTAGAAATCAGTGGTACGGTATGGATTGATAGTATGGCATGCTGAGATGTAGTGATCCAAACTTTTGTTGAAAACAAAGTTTGGTGGATGATGATCAAAGCGCAGCTTTAATATAGCATAGCTTTGTGTAGCGTTAATTCGCGAGCCTCACACCCCGGTATGGTGGTAAACTGATGGTTAGATCAGTACGCTTTTCAGAGGATGGGCACCTTCGCGGTATCGTGGATTCAGTCGACCGAGGTAAGGGATAGGGCACACCCCCGTTTCCCCGAGGGATAGAGTAAGCGGTGTTTTCTCTCGCCGAAATATAAGCCGCAGTGATATTCGATTTCCCAAAAGTGCAGATGTGCATTACGGTGTTTTCTCTCGCAGAGACGTAAGCCATTGTGGATTGTACTACGCGATCGATCTTTCGAATCAGGAGCCACCATGATGGAAATCCAATTTCCAAGTACGACATTTTGCGGTTTTGATTGAAGAGCCTTGTATTGGCGACATGATATATGGTACCCATGTCGTCTATGATTGATACATTTATATTTGAAGTTGTTTTCTTCACTTATAGTAATAATAAAATATGAAATTTCGCGTATCAAGCATTATTTGGCTATTATAAGGTAAAAACCTATCCTCCGGCATGCGTTGCATTGTGTGATGGGACCTGGGTGTTATAATAGCTTCATTGTTCTTTATTTAGCATTGCGCTATTTGTTTTATGCACTGGTATTCTTGGGAGGAAACCCGTTTCGTGTTATATCGCTTGGTCCCTCGATTTATCTAACTTTAAAATAAAGATTAATAACTGTTTTAGTTCTCACACCAGTCACATGACTGACCTAGAGTTTATTGTTTTGACCTAAACTCTGGGTGCCCCTATTTCCACACGGGCAGCTAGTAGTTTTGGTTTTGCATATTTATATTCACAGGATCCTGGTTTACAGATGAAGCGATATTCGGAAAGCTCTGTATCCGTGTATCTGTTTTCAGTTGTGCTTTGTATTGTTTTCCGCTGCTATGTATTTAAATGTAATTTAAATCTCTGATATTTTCTGTATATTATTTATTCATACTCTGTTGTATTCGTGTATTCTGATGGAGTTGTTGTAATAAGCAATGAAATGTTCTTCTGTTTGTGTTCTGATTTGTCGTGTTCTCGAAGCAATTCGGGCTTTCCTTTACGGGAAAGTTTGGGTTTCCACATAAATCTTTATTGAGAGCTTAAAATAAAACTTACAATCAGAGTACAACTTATAGTCAACACATCTGGACAGTTATAATAATATGTCCTCATGTACAACACATAGCAGAATAAATTATAGTACGTCTGAACTCCTCCAGCACGTCTTCTGAATTTCGAAGTGTCCAATAACCTAATCCTGTACAACCTGAACCCGGTCTAACCCGAGCATTATAAACATCGGGTCAGTCTGGCGAACCAGAGTGAGAAAAACTCGCCAAGTTTAAGGGGAACCATCCAACTTGATTTTAAAGTTCAATAATCTTTTCGAAAAAAAGGATAATCGTAAGACCAAATCCACACATAAATACGGATGGTTTTTACCTTACGATAACCCAAAAAAATTTGAAACCCATATCTTATTCTGATATTATGATAGTGTATAAATACAAATAAATAGAATCTAGAAGAATGCTTGCATCTCACGCTCTACATATATAGTATACAAAAAAAACCATGGGCTCTTAGTGGAGATTGGATTCCGACTATGATAAGGTATGGAACCACCTGCCGATAGTGTATCTCTAAAGAGGAATACACTGGGTTCAACAAGAGCAGTCTTGCAGCCCGACCCACACATGACCGACCACTCATTTCTTTTGAGTGTATTGAATATATTGTCACCTTACGGCTACGCAACTACCGTTTCCTCAGAGATACAGAAATGAAAAGAAGTAACAAATATGAATATTCTCTAGATGGTGACAATACACCCCAATGGGTGCGACCCACATAGCTATGCTGCTTGGCCGATTTTTGTCATTTTCCGGT
Organism: Allium sativum; assembly: GCA_030737875.1. Classification (NCBI taxonomy): domain Eukaryota; kingdom Viridiplantae; phylum Streptophyta; class Magnoliopsida; order Asparagales; family Amaryllidaceae; genus Allium; species Allium sativum. Next base: position 1,043,561,679 of record CM060913.1, read on the forward strand.
TGTGAGGCTTGAGGTTATAATCTCCTTTTTGAACATCTGGCTACCATTCACTTTGAACGCCCCATCGTTAGATCCGTCCATACACATTGTCCTGGGACTGGACAACCGAAGGTACCCTCCTACTACATCCTAGGAATCACCCTATTGATTAGTAGCGAGTAGCCCTTGCAACCCATAGACTCCAACCACGACAGAATCACAGTTTCTTTTTGGAAGCTACTAGAGATTATAAGCAATACTTTCGTTTTATGAATATCTATTGTCGTCAAATGCTCCTTCCCGATCATCGTCTGATCTCTTGTGCGATTACGTATTTGCTGGTCGGAATGATTTTCGAATATAAATTTGATCCCGGTATTTCCATACCAACAATCGATAATTGGCCAGATTTGACAGTCGATTATTTAACTATCAAAAAAACAAACATTCATCCATAAAAATGAAATAACAGTACTAGTTCAGTTTTCAGCATCTCTTGGCTTCTTTCATAATTAACCGATGGTTCATTTAAAACTCTGTATCTTCAATACTAGGAAAACGTTTCCCTTTTCTTATTTAATATAAGAATCTTCAATTACCATTTCACTTCTACTTCATTAGTTCCTATTGTAATTTAGTAAGTGAATAAAATTCCAAATATCAACCCCGAAGGCCGGAACCAACATCGGATTGACAGCTCGAAAGTTTACTCAACTTAACCAACGTACAATAAGTTCTAATTCCATTATAAACTGCATCGTATCCCTTATCATACTCAGTATATCTTTTAAAACAATATAATTAAACCTTGATTCAAATATATATCAAATATTATAAAAAAACTTCATTAAACCATAGTTCAAAACTATTTTGGTTATAACTTAATGAAACTCCATTTCTTGTTTTAAAGTATGTGATTTTAGATCGACTCCTTATCTTAGCCCACCCAACTTCGATTCACTTTGGTTTCTATTTTGATTTCTTTTTCTTTACACTTCTAACCTTTCATTCATTTCATACATTATTTCAAAATAGATAACTTTATTAACGCATTTCCATAAATTCCATCATTTACAGTACTTCAAATAAACTTGGTTTGAAATATCTTCGTTCAATCCTAGAAAATTTAATCCAATTCGGTTTCTTGCTTTGATTCCCATTTCATAAACCTTTCATTTCACCCCGTAAATCATTTCAAAGTTTATAACTTATTAACTCGTTTCCAAAATTGAAATCATTTACGATACATTTAAATAAACTGGTTTTAAATATGAAATCTGATTAAATAGAATTTCAAGGAGAATTCTGTTTAATCTTACTTATATACTTAATATAAATACGCTTTGAAAAATCATTTAACTATAAACAGTGCTTTATGATTTCGTTATCGTCCAATAGTCACATTCCAAAATCTTTTTTTGATTATTAGTAAATAATTAGTAATAAATTCCAATATTGAACAAGGTTTACTTCATCATTAACAATTTCTATTTATAATAATCAATTCCCATTTCAAAACTTGACTTATTCAACTTATACTCGTTAACCCAATAGTCCATTCCAATTTGTCCTTCCAATAAATTAATTAATAATATAATTAATATAACTAGATCCCACTTACTTTGATTATTATTAAAATAAATAATAATCAATTCCAATATAATCTCACTTTAATTGTTTACAAAAAAAAACAATTAATTTCAGTGATGTTACTCGCTGGGTAAATTTCCACTTGTTTGTTTTTAAATTTTATTAACACAAGACTTTACTTCATAAAGCCATTTACTAATTTCCCGTAAGAATAAATCATAAATAATAAATATTAGTCTTCTTTTGAACTATCTTTATTTCAAAGAATATATTTCAAAACTATATTTAGTTATAAAATAACTTTATAACTTCACTTCTGTTGATTTACTTGACGGTAAATCAACATTCATCAAACGCTTTATATTTTAGGCCATCTGTCGTCACTTACCCAACCAGTATTGGTCATTGGTTAACAACAAAACAAACGTTAAATTTAAATTCAACAATCAATGATCAAATCAATCATCTAATCAAACAGGTTAAACAATTCATATACTTGCAATATGAAAATAAACAATAAATTTGAGAAATCCAGTTTGATCCCTCCAACCTGTTTCTTCCTGCAGCCAAATACGTTAGCATAAATAAAATTATCTATTTAAATAAACAGATACAATATTCAACATTCAACAATAATAGTAATCCAACGTCCATGTCTCAGTTTAATACGTTTATATTATTGTAAATGTAGCCAATGAGGTAAGTTACCTCATTCGGAATTAATCGTTAAAAATAACGATTAGTTACGATTAATTTAAACAACCGTTTAATTTAAGCCGATTATATAAAAATATTTAGCATATATTCAGAACAATCAACAAATCAGCCAAATTAACAAACATAGCACAAAAACAACAAACCTAACTTATATAATATAAGTGGGATAACTGAGTGACTTAAACTCACCTTGATTCATTTCGTTGAAATGGTTCTATTTCAATTAGATTAAAAAGTCGTTTAATTTAATCAAAAACTTATGCTGCTTCCAAATCTGTCCAATCAAGCTCCATAATATTACGTCCGTCAGCACACTCCTAATGCTTCTTTGGTTTGTTCCATTCTGTTAGCATCTATGAACATTACAAAAATTTACAATCATGTTTTAATTTAAATTTATTAAACTTTAATTAATATTTATTTTACTTTAATTATACACTAATTAAAATTGGTAAACTGCGCATGTTAAATAACTTATTCAATAACTTAGGCACATATTATCTATGTATAAGTATATGGTTACAGTGGCAAGATCATGTCTAGATTATGTCCAAATCCATAATACTGTTCTTGGTTACCACCACCTAGACAAGCATAAATTTAAGGCAAGGAAAATTTCTTTGAATACGGCAACAATAAATCACCATTTACTAGTGATGCCAGAACCTCTTCCGAGATAGAATTACATATCTGATCATTTTAGGAAGTTGATTACATCATAATATTTGTTCCGTGATCACATACATCTCTTAAAATTCCAACATTTTGTAAATAGAGTTTCCTCCCTATTTGTTGTCCCACTAAACCGTTGAAACAATAACAATGACTACACATAAGGCAATCAACTTTATTTGAACTATGTTGAGCAGCTACCAGCATGTCCCCTTTCAAAATAAGTTCACACTTACGTTCAACTATTCCATATAATATTGGTTTATATGTAACTTAACTTTATTAATTATATCATTAATATTTCTTGCTACCTTGTATAATTATATTTACGGATGAAATAATTGTAGTTGGGAACAAAAAAGAATCTACTGTTCATTGTATTCAACATATACTTGTTGTATAGTGCACGCAGCTTCATACCTCTGTGCTCCCCTCTTCATGAACACAAACTTGGCTCCTAAGTCATACCGTATATTCTGCTACGATATTCTTTCTTCACGCCTACCCACTTTCTTTACCTGTTACTTCTCTCCAATTTATTTATGTATTTTTTTTTCCACCTTCATTTTCGAAAACCCAGTCAACTGTGCTCCTCCCCCTCCTGCTCGCCACCTAGCTATACACTGCACCACCATTTCTGGTGCTACTCTCCACCTTCAGTAAGACCACGTCAGCTTCTCCAGACCATTCTTTTACAGTTCGATGTTTATACTTTATTTTTTTATTTTGTATCACCTGCTTCTTTCTAGTATTATAAACATATTTGCACCCGCACTGTTCTTCCACCTTACTATTCGAACTGCCGATCTGGTTGTCAATGAAACTTTCTCAACCATCTCTTTTCCTCATTGGTACGTTCTTTTCTTTCTTCTGTATCCCCTTGATTTTCTTCAACTTTCGTCCTTTGCTGTTTACCGAAAACAGGGTCGATTCCTTTTAGTTTGCGCGAGATTGAGAAACAGCTGCAAGCGGTCTCGAGTTTGAATATATTTTAATTTAAAAGAAATATTTGTGAATGTTTTCATATTTTTGTGAGGCTCACTATACATTTTAATGGGGTTTCGAGAAGGGTTCCTGGAGTCAAAACAAGGAGAGGACGCCATATTTATATACACGAACCAAGAAGAGGATTATAACAATGTCATTTCCTACCTACACTTAGCCATGTTGATCAAAGTAGAGATGCAGATGTAGACGTTGAATTTTCTCTCTGCGTTTAGACTTTAAATGTGTTAGAATTTATAGTATATTATCGTTTCATTTCATTTCATTTCAATATAGAGGGTAGGCTCAGCAACATTAGTCTGTGGCACATTAAAGAAGAAAAAGAAAAAAACTTAAGCTGGAAGAAATAATATATAGGGTCAGGTTGATTTTAAAACAAGAGCGTATTGAGACAATACATGGTAGGTAGGCTTTGATCAAATGGGATAGGCTCGAGATTGCAGAAGGAGACAATGCATTGTTCACTCAGGTAAAACAGGAGGACAGAGTGTTTTTAATGGATAGAAAGAAAAATAGCGTAGATTAGGTAGGCTACTAAAAACGACATATCAATGAAATGAAATTTCATTTCAGGGTTGTCTGATCTGTACGACCACCGATTTGAAATAATATACAGAAAACTTAAGGCAGAAAGAAATATGTAACACCCCGTATTTTCTGTAATCGTATAAGTAACAAATCAGAGAATAATTAAATTATAAAATAAGAATCAAGGGAAACAGGTTGCACCATTGCGTTCGTCTCGAAATTCTGCTTGGAAATGAGTCCGAGTTTTCGAGAAACGGAGTCCGTATGAGGGAGATATGGCCCTCCGAAGTCTCAGAAAATTTCATAATCGAAAACAGCTCGAAAATTCGAATTCAAATTCGAATTCAAACCCAAAAGCGGGCTGGACGGGAAATTTCCCTCCCAGGACCTAGGTCGACTGGGTAGTCGACCTGCTCCTGACCAGGTCGACTGGGTAGTCGACCTCCCCCAGACCAGGTCGACCATAGTGTCGACCTGGGGGTCGACCTGCTCCCGAAACCCACTTTCTGAACTTGATGCATTCTGATGTATTTAGACTCGTTTTCTGTCTAAATTCGTCCGCCTAATCCTATATAAACTCACCGCTAGCCTTATTCTCTCCACACCAATTCATTCTATCTATATTCTGCCTCTGTTCTAATTAAAAATAAAAATGGCGTCGCTACCCTGCTGGAATCAAAACTTGGACTGATGAATCTTCTTCTAACCTGAATTGAATTAAAAGCTAAATCAAATCCCAAATCAGAGTCTAGAGCTACGACAACAATTAAAGAAGAGTAATTCAGCCTTTCTGCATCAACACTAGTTTATTATCCATTCTTAAAACCATGAAAGGCAAGTACAGTTATTTTCCGCTATAAACTTTAATTATGATTGTGGCATGATTGTAAATCCGAATTTGAGGTTGTGTATGTTTTGATCTATTTTATTTCTTCCTTCTGTTCTATAGCCAGGCTACCATGAGCCTGCGCCAAATCTCATAAGAGATTAACGCACAAACGCTAAACTTTTGGACAAATAATGAACGATGGCATAATTGGACATGGCTAATCTGTGACTAAAAGGACATATGTTGTAAACTAGATTTAGACCTATGCATATTCTGTGAATCGGAAGAAGAGGAACCATTGTATGTTAACATGTGACTTGGGACATTGGATATAACACATATTTTGAATTAAGATCTGTTATAATTTAAAGTTCTAGATTATTGGGCATATTGTTTGTATAACAATTCATGACTTGAGATAAAAAAGAGAATATGACTTAGGTGAAGATCTATATTAAGATTTGATAACTACTAAATGTGAATAACACCTAAGTGGGAAATTTTTGAATATATGACATGCATTGAAATCGATGGCTATATTTGGTATAATTTATATGTGAATCTTTTGTACTAGGCAAGTTTAACTAAATTTGGGGACACGTGTTATATGGTAAATTATGACCATGATCTGTGCCATGTAAACTCAATGCAAGCTTGGGGTAAATGATCATAATGTGAATCATGAAGACTATTTAGGTATGCAAACTTAGGCCAAATTTACAATTAGGCAAGATATGTCTATGAAACTTTAAGGAATGATTAAATCTGTTATATTGCCTAATCTGCTAGTTCTGTTATATTGCCTAATCTGCTAGTTCTGTTATATTGCCTAATCTGCTAAATTTGTTATCTGCTAAATCTGTTAAATTGCCTAATCCGTTATTTGCTAAATCTGTTGAATTGCCTAGACTGCTAAATCTGTTATCTACTAAATCTGTTGAATCGCTTAAACTGCTAGATCTGCTACATGTTGAATTGTTTGATCTTTTGAAACTAGATAATGGTAATCTGAGTATGGAAATCCGTAGGCTCGACCTAAGATTTGGTAGAACATGGAAATTTGATTAATCCGTTATATCCCATGAAGAAGTTTAATTTGTTAAATAAACAGAATTACTCTAATACCTGAAAAATCTGTATTGGAATGAATTATCTATGACATGAGGTTAGACTCTGTTTGCGGTAGAAGCCTGCCCGGAACCAACCGGCTTAACCAGCAACCGCAAACTGTCAGTCTAATGTGATAGGTCATAGGCATAACTAAAATATGCTCAGACACGAGGTTAGGTCTGGCTTGTGGCAGAAGTCTGCCCGGAACCGCCCGGCATATCCAGCGGCCACAAGCTACCGACCTAATGTGGGAGGTCTGTGTATTAATATTTAATTAATGCAAATCTGAGATAAATATGATGTCTAAAACGTGTTGGGAGGATAGGGTTAAACCAATTGGACTAACGAATTGAACAGACCCGTTTCGTGAATCTGTAGACCCAATTACAAAGTTAGACAAATCTGTAAATCTGTTAAATCCGTATATCTGATCCGTTAGTCTGAAAACTTGTCTGATTTGTGAACTAGTTGATCTGAACTCTGTATGTCTGAACATGTAAACAAGTTAATCTGAAATCTGTTAGTCTGAGGACACAAGGTTAGGAGGGGAATTACTTGTGTCATCTGTTGTTTGGGACCCATATTAGTCAGTAACCCTTTCTGGTATCAAAACTTTGACCCAACAGTACATAGGGTCCTGGTACGCTTACTGAACTAATTTTAAGTGGTTCATTCTGATAATGGCGAGGGGTGTTGATGGTGTGTTCCAACCGGGTCATGTGCGTGCATGGATCCTGGTCTGCCTCTGAGGATGTAAGACGCCGTGACATCTGTAAATAGGCCTGTGACAATTGGTTGTCACTTTAGGGAGTGATACACCCTATTGTGGAGCCGACTCAGGGTATTTATGTATTAGGGAGCCGATCGCTTGGGGTAGGATTTTAGGGTACACTTAGTTCTGTCTGTTTCTGTTGGGTGGCAACACCTGTCTGCGTGGTACCGTCTGTTCGGGTGGTAAAGGCCCATTTACAAGTGTACACCTAATTCTACATTCTGTTTCCGTAGGGATTAATCTGTTTATGTCTATTTCTGTTCGAGTGGTAAAGGCCCATTATTAACATTCTGTTTCTGTCTGTTTATGTTCGGGTGGTAAAGGCCCATTATCCGCATTCTGCTTCTGTCTGTTTCTGTTCGGGTGGTAAAGGCCCATTATTAGCGTTCTGTTTCTATGGAAATTATTCTGTTCCTATTTCTGCTTCAGTTTAGACATTAAGGTGACACCTAATCCTGTTATACTAGTATTAGTGCAGAGAGATGAAAAGTAATATTATTCTGTTTCTTCTGTTTAACCTAAGTACATCTGCTGCTCCTGTTACTGTTATCTCTCATCCAGTTTTATTTTCATGCCATGATTTTTATTATCTGTTCATATGCTGAAAGTCGCTGGACTTGCCAGACTTTATGTCTGACCTTGCTTGTTCTCGCCCCTTTTCTTCCGTTTCCCCCCTCCCAGGTTTTCCAAGGAGGGAATACTTTAGCTTGATCCGGATTTCTTCTGCTTGAAGTACTCAGAGTGCTTAAAGTATGGCTTGACTCTTTATGGCAGCTTCTGTGGGGATTATGACTTTAAAGTTTTGTACTCTGATGATTTTCTGAACAAGACTGATATTTACGTACTTGAGTTTTTGGTAAAGATGTAACCAAACTGATTTCTGTTTTCTGCTGTAATAAAGTTATAATTTCTCAAGTATTGTTTATCTATCTTGTAAATTTCTGTTCTGTCTACTAAAACGCTCCACCAAAGTTAAGGCATTCCCTTTGTGAGTGACCTTAATGGAGGTGGGGTGTTACAAAATATGCGTTGACATTGTTTTTCTTTGTGTGGCATTTAAGTTTATGTTATCATGGTTAGTTTATATTTGGGCTAACAGTTAACCACTGACCATTAAATATATGCACTACCAAACACCGACTTCAAAATGAAGAGAATAAATACAGCGCTATGTCTTGACGTTCCGGTCCCAATGAAATTCATTTCGTTGGAAAACGACTCCATTTGCACAACAATGTTATTTTAATTTATCGATTCACCTTTAAATTGCTCGCACCAATAAAACAACTCTGATTGGCTCCAAACAGGAAATATAACAATAAATAGTCAAAAGTATTCCAAAAAAATCCGTTTCATCAAAAACGGAGGTCATTTGGAAAATAGCTATTTCTAAGGCCTATATAATATCGATTAAATATAATTAAATCACAAAACAAACCAATTTAAAAATGATTAAATTATTATCATCGTATATATATCCTAATGAATATATAAATATATATTGCTCTACAACTCAACCAATATCGAAATATAAGTCATCGTTTAAAGTTTTCAAGTTAAACGATATCCAAATCTTATTGAAATCCTTTTAAACGTTATCTTTATTAATGAATTCTATAGCAACTATTTTAAAATTTGATTTGGCCATAACTTACTATTTATAAGATGGAATCTCGAATTTTCACTTTTATTAGAAAATTTTAATCAAATAGATTCGAATGATTCTTGTTTCACGGACATCCGACTTAAAATGGATCTTGTATATTCAGTTGAAGTTCAAAACTCAATATTACAAACTACCGTGATGTTACGAGTTCATTTATAATTTACATATAAATTATATATTCAACTTCGTTTCAATAAACGAATTATATATTATAAATCCGATAATGATTTCTGTTTAACATTTAATAAAATATATTGAATATCTGACCACTAAAAAATGCGGGACGTTGCATTCCTTCACCCTTAAAAGAATTTCTTCCCCGAAATTACTAAGAGAGAAGAACGTTCCAATCCCAATTACTTTCAAAATAATTATTTAAAACTATTATCATAAATATTCAAAGTTTTAAAATTTTATGAAAATTTCGCTAGTACTTCCTCTGTACTGTTCGATCCATGCAACCTCAAATGTCGCTCTGAGCCTAACATCGATCAAAAAGAATATAAAAACCAAGCGACCACACAATTCAGGGGTATAAAATCAATCACTTAACCAATAATATTCAGGTTTACCTCCTTCTTGGGCAATCGAACTCTAATTCCAAAGCAAAGCAATTGACAGCTCTTTTTTCTTTCCAACCTGCACTAACTCAATTCACAACACAATAACAAATACAAGATTACATCATTTGATTTCATATTCAAATTTATTCTATTGGGATTTATTCCCTTTGATTTTAATTCGTTCAATTCTTGTTGATTTTTTATTCGACCAATCTATTATCCAACAAACAACAATCAACAATCAACATAACACAAACCAATTGAATTTATATTCAATTAACTATTTAATCTCCCAATTGTTTCACTTTTCACCTTTTGATTTTCATTTAACTTAGCTTTAAGTTAAATCCCGAATTATTTAATTCCATATTAAGATTTTCATTCACAAACTCTATGTGAAATCCTCCTCTTGTTATATCAATCCATTTACAATCCTATTTTAATTCTATTCTAATCACTCAAACAAACCAATATCGATAATTTAATAAAATTATTTCTTTTCTTCACAGAAATATAAATTGGGAAAAATTATTTCATTTACCCCCTTTACAAAACAATATCGTGTCCATTGTCAATTCAAAATTGAACCGAACAAATAACACAATATAAAAACATTTTTTATAAAATCTACAAATACACTTTCTCGTATATATACACTCAAAGTCAATCTGAGGTATTACTAGCCCCATCTCTATTGAGTTACGCCACAAAGCCAAGGTTATCACTAAACCAATAGCTCTTATACCACTGCAACGAACAGAGATTTTCGACCCCGAAAATCGACACAAAACACCATGTCGAACATTCAAGCATCGAAAACACCGAAACATTATGAGAAAGGAGATAGAGGGTGAGATAAGAAAAAAAAGAAATATTAGAATAGAAAAATAGAGGAAGATCATCACAACACTGAGTCTCACATTGCAACGGAACAAAATATAATATAGAAATAAATCTTTATTGAGAGCTTGAAATAAAACTTACAATTAGAGTACAACTTACAGTCAACACATATCGATAGTTATAATAATCTGTCCTCATTTACAACGCATAGAAGAATAAATAATAGTATGTCTGGACTCCTCCAGCACGTCTTCTAAATTTCGTAGTATCCAATAACCTGATCCTGTACAACCCGATAGGGGTGTAAACGGGTCAGACCGCACCGAACGGAGGTGCGTCCAAGCTCTATCCTTTACGAATTCGGATGGACACGGACCGGACATCATATAGCCTCAGACGAAGTCGGACAATGGACTGTCATGTCCGATATAGCCTTGGATAATAGAAAAACAGCGAACATTTTTTATCGGACCGAACACTAGTGTGTTCAAACTCTGTCCTATAGGAGAATCGGACGGACACAGACTAGACACCTTATGGCTTCGGACCAAGCCGAACAACAAACTGTCTTGTCCGATATACAACCCTATAACCCGGTCTAACCCGAGCATTACGAACATCGGGTCAGTCTAGTGAACCAGAGTGAGAAAAACTCGCCAAGTTTAAGGGGAACCGTCCAACTTGATTTTAAAGTTCAAAAATCTTTTCGAAAGATAAAGATAATCGTAAGACCAAGTCCACACATAAATACATATGGTTTTTACCTTACGATAAACCAAAACATTTTGAAACCCATATCTTATCCTGATATTATGATAGTGTTTAAATACAAATAAATAGAATCTACCAGAACGCTTGCATCTCATGCTCTACATATACAGTATACAAATAAAACCGCGGGCTCTTATTGTAGATTGGATTCTGACTATGATAAGATATGGAACCACCTGCCTGTAGTGTATCTCTAGAGAGGAATACACTGGGTTCAACAAGAACAATCTTGCAACCCGGCCCACACATGACCGACCACTCATTTCTCTTGCGTGTATCGAATATATTGTCACATTACGGTTGCGCAACTACCGTTTCCCGGGACATACAGAAATAAAAAGAAGTAACAAATATGAATATTCTCTACATGGTGACAATACACCCTAATTGGTGCGACCCACATAGCCTTGTTGCCTGCCCGATTTTTGTCATTTTCCGATTGTGAGGCTTGAGGTTATAATCTCCGTTTTGAACATCTGGCCACCATTCACTTTGAACGCCCCATCGTCAGATCCGTCCATACACATTATCCTGGGACTGGACAACCAAAGGTACCCTTCTACTACATCCTAGGAATCACCCTATAGATTAGTAGCGAGTAGTTCTTGCAACCCATAGACTCCAACCACGACAGAATCACATTTTAACTCTGGGAGCTACCCAGAGATTATAAGCAATACTTATGTTTTATGAAGATCAATGGTCTTCAAGTGCTTCATCTCCATCATCGTATGATCTCTTGTACGATTACATATTTGCTGGTCGGAATGGTTTTCGAATATAAATTTGATCCCGGTTTTTCCGTACCAACAATCGATAATTGGCCAAATTTGATAGTCGGTTACTATCAAATAAATAAACATTCATCCATAAAAATGAAATAACTGTACTGGTTCAGTTTTCAGCATCAATTGGCTTCTTTGATAATTAACCGATGGTTCATTTAAAACTCAATATCTTTAATACTAGGAAAACGTGTCCCTTTTCTTATTTAGTATAAGAATCTTCAATTACCATTTCACTTTTACTTCATTAGTTTCTATTGTAATTTAGTAAGTGAATAAAATTCTAAATATCAACCCCAAAGGTCAGTACCAACATCAGATTGACACCTCGAAAGTTTACTCAACTTAACCAACGTACAACAGGTTCTAATTCCTTTATAAACTGCATTGTATCCCTTATCATACTCAATATATCTTTTAAAACAATATAAAACCTTGATTCAAATATATATCAAATATTATAAAAAACTTCATTAAACCGTACTTCAAAACTATTTTGTTTATAACTTAATAAAACTCCATTTCTTGTTTTAAAGTATGTGATTTTAGGTTGACTCCTTATCTGAGCCCACCCAACTTTGATTAACTTTGGTTTCTATTTTGATTTCCATATCTTTACACTTTTAACCTTTCATTCATTTCATACATTTTTTCAAAGTAGATAACTTTATTAACGCATTCCCATAATTGCCATCATTTACGATACTACAAATAAATTTGGTTTGAAATATCTTTGTCCAATCTTAGAAAATTTAATTCAATTCGGGTTCTTGCTTCGATTCCCATTTCATAAACCTTTCATTTCACCCCGTAAATCATTTCAAAGTTTATAACTTATTAACTCGTTTCCAAAATTGATATCATTTACGAAACATTCAAATAAACTGGTTATAAATATGAAATCTGATTAAAATGAATTTCAAGGAGAATTCAGTTTAATCTTACTTATATACTTAATATAAATACGCTTTGAAAACTCATTTAACTATAAACAGTGCTTTATGATTTCATTAACCTCCATTAGTCACATTCCAAAATAATTACTTGATTATTAGTAAATATTTAGTAATAAATTCCAATATTGAAACACGGTTTACTTCATCATTAACAATTTCTATTTATAATAATCAATTGCCTTTTCAACACTTGACTTATTCAACTTATACTCATTAACCCACTAATCCATTCCGACTTGTCCTTCCATTAAATTAATTAATAATATTATTAATTTAACTAGATCACTTACTTTGATTATTATTAAAATAAATAATAATCAATTCCAATATAATCTCACTTTATTTGTTTACAAATAAACAATTAATTTCCATGATATTACTCGCTAGGTAAATTTGCACTCGTTTTTTTTAAATCTTATTAACACAAGACTTTACTTTATAAAGCCATTTACTAATTTCTCGTAAGCTTAAATAATAAATATTAGTCTTCTTTTAAACCAACTTTATTTCAAATAATATATTTCAAAACTATATTTAGTTATAAAATAACTTTATAACTTCACTTCTGTTGATTTACCTGACGGTAAATCAACATTCATCAAACGCTTTATATTTTAGGCCATCTGCCGTCACTTACCCAACCAGTATTGGCCGTTGGTTAACAACAACAAAACGTTAAATTTAGATTCAACAATCAATGATCAAATCAATCATCTAATCAAATAGGTTAAACAATTCATATACTTGCAATATGAAAATAAACAATAAATTTGAGGAATCCAATTAGATCTCTTCAACCTGTTTCTCCCTATAGCCAAATAAGTTAGGTCAAATAAAATTATCTATTTAAATAAATAGATACAATATTCACCAATCAACAATAACAGTAATCCAACGTCCACGTCTCAGTTTAATACGTTTATATTATTATAAATGTAGCCAACGAGGTTAGTTACATCATTCGGAATTAATCATTAAAAATAACGATTAGTTTTGATTAAATTAAATGACCATTTAATTAAAATCAATTAATAAAAAATATTTAGAATATATTCAAAACAATCAACAAATCATCCAAATTAACAGACATAGCACACAAACAACGAACCTAACTTATATAATATAAGTGAGATAACTAAGTGAGTTAAACTCACCTTGATTCATTTCGTTGAATGATTCGATTTCAATTAAATTAAACAGCCATTTAATTTAATTGAAAACTTTTGTTGCTTCCAAATATGTCCAACCAAGCTCCATAATATTACGTCCGTCGGCACACTCCTAACGCTTCTTTGGTTTGTTCCATTCTATTAACATATACGAATGTTACAAAAATTTACAATCATGCTTTTAATTTAAATTTATTAAACTTTAATTAATATTTATTTCACCTTAATTATACGCTAATTAAAATTGGTAAACTACGCATGTTAAATAACTTATTCAATAATTTAGGCACATATTATCTACGTATAAATATATGGTTACAGTGGCAAGATCAAGTCTAGATTATATCCAAATCCACAATACTGTTCTTGGTTACCACCACCTGGACAAGCTTAAATTTAAGGCAAAGAAAATATCTTTGAATGCGGCAACAATAAATCCCCATTTACTAGTGAAGCCAGAACCTCTTCCGAGATAGAATTACATGCCAGATCATTTGAGGAAGTTGAGATTCTAATATTTGTTCCATGATCACGGACATCTATTAAAATTCCAACATTTTGTAAATACAGTTTCCTCCCTATTTGATGTCCCACTGAACCAATGAAACAATAACAATGACTACACACAAGACAATCAACCTTATTTGAACTATGTTGAGAAGCTCCCAGCATGTCCCCTTTCAAAATAAGTTCACACTAACGTTCAACTATTCTATATAATATTGGTTTATATGTAACTTAACTTTATTAATTATATCATTAATATTCCTCGCTACCTTGTATAATTATGATTAGGGATGAAATAACTGTAGTTGGGCACAAAAAAGCATCTAGTGTTCATTGTATTCAACATATACCTGCTGTATAATGCACGCACCTTCAGACCTCCGTGCTCCCCTCTTCATGAACACAAACTTGGCTTCTAAGTCGTACCATATATTCTGCTCCGATTTTCTTTCTTCACGCCTACCCACTTTCTTTGCTTGTTACTTCTCTCCAATTTATTTATGTATTTATTTATTTTTTTCCGCCTTTATTTTCGAAAACCAAGTCAACGGTGCTCCTCCCCCTCCTGCTCGCCACCTAGCTATACACTACCAAACACCGACTTCAAACTGAACGAGAATAAATACAGCGCTATGTCTTGACGTTCCGGTCCCAATGAAATTCATTTCGTTGGAAACCGACTCCATTTGCACAATAACATTATTTTAATTTATCGATTCACCTTTAAATTGCTCGCACCAATAAAACAACTCTGATTGGCTCCAAACTGGAAATATAACAATAACTAGTCATACATATTCAAAAAAATTCCGTTTCATCAAAAACGGAGGTCGTTTCGAAAATAGCAATTTCTAAGGCCTATATAATATCGATTAAAATTAATTAAATCACAAAACAAACCAATTTAAAAATGATTAAATTATTGTCATCGTATATATATCCTAATGAATTTATATATATATATATATATATATCACTCTACAACTCAACCAATATCGAAATATAAGTCATTGTTTAAAGTTTTCAAGTTAAATGATATCCAAATCTTACTGAAATCCTTTTAAACGTTATCTTTATTAATGAATTCTATAGCAACTATTTTAAAATTTGATTTGGCCATAACTTACTATTTATAAGATGGAATCTCGATTTTTCACTTTTATTAGAAAATTTTAATCAAATAGATTCGAATGATTCTTGTTTCACGGAAATCCGACTTAAAATGCATCCTGTATATTCAATTGAAGTTCAAAACTCAATATTACGAACTACCGTGACGTTACGAGCTCGTTTATAATTTAAATATAAATTATATATTCAACTTCATTTCAATAAACGAATTATATATTACAAATCCGATAATTATTTCAGTTTAACATTTAATAAAATATATTGAATATCTGACCACTAAAAAATGTGGGACGTTGCATTCCTTCACCCTTAAAAGAATTTCATCCCCGAAATTACTAAGAAAGAAGAGCGTTCCAATCCCAATTACTTTCAAAATAATTATTTAAACTTTTATCATAAATATTCTAAGTTTTAAAATTTTATAAAAATTTCTCTAGTACGTCCTCTGTACTGTTCGATCCATGCAACCCCAATATCGCTCCGAGCCTAACATTGATCAAAAAGAATATAAAAACCAAGCGACCACACAATTCAGGGGTATACAATCAATCACTTAACCGATAATATTCAGGTTTACCTCCTTCTTGGGCAATCGAACTCTAATTCCATAGCAAAGCAATTAACAACTCTTTTCTCTTTCCAACCTACACTAACTCAATTCACAACACAATAACAAATACAAGATTACATCATTTGATTTCATATTCAAATTTATTCTATTAGGATTTATTCCCTTGGATTTTAATTCGTTCAATTCTTGTTGATTTTTTATTCGACCAATCTATTATCCAACAAACAGCAATCAGTAATCAACATAACACAAACCAATTGAATTTATATTCAATTAACTATTTAATGTCCCAATTATTTCACTTTTCACCTTTTGATTTTCATTTAACTTAGCTTTAAGTTAAATCCCGAATTATTTAATTCCATATTAAGATTTTCATTCACAAACTCTATGTGAAATCCTCCTCTGGCTATATCAATCCATTTACAATCCTATTTTAATTCTACTCTAATCACTCAAACAGACCAATATCGATAATTTAATAAAATTATTTCTTTTCTTTATAGAAATATAAAATGGGAAAAATTATTTCATTTACCCACTTTACAAAACAATATCATGTCCATTGTCAATTCAAAATTGAACCGAACAAATAACACAATATAAAAACATTTTTTATAAAATCTACAAATACGCTTTCTCGTATCTATACACTCAAAGTCAATCTAGGGTATTACTAATCCCATCTCTATTGAGTTATGCCACAAAGCCAAGGTTATCACTAAACCAATAGCTCTTATACCACTGTAACGAACAGAGATTTTCGACCCCGAAAATCGACACAAAACACCATGTCGAACATTCAAGCATCGAAAACACCGAAACGTTATGATAAAGGAGATAGAGGGTGAGATAAGAAAAGAAAGAAATATTAGAATAGAGGAAGATCATCACAACACTGAGTCTCACATCGCAACGGAACAAAATATAATATAGAAATAAATCTTTTTTGAAAGCTTGAAATAAAACTTACAATTAGAGTACAACTTACAGTCAACACATCTGGATAGTTATAATAATCTGTCCTCATTTACAACGCATACCAGAATAAATAATAGTATGTCTGAACTCCTCCAGCACGTCTTCTAAATTTCGTAGTGTCCAATAACCTGATCCTGTACAACCCGATAGGGGTATAAATGGGTCGGACCGGACCAAACGGAGGTGTGTCCAAGCTCTATCCTATACGAATTCGGATGGACCCGGACCGGACATCATATAGCCTTGGACGGAGCCGGACAATGGACTGTCTTGTCTGATATAGCCTTGGATAGTAGAAAAACAACGAACATTTTAGATCGGCCCGAACACTAATGTGTTCAAACTCTGTCCTATAAGAGAATCAGACGAACACGGACCAGACTCCTTATGGCTTCGGACCAAGCCGAACAACGGACTGTCTTGTCCGATATACAACCCTATAACCCGGTCTCACCCGAGCATTACGAACATCGGGTCTGTCTAGTGAACCAGAGTGAGAAAAACTCGCCAAGTTTAAGGGGAACCATCCAACTTGATTTTAAAGTTCAAAAATCTTTTAGAAAGGATAATCGTAAGACCAAGTCCACACATAAATACATATGGTTTTTACCTTATGATAAACCAAAACATTTTGAAACCCATATCTTATTCTGATATTATGATAGTGTCTAAATAGAAATAAATAGAATCTACCAGAACGCTTGCATCTCATGCTCTACATATACATTATACAAATAAAACCGCGGGCTCTTATTGTAGATTGGATTCTGACTATGATGAGGTATGGAACTACCTTCCTGTAGTGTATCTCTAGAGAGGAATACACTGGGTTCAACAAGAACAATCTTGCAACCCGGCCCACACATGACCGACCACTCATTTCTCTTGCGTGTATCGAATATATTGTCACATTACGGCTGCGCAACTACCATTTCCTGAGACATACACAAATGAAAAGAAGTAACAAATATGAATATTCTCTACATGGTGACAATACACCCTAATGGGTGCGAACCACACAACCTTGCTGCCTGCCCGATTTTTGTCATTTTTTGGTTGTGAGGCTTGAGGTTATAATCTCCGTTTTGAACATCTGGCCACCATTCACTTTGAACGCCCCATCGTCAGATCCATACATACACATTATCCTGGGACTGGACAACCAATGGTACCCTCCTACTACATCCTAGGAATCACCCTATAGATTAATAGCGAGTAGTCCTTGCAACCCATAGACTCCAACCACGGCAGAATCACATTTTATCTCTGGGAGCTACCCAGAGATTATAAGCAATACTTATGTTTTATGAAGATCTATGGTCTTCAAGTGCTCCGTCTCGATCATCGTCTGATCTCTTGTACGATTACGTATTTGCTGGTCAGAATGGTTTTCGAATATAAATTTGATCCCGGTCTTTCCGTACCAACAATCGATAATTGGACAAATTTGTTAGTCAGTTACTATCAAATAAACAAACATTCATCCATAAAAATGAAATAACTGTACTGGTTCAGTTTTCAGCATCACTTGGCTTCTTTAATAATTAACCGATGGTTCATTTAAAACTCAATATCTTTAATACTAGGAAAACGTGTCCCTTTTCTTATTTACTATAAGAACCTTCAATTACCATTTCACTTCTACATCATTAGTTCCTATTGTAATTTAGTAAGTGAATAAAATTCTAAATCTCAACCCCGAAGGTCGGTACCAACATCAGATTGACACCTGGAAAGTTTGCTCAACCTAACCAACGTACAACAGGTTCTAATTCCTTTATAAACTACATTGTATCCGTTATCATACTCAATATATCTTTTAAAACAATATAATTAAACCTTGATTCAAATATATATCAAATATTATAAAAAACTTCATTAAACCGTACTTCAAAACTATTTTGGTTATAAATTAATAAAACTCCATTTCTTGTTTTAATGTATGTGATTTTAGGTTGACTCCTTATCTTAGCCCACCCAACTTCGATTCACTTTGGTTTCTATTTTGATTTCCGTATCTTTACACTTCTAACCTTTCATTCATTTCATACATTTTTTCAAAGTAGATAACTTTATTAACGCATTTCCATAATTGCCATCATTTTACTACAAATAAACTTGGTTTGAAATATCTTTGTCCAATCTTAGCAAATTTAATTCAATTCGGGTTCTTGCTTCGATTCCCATTTCATAAACCTTTCATTTCACCTCGTAAATCATTTCAATGTTTATAACTTATTAACTCGTTTCCTAAATTGATATCATTTACGATACATTCAAATAAACTGGTTTTAAATATGAAATCTGATTAAATTGAATTTCAAGGAGAATTCAGTTTAATCTTACTTATATACTTAATACAAATATGTTTTGAAAACTCATTTAACTATAAACAGTGCTTTATGATTTCATTAACCTCCATTAGTCACATTACAAAATAATTACTTGATTATTAGTAAATAATTAGTAATAAATTCCAATATTGAAACACGATTTACTTCATCATTAACAATTTCTATTTATAATAATCAATTCCCTTTTCAATACTTGACTTATTCAACTTATACTCATTACCCCACTAATCCACTCCAATTTGTCCTTAAATTAATTAATAATATTATTAATTTAACTAGAACCCACTTACTTTGATTATTATTAAAATAAATAATAATCAATTCCAATATAATCTCACTTTATTTGTTTACAAATAAACAATTAATTTCCGTGATATTACTCGCTAGGTAAATTTCCACTCGTTTTTTTTAAATCTTATTAACACAAGACTTTACTTAATAAACCCATTTACTAATTTCTCATAAGCTTAAACAATAAATAATAAATATTATTCTTCTTTTAAACCAACTTTATTTCAAATAATATATTTCAAAACTATATTTAGTTATACTCACTTCTGTTGATTTACCTGACGGTAAATCAACATTCATCAAACGCTTTATATTTTAGGCCATCTGTCGTCACTTACCCAACCAGTATTGGTCGTTGGTTAACAACAACAAAACGTTAAATTTAGATTCAACAATCAATGATCAAATCAATCATCTAATCAAACAGGTTAAATAATTCATATACTTGCAATATAAAATAAACAATAAATTTGAGAAATCCAGTTGGATCCCTCTACCCTATTTGTCCCTACAGCCAAATAGGTTAGCTCAGATAAAATTAACTATTTGAATAAACAGACACAATATTCAACATTCAATAATAACAGTATTCTAACGTCCATGATTCAGTTTAATACGTTTATATTATTATAAACGTAGCCAACGAGGTAAGTTACCTCATTCAGAATTAATCGTTGAAAATAACGAGTAGTTTCGATTAAATTTAGTGGTCGCTTAATTTAAACCGATTATATAAAAATATTTAGCATATATTCAGAATAATCAACAAATCAGCCAAATTAACAAACATATCACACAAGAACAAACCTAACTTTTATAATATAAGTGGGATAACTGAGTGGGTTAAACTCACCTTGATTCATTTCGTTGAAATGATTCGATTTCAATTAAACTAAAAAGTCATTTAATTTAATCGAAAACTTCTGCTGCTTCCAAATCTGTCCAATCAAGCTCCATAATATTACGTTCGTCGGCACACTCCTAACGTTTCTTTTGGTTTGTTCCATTCTGTTAGCATATACAAACATTACAAAAATTTACAATCATGTTTTTAATTTAAATTTATTAAAATTTAATTAATTTTAATTTTACTTTAATTATATGCTAATTAAAATTGGTAAACTAGGCATGTTAAATAACTTATTCAATAACTTAGGCACATTTTATCTACGTATAATTATATGGGTACACTGGCAAGATCATGTCTAGATTATGTCCAAATCCATAATACTGTTGTTGGTTACCACTACCTAGACAAGCATAAATTTAAGGCAAAGAAAATTTCTTTGAATATGGCAACAATAAATCCCCATTTACTAGTGACGCCAGAACCTCTTCCGAGACAGAATTACATGCCAGATCATTTAAGGAAGTTGACATCATAATATTTGTTCCGTGATCACAGACATCTCTTAAAATTCCAACATTTTGTAAATAGAGTTTCCTCCCTGTTTGATGTCCCACTGAACTGATGAAACAATATCAATGACTACACACAAGACAATCAACTTTATTTGAACTATGTTGAGCTGCTACCAGCATGTCCCCTTTCAAAATAAGTTCACACTAATGTTCAACTATTCATACAATATTGGTTTATATGTAACTTAACTTTATTAATTATGTCATTAATATTTCTTGCTACCTTGTATAATTACGATTAGGGATGAAGAGAAATGCTAAGCACACTCTCCCTTAGGGAGAGTGAGCTTGTACTTGCCACCTGATTGGTGGAAATGGATTGGCATTTATTAAATCATACATAGCTAATGATTGATGCCAACTCATTTCCACCAATCAGGTGGCAAGTACAAGCTCACTCGTGAGCTTAGCATTTCTCTAGGGATGAAATAACTATAGTTGGGTACAAAAAAGCATCTACTGTTCATTGTATTCAACATATACCAGCTGTATAATGCACGCACCTTTATACCTCCGTGCTCCCCTCTTTATGAACACAAACACATGGCTTCTAAGTCGTACTATATATTCTGCTCCGATTTTCTTTCTTCACGCCTACCCACTTTCTTTGCCTGTTACTTCTCTCCAATTTGTTTATGTATTTTTTTTCCGCCTTCATTTTCGAAAACCGAGTCAACGGTGCTCCTCCCCCTCCTGCTCGCCACTAGCTATACACTGCGCCACCATATCCGGTGCTACTCTCCACCTTCAGTAAGACCACGTTAGCTTCTCCAGACCGTTATTTTCAGTTCGTTGTTTATACTTTTTTTTTATATCACATGCTTCTTTCTAGTATTATAAACATACTTGCACCCGCACTGTTCTTCCACCTTACCATTCAAACTGCTGATATGGTTGTCAAAGAAACTTTCTCAACCATCTCTTTTCCTTACTGCTACGTTCTTTTCTTTCTTCCGTATCCCCTTGATTTTCTTTAACTTTCGTCCTTTGTTGTTTACCGAAAATAGGGTCGATTCCTTTTAGTTTGCGCGAGATTGAAAAACAGCTGCAGGCGGTCTCGAGTTTGAATATATTTTGATTTAAAAGAAATATTTGTGAATGTTTTCATATTTTTGTGAGGCTCACTATACGTTTTAATGGGGTTTTGAGAAGGGTTCCTGGAATCAAAACAACGAGAGGACGCCATATTTATATACACGAACCAAGAAGAGGATTATAATAATGTCATTTCCTACCTATACTTAGCCATGTTGATCAAAGTAGAGATGCAGATGTAGACGTTGAAGTTTTTCTCTGCGTTTAGACTTTAGATGGTTTAGAATTTACATAGTATTACCATTTCATTTCTTTTCATTTTAGTATAGAGGGTAGGCTCAGCTACATTAGGTTGTGGCACATTAAAGAAGCAAAAGAAAGAAAAACTTAAGCTGGAAGATATAACATACGGGGCAGGTTGATTTTAAAACAAGAGCTTATGGAGATAGTACATGGTAGGTAGGCCTTGATCAAATAGGATAGGCTCAAGAATAAAGAAGGAGGTAATGCATTGTTCACTCAGGTAAAACTGGAGGATAGAGTGTTTTCAATGGATAGAAAGAAAAATAGTGTATATTAGGTAGGCTGCTGAAAATGACAGATCACTGAAATAAAATTTCATTTCAGGGTTGTCTGCCGATTTAAAATAATATACAGAAAATTTAGGGTAGAAAGAAATAGGCGTTGACATTGTTTTTCTTTATTTGGCGTTTAAGCTCATGTTATCATGGTTACTTTTTATTTGCGCTAACAGTTAACAGCTGACCATTAAATATACGCACCGCCAAACACCAACTTCAAACTGAAAAAGAATAAATACACCACTATGTCTTGACGTTTCGGTCACAATGAAATTCATTTCGTTGGAAACCAACTCCGTTTGCACAAAAACATTATTTTAATTTATCGGTTCACCTTTAAAATTCTCGCACCGATAAAACAACTCTGATTGGCTCCAAACTAGAAATATAACAATAACTAGTCATACATATTCCAAAAAATTCGTTTCGTCGAAAACGGAGGTTGTTTGAAAAACAGCTATTTCTAAGGCCTATAATATCGATTAAATATAATTAAATCACAATACAAACCAATTTAGAAATGATTAAATTATTATCATTGTATATATATCCTAATGAATATATATATATATATATATATATATATATATATATATATATATATATACCACTTTAAAACTCAACCAATATCGAAATATAAGTCATCGTTTAACGTTTTCATGTTAAATTCTATCCAAATCTTATTGAAATCCTTTAAACGTTATCGTTTATTAATGAATTCTATAGCGACTGTTTTAAAATCTGATTTGGCTATAACTTACAATTTATAAGACGAAATCTCGATTTTTCACTTTTATTAGAAAATTATAATCAAATAGATTCAAAGGATTCTTGTTTCATGGAAATCCGACTTAAAATGGATCATATATATTCAATTAAAGTTCAAAACTCAATATTACGAACTACGGTGACATTACGAGTTCATTTATAATTTAAATGTAAATTATATATTCAACTTTGTTTCAATAAACGAATTATATATTATAAATCCGATAATGATTCCAATTTAACATTTAATAAAATATATTGAATATCTGACCACTAAAAAATGCGGGACATTATAAATAGTTACATTATATTGCTTTAATTTTTCAAGTATTTTGGTGATGCATATCACTGTGGTGTTCTCAGAATTTTTACACTTGTAAATCTTATTATGGCCTTGTTATTGCCTAGGATTAATAGGTTATCAACATAGAGACCAACAATGACATATCCAATATGTGTGTGTTTTATATACACACATTTATCCGATTTATTTATCATGAATCCATTTGATAACATAGCTTTATCAAACTTCTCATGCCACTTTTTTGGAGCTTGCTTAAGGCCATAAAGAGATTTTACCAGTCTGCAAACTTTATTCTCATTTTCTGAGCTCAGAAATTCTTCAGGTTGTTTTATATAGATTTCTTCCTCTAGTTTACCATTTAAGAATGTAGTATTAACAACCATTTTATGTATTTTAAAGTCATGTATGGATGCAATAAGCTATATTATCCATGTTACTGGCGAATATGTATCAAAATAGTCCAGGTCTTCCTTTTATCCAGATCCTTGGACTACGAGCTTTGTACTTATCTATTGAACCATTAGGTTTCAATTTCTTTTTAAATATCCATTTATTACCTAAGGTCTTACATCCTTAAGGTAAATCAACCAATTCCCATGTATGATTGGACATAATGGATTCAACCTTATTGTTAATCACCTCTTTTCAATAAAAGGCATCGCTGGAAGACATAGATTGTTTGTATGTCAATGGATCATCTTCTAAAATAAAGGTATAGAAGTCTGATCCAAATGTTTTTAAGGTCCTTGACCTTTTACTTTTTCTTGGTTCTTCCACTTGCTGCTCATCACTACATTGCTGAGTATTATTTTATTCAACATCCTCAAGAGAATTAGGAACTTCATCTTCACTTGGTCTCTTAGGTGTATGATTTTCCATACCCTGTTTCAAGGGGAATATATGTTCAAAAAATCTAGTGTTTATCGACTCAATGATGCTATTTTCATAAATATCAATAATTTTATATTTGTGTACCAAAAATCGATATGCGACACCCATGTCCAATTAATACACAATCAATTATTTTTGACATTCTTTGGTTTTGGTACCTCTATCTTGGTAAGACACCCCCACACTTTTAAGTATTTGTAGAATGGTGGTCTGTTTTTCCAAAGTTCATGAGGAGATTTAGATGTTTTCTTTCGGGGTATTTTACTTAAAATATGATTTCCCAAAAGAATAACTTCTCCCCAAAAGTTATCCGGCAAGCCAGAATAAAGCATTCATCTTTTTTTTTAAGAATTTTATTTTTCGTTTGGCTATATCGTTGGGTTGAAGTGAATATGGTGCTGTAATTTGGTGTAAAACACCATGTTCAGCGCAAAATTCTTCAAAAAGGAATACGTATTCTCCTCCTCTGTCAATTCTTAAAGCTTTTATTTTCTTGTTGAGTTGATTCTCAACTTCCGCTCTATATTGTTTAAACCCATAGAATCACATACATCTATATGTATTATATCTAGCGGTTATGTTTCTCGTTCAACATGATGAAACGAGTTTCTTGTCAATTTTGCTTCTACACAAATTTGACATTTATAATTGGTGTATAAATTTATCAATTTGTGCAATGTATCAAAGTTTACATCCCCTAATCTAGAATGCCACATGTTGGAAGAGTCAATAATATAAACAGAAGATTCACTTTTATTCATATCAGTGTGAGGTACAATAGTGGCTACATTTTTTTTCTTAAACGAACCATCACACACATATTCTCTTCCTACATACAATTCATTCTCATCTTCAAGGATTAGTTTGAATCGATGTTTGCTGAGCAATGATCTTGAAATCAGGTTCTTACGAATTTCTAGAACATAGAGAACATCATTCAAAGTTAGTTCCTTTCTAGGCTGTATTATGATATTACTGCACATAAATTAATATCAACAATGCCCTTTTTAAGATTTCAGCAAAATTTGATTTTGATCTTTTATGAACATATTTGATTATAAATTTGGAAAGTCCCAATGTTGTTAGATGAAGCAACATTTTTTACGTTGTCAACGCTTAAAATTAATGACGTTGAACTTCTCTGGCCTTTCTCCATTGTTGGAACCACTGGCACAATCAGAGCGCTGGTCACCGTCTGTGTCGTTGTAAAATTATTGTTGCCATTTTGCGACATAGCTTATTGTTGTCTACAACAATCAATATTGTTTAAAGATTGTTAAAACTTTTGTCAATACATAATTATATTACAAAGTTAGATCTTTTTGTCAATCCATGATTGTATTACAAAATTAGATCTTTTTTTTTTGTCAATATACGATTGTATTACAAAGTTAGATCTTTTCTTCTAATACACGATTGTATTGCAAATATACAATAAAAACTGTCAATGTTACTCAATAATGTCACAATTGTCAAGTCAAACTGTGATTATAGGAATGACAGTAAGCGAGACCGTATGTGCACTAGATTGGAGCGGTACATAACCGTCTCCAACAGACTACAAGAAAAACATTTCAGTAATGTCCGAGTCCAGAAATAATTTTGTTTCCTTGAAACAATATTGTCATCGCATACACTAATTGACGTGATAGCAATATGTCTCCCAGGATAAAACAGACCAACCCCGTAGTGCGGTGCCAACAAACGAAGCTCCGACGAACTAAAGTAGATTATAGAAACTTGAACAGAGGATTACTTTGAAGAAGAAGTAGCAAATTGAAAAGAAAAACTAATGTGTATTCTATCTCGTTTTGGGCAATGTATTTATAGACTGGAGGAAATGCCTATTCGAACATTAATGACCTTTGGAAAGGTTGCGACCCTTTAACCTAGCGGTGCATAAATGTGTGTTCGCATTTAAAAATGAAATGGTTGTATCCATTCAATTGAATGGACATGACAGATCAAAAGTGATCAAGTGGCTCGTTTCAATACAACAGACCCAAGCTGGAAGCAGCGGCCTATTTAACCATGAGACCCCAAGAATCCCAAGGCACAAGCCCAATTTTTTACACTAATATAATATTGTGTCATGGACCCTAAGAGTCCCAAAGCACTAAGCCCAAGTTGACATCAATATAATATTGTGTCATGGACTCCAAGAGTCCTAAAACACTAAGCTCAAGTTGACATCAATATAATACTATGTCACGGACTCCAAGAGTCCTAAGACACTAGGCCCAATTTGACATCAATATAATATTGTGTCTTGGCTTAGCCACACTATTCACAAGCCCTCTTCTCCTTTATTTATATAATCCTATAGAGAAATTGGTACTCATATTTCATAATGTGGGATTTAGATTGCTTTCCTCTCTTCTTCCAAAATTCCTCTTGCTCATTCATTTCCAACAGTATCGTGTCGTTGGTAAAAATCATTAGTCTTTGTGTGTTGATTGTTAATTTCATTTTCATGTGTCAAACTTGATTTAATGAAATTTTTAGTTTAATCCCTTGAGGGATGATTGTTAGACTTGCTTAAGTCCATCATTTGTGGTTATACATTGAAAATTTGCGTGGATCCATAGTGACTTCTAATTTTTGTTAGCAATCATCATTTATTATAAGATATGAGTTTATTTTGATGAAGTACCAATGCCAACTACACTTAATTTATGATTGCTTAACAATTTTAGATACCTAGTTAAAATGTTGTACTCTTTCTATTTTTAACATATGAGAAATCTTCTTCGGATTGCAATTTCCAGTATCATCTACAATCCTGGTATTTTTCCTAAAAAATACTTCATTAACAAATTTGTATCTGCCCTAGGTAAGATTATATTCAATACTCTCAGTTTTCTACTTTAGTGGATCATTTAAGGCAGAATACCTATTCTATGCATGTTCAACCTTAGAGATAAAAATTAAAAAGCTCAATCTTATGGATGCTGAATCAAGAAGGTTCATTGATTGCATGGAGAAAGGTATGAAGACAGTTACTCAATCAATTATTTACCCATCAAATTTAGGGATTTGATGACTGCGAGCCATTCTTTCTACATGTATATGTATATGATGCTTTGCAGAAGACATATTTGAGGAGTTTACTTTTCTCTATGTGTGAAAAATTAGTGGGCTTAACAATCGAGGAATATGCTTGTGAGTATTATGGATTGTCTAGTAATTTTCTGTCTTTTTGGGGTTCACCACTTGCATATTTTGGTGTAAAAGTGCTACAGGAAATCCATTCTTGCTGGCCATGTTTAGCTACTTAAAATAACATATAACTATATGAGACTATTTTTGGTAACTTTGGGATTCATAGTTGAAACAAAGAAATTATTACCAGATGATTTTTCAGAAAATTTAGTAAATATAACATTTCCATGGAGATGTGTAGAGTTAATAAGACGTGTTAGTAGTTTGTTTTAGTAATACTTGTTTTTACTTTCTGTTTGTACAGTGTTTCATCTTGTAGTTTCGTGTTTTGTTGAGACAAAGAAACTATTACCAAATGATTTTCGTCTTTTGTTTTAGTAATACTTGTTTCTGCTTGATTGGTTTTTACTTTCTGTTTGTACAGTGTTTCTAGGCTTTGGAGAAATAAAGTTTGGTTTTGCTGAAGCTCCACTTTACATGGTATCAGAGCCACGGTGATATCAGATCTAGGTCTAAATTTTTCGTTTTCTTCTCAATTTCTCCCTCTTTCTTAATTTCTTCTTCTAAAATGGTGAATACCAGTTCTGAATCTATCCAATCTGATGCACCTATTCAAATTAATCAACCGATCAATTTCAGCGATCCTTATTTTCTTTCAAACTCGGATCATCCAGGGATGCAGCCTGGAAATCACATATTATCAAGTTCGAATTATTTGAATTGGTGTCGAACGGTTAGGATGGCTTTAATTGCTAGAAACAAGTTGCAATTTGTTGATGGCACTCTTTCTATGCCATCAATTAATTCAACTGATTATCATAAATGGGTGAGAAATGATTATATGGTCATGTCATGGATCTTGAATTCTATGGATAAAGTTTTTTCAGAGAGCTTCATATTTGTTGATTCATCTTGTCAATTGTGGAAAGAATTGGGTGAAAGATTCGGTCAAACCACAGCTCTGAGATTGTTTGAATTACACCAGAATTTGACTTCAACTTGTCAAAATGAACTCAATATTGCTGAGTACTATGGAAAATTGAAGACGATATGGGATCAACTTCAGATCCTTGAAGGATTTCCCAAACGCACATGTGGTGTTCTGAGAAATTGCTCTTGAGGAATCCTTTAGAAGATACTTGAGAATGATCAACGAAACAAGCTTATGCAACTTCTATCTGGGCTTACAAAGGAGCATGATAGGTAACAACAAATATTCAGAGTACAGATTCGCTTCCCAATGTCCACAAAGCCTACTATATTCTGTAACAGATTGAGCATCAAAATAAATTAACAGAGAAATTTTTTAAACAGGTTGAGAGAAATGCCTTTGATGTTGTGAAAACCTATCCCAATTCAAATTGGCAGAATGCAAAAAGATATGCCAAAAGACAGAAGAGTGAACTATACTATGAACACTGCAAGAAAAACGGGCATTCAATTGAGCAATGTTTTAAATTGATTGGATATCTGGAGTGGTGGAATAAAGAAATTGCTGCAAAACCAAAACAAACTTCAAAGAATGCTAATAGTGTTAAAATTCAAACTGATAAAGGAATTCTTGGAAGCAAGCCAGAATCTGCTGATACTTCAAGTGCTGCTATGACTCTTGTGACTGTTGAAGGTGAATTGTAACACCCCACCTCCGTTAAGCTCACTCACAAAGGGAATGCCTTAACTTTGATGGAGCGTTTAGTAGACAGAACAGAAACTTACAAAACAGATAAAACAGTACTTGAAAAATTAGTAACTTTATTACAACAAAAACCGAAGTAAGTTTGGTTACATCTTTTCAAATCACAATACCAGAATTCAAGTATGAAATATCAGCCTTGTACAAAAGCCTTCATGATGCATAGTTTTTAAAATCATAATCCCCAACATAAACTACCATGGAAAGATAGAGCCAAGGCCAAGCGGTACTTCAAGCATAGAAAATCCGAATCAAGCTTCTGTACTTCCACCCTAAAAAACCTGGGGGGGGGGGGGGGGAGAACGAAAGAAAAGGGGCGAAAACAAGCAAGGTCAAACATAAAGTCTGGCAAGTCCAGTGACTTTCAGCATATGAACAGATAATAATATCACGACATGAAAATAAAGCTGGATAAGAGACAACAGCAACAGGAGTAACTGGAATACTTAAGCTAAACAGAAGAAACAGAATGATATAGCCCAAGTTAAGCTTGTTACTTATATTTTACTTCTCTGCACTAATACTAGTATAACAGGATTAGGCGTTACCCTAATGTCCAAACTGAAACAGAAACGGAACAGAATAATCTACACAGGAACAGAATGCCAGTAATAGGCCTTTACCACCCCCAACTGACAGAAGGTACATAAACGGAATTAGAGACGGAAACAGAATAATCCCTACAGAAACAGAATGTTAGAATTAGGTGTACATTAGTAAATGGGCCTTTACCACCCCAACAGACAGTACCATGCAGAAACAGACAGGTGTTACCACCCAACAGAAACAGACGATACCCCAACGGAAACAGACAGAACTAAGTGTATCCTAGATCTACCCCAAGCGATCGGCTCCCTAATACATAAATACCCTGTGCCAGCCCCACAGAAGGTTTATCACTCCCCAAAGTGGCAACCTTTAAATGACACAAACCTATTTATAAATGTCACGGCGTCTTACATCCTCAGAGGCAGACCGGGATCCATGCACGCACATGACCTGGTTGGGGCACACTATCAACACCCCTCGCCATTATCAGAATGAACCACTTATAATTAGTTCAGTAAGCGTGCCCGGACCCTACCTACTGTTGGGTCATAGTTTTGATACCAGAAAGGGTTACTGACTAATATGGGTCCCAAACAACAGATGACACAAGTATTTTCCCTCCTAACCTTGTGTCCCTAGACTAATAGATTTCAGATTAACTTGTTTACAAGTTTTAGGCCTACAGAGTTCAGAATCAACTAGTTCACAGACCAGAAAATCAAGTCAACAGGCTTTCCGACTAACGGATCAGATGTACAGTTTTAACAGACTTACAAATTGTCTAACTTTGTATTGGGCCTACAGATTCACGAAACATGTTTATTAATTCATCAGTCCAGTTGGTTTAACCTAATCTACCCAACACATTTTAGACATCATATTTATCTCAGATTTGCATTAATTAAATATTAATGCGCATACCTCTCACATTAGGTCGATAGCTTGTGGCCGCTGGATAAGCCGGGCGGTTCCGAGCAAACTTCTGCCACAAGCCAGACCTAACCTCGTGTCTAAGCATATTTTAGTTATGCCTATGACCTCTCACATTAGACTAGCAGTTTGCGGTTGCTGGTTAAGCCGGTTGGGTCCGGGCAGGTTTCTACCGCAAACATGAGTCTAACCTCGTATCTCAGCATTTTTATTTTAACCAGTTTATTCCATTACAAATTATACAAATATCAGACTAATTATGTCAATTTAACAGATTTGACTTCTTTTCAAGTCGCAGCAGATTAA
Source organism: Allium sativum (assembly GCA_030737875.1). Lineage (NCBI taxonomy): Eukaryota > Viridiplantae > Streptophyta > Magnoliopsida > Asparagales > Amaryllidaceae > Allium > Allium sativum. Next base: position 1,043,593,110 of record CM060913.1, read on the forward strand.
ACAAATTAACATGTTTTACACAAATTACAATCATTCAGCTTTTCAACAGATTTAACAGATTTAGCAGCTCAGGCGGTTCAACAGATTTAGCAGATTAGGCAAAATTAGAAGATTAGGCAATTCAACATATGTAACAGTTTAGGCAATTCAACAGATTAAACGGGTAACAGGTTTAGCAGATTAGGCAAATTTAACATAATAAGCATATAACAGTTTTAGCCGATTTAAACATTCCTTAAAGTCCTATTCACATATCTTGCCTAATTCATAAGGTAAGCCTAAACTTATATGCCCAAATTATGGTCATAATCCACCATATAACATATGTCCTAATTTTTAGTTAAACTTTCATAGTTCGGAATATTCTCCAAAAATCTTACATATAAATTATGCCAAATATAGCCATTGATTACAATGCATGTCACATATCCAAAAAAAACCTTACTTAGGTGTATTCACACTTAATAATTAGCCAGTCTTAATATGGATCTTTACACCTAAGTTAAATGCAAATTAATTCTCTTTTTTTTTTCAAATTTCAAACTATAATATATATAGTATGTCTATATCTAGATCTTGAATTACAACTTGTACTATGCATCCAAATCAGTTACATGTTCACAGTTAAACTTTACGCCACAAATCCCAAGTCATATGTCCAATATTCTTTATGCCTCAAAACTCAAGACATATGTTAAATACACCTTGTGTTTTAAATATAACATGCCCAATTATAGGTCTCAGATTTATGTTCTAAGTTCAACCTATGTTCTTTATGTTCTAAGTCACAATAATCCTCTCCTTTAAAGTCATAGACCGTCTTATACAATATGCCTCAAATTTATGTCCAGAACTATAACATGCGTTGTATCCTTAAATTAGTTACAAATCAATTATGCCCAAATATGCCTCATTCAATATTCTTCCCAAATTTAGCGTTTATGCGTTCATCTCTTATGAGATCTGGCTCAGGCTCATGGTAGCCTGGCTATCAAACAAAAAGAAAGAAAGGAGGAAGAAATGCAGAACAAACAGAATAATAAAACAGAGGAACAGATCTGATAAATAGAAAAAGGGCATAATCTCAGATTCAGTTTTATAATTTTGTCAAGATCATGATTAAAATTCATATCGGAAAATAACTGCACTTGCCTTGATTGGATTATAGATGAAGAGTTGCAGTAGTTCTCTTTTAATCTTATTCAGGTTTGAAAGAAGATGCACTAGTTCTAGTTTTGATCCCAGGAGAGTAGCGACGCCATTATTTTATTTATTTATTATAGAGGCAGAGTATAGGCAGAATGAAATTGTGTGGAGAGAAAGTGAGGCTTGGGGGTGTTTTTATAGGAGAATAGGGTGATTTTGAGCCTTCAGATCAGTCCAGAAGTCATCAGAACCACCCTGCTCGATGACAGGTCATCCGACCACTCAGAAGAAGACACGTCATCACAGAACACTCCAGAATCATGTGCTGGATCGGTATGGGCGCACTTGGCAGGTGCGCCAGTGTATTTTTGTACTGGCGCACTTCACAAGTGCGCCGGTGTATTCTGGCTTGTTTCCGGTTTTTCTGCCTAACTTCGTTCGTCCATATCTTCTTCATACGTTATCCGTTTTACGCAAACTCGGACTCTATCTAAAGCAGAATTTCGAGACGAACGCAATGGCGCAACCTATTTCCCTTAATTCTTCTCCTAAAAATTAAGTATACTTTAATTTGTTACTTATACGTTCACAGAAAACATGGGGTGTTACATTCTCCCCTCCTTAAAGGATTTCGTCCCCGAAATCTTCACGTTAAGAAGAATGTGTCCTACCATCCAATCATCCATCTACTCATCCATCATCCACAAGCATCCATTGTCCTTAGAAAACTTCTAGTGTTGTATGAACATATGCAAAAGTGTGTGAATATGTCTCTTATCTAATGCAAAGATCAGGCGGTCTACTAATTTAGTTGACCTCCTTAATGCGAACCATGTTGGTGCCATGAGTCCAATTATGTATGCAAGAAATCCTATTTGATACACATCATTTCTAAATGTGTGCATAACCATTTATCCAAATGCAACATCCATGTGATAAGTCAATCATTTTGCATCCACAAAAATTGAAAAATGCACACACATCCATATACAGTATGAAAGTGTTATTGAGCCGATCTAGTGCCTAGTGTGTGTATATGCATCCACGAGAAACCACTAGCAACTACTTGCATCCACTTGCAACCATCAAACATAACATGTCTCAAATACATGTTTACACCCATTAGTTTCTACCTAAAGGTCGAAGGCTCGATCGATAGGATACAGCCGAGTGATAGAAGCTAGTACAATTAAAACAAAAGTTTTGTTCCCATTAGACATCGGTTAAGAAAATAAATCCCTAAGTATCAACCCCGAAGACCGAAATCAACATCAGATTGACACTCAGATAATTACTCCCATTAAACAATGTTAAAACTGGAAATCTACTTCACGCTTCGAGTAAAAACCCCTATCCTTTTCAGAAATATTCAGATACTTACAGACTACTAGTACAGATCAGATTATCAATTGATTCTTAGGAAATTAAGCATGGTAAAACCCCACCATATCCCACAAAAACCAGAATGTATGTGTCACGGTCAACTTAACACTTAACACAGATACCCTTAAACCCCAACCTATCACAAACAAATGAGTCGTAACCCTTATGGGGTTTGAGACTATAGAGTGATCAGAAACAAGACTAGTATTAAAGTGCAGAGACTCAACTATAGAGTTAAAATGCCAGAATGATCAGATAAGGAAATTAAACTTTCTACGGAAAAGTTTCAACCTTTATCATATCCACCAACTACGAGAACATTCACCTACCTTCTAGAAGATTCTAGCCTTTGCCCTTGCCTTCTAGGGCAATCCTTGATCAGATGTCCTGTCTCACCGTACTGAAAACAACTAGTCTTCTTACATGTTAACAAGCCTTTCTCTAAAACTGACCCCATCGCACGGAAAACCCTACGAAGCTCGAAAGAGGATAAGCCATAGGTGAAATTACTGCGACTACAGATGGAAGTTAGGCAATTCTTTGCCCTTCGACAGGCGCCGTAGTCTCATCATGCCTACGGAACCATGTCGCGATGAGGTTACCTCCCAGAAAGCCAGGAGCCATGGGGACTATGAAAAGAAAGAAACAAGGGTTAAATAGAAAATCAAAAGATAGATATATGGCTTTGGGGACTATGTTTTTCAAAATAAACTTTCCTTTTGAAAATACTTCCTTTTTTAAAACCCTTTTGAAAATATTTTTCAAAAAACTTTTTATCAAATCTGGTAACCTTCAGCTCTGATACCAAATGTAACACCCCACCTCCGTTAAGCTCACTCACAAAGGGAATGCCTTAACTTTGATGGAGCGTTTTAGTAGACAGAACAGAAATTTACAAGACAGATAAAACAGTACTTGAAAAATTAGTAACTTTATTACAATAGAAACCGAAGTAAGTTTGGTTACATCTTTTCAAATCACAATAGCAGAATTCAAGTACAAAATATCAGCCTTGTACAAAAGCCTTCATGATGCATAGTTTTTAAAATCATAATCCCCAACATAAACTACCATGGAAAGATAGAGCCAAGGCCAAGCGGTACTTCAAGCAGAGAAAATCCGAATCAAGCTCCTATACTTCCACCCTAAAAAACCTGGGGAGAAAACGAAAGAAAAGGAGCGAAAACAAGCAAGGTCAGACATAAAGTCTGGCAAGTCCAGTGACTTTCAGCATATGAACAGATAATAATATCATGACATGAATATAAAGCTGGATAAGAGACAACAGCAACAGTTGTAACTGGTATACTTAAGCTAAACAGAAGAAACAGAATGATATAGCCCAAGTTATGCTTCTTACTTATATTTTACTTCTCTGCACTAATACTAGTATAACAGAATTAAGCGTTACCCTAATGTCCAAACTGAAACAGAAACGGAACAGAATAATCTATATAGGAACAGAATGCCAGTAACAGGCCTTTACCTCCCCTAACTGACAAAAGGTACATAAACGGAATTAGAGACGGAAACAGAATAATCCCTATAGAAACAGAATGTTAGAATTAGGTGTACATTAGTAAATGGGCCTTTACCACCCCAACGGACGGTACCATGCAGAAACATACAGGTGTTACCACCCAATAGAAACAGACGGTACTCCAATAGAAACATACAGAACTAAGTGTACCCTAAATCTACCCCAAGCGATCGGCTCCCTAATACATAAATACCCTGTGCCAGCCCCAGAGAAGGTTTATCACTCCCCAAAGTGGCAACCTTTAAGTGACACAAACCTATTTATAGATGTCACGGCGTCTTATATCCTCAGAGGCAGACCGGGATCCATGCACGCATATGACCCGGTTGGAGAGGACCATCAACACCCCTCGCCATTATCAGAATGAACCACTTATAATTAGTTCAGTAAGCGTGCCCGGACCCTACCTACTGTTGGGTCATAGTTTTGATACCAGAAAGGTTAACTGACTAATATGGGTCCCAAACAACAGATGACACAAGTATTTTCTTTCCTAACCTTGTGTCCCTAGACTAATAGATTTCAGATTAACTTGTTTACAAGTTTTAGGCCTACAGAGTTCAGAATCAACTAGTTCATAGACCAAAAAATCAAGTCAACAGGCTTTCAGACTAACAGATCAGATGTATAGTTTTAATAGACTTACAGATTGTCTAACTTTGTATTGGGCCTACAGATTCACGAAACAGGTTTTGTTAATTCATCAGTCCAGTTGGTTTAGCCTTATCTACCCAACACGTTTTAGACATCATATTTATCTCAGATTTGCATTAATTAAATATTAATGCGTAGTCCTCTCACATTAGGTCGATAGCTTGTGGCCGCTGGATAAGCCGGGCGGTTCTGGGCAGACTTCTGCCACAAGCCAGACCTTACCTCGTGTCTAAGCATATTTTAGTTATGCCTATGACCTCTCACATTAGACTAGCAGTTTGCGGTTGCTGGTTAAGCCGGTTGGGCCCGGGCAGGCTTCTACCGCAAACATGAGTCTAACCTCGTATCTCAGCATTTTTATTTTAACCAGTTTATTCCATTACAAATTATACAAATATCAGACTAATTATGTCAATTTAACAGATTTGACTTCTTTTCAAGTCGCACCAGATTAAACAAATTAACATGTTTTACACAAATTACAATCATTCAACTTTTCAACAGATTTAGCAGCTCAGGCGGTTCAACAGATTTAGCAGATTAGGCAAAATTAGCAAATTAGGCGATTCAACATATGTAACAGTTTAGGCAATTCAACAGATTAAACAGGCAATAGGTTTAGCAGATTAGGCAAATTTAACATAATAAGCAAATAACAGTTTTAGCCGATTTAAACATTCCTTAAAGTCCTATTCACATATCTTGCCTAATTCATAAGGTAAGCCTAAACTTATATGCCCAAATTATGGTCATAATCCACCATATAACATATGTCCTAATTTTTAGTTAAACTTGCATAGTTCAGAATATTCTCCAAAAACCTTACATATAAATTATGCCAAATATAGCCATTGATTACAATGCATGTCACATATCCAAAAAAAACCTTACTTAGGTGTATTCACACTTAATAATTATCCAATCTTAATATGGATCTTTACAACTAGGTTAAATGCAAATTAATTCTTTTTTTTTTCGAATTTCAGACTATAATATATATAGTATGTCCAGATCTAGATCTTGAATTACAACTTGTACTATGCATCCAAATCAGTTACATGTTCACAGTTAAACTTTACGCCACAAATTCCAAGTCATATGTCCAATATTCTTTATGCCTCAAAACTCAAGTCATATGTTAAATACACCTTATGTTTTAAATACAACATGCCCAATTATATGTCTCAGATTTATGTTCTAAGTTCAACCTATGTTCTTTATGTTCTAAGTCACAATAATCCTCCCCTTCCAAGTCATAGATCGTCTTATACAATATGCCTCAAATTTATGTCCAGAATTATAACATGCGTTGTATCCTTAAATTAGTTACAAATCAATTATGCCTAAATATGCCTCATTCAATATTCTTCCCAAATTTAGCGTTTATGCATTCATCTATTACGAGACCTGGATCTGGCTCGTGGTAGCCTTGCTATCAAACAAAAAGAAAGAAAGGAGGAAGAAATGCAGAACAAACAGAATAATAAAACAGAGGAACAAATCTGATAAATAGGAAAAGGGCAAAATCTCATATTCAGTTTTATAATTATGTCAAGATCATGATTAAAATTCAAATCGGAAAATAACTGCACTTTCCTTGATTGGATTATAGAAGAAGTGTTGCAGTAGTTCTCTTTTAATCTCATTCAGATTTGAAAGAAAATGCACTAGTTCTAGTTTTGATCCCAGCAGGATAGCGGCGCCATTATTTTATTTATTTATTATAGAGGCAGAGTATAGGCAGAATGAAATTGTGTGAAGAGAAAGTGAGGCTTGGGGGTATTTTTATAGGAGAATAGGGTGATTTAGAGCCTTCAGATCAGTCCACAAGTCATCAGAACCACCCAGCTCGAAGACAGGTCATCCAGCCACTCAGAAGAAGACACGTCATCACAGAAACCTCCAAAATCATGTGCTGGATCGGTATGGGCGCACTTTGCAGGTGCACCAGTGTATTTTTGTACTGGCGCACTTCACAAGTGCGCCAGTGTATTCTGGCTTGTTTCCGGTTTTTCTGCCTAACTTCGTTCGTCCATATCTTCTTCATACGGTATCCGTTTTACGCAAACTCGGACTCTATCTCAAGACGAATTTCGAGACGAACGCAATGGCGCAACCTGTTTCCCTTAGTTCTTCTCCTAAAAATTAAGTATACTTTAATTTGTTACTTATACGTTCACAGAAAACACGGGGTGTTACATTCTCCCCTCCTTAAAGGATTTCGTCCCCGAAATCTTCATGTTAAGAAGAATGTGTCCTACCATCCAATCATCCATCAACTCAACCATCATCCACAAGCATCCATTGTCCTTAGAAAACTTCTAGTGTTGTATGAACATATGCAAAAGTGTGTGTATATGTCTCTTATCTAATGCAAAGATTAGGCGGTCTACGGATTTAGTTGACCTCCTTAATGCGAACCATGTTGGTGCCATGAGTCCAATTATGTATGCAAGAAATCCTATTTGATACACATCATTTCTATGTGTGCATAACCATTCATCCAAATGCAACATCCATGTGATGAGTCAATCATTTTGCATCCACCAAAATTGAAAAATCCGCACACATCCATATGCAGTATGAAAATGTTATTGAGTCGATCTAGTGCCTAGTGTGTGTATATGCATCCACGAGCAACCACTAGCAACCACTTGCATCCACTTCCAACCATCAAACATAACATGTCTCAAACACATGTTTACACCCATTAGTTTCTACCTAAAGGTCGAAGACTCGATCGATAGGATACAGCCGAGTGGTAGAAGCTAGTACAATTAAAATAAAAGTTTTGTTCCCATTAGACATCGGTTAAGAAAATAAATCCCTGAGTATCAACCCTGAAGACCGAAATCAACATCATATTGACACTCAGAGAATTACTCCCATTAAACAATGTTAAAACTGGAAATCTACTTCACGCTTCGAGTAAAAAACCCAATCCTTTTCAGAAATATTCAGATACTTACAGACTACTAGTACAAATCAGATTATCAATTGATTCTTAGGAAACTAAGCATGAAAAAACCCCCACCATATCCCACAAAAACCAGAATGTATGCGTCACAGCCAACTTAACACTTAACACTAAACACAGATACCCTCAAACCCCAACCTATCACAAACAAATGAGTCGTAACCCTTATGGGGTTTGAGACTATAGCGGGATCAGAAACAAGACTAGTATTAAAGTGCAGAGACTCAACTATAGAGTTAAAATGCCAGAATGATCAGATAAGGAAATTAAACTTTCTACAGAAAAGTTTCCACCTTTATCCTATCCACCAACTACGAGAACATTCACCTACCTTCCAGAAGATTCTACCCTTTGCCCTTGCCTTCTGGGGCAATCCTTGATCAGATGTCATGTCTCACCGTACTGAAAACAACTAGTCTTCTCACATGTTAACAAGTCTTTCTCTAAAGTTGACCCCATCGCACGGAAAACCCTACGAAGCTCGAAAGAGGATTAGCCGTAGGTGAAATTACTGCGGCTACAGATGGAAGTTAGGCACTTCTTTGCCCTTCGACAGGCGCTGTAGTCTCATCATGCCTACGGAACCATGTCGCGATGAGGTTACCTCCCAGAAAGCCAGGAGCCCCGGAGACTCAGAAAAGAAAGAAACAAGGATTAAATAGAAAATCAAAAGATAGATATATGGCTTTGGGAACTATGTTTTTCAAAATAAACTTTCCTTTTGAAAATACTTCCTTTTTTAAAACCCTTTTGAAAATATTTTTCAAAAAACTTTTTATCAAATCTGGTAACCTTCAGCTCTTATACCAAGTGTAACACCCCACCTCCGTTAAGCTCACTCACAAAGGGAATTCCTTAACTTTGATGGAGCATATAGTAGACAGAACATAAATTTACAAGACAGATAAAACAGTACTTGAAAAATTAGTAACTTTATTACAACTGAAACCGAAGTAAGTTTGGTTACATCTTTTCAAATCACAATATCAGAATTCAAGTACAAAATATCAGCCTTGTACAAAAGCCTTCATGATGCGTAGTTTTTAAAATCATAATCCCCAACATAAACTACCATGGAAAGATAGAGCCAAGGCCAAGCGGTACTTCAAGCAGAGAAAATCCGAATCAAGCTCCTATACTTCCACCCTAAAAAACCAGGGGGGAAACGAAAGAAAAGGGGCGAAAACTAGCAAGGTCAGACATAAAGTCTGGCAAGTCTAGTGACTTTCAGCATATGAACAGATAATAATATCATGACATGAAAATAAAGCTGGATAAGAGACAATAGCAATAGGAGTAACTGGTATACTTAAGCTAAACAGAAGAAACAGAATGATATAGCCCAAGTTATGCTTCTTACTTATATTTTACTTCTCTGCACTAATACTAGTATAACAAGATTAGGCGTTACCCTAATGTCCAAACTGAAACAGAAACGGAACAGAATAATCTATACAGGAACAGAATGCCAGGAATAGGCCTTTACCACCCCAACAGACAGAAGGTACATAAACGGAATTAGAGACGGAAACAGAATAATCCCTATAGAAACAAAATGTTAGAATTAGGTGTACATTAGTAAATGGGCCTTTACCACCCCAACAGACGGTACCATGCAGAAACAGACAGGTGTTACCACCCAACAAAAACAGACGGTACCCCAATGGAAACAAACAGAACTAAGTGTACCCTAAATCTACCCCAAGCAATTGGCTCCCTAATACATAAATACCCTATGCCAGCCCCACAGAAGGTTTATCACTCCCCAAAGTGGCAACCTTTAAATGACACAGTCCTATTTATAGATGTCACAGCGTCTTACATCATCAGAGGCAGACCAGGAACCATGCACGCACATAGGGCTGTTACAGTAATGGTAAATTTACCATTACCATACCATTACCAGTCGATCGATAACCATTTTTGGTTGAAATCGGTATACCAGTTAAAATGGTATGGTAACGGTAAATTTACCATTTTTAACGGTAAATTATCGGTAACGTTTCTTCAATACCAGCGGTAACGGTAATTTTACCAGTTAATTCAAAACATATGTATACTCATCTGATATGCTTTATTACATGCACGTAGAACCAAATAAATGATTATATTTAGTTTAATAATCAGATGAAATAATTCCAAATACACTTATTTTCTTTTTTATTTATGTTTTTTTATAAACTAACACCATATATAGTATAATAAAAATTCACGGTGTACAAAAAATATGTTAAGATATAAATTTTGATCGACAAATGGTAATTTACCATTACCAGTGTAACGGTTACCAGATTATCGGTATACCAGTCAACGGTATACCAGTCGATCGGTAACGGTAACGGTAAGCAATTCTAGCTTACCAGTAAAAACTGTATGGTAATGGTATTTGCCAAACGGTAACGGTAACCATTACCATAACAACCCTACACGCACATGACCCGGTTGGAGCGCACCATCAACACCCTCGCCATTATCAGAATGAACCACTTATAATTAGTTCAATAAGCATGCCCGGACCCTACCTACTGTTGGGTCATAGTTTTGATACCAGAAAGGGTTACTGACTAATATGGGTCCCAAACAACAGATGACACAAGTATTTTCCCTCCTAACCTTGTGCCCCTAGACTAATAGATTTCAGATTAACTTGTTTACATGTTATAGGCCTACAGATTCAGAATCAACTAGTTCACAGACCAGAAAATCAAGTCAACATGATTTCAGACTAACGGATTAGATGTATAGTTTTAACAGACTTACAGATTGTCTAACTTTGTATTGGGCCTACAGATTCACGAAACAGGTTTATTAATTCATCAGTCCAGTTGGTTTAGCCTTATCTACCCAACACGTTTTAGACATCATACTTATCTCAGATTTGCATTAATTAAATATTAATGCGCAGACCTCTCACATTAGGTCGATAGCTTGTGGCCGCTGGATAAGCCGGGCGGTTTCGGGCAGACTTCTGCCATAAGCCAGACCGAACCTCGTGTCTAAGCATATTTTAGTTATGCCTATGACCTCTCACATTAGACTAGCAGTTTGCGGTTGCTGGTTAAGCCGGTTGGGTCCGGGCAGGCTTATGCCGTAAACATGAGTCTAACCTTGTATCTCAACATTTTTATTTTAACCAGTTTATTCCATTACAAATTATACAAATATCAGACTAATTATGTCAATTTAACAGATTTGACTTCTTTTCAAGTCGCAACAGATTAAACAAATTAACATGTTTTGCACAAATTACAATCATTCAGCTTTTCAACAGATTTAGCAGCTCAGGCGCTTCAACAGATTTAGCAGAATAGGCAAAATTAGCAGATTAGGTGATTCAACATATGTAACAGTTTAGGCAATTCAGAAGATTAAACAGGTAACAGGTATAGCAGATTAGGCAAATTTAACATAATAAGCAGATAACAGTTTTAGCCGATTTAAACATTCCTTAAAGTCCTATTCACATATCTTGCCTAATTCATAAGGTAATCCTAAACTTATATGCCCAAATTATGGTCATAATCCACCATATAACATATGTCCTAATTTTTAGTTAAACTTGCATAGTTCAGAATATTCTCCAAAAACCTTACATATAAATTATGCCAAATATAGCCATTAATTACAATGCATGTCACATATCCAAAAAAAACCCTTACTTAGGTGTATTCACACTTAATAATTATCCAATCTTAATATGGATCTTTACACCTAAGTTAAATGCAAATTAATTCTCTTTTTTTTTCAAATTTCAGATTATAATATGTATAGTATGTCCAGATCTAGATCTTGAATTACAACTTGTACTATCATCCAAATCAGTTACATGTTCACAGTTAAACTTTACGCCACAAATCTCAAGTCATATGTCCAATATTCTTTATGCCTCAAAACTCAAGACATATGTTAAATACACCTTATGTTTTAAATACAACATGCCCAATAATATGTCTCAGATTTATGTTCTAAGTTCAACCTATGCTCTTTATGTTCAAGTCACAATAATCCTCTCCTTCCAGGTCATAGATCGTCTTATACAATATGCCTCAAATTTATGTCCAGAATTATAACATGCGCTGTATCCTTAAATTAGTTACAAATCAATTATGCCCAAATAGGCCTCATTCAATATTCTTCCCAAATTTAGTGTTTATGCGTTCATCTCTTACGAGATCTGACTCAGGCTCGTGGTAGCCTGGCTATCAAACAAAAAGAAAGAAAGGAGGAAGAAATGCAGAACAAATAGAACAATAAAACAGAGGAACAGATCTTATAAATAGAAAAAGGGCATAATCTCAGATTTAGTTTTATAATTATGTCAAGATCATAATTAAAATTCATATCGGAAAATAACTGCACTTGCCTTGATTGGATTATAGAAGAAGAGTTGCAGTAGTTCTCTTTTAATCTCATTCAGATTTGAAAGAAGATGCACTAGTTCTAGTTTTGATCCCAGCAGAGTAGCGACGCCATTATTTTATTTATTTATTATAGAGGCAGAGTATACGCAGAATGAAATTGTGTGGAGAGAAAGTGAGGCTTGGGGGTGTTTTTATAGGAGAATAGGGTGATTTTGAGCCTTCAGATCAGTCCACAAGTTATCAGAACCACCCAGCTCGAAGACAGGTCATCCAGCCACTTAGAAGAAGACACGTCATCACAGAACTCTCCAGAATCATGTGCTGGATCGGTATAGGCGCACTTGGCAGGTGCGCCAGTGTATTTTTGTACTGGTGCACTTCACAAGTGCGCCAGTGTATTCTGGCTTGTTTCCAGTTTTTCTGCCTAACTTCGTTCGTCCATATCTTCTTCATACGGTATCCGTTTTACGCAAACTCGGACTCTTTCTCAAGTAGAATTTCGAGACGAACACAATGGCGCAACCTGTTTCCCTTAATTCTTCTCCTAAAAATTAAGTATACTTTAATTTGTTACTTATGCGTTCACAGAAAACACGGGATGTTACATTCTCCCCTCCTTAAAGGATTTCGTCGCCGAAATCTTCAAGTTAAGAAGAATGTGTCCTACCATCCAATCATCCATCTACTCAACCATCATCCACAAGCATTCATTGTCCTTAGAAAACTTCTAGTGTTGTATGAACATATGCAAAAGCGTGTGTATATGTCTCTTATCTAATGCAAAGATCAGGCGGTCTACTGATTTAGTTGACCTCCTTAATGCGAACCATGTTGGTGCCATGAGTCCAATTATGTATGCAAGAAATCCTATTTGATAAACATCATTTCTATATGTATGCATAACCATTCATCCAAATGCAACAGCCATGTGATGAGTCAATCATTTTGCATCCACAAAAATTGAAAAATGCGCAAACATCCATATGCAGTAAGTGTTATTGAGCCGATCTAGTGCCTAGTGTGTGTATATGCATCCACGAGCAACCACTATCAACCACTTGCATCCACTTGCAACCATCAAACATAACATGTCTCAAACACATGTTTACACCCATTAGTTTCTACCTAAAGGTCGAAGACTCGATCGATAGGATACAACCGAGTGATAGAAGCTAGTACAATTAAAACAAAAGTTTTGTTCCCATTAGACATCGGTTAAGAAAATATATCCCTAAGTATCAACCCCGAAGACCGAAATCAACATCAGATTGACACTCAGAGAATTACTCCCATTAAACAATGTCAAAACTGGAAATCTACTTCACGCTTCGAGTAAAACCCCCTATCCTTTTCAGAAATATTCATATACTTACAGAGTACTAGTACAGATCAGATTATCAATTGATTCTTAGGAAACTAAGCATGATAAAACCCCACCATATCCCACAAAAACCAGAATGTATGCGTCACAGTCAACTTAACACTTAACACTTAACACAGATACCCTCAAACCCCAACCTATCACAAACAAATGAGTCGCAACCCTTATGGGGTTTGAGACTATAGCGGGATCAGAAACAAGACTAGTATTAAAGTGCAGAGACTCAACTATTGAGTTAAAATGCCAGAATGATCAGATAAGGAAATTAAACTTTCTACGGAAAATTTTCCACCTTTATCCTATCCACCAACTACGAGAACATTCACCTACCTTCCAGAAGATTCTTCCCTTTGCCCTTGCCTTCTGGGGCAATCCTTGATCAGATGTCTTGTCTCACCGTACTAAAAACAACTAGTCTTCTTACATGTTAATAAGTCTTTCTCTAAAGTTGACCCATCTCACGGAAAACCCTACGAAGCTCGTAAGAGGATTAGCCATAGGTGAAATATCTGCGGCTACAGATGGAAGTTAGGCACTTCTTTGCCCTTCGACAGGCGCCGTAGTCTCATCATGCCTACGGAACCATGTCGCGATGAGGTTACCTCCCAGAAAGCCAGGAGCTCTGGAGACTCAGAAAAGAAAGAAACAAGGATTAAATTGAAAATCAAAAGATAGATATATGGCTTTGGGGACTATGTTTTTCAAAATAAACTTTCCTTTTGAAAATACTTCCTTTTATAAAACCTTTTTGAAATTTTTTTTCAAAAAACTTTTTATCAAATCTGGTAACCTTCAGCTCTGATACCAAGTGTAACACCCCACCTCCGTTAAGCTCACTCACAAAGGAAATGCCTTAACTTTGATGGAGCGTTTTAGTAGACAGAACAGAAACTTACAAGACAGATAAAACAGCACTTGAAAAATTAGTAACTTTATTACAACTGAAACCGAAGTAAGTTTGGTTACATCTTTTCAAATCATAATATCAGAATTCAAGTACAAAATATCATCCTTGTACAAAAGCCTTCATGATGCATAGTTTTTAAAATCATAATCCCTAACATAAACTACCATGGAAAGATAGAGCCAAGGCCAAGCAGTACTTCAAGCAGAGAAAATCTGAATCAAGCTCCTATACTTCCACCCTAAAAAACCTTGGGGGGAAACGAAAGAAAAAGGGCGAAAACAAGCAAGGTCAGACATAAAGTCTAGCAAGTCCAGTGACTTTCAGCATATGAACAGATAATAATATCATGACATGAAAATAAAGCTGGATAAGAGACAACAACAACAGGAGTAACTGGTATAGTTAAGCTAAACAGAAGAAACAGAATGATATAGCCCAAGTTATGCTTCTTACTTATATTTTACTTCTCTGCACTAATACTAGTATAACAGGATTAGGCGTTACCCTAATGTCCAAACTGAAACAGAAACGGAACAGAATAATCTACACAGGAACAGAATGCCAGTAATAGGCCTTTACCACCCCCAACTGACAGAAGGTACATAAACGGAATTAGAGACGGAAACAGAATAATCCCTACAGAAACAGAATGTTAGAATTAGGTGTACATTAGTAAATGGGCCTTTACCACCCCAACAGACAGTACCATGCAGAAACAGACAGGTGTTACCACCCAACAGAAACAGACGATACCCCAACGGAAACAGACAGAACTAAGTGTATCCTAGATCTACCCCAAGCGATCGGCTCCCTAATACATAAATACCCTGTGCCATCCCCACAGAAGGTTTATCACTCCCCAAAGTGGCAACCTTTAAATGACACAGACCTATTTATAAATGTCACGGCGTCTTACATCCTCAGAGGCAGACCGCGATCCATGCACGCACATGACCCGGTTGGAGCGCACCATCAACACCCCTCGCCATTATCAGAATGAACCACTTATAATTAGTTTAGTAAGCGTGCCCGGACCCTACCTACTGTTGGGTCATAGTTTTGATACCAGAAAGGGTTACTGACTAATATGGGTCCTAAAAAACAGATGACACAAGTATTTTCCCTCCTAACCTTGTGTCCCTAGACTAATAGATTTCAGATTAACTTGTTTACAAGTTTTAGGCCTACAGAGTTCAGAATCAACTAGTTCACAAACCAAAAAATCAAGTCAACAGGCTTTCAGACTAACGGATCAGATGTATAGTTTTAACAGACTTACAGATTGTCTAACTTTGTATTGGGCCTACAGATTCACGAAATAGGTTTATTAATTCATCAGTCCAGTTGGTATAGCCTTATCTTCCCAACACGTTTTAGACATCTTATTTATATCAGATTTGCATTAATTAAATATTAATGCGTAGACCTCTCACATTAGGTCGATAGCTTGTGGCCACTGGATAAGCCGGGCGGTTCCAGGCAGACTTCTGCCACATGCCAGGCTTAACCTCATGTCTAAGCATATTTTAGTTATGCCTATGACCTCTCACATTAGACTAGCAGTTTGCGGTTGCTGGTTAAGCCGGTTGGGTCCGGGCAGGCTTCTACCGCAAACATGAGTCTAACCACGTATCTCAGCATTTTTATTTTAACCAGTTTATTCCATTACAAATTATACAAATATCAGACTAATTATGTCAATTTAACAGATTTGACTTCTTTTCAAGTCGCAGAAGATTAAACAAATTAACATGTTTTGCACAAATTACAATCATTCAGCTTTTCAGTAGATTTAACACTTTAAGCAGCTCAGGCGGTTCAACAGATTTAGCAGATTAGGCAAAATTAGCAGATTAGGCGATTCAACATATGTAACAGTTTCGGCAATTCAACAGATTAAACCGGTAACAAGTTTAGCAGATTAAGCAAATTTAACATAATAAGCAGATAACAGTTTTAGCCGATTTAAACATTACTTAAAGTCCCATTCACATATCTTGCCCAATTCATAAGGTAAGCCTAAACTTATATGCCCAAATTATGGTCATAATCCACCATATAACATATGTCCTAATTTTAAGTTAAACTTGCATAGTTCAGAATATTCTCCAAAAACCTTACATATAAATTATGCCAAATATAGCCATTGATTACAATGCATGTCACATATCCAAAAAAAACCTTACTAAGGTGTATTCACACTTAATAATTCTCCAATCTAAATATGGATCTTTACACCTAAGTTAAATGCAAATTAATTCTCTTTTCTTTTTTTTAAATTTCAGACTATAATATATATAGTATGTCCAGATCTAGATCTTGAATTACAACTTGTATTATGCATCCAAATCAGTTACTTGTTCACAGTTAAACTTTACGCCACAAATCCCAAGTCATATGCCCAATATTCTTTATGCCTCAAAACTCAAGATATATGTTAAATACACCTTATGTTTTAAATACAACATGCCCAATTATATGTCTCAGATTTATGTTCAAAGTTCAACCTATGTTCTTTATGTTCTAAGTCACAATAATCCTCTCCTTCCAAGTCATAGATCGTCTTATACAATATGCCTCAAATTTATGTACAGAATTATAACATGTGTTGTAACCTTAAATTAGTTACAAATCAATTATGCCCAAATATGCCTCATTCAATATTCTTCCCAAATTTAGCGTTTATGCGTTCATCTCTTATCAGATCTGGCTCAGGCTCATGGTAGCCTGGCTATCAAACAAAAAGAAAGAAAGGAGGGAGAAATGCAGAACAAACAGAATAATAAAACAGAGCAACAGATCTGATAAATAGAAAAATGGCATAATCTCAGATTCAGTTTTATAATTATGTCAAGATCATGATTAAAATACATATTGGAAAATAACTGCACTTGCCTTGATTGGATTATAGAAGAAGAGTTGCAGTAGTTCTCTTTTAATCTTATTCAAATTTGAAAGAAGATGCACTAGTTCTAGTTTTGATCCCAGCAGAGTAGCGACGCCATTATTTTATTTATTTATTATAGAGGCAGAGTATAAGCAAAATGAAATTGTGTGGAGAGAAAGTGATGCTTGGGGTGTTTTTATAGGAGAATAGGGTGATTTAGTGCCTTCAGATCAGTCCAGAAGTCATCAGAACCACCCAGCTCGAAGAAAGGTCATCCGGCCACTCAGAAGAAGACACGTCATCACAGAACACTCCAAAATTATGTGCTGGATCGGTATGGGCGCACTTGGCAGGTGCGCCAGTGTATTTTTGTACTGGCGCACTTCACAAGTGCGCCAGTGTATTCTGGCTTGTTTCCAGTTTTTCTGCCTAACTTCGTTCGTCCATATCTTCTTCATACGTTATCCGTTTTATGCAAACTCGGACTCTATCTCAAGCAGAATTTCGAGAAAAACACAATGGCGCAACCTGTTTCCCTTAATTCTTCTCCTAAAAATTAAGTATACTTTAATTTGTTACTTATACGTTCACAGAAAACACGGGGTGTTACATGAACAGTTTGATCCAGTCTTAGTTTCTGCTTTATATAATCAAGTCATGAAGATGGTTCATCAATCCAGTTCCAGTTCTTGCTTAGAGGATAATCCACTTAGCTCTTCTATCAATCATGTAGGTAAATTTTCTTCAATTACTGAAGATAATATTACTAAATATTTTGATCAGAAATCTTGGATAGTTGACATTGGAGCTACTGATCATATGACATCTGATATAACACTTTTTGCTTCGCTTAAAAGACTTAAGATACCTGTAAAGGTTACTCTGCCTGATGGATCTATAATTCTTGTTAATCATGTTGGGCCTGTAATTTTGAACTAGAAATTACAATTACAAAATGTATTGTACGACCTTCAAAAACAATTTCTATCAGTAGGAAAACTCCTTGATTAGAATAAAATCATAGCAAAATTCACAAATTCTTCTTGCTATTTTCAGGTCCTTGAATCAAAAGAAATTCAGGCTATTAGATCAAGGGTCTCTGGTCTATACAGATTGTCTTTTTCATCTTTCTTATGTTCTGCTACTTCATACTTTTATTCTGTTTTTGAGAATGATTGTTTTCTTGTGTCTGTAAACAGTACTATTACATCATGTAACAAACCTAGTACTGATATTCTTCATGCTAGGTTAGGTCATCCTTCTATTAATAAAATGAAATGTATTCAAAATCTTACATCAGGCAGAATACTTAAGGATTTTACTTGTGAAGCATGTGTGTTAGGAAAACATCATAAATTTTCTTTTCCTCATTCTGATTCTTATGTTGAATTCCCATTTGATTTAGTACATATTGATTTATAGGGAAGTACCATAGACCAGCTCTTTTTGGTGAATCTTATTTTTTAACCATTCTCGATGATCATACAAGAAATACTTGAACATATTTACTTCATTCTAAAGTTCAGGTAGTTTCTGTTATTAAAGATTTTATTGAATATGTCTTAACCCAATTTGAGAAAAAGATTAAAGTTGTCAGATCTGATAATGGGAATGAGATTATTCAAGAATCTTGTAGAAAGCTGTTTGCATCAAAAGGAATAGTACATTAGAGATATATTCCAGGAAACCCATAACAGAATGGTAGAGTTAAAAGAAAGCACAGGCATTTGGTGGAGACAGCAAGAACAATTAGAATTCATGCTGGTATGCCTTACAAATTTTGGGGTGATTGTCTTTTGGTTGCTACTCATCTCATTAATTTGATGCCTAATTCAGTATTAAATTAAAAACACCTTATGAATTATTGATGAACAAAGCTCCTGATTATGCACACCTTAGAGTTGTCCGTTGTTTATGTTTTTCTTTTCAAAAGCTACATGATAAATTTGATGAAAGAGCTAAGAAATGTGTTTTAATTGGATATCCTCGTGGACAAAAAGGATATAAATTGTATGATCTAGAAACACATAGAGTTGTATTCAGTAGAGTTGTTCATTTTGTTGAGAATGTGTTCCTTTCATTAACAAATCAGACTCTGTTTCTACCAATGATCCTATACCTGGAAGTTCAGTTTTAGTTAATCCAGCACTAGATCAGAGTGACTTTGTTTTTCAAATTCTCAGATTAATTCTAATAAAAAAGAACCAGTGTTATTACTTATTACCCTCTAGTAATCCTACTGATACAAGCAGTCCTTCTATTGAAAATCAGTTATTATCTCCTCCTCCAAATGATGTTTCTCCTGTTCAATTACTTCTAACTTGAACTTCTTCTAGAGTTTGTCACATACCAAAGAAATATAGTGATTTTGGTATTGGAAAGCTACCTACTAGACAAGTGAATAACTCGGTTTCTTTTAATGAATTCAATGAGACATCTTTTGTTAAACTTAATGACACCGAGTTGCATAGTTTAGAAAATGTGTTTTCATCATTTGAACCATCTTCTTATAATCAAGCCAAGTTGTTTCCAGAAAGGGTGCAGACTATGAAACAGGAGCTAGATGCTTTAGAAAAAAATTGATACCTGGAAACTTGTTCAACTACCTAGTGACAAAAAATCTATTTCTTGCAAGTGAGTTTTCAAAACAAAATTCAAGCCAAATGGTGAAGTAGAGAGATACAAAGCAAGACTAGTTGCAAGAGGGGATAGACAAATTTCTGGTAAGAATTATAAATATACATTTAATCCTGTTGCTCAACTTACAACAGTTCAAATTGTGTTAGTTGTAGCTGCAGTCAGGAATTCGTCAATACAGCAATTGGATATTAATAATGCATTTTTGCATAGTTATCTTGAAGAAGAAGTATATATGCTTCCTCCTACGGGTTATGATAAAGCAAATTCAAAGCAAGTTTGTAAATTGGAGAAATCCATTTATGGTTTGAAACAGACCTCTAGATGCTGGAGTCAAGAGTTAAGTAAGTTCTTAATTACATGTGGTTTTATTCAATCCAAAAAGGATTATTCTACGTTTATTTTTAAGAGAAATGATGATTTTATTGTGGTTGTTGCTTATGTTGATGATCTGCTTATAACTGAAAATAATTCTTCTCTTATTGATACATTGAAATCTGCTCTTCATCAAGCATTCACAATCAAATATTTAGGTGATATCAAATATTTTCTTGGAATTGAAGTTTAAAGATCAAAGTCTGGAATTTTTTTTGAATCAGAGAAAATATATTCTTGATCTACTTAGAGACTATAAATTAGAGGACTATAAAACAGCTAGTTTTCCAATGCAGAAAGGTTTAAAGCTTAGCAATTTTGAAGGAAAAGTTATTTTGGATCCTGAAATTTATAGAAGAATGATTGGTAAGCTTTTGTATTTGAACTTGAAAAGGCCACATATATCTTTTGTTATTCAACAATTAAGTTAGTTCCTTTAATCTCCTCGTGTTCCTCATTTCAATGCAGCATTGTACATATTGAGATACTTAAAGGGTTCTGTAAATTTGGGATTGTCATTTCCAGCTAAATCTGATTTGGTTCTTAATGCATACTGTGATGCAGACTAAGGAATGTGCAATGACACAGGCAAATCATTATCTGGATATTGTATTTTTCTTGGAAATGCATTAATATCATGGAAAATTAAGTAACAAAAAGTTGTTTCTAAGAGTAGTACTGAGGTAGAGTATAGAAGTATGAGTTATGCAACTAGTGAAGTGGTTTGGATCTGTTGACAGATTTAGATGTAGTTATGTCCACTCCTGTTGTTCTTCATTGTGACAATGTCTCAGTCATGCAATAGCACAAGATCCTTGTTTCCATGAAAAATCCAAACAAAGGAGGACTAAACATCATAAGCTTGATGTTCACTTTGTACGAGAAAATAATCAGTTAGGTTTTTTGATAACAAAGTATGTGAAGTCATTTTTGCAGCTAGCAGACATTATGACCAAGCCATTGGGTGCTGATCAGCACAAGACTTTGGCGTACAAGCTTGGAATGGTTTCTCTTTTATCATGTCAAGACTGTCCTTCTTCTACGCAGGTCATTCTTGAGGAGGGGGTGTGGAGTTAATAAGATGTGTTAGTGGTTTGTTTTAGTAATACTTGTTTTTACTTTCTGTTTGTACAGTGTTTCATCTTGTATTTTCGTATTTTGTTTCTTGATTGGGATGAACTGTGCGAGCCCACTTATTTGTACAAATACTTGACACTTTGTATTGGTATTTTGGGCTTTAAAGAAATAAAGTTTGGTTTTGCTGAAGCTCCACTTTTCAAGATGTAATGTTACAACATCAACTGAACCACGTTCTCGTACACTTGTTCGCTTTCCTATATTGTACTTGTTCAAAGTTTTATTCTTACTAATGTATAATGTAAAATTTTATTTTATATTGTTTTCAGTGGCTATAGTGTGCATAAATTGGATATAATGTATTATATGATTTATATAAGCAATATGTCCGTTTTTCCAAGTGTGTATTAGTTTCAAGTTTCATATGACTTGTGCATGAATGAAATATGAATGTGCTATCTCAGTTATCTTATTATGGAGTATTCACAACTGATGAGAACTCTTACCTGGGGAAGTGAATAAGCCAATTTTGAAAAGCAATTCACCGAATATCTCATTCAGAGGTAAAATACTCAGGAGTTGCTTATGGTTTCCTTGTTTGTTTCATTTTGTATTTAGATATCATCCATAATACACACACATACATACATACGTATATATGTGTGTCCATATATATGTATGTATGTATATTTATATGTATATTCTCAGGCTTGAAAATGTCCTAGATTTTGGAAATGAGACTGGGGTAGATCATCTGATTTTGTAACTCTGCTCCTAAGAGATGCTGCAATGAAAAATGTCCTAAATTCTGGCAATGAGACTGGGGTAGATCCTCTGATTTGTAACTCTGCTCCTAAGAGATGCTGCAATGAATCATATTCATATACTTACTCCATTGGATTCAGTTTAACTTTTGACCTTAATATGCCATTATTATAGCCTTATTCATCGATGCTTCAGAAAATACGAGATTGTTTTGTTTATTGTTTTGGGGGAGAATTGAACTGCTGCTATTGTTGAGTTGAATAATGTTTTTTTGTAATGGAGTGATGCTAAGTAAATTTATAGAAAAATGAATAAATCATTGCAAGGAGCTTTCGCTATTAACTCTTTTTTATTTATTTTTAATCTTCTACTGTTTTATATTTAATCTACAGGAAAAATATGTCATGAACAAAATATAAGTAAACTGTTTTAAGAACGCATAAAACATGCGCTTTGAAAATTTTAAATTTCATATTAGTTTGTCCAATGTCTATCCATTTTTGCACATCACGATGTATGAGTTAGTTTTCCTTTTTTGCATATCACAACCAATGATAACCAGTCACAAGTTATGACAATTTTTTTTTTGGCAAATCTTACTAGTTTTATAGTGGTCGTACCACTTTTATTAGAACGAGGAAATAAGGAAAAGGATTCTGCACAGGCACAGAAAACCCATCTGGTTCGAAGTGCAAGAACACTATTGCAATACAAGACAAGAGAGAAACATAGTGTTTATGCTACTACAAACTAAAGTTAGTCCCCAACAAATGTGGAATAACTAGAGTCACCACTTGATCCTATAACATTGACATACTCAGTAAAGAGTACAACAAGGTTAGGAACAAAACAAGGATTAGGACTGCGAAATTCGCAATCTCGATCCCGCGTAGTATCGTAGAACAGAGATATGTTCCTATCACCTAGCTTACCCTCCTCAATGAGCTCAAAACATTCACCCAACCTTTCAAGTCAGTTACATATTTGTGGTACATGTTTTCAGAGGGATCATATCTTATTCTAGAACTATCGTGAATCGAAGAGTGATCATCTGAATTCCAATATATACCATCATCTTCAGCAGAAGAAGAATCATCATCTTCTATACCGTCATTCTCACTAGGGGTATTCTTTTCCTGAACAAGGTCCTGGTTGACAATTGGAGGGGTAATAACTTTCTGGACCCACTTCCCTATAGGACATGTAGTTGGAATATGCTCAGAAGGGGAACAAGAGCTCGGGCAGAGGCTATGGGGATCCAAGTGCACACATCATGTATATGACAAAAAGAGTGACATGTAGAGCGAATGTCGGGAGTCTATCCATATCGCATTCTCACCTTAGCTACATAGTCCTCAACTATTTTAACTTTAATGGTCTCCGGTAGCAGTTTATCTGGGGTTATTTCAATGAGGGCTTTGGCATAAAACAATTTGTCCCCGGCAGTTGTGTTAGCATCAAAACATCGGAGTTTCCCAATATAATTGGGTATCGAATCAAACCCATCAATGATTGCAAGACAGAAGGGATGTGAGAGAAATAAGTCCATACATGGATAGAGAGGATATGTTCTCTATCATGGTCTAGAGTTGGACTCCAGGGGGTAATTAGGAAAGGTTTCCCCTAATAATAGTTGGCTCTGAACCGAGGGCACGAAGGCGCTTTTCTGGAAGATAAACATTCAAGAAAAACATTGAGCGATCCATACGCACTTGAAGTTGAAGACCACCACGCAACTTCCAAGCATTACCACGGTGTTTCTTGCGACCGTATATGGAGGAGGACTATCATGGGAAAAACTGACTACTCAATCTGACCAGAAATCAGCCCCTGCATTTGTCACTTCTGAAGGAAGAGAACCAATTCCTTCACACACTGAATGCTCAAAGAAAACTGTTCCATAATTGCCAATATTACACGGAGTTTTCTCAAATAGTGATGTCCACTTTCGCACCTTATTTTCAGCTGTGTCAGAAACAACACAAGGTTTAGCTGGATTAGTATTTGCAGTAGAGGATGTAGCCACTATTTCAGGTTTGCTTGGCATAGACTTAGCATGATTAATTCTATCGAACAGGTTGTAGGCATATCTAATAGGGAAAGGTGTAACAACCCAAATTCCGACAGATCGAATTTTTTTCAAACTTTTAATCTATCGAAACTCATGTTGGTTTGCTTTGATATCCTGCAGAAAAAACAGTGATATAAAATATGTCAGAGCTCAGAAAATATCTCACAGCGGAATGGATAAAGTATAATATAATCAAATATAGCCTTAACGTATCAATAATACTGTCTAACCAGTATCCAAAGCTATCATGTCTCTGCCACAAATCTAACCTGCGAGTAAGTTATGAGGAGAGGGTCAAAACACAAGTTCTGTTGACTGGATTTAAACTATACACTTTGGATAATCCTACAAATACCATATAATCACATTTTCTTATTTATTAGGTCAGTTGGGTTAACAACACTCATGGCTTACACACAAGTCATATCCATTTACTTCCCAGTTGATTAATCTAATACGGTATACATGTAGCTATACCTCAATATTGAGGTACACCCCATAGTACCCCACTCGCACTATCTCCACCGTAATGCCACAGAAACGAACGCAGTTCCTCATCCTACACCGGAGTGACGTACGGATCTCTACATAACAATGTTACGTTTCGCATATATCTGTCATTACTATGCTATGTAAGCGTACGGACTGCCACCTTCGATCGAATCAGATTCCATACCAGAGTAATGCCCTCAAGTCTACGAAACACCACCCAGAGCAGACATGCATGTATCTAGACTTTCCCACGTATATGTCGTCAATCGTATTCGATGCCTTAACTGCATCTAATGTGCACCGAGTTCCATGGCAGGGCCATACAAAAAACATGGAACTCGTTCGGGAGCTTTTCCATATCTGTACAGGCCCGCTTGTAAGAGCCTAAAAATACAGATATCCCTCGGATCTGTTTTTCATGGTGGTTATGGCCCCACCTCAGCCCCTCCCTCAACTAGTAAATACTACAAGACTTAAGCGAGTTGCCCCTAACAAACAATCTAAACATCCAGTTGGTGTCTCCCGTCAACCATCGTACCTCGATAGTGAAAGGTGAATGGTCTATTGGGTTTAGCCGTAGTCTTTTCGCATCCCACTGGTTGCCGATGACGGGTACCCAACGATCTACTATCTTTGTTGGTCCTGACCTCTGCCTCCTCGTTGAGGCGACCACTGAATCACCCTAGTTTCACCACATCACAGCATTCTGACTGCAAAGCTACTTTTGCAGTCAAGGCCCACCCACCTGGTAGTAGCACGCAGACCCAACCTCTGCGAGCACAACCTAAACATCTTCCACCACACAGAGGACCACATGGAGCACCTTACGTATCTCAGGAAGCCGCGTGCTTCCCCTTCCAATCCTTCGGATCAGCCAGCATAGTCAGATGAACGTTCGTACCCCTAGTGCCTCATGACACCATGATGATCTACCCCGTTGGGTTATTCACCCTCAAATGTGTGAACTGGTCCAAGCCCCTTATTTTAATATGTTATTAGACCCTATGTCTAAACATTCCTTTATGCTCTGGCTTTACCTCATCGGGTTTCCATTTAGCTCGGTTATTCCCATTCATATTGACTTCTTATTCAAGTTACCAAGTTCCTCTTGCTTATTAATTTCGGTCTTATAACTTAACCCATTTAAGCCCATTAATTAGCCCACACCATGTTATTCTCTGGATTGTGATCCAAGGTCTGTAATCCGCAATCCCTTTATATTCTTGTTTATTTCAAAGTTACAATAACATGTTCTACATAATATGTAATTAAGTATATCTCCATTCACATGTTTTCTATTTAACATGTCACTTATCATTTATGATTAAATATAACTTACTCCATTTCATAAATTTGCCTCACTCTTTCCTATTTAATCATAATCCCCTCTTGCACTGTCACTACAACTTATCGTTGTTTACTTATTAACTTAGTTCTCTTAACTAAGGTTCACTAATAAGTCTCCTTTCCATTTATTATAACCTATGTTATAATTTCCCCTTGTCCCTAGGACAAGTCTTAACATGTTATTCTTATCAACAAATTTCAGATTTCCAAGTTTACAGATTACTTAATTTATAATTAATACAACTTCTTACATTACATAAACTTCCCCCTTTTCTTTACTTATCACAAACAACTGGTTTCGGGTTTTCCCCATTTACTGATTACTTAATTTAAAATTAAGTGTCACTTATCTCATTTCACCGGTTATCTCATTTCCTTATTAGTTTATTTTAACTTGAGTTATAATTTTCACTTGTCCTTAGGATAAGTCTGCCTATTATATAACATTCTCATTAATGTAATTTATTTATAATAGGTTATTATCATTCCCCGTTCATTCCAATCCTTTTTACTGTTGTATCCTTCTTTCAATTCCATTTGTTTCCATTAATTACAATTAATGATATTTATCAGTCCTGCTATTTACACACACACACACACACACACACACACACACACACACATATATATATATATATATATATGCACTAGACCTCTCACATTAAGCCAACACTTGTGGATACTGGATTTACCGGGCGGCTCCGGGCAGACTTCTACTACAAGTTGGCTTAACCTCGTGTCTTAGCACCACTACATGTTTTATTTATGCACTTAGACCCCTCATATTAGATTTACCACTTGTGGATGCTGGAAATGCCGGGGGGTTCCGGGCAGACTTCCACCACAAGTGTAATCTAACCTCGTGTCTAAGCGCGGTTACAGTTTCTTATTTACTGTAAACTTCCTATATAATCTAGGCGTTTCTATTCTTTCAAATATATATTTTACATGTCATCATAGAAACCCATTTTATATCATATATTCTTTTTAACATACAATAAATTCTATTTTAACATGTAATCGTTTAAACAGGTAATTGTTCAAATCAAACAAACTAACATGGAATGTTCTCAGTTTCTACTGCTAATGGTCCAGGTACATTAATGTCACAAATTAACATGGAATTGAATCAAAAGTAATCGCTACACATATTTTGACAAGTTTATATTTCAACATATGAATTTTCCAACATATTAATATCTTAGTAGATTAATACTCCAACATGTCATATTCGTCACTTTAATACTTTTAACATATGTTTAAACATTTCAACTTATCATATTTAAACATGTCAAATTAACATTTCAATACTTTTAATTATCCTAGTAAATTCATGTTGTACGATAATAGGGAATGTTAAACGATAATATATCATTATCAAAAATGATATAACTTAAATCCATTCACCTCATTTGCTTTCTGAATCCTAGATCTGGTCCAGATCTAGCATTCCATGGTTTTCTCCTAATTGGATTCAGAACCTAACAACCATGGATTCATAATTTTTACTAAAAGAAAAAGGAAAGAAAGAGGAAGAAAATTGAATAGACCAGATGTAGAAAATTACCTCACTTCGCATTTGATTCTGAACACCTTCTTATTAATTTTCATTCTTTTCCTCTAGATCTTGATTCAGAATTTTCCTAAACTAATTATCTTATTTTCTGAAGAGATTTAAGGAGGAGGAAGAAAGACAGAGCTTAGACATTGTCTCATAGAATGCGAGATTTAGGCTAGGCTCAGTTATCCTATTTATAGGTGTTCAGGATCTTATCGTACACGCAGCGCTGAGTCAGTATTGAACCTGGTTAATAAAACGGTCCAGATACATCAATGTATCTGCCCGGATCTAGGGGCGTGTCGACCGCCCTACAGGGGTGTCGACCCCCTTTGGTACCACAAGCTTGATTTTCGAATTTTCTGGAAATTATTTAACTGTTATATTCACATGTAATCTTCTTATGAGTACACAATTATTCTAATGATCATTTTACATGTATATATATACGCACAACTTTCGTTTCGTTTTCAAAATTCAAATGGTGTTGCATCGTTATTTGATTCTTGCCATATTTCTTTAATTGTAGCCTTATCTTGAACTTTT
The DNA here is from genome assembly GCA_030737875.1 of Allium sativum. NCBI lineage: Eukaryota > Viridiplantae > Streptophyta > Magnoliopsida > Asparagales > Amaryllidaceae > Allium > Allium sativum. The sequence continues at coordinate 1,043,621,214 of CM060913.1, forward strand.
ATCTCTTGTATACTTATATTTCTACACATATATACATATATTCTCATATATATATATACACAAATATTTTCTTTATTTCCTTGTATGTATATTTTTTCCTTATATGTAAAATTTTCCCTTATATGTGCATTCTTATCCTTTCAAATTTTGAATTTGTATGCGTACATATATTTGTATGTTCAGTTGGCCCTCTTAAAAACAAAGATAAAAATTATGTCGCCGCTGGGTTCGAACACCCAACCTTTATGTTGCATATCCTACGCCTTAACCAACTAATCTATTATGTATTTTGGTAATAAGTTTATAAACAATGGTAGTCATTGTCCTCTTTCTTTTACAGTATTTTCATGTTTTGTTACAATACTTCATTCAAAGGTATCTCTTTCGTCTTAAATCAGATTTCTGCAATCTATATGTCTAAATTGACCAGAAAATTGCCATGAATGCAATGACGCTAATCTCATGGCCAAATTCTAGAAGCTCTTCAAATTTTTATTTTCTTTTTAAATTATGCATTTCAATTGCATTGCATTTCTTCTTTAATGTTTTATGTTTGTTTATATATATACGTATATGCATTACTTAATTATTTAATTGCTACAAAATGCGGGGTGTTACAGAGGATTTGGCACATACACGATCGTATCCACAAACTGTCCTCATTTGCATTACCAGTACCTAATATTCCATTTCCAAAGGCCATAACACTTGAGTCAATACAATGAATATCTAACCCCGTATTGGCAACCTATTCAATAGATGTATCCATCCATCAATTCACGTGTGCCGAGGCAGTCCGTAAAAAAGCTTTTTCATTTTTGTAGTTTTTTGATGGATAATAAAAGAATTTACATGCACGAAGCTTTTTTGCTTTTCATAATTGACATTTCACACCTTTTTTTTCTAGATTGCATGTCGCCTTCGGCACAACCGCCCAGCTGATTATGTTACCTTTTTCATTTATTTTCACCCCATTTCAGTCTAAAGGTGTTTTAGTTTAAGGACGCATTCTTGAACGATATTGTGGCTATATTGCACTAACTGTTAGTTAATTAATATTCATTACTATTGTACATAAACAATATTATATATATACATAAGATCAAGAACACCTCAAATATCGCAACACTCCTTCAGCCTCCTAATTTCCATCATACAATCTCCTTTCTCTCTCCTCCACTAACTACCTCTCCACTACAAAGAAGAAGGGCATTTCCGATGGCTGAAAATCATCGGCAACCGGACGAAGCCATCGGACGCCATGTAAATAAAGGCATCGTTTAAAAAAAAACTCCGACGGGTTCTAACAATAACCGTTAAGACCATTTTCGACCGATGCCAACGGCTTGCGATAGATTCTGACGGTTTTCGACACATTTTGGCAGTCGTCGGTAGTATCGTACCTGAAGACCGTCACTTGTTGTTTGAAACCATCAAAAAACTACAAAAAATTTGAATTTCTGCTAAATATTGCCTTCCAGCCACATTTCTCATACAACTACCATTCCACAAATAATATGTCATGCTCAGTATACAACATTCCAATCAAATATCAAAAATTAAACTAAATAAAATTCGCCAAACCAAATAATACAATAAATTGATTCACACTTCACCTTCAAGAAGTAAGCAACTATCCAATAAATAAATAATATACATGTCAACAAGTCTATCATCGTACAACATACAAAAGATTAAGTCATTGGGTATGTCATTCACCAACCAAGTCTACCATTACATAATACATATACATAACATCAAATCATCAAGTCTACAATCCACAAGTCATACTAAACCAAAAAACATACCTATTTGAGCAGTCAATCGCCTTCAGAACCAGCAGAACCTCCAGATCCAACAGACAAAGGAAAGTGGCCACCATACTACTACATGTACTCGGCAATACGCTGATCCATCAACTATGTCATCTCTGTGCCTGACGACGGTTCTGATCCTCCAACTGCGCCACCCTAGCTCTCAAATCGTCGATCTCTGCAAGATCGATATATGCTTTGGTCTTTCTACCTTGTTTCTAACTGCTAGTCTGTAATGATTTTTTAACTTAGTTACTACATTTAAAAAGGAATCACTAAGGCTTAGCCAAAAATCAATATCTAAGAACATTATAGTAATTTAAAGGAGTTTTGATGTTTATTTTAACCCAGGAATGTTAATTTATGCAATCTTGAGCTCGAAATGTGAAATTTATCACGTGAAGGGTTAAATATATTGTTTAAGTTGCTTAAAATTATCTTTAACTTGTATAAATATGTTTAAAGTTTTATACAAAAGAATTTAATAAACTTATTTGTGTTGTAGTGTTGCTTAAAACTTGTAAAAAGTAGGAGAATGAGGAATCATATGTGCTAATCACCTTGATTTTGCTGAAATGCTTAATCTTTTCCTTTAATTGGGTTTCAATCTCCGCTATTTACTATTTTTTCTAAGATAAACGTAAGACTGGAACTAAAGCGATGTACAATAAATTAAAAGTATTATTTATAATATATTATTTACATACAAGTTGACTGGCAAATATGTTTCGCCTACTCCGCGACAGTGGATCAATAACTGACTCAAACATAACGTCCTCCCCATCCGTTATCAACTGCTCTCGACCAGTATCAGCTAGGGTTTCTGGCGCTGCTCCATAAACTCTTCCTGCATGAACAAAATAAGTATGTAGCTAAAATCATTATCACCGTATCTTATTGTAAAAATCCAGAAATTTGAAACCGATTTAAAATTTCCAAATTTTATAAAGATCGGAATTAATTTGGATTTGGGTAGGAATAGAATTGAAACAGTCCAAAAAGAATGAATTTTGGATTAAAAATATTATGTTTACAAAGAAAGTAGCAGCTAATGAACTCGGATTGTGATGGAATCAGTTTCATTAAATACGGAATGATGAAATTAGATAACCAGCCAAGTTACGTCAAAAATGACATCCGTTAGATATGTTAAATTCGCAAAAGATGCAAAATTTGAACTAAAAACGGACGATTTTAAGGATATCTTAACAATGGGATTTCGCTAGATAGTGAGACCATCTCCATTGGATCCGGAATAGTGAATTTTAGTGCTTAGGGAAGTTTCACGTAAAACGACATCCATATGTGGAAATAAAAAAATAAAAGACCAACATTTGAACTAAATTTTGATGGTAATTGGAATTTGATAGTCTTAACGGCAAAACTGGAAGCTGAGACCTATCCAGAAAAATTAATAACATAGAATATTAGCTATGTATGAAGTTTGGGAAAATCCCGTATCGAACATCGAAAGTTATTAAGAAAACAAAATTAAAATAAATTATTTGAAAATCAAAAGAAACTTCAATTTTGGATTTGAACACATAGGATTGAAGTACGTTAGAAACCGGACAATAGGGTTGAAGAATTTTTGAAAACCGTTATTGTTTGATACTATGAAATGAGATCGGAAAGTCGATGAGAAAATACATGAGAAAGCACATTTTTGGATAAGTATGAAAGTGGATAAGGATGAATCTAAGCCATTCGTTTTTCTTCCCTTAGATTTGTGACATGCCACAAATCCATGTGACTTTCTAAGTTATAAAAGGACCTCTGCCCTCCACTTTAATCTCACATCCATCTTCTTCTTCCTCCCTTTCCCTTAAGCTCATGGCCATGGCCGAAATTCATTAATAACAATAAAAAATAAAGCAAAGGAAAAGGAAGAAAAGGAGAATAGAGGGCAAGACTAGGAGCCAAAGCTTGGACTTCACGGGGTGAGAAAAACTGAACTTTTAAAGGGTTTTGTTTCTTGATTTAATGATTGCATGTATGATGTTTGTTATGATGGATGATGGTTGCGTAGTTTAGAACACACAAACAATTAAGCGTTAGTGTTATACCGCTTGTGCACAATTATTACTTAATTATGTTAATGATGGTTGCTATGAATGTTTATAATGGTTGTTGTTTCGCACACACCATGATACATCAATAATGACATTACATTGGTGATTGGCAAATCTCCTTCGTAATTAGAAGCAATAATTTTGTAGTTGAAGGATAATAATTTATGATAAAGTCTCTTTAAATGAATAAATAAATACTGGAACATTCAAGGATGATAGAGAAGATAGTGTCTAGGCTTAGGTTTGGAAAATATAGTTTCCTGCTCTCCCTAGCTATTCCTAACTGATCTGACGGATTGGATGAATAATTAAATTCTGATTTGAAATTATTTGAGATTAGAAATAAATTGGAATTTAATTTATTAAGAGAAAAATAAAATTTGAATGTTAAAAACCAAAATAATTTGGAAATCAATTTAATTTTTAAATGATTTATATAAGTATATAATGGTTTTCCAAGGTATTTTGATATATCGCAGAATTGCACTCAAAATAGTGTTTGTCGCGGAACAACAATTCTCTTATTTTAGTTACAAACTTTAAATGCTTATAACTTATGCAGTTTAAAACAGATTTCCACGAAACAAAGTGCGTTTCATTCCTATTTACGAGAGCTTTAAAATGAGTGAAAGCAGATTTTAATTTCGAGTTATAATTTTTAAATCATATTTAAAACCGTTTTGAAAAGGTCGTTGCAAGAGCAATCGTCGGCCATAACTACAAACATTTATTTTAAATGTTTTAAAAATATGGAATTTTTTTTATGTAAAATTAGTATAAATTATGTAAAAGTGTTTTGTATTGTAAAGTTTAAGTTTTTGCTAAGATAAACAATATTTTGATCGAAGTAGTTAAGACAACGGATTTGTAACACCTTTGAAACACTATTGTAATACTTTTTTTGAAAGCAATCTATTTTGAAATTTAACCTGCGAACTGTTTTCCGAACTATAAGTAAATGATTGGGGGGAAAATATGGATTTTGTTAAAGATAATTTGAGAATGTGTTTAAAAAAGTTTAATTAACAAATCCAAGATGGAAGGAGATTGGTTGAATGCCTGTGTGTTAGGTAATTGTGTTTTTAAATTGCGCTAATTATTTGGAAAGGCCGGGTTTTACCCATTTCACATAATTATATGACGTGATGCCGATATCAAGATGACGACGATGATGGTTGAAGACTGGTATTTTTCACATCAAATGGATAGCTTGTCGATACCTCTGGGTCGCTCCTCAAAAGGTTAAAGTGATGGAATTATATGACGGTACTTGAGGTATATCGAATTTCAAGGACTTGCGCTCTTAGGCGGGGATGTGGAATCAAGTACCTTTGGTTTCATTCCTATTCCTGAAATGGACTTGTTGATGGATTTTGCGTCTGACGCGGTATTTTGTAAAATAGAGACTGACATTTACTAAACATACATCTGTTTGGTGGTTGAGAATTTATTCTCTTGCTTAACACCCTTCTTTGAGATGTACGAGCTCAAAGGTTATATGTTGGTGAATAGTAGTTTGTGTTTTAAGGAATGATAGTGTGGCATGATAAGGGGAAAGGATCAAGGCTTTTGTTGAAAGGCAGGGCCTTGTGGTTGAAGATCAAAGCATGACTTTAATGCGTAGCTTTGTGTGTGACGTGACCTCGCGGACCTCACAACCCGAAATGAGCCAAAACAAGATTATAGACCGCAGGGGTAGGGATTTAACGTTCCAGCTAGCAAAAGGTAACGCTATGGTATGGAGCCAAGGCATTTACTTATGTGGTTTGTTGGATGATGCGCCTCGGACTAGGTCAATATACCTAGATGACAGTCTACACACAGACTGAGGGACGTTATGTTCAGGCTGTTACTTTAATCCACGAAGTAGGGTGGACCGATCCTACCGCTCAAAGGAGCCAGACGGGATCCTGGAACCTAGTTGGGGGTTCTGAATCGAACTGGAAAGATCCTTAGCCCGGGATCATTGATGGAAATCTAACTTCCAATACGAAACCTTTTACGATTTTCAGTTGTATATCTATGTAGCCCACATAGTGGGATGGGGCACTATGCGAACTAAGATTTATAGCTTATTTTCGAAAGGATTTTTCCACACCCTAAACATTTTTATATTATCAACACAACACAAAATAAGCCATTTTATCGCACTTTTTCATTCGCAATTTATCGCATTTTTAACTGTGATGGATTTATCACAAAAATAATCGTTGTAACCCAATATTACGTTTAAAACTGTTATAATATATGGTTATTCTGCAAATAGTTAGAACCCCTCGGGTGAGCTCTGTAACTACCTTTTTTTCTTTCCTTTTCCTTCATTCGCTCCTGTCTTTTCTTCACTTCTAACGCATTCTACCCTATTTCCGGTTCCTCCTTTTCGCTATTCCTATTCCAGCGCATTTATTTAATTCGTAGTTATGCACTGGGGATCCGTGGTTCTCGTTAACAATTAGGGTTCGTACCATCCAGATCCGAGGTTCACTCGACGTCGACGACTAGGGTTAGGGGCCTTCGCTATCCCTATTCCAGCGCATTTATTTAATTCGCAGTTATGCACTGGGGATCCGTGGTTCTCGTTAACAACTAGGATTCGCACAACTCAGATTCGAGGTTCACGTCGACAATTAGGGTTAGGGGCCGCATCACTGTTCTTGGATCTAGGGTTTAAGTCGGTATATGTTGTTCACTGAATAAGGTATATTCAAATTCTATTTATATTTAACTGATTTTGATTTGTATTAGTTTATACTGATTTCGAATTTTGATGTAGGGTTTTTGATTTCATATTCCATTCTTGTGTGTCTATGCCTAGTACAAAAACTGTTAGTGTTGCTTATGTCAACATGTAAATTCTAAGGAATTGTTGGGATTGATATTGGGTCAAATTTTAATTGATGTTTAGTTTACAGATTCTACTCTCAATGCAAGTCCATGTTTCCTTTTTAACCAAAAACTCCTATTAGTTCAGGCTCTAAGTCCTTGGAATTTTTTCATGAACATTCATTACTTGAATAATTAATGCATGTACAAATCATTTGACTTCATTATATTTAGCCTGTTGCAAATATGACATTTTTTAAAATAAAGAAATATATACAACATGTTTTTCTGTTCAATACACATGATATCATAATATGTAAACCGACATGTGTGATTTAAATCATCTTTTCGTTCAACTTAAATGAATTTCGATGGAAGGTCATTAGTTTCATCTCCAAATCAAGTGAGCACTTTTTACAATTTTTTCATTTCTTGAACTAATTCAAAAACTCAACCTGTTAATGAATTGTTTTGCATTATCTTTCTTTTGAGAATCACTAAACCACTTTACGCCGCATTTTATGTAGAATGAATGCACTAGTCGTTGCATGTAGTCTTCTTTTGAGGATTCAAAGGATGGAGTGTTGGAGACTACCTTGTATATCAGTTATCTTTCAGCTTATGTTCTTGAATCGATAGGCGAGAGGTTGTTGGCATTGGTGCAGATTTCAATTTCCTTTTGCTATTGTTCTTTTATGACGATATATTCTTAAAATTTTAAATTTAAGTTTCATAATCTTCGCAGTAAACTTCTGGATACAAGTTGGTAGTCTTTATATCATAAGCCCAATAGTTTTCTTATTCATAATGCTGCAAGTAAGTTTGACTTTTACTATTATCTTGATCAAATTATAAAATTTACTAACATATATAGAAGCAATTCTTGAAGAATCCTACTATAAAGGATGTTTATATTTTTTATAGTGTGAAGCTAGATTCAAAGGATTCCGGTATGAAGATAAAAGGATGAGGGATTTTAGAAGCCACAGACATGCACAAAGACAATCGAATAAGGTATTTGTACCATATTTTTTGGTTTAGGTTACAAAAATGTGTACTGATAAAATCATGCTTATTGTAGTTGAGAAAATACGTAAAGAGCACATGGGGCGAAGAAATTTGAGAAATAAAACCTTTTTAGCTCCTTGAAGTGTAAGACACTACTGATTCAAATTTTTATCACAAAAAAATTGATTATTGCTATATAACAGACATTTTTAATTTGAAAAACACACATTTTTTAGAAATAATGGTAAATAAAGTGAATGTATATAACAATGTACATGGTTATGTATTTAAATACCTAGCAGTACTTATCCAGTTGTAATCACATTTAAAACTGAAGCACACTTCAGTTTGCTTCAAATTTTAAACTGAAGCAAGAGGTTTAAAACTGAAACATGCTTCAGTTTTAAACTGAAGTGTGCAGATCACTTCAAGTTTTGACCTGAAGCGTATGTAAGTACGAGTATTTATCTATATACTTTTTTACAAACAACATGGTGCCGTTTTGAATCATGTTATCACGGACATAAGTATTTGGTTAGACTTGAAGTGATATGAAGCGTACGTAAGTATTTGGCTAGACTTACCAAATATCGTTGATCAAATTTCGTTGACTGCGAAAATTATATTCTAACTTTTTAAATCATGCCCAAGATTTCTTCATAAAACATTAGTACGAACCCGTGCCACGGTTATGTCCATAATGATATTTTGAAATAGTTTTTATCAATTGGAACCTTCATGTTAGTACCAAATAGTTTTGAAAATCTTAGTGGTAATGAAATGAATATATGTTATCGTTTAATAGCCAAAAAAGGTTTTTGTGCAAAAACACTAAAAATAAAGATCAATGAACTTCAACTTTGTAAAAGAATTAAAGTTACGTTTCAAACATCAAGAAGTTAAAAAAAAAACTCATGAAGTCTAAATTTGTAAGAGCAGATTAAGATATTTAAAAACATGATGTACACAAAGGAACATCGGAAATTATTCTGATAATTACATGAAAGTTGTAAACTTTTAATACTGTCAATTCACAGTAATTTTAATAATCATATATTGTCATTAATGCTTATTTGGAATTTACAATAACTTATTTGTCTAGATCTAAAAATATATGAATGAAATGATGCTTATTTAGCTTTGGCGATTAATTTAATTATACTTTAATTGAATGCTATTTCAACCTATTCAGGCTATGTGGACAATGAAGTGCAAACCCAAAGTCTTTTCAATGTACACATCAGGTGCAAAATCTAGCGACACATCAAGTTTAATTTCAACTGCCAGCTCACGAAAGAAGCACAAGAAACTTGAAAGGATGAACTTGTTTACTCAACAATCCAGTAAAGACGACCAACATGCTACTCTATCCATTTTTCTAGTGACCAGCGTTCTTGAAGCACAAAATATTGCAAGAGGATAAAGGCTTGGATGATGTTGTCAAGGTAATATGTAACTTTTCAAAAAGTTGTCATTAAGTGTAAGCACCCTTCTTCACAAAAAAACTATCATTTACTATTTTTGTTTGGAAAAAACATGCATAGTTGGTACCATTCTAATGTTCGATATTATTTTGCATATGTATGAATGATATGAATGATATAACTGAGATGTTGGAAGCAAAAAAGGCATATAACAATGCATTGTAGATTCACAGCATATACTTAACAAAGGTTACCCCTGTGAATTGTTTTCTCTGACTTCTATTTTATTAGGATAGTGGAAAGAGGTAAGTTTGATGAAAGGGAAATACGATTTTCGCTACGAAAGGAGAAGAGAAAGGGGCATCAATATGAGATTTGTGTTGTGATGATTAATAGGATGGTGATCTCTTTTAATTCATTAGTATAAAACATAAATAAATTTATGTAGTATTAAAGGCAAAACATTATAGGACAACAAATACATTGAAACATATACAACAAATGCAAATATAATAATGCAGAATAGGAAATTCAGGCATATAATTCCAAGAAATAAGCAAAGACTTGCAACAACTAGTTCGTTTCTTATGTTATCTCTGACAAACGCCATATTATTTCTGGTGATTCTTTGAATTGATTCATTCTCTTTCATGTCAGTCATTTGATTCTTCAAGGTATGTATTCCAAATATGATTGAGATCAACATCAAATGGCATAAAGTTGGAGTCCTGCTGGTTATATTTCAGTATGAAGTTAAATGTGATGTGCCCGATATATGTTATAGCAATGTGGCCTTTTTAATATTAAGTTAGGTTCCATAATGTGTGTATCATACCGTCAATCTAACCATGGTATTTGTAGGCCATCAATATTTGTGGAGAGGTATATAACTGTTGCCTAAATTTGAACAGGTTGATTGATAAGTTTTCCTTTTGTAGTAGCTGGCAGCAAATAAGTAATTTTTCAAAGTAAAATGATGAGTCATAAATGTATTTTTCCCATATCCATACCATGCTTTTTATGTGTTTATATCTTTCTTTTGTTCTTCCTTTTCTTTTCTTCTATAATCATTTATCAATACATAGAACGTCCCAATTTAGATTTAAATCATTGAATATAAGATGTCTTTCTAGTCATGAATGGCGAAGAAGATGATCTTTATAATTCGATTTTGGATTCAAATAAAACATTTCTAGAGCGACTTAAAATCGTATATTTTTCTAGAAACATAATGATTTTCAAGCAATTCAATAATTTGGTTATCGATGATTTTCAGAAATTCCGAGCAATGATAACAAAAAGGAAAAGGAGACGACGATAACCAATAATGAATAAATAATGTGAAAGGTTAAACTATTATTGTATTTTAGTTCATATTTCAAAGAAAAACATAAGTTGTATGGCGAAAATCGGTGTTACCTAAGTACTAGGACTGTATTTCGTCTTTATGCCAATATTGCTCCTTATCCAAAATGCTAGTGTAAGCATTAACTCTTACTTTAAAGAGGTGGATTAAATTCATCTGGATTGGTGGACATAATGATATGATTACTGTTATCAGGAATAATCTGATGTATTTTAAAATATGCTGATAATTACAAATGAGAGGGAGTTGTGGTGGTGGAACATTATCTTTACTAATAATACCCAACAACATACACGTCCGCAACATACATTCGGCAAATAACCAAGGACATAACTGGCATTTAGGAATTCCCGCCTATCAGACACGTTCACACGTCCAGAAAAGATGTGGTCTGGTTCAGGTTCGTACCATTTCGTAATTAACTAATTAATCTTCACTTTGTAAAACCATAGCTTTCCCTTTTTTGTCACCATGGATTTACCAAGACGAAGAACTATGCCGAAACACTGCAAGTGATCATCTTTGACCATCAAATCTGAGTTGGAATGGTTTGATTATTTAGGTTTTTATTTCCTAATCAATCAATCTCTCCTTCGTAAAGCTAGAGCTTTCCCCCAACTCTTTCGTCACCATGGATTAAGAAAGACGAAGACCTAATGATGCTGAGACACTGCAAGTAATAATCTTTGAGCATCAAATCTAATATTGTGTAATCAATAAACAAGAAGACAACCTTGCTACAATGAGGTAGTTTTGTTGGAAACTCGATTAATTGTTTTGTTGCTATCAGATTATTATTTTTTAGTCAAATCTGAGATGGCGTAATCAACGAACAAGAAGATAGCCTTGCTACAATGAAGTAGTTTTGCTGGCGACTCGATTAATTAGTTTGTTACTATCAGATTTTAAAAAAAAAATCAAATCTGAGATGCGTAATCAATAAACAAGAAGGTAGCGTTGCTACTATGAGGTAGTTTTGCTGCAAAATCGATTAATTTATTTGTTACTATCAGATTTTTATTTTATTTTTTTATTGTTGATATAGTTTGACAGAATAAACATGTTGGGTTTTTCTGTTGTGTATTAGGCTAACATTTTAGTATAGGGCGTGTTAACTATGTATATTGTTTCTCATGTCCTTTTTTAGGCATCCTTTGATGAATTAAATTTTCCTAATCTTTTACTACGTTGATGTATCATTATATTTTGACATGATATAATCTACCTTTTACTTCCCTTCAAGTGGTAACAAATTTACAGATCCGAAATTGTTATGGAGGCACAAATTTATCATACAATTTCAAATGACAGCCACTGTTGTCTTTCAGTTGCTATCCAGCCCATGTTTTCATCCACTACTACGTTTTGGAAATCATCATGAGTTTAATTTCAATACATTTTCTCATATTTCTATTCTTTTTCATATTTTTGGTTTTTTTCATGTTAATGGTTTTTGAGTTTTGTAATTTTGATGGAGGGATTGCGTATTAGAGTAGTCATTTTTCTTGCAACTAAAGGGAAGAGTTTGTTATTATTGCCGAAAACATTTAAGGGCCAATTGCAGCAGTTGATAATATATGAATTTTATGCTTTGTAAGGGTCATCTCAAGGTATATGCTTTTCTATTTTTTATTTAAGATAAAATAGAATACTTTCCAGCAAATTCTAAATGGACAACCAATGAAACCCATTGGATTCTATTATTATATTGCTTCTCAGTGAACACTAAAATTGTACTACGTTCTTCTCGTGTATACCAGAGAATGGACTATGTTTTCATGTTTGCAAGCATTATATTCATTAGCAAATCACTGATATTTAAGATAGATAGTCATCAACTACAATTATTATGATGTACTATTATTTCTTGCCTAAAAAATGAATCCAATTTATGCTTTGTTTAGTATCAACACAGTGTAAAATTCAACTTCTATGTTTCCTTTTTCAGGCCAGTCACAACTAGACATTGGATACAGTGGGAGGTGTCTCTGCCTTTCTATCTTCTGTTAATGTGCATAAATTTTTTTTATAGAGTTGGTTCTACATCCGTTTTCTATGTCTTTTTTCTATTAGATAAAGGGTTGGGAGAAAGAAGCAGATCTGGTGCTATAGGTTTGAATTCACCTTAAGCCGCTGCTACTTATGAGAGTCTACCAATGTTATCTCAACTGCTAGAGCCAGGTTTGAATTCACCTTAAGCCGTTGCTATTTATTCCATCTCCAAATTTCACATGTCATGTTTTTGTTTTAGATATCTGTCTATTTCATGTATTATTTGCTATGAATTCAACAACTGATATGTATAACTATTGTGATTTTGGTCGTTTCTCAAGCTAATATCGTTTAAGCATGTTGTCATTAAAAATGTATCTATAGCACATATGTAGGAGATGTCATATATTATTATTACTTTTTATAAAACTCCAAAATTGATAGGGCAGTACTTCATGGTTATAATTTCAAAATTGATAAGGCAGTACTTCATGGCTATTATTTTATTTGTATAATAATCATATGTATTTTCATGTATTAAGTGAAATCAACATGGTCAGCGTTCTTGAAGCACAAAATATTGCCATGGGCTAAAGGCTTGGATGATGTTGTCAAGGTAATATGTAACTTTTCAAAAAAAAATGTCATTTAGTATAAGAACCATTCTTCATTAAAAACTGTCATTTGCTAATTTGGTTTGGAAAAAAAACATGCACAGTTGGTAGTGTTCTAATGTTCAATATTATTTTATATATGCCATTAGATTCTAAATGATATAACTAGGAGTATGGATGCAAACAAGGCATGTAACAATGCATTGAAGGTTCACAACAAATAATTAACAGAGGTAACTAATGACATTTGCATAAGCTCAGTTCAAACTGAGCCTGAGCAAGCTCAGTTCAAACTTAGACTGAGCACAAGCTCAGACCAAACTGAGCACAAGGTTAGTTCAATCTGAGCACAAGGTCAGTTCGATCTGAGCTGGAGCTCAGTCTGAAAATCGAGTTGTGGCTCAGTCTGAAAACCGAGCTGAGCTCAGTTGTATAACTGAGTAGCTTAGTTTACAGTTCACACCTATAGTATTTATTTGTACGTTATTTATGTTGCTTATGTTTATTTGACTATTTCAACCAGTATTCAGCATGTCTCAGTACTGACGACATTTAGCACCAAACATGTTTACTGATATCCTTTAAAATTGATGTAAATTTATTATGTAGGTTGCAAAAAAGAGTTTACTTAGGCAAAAAAAGTGCATATGTTTTCTCCACTCTTGAAGTTGATGTACCAGCAGGGAAGCTCACCAAAGTATGCCTACAGATGTATACCTTTTAGATAACCATGTTGAATTCAGATTAGAATAGTCAAATGTAACATTGAAAAGAAAATGTAATTTGGAAATGGAAAGTAAACTTTGTTGTTAAATCTAAAATGATTTTTTAATGTTTGTTGAAATTAAGTTTCTTCCAGGTTATTTTTTGCCATATATGCTTTAAGAAATAAAATTATTAGATACTACTATGTATAGTTTGTAATATGCTATAATAAATTGTGATTGATATGTTATAGTGAATTATGATTGTTGTATACGTCTGAAATTAATAACGGTTATATGTGTTATAAGTTCCCATTTTATAACAGTTATAATTGTGATAAACATTTTTTCTATCACGTTAATATCTGTTATAATTTTTGTTTTCTTAATGGTTATAACCGTTAGAATATTTTCAATTATAACAGTTATAATTGTTACAAATTTTATTGATTATCGCAGTTATAAACGTTATATTATCCGTGACAAAAATCTGCCACGCACTTTTTAACACAGCTATAACCGTTACCAATCTTATTTGTCACGCTTATAAGCGTGACAAATGCCCCTTTATGGTGTTGTGCAAACAATTTGGTTTTAAAGCTATATCAAGCATGTTTTGCGATTATAAGGCGAACCCCTATCCTCTGGTGTGCGCTTGCATTGTGTGATGGGACCTGGGGCTTATAATCGTTCATTTTTCTAAGGTTATGTTTTCAAAATCTAGTTTATGGTTCTATAATTTGGTTCTGGTTGCTATGGTTGTGCATGTATCCTTGGGAGGAAACCCGTTCCGCAACATGCGGCGTGGTCCCGAGAAACCTTATTCAAAATAAGGCTAAGTATAAGATTAGTTAATAAAGTTTTCTCACACCAGACCATGACAAACTCGTAGTTTGTTTTTCCCTTGCAAACTGCGGGTGCCAACAATTTCCACACGGGCAGTCTGCTAGTTTGTTTTTCAGTTTTCGAGGTCAGGTTCAAGTTTGAAGACTTGGAGTTCCAGATAGAGCTGGAGTTTCATATGAAGGCCGAACGTACTCTATTATTGGTATATTATGTTAAGTCTTTATGAAGAAATGGTATGTAAAATCAGATTTTGTATTCAAAAATGTTTCTGCTGCAATAATATGTTCTTATTTTATTTTATCTGTTCCGCTGTGAGCTTTGTGTTCCACTGAGTTTGCTCTGATAAACCCTAATGAAACGTACTTTTGCTAACCTTGAATCGACGTGGATTTTGGTTTTTGGTCGGTTTGGAGTCGGTGGAAGTGCGGGTCGTCACATTTGGTATCAGAGCTTAGGTTAGAAAAACCTTGGCTTTATGGGATACAAACTTGTCAAAGATAGGATCAATAGTATCCTAGGACAAGTAACTCATTAGAGATAGGGTTAGTAATATCCTATAATGAGTTGTGAGTGTGTTTATATGTATATGAGGGATATATTTGTAATTTGATATACAAATGGTTTTGTGTTGGATTAATTTGTTCAGCGGGTTAAGAACATTGGTCAGTACAATAAAGATCTGTTGTATCGATAGGTGTTTCTAAACACTTGAACAGAGTAGTCTAACCAAGTTTCATGGATAAATGAAATAGTTTTGTCAAAAATATATTTTCATAAAAAGGTTATATGTTTTGATGAAAACTATGTTTTGGAAAATTTTAATACACTATTTAATTGTTGGATGTGCTAATTAGTATAGCTAATTAAGAAATTTAAATTCTCGATTATTTTTGGATGGTCAAGGTATTGGTTAGGTACATGACCATTAGTTTCGACTTCGATTTTGAGGACGAAATCGTTTTAAGTGGGGGAGAATGTAATGATCCAGAAATTTGGAATCAATTCAAAATTTCCAAATTTCATAAAGTACGGAATTAATTTAGATTTTGGGTAGGAATAGAATTGAAATAGTCCAAAAAGAATGAATATTGGATTAAAAATAGTACGTTTACAAAGGAAGTAGTAGCTAACGAATTTTGGATTCCGAGGGAATCAGTTTCATTAAATTCAGAATGATGAAATTAGATAACCAACCAAGTTACGTCAAAAATGGCATCTGTTAGTTATGTTAGATTCGCAAAAGATTCAAAATTTGAACTAAAAACGAACGATTTTAAGGATATCTTGACAATGGGATATCGCTAGATAGTGAAACCACTTCCGTTGGACCAGGAATAGTGAATTTTAGTACACAGGGAAGTTTTGCGTAAACGGCATCCGTATGTGGAAATAAAAAATAAAAGGCCAAAATTTGAACTAAATTTTGATGGTAATTGGAATTTGATAGTCATAACGGCAAAAATGGAACCTAAGACCTATCCAGAAAATTTTAGAACATAGAATATTAGCTATGTATGAAGTCTGGGGAAATCCCGTATCGAATGTAGAAAGTTATTAAGAAAACAAAATTAAAATAAATTATTTGAAAATCCAAACAAACTCCAATTTGGATTTGAACATATAGGATTGAAGTACGTTCGAAACCAGACAATATGGTTT
Organism: Allium sativum; assembly: GCA_030737875.1. NCBI lineage: Eukaryota > Viridiplantae > Streptophyta > Magnoliopsida > Asparagales > Amaryllidaceae > Allium > Allium sativum. The sequence goes on from CM060913.1 coordinate 1,043,637,536, forward strand.
AAGAATTTCTGAAAACCGTTATCGTTTGATACTCCGAAATGAGATCAAAAAATCGATGAGAAAACACATGAGAATGCACACTTTTGGATAAGTACGAAAATGGATAAGGATGAATCTAAGCCATTCATTTCTCTTCCCTTAGATTTGTGACATGTCACCAATCCATGTGACTTTCTAAGCTATAAAAGGACCTTCTCCCTCCACTTTAATCTCACTTCCATCTAATTCTTCCTCCCTCTCCCTTAAGCTCATGGCCATGGCTGAAATTCATTAGTAATAATTATAAAAAAAAGCAAAGGAAAAGGAAGAAAAGGAGAAAGGAGGGCAAGACTAGGAGCCAGTGACCCTTAGGCAAAAGCTTGGACTTCACGGGCTGAGAAAAACTGAACTTTTAAAGGGTTTTGTTACTTGATTTAATGATTGCATGTATGATGTTTATTATGATGGATGATGGTTATGTAGTTTAGAACACACAAACAATTAAGCGTTAGTGTTATAACGCTTGTGCACAATTATTATTTAATTATGTTAATGATGGTTGCTATGAATATTTGTAATGGTTGTTGTTTCGCACACACCATGATACATCAAGTATGACATTACATTGTTGATCAACAAATCTCCTTTGTAATTAGAAGCAATATTTTTGAAGTTGAAGGTTAATAAATTATGATAAACTCTTTTTAAATGAATAAATAAATACCGAAACATTCAAGGATGACAGAGAAGATAGTGTCTAGGCTTGGATTTGAAAAATACAGTTTCCTGCTCTCCATGGCTATCCCTAACTGATCCGACAGATGGGATGAATAATTAAAATCTGATTTGAAATTATTTGGATTAGAAATAAATTGGAATTTAATTTATTAAGAGAAAAATAAAAGTTGAATGTTAAAAATCAAAATAAATTGGAAAGTCAATTTAATTTTTAAATGATTTATATAAGTATATAATGGTTTTTCAAGGTATTTTGATGTATCGCAGAATTGCAATCAAAATAGTGTTTGTCGCGGAATGACAATTCGCGTATTTTAGTTACAAATTTTAAATGCTTATAGCTTTTGCATATTTCTATGAAACAAAGGGCGTTTGATTCCTATTTACAAGAGCTTTCAAATGAGTTAAAGCAGATTTTAATTTTGAGTCATAATTTTAAGTTATATTTAAAACCGTTTTGAAAAGGTCGTTGTAAGAGTAATTGTCGGCCATAACTATAAACATCTATTTTAAATGCTTTAAAAATATAGATTTTTTTTTGTAAAATTTGTATAAATTACGTAAAAGTGTTTTATATTGTAAAGTTTAAGTTTTTGGTAAGATAAACGATATTTTGATCGAAGTAGTTAAGATAACGGATTGGTAACGCTTTTGTAACACCTTCGAAACACTATTGTAACACTTTCTTTGAAAGCAATCTATTTTGAAATTTAACCCACGAACTGTTTTCCGAATATAAGTAAATGATTGGAAGGGGGAAATATGGATTTTGTTAAAGATAATTTGAGAATGTGTTTAAAGAAGTTTAATTAACAAATCTAAGATGGAAGGAGATTGGTTGAAAGGCTGTGTGTTCCGTAATTGTGTTTTTAAATTGCGCTAATTATTTGGAAAGGCCAGGTTTTACCCATTTCGAATAATTATTTGACGTGATACTGATATCAAGATGACGACGATGATGTTTGAAGACCGGTACTCTTTACATCAGATGGGTAGCTTGTCGATGCCTCTGGGTTGCTCCTCAAGAAGTTAAAGTGATGGAATTATCTGATCGTACTTGAAGCTTATCGGATTGCAAGGACTTGCACTCCCAGGCGGGGATGTGAAATCCAGTTCCTTCAGTTTCGTTCCTATTCCCGGAATGGACTTGTTGATGGATTTCGTGTCTGACGCTGTATTTTGTAAAATATAGACTGACATTTACTAAACATACATCTGTTTGGTGGTGGAGAATTTAATCTCTTGCTTAACACCCTTTTTTGAGACGTACAAGCTCAAAGGTTGTATGTTGGTGAATAGTAGTTTGTGTTTTAAGGAATGATAGTGTGGCACGATAAGTGGAAAGGATCAAGGCTTTTATTGAAAAGCAGGGCCTTGTGGTTGAAGATCAAATCATGGCTTAAATGCGTAGCTTTGTGTATGACGTGACCTCGCGGACCTCACAACCCGGAATGAGCAAAAACAGGATTATAGACCGTAGGGGTAGGGACTTAACGTTCCAGCTAGCAAAAGGTAACGCCATGGTATGGAGCCCAGGCATTTACTTATGTGGTTTGTTGGATGAGGCGCCTCGGACTAGGTCAATATACCTAGATGACAGTCTACACATAGACTGAGGGACGTTATGTTCAGGCTGTTACTTTAATCCAGGAAGTAGGGTGGATCGACCCTACCACTCTAAAGGAGCCAGACGGGATCTTGGAACCTAGCTGGGGGTTCCGAATCGGACTGGGAAGATCCTTAGTCTAGGCTCAATGATGGAAATCCAACTTCCAATACAAAACCCTTTACGATTTTTAGTTGCATACCTATGTAGCCCACATAGTGGGGTGGGGCACTATGCGAGCTAAGATTTATAATTTATTTTCGAAAGGATTTTTCCACACTCTAGACATTATTATAATATCAAATGATTTGGTTTTAAAACTGTATCAAGCATGTTTTTCGATTATAAGGCAAACCGCTATCCTCTGGTGTGCGCTTGCATTGTGTGATGGGACCTGGGGCTTATAATCGTTCATTTTTCTAAGGTCATGTTTTCAAAATCTAGTTTATGGTTGCTATAATTTGGTTCTGGTTGCTGCGGTTGTGCACGTATCCTTGGGAGTAAATCCGTTCCATGATATGCAACGTGGTCCCGAGATACCTTATTCAAAATAAGGCTAAGTATAAGATTAGCTAATAAAGTTTTCTCACACCAGTCCCATAACTGACTCGTAGTTTGTTTTTCCCTTTTAACTTGTGGGTGCCCACAATTTCCACATGGGCAGTTGTTAGTTTGTTTTCCAGTTTTCGAGATCAGGTTCAAGCTTGAAGACTTGGAGTTCCAGATAGAGATGGAGTTTCATATGAAGGCCGAGCGTACTCTATTATCGGTATATTATGTTAAGACTTTATGGAGAAATGACATGTAAAATCAGATTTTGTATTCAAAAATGTTTCTGCTGCAATAATATATTTTTATTTTATTTTATCTGTTCAGCTGTGAGGTTTGTGTTCCGCTATGTTTGCTTTGATAAACCCTAATGAAACATACTTTTGCTTACCTTGAATCGACGCGGGTTTTGGTTTTTGGGCGGTTTGAAGTAGATGGAAGTGCGGGTCGTCGCACTTATTTCATTATAATTTAATAAGTAAAATAATTACAAATATTAAATAAATTAAAATATATTTACATAAATCTTGCAGGATTCTTATTCATGCCATGTATATAGAACAGTCGCGCTCGGATTTACATGCGTACGAGTAAACACGTCCATATATGACATGGTACCATGTGCCTCAACTTCTTGAAATTCTTTATTATATACAATTATTGTACATTAAAAATTATATAGCACAACAACTATTTACAATTCTCATTCAATAAATTTACCAACTCCTGCCGATACTGTTGAAATGACTCCGACCCTCCTCGATGAGTGGCAGAATCTTTATTAGTATGTGCAAAGTTTCATTCTGACTCTGCCTGTATAATCAAAACACTACAACAAAATGACCCTATTACAACGGTGGAACACCGTTGTAATAGGGTTTTTACAACGGTAGGCAAACCGTCGTGTCTTAAGAAGTTGTAATAGCCTAATATCTTTTACAACTTTTCTGCACTGTTGCAAGACCGTTGTAATATGTATATTTTACAACTTTTTTCCACCGTTGTAATAAGTTTATTACAACAGTTATGCACCGTTGTTGTTTTAATTTTTACATTTTATTACAATTTTTATATTTTACAATTGTAATATATCCACAAATTATATACATATTACTAATAAAAGAATTCATTGCAGAACATATTATCTACAAAACTGAAAATATCAAACAAACTTAAACCATGAACCAAAACAATATATTATTAATTTCAAACTCATCATTTTTTTTACATAATACATGGACAAAACTGAAGATACAAAGACTTTATAACAGTTCTAACTTTCTTCTGCTCCTGTTAATCTCCTTGTGCTCCTTTTTCTCCTTAATATCCGTTCCTAAGAAAGAAATTATCAAACTGTTAGTGCTGCAGTATAGATTTATGCATGTAACAAAAATTGGAAAAATGTGAGTGCACAAAATAAACAGCTAATACAATGCATTCAAACCATTATATACGTAAATAACCTGACCATTATATACAATGCATGTAACGTTGGATGATTCATTTTGTTATATACAATGCACTGAAAAGCTTTGCCGTGGCAAAGCTATGCAGTGCAATCACTTTACCGCGGCAAAGCTTTGCAGTGCAAAGCTTGTTGCGGCAAAGCTTTGCACTGCTACTTGCAGTGCAAAGATTTGCTGCAGCAAAGCTTTGCACAGCAAAGCTTTGCGGCAACAAAGCTTTGGCAAAGCTTTGCACAGTGTGCAAAGCTTTGCCGCAGCAAAGCTTTGCACTGTAAATAGCAGTGCAAAGCTTTGCCGCGGCAAGCTTTGCACTGTAAATAGCAGTGCAAAGCTTTGCCGCGGCAAGCTTTGCACTGCAAAGCATTGCCGCGGCAAAGCTATGCACTGCAAAGCTTTGCCGCGGCAAAGCTATGCAGTGCAATCACTGCATAGCTTTGCACTGCAAAGCTTTGCCGCAGCAAAGCTTTGGCAAAGCTTTTACATAGCAAAGCTTTGCACTGCAAATAGCAGTGCAAAGCTTTGCCGCAGCAAAGCTTTGGCAAAGCTTTTGCACAGCAAAGCTTTGCACTGCAAATAGCAGTGCAAAGCTTTGCAATGCAAAGCTTAGGCAAAGCTTTGCAAGCTTAGGCAAAGCTTTGCAGTGCAATCACTGCATAGCTATGCCGCAGCAAAGCTTTTTTGCATATTCATCAAGTTTATAAGCAAAATAGCCTCCTGTGCCTAGAATTAGAACACAAAATGCATAGACAAACCAAAATAAAACTTGCAAGAACAGTTCACAATAATCCCAAGCAGCAAAACCATAGAACCACAAGGCTGCAAAACCATAGAACCACAACAAACCCTTCGAAACTTCCTCAAAACCAACAACCAACTAACAGTTCCTCAAATTCCTCGATAACTCAATAAACCAATTCCAAAATCCACTCAACAAGCAAAGAACCCATCGAAAAAAGCAAAATAGACATACCGTAGCAGTGCAAAGCTTAATTCGTATCACACCCAATACGAAATCATATCTGAAATCAGACAATCTGATGGTCGAACTATAGATCTAACCCAATACGAGCCCCATGGTTCTGAAATCACATGAATCGAAATATAGATCTAACCCAAATTAAACAAAAAAAATATTACAGCTAATTTAAAACGAGTAAAAAGGAGAAACTTAGCTTAATTCGAGATCGCTCGTCGTGAAGGCTCGGGGGTTGGCTGGCGATGGCCGAACTGGTGGTCTGTGGGGGTTTAGGGTTGATGGCGAATCATTGAGGAGGTCGAAGCGGTAGTTGCGAAGTCGGTTATCTCGTGTTACGGAGGAAGAAAAGGGGATCTAGGGTTTTCTTCAATTCGGTTTTGAGAAATTTGTGAGGCGGCTTGAGTGAATGAAGGGGGTTACGATGGAATTAGGATTATAAGGGATGGCCGGTCGGGTACGTTTGGTTGGGCCGACGGATCATAAGGGTAAATATACTTATTAATAGTATTAGATATTACTTTTTGTTATTAGTTATTACCTATTAATGTTACATATTAAATATTACTTATAAATGAAATATTAAATGTTAAATATTGATCATCAAACATTTGATGTTAAATATTAAATTATAAATAATGACGTGTATAAGTTATTATCAAGAAAAACCAATTATAAAAACCCTTTATTACAAATGTCGAGAAAAATCAATTTTTATAAATTTGTTATTGCAATTGTCGTCTATCGAACGTTGCAAATATTTAGTTAATTGTAATATGGTGATTAATTTTGAATTATTAAATATTTTGTTACATATTGATTATTTATTAAATTTATTTTTTATAGTTATTATTAGTTAATAATTATTAAATTAAAAAATTACGTTCATCATAGATTATAAACGAATTGGTACATCTTAAAAAAAACATACTTGAACCTCACACGCAAATACATGTGAACTCCAGACAGATGAATTATTTGTAAATTATTAATTAATTAAGTAATATTTATTTGTTTACTTATTATTGATTATTAATTATTACTTACTAATTAGTTATTAATTAAATGTTAATTATTAATTAGGATTATTTCATATTAACAATAGTTATTATTTAACTTTTACTTATTTCTACTTAGTTATAATCGAGTAATAACTATTAAAAGCTTATAATGTATATGTCACCTAAATATTAATTAATAAGCAGTTAACATTAACTATTAAACATTAATTACCACTTATTAACTATTAATTATTTAATAAATATTATTGATTCCTAAGTTTATTATTAATTATTAATTATTATTAAATATTAATATAATTAGTTATTAAATATAGATATTATAAACATGAAGTTTGTAATGGGCATCTATTACAACTAACAAAACAAAAAGTTGTTAAAAATATGTTTATTACAACTTTAGGGAATACCACCATTGTAAAAAACCATTTATTACAACGGTGCTTTTACCACCGTTGTAAAAAACCATTTATTACAACGGTGTCTTTACCACCGTTGTAAAAAACCATTTATTACAACGGTGCGTTTACCACCGTTGTAAAAAACCATTTATTACAACGGTGCTTTTACCACCGTTGTAAAATTAAAGTTGTAATATGGTGTTTTTGTTGTAGTGAAATTTGATACATTATTTGTCGATCAAGTACCTTTTGGTATTTTATCTATCAATCAAATATTTGAAAAAAGTTTAGTATACTTAACTTCACCTCGTCACTTTCCAAGCATCTCAACCACCCTTCCCATGCGCTTGCCCCCATCCAATTTGGTTTCTTTTTTTGTTTCTTCACTTCCAAACTCCGAATCCCTATAGTTATTTCGCATTTTATGCATCCAGTTATGTCGTGCCAACCGCATGTCGTCAGTCTGGAAGTCTAACTCAGCCTGTACTTCACGATAAAAAGCAAAAAAAATCATTAAACTGTAGACAATAAAAAAGCAACAAAAACGAATTAAAATGGAAAATGGAAAAATACACTTACAAGAACGTCCAGCCAAATACACTCTACTATTTGGAAGGTATAGTATCACTTCGGCCAACAAGCTGACATCCAACCCCAGTAAGTCGCTTTAGAAACATTCAGTACAATCCTTGATGGTTGTAGGTCGAACACCCTGTTTTTTAATATGATACGGATAAGTACATATATCGTTAAAAAAAAGATGCTGAATAAACTTTATTTCTTACCCCTCGGCTTTAGGTACTAAAGTAATGATAGTATGCTATGTCGATTGCGATGGATCACTGCCATCGCCTCCAGATGATCGGTATGAAATCCTACCTGTGGATGACATGTCTAAACCAATGACATATATACACATCTTTTCAAAAGAGAATAATAACATGATAATGAAATATATAAACATCTGCTTTGTTTTTTTGGAGATTGGTAAGGAGCGTAATAAACTTGCAATGCTTGTTTGGCTAATCATACTTGTGATTATATGACATCTGCTTTATTTCGATGAGATTACAATCATTGTGAACATTATTTCCAAAACCTAGAACACTACAAAACCAATTGCATCTAAATAGAAACACTTCTTCCACGGGGAGTGAGAAATATGTTAGTTGCAAAATTTGTGTTAAAACGCCATAGAAATCGTTTATGTGATTTTCTAGATCGTCGCTACCTTTAATAAATATACTTGTATTATTAGTGAATTTTTCTACATTATATTCTTTGGTGTTAAATTTATACCCATTAATGAAATTTATTCGATATGTCTTCACTGTAAGATGTTTCAACCCTTCGTTAACAACACAATTTTTCGGCTCGTAAACGTATTTTGAAAACCAACACTACATCAAACATGCATTTTTATAGCGTTTAAAAACCGCTATAAAAACTCTTTGTGGAGATTCTATAAACGCCATAGATCAACATGTTATAAAAAGTCTGATAGCTACTATATCGTGTTTTACTTGCTATGAAAAATGTATTTTTGTTGCCATCTTAAACCGGACATATGGGTGCAACTGCTTTTCTATATAGTTTTGAAATGTGCTATAGAACTTTTATGACAGTCATTTAATTATTATAATATGTTATATTATTATAGCGTATGAACATGCTATGGAATCATCATATTAATCTTTTATGACGTGTTGAAATGCTATAGAAAATTCGTTGCTATATATTATAGCCTCATTTTTTTGCTATGAAAACTATTTACTTCTTGCAAAATATTTTTTACACATTTAACATGAAGCTATAGTATAACAAAAGCTGAAACAATTTCTCTTTTCATTGCATAATTAGAAGGCTGTAAAAGAAAATTTTATTACATCTTTTTGCTGCCATAACATTCAATTCTACTAGTATATTAAGGAATTTTTTTTATTTAGGGCAGTTTAGAAAATTGTAATAGAAATAGGCCACTTTTGAAACAAATTACAATAGTAGACAACTTTCTATTGAACTGGCGACATCCTAGATGCCACCAGTTTTTTTTTTCTTTTTTCTTTTTACAAAAGCGGCATCTCAGATGCCGCATATATGGAATAACGTTGCCGTTATACCAGATAATGCTACTGGGCGGTACCTGAGATAACGCCCGGAGACCTTTATCCCTTCAGTCCCCTTTCTTTCTTCTCCCATTTCCTCCCTTCTCATTTTTAACAACAACAACAACAATAACAAAGCCATATATCCCAAACAATTTGGGGTTGGCTAGATATGGAACCCAAAAATAAAATAAAAATAAAAGAAATAATAATGATGATAATATATATAAGGGTTTAAAATAACCAAACAGATAAAAGGTTCATTAAAAGTAAAATAAAGTATAAAATAGTAATGAAAAAAAAGTAAAAAGGTTCAACAAAAGTGAAATAAAGACTTTAAAAAAAAACCTAAGGTTCTGGTACATGGATTGCCAACTTCCATGCCCTCCTATCCACTACCAGCTCTTCAGATATACTCCAATTACATAAATCTCTCTTTATTATCTCCTCCCATGTCATTTTAGGTTGATCTCTACCTCTCTTTGGGCCTTCTGTGCGGCCTATAATTCCAACGCGCACAGCTGCATCGTATGGTCTACGTTGGATATGTCCAAACCATCTCAAGCGGTGTTGGACTAACTTCTCTTTAATAGGTGCAACTCCAAGTTTTTCCCGAATATCCTCATTTCTAATCCGATCTCGTCTGGTATGCCCACAACTCCAGCGCAGTATCCGCATCTCTGCTACACTTATCTTCTGGACGTGTTGCCTCTTAGTAGGCCAACATTCTGCACCATATAACATTGCGGGTCTGATTGTTGTCCTATAAAACTTTCCTTTAAGCTTATGAGGAATCTTCCTATCACAGAGAATGCCAGATGTTAGTCGCCATTTCACCCATCCTGCTTGAATTCTAAAACTAACATCCTTATCAATCTCCCCATCAAACTGCAATTAGATCCTAAGTATCGAAACAACTCCTTCTTGGGTACTACTCTATCGGCCAGGGTGACCTCTCCGTCATCTGACCTGACACCACTAAACTACACTTCATATACTCTGTTTTAGTTCTACTAAGCCTGAAACCCTTTGATTCCAAGGTTTCCCTCCACAACTCCAGTTGTCGATTAACTCCTATTCTACTCTCATCAATCAGCACAACATCATCGGCAAAGAGCATACACCCAGGAATCTCCCTTTGTATATCTTTTGTGATTTCGTCCATCACTAATGCAAAAATATAGGGGCTCAAAGCCGAACCTTGATGTAACCCTATGTTAATTGGAAAGTCTTTGGTCTCACCGTCGCATGCTCTGACACTAGTCACAACCCCCTCGTACATATCCTTGATAAGGGTAATATACTTTGATGGCACTCTCTTCCTTTCTAGCGCCCACCACATAACCCTCCTCGGCACTCTATCATAAGCTTTCTCCAAGTCAATAAAAACCATGTGGAGATCTTTCTTCTGCTCCCTGTATCTCTCCATAAGTTGTCTAACCAAGAAAATCGCCTCAGTGGTTGACCTTCCAGGCATAAAGCCAAATTGGTTCCTAGAGACACTTGTCAACCTCCTCAAACGCTGCTCGCAAACTCTCTCCCAAAGCTTCATTGTATGACTCATAAGCTTAGTTCCTCATTTTTAACCCATACGAAAAATACACCCCCCCCCCCCCCATTACAATTTTAGCCCGAAAATTACTTTTTTTCCTCTAAAATTAACTTCAATGGCCTCCTCTTCTTCTACACCGCCTTGTATGGTAAGTATTCTTTACTTTATTGCTTAAAGTTGGTAATTTTCAAAATTTATGGTTTTCATGTTTAGAGATTTCAACTCTAATACCTTCTTTAATGTAATAGATGTGATTTATAGTTCTTATGGTGTACAAGTTATTGTTTACATCAATAAATTCATGATTTTGGGTTTAGTATGTGTATGTTTAAAGTTACATTAGTGAATAAAGTTATAGTTATGCATATTTAGTATGTGTATGTTTAAAGTTACATTTATGCATATTTAGTATGTGTATGTTTAAAGTTACATTTATGCATATTTAGCATGTGTATGTTTAAAGTTACATTAGTAAATAAAGTTACATTTATGCATATTTAGTATATGTATGTTCATGCATATGTTTAGTATGTGATGGAGGAGAATGTGACCTAAATTATTTTGAAAATTCCAAAATATTAGTGGATGACTTTTGGTAGTAATTAATGTTTATTTATTGTGAAATGGGGAATGATATGGTTGAGTCTTCCTTGTGTATTATATCTGATAATATGAGAATGCGAGAATACGAGAATGGTACATTTGATAAGTACATAAATGTGGAACTTGGAATGGATTTTCGTAAGTTAGTGGTTTATTTGTTGACTGATTAGTGGACTAATTCGTGTGTCTTAACTCTTTATAGATTATGAAGAGATGGAACCTGGACCGGTCTATTTTCTTTACTTGTAGGAACAACATAGGACTAATAACCCGAATTTGATGGAGATAACATTAATTGATTAATTTATGATTACTTTTGTTAATTTTGAAGTTCTTATATTCACTTATACAAGATTATGTTCATTTTAGATGGAGGTTAGTGATTCGGATGGGACTATCGGCCATTCGTCTATGCTTAAGCAAGTTACTTCTAATTATCTGGAGGTCTTGGATCAAGTCGGATTTGGTGGTGCGTAAGATAGAGTATGCACAACTTGATCAAAACTTGATCATGGCCTTGCTCGATAGGTGCAGACCTGAAACATCCACAATTCATCAACGAGTTTGTGAGATGACGATAACATTGAAGGATGTGGTGGTATTATTTGGTTTGCTAATAGACGGTGATCCGATTGTTCGATATAAATAATCACATGATTACCAGAAAATGCTTGAGGATTTGGTTGGCATGACTTCTTTGGAAGAGGACTGGTAGGGGAATGAGATGGCTATGAATTCATGTACCGTTCTAAATTTGTGGCTGATATTTCGTCAAATGCAAATCCAGTGTAGATTCAACAACGAGCTCGTGCTATCATATTGCATACTATTACTCAACAACTGTTCTGTGATAAGTCAAAATCTATAATTGCTCTTCATTGGCTCCCTCTTATCATCGACTTTGATTCATGTAGAAGATACGCATAAGGTGCGGTGGTTCTAGCTACCACATATGCAGAGCTCACTAGGGGAGCTTTGTTAAGTGCTACTGCTGGATGCTTGAGTCTTATTCAGGTATTAATGCAAATTATTAAGTTTTATAAGTTTGGGAAAAATGGAAAAACAACACATAATAATTTAGCAGCTTTGGTCTTGGACTTATCTTTTGATCGGGCGTGAAATAATGTAGAGACCGGTTGTGGACAACACAAAGTCGTATGCAGCAAGGTACACTTTAATTACTATGTTGGGTTGATAAAAATTTGTTTTCATGGTTATTTGTAAACACATTTGTGTATGTGCAGGTTGATCGAACCGAAAAATACCAAAATGGCTCTGAGACACAATTTATCGTTCTATAAGAATGAATTAGACGTTCTTTCCGCTAATGCAGTGACGTGGAACCGTATAGTGAAGAAGACCTACAAGCGCTACCCGCACTGTGCACTGAGTCTAGAGTGCTATGGACAACCAAATTGCTTTTGTTTTCGCTGACAGACTGTGCATTTCATCTTCCTAACAGAGTCATGAGACAGTTTGGACTTCGTCGGCATCTTCCTTTTCCCGCTCCTTGTGATGAAGTTAAAGTGAACGATGAGATGTACGATAACATGATTGAATTGTGGAACAATCGTTATGCGTGTACGGAACAAGAACATGAAGGCACGCTAATCGAGCAACTGTACATGGTATGGTACTGGAACATTACGCGTCAGTATGTGTTGCCAAGAGCACCGCCACATCCTCCTGCATTTCCTCCCTTCTACGCACCTAGATCTCCTCTTAAAAGGAATGCGGTACGTTTTCAATTTTTATGGTTTATAAGACTTCAAATGATTTAACTTCTTTTATTTGTTTGTAGGCGGAATGTGTTTACTGTGCACTTCAGTTAGTGGATGAGTTGGACCAAGAAATTCGGGAGAAAAGCAAAGGAAATTGCTTGTCGATTAAACATATTTTGCGTTATTGTTTGTCAAATAAGAAAATGGATAGACCACGACAGTCTCCTACTCCTCCACCACTTCCTTCTCCAACTGCTCAATTAAATATTTCTCAACTACACGTAGCTCCCTCGCCCCAGAAGAAGTATGAAAGTTGCAGGAAAGGCAAGAAGGGTCAAGCGTCCTGTAACACCCCACCTCTGTTAAGGTCACTCACAAAGGGAATGCCTTAACTTTGGTGGAGCATTTTAGTAAACAGAACAGAAAACTTACAAGACAGATAAAACAGTACTTGAAAATTTTTAACTTTATTACAGCGGAAATAGAAATTAATATGGTTACATCCTTTCAATTTCAGAATTCAAGTACAAAATATCAGTCTTGTACAAAAGTCTTCAAAATGCATAGTTTAAAATCATAATCCCCATGGAACGGAAGCTATACAGAGCCAAGCCATACTTTAAGCACTTCAAGCAAAGAGAAATCCGGATCAAGCTAAAGTATTTCCCTCCTTGGATAACCTGGGGGGGGACGGAAGAAAGGAGGCGAAAACAACAAGGGTCAGACAAAAAGTCTGGCAAGTCCAGTGACTTTCAGCATATGAACAGATAATAATAATATGATATGAACATAAAACTGGATGTGAGATAACTATAACAGGTGTAGCAGATATAACAGAAAAACAGAATGATATAAACTATTGTTTTACACTTCTCTGCACTAATACTAGTATAGCAAAATTAGGTGTCACCCTAATGTCTAAATTGAAGCAGGAACGGGTACAGAATACTTTAACAGAAACAGAATGCTAATAATGGGCTTTTACTACCCGATCAGAAACAGACAGAAGAAGAAACAGATTTATCCCTATGGAAACAGAATGTGGAATTAGGTGTACACTAGTAATGGGCCTTTACCACCCGAACAGACGGTACCACACAGAAACAGACAGGTGTTACCACCCAACAGAAACAGACGGTACCAACAGAAACAGACAGAACTAAGCGTACCCTAAAACCCTACCCCAAGCGATCGGCTCCCTAATACATAAATATCCTGTGTCGGCCCCACAGTAGGGTGTATCACTCCCTAAAGTGACAACCAATTGGCACAGACCTATTTACAGATGTCACGGCGTCTTACATCCTCAGAGGCAGACCGGGATCCATGCACGCACATGACCCGGTTGGAACGCACCATCAACACCCCTCGCCATTATCAGAATGAACCTCTTATAATTAGTTCAGTAAGCGTGCCCGGACCCTACTTACTGTTGGGTCAAAGTTTTGATACCAGAAAAGGGTTACTGACTAATATGGGTCCCAAACAACAGATGACACAAGTAATTCCCCTCCTAACCTTGTGTCCCCAGACTAACAGATTTCAGATTAACTTGTTTACAAGTTCAGACATACAGAATTCAGATTTACTAATTCACAAATTAAGTTAACAAGTTTTCAGACTAACGGATCAGATGTACAGATTTTTCAGATTTGTCTAACTTTGTATTGGGCCTACAGATTCATGGACGGGTTTTACTACATCTATTAATCCCTTTGGTTTAACCCCATTTTTCCCCAATACGTTTTAGACGTCATTCTTATCTTAGATTTGCATTAATTAATTATTAATGCACAGACCTCTCACATTAGGTCGGTAGCTTGTGGCCGCTGGATATGCCGGGCGGTTCCGGGCAGACTTCTGCCACAAGCCAGACCTAACCTCGTGTCTTACGCATTTTATGACTAACTTCTCACATTAGAACCTATTGTTTGCGGCCACTGGATGTGCCGGGCGGTTCCGGGCAGATTTACGCCGCAAACTCATTCTAACCTCGAGTTAGCCATGTTTATCTTTGCGGCCAATTAATTAATAATTTACCGTTTATGCGCACGCCCAATATATATGCCAATTCAGATTTTATCAATAACAGAATGATCACATCAACTCAACTGATATAGCAGATAGCAGATTTTAGCAGGTTGGGTGACTTAACAGATTTAACCGATTTAGCACTTAGCAGATTTTGGCATATAACAGATTAGGCATCTCAACAGACAAATTTAACAGATTTGGCATTTCAATCTAATTAGCAGTCTAGGCAATATAACAAAACTAGCAGTTTTAGGCAACTCAGCAAATTAGCAAAATAGGCATTTTCAACGGATTCAGTAAATGACAGATTTAGCAGGTTTAATATTTCTAAAGGTTCTATTTACATGTCTTGCCTAAACATAAATTAGGCCTAAATTCATATGCCTAAATAATTGTCATGATTCACAATATGAACATATATTCCATGTTTGCATAAATTTACATAGCGCAGAATATGGACACAATTTACCATATAACATATGTTCCAATTTTTGTTAAACTAGCATTTTACATGTAAATTATACCAAATATAATCATTAATTACAATGCATGCCATATATCCAAAAATTCCTATTTAGGTGTAATCACAATAATAGATATCCTAATTAATGTAAATCTTTACACCTAAGTTTCCATATCTTCTTCTTTTTAAGTCATGAATCATTATGCAAACTATACCCAACAATCTTTAAATCATATCTTCTAAAAATCCGATCTTGACTTTTATATGCATTTTGTCCAAAGTCTCAAATCATATGTAATCATACAATGGTTCCTTTTTTCTTCTATCTTAGAATATGCATAGATCCAAATCTGGTTTACAACATATGCTCATTAATTACAGATCTAAATTACAACATAACTATGCATACAACATGCATAAATTATATGTTCATAGTTAAATTTATGCATATGTCCAATATATTTTATGCCTCAGACCTAAAGTCATACATTCAATTTAGTCTTGTCAAATTTCACATCATTCATCCCAAAATTTACGTTCATACGTTCATCTCTTATGAGATTAGGCACAGGCTCGTGGTAGCCTGGCTATAAAAACAGAAAAGAAGAAAAGGGATACAGAAAAACAGATCTGACAGAAGAGAATATATATACAATCTCAGATTCAGAATCAAAAACATATCAAAATTATTATTAGCGTTTATAGCGGAAAATAACTGTACTTGCCTTGATTAGATTAAAGAAAGGACTTTAACTTGCTGTAGAATCTTTGCAGAAACTATAATCTCTAATTTGAATTGAGTTGCTTAGGCTGATGTTGATTATCTTCTAGTTTTAATTCCAGCAGAGCAGCGACGCCATTTTTATTTTTTTATTAGAAGAAGAGAGCAATGGAGGCTAGAGAATTGTGTAAGAAACCTAGGTAGAGTCTAGGGTCCTTTTATAGAGTTTATGAACTGATTAGGACCATTGATGTTGCTTGGATTGATCGTAGCCATTCATTCGCAAGAGGGTCCAATTAGAGCCTGCCACCTAGCCCTAATGACAAAGCAGACCACAGAAAATCGACCAACACAGAATAGGCCAGCCAGGGTGGACTGGGTTCGACCTGGGTCTGGACCAGGTCGACAGCCCTGTCGACAGCCCTGTCGACCTGGTTAGACCAGGTCGACAGCCCTGTCGACCTGGGTGTCTTAGGCGGGAGTTTTCCCGCCTTGGCCAATCGGGCCCGGTTTTAATTTTTAAACTGTTTTATTCTGTTCGAATTTTAAACTTAATTCAGAAACTTCCGAAGGCCATATCTTCTTCATACGGACTCCGTTTTTCGAAAACTCGGACTCTATTTCGCGTATTTTTCCGAGACGAACGCAATGGCGTATCCCGTTTCCCTTAGTTCTTTGATTTCAAATTAATTATACTTTAATTTGTTAATTTCACAGTTATAGAATACACGGGGTGTTACACGTCCGGTGAGTCGTCTCCGCAACATTCCATATCAGTCGAAAGTTCCCAACCTTCTGCAAAACATGTGGAAGAGGGCATCCAAGAAGAGGAAGAGAAGGAGTCAACACCATAGGAGGAGATTTCAGGCATGACCAAAAAAGAAAAACACCTCGAATTTTAAAACATATAAGGGACTAGGCTTTGGTTTTAAACTTTCTTTGAACAATTTGATATCCTTTTTTTCTATGTAACGATTCCGTACGATGTGTTGGTTTGTTATTGTGTTGTTTCAGTAGAACGTTGTTTTTTAAATATTGATGGTGTCAGATTATTGGATATGGTATTGTTATGTTGTTGGATATGGTATTGTTATGTTATTGGTTATAGTGTAGTAGTATATGGCATTATTACTTTGTTGTTTAGATGTTTATTATGTTTGCAGTTTAGACGTTGTTTAGATATTGACTGGGTTGTGGTTGTGATGCCGGTTTTGGATATGGCGGGCTTGAATTGCTCATTGCCCTTTTGGAGGCAGTGAGCAATAAAAAGAGCGGTATCTGAGATACCGTTTGGTTTTTCGATTGCTCACTGCACTTTTGGATGAAGTGAGCAATCGATAGAGCGGTGTCTCAGATGCCGCCAATAGTCGATGTTTGGGATACCGCTTTTTATTTTGCTCACTGCCTCCGAAGGAGTCAATGAGGAAATTTTTGGGGGTTATCTTGGATAACGCCTTGGCATTATCCGAGATAACGCCCAAAAATTTCCTCACTGACTTTCCTGAGATGTACTTCACCTTTTTTTCATTACTGCATTTGTCTCTTGTGCTTTCCCAAAACTTCAACAATGGAAACTAATTTTTCTAACTATTCTCAGTTTCAAAACACTACCAATCTACAACCTAGTATTTGAGATTGAGTTGGAAATCAGGTAAGATTTTACATCCAAATTCTATAATGTGTTAAAGATGTTGTTTATCGTGTTATTCTCTATATTTCTACTACTACTTTTGTTGAAGGTGAAAAATGGATAATTGGGAGATTGATGATGAGGCAATGATGAAAATATATGACGACTTAGAATAGAATCATATTGGTGCAGTGTAGATGATGGCTTAACCCATGTAGTTGATTTTGTTCCTGAGACTCAACCTGAAGTTGTGCAGTCAGATCCACAGAGACATATTTCAGAAGATGCAGTGGTAGATGCACGTCCAAGATGGTTGTGGCCAAATATAGTGACAGACATAAGTCGTATCACAACATACATTAACTCACATCGTACCACCTCCTCGACTATATTGTAATTGTGATGCAGAATGTGATATTGTTGTTTGCAGAAATGACAGGAATGTTGTACTTCGTTTCTACCACTGTGAATTTTATGAGGATCATAAAATTTGTCTTAGATCTATTGCATGTTGCAATTTTTTTAAATGGTTGGATCCTGAGATGTGGCTTAGAGGAGTTGAATACGCATTAGAGATGCAAGCTGAGAATAAACGATTGCAGAGACAAAATTTAGACTGCTGGAATGCGTTGATTGATCGAGGGTACAATTTTATGGAGTACCTTCCTCGTGGATCAGGTGGTGGACCAAGTAAAGGGAAGCAACTATATTATGGAAGCGTTGTAACTCTATTAATTATGAAACTTATGTAATATGCTGAAGAATTATGGAATGAATTATGTCGTATGAATTATGAAGGAAATTCAGATGAATTATGTTATATTAAAGAGTTACAAGTACTACAAAGATAATATAATTACATGAATTTATATAGTTGAAGTACCAACACCGCATTTGTTGCACCTATTTCCTTTTGATGACTGACCTTCGTCTATTGCATTTTTGAATCTAGTGGACTTTGGCTGTCCAGGAGACCTTTTCACTACAGGAGGTAGTATCAACTGATTATCCATTAACGTCCAGTATCACTTATCCCTAACAGGATGAAATTCCAGCATGTACGCCTAGATATTCCGCAACTGTATAGTACATTGAAGCAAAATCGTGATGAGCTCTATTAGCTCCCATTGAAACCGACGAACATGCCGCCATTACATGCATACAAAATAAATGTTGTAGCAAAGGAATATTGCACGTAAAAGAGCAAGTTTCATCCTTGATTAGCACTTTGAATTCATCCCCAAAATAATGCACCATAGACCATTCTACCGGGCTAAGTCGAATAATCCTTGTGCGTCTGCTTCGTCGGCTCTTCAGCAATCTTTGTTTCCCACTTAGGTGTAAGCTGGGTTTTAAGACTTCGTGTTGTTTCTCTTCTTTGAAAAAAGTAATCCACTGATTGAAAAAAAGTACGGGCAACTAATGCTTTAACAGGTAATGATAGAGCCCCTTCCGATACACCATTACACCTTTCTGATGCATTTGTGATCATTACATGAAATCAACCACCATCATCTTTGCAAGGAGCTCAATTTTCCTCTTTCTCGTGTAAACTTTTTTGCAATCCAATTATGCACCCTTTGCCTAATGTTCTTTATTTCTTCACGAATTTTTTGGTATTCGACTTCCTCCGAGGCACAAACCGCAACATAAAATAGCCTAGTTAGTTTTTTGTCTTTAAAGCCAACTGCTTGAAAGTTAGCCTTGACATGTCTGACACAAAAACGATGCTTATAAGGTAAACACCATTTTGTTTCCAATGCATTCGATATGCCCTTCAATCTGTCAGAAATAAAAGTAATTCGACGATCATTAATAGTATGAATGAAGTGGCGCGCAAGCAAAAAAACCAACCCCAACTCTTCGCAGATTTAGACTCAACAATCGCGTAAGCCAATGGATATAGATGGTCATGCACGTCAACAGCAGTAGCTACTAGCAACGTTTCTTTGTATTTCCCATATAAATGTGTACCGTCAATACACAGTAATGGACGACAATGCGCATATCCTTCAATACACGGTCGAAATGCCCAAAAAGCACGTTCAAACACTCCATATTCGTCCGTAATAACATGTCCAATGCTTCCCGTATTTGTTCTTGCAATTACTGTAAAATACTGCCTTAAGGAACCATATGATTTCGTCCAATCACTATATATTTTTTGACCTTCTTAATGCTCTTTATGGCTACATACAACTAATATTAACAAACAATTGTTACTCCATTAAAAGTTGTACAGTGCCAGCAGTTATATTCAAATTAGATTTAACGAACGGTAAGATCTTCGAAACCAGAAATGAGGACGTTGCCTGCTTGTGATTTGAATTAACCGTTGGATCCACGCATTTGTGTTTGCTTGGGTATTTTCTTACAATCCACCAATTTTGCTCGGATTTTTTTGACAAAATTGTATGAATTCCTCATAGACAATTAACATCAACATTACAGATAGCAGTATACTTGGTTTTATTGGACTATATAGGTTTAAAGGAGACAGCATGAAGTATTGACCATTGACTTAATTATTGTTTGAATTTTTCTTTCGTTTCAAATATTATACCGACTTTAAATCATTTTGGACACTCAAGGTCAAAAATATCTCATTTTTGAATTGAATATCTGCAACAATTGACTTTGCCATTAATTGGGTCGTACACAAGTCATCATCAAGGGATACTTCCATTTCATTCTCATCGCTATCTTCAGCAGATCTATCTTCCAAATCAGTAAAATCATAGTTTAATGGTTCGTTATTTACTTGCATGCTATTTATCCAAAAAACGTCATTCTCTGATATGCTCACTACATCCATGCTATTAATAGGGGGCCTCATACTCCCCTTCATCTACTACAATCGTGTCCTTTTCAATATTGTTAGGTGCCTCATTTTCTATAATGACCTCGATGACTACTTGGGTATTTGATTGTGTAGCAATGTTGCAGATTTGAGTAGTGAATATTCAAAAAATGTGACATATGAGAACTATATGTATTATTTTCACATACAAAACCTAAGAGTTAACTGTAACACTACAAAAAAAATGGAGTTTCACCTACGTCAAAATGGTGTAGGCGGAGCGTAGGTAAATGAAGTAGCTACGTAACCCCTACAACATTATTGGCGTGGGTAAAACCTACGTAGGTAATAATATACTCATGTCTTACCTACATCATCCGTGAGGGTGTTTCCTATGCCATAGCTACGCCACTATTTGTCTACGCGTTTCCCACATCATGATCTTCCTATGATTTTCCTAGGACATTTACATCTAACATTCCCTACGTCTTCCTTACGCCATCCATTTTCCTACGTCTTTCCTACGTCATTATTTTTTACGTTTTCCCTACGTCATCTCCACGATTTTTTAGTGCACTTAAATTAAATTCCCTACGCATTTCCTACGCTCACTATACACCCTTTCTGAAGTAATTTTGATATATTACTATTCTACTCTATTTCAGCTTATGAAACAAAAATTAAATAGACTTATTTCTTATTTATGTAAATTCAAATAAAAAATTAAAATCAAATCATTCATCATCAATTAATTTCAAATATCTAATCAATATTACAAAATTAACGTAACATTAATCAAGTTCTCATACGTCTAAACAATACAATAATATGTTCATGATACATGACATTGTATAAAGTATTACATCAAATATTACATCTTTGTATCTCTGCGTTTTCCTCTAGTCAATGCTTCTCCTTTGTTGATGCTATAAGTGACACCTTTGTATCTCTGCGTTTCATCAAATATTACATCAATTTTAACATTTTAACCAACTAAAAAATATGCCCAAGAGCCAAAACATAAATAAGGAATCAATATGTACGGCTATGAAACGGTCTAAAAATAGCATATATATGGTTTTAGACATGAATTGGAATATTTGAATAAGCATTTTCTGCTCCAAACTTCTTTAGTACTGAAAGCATTTTGCTTTTGTTATACTATACTCGACATATAAGAAATCCGAGACCAAATTCAGTATTGTATATAAGAATGATACATCCCAAAATAACATAGGCCAATCATATATGTATTTTATGGTCTGAGTAATAATTTATATGCGAACACACAAGCATAGTTGCCACTACTTCTATGTCTTCCTGCTTTTTGACACTACTACAATTAAAACAGTTCTATATTTAGCTAAAAGTTCCGTTCATTTTTTCAAATCAATGCTAAATGGAAGGGGAAAGATCTAACATTCAATAACTGTTTGTGCATGTAAATACCCATCATCCAAAAATGAGTTCAAATACAGATATCCATTTGTTAACCTCCACACATCCTCTACCAATCTAACATGATTCATTACATTTTACTCTCATAGTGATATGCAAATTGAAGGAGTGTTAACTGACACTGATAGATACCAATAAATCACACCGTGAACCAATCAATTTTGTTAATTACAAAAAAGGATCTCCAACATATTTATTGCGAGCGAAAAGAACGAAATGGAAATATGCTCGCCTTAGTTCCAGCTTTGGTCATTCTTAAAAATACTTGGTTGTGTTGTGTGACCAAAGCTCTTTATCCATGATTGATATAAATTATAATCGAGAACTGTGTTGCGAGCGGAAAGAACGAAATGGAAATATGCTTCCACATTGAGTCTGAAAAGTTTGCAATCTTAGACAACTTATCATCAGTTAAGGGCAAAAAGCGATCCATGAGCTGAAGATATATCCACCAAAGATGAAAATAATGCACCAAATGTCAGATTATAAAGTTTGACCTAAACTGGCACTTTTACGTTTTATTTTTCAGCCAATGCAATAACAACCCCAGCGGTTGAACACCTTCAGCAACCTAAAATTAGTAGAACTATTAACTGATTGTAAAATGTCATATAAGTTTCATAATTATACAAGTTCTTTTTATCAGTTACTTAAATTCACTTAACCACATTCCATTGGAGACCACTAACATAAAACTCTCTAGCGTAGTAAATAATCGCCCTGGTCAGACACTTTGATTGAAAACATTGGTGTATCTCAAAAAGGATTAGATGGTTATACATTACGGATTACAGTAGGTAACATTTGGTGAAGTTCAAGATACTGATGGAGTGCAAGGTGATATAATAAGGAAGAAAAATCCATAAATGTACTCATGTGTCTCTCCAATAATAACATTACGGATTACAGTAGGTAACATTACGGATTGCTCCTTAATTTATATTGAAATGAGTCAAATGCTTTTCTACTGCTTAATTTGTAGATATAGATGTATACCTTAATGAATCCCTTTGAATGCGGTCTGCACCCCATGCAAGTGGTTCACGAATGCAATCTAGACAACCACCACGAGCTGAGCTGCGAGCTGCATAAGGCAATGGAGTGCTTCCTGGGCATCTGCGTATATATATAAATTACGTTGAACTATTCACAGTCATTCACGAAAGCTTTACTGACTACGACCAAAAAATTAAAATAACAAAATTACACACCCATATCCACCAGTAAAAGCAAGGACTAGAGCTCCAACATACAAACGCAATCAGGTCTCTTTTGCCTGGCAGCAAGATGCAATGGTGTAGCTCTATTACCATCTCTAACATTCACAAATCTTGCGAAACCCCTGATCCAAAGGTAAATGCATGTGGGCAAGCAAATATTAAACAATCATCTGCGTTCAGTGATTCGTACCAGGAATCAATGACTGAAGTAGAATTTGCAGATGATAGAATAGCTTTCAAACAATTTGAATGTCCCTAATATGCAGCAATATTAGTAATCCAATTATATTTCCAATTCAAAGTTCAAACTCAGCAAACATATCAAAATACAAATAATTTATACTATATTTTAATTACTGGGTTTGCTTTCTCCCACTCTGAGGCATGCCACGTCATTTCTGGAATTCAACCGTCGGTAATAACTTTTCTCGCCCTCTTCTAATGCCCTTTTCGTTACTCTTCCTTATCCTGCATTTTCGTTTCTCCTTCGGCAAACCCTCCAGCTTCCGATCTTTCAACGCTAACCCTAATTTCAATTCCCTCATTGAATCATTCTCGCCTGATTTAATGGGTTTAGTTTTAAGACCGCAGAGAGCACCTCCTCAATTTTAAATTGAATGGTCGCCAATTTATTTTCTGACAATTCTTCCGCTTTGCCCTTTCTCTTGCTAACCCTAAATAGTCATTTGCGTTGATTTCTCAAATGTACTCTCTGAATCTTATCGTTGACCACTACTACTCATGCCCAACGCCAGTTCACTTGGAATCTGAAACCCTAGATTCACATGAATATTATTTATGTTCGCTTCTACCCATTGATTCGCCGTCAATTGAATTTCCAGAGTTACCTGCCATCGTCTTCGCTTCAGACCAGGTGATAATTTTTAGCTTTTAGGCTTTCAAAAAGGGAATTCTCTACCCTTTAATTAACATATTTGCCTTTGAAAGGTAGTTCAAAATTTTGTAATTTTGAGTTTTGGTTTTTTGCATGCTTAAAGTACTAATAAGTTTTAATTCTTGTTGTCTTGCATGGTAATGTTTGGTAGATATAATTCTACATGATCTTTAGAAACGTTATTTTCAATAAATCTGTGCTTCACTGTGACTTAAGTCAACTATTTTCTTACTTTATATTGTAGAAACTGATAGCTTGAAGTTGTTTCAAGGTTTTGCATGTTCTTTGGAGCAGTGTTTGTCTTTTAGATTCCGTATGAAGTAATTTCAAGGTTTTAATTTTATATTTTTTTCTACAGTCGGAATAAATTTAAACTGCATATTAGATATTGAATTGCAACAAGCAAAATTAAAGATAAATTTAATTCATTCTTAATTTCTGATTTAAATGTATTGTACTTTGTGCAAGCTGAAACCTTCTTTGTTTATTTTCCTTCCCTTTTTTTGGTATCTCAAGTTTTAGCTCCAGTTAAATTTTGTTATTACAAGGATTGATTTATGATCAAAATTGAATTTTAATGTCAGTTTTCAATGATTCAGCAAGATATAAAAGATAATTGATAACCATGCATCATTTCAAAAATATGTTGATATGGTAGTGACTTAATAAACCTTCAAAATAAAATCAGCTCATTTTTTCCTTTTATCTACATGATTCTTTACACGGATATTTGGTTTATCTTAGAGTTACTGGATGCAGTTAAACTTGGATTTTAATTATGTGAGGAATAATAATAAGTAAATAAGCTTTGGATAATAATTAAATAAAAACCTTTGCTCCTTAAAACAGTTAGTATGGTGATTTCACATTTATATGTCTTGCTAAGTACTGCAATGCTAATATTTACCTGACAATACTTATATAGATGATGACATATTAACTTGATTGTACCATAGTAACAGGGTATTATTTGAAACTGCATTTAATATTTGGGATGTTATTCTAGAATATGCAAAATTTATAATCATGTATAAAAAATTACCAGGCATTTGACTATACAAACATCGTTTCTTAGAGTTAGAGTGTGTATCTAGCTGAATAAAGCATAAATGTTTCTTATCTAATATATGAAACTATTATTGATAATAAGTTGCTTTGATGCACCTTTAATGGTGAAAACTGATTTTTAATATCAAAAAATTTCATTTCAGATGGTTGAAAGTTACTCTTCAAATCTGCAGTTTCGTGGGTACATCAACATATTGTACAAGGCTAGAGACAGGTTAGCATTAGCTAAATTAGTAATGTGGTCCTTTGTTATCTAAATTTATTTCCAGTTACTATTAGACAATATCCTTTAATATTTAGTAGATATTAGTAGTTGCTTATTTGAATTATTTGTTCAACTGCTTTCTTCAAGTTTCTTAATATTTATTACGACGGCAGTAAGAACTTCAGCAATTCAATAAAAAAAATTGATTGTATGAAGCATCTAAGCTACAATGTATTTGTAAAGAATTTTAAAGGAACACCAAATACCGTCGGTTACATTCTAATAATTGAAACATTGTCTCCTTGCATAATAGTTCAAGGAAATTTTCTTATAAAAGGTACACTTAAGCTTTCCTTCATAAATTAACCTTCTACCGTCTTTTTTTAATTTGCGAAGATTGCACATGATATCCTTTAAAATTTAATTTTGATGTATACTTGGTTGAATTATTTTATCATTTTCTACTTCTTAAAGATAATTTTTATATTACATTTTCTTAAAGATAAGTGCATTAAAAAACCAATATGAAATTGGAATTCATATTAACATTTTCTTAGTTTTTTTAAATATTGTTTAAAATATATGCACATATAGATATTGGAGACAATAATTATTGTGATTGGTGCTTAAACACGTTTATTATTTTTTTCTATTACAAATTTGAACGTGAGAGTTTCTTTACTATTTTTCCATTTAGATCGTACTTTCTAGACCCAAACCATTACAATATCGATGCAAAATTTTACTCATATTCATTAGTGGATATTTTATATCCCCTTTCAATTATAGATTTTATATAAAAGGAAATTTTGTCTAGCGTATATATGCCTTCCACTGCTTTTTTTTTTTTTTTTGTTAATTGAAGGCTCACAATCACGTTTTTTATATTCTTGAAAACTTCATCCGCCTCACTTGGCTTCTACTTTGTTAGTTCATACTTACTGGAGTTGTACACTACAAGAAAAATACCCTATTGCAACTAGCTATTTGCAACAGGCTTCAAATGATAGTTGCAGTAAATGATATTTAGCAACAGGCCTTTTGTTGATGTTGCAATAGGTAAGATTTAACAACAGGCTTATTCTTCCTGTTGCGAAAAGCATATTTTCCGCAACAACGATTTCGTGCCTGTTGCAAAAACATACTTTTAGCAACTGGACTTCCATTCCTGTTGCAGTAGGAATATTATTTGCAACTACACTTTCAAACTAGTTGCAAGAAATATATATTTAGCAACTGTCTTTACCAGTTGCGATAATTGTAATTTTTTTGCAAGTGGTAAAGCCTGTTGCGAATAACTTACTTTTGAAAATTATTTTTTCTTCAAGTAACATTCGGTTTTAATATAAGAAGTATAACCATAATAGTTTTATATATATATATATATGTATATATTTGAAAATTATATGATTAACATAATATATGTGTATATATTTGAAAATTATATGATTAACATAATATATATGAGTTATATTGTATGAAAATTATTTGAAAATTATATGATTAACATAATATTTATGAGTTATATTTATAAGTTATATTATATGAGTTATAATATTTGAAAATTATATGATTAGCATAATAGTTCCGAAATAACAAGTAATCAATAAAAATTAGTAAATAATGAGTTATATTTTAATAAGTAATTAGCATAATATTTATTAATGTATGATATTTGATAATCATAATTTAGTTCCCATATAATTTTAAAAGTTATTATTGTTTGATTTTAAAATAAGTATAAGTATGAGTTAATAAATTCCTATGCCATTAGTCACGCCGTCCAGGAGCACTAAAGCAACTCAATTTCAAAAGTATTATTGAATTTCCAAATGTCATCCGTCCAGGAGCACTCTACTGAGTAATAATGCGTTTAAGTTTTTAACCCTTCTATTTCGTGAAACTTTTATCAATCTATCTGTAACCCTAAAAGCTTTCCACTTCGTAACCCTAATTTGCGATCCCATGTTTCCTCCGTCTTCAATTGATCCTCCGCCATTCTACATCTTAGTCAATCGATCCGTCCAGGAGCTCTCATTTCGTGCCAACGTTCAATCTCCAGTCTCAATATCGATCCACTTCGTGTCGGCATTCTGGTATCAGGTAAAATTCAAACCCTACGGTTCCTTCGTTGTAAATGTTTGCTCGATTTCGATTAATCCCCATCCTGTTCAAATTTGTGATGAAACAAATTTAAGATTCAATTTTGTTTTACTGTAGAAGCTGTTAAATGTTGTAGGAAACACAGATTTAGGTATAAATGCTACTTGAATGTTTGTTTTACCATATTATTGATAAAAATGAGCTAACTATGGAGCTTAACCGGTAAATTTATATATGCCGGTAGATTTATGCAATCTATACATAAATATCAGAACCAGGAGAAAGCAAATTAGTGTACCCAAGCATCCAGCCAATTTTTTCCGCTCTGTTTCAACTCTGTTTCTGTTTCAGCCTTTTTTTTTTTGTAGTCGCACCGTGAAAGTAATATTGTGCAAATTGAAGATCGTCAAAATAGCAAAAGTCCCGAAAGTTTGCTTAAAAGGAAGTGCAAGCTATTGGGTTTGGGCAAGAACATAGTTACTTGTAGAAGGAACGATTGCAAGCACCGATCCGAATGCTTCGGTACACTTTATGAAACTTGTGCAGGACTTCTGGAAGGTATGGGTTAATAATGTGATATCGCCTTGATCTTAGTGTTCTGGGTAGTAAGTGGTTTTATTAAGAAAAATCGGAATTTGTACAGTTACTCATACCGTATTAGAATTCAATAATATATTCAGGATTAGTTTAAGACTATACATTAGCAAGCAAGAATATGAATATACATGTACAAAGAAGCACTTGTGATGTATGTGTAACATAATATTAACTGTGTTGAGGAAAAGCATGAATATGCAAGCAGTGATATTTATAGTAAAAGTAGAATCATTGTCATAATAAGATAGACTATTTTACTGATTTCCAACAGCACATTGATAAGCACATGGTTATAAGAAATGCTTATGTTAATGAGGTAACAAACAAATATAGTTTCAGATGATATTGATACTTAGCCTGGCCAACTTAAGGGATTACCACTGTTTGAAAATGTAGACTAGATATTCAACACATTTCAGATCGAACTTTCATAGGAATCCACAAGCGGGAAAGAAGATAAAGAAAATAAATTAAATAACTAAAATTCAATTTGATCTCCCAAATCAATTTCTAGCACACCTCTAGGAAAAAGAAAATCAATTTGAAAATCTGACAGTATTATCAATATTAGAACTGCATCAAATCTTCTGCAGCAACATGTTAGGAATTTTTTCAACCAAAATGAAATTAAAGTTGACTCTGGCATACCCTAAAAATTGTGTGCAAGCTGTATTGTTTTTGCTAGTTAAACTATTTATGGTTTTCAGGTATATTTTGTGATATTTTTCTTGTATCGCTCAACTTACATTATAAATCACTACACCAAACGCGTGAATTAGAAACACATGGTTTTTTTATAATGGAACGGTTGTTAGGTGTTTCTAGGACTGCAACCATTGTTTAGTGTTTCGTTTCTTAATTAGGTGTTTCTGTATTAGTTTCATCATTATTTAAAAAATTAATTAAATAATATCTACAATCTACTAATTATCCCTCGACCTGATGGCACAAAATAAAATAAAACCGTTCCCAATTTTAGAAATCGGCCACTTCTCTCCCATTCGAATTAGATCTTTCCCGTTTGATCTCCTTCGCTTTCGATTATTCTTTCTCGGTTCTCAAGCTTCCTTCTTCTCGTAAATGATTGTTTGAGCCTTGCTTTGGAAGTTTTCTCAATAGCCCTAATAAGGTGCTGCATCGTTTATTTCTAGTTCTATCGGATCTGCGTTCTTCGAGATAGTTAGGTGGCATCACTTCAATTCGCATTGTTTAGCTGGATTTTTTCTCTTAGATTAGAAACACGTAATTTATTTCTACTTTGATTTGCAGTTTTGATTTTTCAGATCTGGATCGAAGTCAAAACATGTACATTATTTTTTAAACACAGCAAAGGTACCAGTGATTTAGGGAAGAAATCAGAAAAAGGAGGAGGAAAATCATTTATTCATGCTGTGACGAGCTTTCCGAGTTCTCCTACAACTTTGAGTGGCCATAACAGGATAGAGACGCTGCATCAAAGTTTGGATTATATTATTACTATAACCGATAGAGATGCGGAAGCTACATAGATAAAGTAATTCTAATTTCTGGTTTGTTTTGAATTTGATAGTTTTATTTCTTCATGATTGTTTGATATTATCCATTTGTCATAGAGAGTGGGTGGAATATTGATATTAGCTCCAGGTTATTTTCCTGCTGTGTAGCTAGTGGCATATGCATAGCCGATGAAGTACGATCGAAACCTGCATGCACATTTGTGGGATCTGATATTGCGACAACGAAAAAGGTAAATTTGAACTTAAATTCACTCTAATGATCATGGTACTATATAATATTAATACATTTCAGCTTTAAAGGCCTGGTACTGTTTGTAGACACAAGCCATAATAATGTTATGCTTGTATGCTCAAATAAATGACATTAACAAAATAGGCATTATTATACAAACTTTGCTTGATTCTAAAGAGGATATCATGCAAAACTAGTTTGGTCCAATCAAGATTAGCACACAAAACTCGTTTGGATCAAGCTAAAAATTTACATGAATCTAATTTTACTAGTGTGAACCCGTGCTTCGCACACGGGTATTGCGTTTATTTGTAGTTATTGAATGCTCCGAAACAAATTTGTGGGAGAAAGATCTAAAAGGGGAAAGTGTACTTATCGGTAGTAAGGGAAAAGGAAATGTAGAAAGTGGATGCACTAAGTAGTAAAAGGAACATGCTCTGCATAAATAACAAATCAAGAAGCATAAACCATACTAAATTAATATTTTAAAATTTTGAACAAATCAAACTGGTAATATTACGTTTAATTAGTTTGTCAATTTTATTTTCAAACGAATTAGATCTTCTGGTTACTGATACAACATAAGTCCAAAAAAATTAAATGATAGCGTTACCATTAGGAAAATTTATTTTAAATTTGGTTTAATTGGTTGATTCGCTTGTCAAGTATTCAAAACCAACAAACAAAATAAAAAGATGATAAAAGCGTCGAAACCAACTGAATAACAAACAAATCAGAAAACAACTATAAAAACTAACGGCTTTGATTGATTTATTAAATTTTAGCTAATAAGTGCTCATCCGTGTAAAGGACATTAAAAAATAACATTTACAGTTTTTGTCTATATTGATGTTATCCCCACATTATAAAGAAATTGCGCAAGTTTTGAGATTTGGTTATTTACTTCCCAGTGAGGATATATAAATTACACATTCAAAATGAAAGCACATGCAAGAACTAAGAAAAGATCAGTAGGCCCCCAAAAATAAAATACTTCAACAACATTGTCTTTGCTCGATGCATCTTTTGTACTTATATATACTTGTATATACTGACTAACATACGCATGTTTGTGCTTCTTCTTTATTGATGTTGTATGATGCTTTTGAGGTTGATACATGATGTCACACTCTTTTTCGTTCAAATCGGTCATGCTTGTCGATGTTTATGAAAATATTTTTAGTATGTATCGTTTTAGTTTGCTACAGTCGTATGCATTGTTAATTTTGATCACAAATATTTATGTTTAATTCTTCCTATAAGAAATAATATAGACATATATATGAGACAGTTTGTCTCAGGTTCCGGTTAAGTTTCGAAATATAAGAAAACTCCCTGTTTAAATTTTTTATAAATTAGGTCTCTACTTTTCGAAAATCATCAAAAATCGAAAAAAAAGTATATATTTACCAAACTTCAAAAATTAATTCAACACACAGTCACATCGTATTCACGCAATTCAAAAACAAAAAAATAAAAAATATACATGCTTCGAAATTTTTCTGCAATTTTCCGTTTAATTGCTAACATTGCAGCAATTATATCAACAAAATTGCAAAATTTCATGCAACTTTTGCTGATTTGCATGAAAAATTCAAACTCAATTCCTATACATACTAATGCATTCAAGTATTGCAGGAAAATCAACAACAATACAATAAAAATTGTATGCGTATTAAAAATATTTCATCTTCAGTAAATTGCTGCGAATGATGCAATTATTTGCAATATTTTCAGATACATCAGCAACTTTTTCATTTATTTACATCAACTGTAAAATAGTTGCTGATATATCAGCAACTATATATAAATAATTGCTGATATATCAGCAATTGTTCATCGGCCTTTTAACACATGCATGTACAGCGTGAATAATTGCGTAAATGTCTGCAATTATTCACAAAAATCGCTGATACTTCATCTTTTTTTGTACACATTTTTTTTGTGAATATTCACAATTTTATTTAAAAAAAATTATAGAGCAGCAAAAAAAAAAACACACGTTGCTGCAGGAAATAGAGACTCGCTTTACATATAAGTTTACACTGGATCCGCAGTGAAATAAAGTTGAAAAGAAGGATGCGCACCTAATTTCCACTATATATATTTTGTGATTTGGCTTATGACTCCATTTGTATACTCATTGTGAGCGATTATTTGAACACAAACGTTTAACATAAATTAGGAGACACAAAATCTCAGCCACGTATTTAATTTGTTTTTATATGAGAGGTGCAAATCATGCGGTAATCTAATGATAAATTTTGTGCTAAATTTTTATGTCATAGACTTTCCTCTTACATTAATGTTATAAATGTGGTTTTTTGAATTGCTATGATAAATTAGTAGAATTGAAAATTGTAAACTTTGAATGTTATGGCAGTAAAAATGTACAATAAAATGATTTTTACAGCATTCTAACTATGTGGTGAAAGAAATAATTGTTATAGCTTTGGTATACTATAGCGCACACACATAGAAATAAATCATGTGCAAAAATATTTAATGAGGAAAAACAACAATTTGCAATTTAAGTGTAGATTGAAACTTTCTACTAAAATAGGACCGAATCTGCACATTTCAAATGTGCTATTTTCTGAGGACAAAATTATGTAAGTGAAAATAGTTTAGTGGCATAAATTCTTTGTTGAAGATTTGCATGGAGTTTTAGAGATGTTAACACGTATGATTTTAAGTTAACAACAGTGACAATATCCGGTAAAATTTATTATAATATAATGCACGGATGGTTTTCGACATAATTTGGATCACTAATCGTTGAATAATGGCTAGTAGGTGATGATAACTGCTACTGTTGCACAAAATTATAATGAAAAGATAAAAATTTATATAAAATTATTTACAGATAAACCATTCCAAGCAGAAAGAACAGTCAATTCTAGTTTTGACCATCTTTGATAATTGTCAGATCCCCTTATATTATCATAGATGATTAAATTGATAAACGTAGCCTTGGTAACAATTGCGGTTTTGACCATCTTGAACCTAATAGCTGATCATGCAATATAAATAATGGTTTGTTGACATTATTGTTTTGGTATAATTAATTATTTCAGATAATGCGACGACCATAAGATTCGTTAAATGTAAGAAATCAGGGATTCATGCTGTGTCATATTTATCAAAATATTGCATTATAAGGTTAAACATAAAATCATATCCAGAAGCTTCAAGTATGATGGACAACATCAAACTTGTCCAAGTAGGCATGCTTCCTGAGACAACAAAATACAAAACTAAAAACCGAACCCACCATACACACGAAACATCAATCGCCAGCAAAATATAGACAGCAGTAAACTGAACATGCAGCAGCTTAAAGAGAACACAAAAAGTCAAAAATTCAAATACACCATGATTTTTATTTATTTCAAAGGAAAAATACAACATAACCATCCAAAGGAAAAACACAATATAACGCTAACATAATACAAAAATCAAAGGTAACTCAGAACTGCATTGAACAATGAATCAGCTTTCAAAATAGAGGATTCATTCTGAATGCAACACAACCCATATATAGCATATGCATTAGATTCAGCAATGGCTCTGCTTCCAGTTTTATATAACCTTGCTTCCAGAATTCGTCTTCAACTTCTATTGCTAAATGTACTTCCGAAAGTTGGATATTTTGCCTTGCCAAAAGTTGAATATTTTCCTGGTACACCGATGAAAATCTTGTCTCTGTGCAAAAAATATAACAAAGCCTATCCATTTAGCTTAAAACATAACAATATTAAATAATGAAATCAATTTATAATTTCTTTTGCATATCATTTACAATTTTTAGCTATACAGATATGAGTCTTATGACAGTTCTTTTTTTTATTTTAAATTCTATATAGCTAAAAATATATGGTTATAGATTGTGTCATGCTCATAACTATTGAAGTCGTAGAGTTACAACTGTCGGTTATCATCTGAATGAGCACAGAAATAAGTACATTTTATTAGAAAAAACTGGAATTAAAGCAATAAATGCTGTAGCATACATCATGTTATATTTACCTTGAGTAAAGGCTTTATCTGGAGCACTTTCATTCCTGATTATTGTCTAAGTTACACGCTGCATTAAATTCTTTAATGTGTAGGTGAAGCAACAACTTTATTTAATTCCATGCGAGTTAAAACTTAATATCCTTGAAACCATGATGTCACAGCCCCTTGCTCTGTTATAAAACGGACTATTGATGAAGAACCAAAACCATACGTTTCTCAGATTTCAGATTAGTAAACAATACTCTTTGTAAGGTATAAAACAGTTCAGGATTTAATCCCGATAAGCATAGATCAAAAGTCAGAATTTTCTTTCATTTCCGTAATCTTTTTTTAGCTTTAGTGAAAACAGAAGAAATAAAATAAAAGCAACCGAATAAGGAACAATTTATCTACCTGTATAGTGATCCAGTGTTTGAAAAATCATTTTATATTAAAAACTTTAATCAACGATGGGATATATTAAATTATAATCAAAGTATATACCTAAACTCTAATTTTGTTCAGGTTTCCAATTTTAACCAAATGCTCAAGTCCTTCTAATGGAAATATTGGTTGCTTCTTAGTTACATTTTTGTTCACGCAAAACTCAGTTTGTATGTGTGTTCCGAAGGAAATATGTTGAAAATAATGTACCTTATTTTGAAGTATGAGTGAATAAAAGCTTCAAAAAGAGTTTCTAAATGTTGGAAAACAAAATTTAAATAGCAAGATAACATAATAACATATTAACATTTTGAATAACATGACAATCAAATATTACATTATACTACGTTATGTATGAAATTTAAGAAAGATGTACAATTCGGTGCTATGTGAGAAATCTATTAAATAAATTAATAAAGAATAAATTCATTTCTTCGGGTTGTTGCTCTAACTTGAGTGTCATAATTGAATATTTGTTTTCTCATAAAGATTGTTTTTCCTTAAAGATATTATTGTCCCGTTGAATATTACTTGATGGCGTGATCAATCTAGCAACCTGGTATAAAAATGAAAACTTATGGCCATCCATCTCACATGTATAGGATCAGCGACAACGAAGGTTGCATTTACATACAATAAAGATTTTAATTTTTATAGGTTTTACACTTTGGATGTATTATATAATGATTTTTTTTATAAAAAAAAAAATGAACTTCCCAATTTATGTTATATAATGGTTTAGACCAACTTTGAGAAAACAGGAAAATAGATCGAATTGAACATACTTCCAAAGCAAACTTTGCATATCTTATGTTAACCATGACAAATGGCTTGCTTCATAATAAGAAGTCCATTGCTTCATATATTTTGTTCTTTGTTCATGATGCTAATGAGAAATAAGGACAACCCCAAGCAAAAGGGGAAGAAATGCACCTGTAATATAGATGTTAACAGACAAATCCATCCAATAATAAGTACAGAAGCTACCAAAAAGTTATACGGTTGATCAGAATAGCAAAATGTCAATAAGAATCATAACAGCGAATACAACTACCGATTACTGTCATAATTATTCTTTGGATGTACTTTCCGACAGTTTCTCAATTGACACAAACTTAGCATCATAGAATAAAAATAACTTCTAACTTTTTAAGCAATTACTATAATATTAACATAAGTGGTACCAAAACATGATATGAATCTTTAAATGCATCTTGTTTAACACATATATTCATAAAATTTCAAGCCACAAAAGAAATTATAGGAAACGTATTTATAGCTTATGAAAACCAAAGATGGTCGTTTAATATAGAGGATATATCATCTTAAATCAATATTAATTTGCATTTTTATATCTAACAGAGTCATGATTATTTCTTGCTGATATTAACCACAAAACATTTACCAATTAAGCAGAGAGTGAATAGGAAACTGTAGCCATATGTCTCACACCTTGAAGGAAATGAAATAAATAAATACCTATTTTCGTTGTAACTGCTAATTTATTGTTTGCGTCGGACTTACCCACACAATATGCCTATAGAAGCAATTCATACTTTGAATATCTGGACACCCTCTTCAATCAAATAAGTATATGTAATTATTTTCAATATGTGTACAAACCCAAAAGATGCATTCAGATAACTAATACCATGAAAAACCTCAAAAAATGGACATTTCAGTCTGATTACTTAGGGCATCAGGAAGATTTTAACAGGGGTGCGACATCTAAATAGTTAGTGTCTTCTTTATGTTGTTATACAAATCCTAATACCTTCTCCATCAACTTCCATTTCAATTCTTCATTCTATTAAACCCAGACCTGCTAATCTGCAATTCAAATAACTTTTAGGCATTAAATCTTGAAAAAAGATTCAATAATGAATGTTACGTGCAATATCAGAAGGTTAGAATGCTAAAACCCATAAATGTGTTCCCGATAATATATGGTAAGTTAATCAAATACACTGTTTCTCACTAAGATTGAGCATTAATCATACTTGTTTCATAAGAAATGTTAACTGTATAAGTTTTTTGTAAATGAAACTTTTATTAAAAGATTTATGTCTTGGAATTTATAACATGTTCAGTTTACTTGCACATATCATGGCATAAAATAGTAGTAATTATATTTAAAAGAAAGCATCGTAATTCTATCACCAAACAAAATCCCAACATATGTCAACCAATTGACCTACACATTCCTACTTAAGCCATCACCATCTAGATACACCTACTAACTTAATGGACCGAACTAAAATATGATACTCTTTGAACTATTTTTAAGTTCAGGTTTAAAAAACTGTAAAAGAGATAATATTCAATAGTTCGTTCTCCAACTCATACGGATGGAACATTGTTGTGAAAATGGGATATCTACCCTACAGTATGCATCAAAGCTTATAGGCAAGTCGTCAACAACATTGAGTGAAGTGTAATTTACTTTAAATTTGGAATACAAAGTGATACTCATTATACTATATGCCATCTATTTTTTTAAGAATGTATAGTTAACTAATGAAATGTAGTGGGGGAAAAAAATGAAGCAATGACATAAACTAAAGCGCCAGCATATTGGAATTCAAATTTAAGGTTTCCAAGAAAACATTAAAAAAACACTTTAGACAATTGTATCATCTTAATGAGATCCAACATGAAACTAAAGAGACGTCAAATATTGAAAAAATAACGACAACAAACCTACAATGTCTCGTACACCAAGAAATATAATTGTAGATCCAAAACGTCTCCACCTTCATGTTCCCTACTTCTACATTTGCATATGCATGTAGACCAATAAAAGCATTAGATTATCTATGATTCAGTAATACTCTAAAGGTACAAATTTAGAATGTTCGCGAAACAAAAGAAAAATCATCATGTTTATAATTGCCAGACTTTGCACTTGAATGCCTCGCACTCAACATGATCTTTTTATTCAGTTTATATTATAGTAATTTGTTTACATAAAATTCTAACTTCATGTTATCATAAACATAAGAGTGGCTATTGCAGATAAGACTGTCATTTTCTGATAAGAACAAAGTCTGTTATACTTTATGAGCAGAATATTATCATATTTGAATTTGCAGAAGAAAATGAGTTGGTTTGTTTTTAAAAAAAGAATGAAACTGCTATATTTTACACATTGGGCTCTATTAGACTTGATGTATATGTACATATATACATACACACACACACACACACACACATATATATATATGTATGTATACATATATATACACACACACACGTGTGTGTGCCAACTCATCAAGTGAATATTAAATAAAGGCACTAACTGAATGCACTAATCATGCAAGATGCCAACTTGTGACCCAAGTCATGATAAATGATTGATTGATCTACAATGAACATAATTGTAATTGTACACATCTTAGAACAACTTGAAGTATTCTACCCTACAACCTTAATAAATGGATCACTAAGCTATACTATACTGCACAAAAGCAAAGAAACATACCAAGAGACAACATCATTTCAAATCATAAGAGAAGACTATATCCCCATATCCAACAAACAAAAGCTTGAACTCGAAAACATATGTTCTTTCAAATATTTATGTTTTGTGTGTGCAACATAAATGGATGTAAGACTTGCGCAAAATCTAATGGATAAACTTGCGCAAAATCTAAAGGATAAACCTGCGCAAAATCTTCCTTGTTGAATAACATATCTTTTTTGACAATATGTGTACAAAACCACCCTAGTAACAATGTAACATATTCATGTTAATGCATCTCATTTGGCTGTAATATATCACCAGTCACACACTTGTCCCACTTCCTATTATCAATTCCTCATGGAACTTTATCTGCAAAGAAACTCAGCAAAAGGAAACTCATTTCCTCACAACCATTGGCATGAAGCTGAGATCTTACCGTTAAGTGATGGCCATGGCATAAGTTTGTTCTATCAGCATCATTTTTGGGAACAAATTTTTTAAGTAAAATGATCGCCTAGTACAAAGAACAATGCTCCAACAAAGGCTTTGAACCCAGTGGATTAAAAATCAAAAATACAAATATAGTTAAAGCAAAACATGAATAAGCCGAGAATAGAAAGCATGAAACAGAATAATATTGGAAAGCCATATTATCATAGCTGCTTTGAATTTATGTTCAGGTCAGGTAATAAACATAATCCTGATAACTTAGTTTCTCATCATTAAAATACAAAAAGTATTGTAATTTATATCAAAAAAACATGCTAAATTTTATAAATAACATAGAAAAAAACATGAAACCATAATCGTATTTATATCATTATTTAAATAATTCTTCAAAAAACTATAATATTATGGAAAACATACATAGAGGTCGGTTGGAAAGCAAGTTATATTAGGCTAGGGCTAGAGTTGTAAATTCATGCAGCGATTAAATGGGTAGGACTTCTCGATTCGTGCCACAACTATAATCGTCATCTTGCCCTACCTAGCCGAAGCCATATTAGAAAGAATCTAGAATTCACGGTTTTGTTTCTATCAATTGCCAAAATATTGTCTTCACTCCCTTTTACATTCTTGCAAACACGACAATTTCTGTAAAACAACAAAACTGTTATTTGTTATAAAATTGTTGTTGTCAAATTCTTAACAAAATTGTTATTTATGCAACAGTGAGGTAATATACATTATACAATATATACCCAAGGCAGTGCCCTACGGTTTATGGACACAAATTTTTTAACATATTGTGCCCTTCGTTCTGTCTCTGAAAATAAGCATTTCAATTTTAGCAGTTTACTTATTTGAGTTGATCAAAGCTATAATTACTAAGTAAATATATATTTTAATCAATAAAATATGTGGATATTGTTCTTATATAATATAGGTTAAAAGTAAACAGAATGTGGCTATTAAAACGTAAGTTTGTTCGATTATTGTAAAGTTGAATATATCCACCACTTGTTAGTCATTATCTTCTCCTTTCCAAGTTTGCATCAACATCTCAGGATTAAAGTATATGGTTGAATTTTGATCATTCTAAGCTGTCCATTAAACAAATCTACATGAAAACTAATTTTTAATTGAATCAAAACATGTAAACCTTTTGATTATAAATTTTTAATTTTGATCATTCTAATCAGGTTTTCTATACCTAATCATGTTATTGTGATACAAAAGCACAAACAGTGAAACACAAAAGCGACATCTAATGCATAAAGCCTAAACTTAACTGTGAAAAATTTGTAGATATAAACACTCAAAAAGAAAAAATGATCCAAAACTAAATGAATGTCAACGTCATCATACAAAGACAAATTGGGAGAGTTCGACAACAACAAAACATTTACTATATTTCGATTATGGATATAGTAGTTGCAAGTTAAAAAATATATTAAATTTAGTTGTAAACATGTTAATCGGTAATTGTAGTTGAATAATTTTTCTACTTAAATCCAAAAATATTTTCATAGCATAATCAATAACAAATATGATTAAATGGCTTGTTTTTTTTTCAGTAAACAAAATTTTGGTACGAAGGATATATAGTTTATGTTTTTGCTGTGTGTGTACACGCAGGACATACTATATAACAAATATAGTTTATATCTAAAATACATTACCTTCAGTATATTATCGTGTAATAGGAAGTGAAATTAACCGTCCACGCGTCTTTCAGAATCGCAATGAGGCTCTCTTTTACATAACAGATGATTCAATGATGATAACTTCCAGCTGCGACACGTTAAGCATAATGAAGAAACGATGAAAACTTAAATTCTTCCATTTAAGAAAATAGCTAGGCCTCGGGTCTGGGAAAATAGCTAGGCCTCGGGTCTGGGCAAATAACATAATAACAGAAAACATGAATGAATGGAAAACTGAAACAAACAGGGAAAGATGCAAAATTAAGTGACTAAAGACGTTATAGATAAACATATGAACAAAACTGAATAATACATAATATACAAAAGCCATCTATAGTTAGAGTCCAATGTCATCTATAAATGAGTCATACTGAAATTCAATTAAGAGAAAATATAATATTCGTCAATTTAAAAAAGGTCAAGTTTGATGAGATGGAGTGCTATAAAAATATATCAGTAAATGCAAAGCATGCTTCCCATGTGTCTGAATTCCGCAAAGGAATCAACCACGGACCACGACGGATTTAAATTGAAATAATTGCAATAAATGGTGTTAAAACATAATTTTAATTCGATCGACGAAGAAGATTAACGCATAAAATTAAACGAATTTCAACAATGAAAAGAAATGGATGAAAGATAAGGATTCAAAAATTACCTGAAAATCAAGTATTGCTCCATAAATAGGGATTAATTCGGGGGCGAGCGATGTAGATTCTTCTGGGTTTGCCGAGTAGGCGTGATAAAAGGCGGGCTAGACCAAATCATCATCGCCCAACAGTGTACTTCGTTGATCGCCACTTGGTATTGTGTTGGATTGACGCAACCCGAAACACACAAAATTAAATTTAGGGTTACTGTGCCAACGGGAGTGAAAAGGAAATAGAAATCATACGCTTGCGATGGTTTAGTGTATGAACATCTGTGGTGGAATGGTATTGAAACTCGCTGGAATGCTTGACATTTTGGGCGGATCTAGGGTTTATAGCGGAGGAGGGATGAGGCTCCAGGTGAAAACGAAGCAAAGTCGCAAAGAAAGAAACGCTGAAAGGTGAGTTGGTAGGAGGAAAAAAGAGACGGTTCAGTCAACATCACAGGTGTCATGCTATAATGCATTCTTTTAAAGATTGAAGGCGGCTTGTGAGCCATCTAAAAGCAACTCAGCTTTAATAGTATAGTATAGATTAGAGCTTTGTTCTCATACTTCTTGTTGCTTTTGAACATGGTTTGTTGTATTTTGTAAATGTAGGCAATTTGAAGTGCTAAAACTGAACAAAATAACGGGGAGTGTAAGGAAATATAGTATTCAGTTTTATAACATAGTAACATGGTGAGCGTCAGGCTTCTGGTTGTTAGGAGAGAAAAGTAGCGTAATGATAATGTAATAATAAAAAAAGCGAAAACGTATAAGACGTGAAATGGGCAATGGTCCAGTCATGATATCACCGTATAGTAACAAGCAAGACTCCATTTTGTATACATTCTTATACCATGTGCTATCATTTGACTACCACACATCTAATAATATTACAATTTCTAAATTATATTAACATCATGTATCATTATTGCATATATCTAAATTCCAACTGGATGACAAACTAAATTCAGCCATATTTTGACTTTCTAGTTCGTATCGAAGACAAAAAATAGACAAAATTTTGGTGGCACACAACCTTCACCCTCAGATTGCCTTTCGATTTCCATTCCGCACGTAAAGAAAAACTAATTCAAAGACTTGAATTTTGTGTCTTCCAATTTATGTTTAGTTTTTGCTTTTATACAGAGGCAAAACATACAAAAATTACTACGTACATATGGTCTCTATCTTTTTTTTAAGAGATGCTTAGCTATGAATTCATCTATCATGAAAGGAACATACAAATACAACAAATCTTTAATTTAACTATATAAATTAACAACATCACTGGGCTGTGAATTAAGAACTTCACTGTCATGTGCATTATATATATTTCCTCGATTCATCACGTCTTCATGAAAATGAAAATATGTATTCTCTTTCCATTAAAAAATGAGAACCAGCAAAACTTCAACTGATTTTATTTAATTTTCCTCTGTGTAAATGACTAGCAAGATGAATAAAATTTGTAGAGTAGAATTATTTGACATGAAATTTTATTGACAGGATTATTTGACACATCCGGGAATTATTTGACATGAATTTTTTTTAATTTTGAATAATTAAACCATGAATTTGAAATGTAAGTTCCAGAAGCAAGCTTTAACATTCTACTTAATAAATATTCATGTAATAAAATTTAATCAATAGTCAAAGGTTGAGAAGAGAGGATGCAAACAGTAGTAATAGTAGAGATATGTACGATGTGGATGGAGTTCTCGATGCAAATAATTTTGTTTCATCGGAAACCTTAAAAGTCTTTGGTAACTGCTACTCCTGATAAAGCTAGGAAAAACCAAAGAGAATAAGAACCCATGGTAGTTTTATGATTGTTGACAGAGAGGCTTCAGTGCCTCAAAATAATCATCTACTGGAGGAATCAAGAAGCAATATTTCTGACATGAATATCACTGATACAGCAGTAATGAACTAGCTAGTGGAAAACACTAACATGGAGAACTATATAAACCCTTCTTTGATCCCTCATTAAAATTATTATATAGAAACCTATCCTAGCAATACCAGTAATTTGCTGACCATCTCTCAAGCTGATCAGTCGTTACTGTTCCCTAATGTAACGAGACCCATTTTGGTGGTATACTAATGCAGGTAGGGTATGGGATTCATCATAGCAATATGGGGCAGTTACCTCAGCCTATTCTGGACCATCATATGAGGGTGGAGGGCAATGATAATGTTATTGGTAACGACCTGCATGATATCGATGAGCATGGTCTGGAAATGAATGGAAATGGAAGTTCAGGTTCAACTGATGGAAATAACCATCATTTAGTTGAAGGTTCGTTCTAGAATGATTTGAATCACATATCGAGCAGTCCGTTTGATAGCTTGTCTTTCAGTTCCGGTGAGTTTCGGAGTCCTTTAGGCGATATTGATGATTACTTTGTCGATGAAAATGATTAGTGGGATATTTGGGAACATAAGTGAGTGTTATAGTTTATATGTATAGTGAAATGATGCTATTTTTCCTGAGCTGTTTCTTTTATTTACACTTTGTATGCTTCAGGGGAATCCTATTTTAATGTGAAGCTACTTGCACATTTGGCTGGGATATGAAGTCATCAATCGATAACTGGTAAATTGCATGTACTTGACGACTGTTGTTCATTTATTATGGGTTTTGATGTTCAAAGGTCGTACTGATTAAGTAGACTAGGTAGTTTGAGGAACCTTTTTTTCTAATAAGGAAAAAAGAAAAAAAAACTGAATTAAACATGAAGGAGTTGGCATAGAATCAAGAATGATTAAAAGAATTGATTTAAAATCTTATCCTTTTCTACAGATAAAAGATACAGTTTCATTAAATAATGTTGTATATGTGACCTTATATGATGAAATGGCTATAAAGATAAATGAATAAGCAACATTACGAGATTGAAGAAAATTGTGTACAAGAAAACATAAATATGGAGTCTTGTATTTAAAATTAGCATTCTGTGCTTGTGCACCCCATGCATGAGACATGGGTACATTAAATGTTAAACCATGGAGGTCATATGGAGTTAAGTATTTGGTTTTAGTAATATGACTGATGTTACAGAATAATTGATTTAAATTCTGTCACTATATATATCTTTTGTGCACAAAGAAGCCCATGGCAAAACAATGTTATTTTTCAAACAGTCGGTTATTTTGGACCTGCTTTGGCTTTAGCTGAGGTGCATGTTGTGGAGGGACGGAATAAAGAAGCAGTTTCTTTACTTGGGAGGTATCTTAAAGACT
The DNA here is from genome assembly GCA_030737875.1 of Allium sativum. Lineage (NCBI taxonomy): Eukaryota > Viridiplantae > Streptophyta > Magnoliopsida > Asparagales > Amaryllidaceae > Allium > Allium sativum. Next base: position 1,043,681,103 of record CM060913.1, read on the forward strand.
GGGTTGATGATTCTCTTCACATAAAACTTGCTCAAGTTTTTGCAGCTACAAATGTGCTATTAGAGGCTTCATCACATTATCAACCTGCATTAAGGTCCAGTACATTTCTTTCTTCCTTGGTTCATTTAGAGTACTTGATTCTTTTTCAATCTAATTCGGGTTTCATTTAATTTGAAACTGTATGCATTTTTTGTCCTTTGAGCAGGATCATCTCGTGGCGCAAACTTACAGTGGCAGGTTCGAATGAAGATCGCACTATACATAGCAAGGTCCTTAATCAATACTAATTGGTCTTCATATTTTGCATTGAAGTTAAATTATATATATATAGTTCCTTTTTCTTGTTACAGAGGATTAGAGCATCTACATGAGCATTGCAGTCCTCCTATGATGTGTAGATCTTTAGATTCTAGTAAAATTCTTCTTGATTCAAATTTCAATGCAAAGGTGCTTTGGCAGTATTTTTGGAAAAATTATACATTGCTATTATTAACTCATGTCGCATTTATGAGCAACTTTTTTCGTCCATATAAATTTCTGATTTTGGCCATGCTCTCACAAATGTAGGCTCAAATGAACATATAACAAATTTTTCTGAATTTGAAGGATACATGGCCCCTGAATATTTCTTAAATGGTATGTGAATTCTAAATTGAACTTCGGAGTATATATTTACTACATTGGACATCTGTTTCTATGTCACTATTTTTCTTGAGTAAAAGTAACCGTCAAAAGTAATGTGCATGCATTTGGGAATATTCTTTTTGAACTTCTGTTGGGGAAGAAACCATTCACAGGGACTCGATGTCATTATACTATAACTTGGGTATGCATTGCTAATAGTTTCATTTCACCATATAATATAAATATAAACATTTGATCGTGTATAATTCTAATTCTCAATTTTATTTGAAATACTAAGCCTCAGCTAACTGATATGCTCATAAACTTCACTACTAATTTAAGCACTCATATCGGATCTAATTTCAAAATAAGCTGAAATAACCTGAATGATTGCATGTGTTTTAAGCTATTACTATGATATGCTCGTCTAGACGTAAAGAAGATAAATAGCAAAACCTTGGACTTCAATAAGGACAATAGAATCAATGAAAATGATTCAGAGGTGAAGAGAGATGGCATGAAGCCAGGTTTGACATAAACTTTAATGTTAGTTTAAGCAATTAATATCAGATCTAACTTCAGAATAAGCTGAAATAACCTGAATGATTTTGTCTCATAGGTAAGCCATTTCATAAATATGTGTAGTAATAATTTCACTACACGTGTATTAATAACTGATATTCATATAACTGCTTGCATACAGGCAAGCCATTTCACAAATATGTCACTGACTCATAGTCTTGTTTTGTTATTCAAATATGTCAAATAACAGAAGCAAGAAGAGCTAAGAGAGAGTTGCACAAAACTAAAGGACAAACCACAAAATGCTAGGAAGGCTGCTGCAGTTTCTGGAACTTCTTCTGTTCATCTTGCCTGGCGTCTGAAAGATTATATTTTTGGTTGAAATCGGTAATTCTATGAGTGAGTACCATTCTATGTAACTTGACATTAATACTATTAAGCTATTATAAAAATAATGCCATGTATTTCCATAATTCACTGGTTGAGTTAACAGTATTTTTTGGTAGCAGTTGAATTAACTTTTCATAATAACTTTCAAGTTGAAACATAATTTTTACTGTGTTATATAAAATTATTATGAAAAATATGTTATATTAAAGTGTATAACATAATTAACGTATTAAAACAACTGCTAAGTCAGTGTTTATCAACCGGTGAGTTGATAACAACATACAAGTAATGCAGAAGTGCATTTGTTGCGATATAATTAAAATGCAGAAGTGCATTTAGTAACAAAATATAATTAAAATGCAGAAGTGCATTCGTTGCGAACATCATAGGATTGTAAAACATGATGACCTCCATGCATGGCGTGTAGTTACCGAATTGAATACGATCGTGTGAAATATCATAGCCAATGTCTAGTGGAAAAGATATTTGTTAATTAGTGAACTTGGTTACCAACATGTGAATTTAAAGGTAGGATCCCACGAATTTAAACATATTAATAAGATGCGAGACACATATCAACTTTCAGAGCTGCTTTCACTATTTGCGTTAAAATTAGAATTTTAATGTGTACTGTATTGCTTTTGGAAGGTATGGGTTAACGTAGCCGTGGATCCTGAAGTTATTCTACTGAGGCCTAATTCGGAGATAAACACCATTAAAGAGGCCGTTGGAACAACCGTGGCGTGGCACAAAGACTTCATTTCACTAGAGTAATATGTGCTGCTTAGCTTTTAGATGTTATGTTATGCTATATTTTGGAATTGTTGGTACGGTGTAACGGTATGTAGTTATATTATGTATGGATCGCGTTTGTTACTATGCTAATTTTGGAATGTAACTTCAACTAATCTTTTGGAATGTTCTAAAGTTATTGAATCTATTGTTTTGTCAATGTCTTTTCGAATGCACATGTATTTATTTGTAATGTCTTATCGTTATTACAGTAAATTATCGAATTTAGATATTGATGAATTGAATGTAGCATCTGCAACTGTCAGTTGCAGTTGAGTCATTAGCAACAGTAAATAGTAGTTGTAATTGAACTTATTGCAACGGTCAAAAACAGTTGTGGTATCACTATCTGTTAAAAATTAAAATTACCTATTGCAACGGTTATTAGCTGTTGTAATTTGACTTACTGCAACTGTCAAAAATAGTTGTGGTATCTTGTTTGTTGATAACTAATATGGACTATACAACGGTCATTTGTTGTTGCAAAAGGAGATATTGCAACAACAAAAGTCCGTTGCAAAAAGGTATACCGCAACATCTTATTACAACGGGCAAAACCTGTTGCAGACCTTTGGCAACTTCGGCTATACCAACAGGCGCTGGCCTGTTGCAATAGGCCTACTGCAACAGATTTTGCATGTTGCGATAACAGGCAAAATCTGTTGCAGTAGGCCTATTGCAACAGGTCAGCGCCTGTTGGTATAGCCGAAGTTGCCAAAGGTCTGCAACAGGTTTTGCCCGTTGCAATAAGATGTTGCGGTATACCTTTTTGCAACGGACTTTTGTTGTTGCAATATCTCCTTTTGCAACAACAAATGACCGTTGTATAGTCCATATTAGTTATCAACAAACAAGATACCACAACTATTTTTGACAGTTGCAGTAAGTCAAATTACAACAGCTAATAACCGTTGCAATAGGTAATTTTAATTTTTAACAGATAGTGATACCACAACTGTTTTTGACCGTTGCAATAAGTTCAATTACAACTACTATTTACTGTTGCTAATGACTCAACTGCAACTGACAGTTGCAGATGCTACATTCAATTCATCAATATCTAAATTCGATAATTTACTGTAATAACGATAAGACATTACAAATAAATACACGTGCATTCGAAAAGACATTGACAAAACAATAGATTCAATAACTTTAGAACATTCCAAAAGATTAGTTGAAGTTACATTCCAAAATTAGCATAGTAACAAACGCGATCCATACATAATATAACTACATACCGTTACACCGTACCAACAATTCCAAAATATAGCATAACATAACATCTAAAAGCTAAGCAGCACATATTACTCTAGTGAAATGAAGTCTTTGTGCCACGCCACGGTTGTTCCAACGGCCTCTTTAATGGTGTTTATCTCCGAATTAGGCCTCAGTAGAATAACTTCAGTATCCACGGCTACGTTAACCCATACCTTCCAAAAGCAATACAGTACACATTAAAATTCTAATTTTAACGCAAATAGTGAAAGCAGCTCTGAAAGTTGATATGTGTCTCGCATCTTATTAATATGTTTAAATTCGTGGGATCCTACCTTTAAATTCACATGTTGGTAACCAAGTTCACTAATTAACAAATATCTTTTCCACTAGACATTGGCTATGATATTTCACACGATCGTATTCAATTCGGTAACTACACGCCATGCATGGAGGTCATCATGTTTTACAATCCTATGATGTTCGCAACGAATGCACTTCTGCATTTTAATTATATTTTGTTACTAAATGCACTTCTGCATTTTAATTATATCGCAACAAATGCACTTCTGCATTACTTGTATGTTGTTATCAACTCACCGGTTGATAAACACTGACTTAGCAGTTGTTTTAATACGTTAATTATGTTATACACTTTAATATAACATATTTTTCATAATAATTTTATATAACACAGTAAAAATTATGTTTCAACTTGAAAGTTATTATGAAAAGTTAATTCAACTGCTACCAAAAAATACTGTTAACTCAACCGGTGAATTATGGAAATACATGGCATTATTTTTATAATAGCTTAATAGTATTAATGTCAAGTTACATAGAATGGTACTCACTCATAGAATTACCGATTTCAACCAAAAATATAATCTTTCAGACGCCAGGCAAGATGAACAGAAGAAGTTCCAGAAACTGCAGCAGCCTTCCTAGCATTTTGTGGTTTGTCCTTTAGTTTTGTGCAACTCTCTCTTAGCTCTTCTTGCTTCTGTTATTTGACATATTTGAATAACAAAACAAGACTATGAGTCAGTGACATATTTGTGAAATGGCTTGCCTGTATGCAAGCAGTTATATGAATATCAGTTATTAATACACGTGTAGTGAAACTATTACTACACATATTTATGAAATGGCTTACCTATGAGACAAAATCATTCAGGTTATTTCAGCTTATTCTGAAGTTAGATCTGATATGAATTGCTTAAATTAACATTAAAGTTTATGTCAAACCTGGCTTCATGCCATCTCTCTTCACCTCTGAATCATTTTCATTGATTCTATTGTCCTTATTGAAGTCCAAGGTTTTGCTATTTATCTTCTTTACGTCTAGATGAGCATATCATAGTAATAGCTTAAAACACATGCAATCATTCAGGTTATTTCAGCTTATTTTGAAATTAGATCCGATATGAGTGCTTAAATTAGTAGTGAAGTTTATGAGCATATCAGTTAGCTGAGGCTTAGTATTTCAAATAAAATTGAGAATTATAATTATACACGATCAAATGTTTATATTTATATTATATGGTGAAATGAAACTATTAGCAATGCATACCCAAGTTATAGTTTAATGACATCGAGTCCCTGTGAATGGTTTCTTCCCCAATAGAAGTTCAAAAAGAATATTCCCAAATGCATGCACATTACTTTTGACGGTTACTTTTACTCAAGAAAAATAGTGACATAGAAACAGATGTCCAATGTAGTAAATATATACTCCGAAGTTCAATTTAGAATTCACATACCATTTAAGAAATATTCAGGGGCCATGTATCCTTCAAATTCAGAAAAATTTGTTATATGTTCATTTGAGCCTACATTTGTGAGAGCATGGCCAAAATCAGAAATTTATATGGACGAAAAAAGTTGCTCATAAATGCGACATGAGTTAATAATAGCAATGTATAATTTTGCCAAAAATACTGCCAAAGCACCTTTGCATTGAAATTTGAATCAAGAAGAATTTTACTAGAATCTAAAGATCTACACATCATAGGAGGACTGCAATGCTCATGTAGATTCTCTAATCCTCTGTAACAAGAAAAAGGAACTATATATATAATTTAACTTCAATGCAAAATATGAAGACCAATTAGTATTGATTAAGGACCTTGCTATGTATAGTGCGATCTTCATTCGAACCTGCCACTGTAAGTTTGCACCACGAGATGATCCTGCTCAAAGGCCAAAAAATGCATACAGTTTCAAATTAAATGAAACCCGAATTAGATTGAAAAAGAATCAAGTACTCTAAATGAACCAAGGAAGAAAGAAATGTACTGGACCTTAATGCAGGTTGATAATGTGATGAAGCCTCTGATAGCACATTTGTAGCTACAAAAACTTGAGCATGTTTTATGTGAAGAGAATCATCAACCCAGTCTTTAAGATACCTCCCAAGTAAAGAAACTGCTTCTTTATTTCGTCCCTCCACAACATGCAGCTCAGCTAAAGCCAAAGTAGGTCCAAAATAACCGACTGTTTGAAAAATAACATTGTTTTGCCATGGGCTTCTTTGTGCACAAAAGATATATATAGTGACAGAATTTAAATCAATTATTCTGTAACATCAGTCATATTACTAAAACCAAATACTTAACTCCATATGACCTCCGTGGTTTAACATCTAATGTACCCATGTCTCATGCATGGGGTGCACAAGCACAGAATGCTAATTTTAAATACAAGACTCCATATTTATGTTTTCTTGTACACAATTTTCTTCAATCTCGTAATGTTGCTTATTCATTTATCATTATAGCCATTTCATCATATAAGGTCACATATACAACATTATTTAATGAAACTGTATCTTTTATCTGTAGAAAAGGATAAGATTTTAAATCAATTCTTTTAATCATTCTTGATTCTATGCCAACTCCTTCATGTTTAATTCAGTTTTTTTTTTCTTTTTTCCTTATTAGAAAAAAAGGTTCCTCAAACTACCTAGTCTACTTAATCAGTACGACCTTTGAACATCAAAACCCATAATAAATGAACAACAGTCGTCAAGTACATGCAATTTACCAGTTATCGATTGATGACTTCATATCCCAGCCAAATGTGCAAGTAGCTTCACGTTAAAATAGGATTCCCCTGAAGCATACAAAGTGTAAATAAAATAAACAGCTCAGGAAAAATAGCATCATTTCACTATACATATAAACTATAACACTCACTTATGTTCCCAAATATCCCACTAATCATTTTCATCGACAAAGTAATCATCAATATCGCCTAAAGGACTCCGAAACTCACCGGAATTGAAAGACAAGCTATCAAACGGACTGCTCGATATGTGATTCAAATCATTCTGGAACGAACCTTCAACTAAATGATGGTTATTTCCATCAGTTGAACCTAAACTTCCATTTCCATTCATATCCAGACCATGCTCATCGATATCATGCAGGTCGTTACCAATAACATTATCATTGCCCTCCACCCTCATATGATGGTCCAAAATAGGCTGAGGTAACTGCCCCATATTGCTATGATGAATCCCATACCCTACCTGCATTAGTATACCACCAAAATGGGTCTCGTTACATTAGGGAACAGTAACGACTGATCAGCTTGAGAGATGGTCAGCAAATTACTGGTATTGCTAGGATAGGTTTCTATATAATAATTTTAATGAGGGATCAAAGAATGGTTTATATAGTTCTCCATGTTAGTGTTTTCCACTAGCTAGTTCATTACTGCTGTATCAGTGATATTCATGTCAGAAATATTGCTTCTTGATTCCTCCAGTAGATGATTATTTTGAGGCACTGAAGCCTCTCTGTCAACAATCATAAAACTACCATGGGTTCTTATTCTCTTTGGTTTTTCCTAGCTTTATCAGGAGTAGCAGTTACCAAAGACTTTTAAGGTTTCCGATGAAACAAAATTATTTGCATCGAGAACTCCATCCACATCGTACATATCTCTACTATTACTACTGTTTGCATCCTCTCTTCTCAACCTTTGACTATTGATTAAATTTTATTACATGAATATTTATTAAGTAGAATGTTAAAGCTTGCTTCTGGAACTTACATTTCAAATTCATGGTTTAATTATTCAAAATTAAAAAAAATTCGTGTCAAATAATTCCCGGATGTGTCAAATAATCCTGTCAATAAAATTTCATGTCAAATAATTCTACTCTACAAATTTTATTCATCTTGCTAGTCATTTACACAGAGGAAAATTAAATAAAATCAGTTGAAGTTTTGCTGGTTCTCATTTTTTAATGGAAAGAGAATACATATTTTCATTTTCATGAAGACGTGATGAATCGAGGAAATATATATAATGCACATGACAGTGAAGTTCTTAATTCACAGCCCAGTGATGTTGTTAATTTATATAGTTAAATTAAAGATTTGTTGTATTTGTATGTTCCTTTCATGATAGATGAATTCATAGCTAAGCATCTCTTAAAAAAAAGATAGAGACCATATGTACGTAGTAATTTTTGTATGTTTTGCCTCTGTATAAAAGCAAAAACTAAACATAAATTGGAAGACACAAAATTCAAGTCTTTGAATTAGTTTTTCTTTACGTGCGGAATGGAAATCGAAAGGCAATCTGAGGGTGAAGGTTGTGTGCCACCAAAATTATGTCTATTTTTTGTCTTCGATACGAACTAGAAAGTCAAAATATGGCTGAATTTAGTTTGTCATCCAGTTGGAACTTAGATATATGCAATAATGATACATGATGTTAATATAATTTAGAAATTGTAATATTATTAGATGTGTGGTAGTCAAATGATAGCACATGGTATAAGAATGTATACAAAATGGAGTCTTGCTTGTTACTATACGGTGATATCATGACTGGACCATTGCCCATTTCACGTCTTATACGTTTTCTCTTTTTTTATTATTACATTATCATTACGCTACTTTTCTCTCCTAACAACCAGAAGCCTGACGCTCACCATGTTACTATGTTATAAAACTGAATACTATATTTCCTTACACTCCCCGTTATTTTGTTCAGTTTTAGCATTTCAAATTGCCTACATTTACAAAATACAACAAACCATGTTCAAAAGCAACAAGAAGTATGAGAACAAAGCTCTAATAAAATTAGATTCATGTAAATTTTTAGCTTGATCCAAACGAGTTTTGTGTGCTAATCTTGATTGGACCAAACTAGTTTTGCATGATATCCTCTTTAGAATCAAGCAAAGTTTGTATAATAATGCCTATTTTGTTAATGTCATTTATTTGAGCATAGAAGCATAACATTATTATGGCTTGTGTCTACAAACAGTACCAGGCCTTTAAAGCTGAAATGTATTAATATTATATAGTACCATGATCATTAGAGTGAATTTAAGTTCAAATTTACCTTTTTCGTTGTCGCAATATCAGATCCCACAAATGTGCATGCAGGTTTCGATCGTACTTCATCGGCTATGCATATGCCACTAGCTACACAGCAGGAAAATAACCTGGAGCTAATATCAATATTCCACCCACTCTCTATGACAAATGGATAATATCAAACAATCATGAAGAAATAAAACTAGCAAATTCAAAACAAACCAGAAATTAGAATTACTTTATCTATGTAGCTTCCGCATCTCTATCGGTTATAGTAATAATATAATCCAAACTTTGATGCAGCGTCTCTATCCTGTTATGGCCACTCGAAGTTGTAGGAGAACTCGGAAAGCTCGTCACAGCATGAATAAATGATTTTCCTCCTCCTTTTTCTGTTTTCTTCCCTAAATCACTGGTACCTTTGCTGTGTTTAAAAAATAATGTACATGTTTTGACTTCGATCCAGATCTGAAAAATAAAAACTGCAAATCAAAGTAGAAATAAATTACGTGTTTCTAATCTAAGAGAAAAAATCCAGCTAAACAATGCGAATTGAAGTGATGCCACCTAACTATCTCGAAGAACGCAGATCCGATAGAACGCAGATCCGATAGAACTAGAAATAAACGATGCAGCACCTTATTAGGGCTATTGAGAAAACTTCCAAAGCAAAGCTCAAACAATCATTTACGAGAAGAAGGAAGCTTGAGAACCGAGAAAGAATAATTGGAAGCGAAGGAGATCAAACGGGAAAGATCTAATTTGTAACGGCCCTAGGCTTTGCAACCATCAGGCAGTGGGCTAACCTCCCACCGTGACATACAGTGATACCTCAGAACTGATTTTACGGCCAGCCTCTCGACTGCAACAACCAACCCAATCTTCCCATTGGGATGTGTAGGGGTAAGAGTCTCCTGCTCGCCACCAAACAGCCAAGCGAGAACCCCCTATCACATTTTCTAACCAGCTCTGATACCAACTGTAACGACTCGCGTTTTTGACCGTCTCGAATCAATAATTAAACCGACTCCAGACACTCAAAGAGGCGAATCGTTATTAGCTTAGCAGGTTTAAACAGAATTTACACACAGAATCACAATACACAATAAATGCAGCGGAATAAATTTTAATATACATATCAGAGTTTATACAAAATTATTCGGTACAGACGAAAAATGTTTGATGTTTACATGAATTTTTAAAGAATAAAACTTTACGGTTTTGCCGAGCGCGCGCCGTATGCGTCTTGCATCTTCGCGTTCATCTTCAGTTTGCAAGCATATAACTTCAAAATCTGGAACACTTAGGACCTGACCCGAGTGTCCCATGCAAAATACACAAAACACCCGAGTCAGGATTAAACTTATTTCAAGTCAGCAAACTTCGATAACACTAAATATAATCAGTTTAATCCTCACACTTTGTTAAATAATTCGAACATCAAAATGTGTGAGCTGCTGACATTACACATTATGGGACATTTAAATGCACAACAATTTATGGGTGAGTCATGTACAAAAAAAATGGAAAAAAAAAATGAAAGCATATGAAAATGTTGCAGCAACCAAGCGTAACATAGCAGTACACATGGGGTGTGCCCAGTAAGCTAACATATGGAATATAGCAACTATATATAATGGTCAATTATCAAACCATGCAAGATGGAGCAGCCCATAAGTTATCACATAGTTATTAACTACAAAGGTTCCCATATTTGACACGCATGGACCCTCAAAACAAGCATCAGTTTCTAGTTTGTGAACAAGGTGTGATTGAACCAAAGAAACAAATGTCTCTAGATTTTTCAAGACACAGGCTACAAATTTTTAGAATTTTATGTCCAGGGTACGCTCCATATTAGAGGCATAAATGAGAAGCTCATGGTTAATGTTTCTTAGCAGCATTATTTCATTTATATTTCAATACAAGACTAGCATATGTCCAAATTTTCACCTAAGAAAACTTCAGGTAATAAAAGACTAAAAGGGTGAACTTATTTTATCCATGTTGTAACACATCAAGTTTCCGAGTTTAAGACAAGGCCACAGCAAGTAGTAAAGATAAGATAAACATGCAAATCATTTTGACTAAACTATGGATAATTTGATTTGAAAATTTTGAAACCACTAACATGATGCTAAACTGACCATCAAGCCCATCCAGTTACATAAAGTGAAAAGTGATTGCCAACTATGTGGTTCGATATTTTTAATGCTGAGAGATGAATCATTTTTCTCAAGGATAAAAGACTTTAACAGTAAAGTGATGCGCATGGTATAAATGTACAAGTAATCACGGAGTCAAGACATAAACAAGGCAGCTACTAATTTATCTAAACACAAACCAACCTAAATGGGAATGAATACTACAACAATAACAACTATGTCCTGATATGGGTTTATGCAAAGATGGTGACGCGATTTGGTGCAAATGTTGGGGACTCTAAGGCTATTAGAAGCAGGGTGGGAACGATAAGCTTCAATATCAGTGTTAGTTATTCAAAACAGTTTGTGCCAGTTATCATGTAATGTCCTTGATCGCTATTTTATTTTTTTCAAATCAAATTTCATATTTGCATCAGCATGAGGTGGGTTAAATCGCTAAAACAAAACTCAAAGGTCCAGTATCAGCTTATGGCGGAAAACATGTCCAAGCATGCAAACAAGATGCGAAACAACCAAATGCAATATGAAACAGGCCACACAAATCTCATGAAGACGATACATGCAGCAGCAAACAACCAGCACTAATTATATTTAATGATCGCGAAGTTAGAAACTTGAAATAACTCTAATCATGAGCGAACTCACCATTATTGCGGTGAAGAACACGGAGCCGGCGGGTTGTATTTTGCGGCATCGACCTTCGAGGAGGGAAGGGCAGCAACTTGGAGTGGCCGATACATGCTTCGATTTGGTCTTTGATTTGCCCAGGGGTGCTTGCGGTCTTCGTGTCAGCGGTGGTCTTGACAACCAGCGTCAGGTGGTAAGTTGCAGCGGAAAGAGGCGGTCGGTGAACCAATTTCTAGGTTGCGGGCTTGGCTATGGCAGCTTCGGTCGGCGTGAGGAAGAGCACAGTAGGGTTCAGGGTGGATTTGGGTGAAAGCTGCAGGAGGGTTCAGACAGTCAGGTGTACAGGCGTCTTCGGGTGGTAGGAGATGGAGGCGCTGCAGATCGGAGATCGTGGGTGAAGCGCGTGAGGTCAAAGGCGGAGACTGATGTGGGGAACCGCAGTGGTCGTCGTCTAGTCGAGGTTATGAAGGGTGGAGCGGAGGCCAGAGGGAGAAGGCGAAGGACGAAGAAGGGAACCGGCGGATCGATTGGAGGATGGAGTGATGGACTATGAAGGAAGGAACGTTGGCTCTAGGGAAAACAGCTGCCATGGATTTTTGATTTTCATTTTGGGAAAAACGTTTTTGGGGAAAAGGGATAACTCACGGCTGATAAAAGGCAAAGAAGAGGGGTAAAACAGGGTACGGTAAGAAATAGAAAGCAGGAAACGCGATGACCATTGATATCGATTTTTGGGGAATGAAGGAGCTGCCATGAGAATGATCTCCGGTTTGGGAATAAAATTATCGGCTGAAAGAAAAATGAGAAAGAGGAGAGATGGAGTAAAAATGAGGAGAGTAAGCGATGTTTATAAAGAAATAAAGGTACTGCAAAGATTTCCCCTTTGTAACCGATTTTCAGAGGTAGCAAATGCAAATGGTGTGATTGTTTTCTTGGACAAGAAGAAAAGAGTAATGCCCAAATAAATGAATGAACGCACAAACGAATGAACGCACGAGCATTACAAACACAGATGATACTACAAAATAAATTTTAAACTGATTATGCGATAACGGAAAATACTACGTAATCGGCGTTTACGCGGTACACGCCGGAAACTTGCATATTTTCAACCGATGTAAAAATTTGCTTTAAATAAATTGAACAACAGAAACCGCCAACTGATAACGCACAGAAAAAGAAATAAACGGCGTTGATAAACTTCCAAATATTCAAACAAATTTAATTAGTTTAAGATGTTAATAACGTTGAATTTTCCAAACCGTTTTGATACAAATATCGCTTGGCTGTTTGGTGGCGAGCAGGAGACTCTTACCCCTACACATCCCAATGGGAAGATTGGGTTGGTTGTTGCAGTCGAGAGGCTGGCCGTAAAATCAGTTCTGAGGTATCACTGTATGTCACGGTGGGAGGTTAGCCCACTGCCTGATGGTTGCAAAGCCTAGGGCCGTTACAGTTGGTATCGGAGCTTTGGTTATACAAAGCTTAGCTTATCGGGTTTGAAAACTCATTAGAGATAGGGTAAAAAAATACCCTAGAATGAGTGGAATCGTCACTTGAATCACTGTAGAGAGAGCGTATTTTGAAAATATATATTATTTTCAAATTGATAAATTATTTTGAAATATGATTTTATTTTGAAAAATGAAGTAATTTGAAATATGAATAAATTTGAGAATGAAGTATTTTGAATATATAGCAAACATATTACCTAAGCTATCAGCTAATGAACATTAAGCAATTAATATGAAATTTCCATACTACAAAATGACTTTAAGTAAAATTGTAACATTATTAAATCAATTTTGAAAGTACTTGTAAAAGATTGTGTTTTATAACTTAAATTGCTATAGTAAGGAAATTTAGACAAAGTAATCTACATGTTTATGAAAATAATTTGTACGAATTAAATACGTCTAATTTAAAGTTTTATTAAAAGATGAATGGAAGTCCTAGGAGATGTATAAATTGCATATGTGGTTTCGAGTATTTAAATTCTATTTTAATGCACATGAGTATCAGGACTTGTAATACTAGAGACCTGCATGCATGTATGAAATTTGTTTCCAACTTCCAAGCTTTGGACACGTTGAATTTTTAATCTATGAAATAAATGTATGTATTAGATTTTGATGTATGAAAAGTTTGTCAAATGGTTCCATTAATTAATATAGGAATAGGGCATATCAGTTTCACATATGAATGTTGGCCTCCAGTTTCAAATCTTGTTGGTTATGGTATGTTTAGAGTATGTAGCCTCATGTTTTGCTTGTGGTGACTTCATATGACATAAACCTCAGGGACACACATAAAGTTTAGTTCACCTCTAAATTTTAATATACAGAAGTCTCCCTGACATAAAATTTGATGAGAATCTTGACTTGAAATTAAAACTTAAAATGCATGCACTCCATATGAATGATTCTAAAACTGATTATAACTTTGAAGCAATTTTCACATATTTGAGGTTTTGAGAACCTGCTCTGATTTGAATACCGACCGTTTGTATGTAAACTTAGTCTGTGAAGGTTTGTAGTTTAAGAGGTACATGAGTATTATGGCAGGTGCGAGATTGGTATGAGTTGTTTATTTTAGGAGTAGGCATATTTGAATTTGGTTTCTTTTGGTTAAACTTTGAATAATTAGTGTTGCAAGTATAAACATGTCTGTTTTGCATACTGTCTCTATGTACAGGATTTTATGCATTTAAGGTTTCGAGATATTAGTTGAGATAGAAACTGCATTTCTTATGAAGTCCAAACTGACAAGAGCGGTGACAAAAAAAAAAATGCCATACGAACTGAAGAAAAGCCAATTGGTGCTTCAGCATGTTGTCAGACTTAACATTATTCTAGAATACTATAGTGACATATGTGCTTAACTCAACGCTGAAGTTTTCTTTTTTTAGATTCCTATGGGACTACTTAGCTTGAGATTTGGTCAACTTTGTGTGAACAGTTTTGAATTTTGTTCCATAAGGAAACAACAAAGCATTCTCCACCACATTTCGTATTTCAGTTTTCTCATAACTATGTGCTTTGTCTTGTCTAATGATAACCATGTGTTTGATTATTATTATTATTTGCTGGTTTTGTTATTTTCAACTTGATCTCTGAAAGGATTCGTAACGAATGAAATTGTAACTATGAAGTCTTAGTTCACAAATCTCAAAATAAATTTGAAAGGTTTAGATGAAATATTGAAATAACATAAATGATATTCAGCTGGGAAAAAAATTTGAGTGAAACATATCTGATTTTAAATGCGAACCGATATCGAAATGGATTAATTGTAAGAACCTCTGAATTTTTTCCATAAGTGTCGAGATGTAGAAGCGTTCGAATTTATCTATAAAATGACTTATATAAGAATGAGGCTAATTCAAACTTATTGAAATGAAAGTTAATCGATATGAAATGTGATCTTATATATAATGGAAACTCGAGTGTAGTCTAACTGAACAATTGATTCAACTTCAAAATTTTAACAAATGGAGTTTTAACTTAAATTGAGTTTAACTTCGATATCGAAATCAACGTTTAGATGAGCTTGGAAAATTCGAATGGATTGATTCAGATTGGACTATTTCTTGAGATTAGTTTTATTTAGTTTCAACTAATATATGTGATTTACTACTATTTTATCTATCTTATTTAAAATATTTTATACGATAACTAAACATATTTTATATCAAGCTTATTATTTATTTGAACTATTATATACAAAACTTATCCAATTTATTTAAACCTATTTTACCAAACTTATTTAATACATTTAAACTATTTTACATCGAAACTTTTAAACCTATTTTACTAAAACCCTATTTCCTCTATTCAAATCCATTTTCATATTAGTCTTACTATTTTACTTAAACTATTTTGTCTACAACTTAACTATTTTTGAGAAATAGGATATATTTCCGATTCGAGCAATTTAAATCCGAAATGACTAAATGTAAAGACCCAAGTGAATACCGATATTGAGGATGTGTAATTCAAAGCGAATATGAAGTTTTGATAATGAATTGATTTGTGAATAGGGATTCGAATTTGCAATGATGTTAAATATCTAAATTGATTTAGAAATAAACTCTAAATCGATACTAGAATGAAAATTTTGAGACTCTTCAATTTTTGGATAATTTGATATGAAAGTTTCGAAACTTGTATATATGGAAGATTTATAAGAACGACAATTAATTTGACAACTATTGATTTGAAAGGTAACTGATATGTAACGAAATCTTGTATAACAGAATTTATATAAGAATGATATGTTTGAAAACATGATTTGGAAGGGAAATCTTATGTAAAGTTAATTTTATATTAGCGATACATGCGGAGCAAAGTGAAATACTATGTATAGTATTATATGTTTTCAAATTGTAGATTTGGGAAGTACATTCCATCGAAAATCGCGATTCCTACTCGGTAGGGTTGCGTTGGAACTCCACCCGACGGGAGTGTCCATCGAAAATCGCGATTCCTACTCGGTAGGGTTGCGTTGGAGCTCCACCTGACGGGAGTGTCCATCGGAAATCGGGGTCCTACTCTGTAGGAACACGTGCGAAATCCCACTCGGTGGGGTCATTTTGATCTTTTATACTAACCATTTTATATAACCATAGCGTAATTCGAGGGGCGAGATGCCTACGGTTACAAGCGATTCCACTGGGATAGTGGCGTAACCGCTGAGTAACCGCGATCTATGCAACAACCATGGCGAAATTCGAGGGGTGTGATACCTATAGTTACAAGTGATTCCACTGGGATAGTGGCGTAACCACTGCGTGACTATGATCCATGGGGGAGTGTGCTTTCCATATCGATTTTAAAGTTTTAAGTATTTTCACTAGAAGTTGAAACAAGTATGTTAAGTACTTGGAGATTTTTAGTCATGCGTCTGATCAGCGTATGCCTAAATTCTGTAAGAACGAAAATAAACTTGTTAAGACTTCGAGTTATAGAAGTATTTTGACTTTAAATAACAAATCAATGCCATGAAAATTTAATATTATATCACGTCAATGCAATAAACTAAGAAAGTGGTTTTAAATACTTTGCAAGTTCACAGCTTTGAAATACATTAAAATCTAATTTTCGTCCTGGAAAGGAAAGGAACTAATGGAATAAATACGTAGTTAAATGTAAATCATTTTATTCGCATAACGATCCCAATTCAATTTGAATATACGATTTTGATTCTAAATAGAATTGTTTGCTTGATGCTCAACGGCGAACACTGATAAGAGTTTTTGATATGAATCTGAAATTCTCTATCGTAGTTTATTTCTATGCAAGGAGAATAGAAGTTTCTAATCAAGAAATTGATTCAGTAGTCCGCACTAGAGTGATTGGGTTAACAATACTAATTAGAAATAAAAATTATGTGTTTGAAAATGCAATCAAAGTCGATATGCTTACGAATGGTATATCGTTTAATTGCTAGTTCCTTATTTCGTTCCTTTTCGAGGACGAAAAGTTTTAAGTAGGGGAGAGTGTAACGACCTAGAAAATTCTACGTTTAAAATATAAAGTACATTAGGTATTTAACGTTTATAATCAATGTTTATATTTGAAATTTTACATAGGATTTGTAAATCTTGTTTATTTCAAATTTATTTTGAATCAATCCGGTAAGTATTAGTTCAATTTCGATATTCGTATCAAAACGGTTTGGAAAATTCAACGTTATTAACATCTTAAACTAATTAAATTTGTTTGAATATTTGGAAGTTTATCAACGCCGTTTATTTCTTTTTCTGTGCGTTATCAGTTGGCGGTTTCTGTTGTTCAATTTATTTAAAGCAAATTTTTACATCGGTTGAAAATATGCAAGTTTCCGGCGTGTACCGCGTAAACGCCGATTACGTAGTATTTTCCGTTATCGCATAATCAGTTTAAAATTTATTTTGTAGTATCATCTGTGTTTGTAATGCTCGTGCGTTCATTCGTTTGTGCGTTCATTCATTTATTTGGGCATTACTCTTTTCTTCTTGTCCAAGAAAACAATCACACCATTTGCATTTGCTACCTCTGAAAATCGGTTACAAAGGGGGAATCTTTGCAGTACCTTTATTTCTTTATAAACATCGCTTACTCTCCTCATTTTTACTCCATCTCTCCTCTTTCTCATTTTTCTTTCAGCCGATAATTTTATTCCCAAACCGGAGATCATTCTCATGGCAGCTCCTTCATTCCCCAAAAATCGATATCAATGGTCATCGCGTTTCCTGCTTTCTATTTCTTACCGTACCCTGTTTTACCCCACTTCTTTGCCTTTTATCAGCCGTGAGTTATCCCTTTTCCCCAAAAACGTTTTTCCCAAAATGAAAATCAAAAATCCATGGCAGCTGTTTTCCCTAGAGCCAACGTTCCTTCCTTCATAGTCCATCACTCCATCCTCCAATCGATCCGCCGGTTCCCTTCTTCGTCCTTCGCCTTCTCCCTCTGGCCTCCGCTCCACCCTTCATAACCTCGACTAGACGACGACCACTGCGGTTCCCCACATCAGTCTCCGCCTTTGACCTCACGCGCTTCACCCACGATCTCCGATCTGCAGCGCCTCCATCTCCTACCACCCGAAGACGCCTGTACACCTGACTGTCTGAACCCTCCTGCAGCTTTCACCCAAATCCACCCTGAACCCTACTGTGCTCTTCCTCACGCCGACCGAAGCTGCCATAGCCAAGCCCGCAACCTAGAAATTGGTTCACCGACCGCCTCTTTCCGCTGCAACTTACCACCTGACGCTGGTTGTCAAGACCACCGCTGACACGAAGACCGCAAGCACCCCTGGGCAAATCAAAGACCAAATCGAAGCATGTATCGGCCACTCCAAGTTGCTGCCCTTCCTTCCTCGAAGGTCGATGCCGCAAAATACAACCCGCCGGCTCCGTGTTCTTCGCCGCAATAATGGTGAGTTCGCTCATGATTAGAGTTATTTCAAGTTTCTAACTTCGCGATCATTAAATATAATTAGTGCTGGTTGTTTGCTGCTGCATGTATCGTCTTCATGAGATTTGTGTGGCCTGTTTCATATTGCATTTGGTTGTTTCGCATCTTGTTTGCATGCTTGGACATGTTTTCCGCCATAAGCTGATACTGGACCTTTGAGTTTTGTTTTAGCGATTTAACCCACCTCATGCTGATGCAAATATGAAATTTGATTTGAAAAAAATAAAATAGCGATCAAGGACATTACATGATAACTGGCACAAACTGTTTTGAATAACTAACACTGATATTGAAGCTTATCGTTCCCACCCTGCTTCTAATAGCCTTAGAGTCCCCAACATTTGCACCAAATCGCGTCACCATCTTTGCATAAACCCATATCAGGACATAGTTGTTATTGTTGTAGTATTCATTCCCATTTAGGTTGGTTTGTGTTTAGATAAATTAGTAGCTGCCTTGTTTATGTCTTGACTCCGTGATTACTTGTACATTTATACCATGCGCATCACTTTACTGTTAAAGTCTTTTAGCCTTGAGAAAAATGATTCATCTCTCAGCATTAAAAATATCGAACCACATAGTTGGCAATCACTTTTCACTTTATGTAACTGGATGGGCTTGATGGTCAGTTTAGCATCATGTTAGTGGTTTCAAAATTTTCAAATCAAATTATCCATAGTTTAGTCAAAATGATTTGCATGTTTATCTTATCTTTACTACTTGCTGTGGCCTTGTCTTAAACTCGGAAACTTGATGTGTTACAACATGGATAAAATAAGTTAACCCTTTTAGTCTTTTATTACCTGAAGTTTTCTTAGGTGAAAATCTGGACATATGCTAGTCTTGTATTGAAATATAAATGAAATAATGCTGCTAAGAAACATTAACCATGAGCTTCTCATTTATGCCTCTAATATGGAGCATACCCTGGACATAAAATTCTAAAAATTTGTAGCCTGTGTCTTGAAAAATCTAGAGACATTTGTTTCTTTGGTTCAATCACACCTTGTTCACAAACTAGAAACTGATGCTTGTTTTGAGGGTCCATGCGTGTCAAATATGGGAACCTTTGTAGTTAATAACTATGTGATAACTTATGGGCTGCTCCATCTTGCATGGTTTGATAATTGACCATTATATATAGTTGCTATATTCCATATGTTAGCTTACTGGGCACACCCCATGTGTACTGCTATGTTACGCTTGGTTGCTGCAACATTTTCATATGCTTTCATTTTTTTTTTCCATTTTTTTTGTACATGCCTCACCCATAAATTGTTGTGCATTTAAATGTCCCATAATGTGTAATGTCAGCAGCTCACACATTTTGATGTTCGAATTATTTAACAAAGTGTGAGGATTAAACTGATTATATTTAGTGTTATCGAAGTTTGCTGACTTGAAATAAGTTTAATCCTGACTCGGGTGTTTTGTGTATTTTGCATGGGACACTCGGGTCAGGTCCTAAGTGTTCCAGATTTTGAAGTTATATGCTTGCAAACTGAAGATGAACGCGAAGATGCAAGACGCATACGGCGCGCGCTCGGCAAAACCGTAAAGTTTTATTCTTTAAAAATTCATGTAAACATCAAACATTTTCGTCTGTACCGAATAATTTTGTATAAACTCTGATATGTATATTAAAATTTATTCCGCTGCATTTATTGTGTATTGTGATTCTGTGTGTAAATTCTGTTTAAACCTGCTAAGCTAATAACGATTCGCCTCTTTGAGTGTCTGGAGTCGGTTTAATTATTGATTCGAGACGGTCAAAAACGCGAGTCGTTACATAATTCGAATGGGAGAGAAGTGGCCGACTTCTAAAATTGGGAACGGTTTTATTTTATTTTGTGCCATCAGGTCGAGGGATAATTAGTAGATTGTAGATATTATTTAATTAATTTTTTAAATAATGATGAAACTAATACAGAAACACCTAATTAAGAAACGAAACACTAAACAATGGTTGCAGTCCTAGAAACACCTAACAACCGTTCCATTATAAAAAAACCATGTGTTTCTAATTCACGCGTTTGGTGTAGTGATTTATAATGTAAGTTGAGCGATACAAGAAAAATATCACAAAATATACCTGAAAACCATAAATAGTTTAACTAGCAAAAATAATACAGCTTGCACACAATTCTTTGGGTATGCCAGAGTCAACTTTAATTTCATTTTGGTTGAAAAAAATCCTAACATGTTGCTGCAGAAGATTTGATGTAGTTCTAATATTGATAATACTGTCAGATTTTCAAATTGATTTTCTTTTTCCTAGAGGTGTGCTAGAAATTGATTTGGGAGATCAAATTGAATTTTAGTTATTTAATTTATTTTCTTTATCTTCTTTCCCGCTTGTGGATTCCTATGAAAGTTCGATCTGAAATGTGTTGAATATCTAGTCTACATTTTCAAACAGTGGTAATCCCTTAAGTTGGCCAGGCTAAGTATCAATATCATCTGAAACTATATTTGTTTGTTACCTCATTAACATAAGCATTTCTTATAACCATGTGCTTATCAATGTGCTGTTGGAAATCAGTAAAATAGTTTATCTTATTATGACAATGATTCTACTTTTACTATAAATATCACTGCTTGCATATTCATGCTTTTCCTCAACACAGTTAATATTATGTTACACATACATCACAAGTGCTTCTATGTACATGTATATTCATATTCTTGCTTGCTAATGTATAGTCTTAAACTAATCCTGAATATATTATTGAATTCTAATACGGTATGAGTAACTGTACAATTTCCGATTTTTCTTAATAAAACCACTTACTACCCAGAACACTAAGATCAAGGTGATATCACATTATTAACCCATACCTTCCAGAAGTCCTGCCCAAGTTTCATAAAGTGTACCGAAGCATTCGGATCGGTGCTTGCAATCGTTCCTTCTGCAAGTAACTATGTTCTTGCCCAAACCCAATAGCTTGCACTTCCTTTTAAGCAAACTTTCGGGACTTTTGCTATTTTGACGATCTTCAATTTGCACAATATTACTTTCACGGTGCGACTACAAAAAAAAAAGGCTGAAACAGAAACAGAGTTGAAACAGAGCTGAAAAAATTGGTTGGATGCTTGGGTACACTAATTTGCTTTCTCCTGGTTCTGATATTTATGTATAGATTGCATAAATCTACCGGCATATATAAATTTACCGGTTAAGCTCCATAGTTAGCTCATTTTTATCAATAATATGGTAAAACAAACATTCAAGTAGCATTTATACCTAAATCTGTGTTTCCTACAACATTTAACAGCTTCTACAGTAAAACAAAATTGAATCTTAAATTTGTTTCATCACAGATTTGAACAGGATGGGGATTAATCGAAATCGAGGAAACATTTACAACTAAGGAACCGTAGGGTTTGAATTTTACCTGATACCAGAACGCCGACACGAAGTGGATCGATTTTGAGACTGGAGATTGAACGTTGGCACGAAATGAGAGCTCCTGGACGGATCGATTGACTAAGATGTAGAATGGCGGAGGATCAATTGAAGACGGAGGAAACATGGGATCGCAAACTAGGGTTACGAAGTGGAAAGCTTTTAGGGTTACGGATAGATTGATAAAAGTTTCACGAAATAGAAGGGTTAAAAACTTAAACGCATTATTACTCAGTAGAGTGCTCCTGGACGGATGACATTTGGAAATTCAATAATACTTTTGAAATTGAGTTGCTTTAGTGCTCCTGGACGGCGTGACTAATGGCATAGGAATTTATTAACTTATACTTATACTTATTTTAAAATCAAACAATAATAACTTTTAAAATTATATGGGAACTAAATTATGATTATCAAATATCATACATTAATAAATATTATGCTAATTACTTATTAAAATATAACTCATTATTTACTAATTTTTATTGATTACTTGTTATTTCGGAACTATTATGCTAATCATATAATTTTCAAATATTATAACTCATATAATATAACTTATAAATATAACTCATAAATATTATGTTAATCATATAATTTTCAAATAATTTTCATACAATATAACTCATATATATTATGTTAATCATATAATTTTCAAATATATACACATATATTATGTTAATCATATAATTTTCAAATATATACATATATATAAAACTATTATGGTTATACTTCTTATATTACAACCGAATATTACTTGAAGAAAAAATAATTTTCAAAAGTACGTTATTCGCAACAGGCTTTACCACTTGCAAAAAAATTACAATTATCGCAACTGGTAAAGACAGTCGCTAAATATATATTTCTTGCAACTAGTTTGAAAGTGTAGTTGCAAATAATATTCCTACTGCAACAGGAATGGAAGTCCAGTTGCTAAAAGTATGTTTTTGCAACAGGCACGAAATCGTTGTTGCAGAAAATATGCTTTTCGCAACTGGAAGAATAAGCCTGTTGTTAAATCTTACCTATTGCAACATCAACAAAAGGCCTGTTGCTAAATATCATTTACTGCAACTGTCATTTGAAGCCTGTTGCAAATAGCTAGTTGCAATAGGGTATTTTTCTTGTAGTGAATACATGCACGATTATATATATATATATATATATATATATATATATACAATTTTATTTCTAGGGTAAATTTGATACCAATACAAGTTGTGTATTACCTTTTTTTTTTTTTTGGCCTAGAATAGCTTTCAGATTACAGGAATGAGTTTGCAATGTTGGTTTAAGGGACCAATACCTAATAATCAATTTACATGTTTAATATATATTTCTTCATTAATACATACATTATTCTACTAACGGTAACTACTTAAAAAATTCAAGAATCATGTAACTATAATGAACTTTAGTTAAGTACTTGACTGTATTTGTTATTTTTTATTTTAAACAATTAAAATGCTATATTATGGTAACCAAAAATGATAACTTTATCTTCACAACATTATGCCAAAGAAAAAAAGGGGAAACCAATTAGTACTCTGAACACTGCTAAAGCGAAGTAACATAATTTTGGATTGTATAAAAATGGATGTCCTTTTATTTTATTCCATTACTTGACCATCTATTGTCCGTTACCTGAGAATTTCAGCAGTGCTATAGTATAAACGAGTTCCATGTATAATACATCAGTATCATCCAAATACTTATTTCAGTGATCACTGAAAATTTAAATGTCATCCATGTATAGGGTTCTTACTATATTCCACTTCAACAAGCTATGTTCAGCTTCTCATGTTCCAACCTCAGTTTTTATTTGGTTGCAAAATTTTCTTTTCCTAATTTGCCTCCTTTTGATTACTAATATGATCATAGCCTTTTCCGATGATTATTTTGAGCTAATGGTGAACTCATGGTTCATATGTTTTAATAATTTTATTTTATTACCTAATCATTTGATAATACCCAAATAGTTAACATTTAAACTATATAATGTATTAAATACATGTGTTTACAACATAGCAGCTTCAAGAAGTGAATATTCACTGTGTTTTTTATAATAAATTTGCAGATGCGTGTTAACTTCTAAATTAAAAAAATATAAACCACTTTTCCCGTGGATATCTTTAAAAAGATCTTTCTTCTTTGCTTTTATGTCCATTTGAGTTTTTTCTATCTTAATCAATTTCTATGACTTTGTTGAACTTTCCTTAATTCTCTCTCAGTGTATGCACTTACCGCCTGTAAGTGTTGTGTTCAATAGTTGTTACAATTTTGTTATGCTTTGATGCAGTCTTTTATATGTATTTAAACTATGTGAGTGGTACGCGATCTCAGTAATATTTTCTATGTTGATTGAGTCCTTTGTGTTCTGCAAACACATCCATATAAGGAAAACATAAATACTGTCCTCAAATTACTATACAATTTGGCTTACCAATACTTTTACTCAGAATTTTGAATTCAGACCTCGATGCATCGCCCCGCATATGCCCTTGCAGGATTACGTTAGTTATGGTTCCATTATTGGACCATTTAGTATTTTTACATATTGCCTTTGGTTTGATACAAAAGTTCATTCAAAGCATAGTTAAATTAGCTTTGTTGATATACAATTACATGTGTGCGTTCATTGGTGCTTTTCCTTAGTTTTAATAACCATTGTTGTAATAAAACATAAATCAAAAGTTATTAATAGACTATCTTTGGAAGTGAGACATCTTATCAAGTTGAAGTTAATCGACGCAGCACCCATGGTTCATTTGGCACTAAAAAGCAAAAAGTATATATATATATATATATATATATATAGGGATAGGATCTGGGAGCCCCCCCTAAATTTCAGCCCTCCATTTGCACCCCAATTCCAGCTACATATTTATGTTTAAAGAAAGTGAGTGGAAGGTGAGAGAATGAGTGGAAGGAGAGAGAGAGGAAATGCGTGGTGGAAAAGTAGTAGGCTAAAGGGGTGCTAAGTTTTTGGGGTGCCATTGAACATGTCCCATATATATATATATATATATATATATATATATATATATATATATATATATATATCCATTCTACTATAACTTAAATTTTAATCAAACAAAAATAAAAGCTCTATCATTACAAAATGTGTACACGGGACACATAGAACTAGGAAATTTTATTTGGCGTACATTAATATCATATTATTGTTAATTTGTACCAATTTTAATTATATGTTAAGTTATAGTTCTGACAAAAGCAAGTAATCAAACACAAATACATTCTTCTACTGCTTTTATGGGAAAGAAAAGTTAAATGATTTTTTTAAGCAAAATGCATGATTTATGCTCATTACCAATATTTCAATTATTGTTTTTTAATATAACTTTGGATATGTGTGGTAGTTGAATCTGATACTGAAAAAAGGTTTCTAGATATTTTATCGAATTATAGATCATCATAGGTGGAGTGAAATGTATTATTAAAAAAATAGTCTGATTATTAAGTTAACATAACTTTACACTGGAACTCTAATGTATAAAGTTTGGTAGAACATTAATTTAACATCATATTAATTTAACACTTATTAATATTTAACACTATTAAATCTGCAATTTAGATTTAAATGTATAAATTTTGGTAGAAAATTAATTTAACATCATATTAATATGATCGTGAAAGGTTTTTAGATCTTTATAAGCACAAAAACGTTTTCAGCAATGCCTTTGGGCCGGAAAATACCTTTACATTTGCCTTTTGATTTAATTTAAATAACCAAAAAAAAAAAACTTTTACCGAATCCATTACAGTTATCATACATTTGTTGTATTCAAATATTCCGGTGGTTTATAGAAAGGACAAGTGCCTCTTTCTCTTTATGACGTCAAATTTATGCAAACTAGGTGTAAGCAAATACCATGCAACTAAATGGATACACGGTATTAATACAACATAATACCTTTTGGATAGCCAATTGGCTCTGATGAACTCTGCATGGATTAGCTGCTGCTAGGGGCGCTAAAAGCACATAAAACCGTTCTCTTTTGTTTCTTCTACTGTTTTTGCAGAATAATGATGAATACAAACAGCGGTAGTTGGATCTACTTTGATAAAGGGGGAGTCTTATAATGTGAAAAGCATTTGTCAAATTTGAAGAATCTTTAACATCCAAGGTAATATTATTATTTTCATTTGCATTTTTATGTTTAATTAGATAACCTAAGAATGCTTCATTCTTTGACTTTTAGACATTGGTATTTTTCATTTTGCTATGTTGTTTGCCATGTGTTTTAAGGCTTTAGTCCATGAAAGTTCAAATTCATTTCAACCAAAGTATATGGCTGCAATTGCTTAATAATGAGAACTGGAAAACTGAATAAGTTTTCATAAATAAACAAGGTTTTCTTATAATGTCAACTTTCGAGTATAAACTAACTTTAACCATTTTTACAACCATCCACATATGCCTCTTTTTGGTGGTTCACTTTTGTCGAATATGGTCAGATTCAGAAATGAAAAAATTATACCTGCATGTTTTATTATAGATATTGGATAGCTGATATGCATACTCTGTGTTCACGCGCTCAAGGTTGTGTAAACTTTCTTTTGGGAACTTGCCATATTTTCGGGCTTAAAATTGAATATATATGTGAATGCTCTGCATGCCCGAACCTGTACCCAAAATCAAATACTCAAACCAAATTCTCAAGCCTAGAACAACACCTTTTCTACTCCCAATATGTTATATATATATGTATATATATTCGAGGCTAATATTTTTTTGGGGCTTTAATATGCATACTAGATACCACCTTCATATGCACATACGTTTCAAAATAGGAATACTTATTTACGCTTCACCTTTTTGAAATGGTCCTGATACGTACACAGAAGTTATGCTTATTCAAAAAAGTTACTTATTCAAGATACTGATATATGTGCAATCACATATGTTCAAAATTTATTCACTTAGAACCAAAACAATGGGGCCATTTGCAGCGAAGTTTAGGCGGTTAACGTTTTGTACATGTGCGACACGTCCTAAAGGGCAACATGCCTAAATGACCCGTTTTCTTGAACGCCAAAGGTTTGATTTCCTCTTCCAGTCTACAAATTCACTCATAAAACAAACATTGCACAATAAGAATAATAATTAATTAAATATAAATCAATTTAATTAAAAATCATGAATTAAAATGCTCCATTTAAATGCTTTGTTTAAAGACGCAAACGTATACCAGTTTAACTTCGTACTTTGCTTGAATGCCTCATTTAAATATCTCGCTTAAATACTTCGCTTCCGTTACGTGCAAACATGTGATATATACACTGAAGGCCATATATATATTTGAAACTGACAAAAGCTTATATGCACCTATTGGTTATCAAAGTCTTGACTAACTTGAATTCGTTATACTTCAAAGCTCTACGCATATGCAAAACTAATATATATTCAAAAATATGATTGCTATGGTAATGGTTGTCGTTACCATTTCATAAATATCATCATCATACCATCATTTGCTCTTTAGAAACATTGTTTCTTTGACATAATGTTGTTTACGTTCCTTAACTATATTCTCTCATGTTATATGGATCCAATACAGCTATCAAAATTGTTTAACTATAAAGAATATTTGTAACGTAAAATGAATATTTTTAGCTATACGTAAAATACATTTTATATAATAGTGAAATGAATATTTTTACTAAATCGATTTTAGTGACATATTAATAAATTCATTTTCATTTTCCTTCCTTCCTTAAAAAGATAATACATTATTGTCAAATGTTTACCGAATCAAACCATTAATTAGAATCACATTAATTAGATAATGAAGGGTCGGTTTAGCATGTCTTTCTAGCATAATCCTTAACTTAAAAAAAATGACTATAATTCTTTTGTTAAACAGTAATGTTACTAGGATCAATTATGAAGCAGTTGGCATTGAGATATTAAAGGAGGGTTTGCTATACTGTCAGTCAATTATAAAATTCAAAGATGAATAGATATATCAGAATTTTAATTAGTGGTCACTTTATTCATTTGAATGGTACAAGTTGCACAATATTTGCATATAACTTTGTTGTTTTGCATATAACTTTGAGTTTATTTATATAAGACATTTTCTTTTCTAATACATGTTCATTATATTTCTGGAAATGGTTTCCACCTGAAATGTTTCTTTTTTTTATTGCATTAAACATTGTAAAATACTGAAGATCAATTTGTTTATTACTTTAAAAACATGTATTTAAACCCCTTTGCATTCTTCATAAATTGGCTTCTATTATAATCTGGATATTATCTAATCAATTTCTATCTCAAAAACATTGCAAATTCAATTTGTTTATAATACATATTCAACCGATTTAAAATCAAGAGCTTAATGTACGGCGTGACATAAATAATAAATATATTGCTTGATATGCAAGTGTTTCTAATATGCGTTTTATACTAAATATGTTAGTATGTTTCTAATATTCATTCACTAAATATGTTTCCTTTTCTACCTCATTAACATTTGAAGGTAGTATGTTTTCTTTGAGATGTAACTGAGAAATTGTTAGACTTATGTTTCATTCTCATCTATTTATTGCTTAAAGGTCAGCTCACATTTGTCCAGTCTATTTCAGTTTTGTTGTTGTTACAGATGTTGTTTGACTGGCATATAATATTCACTATTGTTTGTTGAACATATAGAGTAAATGACAAGTTTGAATATATTTTTAATAAGTGTGCTAATAAGAATTAATATAGTGTTACACTAATGTTTTATACTAAATGAATACATGGAATAAACACAACCAAAAATTCATTTACTAAATAAGTTCCCTTTCCTATCCCATTAACATTTGAAGTTAGTATGTTTTCTTTGAGATGTAATTGAAAATTTGTCAGACTTATGTTTCGTTCTCATCTATTTATTGCTTAAAGATCAGCTCACATTTGTCCAGTCTATTTCAGCTTTGTTGTTGTTACAGATGTTGTTAGACTGACATATAATATTGAGTATTGTTTGATGAACATATAGAGTAAATGACAAGTTTGAATATATTTTTAATAAGTGTGCTAATAAGAATTAATATAGCTTTACACTAATGTTTTATACTAAGCATGTGCTTTAGGAAACAACTGCATCCATGTTTTTGAAATAGGCATATTTACAGATTTATTCCCATAATACAAAGATATAGTCCAATGTACAATTGAAATCATAATTATGGAATAATGCATTGATCCAACTCTTCAATGATATACAGTACACAATTCATTCATAAATTATACATAGTTAACAAATAGTCATATTCAGTGCTTCAGATATTTCACTTATTTTGTGCTGTTTAATTGGTAATTCAACAGTCATTTTGGTAATGTAATAAAAACGCAAATACCATACATAAAGAATAATAATTGATTTGCATGTTCAAGAATTAAGCATTTCTATTTTTGTTCTCAATTAGCATTTTTGCACTTTATGTATCTGTTATATCATCTGTTCACATTGTTAATATTTTGGAATGTAAATATGACAAATGCAACATAAAGTTCTGCCGTCAATTATACCTGTATTGAGTCCTTTAAAAACGACTGGAATTTAGGTGAGATGGTGCATTATAAACTATGTTTTACGTGTCATTAGTTTATAGGGCTGCACAAAGTATGGGTTGGGTCGGCCAAATACTACATCCGACCCGCATAAGTATGGGTTTAAGGAAGTTCAACCCGTGTTCGACCCTATATGAGGTTGGATATGGGTTGGGTTAAAGTATGGGTTTGGTCGGGATAAGTAGGGTTGGGTTGCTTGAATATAATAAAAAAAAATGAGAGTAGATAGAATTTTCTTTAAAAGTAGTATTAAAATATTCAGCATAATATATCAGATTTTTTCTAGCATAATGCATTTAAAAATAACCGATTCATCATAAGATAAATTTTATTAAAATTTCATTGCAAAACGCATCATATAAAATTAATTTACCATATGGTAGAATAAGTGTTTCATTTTAAGATATACTGAAATGCACTTTAAAATATATTTGCCAAATTCTTTCTAGTTTGGATTGAAATGAAATATGTTTTTTTTTTTGTAGATTTTCTATAGAATACATAAATATTATTCTAGGATTATACTATTCTAATTTTAAGTTGGTTGGTATTAAATTAGTTTTTTAATATGGGGTTGGGTTGGGTTAAAATAAGGTTGGGTTGAACAAAATATCAGACCCGACCCGTATGTAGTATGGGTTACATATTATAACCCATATCCGACCCGAACTAGGATGGGTTGGGTTTATGTGGGTTGGGTCGGGTTAGTGGGTTGGGTCGGGTTGAATATGGGTTGTGTGCAGCTCTATTAGTTTATACTTTTATGCTGTTGGGGCCAAAATTTTGTGGTTTCATTATGTCTCAATTTCAGGTTGATGGAATAAGATAGTAATCATTTACTTACCTGTTCGACATCCAAACTCGATAGCTAAAAAGTTGGTTTGCTGAATTTGCATTACAGCTAATCATGTTGAAATAATAATTTTGTTTTCATGTTAATAGTATAGAAATACGTGTTGTTCATTTACACATGTTTTTTGATTCACACTTTGTTGAATGTTAGATGTACTCCAGTAGAATATGATACTTTTTGTAAATTTACGATCTGTGCTTTTGCATTCTATGATGTTCTAAAAGAGGCGTGCACTACTCTGACTTTATGTAATATATAAATATGATATACATTTGCCCTGATAAAAATAATGACCACTTTATTTCAAGCTAATGTTATTTGTAGCGATAGTGATGGTGACTTATGAAAGTGCAGGTTAAAGGTGTATTTAAAAGATCTTTGGTCAACTCATGGCAGTAGAAGAACGCGAAGAGCATTGATCATGTAGGTTTGAATAAAAACAATTTAATTGTGGGAATATTGTGCTTGCACAAGTAATGGAAAGGCTGAGAAGTGTTCAGTATTTTCATCAAAGATTGGCTTTAAATTTAACTGCAATATTTCATCTTAAATGTGCATTGTTTCTTTTCAATCTGTTGTGTCCATATGAGGGAGGGAGGGAGGGAGGGTGTCGCATATGTGAAGAGTTGTACGTGATTTATTGAGTACTCAGTAAAGAATATTACCACATGGATTTAAGCTACTGGTTTTGTTGTTCTGTTTTATACATATTTTCATTTACAAGATAATGGTAGTTGATGTGTTGATCTGTATGCTTGAATGTAAAACAATCATGAATTAAAGAAAATAATCGCATGTCATAATACCATTAAAGATGAAATTGGAACAAATATGTCAGCTCAAGTAAATTTAATTTATAATTTGGTCTATTGACAATTATTTTTAGTAGTGTCTAGAGTTTATTTGAAAAATTCCAATTCATAGACATGAACTATCAATTTCGTTTAACTTAAAAAATCAAATAAATGCATTTCTTAATAAATTTTATGGCTTATGCCGTGTGCGTAGCACGGGTACGCACTTGTTAAGCATACATTAGCGCAAGCCTGAAATAGCTTCTCTACGCAAGCAATCTTCCCGTGCATAGCAGCAAGCATCAATGGAGTCTAAATCCAACAATACAACTAAAGAAATGCCCAAAATAGAAACACTTCTCAAAATCAAATTTCGAAGCCAACTCATTATCTGTTTATTCCTATTCACAAGATCCAGATTTGATGACCGATCTTCGTGCTTCCAAAGCATTGAAAAAGAAAGGACACATATTTTATTTTTAAATAGTTTATCGTTTTACAATTATTTATAATTTTCACTGTTTTGAGTTTCACTGGCCCGCGGTGAATACTGTGAAAATTAACGAAATTAAACTAATTAAAATAATTTATGAAAATGAATACCGTGAAAATTAACCTGATCGGATTTATGCTGAAGAAGGCGGTGGTCGAATAAGGGGAGGCAGTTTACATATTTTATTTTTAAATTAGTTTATCATCGGCGCAATTAACAACAAGGACAGCTACATCCTATAATATATCCATAAGGACGGCCGCCTAATATTTAATGTGCTGCTATTCATACCCCCATTTAGACTACTAGTCACCTTTACTAAAGGCCACCTTTTTTTTGTGTCTCTCTACTCCTTTACACCACCTAAAATTTTCAATTTCTAATCATGTACCACCTCTCCCTTTATTTTTTCATCGTTCCAAAAAAAAACTATAAGAAAACCCTAAAAATAAAATTAAAAAAACCCTAAAAAAAACCTAAAAGAAAACATAAAAAGTGTTGTCGTATGAAGAAAACCCTAAAATTCAATAATTTACAATGTCATTCTTTATTACAACGTCATCGAAATTAATGTCGTTCAAACTCAAAGTAGAGAGAAGGGTGAAAGAAAACTCCTACAAAAATTAATACAAAATCCTAAAAAAATCCATAATAACAAAATATATTATGCAGCATGATATACTGTTAGGCAGAAAATTGGGCCTAACACCCAAATTCTGGGTGAAAACCTCACAATCACAGATCAATGCAGAAAAAGCAGTAAAATAAAAGAGGACACACGAGATTTTTATAGTGGTTCGGCTCAATCCAAGCCTACGTCCACTTTATAGTTTCTTAAATCCTAAGAAGCTATTACAATACTGTTTGCTTGCTGTTTATACACGAAATCCTCGAGTTTACACTGAAGAAGAAGAGATTAAAGGGAAGATTATACACGATAGCCTCGTGTTGCAATGTGGAACTTGGCTTCCTTATTGAGCAATGGCCTTGCGTGTAGTAATGGTGGAAGCCATGATGAGTGAGAACCAAAAGATTCCTTCAAATGTCCATCTCATGGTGTATTTATAGGCGTAGAGGGGCGTTGCCAGGCCCAGAAGCGGTCCGGTTCGGATGGGCCACTTGGAGGGTAGAGAGGCCATCTCGGAGAAAGTGGAAGAAGTGGTCTTCAGATCGTGCAAGGACAGGTGGAAGCCGATCCGTATTAATAGGAAGCAGTTATGCTTTATGAATCAGTCAAACACACGATACAGGAGCAGGTCCAGGTCGGTTCGGGTCCGATCCGAACCGAGTTGGTGTCTTCAATCCAAAGACTCTGTGTCCAATGCTTCGAAGGTGGAGCGGATCGGGTATGCTCCCTCCGATCTGATCCGTGCTGATGTGAATGCGAAGAGTGAATGCCAAGCTGTCCATCTTAAGGCAGCGTCTGATCCAAACAGACTTGTCCGATCCGATTCGAGGATCTATTCAATGCTAACTTCCAGGTTTCTGGTTCTGCATGCATTCACGGAAAAGAACATAACTTTCAAACCGTAAGTCCGTTTTAGCCAAACGAAAGCTCAACTTGAAGCTTGATTCAGAGAGCTACAAGAGTTACAGAGCTCAGCTCCATAATTGCTGATTTCGGGCCCAAAAGAGATCGTCTGATAGGAGTTTCGGGCCATTCTTTGTTTGTGAGGCGACTTCAACCAAATCGCTTCCTGTCAACTGACGATGCTTCCAATACTCGAATGTATTGTTGATCAGAAATTCCATGTGTGACTGCTTTGACTAAAAAGCGGGTCAACATTTTGCCCTCCAGAACATATCTTGCTGAACGAAGGAAGATGTGTTCTGGATAATCCAAGAAATCCAAGGCCATGCCGGGCCTGCCACCTACAAGTATAATCGATACCTGCGAAGAAAAGAGAGCAAAAAGGTGTGTCAAATCCTGACAAAACTGATTACACTTTCGAGCATAAACCATGCTTGGGCGTTTGTTTGAGCATAATCCATACTCGAGGGACGTTTGAATCATCCTGCCAAAACCTAGCAAGGGACCTAACCTTCTAGGCATAAGCCATACCAGGAAGTTCAAACTGAGCATAAGCCATACTCGAGTTTTATTGAGTTCCTTTGCCCAATCCTGACAAGATCGTTCGTCGTTCCGAAGTATAATCCATACTCATGTCGGGATAGAGCTATACTAGCCAAAACCTGACAAGACAGTCTGTCCCTAAGCATAATCCATGCCTAGGGGTCTGAGATAAGTATAAGCCATACTTTAATTGAGATTGAGAATCCTTTCACAACCTGACAAGACACTTAAATTCGCCAAACATAATCCATGCTCGGAAAGTCCTTCCTTATTCAATTCAAAATACAAAATCAAAGCAAATCCGGATTGGTTTGTCATCGAGTCCAGAGCACATTTTGGAGCTAAATCCTAACCCCGAACGTGTGTACTCCGATTTTGCCAATCGAAAAACCTAAAGAAAGCAAAGAGACATATCTTAAATCCTAAGAAATGCTGAAAATGCAGAGTGATCCAATCCAGATCAGTTGATGATGAGCCCACGAGAGCTCGATCTAGGATCATTCCCTCTCCGGGGAGCAGGTGGAGGTAGCGCAGGTGCAGGCGCTGTTGGTTGTTTCACATACTCGGGTAGCTCTCTACGTCTAACCCGTTCCTCAATTAAGTCTCGCAAGTGCCTACACTCATTTGTGTCATGACCGTCCATATCATGAAATATGCAGTATTTTCCAGAATCACGTTCTCTCTGCGATGGCTCCCTCCTGGTAGGCTTTGGATAGGAGACGTCACCATTTGTGTTTACGTAGATGTCAGTCAAGGTCGAATTGAGTTCAGTGTACTTTTCATATCTAGGCCCTCTCCGGGGCTGAGCGTTGGGGTCATTCTTGATGGTAGCTTTTCCTTTGCCTTTTCCAAAATCAGACGGTTCTCCATCTCTGAGCATGTTGACATCGAGAATTTTCTTTTCGGACATTACGTCTTCTTCATGTAGAAATCTATCCAATTCAAGGTAGAATTCGCTGAGATTCCTTGGTGGGTCTCGGTATAAGGATTTTTTGAACTCCGAGTTGTCTAAAATGCCGGATACCGCCGCCATCAATACCATAGATGGCTCAGGTCGATCAACAGATGCTGCTACAATGTTGAACCGTTTCAGAAATGAGTGAAAAGTTTCTCTGGGCTTTTGCTTGATTGTAGTTAGTGACATTACATTCTTGGATCGAGCGATGTGGGCCCGAAACTGTTCAATAAAGCGAACGACCAACATGTTCCAACTATTGATCGATTCAGATTCCAACTGCCGAATCCATATAGCAGTTATGTCGGTTAAGAAGAGAGGGAAGCATTTTG
The DNA here is from genome assembly GCA_030737875.1 of Allium sativum. NCBI lineage: Eukaryota > Viridiplantae > Streptophyta > Magnoliopsida > Asparagales > Amaryllidaceae > Allium > Allium sativum. Next base: position 1,043,716,228 of record CM060913.1, read on the forward strand.
CCATGACGTTTTCCGACGCCGATTGAACTTCCATATGTCGTTTGTAGCGCATCAGATGCACGGTAGGATCCTTCCTGCCGTTGTAGGGCTCCAGCTGTGGAAGTTTGAAATTTGGGGGATTGCGGGAATTCCTGATTTCCTGAGTGAATGGGTTGTGATGGACATCATCCATGTCATTTTGATAAGTGCGGCCCCTCGAGAGGCGTTCAATCAGATTGGCGAGCCGATCGCCTTCAAAAAGTTGTTGCAAGTTGCCGAGATTGGAGCTGGTGCCCCCAGCGTTGAGTCCAGAAGAGTTTGGAAAAGTATGGGGAGCATGGAAGGCCATTCGGATCGGATCGGAGGGGCCCCCATGCTGTGGGTCGTGGAGGCCGAACCGGTTCTGTTCGTGGGGCCCGATCCGAACCGATGCTTGGTTGCCATTCTGAGTTACTTCATGCTGCTGCACTCGCGTGGGTTCTATCCGAATCGGAGCGGACGTGGGTCGTGCTCAACCCATGCCATGATTTCTAGAGGGGAAACTGTTGTCCCCGAGCTCAGGTAATGCTGCGGTTCGGATTGGATCCGATCTGACCCGATGTGGATTTCCCCTTGTTTCCATCTGAACTGGGTTCTGATTTGCTGCGATGTGCTCGGGTTGGATAAGGACCGATTCGATCCGGTTCGCTTCAGCTGCTCGAGCCGTTTCCATGTTATTTCCAGCGAGTTGTGCGTTGCCGGTCAACCTACCTTCCATCCGAGCGAAGAATTGGTCGATCATCTCCTGTTGTTTGCGGAGGAGACATCTTGCTTTGCTAGCTGGGTTCTCAATTCAGCGAGAACACCGTCCATTTCACCTCTGGTTAAGTATGCTGATAGATCACCATGAGAGGAAGCCTCCTGGCTCGCCTCATTCTTTGCGCCTTCAGTGCCAACGTCCTCAACACGAGAAAAAGGTTCCGTCTTTCTTTCGTTTGACCATTGATCCAATAGCCAAATAATCCAAGCAGAAGTTGAAGTTGTCGTGTGCCCCCTACCTGGCGCGCCAAAATGTTAGACCGAAAATTGGGCCTAACACCCAAATTCTATGTGAAAACCTCACAATCACAGATCAATGCAGAAAAGCAGTAAAATAAAAGAGGACACACGAGATTTTTATAGTGGTTCGGCTCAATCCAAGCCTACGTCCACTTTATAGTTTTTTAAATCCTAAGAAGCTATTACAATACTGTTTGATTGTTGTTTATACACGAAATCCTCGAGTTTACACCGAAGAAGAGGAGATTAAAGGGAAGATTATACACGATAGCCTCGTGTTGTAATGTGGAATTTGGCTTCCTTATTGAGCATGGCCTTGCGTGAAGTAATGGTGGAAGCCATGATGAGTGATAGCCAAAAGATTCCTTCAAATCTCCATCTCATGGTGTATTTATAGGCGTAGAGGGGCGTTGCCAGGCCCCGAAGCGATTCGGTTCGTATGAGCCACTTGGAGGGTAGAGAGGCCATCTCAGAGAAAGTGGAAGATGTGGTCTTCAGATCGTGCAAGGACAGGTGGAAGCCGATCCGGATTAATATGAAGCAGTTATGCTTTATGAATTAGTCAAACATACAATACAGGAGCAGGTCCAGGTCGGTTCGGGTCCGATCCGAACCAAGTTGGTGTCTTCAATCCGAAGACTCCGTGTTCAATGCTTCGAAGGTGGAGCGGATCAGGTATGCTCCCTCCGGTCTGACCCGTGCTGATGTGAATGCGAAGAGCGAGTGCCAGGCTGTCCATCTTAAGGCAGCGTCCGATCCGAACAGACTTGTCTGATCCGAGGATCTATTCAATGCTAAATTCCAGGTTTCCGATTCTGCATGCGTTCACGGAAAAGAGCATAACTTTCAAACCGTATGTCCGTTTTAGCCAAACGAAAGCTCGACTTGAAGATGATTCAGAGAGCTACAAGAGTTACAGAGCTTAGCTCCGTAATTGCTGATTTCGGGCTCAAAAGAGATCGTCTGATAGGAGTTTCGGGACATTCTTTGTTTATGAGGCGACTTCAACCAAATCGCTTCCTGTCTTCTGACGATGCTTCCAATACTCGAGCGTATTGTTGATCAGAAATTCCATGTGTGACTGCTTTGACTAAAAAGCGGGTCAACATATACAAAACTAACCTCTTTTTTTTCTTTATCTTCCATCCTCTACTCAACCGAAAAAAAATATTTTTTTTCTTATGGTTTAGGATTTGATATCTGAGAGTTTATATTGTTTGAGAAGAGAAGAGAAGAGATAGTATGGCTGTTACGGACTGAGTGAAAAGAAATAAAGTGGTGGTAGGAAGTAGGTCAAAAATAATACAATATAATTTTTTTAAGGTGACCAGTAGTCTAAATGGGGGTGTGAATAGCAGCACACAATATTTATCCAAAAGGACAGCCGCTTCGAATAATAAAAAATAACTCTCATTCGATTTTCTACCACGAAATCATTTATACTTGCAATCGAGTTAAATCCGCGGCGTCTCGTACATACGAACATCAATAATCAATCGAGCAACAAAATTCAGCACCAAAATCAATCTCAAAAATCGACCTTCACTGTTTTTTTTTTTTTTTGCTATAATTTTTTTAATTTAGTGTTTATTTTTCAATGACTCATCATCTTCAATGAATCTTATTTTGGAAATATTATTGGATCTGTAGGTTTTTTTTGATGGAGAATTAAGCAGTGGTTTTTAGGTAACAGTTTGCTATTTTTTTTAGGTATCAGTTTTCTTGTATTAATTGTGTTATGTTGTTTTATTTATAGTTTTGGTGCAATTTTACTTTTGTTCTTGTACTGATGCATCAGTTTTGCTACTCAAATAAATTTATTTCATTTTAATCAATCAAATTGTGATTCAAACATTTTTTGTATTACTTTTGTCATTAAAATGTAATAGCAGTTTTTAGCTATCAGTTTTGTAATTTTTTAGGTATCAGTTTTACAATATTAATTATGTTATTTTTTTATTCATGTGATTTTGTTGTTGTGTTAATTTTGTAGTTGTACATACTTTTGCATCAAATTTGTAAGTCAGTTGAACTTACACTACAACAAAAACACCCTATAACAACGTCTGTTTTACAACGGGAAAATAATGCCCCTTGTAATAGCGATAAAAAATAACGGTTCTCTACCAGACCGTTGTAATAACTGGCCTATAGGAGGACTTTTTGACAACGAGCTTCTGACGCCCCTTGTAATAAATTCTATTACAAGTGTCATTAGCAACCCGTTGTAATAGGCTTCAGGTTTAGATCACCATTTGAATATTTTACAGCGGGCTCTTCATGCCCGTTGTAATAGAATTATTTTACGACGGTCTCCATCCACTTGTAATAGAGTTTTGTGTAATCTCATTTTGACATCGGGCTGCTTTTGCCCGTTGTAATAGGGTTCAGTTTGACTACTAGGTTATATATATATATATATGTATATATACTTTTACAACCTATTATACCTAATGATAATTAGATGTCCGTTGTAACAAATGTATGCTATCAATTTTGATAGTCAATAATTTATTTTTACAACTCTTTATTAATTTTTTTATTTAATAATTAATCATTAATGATATTATATTAATTAATCGTATGCTACTAATTGCTAATTATATTATTTTAGTACTTATTACTAATTATTAATAATATTATATTAATCATAGGTAATTAATTGCTAATTATATTACTTATATTAATCATAGGTTATTAATCATTAACATTATTATTATTTTATTATTTATTAATATTTTATAATTAATCATTAATGATATTATTTTAATCATATATGCTATTAATTGCTAATTATAATATTCTAGTACTTATTACTTATCATTAATAGTATTATATTAACAAATGTATGCTTTCATAGTTTAATTATGGTGTTAATTAATTTATACTTATAATTAAGTAATGCTTAATAAGTAATAATCATATATATTACTAATTTTAACAGTTTTGTTTGATATCACTATGGTAATTTTATCAGGTAGGATATATATTTATCAAAGTTTTTACCTAACTATATTTTTATATTTTTATTTTTTGAAAAGAAACAGTACTTAATCAATACTATACAATAGTTGAAATTTGGCCTCTTCGCCGCCACTTACAACCACATTACTCATCGCTCAACCTAAAACTTTTCAACTGAGCCTCCCTCCATGCCTTTATAGCCCTTCCCTCATCGCTATCACGACCTCTGATTGCCTTAGTCCCCTTCCGTCCAATCATTGGTCAGTTTCCAAGCCACCGTAAGCTTCTGTTTCATCACTGGACGGTAACGTACCAACATTTGATGATCAAATGTATTTCGATTCTTAGCCTATGCAGTAGCCATCCATTTCAATTCTTAAAATATTATGACATTCTTAATTAATTTACAAATATGATGATCAAATTTTAAGTGATTGTTATTAGTTTGAAAGGTTACACACTTATTATAGTCAATACTTAACATAATTTCGTGCTCGTTACCGTCATTCATTTCCCCATTACTGTCTTTCGATTAACACATACCGTATCCCATTAACCAAAACATAATTTCCTCTCGAAAATCAATCTTCCCACAAAATCGATCATGGCAGCTCCAGCGTTTTGATTTTTCCATAGCAACTGCATCACTTCTTCGAATCTACGATCCAGATCTACTTCTCTCGCTTCGAAGTTAGGGCAAACGAAATCGGGATCCAGATCTACTTCTCTTGCTACGAATAGGTATGGTTTTAGTTTAGTTTTCTATCTTTTGATGATGTGATTATGTGATTTAGGTTTTCTATCTGTTGATGATGTGATTATACGAAAAGTTAGGGTTTCGATTATGTGATTTAGGTTTTCTATCTGTTGATGATGATTCTTGTGCTTTTGATATCGTTTAGCTTGATTCATTTGCATGTGAGTAAATCGAACAAAAACCATTGCATGGAACTATATTACCTTGTCAGCGTTGTACTGCAATTATGTGGCAAATACGTTGCATGGAAACTAAATTACAAACATGCATTAAGTTTGGGTCGATGTTACCTCGGTGCATCGAATAATCACCCAAAACCCATCAAATCACCACACAACCGAGAGAACAATATGTTTATTGGATTCATAGTCTTGGAAAATAGCAGAGCTGAGATCTTTAGACTATGAGGCTTTGTCATTTAAGTTGTATGCTTTAGGCTTTCTACCGTGTTGGTGGTGTTGATAGTGGCAATCGTGAGCCACTCTTTTAGTTAGGGTTTGGATTTTGATCAAATTAAAGAGGAGTTACGTAATTTTGAGTGTGCAGATGGATTGGTTAATGCTTGGAGCTGTTGTGGCAAGGTTTTGGGTATATCAAAAGAGTGGAAGAGAGGACGAAGGAGAAAACACATAGGAATCTATATATATATATATATATATATATATATATATATATATATATATATATATATATATATATGATCTTTTCTTCTTTTCTGCCTTAATAATAGCTATAATACAATCAAATTATTCAGTCAATCGTAAAGCTCTCAAAATATCGTTGGATTCCAAGTGAAATAAATGGTTTGTATTGAATAGGATCTAGTTACATTCTTTTTTAAGATGTTAACTTATATTTGTTTCCATGGGTGGAACAGTAATAATAAAGACCAATGGACGCTGCTAATCCCAACAATCAAAATATGATGTTGACTTAATGCCATGAACAATAGTGTTAACGAAATTGAACTCCTTCGTGTACAAGTCAAATTTGAAAATGTTATTCAACATCATCTGTCTCTATCACTAAAATCAAATCCTAACGACAAAATACAACCGACATAATTAAGTTGAATTTATAGGTTATATATATTATATAGCAGGCGACTTGGAAGACACCGTAAGCTATTAGTGATAATTAAAGCTGAACTACTGAGCTTATAAAATATATATATATTACAAAACAGTACATATATTGTGAAAATTGGTTCGCACTTTTCCATCTTGCATGCGTATGCAAATCATAATAGACCAGTGTAACTGATCCGCAGAATATCTTAGGGGATACAGTTAAAAATTTGCAGAGAGTTAAGTTGCTGCTGTTCTTTTATGAAGGGGCATATTGTACACAGTCCACCCCTCACGCCAGGTTATTTAAAGTGATATCGATGGGTAGGTTTTGGAAATAAAAGGGCTGTACGCATATATAACAGTAATAAGTTAATTAAAATCTATCATACAAGCCAATGTTAAGTAAACCTCGGAATTGTTAACTTGCATTCCCTAAATGGGCCATTTTATCTTTGCCAACATGAATTAAACAGCTCCCAGATGCTGGCAGAAGTACTTATCATAGGCTAGTGCAGAAACTTCAGGGTCATAATTAAATGTGGCCCATATTATATTGATTATCAACCAAACCTAGCATTTCTTTACTTGTAAATAGTTGGCAGTACCCACATCCAGCTATTATTTATCTTTCTATTTATTTACATACTGCACTGACTTTAAATTGCTTTGAGTCTCCAATCTTAGTATAGTATCTACATTAATACATATAATACTTATAAAAAAAGATAAAGATAAACAAATAAATATCTGGGTTTAAGGATATTCAAGAATTGTCTGAAAATATATGTTGTTGAGTAAGTGAAGGACTTAAACAGGCGTTGCCAATCGACCTTGTAGTTTACAAAAAAACAGCACCTGCATCTGGAAATAATTAGCCCAACTGGTATGAATTAATAAGTTGTGGTCATTTTGGCAGGCATAATTATTAACAAGTTAAAGTTATGTCTTTGTTATAAGACGTAGCTGGTACATGCTTCCATATATTAGTTTTCATAGAGGGAAAAAGTGAGTGAGTTAGGGTGGATTGAAGATCCCACTCTTTTGGGTTCCAACATGTAGTTTAAAGTCTGAGAATGATTCAAAGAAGAAAGGTTATAAGAGTAATTAAAAACTAAGTGCAATTAGTGAAATCTTAGTGAAATGATTGTAATTAGTGAAATTTGATATTTAGTATGAATTACCAATTAAAAATATTTTTCAAATAGTTAAACATTTTGTCAGCGTAACAACCAAATGTATGATTTGTTCTATATATAATTAAATAATCAACTGCTTATTTGTATGATAAAAACCTTCTAAAAAATTTCAAAAGTTCCAAAAGCATTAGACATGAATAAAAAAATAGCTAATTAGACATGAATATATATATATATATAGGCAATCGCAAAAAATTTTAACCTACGATTATAATGTTGTTAATTCCGTGAAGCATCAACGACTCCAAGTGTAAGAGTTGGAGTGATGTCTAAAGCGATATTCCGTCATGAGAAAGACTCATATTTTTTTGGACATAACATCTTCTCATTAGGTTTTAACATCAGAGGATTATCAAGATGGACAAAGCATGGATCCACCTACCAAGGTTTTGTCAATTTTGACTATTAGTTTATACTTGTAATTATTTGTATATTGATTAGTGATTTCTTTATGTGTCATAGAATATCCGAAGAATACAGACAAGCTGTTCGGAATTTTGTTTATGGGCATGCAGAAAGGAAGGGAAATCCAGAAAAAATTGTTTGCCCCTGTTCAAAATGTAGGAATCTTATCCGCCATCCGTCAAGAGATGTCGTATCACACTTGATTATTTTTCGATTTGACCCAACATATGATGTATGGATTTTTCACGGAGAAGCACACCGTTCAGAAAATGAAGGTAATGGGGAGACAAATGCATATGAAATGTACTTAGACACACAAATGTGTAATGAAGAAATGGAAGATCATGGTAATGTAAGACATGGGGTAGAGATCAAGGAGATAATAGAAAATTCTGAAATTCCTTTGTACCCTGGTTGTGCAAGCCACACAAAGTTATCAGCGACAATACTACTTTACAGGCACAAGGCTCGAAATGGTGTATCTGGTACGGCTTTTACAGAACTCCTTAAACTTCTCAAAGATATGCTACCTATGGAAAACACGCTTCCTGATTCTACATATGCAATAAAGAAGTTGCTCAAATCTTTTGGTTTAGGCTATAGACAAAATACATGCATGTGTAAATGATTGTTGTCTTTTCAGGAAAGAGCTTGCAGATAGTGATTTTTGCCCAAAATGTGGAAAATCTCGTTGAAAAAAAAATAAGATGAAGGAAGATGGAAAGCAAACCAAAGTAGCTGCAAAATATTGAGATACTTTCCAATAATACCAAGACTGAAAAGAATGTTTATGTCTTCAGAAACAGCAGAGCAATTAAGATGGCAACTAGCAAACCGGTAGATAAGTAGAGAAAGTAGTTTTTTTGTAGAGAAAGTAGTTCTTAAAATTGGTATGTTGTGCTAAGAGCACCCGCTAGAGGTTTCCATGAGTTGGAAAGCTTTGATGAGGAGGATGAGTCAACTAGCAAACCGATAGATGAGTCACTACTTGATGATAGAGATGTCGATGATGGGGACGAAAGTTATATAAGGAAGGATTGTGACGGTATTTTGTTATGATATAAGCACACTTTATTGATATTTGCATTGCACTTATTTATAATTTTAAAGAGGGTAATTATACATAGGCTATGCATAGTCATATTAATTAATCATGCATTATTGACCATGAATTTTGATTTTAATTTTGGGGAAAAATGTTAAACTTTCTTTTGCGGGTATTGCTATTGTATGTTAGGATTTTTATATTTTGCAATAATGACTAATTAGTATGATGTTCTAATTATTTATGTATATTATGATTTTTTTCTAGGTTTCTCCCTTAGTCGAAGAAAGTTGAACATGAAACATCTGTGGGTAAAATGGTGCAAGATCAAGGAGAGGTACTTTGCACTTTTATTTTCATAATTTTCTGTTATGTTTTGGCCCTTTATGTGCAGTAAAGCTAAGACAACTTACGTAAGTATGCATATGTTTCTAATGTCCATGTGTGCGTTATGATTATGAATATAATTACGCAGTTTACTTAAGTATTCATATGTTTTATTTGGTACTTTTAGACACTTGTTTTTTCAGTCATAAGAACAAACCATTGATGAAAAATGAAAATTAATTATGTATAAGTGAGATTTCTTTAGATGCATATTTACCCAATCAGCATGACCTCCTTATCCATACTTGGTTAGGCATTTAACTGTTGAAACTTTGGTCATGTAGAACTAATCTTGTATCTAGTGTTTATTAGGTAATATGAACAAATTCATCAAAGTTTTTAGCATTTGATACAATTTTGACTCGAGATAACCTAAGGCAATGTATAATTAGGTTAAGGCTCAAAAATAATCAAACATTTAATTGACTGGACGAAATAGCATTATTCAGCCTTTAATCTGAATTTCCTTCCTACCAATTTACCTGTTATTAGCCACATTTAGATGCGATTACGAAACAATGAAAACAAAAATATACGATCGTAACATAATTTAACTATAAATCAAGCGCAGTATAAATTAACAAGAAAAAAACCTGCCTCTATAATGGATTTGCTTCAAAGTAAAGAGCTTCCAGACATCAATAAGGAATTACAGACAGTTAATAATCTAACAGGGAGGATACAATGTTATTTTTGCGTTGTATTATACGAAGAAGAAGAAGAAGAAGCAGCTATCGGATTTTGTTTTCTTAGAAAAACTCGTAATGATTTAGAGCCGTGATTAGTGGTAAGATTAGCATGTGTGCTTGAGTTGGTCGTGCTTGCTTTTGCCTTTCATTAATGTGCGACGTTGGTTTTAGTTTTCAAACCATTTAAGTGATAGGCATTGCTTGTATCACTAGTATTATTTTTCTCTTGAGAAGGAGATACTTCTGCTTACATAACTAATGACAACTATATAAACTTTGCTTACATAGTTACATGCTTATCAACACTGTATTATTTTGTTTTATCAAATACCAATCAAATATTAGTGGGCTATTTATCATCGAAATTGCGCTATTTATCATCGAAATTGCGTTGTTTATCACTGTACCACTAGAACAACTGTTGAAAATAAAATTAAAAACTTTCCATTGTTCATATCCATATACATCCACTTCTTTAATCAAATCAGTGGGCATCTTGATTCATTATTCAAGGTTCATGGTTCATAGACATAAATTTATGTCTGCTTCATGATTCATGGTCTGCATAGAATTTCAGCTTATAACTTAAATTCCTTTTTTTTTTCTTCATAAACAGATTACAAAAAAACTAAAACTCAAGCTATATTGCGATTCTAATACACCACTCAGCATATGTAGAATTTTAATACCAAACATATACCGTAACTAAATGTGCATTCCTTGTGTCATTGTTCTGTGCTAAATACATATGTAAATTTTGTGTCGCTTCTATTTAGTTTTTTTTTCAACTGTCGCTTTTGTTTCCTTTTATTCAACTATCAGACCTTTATCCGATATATGTTTGTCATTTATGTTAATAACACGCCCGGATTACCATTAAATTTTGGCACTAAAATATTCTTTTAACCCATTGTAGACGTGACGAGGAACACTTCATCACTTTCATATATCTAGTTTGCTAATGGTTGGACTATAAATTTTGCCTAAATCTTTGCTAAAAATTACCTTGTGTCCTACTTTAGTATGCTGCGCATTTATTATGGTACACAGTTTAACTTAACTAACTCAATAACCCATCAAACCTATACAAACATTTCAGAACTGTACTATAATTTATGTTGACTGTGTATGCTAATTTCATATATCAAAGGTAGCAATGAGATATTTAAAGAGGCAATCTCTAGCTGCAGTTGCAACTTCACATGTAAAAGATAAGACTGCTGGTGCGAAAATCAATGAAAAAAGATGTGCTGATGTTGCTTTTCAAAGTTTAAACATCAATGTTAGAGGATCTCCTCGGAAGCGTATTGAAATGCAGCCTCTACCCGATAATATTCAGTCTCCGAATCCCAATCCGGTTAGAAGATCCCCTCGCAAGCGTAATGAAATGCAGCCTCCACCCGATAATATTCACTCTCCAAATCTCAATCGGGTTAGAACATCCCCTCGGAAGCGTAAGGAAATGCAGCCTCCACCCGATAATATTCACTCTCCAAATCTCAATCCTGGCCCTAATTCAATCAGATCTACAAATATCACCCCCACAAACATAGATCCACACAACGCCATGGTTGCCTTGGACAATCCAAATTATAATGATGGTATTCAACAAGAGATGGCAAAAAAAAAAGAGGGAGGACGATGATGAAATTTTTTTCTTTGACGCCGAATGAGAGGGCCGAAGTTATATTCAACGATCGTGGTCAACCAATAGGCTCCAACTCTAAACATTTATCATCGTATCTTGGTACCTTAGCAAGGGAGATGATACCTTTGACCATTTCAGAGTGGAAAAAGGTTGACATAAACTTAAAGGAAGATGTATGGACTTGTATTCAGGTATGATTTTGATCTGTGCATTTAGTTTTTGTTTTTTTTTTCCTTGGATAAATGTTCTCTTTTTGGCTTTAAACTACACATAGAAGAAATAAATAATGGAAGTTAATCCATTGGAAAGATTCATCTCTTATGATATCGTTTAGCTGTTTTGTCCCAAAAGCAGGATAGCACCCCATCAACAAAAAGACAAATTATAATGTTACAGGGACTCCTTTATTTTTACTTCATTTCATTCCAATGGTTTATCCATCATAATTCCTCAAAAATTACTTTATGCTTTGCCTGTCAACTAATCTTGTATTAGGTAAGAGCTGAAATGTTCTTATTTCTGTTTCCAATATATATAATAGCTAACATGTATAGAACCATATAATTCAATGAAAGGACATAAAAGATCCTGGAATCACCTCGTCTATCCGTCCTTGTCAAAATGGCATACGTGTTATTTGTTTTAATTGCATTCATCTTAGTTTTGGTTGCTACCATCTCAGCACCGACTCTTACCTTTGCTCTCTCAGTTCAGATTGTCAATGCAGCTCATTTTTTTTGTAGTTGCGTGGCATACGTGTTTTTTTTACCGTAATGGGCAGTTCCAACCAATTCATAGTTGTTGGCTAAAAATTAATAATTGTTTGTTGTGCAGTCAAGATTTTTGGTGGATGAAGCATATAAGGATCTGCTGCTTCAGATGGTGGAAGTACGATGGAGAGAGGTGAAGTCAAATTTAGTTTCCGCTATTAAAGCAGCTTCTATGTGTTCTGACTCTTCCGCTAAATTGGCGATGCTAAAACCGGATACTACAGAAGATGTTCAAGAGTGGAACGACTTTGTTAAGGAAAAACTATCGGAGAAATTTGGGGTAATAAAAATTGTATTTTATTCATTATAAATTAAAAGTTAAATTATAGTTTATGAATGAATTTCTCCGATTTAGGAAATTAGCAAAAAATACAAAGCACTGAGAGATAAAAATAAAATTCCACATACAATGAGCAGAAAAGGTTATGCGAGATTAGAAGAGGATATGGTAAGAAATTCATGTACGTTTATATCAATAATATCTTTTTTTTTTCCTTTGGTTCTTCCTTCTTACCTTTGTTATTTGCAGAAAAATGAATCTGGAATATCAAATATTAGCAAGGATGAGCTATGGTGCAAAGCCCATACCAAAAAAAATGGAGACCCACCGAATTCCGTTGTTGCCGATTGCATTGTAAGTTTTTTATTTATTATCAAATATTTCACTGGATCTATTGTTACTCCCATTCAAGGTTCGAAATCCCGGTTTCCGGTTCTGTTCCGGTCGCGTAAAAATATTAAAAGTCCGGTTCCGTTCCGGAAATTCCGGTTTAATTCCGGTTTGATGATTCTGGTATGTTTTTTTTACAAATACGAAAATAAATATGTACTACTAATCAAGGTTTAGACTTTCGATTTTTGTTTTCATTTCGATCATTGAGAAATTTTGATATTTCAGTTTCATTCTGAAAAACTCAGAGATCCTGTTTCAATTCCGATACTTGATTTTCTTCAATTGTGCATTGAAATCGGAGGACTGAACTTGATTTTTTAACTTTTGAAGATGCATGCATTTTTATGCGATGTGGTCACCGACACAAAATACATCGGTATACTTTTAATTAAACTATGGAACTCTAATCTTAAAATGCTCCAAATTCAATTTTGCAAGTATGAAAATCATATACTGTAAAGGTAAATTAAAGCACTTGGTTATCTGGTTGTTGTAGTATTACATAATACAATGTTAACCATTTCTTCAGAAGAATATTAAGGAACAGTCCTCATACAACTTAAAATTTAATTTGTAGGCTAAGATAAAACAGCACAGTGGTGCTTAGAGCTCAAATGGAACAACATCGATGAGTGGGGATAGAGTGTCACATCTTTTTGGAAATGAACATAGGGGAAGGGTGAGAGGACTAGGTTTTGGTGTCGTACCATCTCAAATTGGTGCTTATGCAAGTAATTCAAAAACGGTGATTGCATTGAAAAATCAAGTAACTCATTTGACCGCTAAAGTAGAAGAGCTGACTAATATCGTCATGACGGTAAGTTTACAGTTAATTAGTTATTTGTTAACAAATATGTATTATGTGCTTATGAATTACCAAGTCATCTCTTGTACTTTTACAGAGAAAAAATGATACTGTGGCGGATAAGGAGATTCCTCAGGCTCATACACCTCGGGTTAGAATATAAAACTGGTTTTTTATTTTTATTTTAAAAACCATATTAGGATATAATACTTAGAAGTATTGTGATTCCATGTTTCTAAATATTTCGATTTTATTAATACTTTACCATAGTTCAAACATAACCTTTCTATAATTCCATAAGTAGGGTTGATCGTATTAGCGTAATCTCACCTGTTTTTGAATTCTTCGATCAGAACTGAAAGAGTAGCTGACCATTGTTGAGAGTAGTAGTGTTAATATATAAAAACTGTTGATTCCATGTTTCTAAAGATTTCGATTTAATTAATACTTTACCAAGGTTCACACATAACCTTTCTATAATTCCATAAGTAGGGTTGATCGTATTAGCATAATCTCACCTGTTTTTGAATTCTTCGATCAGAACTGGAAGAGTAGCTGACCATTGTTGAGAGTAGTAGTGTTAATATATAAAAACTGTTGACGTGCCATTGTTGAGCTACTGTATATAAGCTGGAGAGTAGTAGTAGTAGTAGTATTACCATTTGGTAATTCTCAGCATGCGTCGGCCTGTTAGTCCTTTTGATCGTATACACAATAAAACTTCCTCATATTCCTTTAATTACTTGGAATACATAAAAGCACTCGATAGTGGAGACTTGTTTGCAATTGTAATTTTAGTAACCAGTTGAGGAGTTACAGCAATTGTCTTAGCAACGTGCTGGTCATACTCGTTCACTGGAGTCGTAACCAATTAAGGAGTCACATCCGAACCACCTTCAAGTTGCACTGGACAAATGCAATCAAGTTGCACTGCAGTTTCAGTGGCATTGGTGCCTAAAAAAACTACATTAACAGCTTGTTTTTCTTTGCTAACACCTAAGTTTTCGGAGAAAGAGAAAGCTTTAGTGAGCATGTCATTTATTTTACAAATCTCGCCTTCCTCATTTTCTTTATCGATATGAATCGATCCGTTCATTTCCTTCATCAATAGGGGCGAGAAAACCAAACTTATTGCCTAAGTAACTGCTAGAACAACCAAAATGTTGAACCTGGTTCTCAACAATTCCATTTTTCTCAATATTTGCCTTATCATTCCTGCTCTGGCTTTTGGGAAGAACAACACTTTTCTTTCTTTTCATCACTTTCTTCTAACTAAATTTCTTCTTAATTAGTTAGGGTACCAGAATTAACTTTTTCACTCACATTCACATTCTTGACACTAACTGGAATCTCTTTATTGCTAACAGCATCATCCTTAACAAGGCCATTGCACACAGCACTAATATTATCACTTAAACTCAGGTAGTTAGCTTTTACATGATCAAATATACACTAGGATTTCAGGTCGACTAATTTTGCTGTCTGATTTTCACTGGAAGCTATGGTTAACCTTTTCATAGTGAGAAAAATATTTCAAATTTTTATGCATTACTTTCTGCATTTGGTTAACAGCAATTACTATTTGTATTCAAAAATATTATCAGAATTTAGTGCAAAGCTGTAAGGTTACAGGCTAAAGCAATGCTGTATAATAAGTTCCTAATGGTGTATTTGGTTAACAATTTTTTCTACATTTGGTTAGCAATGCTGTAGGATTACAGCAATATATTCTTTCTGCATTTGGGTAACTTTTTTTTTTGCAGTCACACCGTGCTAGTAATAGTATGCAGGCTCAAGATCGACGGGATCGGGTTACTATGGACGGTTTGGTGAACAAAAAGTGCAATCTATTAGGTTGGGAGTGTGACGGCCCGCCCCGCACCAGCCTGCATTTCCTCCGAAAGTGCGCTGTACACATGCCCGACTAGCACGGGACGGTCGTTAGAAGAAAGGAAAGAAGGGAATTAACTAAACGAGGAACCTGCACTACAACAAAATGACCCTATTACAATGGTGGAACACCGTTGTAATATACATTTTACAACGGTGGGCAAACCGTCGTGTATTAAGAAGTTGTAATAGACTAATATCTTTTACAACTTTTTTGCACTGTTGCAACACCGTTGTAATATGTATATTTTACAACTTTTTTCCACCGTTGTAATAAACTTTATTACAACAGTTATGCGCCGTTGTGATAGACTTTTGGGTTTTAAAAAAAGTAAATTTTGCAAAAGCAACAAAAGCTGAATAAACAGAAAACAAATTGATATAAATTCAAAGCAACGGATCCATTCATACAAAAAAGATTACAACTTTATATTCAAAATACAAAAACTGAATCATACATCATCACGGTAATATATCAATTCTTCATTACATTACAAATAATGATTACAAGATTTAGAAGCAGGAACTGTTGAGGCATTAGGTCGAACAGGTTATGTGCTTTCATAAAGATGCCAAAATATATATCCATTTCTTCAGCTGAACAAGTGAAGTCCTTCTCCAACCATGTTCCTGCAAATGAAGTTCTGTAAATAATGAACAAACTCATATTTAATCACCCTACTGTAAATTAAAAACCTGACATATTCAATTTTTTTCATTTTGCAATTTTGCAATATAATCGGCAATTGGTGCCAATTAAAAACTGACATATTCAATTTTTTTCATTTTGCAATTTTGCAAATTGCTGCCAATTGTAATTGGCAATAAAAAATAGAATTTGAGTTTCCACTTCCCAACAATCAACATAATCCGTTTTGGCACAGCATAATCCTCCTCTGCCAACTATGCAATTAGGCAATTTGCAGCATAAATCAACCCAATTCATTCGCTATTTTTCCAGCATAATTAAAATTGCAAAATGGAAATCAAATTGAACTTACAAATTAATGGCTTCGTATTTTGCTCAGCGCTGTCCCTTGTCGCGCTGAAGCGGTGCCTGTCGTCGTCAGTCCCCTCATGTCATTGCCGAATCGGTGTCGCCTCCACAATAAAGCTGCTTCTATTTCAGAAAAAAGTTGATAATTAGTATCACAAGATTAACATAAAACTCAGAATTTGATTAATAAGATCAACAAAATCTTCAAAAGCTGAATTAGTTTCGGAGTTAAAAAAAGGCTACGCAATCTAATCGAAGTGGGAAGTCTAATACCTTGAGGAAGACGCCACCGTGAGGAAGGAGAATTTGGGCAGATCGATTTGGATTTAGGGTTAAGAGACGCCAGCTGGAATAAGATCAACTTGTTATCCTTAAACCTTCCTTCGAATTTAGTACGAAATTACTGAATTTGTGAAGAAAAAGAAGAACGTGAGATGGAGAAAGAAAGAGAATAGGCGGCGTGGTTCAGAAGATGAGGGTTTATGCTTATCGGGAATAAAAACTGTGTTGGGAAATTAAAGGGCCTACGAGCCCAAAAAAATGATTTTGGAGCCAAAATTTCGTAGTGGAGCCAAAATGAAATTTGACTTATGCGTTGGAAGCCCTTGTTACCTGTGACGGTTGCGATCTAACACAGTGGAGCCAAAATGAAATTTGACTTATGCGTTGGAAGCCAAAATGAAACTTGTTTATTATTATTGGAAGAAAAACACAGTTGTTAAAAAATATATTCACTTATTAAGTACTTAATTGTAATTATTTGATATTAAAAATTAAATAGATTTGTTTGTTATTATGTGTAAAATGGATATTAACACCGGTTTTATTACTGTTATTGCTAACTATTTTCTTCTTAATTACTACTTATTGATTAAAAATTAAATATTTCATCTTAGCTATCATTTACTGTTAATTAATTAATAATTATTAAAATTAAATAATAATACTGATAATTTATTATTTAATAATACTGATAATTTATTATTTAATATACTCATTATTAAAAATTATTTACTAATTATTGATTATTTAATAGAAATTATTATTATTATTATCATCCCAATTACTAATTATAAAATGTTAATTGTTATCATTATATAATTGACAAATATTATTGATTCCCAAGTTAATTATTAATTGTTATTATTAAATATTATTATTAAATATCAATATAATTAGTTATAAATTATAGATATTATAAACATGAAGTTTGCACTAGGCATCTCAATTACAACGAATAAAATGAAATGTTGTGATATATATGTTTATTACAACAGTGCGTTTTGCAAGGTTGTAAAAAACGATCTATTACAACGGTGCTTTGGCACCGTTGTAAAATTAAAGTTGTAATATGGTAATATATATGTTCTTTACAACAGTGATTATTGCACCGTTGTAAAAAATAATCTATTACAACGGTGCTCAATGCACCGTTGTAAAATTAAAGTTGTGATATGGTAATATATATGTTCTTTACAACAGTGATTATTTTACCGTTGTAAAAAACATTTATTACAACAGTGCGTTTTGCACCGTTGTAAAAAAGGATCTATTACAACGGTGCTTTATGCACCGTTGTAAAATTAAAGTTGTAATATGGTATTTTTGTTGTAGTGCTGTAGAATGCCTCACAGCGCATGGAGTAAAATATAATAATAAAATACTTGACATAAAACAGGTGAGACAGTGTATAAGTTGATAACTAAAACCAACATCAACATCAACATCAGAGCAGCGGAAATCCAAATACAGCTTATTACAACTTTTCAAATTTACTGTCTCTAAACAAAAGAAAGCTAAAGTAGAAGATGCACCACCAATGCCCAAGCAGTGATCTTCAACAACACAGGGAGAATACTATATATATATATATATATATATATATTACGTGAAAGCCTCCTTCTTGTCTCCGCATCATCTACCCGTGCATCTCCAGCTAACTTGTCTCTAGTCTGCTCGTGTGAGCACCCAGAGTAATAAGAGGAGACATAAAACTCTGGGTCATACATAAAGCCTGGTATGAGCGATAAGCATCTAAACAGAATAATAACAGGTATACTAAACCATACCTGAACCTGGACCTGCAACCAAAGAGTTAGTACCACATACCGTACAGTACTCTAAGGTGCCATAATAAATAGTGTAAAGAATACGGGGGTGGGGTGTGCATGTCATAATGATAGCAAACAAATCAACCATAGCAACCATCCTCACATCTCTTACTCAGTGCGTAAATCATACGATGTCCACCACTGTCAATCACTAGACCCATCGAAGTAGTGGCGGAGTTCAACTTGTACAACTACTGCTACTACCAAGCTTACCACATGGAGTCATGACCAAATCTTTACAAATGACCCCACTTCATTGGTCTATAGCCCTTTAGTCGTACCTAGGCCATTGCAGCCCTGAATCCATTCACGTACTTCCCATACATAGTGATCCAAAGTCATAAACATCGACTGCCCCTTGGCACACGTCCCGCAGCAAAGCCCAATCATGAAGTGAACTCATCGGTTCCCAACTGGATCCTGAGTTCTAACTTCCCATATTGGACTACCTTTGCATCTCGGGTTATTGGTCAATACTGGGTCGGGTTCTCCTTCTAGCCATCGGTTCGGGTCGGGTCCTCTACTTCGGGTCGGTTCGTAGTCTTCTCCTGCAGCGGTTCGGTTCGGGTCCACAGCGTCGCATCGGTTCGGGTCGGATGTCCCCCCTTCGGGTCGGGTCGGGTGTCCTCCTCCGGATCGGGTCGCTATCTTCCCTCCAGTTCATGCTCCTTCTCCGACCAGCTCCCTCGTTCTCCATTTACTCCGATCCGATCCTCCTCCTTTAGCCGATCCGATCCTACTCCTTTAGCCGATCCGATCCCTTCGCCTTATTCCAGTCCTAGCCTTTCATCCTTAAGTCGATCCGATCCGAGTCCTTCGTCTTTAAGTTAGTCCGATCCCCAGCTTAACCAACATGGCCTTCCTTTTTGCCAAGCCTTTTATGTGCCATATTCCGATTCGGGTCGGGTTCCTTGCCCAGGTCTCCTATCCGATCCGAGCCCATATCCGATCCGATCCGAAACCCTGCACAACTTTTTGCAACTTTATCCAGCAACTTGTTTACGCCATTCGACGACGTTTTCGACAAATCTAACTATACTAATCAATCACAAATCATGTCAAACAGTCATATCAACATAGCAAACTAACCACAAACACCAAAACAATGAATTTACATGTCAAAATGGATCAAATATACCCAAATCCCCTTATTTTCCCTTAAGCATGTTTAAGTAAAACTAATCATAGGGTTAACGAAACTTAATCAAATCGAACCAAATTTCTAACAGAGGCATAAAATATTATTTAAGAATTTCTAAACATTTTTCCAGAATTTATTAGTGTATAAATTCGCTAATCTTCACTAATTACCCTTAATTAACTGTAATTAGTGCCAAAACGATGCTAATCACTCACCTTGGCTACAAATGAAATTCTCGGAACTGAACCTCGCTGATTTGGGTGAAATCTAACGTCTAACAGCAGCTCTAGCCTTGCTTTCGTGTTTACTCTCCTTAATTTGATGTAGATTAAGCCAAAACTTGATTAGAAAGTGATTAGAAGGTGATTTGGGTGTTGGAGGCCATTGCTAGGGTTGCAAGAAAGAAAGCGGCGGCTGGAAAATGAGGATAAGATCGTCGTCTAACTGATTTCAGCCTCCTCCTTACCCTAATTCCGAAATTCCCCTCTGGGCCTAGCTGCTAATCACCCGGTTAAGCCCAATTAGCTGTTTTTCTCCATCTGAAACTTGTTTCAGCCATATCTCCCAAACGGTAAGTCCGTTTGGCTATTATGACCACTCTGCGGAAAGAGAAACCAACATCCGGAGCCAATGGAAGTGGTTTCAGGTCAAAATTCCTTTCCAGTCAAAAGTTATGGCCAAAACAGTACCAACTAGGGGTAAAATGGTCATTTAAAAATCGGGAAAAATCATGAACATGGGAAATGACCACAATAGTCGTCTCCCAAAGTTACATGACCGTACGACTTCGTATGTGAAAGAAATAAATATTCTACGATCCTATGATGCGTAGAATACGGGTCGTTACACTCTCCCCCCCTTAAGAAATTTCGTCCCCGAAATTCCTTAACCCAAAACATACAAAGGATCCCGCATGCCTAACAACCACATACAACAATCAAACATGCAAAACAAGCAAACAAGCCTATCTTAGCATGCGGAAAACTAAATCGAAGTCAAAATCATACCAGGCAAAGAGTTCTGGGTGTGTCTTCCTAATGTTCTCCTTTGTCTCCCAAGTACAACCATTCTCGTCCTCGCCCCACTGTACCTTGACTAGCTTCACCGCCTTCCTTCGAAGTTGCTTCATGTCGTGCTCAACAATACGGGTCGGCTTGCGGTTCCCAACCGCCTCGGGTTCTACTTCGAAGTCCTCCAACTGATCAGATGAAATAGTCATATCTGAGTCGTGAACGAACTTCCTTAGCTGGGAAACATGAAATACATTGTGAACTCCCGCCATCTTCTCTGGTAAGTCAATTCTATATGCCAAATTCCCGACTAGTTCAAGAACAGGGAATGGGCCAACAAATCTTGGTGCTAACTTGCCTCTCCTGCCAAATCGTATTACGCTCTTCAACAGAGAAATCTTGACAGACACCAAGTCACCAATGGAGAATTTTAAGTCTCTTCTCCTCTTATCAGCATAACTCTTTTGCCTATCTTGGGCAGCCTTCATTCGTTGTTGAATGATCTTAATCTTATCTGAAGTTTCCCTCACCACATCTGGTCCAAGCATAAACTTCTCGCCAGTCTCTATCCAACATGATGGTGAGTTGCACGGTCTTCCGTACAAAGCTTCAAACGGAGCCATGCTGATACTGGATAGGTAGCTATTATTATATGCAAACTCTACTAGATGCAAATGGTCATCCCATGATCCACCAAAATCCAATATACACGCTCTCAAGAGATCTTCCAAAATACGATTCACCCTCTCCGTCTGACCGTCGGTCTGAGGATGATATGCGGTACTGAGATGTAACTCTGACCCTAGAGCCTCTTGTAAGCTCTTCCAAAACCCACTAGTGAACAACGGGTCCCGGTCACTCACAATGCTTTTAGGTATTCCATGAAATCTCACTACCCACTTCATATACAATTCTGCTAACTTAGCTGTCGTTCTGGTCGATTTGACTGGTATGAATCTTGCACTCTTAGTCAATCGATCCACGATTACCCAAATGCTATCATGTCCCGATCTAGTCCTTGGTAAACCATCGATGAAATCCATCGAGACTTGCTCCCATTTCCATTCGGGAATTTCTAATGGTTGCAATAACCTACTAGGCTTCTTTTGCTCGGCTTTAACTAGCTGGCAATTCATGCACTTGGATATAAACTTCCCAACGTCTCTTTTCATCCCTTCCCAGTAGTAAGTCTGTTTCATATCTCGATACATCTTATTACCACCGGGGTGTATAGTCAGTTTTGAGTGATGACATTCTCTAAGCACTTCATCTCTCAATCCATTGACGTTGGGTACAACAAGCTTTCCATTCTTTCTAAGCCATCCATCTCGATCAAGCCCATACTTGTTCATCTCCTCATCGATATCCATCTCTAACTTGGAGATGATTTCCAATAGGTTAGGATCGTCCCTCTGACTAGAGCCGATCCGCTCAATCAAAGTGGGTCTGATCGTCAAACTTGCTAACATTTCTGGATTCAATTCGCACTTTGGTCTGAAATCAAACCCCGCGATATACTCCAGTTGCTTCCATTCTAGAAACACAGCCCCTAAACTGGCATGTCTTCTACTCAACGCATCGGCTACCATATTGCCCTTTCCCAGTGTATATGCGATATCAAAATCATAGGAAGCCAATAATTCTAACCATCTCTGCTGACGGAGATTCAGATCATCTGTGAGAAGAGTTACTTCAACGACTTATGATCTGTAAACAGCTCAAATCTTTCTCCCAAGAGATAGTGTCTCCACATCTTTAATGCGAACACGATCGCTGTCAATTCTAAATCATGGGTAGGGTATCTTCTCTCGTGTGGTTTCAACTGCCGACTTGCATAGGCTACCACCCTACCGCCTTGCATCAATACAGCACCTAGTCCGGTACCGCAAGCATCCGTGTATACCGTCATCTCTTCATTCCCATTAGGAATGACTAACACTGGTGCGCTTGTCAACTTGTCCTTTAGACTCTTGAATGCATTCTCGCACCTTTCATCCCAGACAAAAGCTTGATTCTTCTTAGTCAACGGGGTCAATGGTGCTGCTATTTTGGAGAAACCTTGGATAAACTTACGATAATATCCAGTAACCCCAAGAAACTTCTTACATCTGTTGCATTCTTGGGCGTAGGCCAATCCTGTACCGTAGCCACCTTCGCCGGGTCTACGGCAATACCATTCTATGATACAACATGGCCCAAGAACCTCACTTCCCTCTTCCAGAAGTGACACTTAGAAAACTTTGCTTTCAGTTGGTGTTTTCTCAACACCTCCATCACTATTCTTAAATGTTCCTTGTGTTCTTCCTCTGTCCTCGAATAGACCAAAATATCATCAACGAACACAAGGACAAACTTATTCAACTGATCTCTGAATACCCTATTCATAAGATCCACAAAATATGTTGGGGCATTGTTCAGCTCGAATGGCATGACCAACCATTCATAAAACCCAGAAGGCGTCCGAAATGCCGTTTTAGCTATACTCTCAGCTTCCACTCTAAGCTGATGAAAACCTGTCGTGAGATCCAACTGAGAAAATACTCTCGCGCCACACAACTGATCGAACAAATCATTTATCCGCGGTAGAGGATACTTGTTCTTCCTCGTTACTTTATTCAACTCGCGGTAGTCTCCACACAAACGAAGTAAACCATCCGCCTTGGCAGCAAACACAACTAGTGCTCCCCATTCAGAAACACTCCTTCTGATAAATCCCTTCTTCAAAAGATCGTTGACTTGCACCTCGAGCTCTCGCTGCTCCCTTGGTGCCATACGACGAAGTGGCATCACTATAGGTTTGGCATCTTTCACCAAATCCATATGGAACTCAATCTCTCGATGTGGTGGAAGCCCGGTCACTTCTTCGAAAACATCCGGATACTGGCCAACCACGGGCAATCCTGACAACTCACTATGCGGAATGTCGAGGGAGTTTAGAAAACTAGCCAATACCCCCTCACTGGGTAGACCAACAAACACTATCCTCCGCCCACCATCCGCTCTAGCTGTCACCAAAAAGCCCTCACAGTCTACCACCACCCCGTATCTTTTGAGCCAATCTACTCCCAAAATAATGCCAAACCTAGTAAAGCCCAAAACAAAGCAATCACAAACAAACATGCATCCATGACTCGATAAGACCACATTACGACAAATCATGCTACGGCTAGTCGAACCACCAATCGGGTTCGTCACTACTAAAGGTCTATCGACAATCTCGGGCTCCAATCCCAACCTATCTACCAGGTCACTAGATATGAAAGAACTGGAAGCTCCGGTATCAAACAAAACTCTAACAGGAACATCATAAACAGAAAGCATACCTTGAATGACGACATTATTTCCCTTCTCCGCCGCAGTTGGGGCATTCGACGAAGAAGGAATAGCATTAAGGGCGTAGGCTTTCACCATTTGCTTTTCTTTGGGGGGTTGCGGACACTTGTCCTTGTGATGTCCCATTTGGCCACAGTTGAAGCACTTCCTATCCGCTGGCTTGGCCCGAAAATTACTAGCATAATGGCCCTTCTTACCACAGCTGAAGCACTCAACATCTTGCTTATTCTTTTTCTTCTTGCCATCCTTAGTCTGATTTTGCTTTCTCTTATTCTGGGAACCACCCTTGCCTCCACCACTTGCTTGTGGCTTTGGCTCATCTGCGGATGCAACCTCAGTCTTCGGCTTAGGGTAGAGACTTTCTGATCTCAATGCTTTCCCAACAATCGATTCAAACGTCTCATCGATGTGGTTAATAAGCCTTTCCCCCAAGTACTGATCCAAACCAGTTATGAATTTCTCATTCTTCTTCTCGGCAGTATCAATAAGAGATAACCCATACTTCGACAAAGTGTCGAATTCAGCAATATACTCCGAGACAGCTCTGCCATTCTGCTTGAGCTCCAAGAATTTCTTAAACAGCACTGACTTCTGAGCAGCTGGAATGAACTTCTCGCTAAAGCGAGCCTTAAACTGCTCCCAAGTAATCTGATCTTCGGGAGTAGCTGCCTTTATAGCATCCCACCAATTCATTGCCCGCCCTTGCAGCTGACGGGACGCTAGCTTTCTCTTCATCGCATCCTCGACACCCAAATCCTCGAAGATACGTTCGCAACTATCCAACCAATCTTGAACATCCATGGCCGACTCCGTTCCATGGAACGGCTTCCCACCAAGGCTAGTATAATCCTTATTCAGCTTGGCGAAGTCGACTCTCGGCGCCTGCACTATTGGACCACCACCATTTCCACCATTGGGAGCTGCCCTCTGCACATCCCTAAGCATCTCTCTAATGAGGTCAGTAAACATCGACCTCATGTCAGCGGCATTCCCATTATTGGCCCCTCTACCGGTACCTCTAACATATCGGCTCATCGTCAATCTGAAAAAGGAAACGATTAACGACCCCATAGTGGTGCTAGTGCAGCACGGCTTCATTCTTATACTACTAATAGTATATATATAGCTTTTAAAAACCAAATTAATCACAAATACGCGCTCTCATATACGTACTATCTCTCCCTAGTGTCTTTCCCCAAGTTAACTACGCAACCTAGAGCTCTGATACCAAGTGTGACGGCCCGCCCCACACCAGCCTGCATTTCCTCCGAAAGTGCGCTGTACACATGCCCGACTAGCACGGGACGGTCGTCAGAAGAAAGGAAAGAAGGGAATTAACTAAACGAGGAACCTGTAGAATGCCTCACAGCGCATGGAGTAAAATATAATAATAAAATACTTGACATAAAATAGGTGAGACAGTGTATAAGCTGATAACTAAAACCAACATCAACATCAGAGCAGCGGAAATCCAAATACAGCTTATTACAACTTTTCAAATTTACTGTCTCTAAACAAAAGAAAGCTAAAGTAGAAAATGCACCACCAATGCCCAAGCAGTGATCTTCAACAACACAGGGAGAATACTATATATATATATATATTACGTGGAAGCCTCCTGCTCGTCTCCGCATCATCTACCCGTGCATCTCCAGCTAACCCGTCTCTAGTCTGCTCGTGTGAGCACCCAGAGTAATAAGAGGAGACATAAAACTCTGGGTCAGACATAAAGCCTGGTATGAGCGATAAGCATCTAAACAGAACAATAACAGGTATACTAAACCATACCTGAACCTGGACCTGCAACCAAAGAGTTAGTACCACATACCGTACAGTACTCTAAGGTGCCAAAATAAATAGTGTAAAGAATACGGGGGTGGGGTGTGCATGTCATAATGATAGCAAACAAATCAACCATAGCAACCATCCTCACATCTCTCACTCAGTGCGTAAAGCATACGATGTCCACCACTGTCAATCACTAGACCCATCGAAGTAGTGGCGGAGTTCAACTTGTACAACTACTGCTACTACCAAGCTTACCACATGGAGTCATGGCCAAATATTTACAAATGACCCCACTTCATTAGTCTATAGCCCTTTAGTCGTACCTAGGCCATTGCAGCCCTGAATTCGTTCACGTACTTCCCATACATAGTGATCCAAAGTCATAAACATCGACTTCCCCTTGGCACACGTCCCGCAGCAAAGCCCAATCATGAAGTGAACTCATCGGTTCCCAACAGGATCCTGAGCTCTAACTTCCCACATTGGACTACCTTTGCATCTCGGGTTATTGGTCAATACTGGGTCGGGTCGGATTCTCCTTCTAGCCATCGGTTCGGGTCGGGTCCTCTACTTCGGGTCGGTTCGTAGTCTTCTCCTGCAGCGGTTCGGTTCGGGTCCACAGCGTCGCATCGGTTCGGGTCGGATGTCCCCCCTTCAGGTCGGGTCGGGTGTCCTCCTCCGGGTCGGGTCGCTATCTTCCCTCCAGTTCATGCTCCTTCTCTGACCAGCTCCCTCGTTCTCCATTTACTCCGATCCGATCCTCCTCCTTTAGCCGATCCGATCCTACTCCTTTAGAATATCCGATACCTTCGCCTTATTCCAGTCCTAGCCTTTCATCCTTAAGTCGATCCGATCCGAGTCCTTCGTCTTTAAGTTAGTCCGATCCCCAGCTTAACCAACATGACCTTCCTTTTTGCCAAGCCTCTTATGTGCCAGATTCCGATTCGGGTCGGGTTCCTTGCCCAGGTCTCCTATCCGATCCGAGCCCATATCCGATCCGATCCGAAACCCTGCACAACTTTCTGCAACTTTTTCCAGCAACTTGTTTACGCCATTCGACGACGTTTTCGACAAATCTAACTATACTAATCAATCACAAATCATGTTAAACAGTGATATCAACATAGCAAGCTAACCACAAACACCAAAACAATGAATTTACATGTCAAAATGGATCAAATATACCAAAAACCCCTTATTTTCCCTTAAGCATGTTTAAGTAAAACTAATCATAGAGTTAACGAAACTTAATCAAATCGAACCAAATTTCTAACAGAGGCATAAAATATTATATAAGAATTTCTAAACATTTTTGCAGAATTTATTAGTGTATAAATTCGCTAATCTTCACTAATTACCCTTAATTAACTGTAATTAGTGCCAAAACGATGCTAATCACTCACCTTGGCC
Source organism: Allium sativum (assembly GCA_030737875.1). NCBI lineage: Eukaryota > Viridiplantae > Streptophyta > Magnoliopsida > Asparagales > Amaryllidaceae > Allium > Allium sativum. The sequence continues at coordinate 1,043,743,334 of CM060913.1, forward strand.
ACAAATGAAATTCTCAGAACTGAAACCTCGCTGATTTGGGTGAATTCTAACATCTAACAGCAGCTCTAGCCTTGCTTTCGTGTTTCCTCTCCTTAATTTGATGTAGATTAAGCCAAAACTTGATTAGAAAGTGATTAGAAGGTGATTTGGGTGTTGGAGGCCATTGCTAGGGTTGCAAGAAAGAAAGTGGCGGCTGGAAAATGAGGATAAGATCGTTCTCTAACTGATTTCAGCCTCCTCCTTACCCTAATCCCGAAATTCCCCTCTGGGCCTAGCTGCTAATCACCCGGTTAAGCCCAATTAGCTGTTTTTCACCATCTGAAACTTGTTTCAGCCATATCTCCCAAACGGTAAGTCCGTTTGGCTATTATGACCACTCTACGGACAGAGAAACCATCATCCGGAGACAATGGAAGTGGTTTCAGGTCAAAATTCCTTTCCAGTCAAAAGCTATGGCCAAAACAGTACCAACTAGGGGTAAAATGGTCATTTAAAAATCGGGAAAAATCATGAACATGGGAAATGACCACAATAGTCGTCTCCCAAAGTTACATGACCATACGACTTCGTATGTGAAAGAAATAAATATTCTATGATCCTATGATGCGTAGAATACGGGTCGTTAAAGGGAGAAAAACATAGTTGCAGAGGGGACGATAGGAAGTACCCATCCTGATGCTTTGGTACATTTCAAAAAGCTTGGAGCTGATGCTTGGAAGATATGTGTGAATGTAGCGGTGGAACCGGAAGCTTTTTTGTTTAGGCCAAATTCAGAGATGTCGACTATCGGACAGGCCGTTGGATCTACCATCGCGTGGCACAAAGATTACGTTTCCTTGGTCTAGCGTTAGTACTTATGAAACTAGTTATGTAATTATGTTAGAACTTAGAACTAGGTGGCTGCTACTTATCTGAATCTTTTGGTATGTAAACTTATCTAAATCTTTTGGATCAGATGTAAACTTATCTAAATCTTTTGGATCGGATGTAAATTTATCTAACTTTTTGAAACGTGTTGGAATTTTAAGACTTTTGCTTTAGTCTTTTATTATGTGTTGCATCAGCATGTTAAAATATAAATATTATTATTATGAATCAATATGGTATCAGGTGTATATATAAATCTATTATTTCGCAACGGGCAAACCCTGTTGTTATATGATATTGTAGACAGTATACCAAGTAGTATATTACCATGGTTGAAGACTGTTGTAATTTCGCAACGGGCAAAAACTGTTGTTATATGATATTGTAGACGGTTTACCAACTAGTATATTACCACGGTCGTAGACGGTTGTAATATACATTATTACAACAGGTAGAAACCGCTTGTAATTAATCAGCTATTACAACGGGTTTATAGACATTGTCAAAGAGTCCGTGCACGTGATAGAGACACGTTATTACAACGGGTGTTTACGATAGTCATTGACCGTTGTAAACTTGGAAGAATCTATTATGACGGCTCATATTCGGACGGGCTAAAGCCCGTTGTGAAAAGCATATAACAACGGTTTTTGCCCGTTGTAAAAGGACTCTTTTGTTGTAGTGTTATTTCATTTTAATCAATCAAACTATGGTGTAAACATTTTTTTCATTAGTTTTTCTTTAAAACAATGCAGCAGTTTTTAGGCATCGGTTTTAATTTTTTTTAGGTATCAGTTTTACAGTATTAACTGTGTTATGTTTTTTTTTTCATATGATTTTGTTGTTGTGTTAATTTTATAGTTGTACTGTTGCATCAACTTTGTAACTCAGTCGAATTTATTTCACTATAATCAACCAAACTATGATGTTACATTTTTTGCATTAGTTTTAGTTTTAAAACAGTACAACAGTTTTTAGGTATTAGTTTTATATTTTTTTTTAGGTATCAATTTTTTAGTATTAAATGTGTTATGTTTTTTTTCGTGTGATTTTTTTGTTGTGTCAATTGTATAGTTATGTTGCTGCATCAACTTTGTAACTCAGTCGAACTTATTTCATTTTAAGCAATAAAACTGTGATATAAAATTTTTTTTGCATTAGTTTTTCAGTAAAACATTACAACAGTTTTTAAGTAGAATTTTTATATTTTTTTAGGTATCGGTTTTTAAGAATTAACTGTGTTATGTTGAGAACATTAATAAAACTAAAACTGATACCTACCGAGACATGAAACTAATACCTAAAAACTGAAATCATGAAAATAACACAAAACTGAAGCGACGAAAAAGATTTAGTTCGGATATGATTTTGGTTGTCTCTCTCATGTCTTTTGTCTCCATTTTCAATTTCTTTACCATGTTTTAGGGTTAATATTTGGATTTTTCCATTTTTATTAGGAAATCGATTAGGGCGATTATTGATTTTTCAAAAAATTATTTTTGAATTAATCGATTTAGTTTAGGAGTTTAAGCATCGATTTTTTTTTGAATAATGAAATGAAAGAGAAAGAACGGAAGGAGAGTCGGAGAAATTGAGGTTCGCTGAAGAAGAAGAGGCGATTGTCCTTCTGGATAAAATTTGAGCCGCATGTCCTTGTAGAAAAATTTTGAGCCACATTTGTCCTTAGGAATAATTTCCTAAGTCATTTTACTATTATTATTTATTTCTCTTATGTTATTTTACTACTCCGTAATTTTACATTTTAACATGGATGTTTCAAAGTTTACACAATTATTTATTAACAATTAGCTTCTAATATTTTATATTTAAGTCCACATATTTAAATTAATTACAAAGCCCAAATTTAAGTAATTTAAATAAATTTAATTAACTAATATTTCTTTTTAATACTAAAAATGACAAAATTATGTTTTTTGGCTTCAACTACCTACACTTTAAATTTTCTATAACCATTCAAATTTCTCTCAATTCTTTTTCAGACATTTTACATTTAGTACTATATTTTATAATTAATTACATAATATTAAAACTATTACTCTTCTATTATTAATTAATTTTCCTAATAAATCACATCAAAATCGATCATATTCATTCTAAAAAAAAACGAAGAAAAAAATTCATATATACAAACACGTCAATCACATAATATAAATTATATATAAAAATAATCATCACAAGTTCAAAGTTGAACTCGATTATGTCAATATGTTTATTCTATATTGCATTGTCATACTAATGTCAAATGCCAATATTTTAAAATTTATTTAGTTATTTACAAAACACTGCACAGTATCACTTAACATTGTACATTTAAATCAGTACCTTTAAATTAAATATGTACATTGAATTTGACAATTGAATTCAATCAAAAACTTGTTGTTGATTCATCTAATTGACGCTAAGTGTGATATTTTAAAATGTGCACCATATTTATATCAATAAAAATGAAAAAAAAGTTTTCCTTCCTAATATAAGGTTAAACGAGTCACGAAATTTAAATGGTATACTTAAACAGTGATAAAAGTTTAATATATTGTACGCTTATCTTGATAAATTTAGCACAAATTAAAGAAAACAATTTCTGCTCTAATACCTACATTTTGACATTTCTACAATTGTTTGTTGATCCGTCTCAATTCTTTCATTATATTATATATTTCAATTCATGTGCTTAATCTACTCCTAAAATCTAAAATTCTAATTATTCAAATGATTTTACAGAGTATTTAGTCCATTTTTCTAATATCTCTTAAAAACACACGCCAATTTTACTATGAATATTCACATTAAAAAGATAGTTTTCGAAGCAACTATAAAGATGTATAAATCGCATAACATGAACTATGTATATCAACAATAACATAAAGTTAATTTGTAAATTAGTTATTATTCATTTATACAAAGAATTTACCATATATTGTATTATAAAATTATTTTTGAACATCAATAACTCCATATCAAATTTATACTTTTTTTACAAGTTATTTTTCAATTCTTCCATATGTTATATAGTTAAATTAGCTTCGTAATTTTACATTTAACTTATTTAAAAAAATTCTATTTAATAATATTTGCTAATTCATTGAGTGAGTTATTAACATACATCAATTTCAATATGTATCTCCGTATTAAAGAAATTAAAACAATTCTCAAATACACACATATGTATTTCGTTTGCGCAGTCTATAGAACATAAATTATGCACAAATAATATTAACAGGAAAATACCCTGAAGGACAAAAGGAACAAAAATTGTTCCTTTTCCATAAGGACAAGAGGCTAAAATTTGTCCATAAGGACAAATTTTAGTGTAAAGCGAGGAATTATAGTGGGCCCCTAAATTTCTCCCTTTACACTAAAATTTGTCCTTATGGATAAAGAATTATCCCCTTGTCCTTATGCAACAATTTTTGGTTCATTTTGTCCTTCAGGCTAAACCCCACTAATTTTAATTAATAGTTTATGTATTTCACATCAAAATTTATCATATATTGAATAACAAAGTTCTCATTTTAATATTATGATAATAAATACTATTTTTAATATTATTGTCGTGTGCAACGCACACATTATACACCAGTTAATTTTATTTCTATTTCCATAGAGTTTGCGTAGGAACTTTAGTACGCCATTACTACACCAATAGGAATTTGTAGAAAACTTACGTAGCCGTAGAAATGGAATAGGGGATTATCTACGTTTCCGCTATGCTAGTAATTTTGACGTAGTGAATTTACTACGTCATTTATACGCCATAATTAATTTCCTGCATATTACGATAGGCGTAGGTAAGAAGTAGAATTTTTTTTATGATTTTCCTACGTTATTATCTCTTTCTACTAATTTCTTATGTCTCTCTACGCCCCGCATTTTGGCACAGGAATGGTGTGGGAAATTTTGTGTAGAAATTGAGGTGTTTTCTTGTAGTGTAAATATTTCATATACCTCTGACTTAAATGTTTTTAACTCAGATTGTGTAGCATGCATGAAAGGGGACATGTAATAATTTGACGGTTCAGCAGAGCAAAAAGGGCTTGATTGTTGAGTAACAAAACTGCATACAAAACAAAGTACTTAAATACTACAATAATAACATTTGCTTATAGATCCAACAAATACCAAAATGCAATCAACATTTCCATCATATGTGTTAAACTTCCTTGAGTAGAATTGGGGTCATTGTATCGAATATCATGTTGATAACTTGTACATGGTGGAAAACCAAACGATGAATTATTACAGCTTGGCAGATTAAATAGCAACAATACATTTTGATAACCAATTCTTTCATCAATATTTTAACAATCAAGGTTATCTACTACTAGAACTGTTTCTTCTACTACTTGAACCCCTTTCCTCTTTATAACAAACAACTCTATGGATTTCATTGTCGTTGAAAACATTATATCCACATCATCATCGGCTATTTTAGTGGCTTTCGATCCAAAATCCATAGGCCGGTTACATACCGAACCAATGTCAAATTCATCGGATTTAATCTTAGTCGATTTATATACCGAATCTTTCAACTAAACCAAGTTACAACCTCGAACTACTTTTGTCGGTTTATATGTGCAACGACCCAGATCTTTAACCGTTTAATTTAATACTAACAGTTGGTTTTAAATGTTGATTTGGATTTTAAATAATTTGAATTTAATAATTTTAAATATTTTATTTGGTCAAATATTAGAATGATAATTCAATTTTGAAATAGTCGAAATTGGCTGAATTTGCAACATTTTATGATTTGGTAATAAAAGAGGATTTATTTAAGTTTATTTTTAATTCAATTAACGATTTCGTTTATTAAACGATGGTTGAACGTTTAATTTATAATTCTAATTATAAAACGAGCTGCAGCGGCGCGGTAGTTCATAATATTACATTTCGAACATAAAATGAATGTATAGGATCCAATTTAAGTCGGATTTCTTTGAAACATGAAACGTCCGAATTTATCGAATAATAATTTTCTAATGAAAGAGAAAAATCAAGTTTTTATATTGTAGATTTTGTTTTATGTCCAAATCAAATTTTCGAAAAGTCGCTATTGAATTCGTTATTAAAATATAACGATTACTATAATAAATAAAATAGATCTTCATATATTGAGTATTGTTTGGACTTAGAATTCAAAATGTGGAGTTTAAAAGTCAAGCTAAATTTATGAATCTGAAGCCGTATAGAACTCTATTTTGATAAATATATGTTAATAATGATTTATTATTAATAAATTCGTTTATCTTAAAATCAACATATATTGTATCAGTTCCATCGCGTTTAAAATATTTTATTATTGTATGTTTTTCAAATTTCGTTTCAATTGGAGTTCATACGTGCTTGTTCACGTTATAAAAAGGCAAGCATCATACGCTATAAATATAACTTATCGCTTCGCAAAATATCATTGGTCATTTCAATTTAAAATTCTCTGTACCCCAATGTGTGCTGCTGCATTTCTTCTGAAAAAATTTATGAATTTTACGTTCAATCTTACAAAATTTTCCTGCGTCCATGTGAATTTCTGCAAACCCAAAAGGAAAATATCTCTGCCCTGTTCAATCTTTTCTATCATTAATTCTTCCACGTAATATTCGAACCAACCAATTCCACATGTTCATAAACCAAAACTTGTCTATACTGCATACTCTCCTTTCCTCACCCACTTAGAATCATTTCCGTGAAGCTTCAACTAGGAAGCCTGGAGCGTGAGAGCGTTTTATCGTATGCACCTGTTCACAACTAACAACTGGCCGCTTGTTAGTGGTGAAGCAAAGGGATGTCGGAAATGTGTTCAAGGACACAGATGAGTTCAACATGGATAGGGATGTACAGGGAAGCAGCTGGCGATGGTCCAACATTCGGAAACGGCAAGTTTCAAGTGACCAAGGGTGGCGCTGGGTTCTGGTGATAGGGAAGGTGCGGGCAGACTGGGAGGTGAAGATGGAGAAGAAAGACATGGGTGATGGGGTGTGTTGGTTTCGGTTTATGGAGTAGAAGCGACGGGTTCATGTGTACTGCTACATACAGGCTTGTTATTATATATATAAGTATATAACATATTGGGAAGAAATGGCGTGTTATTATATATATATATAAGCAAACTGTAGAAAAAATGGTAGAAACAGATCCTACAAATGAGGAAATTGGAGTGTCATCGAAGGAAGAGTCAGATCCACCAGATCCAGCTAATTCACATGCATCTAATTCATCAAAAGCTACATGGACGGATAAAGTACGAGCGGATTCAAGATCAACAACATCACAGGATATCAAACTGGGCAAAAACATAAAAAAAATTTGAAGTTTCAGATGAGTACGTGGATCTACCAGAAGCAATCATAGATAGATCTAAGGCTAGATGGAATAATACCCTAATTTGTAAGGTATATAGACCAGCACCTTCCTATTTTCAGTTTAAAAGCTATATAGATCAAATATGGAAACCGAAAAATCAGTATAAATTAAAAGTTCAAACTGATAATAACATGGTACAATTCTCAGATGCCACTGATTTTGAAAACATTGTGAAAAATGGACCATATACGTATCATTTTAGTTATATTATAATGTAAAAATGGAAACCAAGCATGGAGATATTTACAAACAATATTACAAAGATGCCTGTCTGGATTCAACTTTACAACTTGAAACTGGAGCACTGGGATGATGAAGCTTTGAGTAGAATAGCAAGTGCTATCGTAGAACCAATAAAACTGGATGCTATCACTGCGGAAATGACAAGGATGAAATACGCGTGGATTTTGGTTAATATTACACCTGCAAGTGAATACAAAGAGGAAATCAAGGTAAAATCACATATAGACGAAATATCAAAAATAAAGGTGGTGTATGAATTTCAGAGCCGGCCCTGGCCCTAGGCCAACCAGGCGGCCGCCTAGGGCCTCGAACCCGGGAGGAGGAGGAGGAGGAAGGGGAAGAGAGGCCTCAACCATTCAGTAATTTCATAAGTAAAATCAATACGCTAAGTAGTTATGTGAAGAAGCAGCAGCTCAATGGTAGAGAATTGGAACCTTATAGAATGAATCGTGGGTTCAATTCTTGTCAGGTGCATTGTGCAATTTTTTTTCCTCCTTGGTTTCCCTTTTCACCAGCCTTTGGGCCACGAAATTTTTTTGGCCTTGGGCCCCAGCCAACTCAGGGCCATCACTGATGAATTTAAACCGTACATTGTGGGGGTGTTTGGACACAAGAATGAAACATGTATGCAAAAACCAAAAGCAGTGATGTGGCAGAGAAAACAAGCGCAGAATGAAGGAGAAAAGCGAGTAACTAATGAGCAGGAAATTCAAACAAATAACACGCAAGAGGAAAACAACCATATATCAGTTAAAGAGGAAGGAAATGCAGGAAAATAGAAATCACCTTCAAAGAAGAAATAGAAAAGTGTGGTAAAAATTGAAATATAAAGCCCAGACACTACAAGAAAAAAGGCTATTTCCGACGGTTGAAAACTGTCGGCGGCCGTCAGAAGCCGTCGGAAATAGCCATCGCTTTTAGAGGCGTCGAAAATCAGATTTTCCGACGGTTTTCTACACAGCCGGTAGTTTTGTTTCCGACGGTTTTTGGCGGTTCGTAACAGTTTCCGACGGCTTTCGTCGGCCGTCGGAAAACCTGCATTTTTTTTTTTTTAAATTTCAGCTGCTATTTAGCCTTCCAACAATACTTCTTCACTGAAACCACTATCTAATCAATCAACAGATAACCCAACATATCAGCTCTCAACCAATTAATAAAAACACAAAAATTTCACCATAAACTTAAACCATTAACTACATAATACATAAATTTGTGCACACCACGTAGTCCACCAATATATATACCAATAATAAATACACTACCCCAAAAAATCTGCTTGATTACCAAATCCTAACTCATATTTTGTACAAATTCTGATGAAGTGGACAGTTCGAATCCTAACTCATATTTGTAGCAATTGTGCAAGGGTATATGATTTTATTTCTAAATTAAAAAATTTATTAACAAAAAAATTGTTTACCACTTGATTTCCAAATCCACACCGCCTATTTCGCGTCGCTTTCGCATACGCGCATCCAAAACCAGAATTTAAGCATACCTTAAAATCAGAGTTAACATACCTTAAAAATATATTTAACACAAAAAATTAGAAAAACATACCATAAAATCAGAATTTAAGCATCTTTTTCCCGTAGGCCCATCCAAAATAGTTAAAGGAACTGTGTCATCGTCGTCATCTATAATATATATGCATTAATACCAACAAAAAAGAAAAAGAAATTGAGATTCCAACAAAAACACCAAGATATAGGCAAGGGAGTTTACCTTCGATGACTACATAAAGGGGGTGACTGCACTGTAATCAAAGAGAGGTTCAAATTCGTCCAATTTGTCTCCCTGCAATCATTGCCAAGAGTTCATTAGTTGACTACATGAAGAAGTTGGCGAAAACAAAATTGGACAAGTTCGTATCATCAAATTTGGTAGAACATGATTTAATTGCTCATTTATTTTAAGTAAGAGATAAAGTGAAGTAGTTAATATGTCATGATGATATTATCACCAGCATCACGGACAATATGTGCGCAAGTATGGAGGTTGTTGGGCCGGGTCTGCAAAGAATGACATTATCAATCAAATATTTTTGATATTTACAAATAATTTTTTGAACTTATCTTCGCCTCATCAGTGTTCCAATAGTTGACAAATACTTCCCACACGGTTGTTCCAACACTAAAAATAGTTAGCTTTGTATGTTACTTCACAAGTTTATTCATACATGTAATATTCATAGATATAATGCATCGATTTCATGCATATTATCCTATTTTGATGTGTTCTCTTAAATCCGCATCGTTGATTCATAAATAACTTAAATAACAAAAAGGGTTTTTGTTTTGTTAGGTGTACTCAAACAATTTTTGTAAGATTTTCCACTTTTGCAACAAATGCAAGAATAACAAGTAGATAATGGTGCACCTATACACAAATAACCACAATTATACAATGGTCAAAATCAAGTTAAGGGGACATATGCACAAATAACCTAACATTGCACATAAAATTTTCAATTTCATTATATCACATGAGATACACACATAATAGGATGCTATAACCCACTAAAACGCTATTTAAACCAATTGCAATAAGTAGATAACCCTAATTTTTTAATTTAAGCAAATATAGATTTAGGTAAAAATTGGATTTTTTTTTTTTGGAAAAAGAGATTATACCTCAAATTGATTGCTCTAGAGATCTTAATGAAAGCCAAGGAGGTTCTTACACGAAGAAATCGGGATTTGGAGGCAAAAAAATCGGATTTGGGGTGGTAGGGTTTTAAAAACTGTAGCTGGAAAAATGGATGAGCAAAAGAAATGAGGAAGAAAGAGTTCTATAGATAGATTATCACGAAAATTTCCGACGGCTTCTGACAGCTGCCGACGGCCCGTCTGAAGCCGTCGCAAATCAGTCATCGCAAATAGCTTGTTTTCTTGTAGTGAGAGATTCCCACAACATCTGTAACACCCCGTATTTCTGTTAACACTAAAGTAACAAATTAAAGAATAACTAATCTTAGACGTGAGAATTATGGGAAACGGGTTGTGCCATTTTGTTCGTCTCGGAATTCTAGTTGAGATAGAGACCGAGTTTGCATGAATTGGACTTCGTATGAAGAAGTTATGGCCATCGGAAGTTTCAGAAATTTCAAAACAGATTTCGAAAATTCAAATTTCAGAGTCAGATGGGCTAGGCAGGAAATTTCCCGCCAGGGCCAGGTCGACATGGGGGTCGACCTACCCTGACCAAGTCGACCATAGGGTCAACCTGGGGGTCGACCATAGGGTCGACCTGGGGGTCGACCTGCCCCCCCTCCCTGGGGGCAGATTTGATTGATGACCTGTTTATGACTGTATGCTGAGTCATTAGGGTTTCTGATCTGCTCTGATTGGCTAGGATTAATTCTGGGTTGATCTGACGGCCTAAACTAATCCTAAACTCTATAAAAAGACATGTAGACTCAAACCCTAAAATCGAATTAAAATTAGATTCATGGCCTCCATGCCATCACCTAGCAGCCTAAAATAGCCGCCGCCAATTAGAGAGGAAGAAAGCTAATCAAATTCAAATCTATTCAACTCTAACAACGAATCTACTTCAAAGGAAAGCTAATTCAATTTCAGAACTCAGATTTCAGAACGCAAGACCTTCCTTTTGTGAGTTCGATTTCTTTAATAAAATAACTAACAATTTAATTGGATTAAGCTATGATGCGGATTATATGGTTATGTTGTGAATTATTGACCGCATGTTATCGTTTATGTTGTAAAATTCTGATGTTATCATTTATGTTGTAAATTCTATGATGTTATCATCTATGTTGTAAAGTTGTGATGTTATCATCCATGTTGTAATTCTATGATTATGTATTCATAGTGATGTTTCATATGCTAATTTGGTTATGTTGATTCATATGATAAATCACATGTATGTATGCAAGTCAGGATGTTAATTGAGACATTGATCATATGCAAGTTAGTGAAAATTTTATGCATAACGTTACATGTTTCATGACATCTATTTTAGATCTAAAGTTAGGCTATGACATGTGTGAGTTATATGCTAAATTTTACATGCTAGTTTATATGTTTAGATGTAAGTTTACACCATCGTTATGTTGCATAAATCACATATGCAAGTTTATATAAATATATGTGTTTGGAGTATGAATCATGTTATGTAAGTTTTTGGTTATTGCCTATGCAAGTTTATACCTTTAGATGTAGATCTATGACATACATGATTTATGCAAGTTTATGACTATTGCCTAAACAAGTTCACACCTTTAGATTCGGATCTATGACATATGTAGTTTTATGCAAGTTTGTGACTTTGTCCTATGCAAGTTTTAGATGAAGAACCTCATTCACACATGCATGTTCACCCCTTATGTTTAGATCTAGTTTTATCTGTATGTATGTTGTGATGTTTTCTCTTTATTCCATGAGTTAGACTATTCGAGTCTAACGTATATTTTACGTTAAACGAACAAACGTACAACGTGGGGTAATGGGATAATATTAAAAGATTTAATATTGAGAATTTGGCATAAATGCCTTAAATGGCATAAAATAAATTTGTGGTGATAATTGGTATAATTTGGCATACCATAAATGGATGGACATAATTGAGTCAATTATGGACATAGTTAAATTTGGAATTGATTGATAATTTGAATAGGGAAATTAATTCAAATTGGGGAATGATTAATTAGGTGTAATTAATCGTCTAATACACGAGGTTAGGTTCTTTTGTGGTGTAAGACTGCCTGGACCCGCCCGACAAATCGAGCTGCCACAAATGTCAGTCTAATATGGGAGGTCTTAGGCATAAATTAAATATGTGAAAGTTGTAAAGACACGAGGTTAGGCTCTTTTGTGGTGTAAGACTGCCCGGACCCGTCCGGCAAATCCAGCTTCCACAAATGTCAGTCTAATGTGGGAGGTCTTTACAAGGTTACAGTGTTAATGAATTAAGAAACACTTAACCAGATAAACATGTAGTGGGACATGAGGGGGTTAAGTGGGTGCCTTGGGTGGCATGTGGAATTCAGAGGGTGCCTTAGGTGGCATTTGAAATACGATTAGATGCACTTAACGAAAATTGAAACATGTAAGTGAACATGAATAAGAAGAGGGTTAAGTGGGATGTACTAGAGGGGACCAAGCCTAGGTGGATAGCTTATATCAAATAATGGGGGCCCGTTTCAACCAGTAACCCATAAGTATCTTTGTGGGCTCGACTCAAGTCGAGGACGGGACACCCGTACTGGGCTTGACTATAAGAGGCCAAAACGGGTTAGCGGTGGCAACGCAAGTCCAACGGGTTCATGTGCATGTGTGGGCCTGGGCTGGTAGGTAAGACGTTGTTGCATCGTGTAGGTGTAAGTCGTGCATTATTGGTGGTATCGGGTTGCCACTTTAGGGAGTGATACACCCCACTGTGGGGCCAGCACGGGTATCTACGAGTGAGGGAGCCGATCGCTTGGGGGTAGTGGGTACACCTAGTGGAGATAGGGGCAGGCGACACCTATGAAGACAACTAGGGGTGCACGAAACTACCATTATCATTATTAAGTTTTGTAGGCGGGATCAACCTTAGGTTGATTAGGGGTGGTGCAGTATAGTAGTTATCTTATATTGGTTTAGGTGCGCCTTTAACGTTATCTTTGTTCATCTTATTTCCTTTAGTTTGCTCTACCATACTCAATTGTTCACAGTCATTTCCTTATTTTCCAACTTATGCCTTAGCCTAGTTATTTTGATAATTATATTGTTAAAGTTATCGCACTCTCCAGACTTTATGTCCGACCCCCTTTGTTTCAACCTCTTTTCTTCCTCCCCCCAGGTGCTCAGGGTGGAACTAGCACCAGTGGGCTTGAACAACTGTATCTCTTACTTTTAGAAGTTGCTTGGATCGTTGAAGTAAAATTTCAGCCTATCTTATTTATGGCTATTTTGTATTTTGGTTATGTCTTTCAATTTATGTACTCTGATTTAGTCAAGATGGATATTATGTACTTTGACTCTGGTTTTTGGTGATGTAATCAAACTTATGTGTTTACCGCTGCAATGAATAAAGTATTAAATTTTTAAGTACTGTTTATATCTGTCTTGTTGTTAAGTATCTGTTCTATACACACTTAAAACGCTCCATAGAAGTTAATGCATTCCCTTTGTGAGTGACATTAATGGACGTGGGGTGTTACAACATCAAAGACACATGAAGTAGTGGACATTGAAGAAGAAGAATATCTGCAAAATAAAGAGAAGGGATCAGCACTAATAAATGAGCAAGACAAAGATGAAGCTGAGTTTATTAAAAATATAGCTGCAAGCATAGAAGACAAAGCTCAATTAACAGAAGAAAACAACACAGGTACTGATATGGTTGAGGAAAATCCTGCATATCTGAAAGAGAAATCAAAAGAGACCCCTATGCAAGAAAGTAAAAGCAAGCCCCCCCAAAAGAATTACAAGGGCTTCAACTTAAGGTAAATGATAATAATCTCTTGGAATGTAAGAGGAATTAATAATGACTTCAAAATGAACCAAGTACTAAATTTCCTCAACAAGGAAAAACCAATTATAGTTGGTTTACTTGAAAATAAACTGAATAATGTGATGATTGACAAATTTAAGTTGAAGATGAATAAAAACTGGCAGTGTAATCATAACAATGATTGTGGTGCAAAAGGAAGAATAATGTATCTTTGGGATAAAAGATGTTGGCAAATGCAGCTCATAGATAGAAATGCTCAATATAAAATGTGCAAAGCAAAAAAAACAAAGGGGATTTTAGTTTGTACTTATCCATTGTATATGCAAAAAAAAAAAAAAAAAAATCAGATAGGGAAACACTATGGAAACAATTGACAGATATGCATGGAAAAATTGATGAAGCATGGATGCTTATTGGAGACTTTAACAATGTTCTCAAGCCTAAATACAAGAAAGGAGGATTGCCAGTACCTTTTTCTCATATCAAAGAATTTACTAATTGTATAACAGCATGTGAACTTGCAAAAACCAAAATACAAGGGTATAACTTCGCATGGAGAGGGAAAGGAATTGCAACACACATTAATAAAGTGCTGATAAATAGGGATATGCTTCAAAAATTCCCAAACGTATCTGTTAATGCCTTATCAAGTGTTTTAAGTTATCACACTCCAATCATCATTAAGTTGCATACAACAAAGGAACATGATAAAGGAAGACCATTCAAATACATAAACCTGTGGCATAGTTTTGAAGGTTATGAAGAACAGGTAAATGCAGCTTTAAATTATCATGCTTGGGGAAATCCAATACAAAACTTGAGATATAAACTGAAATTGGTCAAAAAGAGTTTGAAGGCTTGGAACGAAGTCAGACCAAAGAAATATGCAAATATGGTTGAGCTAGAAAAAAAAGTACATGGACAAATTACTGCTAGCAGACATGCATCCAGAAGATGCTTCATTATTTGAGGAAATGGTAGAAGCAAATGCAAGGTTGAAAACACAGCTAAATACAAATTATAAGGATGCAACACAAAAATCTAAAATCAGCTGGCTGAATGAAGGGGATTATAATACAAAAATTTTCTATGCCAAAATGTCAATGAGAAGGCATAAAAATATCATCTAAGCGTTGATAGGTGAAAATGGGGATGTCCTATATGATGCAAGTTTGATACAGGAACAAGTAATTCAATATTACAAAGACATTTATAATACAGATGAAGTGCAATGTGATCAATATGAAGACATTAATTGCAGAAAACTGGTTAATGATAAAGGAAGGAAATTCATGACAAAGCAAATAACTGAAAATGAAATAAAAGAAGAAGTATTTTCAATGAAGGATGAAAAGCACCTGGACCAGATGGAATGTCAGCTAAGTTTTACAAACTGCATTGGATTCAAATTAAAGATGAACTTTTATTTGGTATTAATCACATGTTCAAAAATTCTGAAATGCCTGAAGGTTTAAATCATACATTCATAACTCTTATACCAAAATATGATAAACCTTCAAGCATTTCAGATTATAGACCTATTGCCTGTTGTAACTTGCTTTATAAAATCATAACTACAATCATATATAATAGAATAAAGCATATGTTGACACGCATCATTTCTGAAGCTCAGTCTACTTTTATTCCAGGGAGAAATATAACAGAAAATATTCTCTTATCTCATGAGCTAATCGGAAATTTCAAGAAAAGAGGCATTAAAAAATTTAGCATTAAGGTGGACCTTCAAAAAGCTTATGACAGTGTGAACATGAATTTCATATGTCACATGATGCAAATGATGGGTTTTCCTTAACAACTAATAAAGCTTATTATAGAATGTATTTGCACACCTAGTTTTTCTATCAACATAGATGGGATTCCAAGAGGTTACATAACATCTAACCGGGGGATAAGACAAGGAGACCCTCTGTCTCCTTATCTGTTCACAATTGCCATGGAATACATGTCTCTAAAACTAGAGGAAGCAGCTAGAAGAAAGCATATTATTCTTATAAATAACACGCAACCTTGCATATCACATTTATTATATGCAGATGATGTTATGATATATGCAAATGCAAATGCAAATCTGAAAAGTTCTCAATTTATAAAGGAATTATCTATAAGAATGGGAGAATATGCTGGACTGAAATTCAACCAAACTAAAAGCAAAGTATATTTCAGCACAAGTTGCAATAACAAATCTAAAATATTACAAGTGCTAGGACTACAGGAAGGGCAACTATCAGTAAAATACTTAGGAGTGCCCATGTCAAGTGAATACCTACACTATGCAGAATGCACAAACCTATTTCAAAGAATAATGGATAAATTTGACAGCTCGGATAGTAATATGCTTTCAATGGCTGGTGGAGCTGAATTAATACACATAGTAATAACACCTATGGTGTTATACTGGCTGCTGGTGTATTACATACCAACTGCAACCATTAACAAAATAGATAGTCTTTGTGTAGACTTTTTTTGGGGAGGGAAAACACATAAAATTGCATGGAGCAAATTATGCAGACCAAAGGAAGAAGGAGGCATTGGACTTAAAAGCTTTGAAGACTTGAGGAAAGTGGCTATTCTTAAACTCATACACAAATGTTCTTCATAGAAAATTTATGGTCAAAATGGATGAAAGGAAAATATTGCAGGACTAAAAAATTTTGGGTCATGAATATTGATAACAATATGTCATGCACTTTTAAAAATATGCTCAGGCACAGACCAGAGGCACTATGATGCATTAATAGACAGATTGCTAATGGGAACGATACAAATATTTGGACAGACCCGTGGATAAATAGAAAACGTTTGGTTAATATTTTGGGATGGGACAGATTTCATATAAGTGATTGTAGGGATAAATAAGTTGCTGAGATTATAAATGGTGAGCAACGGATACTTCAAAGTACACTGAGACTAGAGAAGTAGAAGATGAGATTAAACAAATACATATAAATGAAAATCAGATAGAAGACAACTGGACATGGATGGAAACAAAAAAATTCTCGTTTGCACAAATATGGGACAACATCAGAAATAAGCATGAAAGAGTAAATTAGAGCTCAATCATATGGAATTCAATCAATAGTAGGAAAATGGCAGGCTGTGCATATAGAATCATTCAAAACAGGGTTAACACAAAGGACAAGCTAATTAACTGGGGCATGAATGGAGATGACAAATGTGTTCTATGTGAAGAATTACCGGAAATAATAGACCGTATTTTTTTCAACTGTTCCAACAGTAGATATATTTGGACATTAATTAAATTGAAGATATGAATGAAGGATAATAGAGAAACTCCCCTTTATCTGCAGGATGAAATCCAGGAGATCCAGAACTATTACAAGCCGAAAGATAAAATCATCCACCATCTAGCATCGACAGCCATAGTTACTACTACCTATCACGTTTGGCAGGAGAGAAATGAATGAACCTTCAATCAATAGAAGATGAGCAAAATAGAAAGAGAAAAAATCATTCAAGTGGAGATCGCATACTTAATGAGAAAATTGAACAAGAAGAAGAGGAGCACCAGCGCGTTCAATTGTATACTACAGAATTGGGGAATTGTGCTTCAAGACAAAGGATAGAGGAACCCTAATTTTCCGCCATTTGTTGAGGATATCGGTCATTTTTTTCATCTATCTGATTTTTTGAGGAGGCCGAAGATTAAAGAATAAGGAATTGGGCTTAATAGATAAATGGGCCGGAGGTTTTGTTTGTTATTTCAATTGTAAATTATGTGTGAATATGTTGTATGAGATGGATATACTAGTTTGATGTCGTACTCTTTTTCCCTACTACTCTGTAGGGTTTTTTAAGGAGACGAATCAACTAGGAGTTCTTTAACTTTATTAATAAAGAACTAGTTTCCAATATATATCTATATAATAAAATTCCCCCCTTGGACAAACCCTTAGACAAACAAGGAGACAAAGAGCGGTTCAGATTTAATCCCGCAAAAACAAACGTCCTAATTTAAACACATCCCATAAACATGTCATAAACATGGCATTATTCTTGCATTAGCATTGAATAGGTTGATTTAAACACATCCTATCATTTCCGATCATTCCTATTATTGACATATTACCATTATCTTATACTGTGTAAATATAAAAATCTATTGCCATTTTAACAGTGTCCTTCCTAAATAAATTATTATTTATCATACTTGCAGACGTGAAATATTATCATACCAGCAGCCAAATTGTATTCTATGGTCCACGTCTTCCACTTACCAATTTTATTCACTTTTTAATGCTTTCTCTTCATGTATTATTTTTGATCAAAATCCGTAATGCCTCCATAATTTCATACTTTTGAACTGTGTTAGCTTCTTCCTACATTTTCATATTTTATGCATCCATGATGCAACTTTTTTCTTTAATCCTTCCTACGTTAATATTCATGTGTTAATCGTGGAAATGAATATTTTAATCCTTCCTACATTAATATTTTATGCATCCATGCTAGACCAACCACGATTATGCTTATTCATACATCTAATTAATTGTACCATATGGACCTTGGCTGTTACTATATCATATATACATCAAATTTCACCTGCTACGATTATGTTACTTTAACACACATGCTTTCATCTGCATTAAATGTTCCCATTTACCATATACGTTTCCATCTCCATTAAATGTTCCCATTTACCAATGAATTAAGTACAATTACACAATTTCTTATATCTTGGTAAATTACGTTTTTTTCCTATTACTGTTACTACTACAGTATGCATTCCATATAGACTTCATACAATATCTCCTTAATAGTTAAGTTTTCACTCATACACGTCATTAATAAATCGTATATCATAAATTTATTTCCAAGACTGCCTTTAATATTTCATTTAATATTCGTATACCAGTTTTGTTCTTTCTTCAAATTTAATATTCGTCATACCCCTATTCTGCACATGTCCTATATTTGGAAATCCTAAAAACAATATTTTACTTTGTTATCAAAATATACTTTCATTCCATATTCACACCACATTTCGAAATTGGCATATTTTATGGTGAATCTGTTAAATTTGATATTTTTTGTAATTCCTTATTTGTGTAAGCAATTAATGGTATTTTTCTAAAGAAAAAATAAGTGGAACATTAACTTATATGACATATGCAATAAACTAATGCATTAACATTAACATAAATTGACAACAATTTGTTCCACCAGTCAGTTTTTTTTTACTATAATTGGGCCATCAACAAACCCGTTCTCTATAATTCTACATAACCTCCTCTGTCACCTTTTCTCCCAACTTGACCTTCTCTTCTTTTTTAATCTCATCTCCACCCAATTCACGCATTCTGCTCACACCACTCAACATTTTTCTGCTTAACCCCAACCATTTATCTTCTCATTGGTACATTACCTTTTCTGCCCGAACATGGTTATCTGCTCTGTACTCGATGCGCGACAACAAGCAGCAACAATATTTAATAATCTCATCATTCACGGAAATATTTGGGCGGATGGAGATTATATTGTTTCGAAAATTGTATGTTTGCTACGTGAATATGGGGTTAATGTCATTGTGTTTAATACTCATGTAAGTGTTTATCTTTTGTGGATTATGCTTACATATTTTAATTTCAGATTATCAGTACATAACAACTACCCATGTCTTGAAGGGTAAACAAGTTTACCCAAACCAGCCTATGCAAATTCGGAGAAGCACATGGCCAAGACAGAGAACAAGTCTAGGAAGTGAAGTATGATCCAATACGAGAAATGTGTTCATATACTCTTTAATTTAATTATCAATTCATGTTACATTGTTCATTTCGCATTATAAATTTGGGATAATGCAATACTGGCCTATGAAGAGGATGCGATGTATAAACGGCAAACTACTGAATGGCCATTAAAAAGAATTACGGTAATACAATCTACTGCTTATCTTATATTTTAAATACTAAAATAAGTACTATATTCGTTTTAACCAACTGCTTATTTACTCCTATTTGCAGCTTAACTTACACTCAGCACATTGGAGTAAGGACGTAGTGATCGATAATTACACTTTTTTACGTGTACTTAAAAATATGTTTGAGTGTTGATAATAAGTTCTAATATACATGTCATGTATCAAATTCTGTCATATTCATGTGTTTCCTCTCTACATTTGCTTTCTGTGCAAATTTCGTCGAGAATGTGGTTAGCTCAATATTTTGATGATGCTTTATACCTTTTGTACTCCGTTTATGATACATACTCATATTTACTGAATGTCAGTCGTGTATATACTGGATCACGAAATGATAAAGCTGAAATGGATGTGCATACATGCATACAAAATGTGAACCATGTGTTCCCTTCCAAATTTCATTTTTTACTGTTTTTCTGCACCGTTTTAGAACTCATTCACAATGTGCTGTATGAATTAAATTTTGTTTCCTGTTATACATTCCTACCATCTCTGGCATGCAATAAATAGCTAAAATGAAAACATAAAATTCTGCAAATGCACCGTTGTTCTATATAACAGCCAATCACTGTCAATATTCACAATCTAAAATTTAATATAGTAGTGGGTGATATAATTTAGCAGTAAATGTTAGTAATACTGGCATTGCATGTTTGTAGCCTTTAGACCTGTTGCAATTACGGAAATCAATTATAACTTTAGTTTTACAAATAATTGCATTTATGGACATTACTTTAATTAGTCCTTCAAAATATATATACCATATAAAATTAGAGTGAAATTGTTTATATTCCATTACCATATAAAAATAAATGCATTTATTTACATTACTTTAATTAGTCCAACCAGTAAATGTTAGTAATACCCAATTTTAAAAATTCTATATCATAGAATTACCATATAAATGACATGGTTTTGTATATTTACATCTTCATAGGCTATTGCGTGTTTGCAGCCTTTATACCTGTTGCAAATACGGAAATCAAATACAATTTCATTTTACATATAAATGCAGTTAAGGACATTGATTTAATTAGTCCTTCAATATATACTAAAATATAGTCATAATATTTAACATGTATGGTACTAATTTTAGACAGAGATGAGGTCAGTTAGAAGTAATTCATATGGACAGAAAGCAAATTAGCACCCATTTTCTTCAAATGCATGTAAAAAGCATCTAAAATTTAATATAGCAGTGGGTGATATAATTTAGCAGTAAATGTTAGTAATATTGGCATTGCATGTTTGTAGCCTTTAGACCTGTTGCTATTACGGAAATCAACTATAACTTTAGTTTTACAAATAATTGCATTTATGGACATTACTTTAAATAGTCTTTCAAAATATACCATATAAAATTAGAGTATTAATAGTTTATATTCCATTACCATATAAAAATAAATGCATTTATTTACATTACTTTAACTAGTCCTACCAGTAAATGTTAGTAATACCCAATTTTAATAAGGCTATATCATAGAATTACCATATAAATGACATGGTTTTATATATTTACATCTTCATAGTCTATTGCTTTAATTAGTCCTTCAATATATACTAAAATATAGTCATAATATTTAACACGTATGGTACTAATTTTAGACAGAGATGAGGTCAGTTAGAAGTAATTCATATGCATGTCCAATAAATTAGCACCCATTTTCTTCAAATGCATGTAAAAAGCAACCAAACTGTAAGATAATAAAATTGAGCTATGATGTGCCATAAAGATAACCAAACATTAATTGTAAAAAATTAGTAGATAAAATCAAAATATATCAAATTCATGTTAAAACAAGCAAAACAATGACATGAGGTGCGAAGCAAAGCATAGATTACATGTCGCCTATTTTTTAAATCCCATAATAAAATGATCGACAAAACTGATAACGTATAAACAAATACGATTATAGTTCTGTTAATCCATTCACTTATTTATACTTCAGTTTATGAATATGACCACTTTAGATATTGACATCAAACATATACCATTCCAGCTAATTAAATCGTGATCGGAAAAAAAATGTTGTTCCTACTGCATATGATTAGCCACCTTATATGATTATAAGAGTTACATTTGTAAACATGTGAATACATCTGCTATATTGCTACAATGTTTGATTGCCATGTGATCACTTTCTCTACTATAACCCAGTCCATTATTACATCAAAACATTTTTTGTCCTTTTAAATCTACAACTTATACCAAGTCATCTGTTCAACCCCTACTATTCTCCTCTTTTTTCTCCCTTAGTACTTCTACAATTAACTACACGCATGCATCTATACAAACACAATGCAAACTACAACACCCCGTACTCTATGCTTCCGTGCAAACTACAACACCCCGTATATGATTACTTTCACTCTAAGTATATGATTATTACAATCCACGACACACACAATTGTATCATCTCAACAAATTATGACACCCAACATCTTATGCATCCGTGCAACGCACGGGTTTCCACTCGTATATATATATATATATATATATATATATATATATATATATATATAAAGAATTCGAATTGCATTAGCCTTGGGAAATAAGACGTGTGCCAGGCACATCATACATTTGGGAGAAAAGGTAAAACGGGGAGGAGAGGGAGCATGGCATAAGGTTTGTTGGAGTCACTACAAGAAAAATGATTTTTTATTGCAAAAAATAGTGGTGTCTATTTGCAAATGCAAAATAACGTGACCACCAATTTTCTGTTCTCTCCCCCGCATATACTTACAATTTTTTAACCCTAATTCCCTTTCCCCCAAATCCCTCTGCCGAATTTACTTTCCACTGGTCATCTCCTCTAGAAAGCAACCCAAATCCCTAACTAAAACGCAGCATACGTTAAATCGTGAAACCCTAACCACCTTCAGTGGATCGCAAATTTCTCTCAAGTCTCTCGTGCAGTCCGTGCGCTTCGTTGCCCTCTCCCTCAGATCTGAATCCACCATCGAACCCTAACCCACTTACAAAGAATGAACTCGTTGCATTTCTAATTGACCTGCAGGTAGTATTCCTTTTGAAGAATTCCTATTCCAGGCCAAACAGAGAAAAGATTAAGGAGGATAAAATCAAGCCTTACTTAGGTATTTCTATTTTACAGAAGATTTAAAATTTGTATACTTATTTTCTTCTATGATTGGGATCTTCAAAAAAAAATCGATCTTTCAAAAAAATATGTACAGAGGATGAAAGACTTTTTTTTTAATTTCGTTGCTTTATAATCGAATACTTAGAAGTATAAAGTATCTCCGTGAGTAGCCAAATGAAATTATTTTATTGCATCATATTATTACTTAAGAACCTAATAGTGAAAGTGATGTTTACTTGGAGATACCATTAGTTTCCCTAAGCAACACGATAATTTTCTTAATTGTGCTTTAAATTAATAAGTCAGTGACAAAATTCCTATGAAAATGGCCTATATAACGTCTTGAATACCATGAAATTTATTGTTGTTTGTCATTTTGTGTTCGTCTATGCAAAAGGTAACTTGAAGAATGTTGCCTATTAGAACATGCACAATTGTTGTAACTTGCATTCTAATTTCTGTCCGCTTTTGATTTTTGGCCTTGTTCTCTTCTCTACTAATCAAGAAAATTTGCAACTGAAAATGTTAACTGATGCTATTCCTTAGCTTGTAAGTGAAATTGTTGCTAGATAATGTGAATGTGTGTCAAAGATTTTCAAAATAAACTAGCACTATAGACCTTTTATTTCAAGTTAACCTTGAGCTTGTTAAAAGAAGCTGATATTTTTTACTCAACTTTTCTTTGTCTGGCCATCCATTTTTTTCTTGGCTTGTTTCGTTTTCAGACGGTCTACGATCCATTTTTCTGTAATTGTATATTTTGGAGAAGAAACATGTATGTTGATTCTAAATTGTAAGCAACTTCATATGTAGTTGATTTACTTCGAACTATATTTTTATTAGCCATAATTCTGATGCAATCTGAAATATGATTCCTCTGAGATTTATTATCGCAATGATGGACTTGTTCAAACAGTTTAATATCCTTTGAAACGTTCAGTGCGGTGCTACTATGTTGGGCCATAAAACATCTGTGTTCATGCTGAGAAATTGTTGCTTAATGATAGACGCTATGTTTGGTTGTTTAGGGGGTACATCTCCGATTCCAGATACAAATGTTTTTTCAACTCAATCCTTGAGTGAGTTGGACCTCTTGAGTGCTTTGCATAATTGAATATGTGATTGCTTGGCTTGAGTGATTTTGGTCATAGCTAGTCCCTCATGTCATAGCTAGTCCCATGCATTACTTAAATTGGGTGCTTACGTCCTCCTTTCTTAACAATATCCTCACTCTCTTTGCTCTTTAAAGCAGTCATTTTCTATTCAATATAAACAAGCATACAATTTCTTTGGTTGTTGCGCGTACAGTTTGATTAACATGCACATCCTTATTATGGTTTATTTTGCATGGGAAGATGAGGTAATATTTTTCAGCCAAGGATGATTTGCCGGTAACCTGCATTTTTTTGAAATACTTTTCAATAAGCTTGGTATAACACTACTGTTCTTATAATAATTAAGCCTATCCTATTTCATTAATTTAATCTTAGCTGTTTGATACAAAGGAGCTTGAACTGTTTTTATTTTTGTTTATTTTTCCTATTTCTTTTTCTGTACCAATAAAGATAGAAATCAATTGTTAAATCGGCAAGTTGTTACTTAGGCTAGAAGATTGCCTCCTTTTTTTATGCCAAACCCATGATGATTGTTGAGTGTCTGTGTTTTATCATAAGTCCAAAGAGTTGAAACATGAAAGGTGATTAACCAACTTTATATATTTCTTTAAATTACTTTATATTTTTCTACAAACATCAGTTTATTTTGTCGTTATTATGTTTTTTTTTTTAATTTGTTTTGTCTCAGGTTTAGAACAGCCTGCAGATATCCCAAATTACAGAATTTTGCTAGATTAGTGAAACTGTTTTTTTCCATATTAATATTTTTGTAATAGTACGGTAGGTGAAAGAAAATTTAAACAGAACCAACTTTGAAGTTCAAATGGGTATAAAATTACTTTTTGATGCATAGAACAGTGTCTCGTTATGACGCATGAGGAAATTGTTCTGCATAATTTGAATGATATTATATGTTCCATAAGTTTTCGTTTTTTAATGTTTATGATAGTGGATTGTAGTTGTTATTTTTGACTTAACAAACAGGTTTGTACTTCATAGCAATAAAATTGATTGTACAAGTAAAATACGCATGTAAAGCATGTAGCACTCCGCTGGAAAGGATTATTTTTAGTAGTTATTTCTTATGTATTTCCTTTTATTTTAGATGGCTATTTATGTTTTTCATTTTCCTCTTTTTAAAGTTAGTTTTTTTTCTTGTTAGTCAAACAGCGTTATTGGACAATTTGCATGAAATTTCTAATTGAAGGAAATATTGAACATTGTAATTTACGGAGAAGTCCTTCGCTGAAAATCCTTAAAATTGATATAAGCATATTTTTTTATTTTGTAATATTACATTGACTGGCATTAGTGCTTTGAACGACTCTGCAGTAGAAATTGTGTTGGTTTTTTTGATTCTTGTGGATACTTATTTGTCCTATATTTTATCTATATCTATGCATATTCTACAAAAAAAGGGAAACTATTATGCCAAGCATTTGTTCTCTTAATTTGTTTAAAGTATGGTATATCCCACCTATCTTTGTTTGAGTTGAAACATGAAAGTAATTTAAGTTATGTTTTTATTTAGTTTTAGCTGTTCTTAAATAGGAAGAAAAGGAGCCAAGCCCGGTCCTGTATTAAGTTGGAACCAACGTGCTAAAATGGCTTATGGTGCAGCAAGAGGACTCAAGTTTCGTCATGAAAAATTCAACCTTCTGTAGTTCATAGGGATGTGAGATTTGGGAACTTTGGGTTATAATGCTCCCGAGTAAGCTCTTATGGGTATCAGTTATTTTCTACATTTGGATTTTTAATGTGAACAAAAACATATGGGAATCTAATAGGATTAGCTTGGTTGTATCATAACAGGTTTTTATTTGAATCTTATATGAGGCAACATTTTTTTATTTTAATGGTGATTTACATCAAAATATTTATACTTATTCTATTTTTGTCTTTATTTTGTAGATGGATGAGCTTAATAAAGAGCCGACTACGTGGCTCACAAGGTCACATCAAGCGGCGGCTCTACCACTAGTGGATGAATTGACGAAGCATCCACGGAATTTGCGGTAAGCGGATCCTAGAGTAAATTTCAGTGTTTATTTCTACACTACATACATATTAATATTATCATGTGGTTGGATAATGAGAATATAACAACACAGTAAGTTAATATTTATTCATCAGATTTTGAATAAAATTACCGGATGTAATATTTGTTGTTTATTGTCCTTGCTCTGACACACTGATATTTGTTTTATTCCAGTAGCATGAAACCTAAGACTTAGACAATATTTTTTTAGACCACATGAAGCCTAATACTTAGCATGATTTTCCCTTATTTTATATTTTGCACGCAAATTGAAATGTCAATAGTATTATTTTTGTCTCCTGTTGCTATGACTTGCATTGTTCTGGCGTTCTGATTACGCATGTACCAATCTGAAAAATGCACATATAGTCAGAAGATACGAATGATGGGATTATGAGATGTGTGAACAAAAATCTGAAGTGTGTGTTTAATATTTAAGGTAGGTCCCAAGGTACGAACGATGCAGTTTCCATTCAGTTCTTCTTGAAGAATATACATCCAGGAATAAAGGAAGCGGCGACAAATCTTTGCAAAGGTATTTCAGTGCTTGTGGTCTATTCGAGCATCATAATTTCAAACCAAGAATTGTTGTGGTATCAGACATGCCTTCATTCATCAATGAAATAAAACCTAATATGATTGCCTTTGCAGAGGTAAATCAATTGGGTTCATCAACATCACAGTAGTTTCCCTTTCTTTTTTAAAGGAAAAGTGTGTGAAAAAACCTAACGTCACAGAGCTAATTATGTCTTGTCCTTAACAATTAACATTACATATTTAATGATTATGGTTGTAGCTACTAGGAGTCCGCAGGACAAAAACACTAGGCTAGAAAATACGTGGTGGAGAATTTGGAACTTAGCGAGGAAGAAAGTTAGATTTTATTTTAGTTTATATTTTTCATTTAGAACAGCATGTCACGGTCACCCAAGCATATTCTCACAGTAGGAAGTTTACCTATCATTATTTTCTTAGTCTTGAATATAACTTGAGTCTCATTGTTGATTATTATTGTGTATAGGTAGATCAATGTTTCTGAAGAAATCAGCAGCAATAGCACTAGTTTATAGTATTTGTTAGGTAGTTATATTGTTTATTGTGCTTTCTTGTTTCAGTTGTTATGATACTTTAGCTGTAGTGCAGTTATGACATTTGTTAGGGCCAGAGGACACATATGTATCTTGTGGATCTTTGAATATGTATCTTGTGGATCTTTGAATGTGTACGTATTTTGTGGTGCTTTAATATGTTATGTTCAAAAGTATATGTGTCTGTGTATTATGTTGTTATATAATTAGAGGCAAAATTATGGGTATGTCTGGAATATTATTATACAAATTGGGAATAAATGGTGACGGAAAATAATGCTATGGAATCAATCACTAATTTTTAGTAGCGTTTAAAAAACGCTACAAAAATACATGTAGTGGCGTTGAGTAAACGCAACCATAAATCAGGGGTAAAATTGAAAATTTTATTAGTAGTATCAAAAAGCTTTTTTATGGCGTTTTTAAAGCGCTACAAAAATACTTATGGTGGCGTTTGGAAAATGTTACAATAAAAGTATTTATAGTGGCGTTTGTAAAAAGTGCGACAAATATTTTTTATTTTTAGTGGCATTGTAACACCCCGTATTTTCTGTTAACGGTATAGTAACGAATTAAACAGTACTTAATTTAAGATGTGAGAATTAAGGGAAACGAGTTACGCCATTTTGTTCGTCTCGGAATTCTGGTTGAGATAGAGTTCGAGTTTGCGTAAATTGGACTTCGTATGAAGAAGTTATGGCTGTCGGAAGTTTCCAGAAAATTCAAATAAATTCAAACTGCTCGAAAACAAATTCAAATTCGAATCAGAAGATAGAAGCGGGCTGGGCGGGAAAATTCCCGCCCAGGACTCAGGTCGACCAGGGGGTCGACCCTAGTGTCGACCTCCTCCCTACAGGTCGACTTGGGGGTCGACCTGCCCCCTCCCCCCCGGGCAGATCTGAATGGTGACGATTTTGTGACTCAGTGTTGATTCACTAGGGCTGAGGTGTCGCCTTATCTTCACTGGATGGCTGTGGTTAACCCTAGGATCATCCGACGACTTAAATTGAGTTGAAATTCTATATAAACAACCCAATGCCCAAACTTAAAAATCACACAAAAATAATCCTAGAACTATCATGCTGTCAATGGAAAACTTGGAGTAGCCGTCACCAATTCAAAGACAAGATAAGAGCTTGAATCAAAAATCAAATTAAAAGATTATCAAATTCAACGGTCTACATCAAAGGCGAGCTTACCAATTTCATAATTCAGATTTCAGAACACAAGAATTCCTTTTTAGTTTGTAAGTTGGTTATTACGCAGATTTAAACGTTCCTTCAAATGAATCGTGACATGTTGTAATGTGAATATAGAATGATGCTTATGTATAAGATTTGATTCTCGTTTATCTTAAAGTATCGTTGTAATTAATCATGTCTATATGCTTGTGGCGATGAACATGTATATTAATCATGTCTACTTGCTTGTGGTGATGAACATATTGCATATTAATCATGTCTATATGCTTATGGTGATGAACATATTGTATGTTATTGGAATCTATTATGATTGGGTAATGGATTTATTTTACCAATTAAATGGTAGAACATGTCATGTTATAAATTGGTGGTTATTTGCAAGTTTATGATCTAAGACACATGCTTATATGTTAGATCAACACTCATGTATATTCATGTTAGGTTGAATCTATTTATGTTGAAAAAAAACTTGGAATTGTAGTCCTATAATGTTTTAACACATAAGTCATCATGTTAAGTTATGATCCAAATATGTTGATAATAGTTTTCTTATGTTTTGCCATACATAAGTTAATATGCTAAGTTGCGATTTAAAAATGATTATAGTAGTTTTCTTGTGTTTTGACATACATAAGTTAATATGCTAAGTTGTGGGTTGAAACTGTGATTATATGTTAAACCTTCATGGTAGACCTTTGTCAAGTTTACATGACAGTTAGACCCAACTTAGTCACAAGTTCACCTTTACCCATTTAATTAAAGTTAATGATACCTCTATGCCAAGTTACACATGACAAGTTGAAATGTATGCTATTTTATGTCCCTTGTTTATTACTCTTTTTGTTTATGGGTTTGGGCTAATTTACTAGCCCAACATTTTATGTGATTCATGCGTACGTTCCACGGGGGTAGCGATGGGAGAATATGAAAATTCATGGCATAGATTTGTTCATAAAATGGTATATTTGATATACCATTTATGGTGAGCATAATCAAAGGATAATTATGGCATGATTAAATTAAATTAAATTTACATAAAGAAATTAGACATATATAGAAAAAAATGTGAATTTAGAAAAAGACGAATATGCCTAACCCGAGGTTAGACTGAGTTGTGGTGTAAATCTGCCCGAAACCGACCGACACATCCAGTGACCACAACAAGACCTGTCTAATGTGGGTGGTGAGTGCATCAAGCCCAAAAAGAACCCGAGGTTAGACTGAGTTGTGGTGTAAACCTGCCCGGAACCGACCGGCACATCCAGTGACCACAACAAGACATGTCTAATGTGAGTGGTTGGTGCTTTAATAAATTAAAGCTAAGTCAGGATTGGTAGGGTTAAGTCAATTAAGGAAACACTTAACCGATTCAACATGTTAACTAAACGAATGGGTGGGGTTAAGTAAACTTGGACACTTAGCCAAATAAACATGTTGGTTAGAAAACCCTAGCAACGGGGACCCATTTCAGCAGTAACCCACATTGATGTATTATGGTACCCTGAAACTAGGCAGGGTGGGGCACGATTACTGGGCTGAGTATAAGGGGTCAAAACATCGGTGGTTGGTGGGCCAGTGTAGGTTCCGACGGAGTATGGGCATGCACGTACTCCAGAGTGGAAAAATCAGGCACTAGGCATCAGTAGTATACACTGTACATCCTGAATCGTGTCGGGTTGCCACCAGAGGGACTGATACACCCCATGGTGGGACCAACACAGGTATCTACAGTCAAGCGGGGCCGAATGACATAGGATATGAATGCATGCGAGTAGGAGTCGATTATTAAGGGAATCGTTTGTTATAAACACGTAGGGCTGGTGGATCCAATGGTTAAGTAGGTGTAGAGATTATAGTAGTGGGTGCGATTACATGTTCCTCTTATCTTATATTAGGGTATTGTCCTATGTTCTGTTATTACTGTCATGATCCCTTTCCTTGTTTAAATACTAGTAATCACCGAACTTACCAGACTTATTGTCTGACCCGTTTTCTTTCGTCCTCTTTTCTTTCGTCCCCCCCCCCTCCCCAGGTCCACAGGGAGGGAATAATGCAGCTTAGTCAGACCCTTTGCAAGCTTCAAGAAAGTACGTGTATGATTTGGACTCTCTCCTTAATCTTGGCTATGGCTCTTGGACATTATCCTTGAGGATTTATGTAGTTTTATTTATGATTTATGCTTCTTTAATCAAGACAGAAATTATGTTGTAATGTTTTGGAAGTTGTTTTGAGACAATTGGATGTAATGCTTTTGTATTGAACCACGTATTCAATAAATAATTTGAATTCCGCTGCTTATACTTATCTGTCTTGTAAAATTTTCTGTGTCTTGTACCTATAACCCTTCACCAACGTTAAGGCATTCCCTTCGTGAGTGACCTTAATGGAGGTGGGGTGTTTCAGGCATGGTTTCTCGTAACGATTATCGAAATGCCACAAAAATACTTAGTAGTGTTTTTTAGTGCTACAAAAAATCGTTTTTCTTGTAGTGAGTACCGTGATTGGCTTGGACCCATCCACGTGGAGTATATATAAAAAAAGGGAACAACGTGGGTTGAAAGAGATGGAGACGTGAAGCATTCGTGATGGTGAAACAGGTGAGAGCGCGTGAAGAACTTTACGGCCTACTGACATGGACAATAAATTAGTAGAGGTGATTAGTTTATTCTTGTTAATTTATATTATACTAAAACAAATAAAACTAAAAATAATTGTAACACGTTGATACGTTATCAAAATTTAGAAAAACTTGATTCGTTGGAATCGCAGTGAAGAGTATTACATTGTTGAGCAAGATCGGAAGAGATTGGAAGCAACTGGATTTCTATTTAATTTTAAACGCTCGTTTAAAATTAAATGAAACAACACGCAAATCGATCGTCGAAAATAAAGGTAAGTTAACTCTCATACTTTTCTGGAATGCTATGATGTGTTAAATTCATATAAAATAATTTATTGTTGATAGAAATGATTGGATGCCTTGGTTGCTTACTAGTTGTTTAATGATTGACGACATTTATATTATGTCATATTGGATGATTTGTTTTAAATATTTGTTTCATATATTATCAAAAATTTAATGATCTGTGATGTAGGGAAGAACAGGTTGAAGGGGTCCAACCGGACTCCTCAAATACTATGTGTGTTGTTTGTTTTTATACTATTTATATCTGAACTATTTAAACCCCATTGACTATGAAAACCTGCTTGGATGTTGATGTTGAATTGAAATTTAACGTGGTTGTTATTTTAAATCAATAAATGGTACTGATTGAGAGATTGGCAACAAATGGCCCAAAATTCATCTTTTTGGTTTAATGTTGATTTGCCATCAAGAAAATTAACGTATTTAAAGGTTATAAAATTATTTTATATCTGAAACAGAGTTTTAAGTTATATTATATATATAAAAGTAAGAAGTTGAAAATAAATTGATATTTATAACTTGGTTTGCATAAAATAATTTTTGAATAATTATATAATAAAGACGTTAATGGTTTCTGATAACGAAGTTGATAAAAAGGGATTTTTGGGTATAAAATCCAAGAATTTAATTAATATGCCATTAAAAGGTTTTTGGGTAAAATATGTGATAATGAATTATTAAATGGAATTTATGTAACAATGTTTAAAGTGAAGGTTTAATATTATGAAAATGATTGCAACTAAATCGAGATTTCCTGAAATAAGTTTATAAAACCATAATTTAACTAATAGAAAATAAGATCGGTTTGATGTTATAAGCAATGCAACTTTAGGGTTACAAACTTATATTTATTTTGATATAAGAAAGT
Organism: Allium sativum; assembly: GCA_030737875.1. Taxonomy (NCBI): domain Eukaryota; kingdom Viridiplantae; phylum Streptophyta; class Magnoliopsida; order Asparagales; family Amaryllidaceae; genus Allium; species Allium sativum. The sequence continues at coordinate 1,043,775,581 of CM060913.1, forward strand.
TGTCGATCAAGGTCTGAGATGTAAATAAAATACCCTAACTTGAATGATTTCACTATTATCGAAGAATGGTATTAGTTGGCAATGATAAGGAGTTTGAATTGAGTTTATAATTTTTGTAAGAAAAACGTTTGAAATTCATTTACAAGATTGGAAATATAACTAAAGCATTGAGTCTTAAAATTTAACAATGTATAAATTTACATTGTTTAGCCCAAATCGAAATATAGAGATTATTATACCATTTGGTTATTCATATACTATTATTTTTTCTAAAAAAAAGAAAGATTTTGGCTTAAATTACACTTATTCCGAGTAATATGTGAATGGCGGTGATTTTTTCCCAATAAATGGAAAGGGTTATTCGATTTGAAAACAGAAGTAAATAGTTGAAATCAAATAATATATTTTCAAAGGAAAAGATATAGAGATGGGTTGTGAAATTGTTTCAAAATAAAGAAATATAAAGAAGGGTTTTGAAAGACGCAATTGTTTAACAAGATGAGTTATGGAATAATGAAAACGGAAGTGGTTGATGAATATAGAGAATGGTTGTTAAGGATCGATTAAGAGTTTCAAATAAATGACTTTAAATAAAAGACCAGAGCTGGCAATATACTTGATCGTACTGCTTGACCAATCTAATTGGATGACGGTTTTGTTGAGATTGATAGTTAGAAACCCGACTATCAATAAAATATCTTATTGGACTTTTGACGTGTTGTTTCGAAGGGACCAGGATGGGAACTAGACCTAAAACCAGTTCGAATCAACGGTGCGCTCGAAGCTAACTTGCAGGGAATAAAGATGGAGCAATTGAAGACCGTAGATCTTCATAAAACAGAAGAACTACTTATAATCTTTTACATGCAACCAGAGATACATTGTGGTTTTGTCATTGTTGAAATCTATGTATTTGCAAAGACTACTCCCTACTGTTCTATAGGGTGATTTCTACGATGCGGTAGAAGGGTGCCTTCGGTTCCTCCTGTTCCTGGATGACTTGTATGGATGAATGCCTGACAAAGTATTTCCTTAAAATCACGTACATTGATTTTTACAAATATACCAAGTTTGGTGGCGGAGAAATACTCTTGCTTAACACCCAGAGCATATTTTTGGACGTCAATTAGTGATTTGATGGATCTGACGATGCGACATTTAAAGTAAATTATGATGTTTTGTTCTCTGGGAAGTAAATCGTGAAATCAAGCCACACAACCGAGAAATGACAAAAATCAAGAAGGCATCATGGCTAGGTGGGTCATTCCTAAGCAGGGTATATTGTCACCATCTAGAGAAATTTCTTCTTTTGATTCTGTATCTCCCGTGAATTATGGCAGGCACGCATATAAATGGTCGTAGGGCGACAACATATTCGATACACTCAAGTTGAATGAGTGGTCGGTCATGTGTGATCTGGTTGCAAGATGTTCTTGTTGAACCCCAGTGTATCCCCTCTCGAGTACACTGATCGGAAAGTGGTCCCATACCTTGTCATGTTGGAAATCAAATCCCTAATAAGCGCCTTGTAGTTTTTGATTTTATAATGAATATGTAGAGCGTGAGATGCAAGCGTTCTGCTAGATGGTTATTTATTTATGGTTTGATAGACATTATTATAATATCATAAGATTTTGATATATCAAAAATGTTTTGGGTCATATTAAGGTAAAAACAGTATGTGTTTATGTGTAGGTTGATCTTACTATTATCCTTTTCTTTCATAAAGGATTTCTAAAGTTAAGCAAGTAGTTTTCCATATGAATTTATCGCTGAAAGTATTCCAGACTGATCCGGGTGAATTTTGCTTTGCTTCAAATGTGCTCGGGGCATACCGAGTATATTATCCGGTTAGGTTTCGCTCGGAACTTCCGAAGAGGAGTTGGAGTTAAGACATATTCCATATATTTATTAGTACTAGTTTATTTCCGCTGTATGTTGAATTTTTCTGAATGTATACTCTGATGTGTAATCATATACATGTACATGTACATATATATATATATATATATATATATATATATACACACACACAGTTCTTTTGTGTAAAGTATTATTGATTATTATATTTTGTCCATTCCGCTGTGAGATTCTGATCTTCTTATTATAATATTTCTTTCTTTCTTCTCTCACCCTCTAATTTCTTTCTCCTAACTGTCTGCTTTTCTGTGCAATTTGAGTTGACATGGGTTGTTAGATGTTGGCTTAAACTGTACGAAAAAAGTGGGTCATTACAAATGGTATCAGAGCATAAGGTTTAGTGATAACCTTGGCTCTGTGGCGTAACTCAATCGAGATAGGATTACTAATATCCTAGATTGAGTTTGAGTGTGTGTGTGTGTGTGTGTGTGTGTGTATATATATATATGAGAGCACATATTTGTATTTTGATATAAAATTATTTTTGTCCAATATAATTTATAAAGTAGCAAAAGTAATAATATTCTTAAATTATTATGATATGGGCAATCAAATATACCAGTATTTATTTGAATGAGCTTGATTATGAGGTTGGATTGGATCAACCAATGGACATTTCATATTTGAAATGTGAAATATTCAAATTTAACTTATGTTAGGTTAAACTTATACGTTGAAATTGAACCTGAATATTAAAATAAAATTTAACTTAAGTCAATAGGAATTTGACTTGAATTGGGAACAGGAATATGTGCAAATTAATGAATTTGAATGGATTGGATGGTTGATTGTGTATATATAGATTTAGAACTTGATTGAAACCCATCTGAAATGAATAAGTCGAACTTAATGGAATGAATTCAAACATAATGAATTAAAGTGAATTATATAAAGAAATAAACAGATTATTAAGATTCATGAGAATTAGATTGTATATAAAATTGATTGGAATGGATGATATGGATACTTGAACCTGACTGGCATAGGTTTGAAAACTAATGGAAGTTCATTTGAGTTAAGAACGTGTGCGGAGCCACTATTAGCTAATAACTTCTTGAATCCATTTTAAGTAGAGCTACATAATAATTGAGCAAGCTCAAGTATAGTTTATCGCTTATCGCATAATAACGCTCGCTAAAAGGTACGCCTACGTAAAATATAAATTTTGGGTTTTTGGATTGGATTTTGAGTTGGATTTTCCGAACGTGTGGGTCAATGGATTTATTATTGTTATTGCAGTATTGCAGAAGTCCCTCTGTATTGGGGAGACTCTATCAAAAATTTACCAAAATTTAAAGTGTTAAAAAAAATCAAATCTTTTAGGAATTTTTTTAATTTTTTTTCAATAGAAATTAATTGGTTTTTATATTAAAACTAATTGGATTAATCTGGAAAGTGAAACTGAAGATTTTAATTTAAATATGTTTTGGGTTTGTAGCATTTTTCCTACCTTAGTAATTTCGGAGACGAAATTCTTTTAAGGGAGAATGAATGTAACGACCCAAATTTTTAACCGTTTAATTTAATATTCAAAATTGGTTTTAAATGTTGATTTGGATTTTATATGATTTGAATTTAATAATTTGAATATTTCATTTGTTTAAATAATAAATTAATAATTTAATTTTGAAATAGTCGAAATAGGCTGAATTTGCAATATGGTATGATTTGGTAATAAAAGAGGATTTATTTAAGTTTATATTTAATTCAATTAATGATTTCGTTTATTAAACAATGGTTGAACGTTTAATTTATAATTTTAAAAATAAAACGAGCTACAGCGGCGCGGTAGTTCGTAGTATTACATTTTGAACATAAAATGAATGTATAGGATCCAATTTAAGTCGGATTTCTTTGAAACATGAAACATCTGAATTTATTGAATAATAATTTTCTAATAAAAGAAAAAAATCAAGTTTTTATATTGTAGATTTTGTTTTATGTCGAAATAAAATTTTCGAAAGGTCGCTATTTAATTCGTTATAAAAATATAACGATTACTATAATAAATAAAATAGATCTTCATATATTGAATATCGTTTGGACTTAGAATTCAAAATGTCGAGTTTAAAAGTCAAGTTAAATTTATGAATCTGAAGCCATATAGAATTCTGTTTTGATAAATATAATGTTAATAATGATTTATTATTAATAAATTCATGTATATTAAAATCAACATATATTGTATCAGTTCCATCAAGTTTAAAATATTTTATTATTATATGTTTTTCGAATTTCATTTCAACTGGAGTTCATGTGTGCTCGTGAACGTTATAAAAAGGCAAGCGTTATACGCTATAAACATCACCGGTCGCTTTGTAAGATATCATTGGTCATTTCAATTTAAAATTCTCTGTACCCCAACGTGTGCTGCCGCATTTCTTCTGAACAAATCTAAAAAAATTATTTTCAATCTTACAAAATTTTCCTACGTCCAAGTGAATTTCTGCTAACCAAAAAGGAAAATATCTCTGCCCTGTTCAATCTTTTCTATCATTAATTCTTCCATGTAATATTCAAACCAGCTAATTCCACATGTTCATAAAACTAAACTTGTCTGTACTGTACCCAACCAGTCCACTGTACACGAAAGAGACATTTCGGCTGCCAATCGAAACAATTGATGAGTGATTTTGTTATTATCTTTAACCCTTTCCCATATATAAACCATTCTATTCTCCTTTCCTCACCCACTCAGAATCATTTCCGATCTTCAAATGAAACAAGCAAATAAATATAACCAAAACCACCGAACCCTTTTATTAAAAAAAAACAGCGGCCTTTGATCTCATTCGCGTGAAGCTTAAACTAGGAAGTCTGGAGCGTTTAGGTTTCACCGTGTTCACCTATTCACAACTAACGACTGGGCTCATTAGTGGTGAAACTAAGGGATGTCAGAAAGGTGTTCAAGGACATGAATGAGTTCAACATAACTAGGGCTGTCTGGGGCAGCTGTTGCTGGTGGCCCAACGTTCAGAAACGGCAAGTTTCAGGTGACCAAGGGTGGCGCTGGGTTCTGGTGATGGGGAAGGTGCGAACAGACCAGGAGGTGATGACGGAGAAGAAAGACATGGGTTATGGGGTGTGCTGGTTTCGGTTTGTGGAGCAGAAGGGACGGGTTCATGCATACTGCTACGTACAGGCGTGTTATATATATATAAGTATTTAACATATTGGGAAGAAGAACGTAAGGGTAAGGCAGAAGATGGGCTACAGCAGGCTTCAACTATGTGTTGAATGCTGGAGTGTATTTGTTTACATGGGGGATGAAGTGGAACTGGAACAAGAAAACATTCGGAGGAGAGCAGGAAGGAAGTAGGCTGCGAAATGTTTTTGAGCCCAGGCTTTAAGAAAAAAAAGGGGTACAGGCAGGTGATAGTTTTTGGAAGGGAGAACTATTAACTTGTTGGGGGCTTCGGTCCATATATATATATATATATATATATATATATATATATATATATATATATATATATATATATATATAAAAGAACAACGTGGGTTGAAAGAGATGGAGACGTGAAGCGTTCGTGATGGTGAAGCAAGTGAGAGCGCGTGAATAGGGCTGTAAATTTTGTTCGAATGTCCGACGTCCGTTCGTGTCCGTGACCGAAATACGTCCGTCCGAATCCGTCCGATTTTCCTTTAGGACACGAGTTAGGACAACAAAATTTGTACGAGAAAAAATCATGTCCGGTCCGAGCTCGTCCGAATTCGTCCGAATTCGTCCGAATTACTTGTAATTCGACATATAGTTGAGAGAAAATCTAGTAAAATGTACAAAATGTGATATAAATAGTCATGTCCGACCGAGTCCGATCGGTCCGAACATGTCCGTGTCCGACCGATTTTATTTAGGACACGAATTAGGACAACGAAATTTGTCCGAGAAATTTTTTGGTCCGGTCCGTGTTCGGTCCGATTTTTTTTAGGACAGAAACTGAACACACCTCCGTCCGGTCCGGTCCGACCGATTTACACCCCTACGCGTGAAGAACTTTAGGGCCTACTGACGTGGACAATAAATTGGTAAATATGATTAGTTTATTCTTTTTAATTTATATAATATTAAAACAAATAAAAATAATAACAATTGTAACGCATTGATACGTTATCAATATTCATAAAAATTTGGTTCGTTAGAATCGCAGTGATGATTATTACAATGTTAAGCAAGTTCGAAAGAGATTGGAAGCAATTGGACTCTTATTTAATTTTAAACACTCGTTTAAAATTAAATGAAACAACGTGCAAATCGATCATCGAAAATAAAGGTGAGTTAACTCTCATACTTTTCTCGAATGCTATGATGTATTAAATTCATATAAACATAATTTATCATTGATAATAATGATTGAATGCCTTGGTTGCTTATTGGTTGTTTAATGATTGACAACATTTAAATTACGTAATATTGGATGATTTGTTTTAAATATTTGTTTCATATATTATCAAATATTTTAATGATCTGTGATGCAGGGAAGAACAGGTTGGAGGGGTCCAACCGGACTCCTCAAATATTATGTATGTTGTTTATTTTTATTGTATTTATATCTGAACTATTTGAACCCCGTTGGCTATGAAAACCTGTTTGGATGTTGATGTTCAACAGAAATTAAACGTAGTTGTTATTTTAAATCAATAAATGGTACTGATTGAGAGATTGGCAGCAAATGGCCTAAAGTTCATCTTTTTAGTTAAATGTTGATTTGCCATCAAGAAAATTTACGTATTTAAAAGTTATAAAATTATTTTATATTTGAAATAGAGTTTAAAATTATATTATATATATAAAAGTAAGAAATTGAAAATAAATCGATATTTATAACTTGGTTTGTATAAAAGAATTTTTGAATAATTATATAATAAAAATGTTAATGGTTTTTGATAACGAAGTTGATAAAAATGGATTTTTGGGTATAAAATCCCAGAATTTAGTTAATATGGCTTTAAAAGGTTTTTGGGTAAAATATGTGATAATGGATTATTAAATGTAATTTATACAGCGCTGTTTAAAGTGAAGGTTCAATATTGTGAAAATGATTACAATTAAATCGAGATTTCCCGGAATAAGGTTATAGTTTGTAAAACCATAATTTAAATAATAGAAAATAAGATCAGTTTGATGTTATAAGCAATGCAACTTTTGAGTTACTAACTTACATTTATTCTGAGATAAGAACGTTGTCGATCAAGGTCTGAAAGGTAAATAAAATACCCAACTTGAATGACTTCACTATTATCGCAGAGTGGTATTTGTTGGTAACGATAACGTAAGAAAAACGTTTGAAATTCATTTGCAAGATTAGAAATATAACTAAAGTATTGTGTCTTTAAATTTAACAATGTATAATTTACATTGTTTAGCCCAGATCGAAATATAGAGATTATTATGCCATTTGTTTATCCATATAAATTATTATTTTCTAAATAAAATAAAGTGTTTGGTTTAAATTACAATTATTCCGAGTAATAAGTTAATGGCGATGAATTTTTCCAAATAAATGGAAAGGGTTATTTGAATTGAAAACGGAAGAAAATAGTTGAAATCAAACTATATATTTTTAAAGGAAAAGATGTAGAGATGGGTTGTGAAACTGTATTTCAAAATAAAGAAATATAAAGAAGGGTTTTGAAAGATACAATTGTTTAACGATATGAGTTATTGTAAATGTTTTCGAAATAATGAAAACGGAAGTGGTTGATAAATATAGAGAATGGTAATTAAGGACCCATTAAGAGTTTCGAATAAAAGATTTTAAATAAAAGACCAGAGCTGCCAATATACTTGATCGTACTGCTTGACGAATCTGAATTAACGAAAGTTTTTCCTGAGATTGATTGTTAAAAATCCAACTATCAATAAAATATCTTATTGGACTTTTGACATGTTGTTTCGAAGAGAATGAGATGGGAATTAGACCGAAAACCATTTTGAATCAACATTGCGCTCGAAGCTGACTTGCAGGAAATAAAGATGGAGCAATTAAAGATTGTAGATCTTCATGAAACGGAAGAACTACTTATAATCTCTTACTTGCATCCAGAGATAGATTGTAGTTTTTTCGTGGTTGAAATTTACGGATTTGCAAGGACTTACTGGCGGTTAGGTTTTACACATATCTCTATTGAAATTTACGGATTTGCAAGCACTTACAGGCTTCCATGCTGCAGCAGCAGAAGTCATAGAACCAGAGCCTTGGTACTTATTAGCAGCCCTGAAAAGGGCTATCGATAAGAAGTCAGAATTTGGGAAGTGGCTCAAAATGAAGAAACTACAAACTTTGAAGAAGTTGTATAAGAAAGCTGAGGAATACATGAGTGTAGACGATGAAGCTCCAAGCATCCAGAAGGTTACAGAAAATAACGTCGCCGGAGAAGAAAAAAATCAATGAATCCAGATTTGAGTAGAAGAATGACGCAGGACAAAAGAGGGGAAGTGATGAGAAGGATAGCAAAGCCTATAAAATGACACGGTTGTATAAACTATCTGAATTAACCCACCTAAATGAGACTCCAGAAAGAATTTACTCCGCCGCACAGGATTCATGTATCTTTCCTCAGATGAAGCCGCAAAAGATAACTGAGCAACAAGCAAATTCTGGCAATTCTGCCGGTTTCATAACCAACCAAAACACAGCACCAACGAATGTCGACACCTGAAGAGTTTAATTGAAGAACTCATCAGGACGAATCAACTCCAAAAGTATGTGAAAAATTCCCAAAGTACTGCAGCTGCACAGGGGCATAACAGTACGGTTAGCCAGCCTGACTCAAGTGAGGAAGCTCAAACATCAGTCGATTTGAGGCCAGTAATCAATATGATATTTGGGGGGCCCCACCCGGTTGGGAACAGTTGGGCAGATATGGAAAAGTACGCTAACGAGTTGAAGGTTGCCTTGAAAGAGGAAAGATGCATGATCTTGAGCAATGAGCTCCTGACGAAAGTGCCCAAATCCTCGACCAATGATGTAATATTCAAAGATAAAGATGCAGACGGATTAGTTACACCAACTATTGATGCCATGGTGATCACAATTGGTCTCGGTCTTGCAGTTGTGAAAAGGGTCCTAGTTGACATAAGGGCATCTGTTAATGTGATTTTCATAAGCACCTTCCAAAAAATGAATCTCCCCATGGCGGAAGTGCGCGCATATCCAAACAAGATCCACGGTTTTACGGGTCAACCTACGCAACCCATCAGAATGATAGACTTACCCGTGGAATTGGCCGATGGAGAACGTAGGGTTTCTATGGTATAAACCTTTGTCCTGATAGATGAGTTTTCATCTTACAATGCATTCCTTGGGAGGCAAACTCTTTCGGGCTTTAAAGTTGCGCTAGCTCCATGGTGCTTGACTATGAAGTTTCCAACTGAAAAAGGAATCAGAGTGATTAAAGGCGACCAAATCGCTGCAAGGGACTGCTATGTGATAGAGCTGAGGGAGGTTAAGAAAAGAGACTCGGGAAAGGATGCAGAGACTCTTCCCCGCATCCAAAAACTCCCTTTATAGCAATTAAAGAAGGATCCATGCACTGGTGAACATAGTGGAGCGCAAAAAGAAATCGACCCTAGAAAAGCCAGTGCAGAGGACGAAAGGGCGACACCGACCGAAATCACAAGTCTTATAACTGTAATTCCAAAAGACCCAAACCGTGTGTTGAATATAGGATCTCGGTTAAGCCCTGAACTAAGAAATCAATTGATTGTCTTTTTAAGAGCTAATTTGTATGTGTTTGCGTGGAACCACTCCGAATGTGCGGCATATCTCCAGACATTGCGGTCCATAAGCTAAACATTGACCCACGCGTTCCAGCTGTCAAACAGAAAAGGAGAACCCAGGGGCAGGAGAGGTCGCGTGCCTTAAAGGAAGAAGTCGATAGGTTAATAGAAAATGGTTTTATAAGGGAGTCTACCTATCCAAAATGGGTCTCCACCCTTGTGCTCGTAAAGAAATCAAATGGTAAATGGCAAGTCAATGTAGATTATTTAGACCATAACAAAGCCTGTCTGAAAAATAGTTTCCCTCTTCCCAGAATCGACCAATTAGTAGATTCTACGGCCGGTCATGAGTTGTTGTCTTTCATGGATGCATATTCTGGCTACAATCAAATCATGATGCACGGCCCGGACCAGGAAGACACGAGTCTCATTACTGATCTCGGCCTATACTACTATAAAGTGATGTCGTTTGGTCTAAAGAATGCAGGGGTGACCTATCAGCGACTGGTAAATGCTATGTTCAAAAAGAAAATAGGTAGGATGATGGAAGTCTATGTCGATGATATGTTGGTAAAGTCAAAGAGAGCAATAGACCATCTGGAGGATCTAGCCCAAATGTTTGATATCTTATGCAAATATGGCATGAAATTGAATCCCTTGAAATGCTCTTTTGGAGTTGGTTCGGGCAAGTTCCTTGGATTCATGGTCAACGCTAGGGGTATGGAAGCTAATCCAGCCAAAATATCAGCTTTGAGAGAAATGCGTGCTCCAGGAACCAAGAAGGAACTTCAGTGCTTGAATGGGAACATTTAAGCTTTAAATCCTTCATATCCAGGGCAACAGACAGATGTCTTCCATTCTTCGATGCCCTCAGGAAAGGAAAGATAGAGATACAATGGACCTCTGAATGCCATAAAGCCTTTGAGGAACTGATCCAACACTTGGCAACGCACCCTATGCTATCAAAGCCTAGCGACGGAGAAGACTTGTTTCTATACCTGGCAGTCTCTGCCCATGCTCTAAGTGCAGCGTTGATTAGTGAAGACCTAAAGGTACAAAAACCAATCTATTACATAAGTAAGAGATTATCAGTGGCAGAGCTGAACTATCCAAAGCTTGAAAAACTCGTTTATTATTTGCTTATTGCATCGAAGAAACTTCGGCCTTACTTTCAGGCTCATCCTATCAAAGTTCTAACAGATCAGCCTTTGAGGCAAATTTTGTCACGGCCAGAGACCTCCGGAAGGTTTTTTAAATGGAATATAGAGCTTAATCAATACGACATTACGTATCACCCTCGAAAGGCGATCAACGGACAAGCTCTCGCTGACTTTATCGCAGAATTTACCGACCGAGGGGAGATAAAAAAGGAAGATGATGTCGAAACTGACGTCCAGTGGAAGTTATTTGTTGATGGAGCTTCAAATGATCAATGTTCTGGGGCAGGGGTAGTCCTGGAAACCCCTGAAGGAAGAACTTTATGCTATGCACTAAGGCTAGAATTTCCATCGACAAATAACGAAGCTGAGTATGAAGCCCTCATCGTAGGAATAAAGCTAGCAAGGGAATTATGAATAAAAACTATACAAATCTTCAGCGACTCCCACCTCGTAGTATGCCAGGTCCTAGGAGAATGCCAAGCCAAAATGGGTAACTTGCCGGATTATCTCTCCAAAACCTTGGAACTGTTGGAAGCTTTCGAGCATTACACCATATCCCACATTCCTAGTGCATAAAATACCAAAGCTGATTCACTGGCAAAATATGCAAGCACAGGAGATGCACAACTCATGGGGTTAGTTCCAGTGGAAGTCCTTTCCAGCCCAAGCATAAAGCAGACTGAGATGGATTGGATCATGGAAATGGTTAATGAACCAAATTCACGGATGTCACCAATTAAAGAGTACCTCATTACCGGGGCACTTCCGGCGGAAGCCAAGCGACGAAGGAATTTTTTGCAAAAAGCCCCTTTCCACCTCGTTCAGGATGGGCGACTGTACAGACGTGGATTTCTACACCCTTACTTCATTGTGTAACAGAAAAGGAGTCAAAGGTGATCATGGTGGAATTACACGAAGGGGAATGTGGAGGTCATACCGGTGGACAAAATTTGGCTAAGAAAATCCTACGATACGATAACTTCTGGCCAGATATCAATAAAGATTCCATGGCCTACACTAAAAAGTGTGACAGATGCCAAAGATTTGCTAATATTCCAAGGATGTCATCCACAACTATAACCCACATGGTCAGCCCATGGCCATTTGCTATCTGGGGCATCGACCTCATAGGAGCCCTTCCCACTGCAAAATCCGGTTTTAAATATGCAATTGTCGCCGTTGATTACTTCACAAAATGGGCTGAAGCAGAACCATTGGCCACCATAACTTCGAAGAAAGTTATTAACTTTGTTCTAAAAAATATCATATGCAGGTTTGGGGTACCACAAAAGATAATCACAGACAATGGGACCCAATTTGAGAGTGAAGAGTTCCAAAACTTTTGCACCAAGTACAAGATCCAGAAAAGTTTTTCAGCAGTCGCTCATCCGCAAGTGAATGAGCAAGTGGAAGCAGTAAATAAAATCATCAAAATGACCATTAATAAGCGGCTAGAAAAACTTAAAGGTGGTTGGGTAGATGAACTTCTGCTGGCATTATGGGCATATCGCACCACGCATAAAACTGCGATAGGGCATACTCCCTTTTCTTTGTCTTACAGCTCTAAAGCCATGATACCAGTGGAACTGGAAGTCCTTACCCATAGAAGGATATATTTTGATCACAAAGAAAATGAGAGGCTACAACTTGAAGCCCTCGACCAGCTTGAGGAAAAAAGAAAGGAAGCAGAACTCAGAGTAGCCACACACCAAAGAAGGGTGGCGAGGCATTTCAATTCAAAAGTCAGACATAGGACTTTTGAAATTGGAGATCTTGTTTTGAAGAAGATAATGACCGGTACGGGGTTTTTTGACCCAATTGGGAAGGGGCTTATGTTATAAGTCAAAAACTCCAGGATGGTACCTTCAAATTGGCCACCACAGATGGAAACCAAATTCTACGAGCATGGAACAACTAACATATTCATTGCTATTTTTTATAACACATTGTCAGAATACGTAGCAAATGCTATAAATATCTACAAAAATTCCACATTTGAATGATGTGCATAAAATGAATGAATATGGAGTTCCGTTTACATGTACAAATCGCTCATTCACAAGCTCCTACTAAAAGTTAACTTCTTTGTGTAGGCAAACAATAGACCAGGGGGCACCAACTCAAGGAGTTCCGACTTTCATCAAGGAATACCGGATCTTTTGGCACACGACCAACAAAAGTCTTGGTACCAAATTAAGGAATCAATGCTGAGGTGAAAGCAACTCAAAATATCCCACGGTTAAAATCACTGAGCCCATAAAAGGGACACCTTCTTAGGTGCATTACACAAGTTCTCTGACTTGAAAAAAAAAAACTCGATGAGGTGAACTAGTGTCCGTCTCATGGGGTGAAGCGTAAAGTCGGAAAAAACCGACATGTCCCGAAAAGGAAAATTGTCAATCCAAAGAACGGGGGGAACCTAAAATTGTCAATCCAAAGAACAGGAGGAACCTTGTTAGGTGAAGGATACGAGTTCTTTGAATTGAGTCAAAACTCGATGAGATAAACTAGTGTCCGCTCTCCGGGATGAAGCATAAAAATTGGGAAGGATCAACATGCTGGAAAGACCAATACAAAGCAGAAATCCCCACCAAAAGGGGGTATCCATTCTTGTTCTTTGTTGTTAACCAAGTCAAACAAAGCCATGATTGGATTACAACATTGAAACCAAAGTCCTCCCATGGGGGCACGCATTTAAATGCATCCTAAATCAACCCTAACATATATACAAACATACGTTTAACTAAAACACTCATATGGCTTAATTCCCAAATTAAAGAACAACGGGAAATTCACTAACAAATACTAAAAAGCTGGGCGATCCCAGCTCGATAAACCCGTAGTAAAGCCAATTATAATGACGTAGTAATAACGCTAATAGTAACGAGCCGTAAATACGATACTAACGCACGATCCCTAATACGATACTAACGCACAATCGACAGGAAAGCTATAATGTAAATTATTTAAAAATACATACGTATTGCTAAGCAGGGCAAAGAGGCATGGTGTGGAAAACAAAGGCACAAAGAGCATCACAAAACCAGCAAAACAACCATTCGACAAGACCACAAAAGCATCAGAGGTCAGCACGCGCGAGTCACAAACCAACATAATGTCATGAGCGAGGGCCGACATCCGCTTACACAACCGGTCTTAAAGTTCGAAAAGGAAAACAACCAAAGATAGGAAAAGAAGACTACGGATCCCTACCTTCCTCTTAATATGAGCAGAAAAGGATGGAAGTTCATTGACACATCTAGATACCATCGACTCGACATCCCCCGGGGCAAAAGAAGCAACAACGCTATCTTTGGATCTAAGGGCACGGATCAACTTTGCCTTATCATCTTCTAAAATAGAGATATGCTCGAGATTATCCTTGTGAAGCTTTTGGAGATCACAAGCCAATGTATGCCAACCATTCATCCGTTTTGCAGAATGATTTTTTAGCGAATCCATTTGTTTTCCAAATTGATGCACATCAGTCTTGAGACGGTCTAACATCTGACCTTTTGCGACAATCATATCACAAGAAAAGGTCTGAGAGTGAGACGGAGATATATCTACATTAGAAGACACTCCCTGTAAGTTCCACCCCTGGAACCGCTTAGCAAGCCAAGGAATGTATGGCCCAGGCGCATAACGCGGCCTATTGATGATAGTTTGAAGTTCTGTATAAGATGGACTGAAGGGAGAATTCACAGACGACTGACCAGTTGACTGAATGTCATCTATCGGGACATCCAAATCAAAGAATCTTGCCAATCGATGTTGTTCTAAAGACGAAACCATCCTATAGAAGGATCAGAGAATAATCTTGATCCAAGAAAAGAACGAGCATAAGTAAAAATCAACAAACCTGTGCTATATAAAATGGCGATAGAAAGAGACACAGAGGGTTTTTTTTTCTTTTGGGCTGAGAACTTTGTTGAATAAAATAAGAGCAAAATGGAATAAGAAATAAGGAGGAAGATTAAAGGACATGCATCCAAAGCATTTCTCACCACGTCATCCCAATACTCGATTGCAGAAATAAGCATCCCCTCAGAATCCAGCTGGCATGATCACTTCCCCATGATTCAACCATTTGCAATGATGACAAGATAGTTCAAACGTCTCGCCCAAAGGGAAAGACATCGATCAGCCACAAAAAAAAGTGTTAAGTTTTGCACAAACGACCCTTCGATGAGTCAAGATAAATCTACCAAGCAATGTTGCGATCAACCATGTCGAAGCCAGTATTTCCTTACTAAAAAGAAATTACGGACTTCGAGGGGTAAGTGCTAATCCCTCAAAAAATCCATATGTACATTGGATCTGAGCAGGAGCTACAGAACGAACACCTTCAGGGTCGATCGCGCATAGTCTTGTTCAAAGCATTTAAGCGACTCATAAAGGACCGAAAACGCCTGCACAGAGCAAGACCAAAACCCGAAGAAAGTCATGGTTCGGGCGCGGAAGCAAAGGTCGGTCGTACATATCAGAACGAAGCCGCTCAAGAGCCAAAACAAAGCATGTCATCCATTTAACATAGGAAGGAGCGACCATATAACACGACCATAAAGATGGATGGCACAATACACATGCAACAAAGGGCGAACGCTCTCGAGCCAAGAGGATCAGTCGTGCAGGGTACAAGGGAAAATTGATTACAGTCCCGCATTCTGCCCTTATAAAGTCACTTAAAGCACTCGCTCCTATAAAGTCGCTCACAACAATGGAAGACGCTTGACCTAATATCAAGGATAGGTCGTACATATCAGAGCAAGAGTCAGGGTCGCACATATATTCGACAACCGTTCATGGATTGTTGCTCCTATCGCTCGTACGTCCTTACTAGTCGAACACCGACACTTTAGTCAGATACCACCTACCGGTCGGCCGTATACCAGTTCTTAGAAAGAGCACATTTACATTTCTAGTTGCAAGTCTTAGTCAGTCATCCCCATACTAAAAAGTCGCCACCTGCTCACTCAGGATCAAACATAGCCGCATCAAGAACTATGATCGTCCGCCCACCTATCCAAGACGATCATTCCTTTTGCTCGCGTATGACAGCTGGATGCAGCTGTCAATAGTTGGCAACAACTAGGCGGTGGCATGATTGTAATTAATGGAATGTGCGACCCATAGCTAGTATATACAGCTTTCAGATCATTTACTCAGAGGAGTTCACCTATAAATACGCCATGGATGCCAGCGTAAAGGGGATCCAATCTCTTGAAGGGCAAAAGTGCTGCAAAATTCTATCCTCAATCATTCCTTAAGCATTGGGGAGTAATGACCGTCTTCATCATTCGATGCGTCATCACTCATTTGGCCATGGCGTCATGTACAACCTTGTAATTAGGGGAAAGAAAAACATCATCCTTCTCAACCATTCATCCATCCTCCTCCTCCTCAAACTCTACCATTCTGTCGCAAAATCCTAGGATTGAAGTGTATGAATGAGAGTATATTGAGTGGATGTAGAGATGTATGGAAAAAGAGAGTTTATGTATTTTGTAATCTCCGTTTAAATAACGCAAGTCATCTTCATAGCGGACGTAGGCCTAATATAAGGTTGAACCACTCTAAATCTTGACTCCATTTTATCTTCCTTGCATTTTCATATTCAATTGTTATCAAGTACAGTTCCATTTATTTCCCTACCATTTTGATGAAGTACAGTTTTAGTACCTTTGGTGTTTGAGCCATTTTTGGTGAAAACACAAACTTGTTGCAAAAAATATCTATAGCAACTGTTTTCGCCATTTGCAACAATCGTATTTTTTATAACGGGTAAAGCCGGTTGCATAATAAATATTATTAAAAATAAATAGCATGGTTTTTAAGAAGCCATAAACCATTACTTATAATTAACCATCACTAAATAAGTAGCAACTTTTAATGATTAAATTTTAATAATTAATTTAAATAGTTACTATTAAATATATAATTAACTATTAATTATTGCACAACAATTAAGATTAATATTTAATAATTATTAATTAATAATATTTAATTATTATAAAGTGATATTTATAATTGAAAATAAATTAATAATAAATAATAATTAAAAATATTAAATTATTGTTGTTTTTAATAATTAATAAGTAATATTTTAATAATGATTTATAATTATTTTTAATAATTAATTATATTATATAATAAATTATTAATACTTAGCTAATGCAAAAGTTATAATTTACACTTAATATGTTGTAATTTATACTTAATAATTATTATAATCAATTATTAATATTACTTCTTAATTATTAAAGATTACTGATTAATCATTAATTATTTAAAGTGATTATTGATTATTTCCTCTTAAGGAATTAATAATTATCAAAAGCTAATTATTAAATTGTGTTATTAAATATTAGTCTTAATTAATTACAAATCGTTATATAATAAGAAATTAATTTAAAATTGTCAATAATTATTTCAGAATTAAAATTGTTAATAATTACAAATCCATACGAAGGGATTTTGTTTATGTGCATTTAATAAGTAATATTTTAACAGCCATGAAGTAATATTTTAAATACAATCAAACTACAAATATAAATGAACCTGCAACCCTTAAATTAACAATTTTTTTTTCAGAAGGAGGCCATTGATTTACCAATCCCGCATTCATTTTTTTGTTTCCCGCTTCGTAATCAAATCCCATAGCTCCGAGTCAGCAGTAGGAGTTTGTTGACACTACTTTATGTGGTGTCAACGTGACTCCATCACCTTATTGCTGGAAATCATAGAAACACATATGGGTCCCCTGATTTCCATCAATAGGGGACCGAGTTCATGGCGACACCAATGTAAACAAACTCGAACTCCCGAGTCAGACTATTCTTGTCTTACGCCGAAACATCCGGTCCCAGATATCTCAAAAACCCTAATCTCTAAAAAGCCCTAAAACCAAAAACCGGATTCAAGTCATCAGGGAATGGATGTTTCGGCGAAAATCGATTTCCACTTTATCATCTCACGCTGAATACTTTGCGTTCCTATAAACTGATCCTTCAAACAATCACATATGTGCATTCCTGTTCGACTTACAAAGGGTAATGTCTTAGGTCTTAATTCATTTGATTTGGGGTGATTTTTGGTTTGATTGCCCATACAGTTTCAAGTAACAATTTCTAGGTTTTTTCGATTTTACTGGTGAATTCGTTTTCATTGCAAAATATATGCACCATTTAATTCAAAGGGGTTTCAATTTCAATACTCATGTTTGCCATCAAACAACTGATTTAAGATTTAGTCTGAAGTCTAAAAGGCAATCATGAAATATATTACTGTATCTTGGCTTCTCCACGTGTGATTTTTCTAGGAAATATAATGGTCACTGATGAACAGAAGGCATTGACAGCAGTACACGAAATTTTTCTCCAATTTTTTTTTATTCTTTTCGGTTTTAGAAATCCATTTTACACTTTTTTTGTTTTTAAATAAAAAACAAAAAAAATCGAAAATAAAAAACAAACCGCAATGAACCTCTAGAGGAGTTGGAGTTTTCCACGTGTCCTCTTCTCTTCCAACCTGAATTGACCCTCCCTGAACTCAGGGTGAACAACAAAAGAAACTAGATGTGCTTTCAAATGAAGTCTTTGTGAAAGCATTAACAAGAAGTGACGAACAGTAAGTCTTGCAATTTCCTTCAGCAAGTGCACGCTTTTATGACCAATATTAATGTCACTTTTGTCTACATCTGTGCGGTCTGTTCTCGTTTCAGTAGAAGATGAAGAAGCCACATTTGTAGGCCCTGATTAAAGACAAGGATGAAGCAAAGATAGAATATGTGTTGCAAGCAGGAAGCAATGTGGTAGCAGCTCGATACTGCATGTATGGTAGCTTTTGTGAGGTAAAACCCACAATTGCTTTTCTTCTTCTATCCATATTCAAGTTGTCTTGCGTTGATAAATTTCAGAATATATAACCAACTAAAGGGGTTTCTTAATTCAGGAATGAGATGGATTCTCTTTTCTGTTGCAAGGATTGGCTGCACTATTCGCCACCTTCGTTGCGGATGGTTGTCGTATTCTCGTTCAGTGGCGATTGGAAAAATGGAGTATTAGGTAGGTGTTTCTTCGAACGAATATTTACTTTTCCTTTGATACACTTGGTTTATTTTCAGGTAGGAGAAAAGAGCCTAGGGACGAAATTATGTCATTAGCAGCAAGACTATAATTTGGCTTAAACATTGAACTTCAACAAAGCAAGGTTTTCTCGGGACCATCAGTTGGAATTGGTTTAATTCTCTAATAGTAGATTGCTTGGTCGGTGTCCGGTAAATCACAATTGGATTTTGGTTGAGGGATTGATTGTTGTGGCACATTCTTTCAATGTCAACTGTACTGGACACACATAAAGGATGAAGATGAATAAAGTTGCTTTTCGATCCTTCAAAGCATCAGGTTGTATGTTTTCTTATACTTGTATGATGATATAAACACATAAAAATCTCTTTTACCATAATTTCCTATGCTCAATGACTCCAACCGTTTCCAGATGCTCAAACCGCACTTTCTATTCTTCCCAATTTCATATTCGTAATGTAAAGTTTAAAACATTCAGCTCATCTTTCTATAAATATTTCCAATCCCTCATTTTTGTCCTAAGATGTAAGTTCCCCTCATCTTTCCCAAGCTGTTGAGGTTGAACAAGATCTGGGCTTTCTTTGAAGACCAATTAGGACTATTTTTGTTCATTTACTATCTTGAGTAGAATAGTTAGAAGGTTGAGTTATTGATGTTAGCATCTAAGTGCGTATAAATTATGTGGTCTACAAAAAATTATCGACTGACTACCTTGTACTGTACACTACTAAACTTCACTAAAATGTAGTTTTTTTTAGTTTGCAAAATTTTACTATGCTAAAATCTAATAGTGTAAAATATGATTTTCAGCCATGTGTACTATTTTTGGTCTTACACTTTCAGATTACTTCAAAAAAAAAAAAAAAAAAAAAAAAAAAAAAAAATGGAAGTGCATTTGAGGTTGGTGTTCCAGAGCTCATTTTTGCATGACTTATGTTTTTATTTAAAAACTTAAACAACTAACACTACAAGAAGCAGATGAAATAGCGACGGCAATTAACCGACGCTAGCCGTTGCTAGCCGTCGCTAGCCGTCGCTATTCGCCGTCGCTATAATTCTCGTCGCCAACAGTTGTAGCAACGGCGTGAGCGACGGCTTCATCGCTAACTTACCAACGGCTAGCGACGGCAAGTGGACACGTGTCATCTTACGTGTCAAGTAGTTAGGTTGACCAATAGGTCGTCGCTAGCCGTCGCTATCCGTTGTAAAAGAACCGTTGTAAGCCGTCGCTACCCGTCACTCAATATTGACCAATAGACCGTCGCTAGCCGTCGCTTTATCTGAAACCAGAAAACTGCAGTACACAGCAATTCCTTTCCTACAATCCAATCCACAATCATTCAATCCAAAAACCAATATCACACCACTATTATCTCACTACTTCATCGATACTCATCAACAACCAAACCATCATAACCACACAATCATCAAATACATAAAAAAAGCAAAAAAAAAACCTTCATCACATAAAACTGTTCAAACATATCATATAAGTCATGCACATGTGCAAACACTTCATACCTCCGTCCACAAACCGTCATACACATGTCCAAACACATCATATAACATCGTACGTGCATTTAACATAAAAAAAACCAAGTATATGAACATACCAGAGTCAAGTCAACATAAGCACCTACAGTACGAACTAATTCCCGCCTCCCTGATCCTCGTTCTCTTCTTCTTCCGATTCCTCATTCACGTCTTCCTCTCGATATACAGCGGAATCATCTCCCTCTACGCCCTCTCCCGGCATAAAGCCATGCTCCTGAAAGTAAATCGCGATGCGCTCGTCGATTTCCTGTTGCATCTGGCCTTTTCGCCAGTCCATCAACTCGTTCATCTGCTCTTGCATCCGCGCTATAGTCGCCTCCTCCATCGACCGCTTATAAGCACGCTGAACGGCCTGTAAAATAAATAATTTCACATTAAAGTTATATAAACAAATTTTTACTACTTAGTGTTAAACTTTTTCCATTAACTCGTATTCTTGTTTTACATATTTATAAATCATCGTGAGTGTAGTAATTTACGTCTAAAAAAAGTCTTACCTCCTGATTGCCAAAACCGTATCGCCTTCCTCGAGTAGGCGGATCAGTGATAGAATGCCATATGGCATCAGAATCTGCAACTGTAAGCTCCTTTCCACTAGCCTCCATCGCTTTGGCAGCCTCTTCCTCATACTCCCCCTGCAATAGCAATATAATTTTAAGAAAAGTGTTATAAATTTTACTTATGTACTGTGATATGAACGAGTATGTAACATGTTAATTTATACGGATAAACAAATTTACCATTATACGTGCACTCTTCGGGTCCGACCACTTATACGTCACATTTCCTTCTTCATCGGTGTGCTCCACCGCATGTGTGTGTCTAAATACGTCTGCCAACGAAGGCTCTCGTCCGTGCTTCTTAAACTGAAATTATTAAAGATAAGACATGATTATAGACGCTAAATTTTTATCTGAACATATACTGCAAATATTTAAAATTTATACCAAATCCCTTCTGTGTTGTTGAAATGATTTTGAGCCACCTCGGTGGAGAGCAGGATTCTTTTCTCTATTAGCTTTGTTTCTAGCTGCTACTTTCTATTACATTTGATACACGATGATGTAAAATAATGCAATCAATATTATAAATGTGAATATTATCATTAAAGCTTACTTTAGCATCTTCTGTGTCCCAGTAAGCTTGAAAGTCTGCCCAAACATCATCACTCATAAATTGAGGCTTTTTTCTTGGCTCGGTTAACCATCTGTCGATAATTCGTTCGCATCTTCATATTCCAATATGTCAAAAATGAGGGCATATCCTCCTCCTCAACACGTACGGCAGCCTGCATATTACATTTATTTGTAATTATTCCAAGTATATTAATTTTTAATATTATTATAAAAAATACTTACCAATAAATCGGCTAAAATGACATTCTTGATATGTGCTGGAATACTATCCCAATGCGGCCAAGCGCCCTGCATTCTACTTGTATAAGATTACCTTGATACGTCTAAAATGAACTCCGCTGGCTCAATCTCAAATCCCCTGCGTAGATGTTAATATAAATATTTCATAATATTTTAAATAATGTACATTGAAATAAATTTGAACATTTACCCGCCACTCTTCGGAACAATCTCCACAGGTCGACGAAGATCTGCCCCTGAACCGCTCGGACCAGATCCTGATCCTGCTCCAGGAGATGGTGAAGGAGTAGGCTGAGATGTACTCCTCGATCGTCGTCTATCGCCAGACATATCTGTCACAATCATATAATATGCATACAAAATAACTTAAATCATTATCATAACATAAATCAAGAATGAGAAGAACAATACTGCATTATCATTACATAAATCATACTAGTACAGAATGTAAGTAAATTCATAGCTAAGAACAATCAACATCATTATTACATAGCTCATAATAGTACATAAATAACATAAGTACATAATATCATTCTTCTTCATCATCTTCGGATCCAGACTCGGTCTCATACTCTATATCGTTCTCATCAGTACTTACAAATGCATCTACTAATACATTCGCTTCATCATTCAACGACCCAACATCAATGTCATCAGCTATTATTATTTCAGTATTTGGCTCAACATCCGCTTGATACGCTGCTTCGTCTGGAATATTATTCCCATCAAATGTAAATCCTGCCTTTGTTTTAAAAACAGCCCACCAATCTGCTTTATCTTTTTTTAAGGATGGGTACGGAGCAAAATAGACTTGTAATGCTTGCTTAGCTAACACAAATGGATCATACTTGTAGTAATGCGACGTATGCCTTATTTCGATTAGCTTATAATCTTTGTGCACGTTGATTCCAGAACCAGGAACATTGCTAAACCAGTTGCATTTGAACAGATAAATTTTCTCTACGGGATGAACATAATATGTCAACTCTACAACTTGCGTTAAGACGCCGTAAAAATCTTTTATATGCTCCTCTGGATCATCACTACCTTTGACAAATACACCGCTGTTATACGTTAATTTTTCGGCTCCATAATCATTGGTGTTGAATTTAAATCCATTGACAAAGTATATTGGATAAGTTTTGGCATTTCTTTTTGGTCCGATAGCAAGATGTCGTAATCCTTCGTTAACAACACAGTTTTTTGGATCATGAACATAGTCTGAAAACCATCGAGTGAATTCTGTACTGAGATCACCAGATGGATGTTGTGATTCGTAGATACTGCATGTATGTGTTATGTTCAATTTTTATTAATAGAAATAAATAAATGTATATGTACATGTAATTGAATAATACATGAATTTAGTATTACCTGACAAATGGTGCAACTTCCGCACAATTTAACAGAACATATGTGTGTGCCACATTGTAGTCCTTATCGCTTAACCATATTTCCACACATTTTCCTGCAGGTCTTCCGTGTTGTCTAAAAATAGATAACATTGTTTGAGAAGACTCCTGCTCAACAACTTGTTCATTACGGGGAACAGTTACAAAAGACAAGTTCACATCTTCACTAAAGTAATGAGAGAAAAAAAATGAGGCTTCTTCTTCAAGATACGATTTGCAAATCGAACCTTCTACTCGAGCTTTTTGCCTAATTTTTTTCTTCAAATGATTCAAGTACCTAGCCGTTGATTAATTTAATTAGTATGTTGGTACAATAAACTATCTAAGTTATAATCTATCACGATTATTGAAATTATATACAAAATTACCTTTCAAACGGATACATCCATCCATACTGGACTGGACCTCGAAGAAGTGCTTCGGATGGAAGATGGATAGGTAAATGCTCCATTACATTAAAAAAACCAGGTGGAAATATTTTCTCGAGTTTGCAGATCAGTATAGGGATTTCTAGTTCAAGCTTACGTAGACGGTCTACCTTTAACGTCGTTGAACAAAGTTGTTTATAAAACAAACTTAGTTCTGTTATAACACTCCAGATTTTTGTAGGTAACAACTCCTTGAGAACCACAGGTAAAAAGTATTCCATCATGATATGGCAATCATGGCTTTTCATTCCACTCAATTTACTGTTTTTAAAGTCCACACATCTACGGAGGTTTGAAGAAATCCCATCAGGACATCGTAATCCTTCCACCCACTTTAGCACGAGTTTTACTTGCTTGTTGTCTAGCTCATAACATGCTTTAGGTTTTTTATTTTCATCATACAAGTGCAGCTCCGGCCGTTTACAAAAGTGTAATATATCGCGTCTCGAATTCGCATCGTCTTTGGTTTTACCCTTTACATTCAAAACTGTATTAAAAACGTTATCAAAAACGTTTTTTTCATTATGCATCACGTCAATATTATGCCTAAGTTTTAGATTTTTCCAATAAGGTAACTCCCAAAATATACTTTGTTTGCACCAATTATGAATGTCCGATTTACCTGGAATTTCAACCTGTTCTCCAATTTCATGTATCTTTGGGTACTCACTTACAACTTCATATATCTCTTCACTTGTCCAAACTTTAGGCGGTAGCATAGTCTCTACTCTGTTGGCTTTAAAGTTCTTTTTATCCGTTCTAAATTTATGATTAATATGGAGAAAACAACGATGACAGTCAAACCAAGAATTTTTTTTCCATACTTCAATGAAAATGCCCGTGTCTCCTCCATACAATGAGGACAAGCTAGACGTCCAGCAGTGCTCCAACCTGAAAGCATGCCATACGCGGGAAAATCACTAATAGTCCATAATACAGAAGCAAACATACGAAAATTTCTTTTTCTCGAAATGTCGTATGTTTCGACTCCTTCATGCCACAGTGTTTTCAACTCTTCAATCAACGGTTGTAGATAAACATCAATTCCTTGTGTCGGATCATCGGGACCGGGGACGACAACCGTTAAAAACATGTACGGATTTTTCATACACATCCATGGGGGTAAGTTATAAGGAGTAACAATGATAGGCCATGATGAATATTTACTACCAAATTGAGAAAATGGCGAAAATCCATCCGTGCATAAACCGAGTCTAACATTACGGCTCTCGGCAGCAAATTCAGGATAAGTCCTATCAAAGTGTTTCCATGCTTTACCATCAGACGGATGTATCATAGTTCCTTCTTCTGATGTTCTCACGCTATGCCATCGCATATGACACGCTGTAGCGGAAGATGCATATAGCCGTTGAAGTCTGGGGGTTATGGGTAGATAATGCATTCTTTTATATGGAACTTCTTTTCCTTTCTTTTTCCTTGGTTTGTATCTATCTTCGTTGCAAAATTTGCATTTTCTACGGTGAGCGTCTTCTTTCCAATACAACATGCAACCTTTAACACATGTATCTATCTTATGATATGGTAATCCAAAAGAGGACATAAGTTTTTTCACTTTATAATGACTATCGCACATCAAATTATTGGGCGGCATATGTCGTTTTGCAGTTTGTACAACTGCTGTAAATGCAGCTTCTGTAAGATTGAATTTTGATTTCAAAGTGATAAATTCGGCGGTTACAGACAACTCGGTTCCGCTTGTACACCCTTCCCACAACGGCCTCTTAGCAGAATTCAATAACTCATAAATTTTTTTTGCTTCCGCCGTTGGCTCTTCAACATTTCCAGTCTCATCGTCGCTTTGCTCAATGTTAGGAAACATTGATCGTGCAGCATCTTGCACCATATTTTCTATCGGATTCGTCACTGTATTATCGTTCATCATTGTACTATCGTCCTCTACCGCTACAGGGTTAGACGTAGGTTGAACAAGTTCTCCATGACGATCCCATAAGTGATAATTCGACACAAAACCAAATTTATACAGATGCACTTCTACTACATCTGGCTTCCAATGTTTCAGATGTCTGCACTTACTACACGGACAACGAATGTCTACGTTACTCCGATTGTTAGATTTAGCGAATCTAATAAATTCTTGGACTCCATTACAAAAATGTTCCTTTATCGACCCTTTCTTACCGGTTCGGGGTTGATACATCCAACTGCGATCACGAAAATAATCGAACATTTTCCTGATTTGCAACAAATATGTTAGAAAGTTCGATCGAACGTAACACTTTATACTATTTTAAATCTTGTAAAATTTCATCTATAACTATTGCATGTTTTCGAATTTTATGTTTATTTCTTTTTTACTTTGACGGCTGGTCTACCTACTTCCCATTACAAATATAATAACGGAAGCATATTTTATAAATCATTTCAGTTTAAACGGTTCAACAAAATTTCGGCAGCACTTCCCTTTGGTCCCTGTATCGTACACAGATGCGTGTACACAGGGAACAAATAGGAAGTGCCATCGAAATTTTGTTAACCGTTTAAACTGAAATGACTTATAAAATATGCTTACGTTATTATATTTGTAACTTGTCCAATACTAGGACAAATCCAACGAATATTGTATCAGATGAATATAGATTTCCGTTTTCTGTAACAACGAATACCCATATAACGATCATATACAACACTTGTCGGACGGGGCCAAATTTTTCTAAGGGGTTCACAAAAGTAGTCAAAAAACATTCAATCTAAGTTTAAACCAAAAAACAACACAAATGAAAAAAGTGCGTTTTTGCGCTATGGCTTTTTTGCGCTTCACTAATAGGTGCGTCTTAAACTTCAAAAAAGCTCCTTAGTTGCGTCTTGCGCCTTTTTCCGTCTATATGTACTTTCAATTTGAGTTACTTTCAATTTGTACTTTCAATTTATAAAATAACATGACAATGAAAATTATGAAGTATAAATTAGTTTGAGTTACTTTTGGTTAATTTTAGTTTAAAGTTATAAATTATGAAGTTAATTAGTTTCAATTTTTGAACGATAAACTAAGATTCCAATTTTGTTAATATTATAGCAACAAATTTGTCAATTTTAGTTTGTTAGTATTATAGCAACAAACTAAACTTTTAAGTTTGTCAATTTTTGTTAATATTACAACAACATTTTTTTTTTGAATATTGCAAATGCATTCTTCAAATTTGTTGGGACCGACTATTATAGCATTCGTTGCTGACATAATTAACCGTGCATGCATAGAGGGTCATCATTACACCATTTCATAAGTCTTAATCAAGTTACTACCGCTAAACAATCACAATTACTTCATTTTTTTCTCAAATGATACTACAACACAATCAACCTAAACACACAATCAACGTAAACCCAATTATATACATGATAATCGTTGTTGTCATGCTCCTAAATCAAGCACATATGTGATTAATCAACAATTTCAACCACCTAATCAATTCCACTTATTCCCAAATCAATGTATAACATTATCGATGTCATATGCATCTCACAACACAACAAATTTCATACCCATAAACCCTCAATTTCAAACCCCACATAAACATATAAAACAACCCTAAATAAGCCTAAATAACCCTAATTAAACATATAATAGGGATTAGAAGTCATACCGGAACAATTTGAGAAGATGGAATCAAGTTTTGGATGAAGAAATCGGCTGATGGAAGGGGGCCGACGGCAGCAGGGTTTTTTTTTTTTTTTTTTTTTTTTTTTTTTTTTTTTTGCGTTGGGTAACTGATTTGGGGAAGAAAGGCCATGGTGGAAATAAAGCTCCAGGTCGAGCGACGGCTAGCGACGGCCGCTTTTTTTGCCGTCGCTAGCCGTCGCTCACTCTCGTTGCAAATTGAAGCCTCTCTTGTAGTGTAAATTATATACCAAAAAGCATGATATTGTTTTTCCCGAACTGGGGTAGTGGGGGATTCATCTCATATTATATACATATTTATCTCAATAAATATTCATATATACCTTACAATAGGAGAAAAGTGGACGGCTATGTACAACAATAGTTCATATTCCATAGAAGAAATGTTATTTTGGATTTAGAAAATAATGCTCACTATTCCTTTACGAACCAAGAAAAAATATGCTTCAAGACTCACATGGTAAGTTTCATTATTATTTCCGTTGATGCATATATGATAAGTTTCATACCTGATATATTTTATCATGCATACATAATTGTTTCTAGCTTGACACTTGTACCGTTGTATACTATAAGTCATATCAAATAACGAATATATTTATTCAGATAAATTCAACATCTAAAAAAAATAAAATTTTGGCGAATTAATATTTAATAACAATATTTTGTATTTTGCATATACAACTTTCTAAATATATTGTTCATGTATAGCTGCAGTCCGTTATATGTATAAATTTAAAGTATGTACAGATTCTATATATACATGCTTATGTACAAGCAAACAGACTTTTGATAATGACAACATATGGAAGAGATATTCTTTCATATGTATGAATCATAATTGTGAAAATGTCAATAATACTTTCTGGGAAGTTGATAAGATGGTAGCTTTGCATTTTTGTCAAAAGTGAACACTCATGCATGAACATCTTTGACGTTCTATTGATTATCGCCTACACCTTTTTAGGGTGATGGTTTATGATGCTTTGGATTTTGTAGTTACGGTGGTATGTTTGTTGTTGATCCTAATAAGGATATATATATGGTCGGATAAGGGATGGAATCAATAGTCGGATAAGGGATGGAATCAATGGTCGGATAAGGAGACATACGGTCATAATGAAAGATAATGATTGAGATTTTTTTTTTTAAACTTTTTGATACTTACAATAGGTGGTTACTTCACTTGTTTAAGTAAAAAATGTTTAATCGTAATTGACATCCTGTAATTTGATATTAATTGTATCCATGTAAATGCAAGTTGGGAGCCATCTCTGTTGGCGGTTTGCGTTCTTTGACGAGTCAATTTTGGTGTTCCTGTGTGCTATTCTTGTTTTCGTATTCGGTATTTGTATAATTTCTCTATGAAATATACATTGTCTTTTGTTATTCCATAATTGTTATGAAAGTATTGATTATGTATTGAATTTAGCAACTTAATTATGTATTGTGCTTATATGTTAATTGATATTCTATGTCGTTATTTGATTATGAATGATGTTATTTTTGAGTTCATACTTAGTATCTTAATTAACATTGGCGTCTGTCAGTTGTAAATTAGTATTTTATTGTAGTAACATTTACCAACGGAATAGAATGGGAATACGAGTGGGTTTTACAAATCTATGTGTGATTGCCGACGAAAATAAAAACAAATTTCAACAATAACCTTGCTAAAATGTTAGCATTTGTTACCTAAGGTGAAGCTAAAGTTGAAATGATCCGTTTCTATTCCCTTGCCGTTTAGCAAGAGATCTCCGATGGATTTTTTTCAAATATACTAAAGAAATATACATCCGTAGGTAAAATTTCAGTAAAAAATTTTAAAATTAGACTTAAATATATTGACAAATAATGGTAAAGTGTCTGAGAATCGACGTTAAATTCCTTCGCAAAATGGTCATTAAAGTACCGACGTGAAATTTTCCAGTTACTGTTATCCGTCACAAATCCGTCGCTAATACATGTTTAGCGATGGATTCGTCCGCTGCAAAATCAATGTTTTCTTGTAGTGCAACAATTACCTTCCACTATTTAGCATGTTGTAGGTTATGATCTTAGTCCAAGACTCCAAGTTCCCAACACCAATGTTATAGATTCTTAGTTCATGCTTTAAATTTCTTATTTTTATGATTAGATGGTTTTTTTTAAAGTACTTTTTTTTATTTGTTTAGGAGGGAAAACGACCGGAGTGGTAAAACCCTTCCTAGTGCACCTAGCTCGGTCCGCAAGCACCACATAAGTGGTTGATCTTAGCGTATGCACATGGTAAGCTCTTAGCATTCCATTCCGGGTTTCGAACCCACAACATTGCTACTACGGAGCAAAGTCCTTAACCGCTGGGCTACTGCTGCGGACAATTTTTTTTTTAAAGTACAGTTCTATTGAGGACTACCAATATATTTTTAAAAAAGAAAATATTTTAATTTTTCCGCCACATTTTGTGAAGATTATAGCTAATAATATTATTTTTGAGAAAAGCATGATTATTTTTCAGCAAAATTCTACAAACTTCAGTAAAGAACATTGTATTCCAATTTGAAACACCAAAAATAAAAAAATTATCATATACACTAAGTTTTATTTTCTTTTATAGCCATATACTAGTTGATAGTGTTAGTAGTGGCTCTCTTTTCTTATTTGCATTTCTACAGTGAATTTTACTATGAATTTAATATTTTGGAAGATTATATTTTAATATACATTATTATTAGGGAACCCCAAGTTATCACAAAACCAATTGGTAATTTGAAGGGTGAACTCTTAATAGTTATACTAGATTTATTTTTATAAATTCCCTGGTGTTGGTCTTGTCTCAACATGCCCCTGCATGTGTGACATATCATGAACCTCGCACGTGGATTTTAGAGGTAAAGTAGGCAAGTGTTCATTGTGCACACAAATTAAGAGAACCCCAAGTTATCACAAAACCAAGTGACAATATGGACGGTGAACACTTAATAGTTGTATATAATTTATTTTTATAAATTTCTTGGTGTATGACTTGTCTCAACAATTACAGCATAAGACATTGTTATTTTTTCTTTGTTCCTTCTGTTTTTAAGAGCCCATTGCATTGGTAATAACAATTATTTATGAAGTATGATGGTTTTCAAGGTTAGTACTGATTTCATTGAATCCTTTTGGATTTTGTATTATATTCTTAATTTCGTCCACCTCCATTTTCATAGATCCATCACATGTTATGTATATCTAGATGATTCAACAAATGAAACCCATAATTTCAATTTACAAATGTGGTATGTGGAGATGTCTCGAGAAGCAAGTTAACATAAAGATTGTAATGATGGGGAATGCACTTCGATCTTCACAACTCAAGAAAATAAATCAAATTCAATCATGTTTGTTGTTATATGTAGGTATATAGCTGGAAAGAACTCGGGGAAAGCCTAGTAAACCTAGCAATATGCAGTGAGTATGAAACATAATTAATGACATTAATGCATCATTGTTCTCAACGAAGCCTAATTAAGGAAGGGATACGCATACAATATATAAAAATTGGAAAATATTTAAATTTTTGACCATTGCCATCAAAAATGGACATACCACTCATGCGATCAACATTTCACGTGCATGCATTGTGAATATGGTAGAAAATAAATACAAGGCACTGGAGTATTTTATATCATGAATAGTTCAATGCCATTACATGTGAAAACATTTGGAATGGCTTTCTCATGTACACTACAGTGATTCTTTTGCTTGGAACTATCATTCATGTACCCAATCTGCTTACCAGGTTCTTTCAGATCACATGCTAAGCTTATGTGAGGGTGAGAATAACCGAGTATTAATTAACCAAATGCCACCAATCATTATTTACTATATTATATTACAATAAAAATTAATGGATTTTCTTTTATTTTCATCTACTCATCATGAAGCAAAGCCTAGAAATTGATATTTTTATGTATGTAATGCAAGGTGTTTGCCAACTAAACGTGATAAAAGTAATCTCAGAGAACATTTCACCTTTGGAAAAAGTTTCTATGTGGACTTAGCATGATAAAGTTGTCTTGCAACAGCTATTCTTAGGGGTGGGCGCGGTTCGGTTCGGTACGGTTTGGACCTCAAACCGTTTTCGCACCGCATCAAACGGTTTTTCAAAAATACAAATCATTATACTAACCGTTCAAATGGTTCGGTTTCGGTTCGGTTTCGATGTAATACGGTCCGATTTTGGTTCGGTTCGGTTTGAACCCGTATTAAATATAAAACAAGAGAATTGCCTCCATCAGCAATCAATTTACAATTGTATGACGTTGTGCCACCTGAAGGTTAAAGCACATATTGTTATCTTGAATTGATATAACTACAAGATACGTTGAAAATAGAATATATATCGTTAAAATAAAAAGTTAGATAGGAATTTGTTAATTTTTTTAGCATAACATTACCGGAGTAGCTATGCGGTTCAGTTCGGTTTAATATGGTTTGGTAACAGTTTAAACCGCAACCGAACCTGTATCGTTGCGGGTTGGTTCGGTTTGGGTTGTTGTTTTAGAGAGAGAATCTGGTGCGGTTTTCCGCACCGTTTTTACGGTCCGGTCTGGGCGATTTCCGCATTGCGGTGCGGTTTATGCCCACCCCTAGCTATTATATTCCTACAAGAGTGATGTGCCATGCCTATCAGCTTATTAATTTACTAGGTGATGTAGATATATAAATAATCAGCAGAAAAGATGATTATCCATTCACTTGCTTGCTCTGGGCTATTGAAGTAGCTTCTGTAGTTTACTAACTACGTCACACTAAATATGTAATATTGTTTGTTCTTTTCTAGCATATAAACTTTTTTGGAGGATATTCATGCATGATTATTGGTATCATGAACATTATTAAATGTGTATGTATGCTTTTTGAGATATTACTTTCGGTTGTCTTTTGCATGCATGTTATTTTGTTGAGAATGCTGCAAATTTCTAGAGAATTCTAAAATATGAAGATAATATAAATTTCTAGAATTCTCAGGAGATTAACAAATTGCTTTATGTATTATTAAATAAGCATTTCTTGTTTTGTCCAGAGTGTTGTATCTAAAATATTCTAATAATAAATAATTAGTTTGATGTGCCTATAAATATGAGAAGAGGCACATTATATCCATGTACTAACAATGGTATCAGAGCAAGGTTTTGAACTAATTCAACTAATACGTACGTGCTTAAGCGCCATACGTGTGCCACTCCGCCCAAAATACTATGATCATGTAGATGGCTCAAATACGCCACACGTGAAAGGGGAGTGATGAAAACTAATAGTCCCACACTTGGAAATATTCAACTAAGATCCTACATATATACTAAGAAGCTCTGATACCATTGTTAGTAGCTGTTGTAGTGGAAGATAGTTAAAATAGTGGAAGTAAAGTTTTAATAATGCAACAACTTTATTGCTTGTAGTTGCAGTACAAGTTTTAGTACATACTTGTAGTACGACATTACAATGTGCCCAATATGCGAACGAACGAAGCTCTGATACCACTATTGACATTTTATTGTTTAGAGAGCTACATAGTTGTTCACAAAACCAATTGGACGAAAAAAAATTCCAACCATTATAAACTATGGCATTTCTACTTTTTTCGTCGTCGTTTGTTCTCACAAAAGAAAATTTTGAAGAATGGAGTAACAAACAGAGATTGATCTTCAAAGGGTTATGGGAGATCGTTGAAAGTGGCTACGAATGGCCAAAAGATAATAAAAATATGACGGAAGAAGAAAAAAAAATCATTTACAAGTTTGAGATGGAAAGATCTTCAAGTTCGTGTTGTGTTGAGTGAGAACGTTGATGAAGTAGCATGGAATCATATTACTGGAGAATATACTGCAAAAGATTCATGGAATTTATTAAAAGAAATATATGGGAAGAATGACACACCAATAATAGAAGAAAACAAGAAGAGTAGTGAACAGGAGACTGATATTGAAGCTGAAAAGTTGGAAGTAAAAGAGGAGAAGAAATTCAATAAAGAAGAAAGTATACTTACAAAAGCTATGGATCATGTTGAAAAAAGAGCAGTGCAAAACAACGAAGAAGAATAAGCACCTGCTAAAGGACAAGTACCTGCTGAAGAAATGCAAGTGACTGCAATGAAGAATATTGCAGGTTATGTTCATGAGACAACATTAGAGATCAAAGAAGAAGTTGATTTCAAAACTGGACAAGACAGTCCTAAAACTGTAACGGAGGAAGTAAGTCTCTCAATTGGTGCAAAAACACAATACAACGTCATGGAAAATGATGGATGCTTGGAAAAAAGAAAAAAGAAATGGGGAAGACATAGTAAGATCTCCGATGCGTAGTTCTACCCGGTTCTCATGTGCACCAGGTACAGCTAGAAAATGTACAGTGCATAGTTGTGCGCTGCATAGTATGTTGATGTCCCCACAAAAGAAGAGAACAAAAAAGAAAATATGGATAATATCTCTATTTTTATCGAAACATGTAAAATATAAATATTGGATAGCAAATTAGCAATAGCAATGACAAAGAATCCAATTCATCATAGTCGAACTAAGCATATAGCTATCAAGTATCACTTCATCAGAGATGAGGAAGCGACAAAAGAAATCCAGCTCAAGTACTGCAGGACAGAAGATCAAGTTGTAGACATCTTCGCAAAGGCATTGCCAAGAGCAAGATTTGAGCAACTTCGAACTATGCTTGGAGTATCCGAAATTTTCATCAAGGAGTGTTGAAGGTGCTGCAAATTTCTAGAGAATTCTAAAATATATATGAAGATAATATAAATTTCTAGAATTCTCAAGAGATTAACAAATTGCTTTATGTATTATTAAATAAGCATTTTTTGTTTTGTCTAGAATGTTGTATCTAGAATATTATAATAATAAATAATTAGTTTGATGTGCCTATAAATATGAGAAGAGACACATTACATCCATCACTACAAGAAAATGTCAGTTTAGCGACGACAAAAAGCCATCACCAGCCGTCGTCAGCCGTCACCAATAGCCGTCACTATGTATCCGGACGCTAAGCAAATAGCGTCGGCGTTAGTGATGGTTGTGGTCTCCAATATAGTGACGGTTGGCGACGACATACTTGCCACATGGACAAACCGTTTAACTTTCAACTCTCGTGACAAGCCATCACTAACGGTAAGCAAGTAAACTGTGACCAGCCGTCGCTAAACCATGCCAATATTACGTCGTCAGCCGTCACTAGCCGTCGCTAAACTAGGTAAGTAAGTTGTAACAAACTGTCAACAACCGTCGCTAAACTGGGTAAATAAGCCGTGACCAGCCGTCGCCAGCCATCGCTAAACTATATACATTTTTCTGTTTTCCAGCAGCCATAAGGCCTTCAAGTCACACCAACTCAAATCCAACCAATTCACAACTCATATTCTATCACTTTCACAATCCATCACCTCATATATACTCCAATTCACCACATAAACCAACATATATGATATTAAACGCCGCATACACGACTAAATAGCTAGTAAATGATAAATAAAAACAATACAATGGTCCAAAAACCAACATCACATCCACATAATATAAACAAACCATTATCGTCTCCAAAAAACAACATCACATCCACATTACGTCCAAAAAACAACATCACGTTCAAAATACAACTAGTTTATGTATACAAACCGAGTCCAAAATCAATGTAGAAGACAAATACCTACTCATCCTTGTCGTCGTCGTCCTCCTGGTCCTCCTCCTCCTCCCCGGTAGCAGGCTCACTCGGCGGCA
This sequence comes from Allium sativum, assembly GCA_030737875.1. Taxonomy (NCBI): domain Eukaryota; kingdom Viridiplantae; phylum Streptophyta; class Magnoliopsida; order Asparagales; family Amaryllidaceae; genus Allium; species Allium sativum. Next base: position 1,043,810,650 of record CM060913.1, read on the forward strand.
TATGTCCATGCTCCTGTAGATATGCAGCAATCCTCTCATCCAGCATGGTCATAAGCCTGTTCTTCTTGAAATCCTGTAAATCTGCCACCTGTTGTCGAAGCATGACAATCTCCTACTCGTCCTTACGCCTCATATAGGAGGCCTGAGTCCCCGACATCTGTAATTATTTTGTAGCACCAAAGTAACGTCTAAGCATTACTCATCTCCTTACTTGCCTTGCACCATTAACAACAATTTTATCCAACAACGTATATACCAACAACTCCTTTAATACGATTACCAAACCCATATACAACAATTTCAGAACCATCGCTTTTAAATAGCTATATCCAACAACATATATACCAATCCCATATCCAACAATTACAAAACTCATATCCAACAACGTATATACCAATCAACTAAAGCGGGACAAAATTTATTAATCGATTTCTAATCGATAATTACCTAAATAGCTTTTAAATTTAAAATCTAATTGCCTATATTATAAATTCAATATCAATAATTGATTATTATCTATAAAGTAACGGTTCATTAACACATACATACGCACAAAATCAACTAACACACAATATTCACCAATAAACAACTAAATTCACATTTTAGGGTTTTTAATCATTACTAAATCAACAATAATTCAACAATCGCATTATAATCACATAACATATACATTTAAATAACTATTAATTAATTAACTTAAGAAATTAGGGTAGAAATTATACCTAGAAGAAGAGGAAGTGACGGCTGGAGAAGGAGAGGAAGTGCAGGCGACGGTCGGCGTCGGAAATGAGGGCGAAGGATGGCGCGCTGACGATCGAAGAGTAGGTTTTTTTTTTTTTTTTTTTTTTTTTTTTTTTTTTTTTTTCTGATCGCGGCGAGAAATTTTGGGGTAAGAGAGAAATGATTGATTTTTCCTGTACGTATGCGGGATAAATGTTTTCGGGTGACGGTTAGCGACGGCTGACGACGACCACTTTTTTTAACTGTCGCTACCATCCGTAACCAAATTGAGTCTTCTTTGTAGTGCATGTACTAACATATTTACACGGAAGAAGTGAATATAGTTGAATTATTTTCCTTACCTATGTGTTTCTTTAGTATAATTGAGATTTCCATATCCATCATTTGAATGACAAAAAAAAGTAGTGGAAATGCTTGATCACCAATTTTATTTGTATGATCACAAAATTATAAACGTCAGTGCCTATTTTTAATATTTAGCCAGTAATTTAAGTGTATGGCATTTCATAGTTGTTTCATATGAATGTTTATCTTCATTTGTTTAAGAATGATAGATTACCCATCACAACATGTACTCTTTACTATTACATGCATTTATCCTTTGATATATATTCATTGTACAAAATGTGAAGGATCGATCATGTTGTTCATGTCAGCTGCTTTACAAATTAATTATTATTATTTATTTCTTTTTGTATGCCTTTAGCATAAGAAAATAAAAGATACTTAACAGTATAAAATATAATATTACTCATTCCCTTACAAAGTTGTAATGCTGAACTTTGGCTCGTCTCAAGCTTGGCATCGACTCATCAAGGCAAATAGTGATGTATGTGCTGTAACTGCGATACTGTTGGAGCAAAAAAGGGAAAATTAATTAAAGCTCGACGTTGACTATTAACATAACCTACGTATCATCTTTTATTAAATAAAAAGTCTAAAGTGCATATGCCTAATTAGTTAGCATATATACACGTGAATTCTTCTGTATCCGTTTTCTGTGTGCTCCATGTCCTCAGCCAATCACAGCCCCTGATTTTCACTTTTGCAGTTAAATCCCTCAATTGTCTGCTTGGTTATATCACATATAATGGTCATCTGTTCTTACTATTATTATACTAAACGATCATGTTAACGTCTCTGTAAATGATCATAATGGAGTTTGCTAGATGGTTGTTATCTCACTAATTATGATACTGATGTAGTTATGACAATATTAAAGTTGTATATGAAGACGTGAAAATGATGTAATTATGACATTTAAGGTGGAGGATAAAAGAACATGGCAAAAACTATGTACACTCGTTAAATGGTACTGCTTTTTAATATCTACGAGATGGTAGGATTTATCTATTAATGAGGAAATGCCTAGCTAAATTGAAAACGAAAGGCGCACAGCACTCTAGTTAAACAAAAAGATTATTGCAGTATCTGCTTCAATAATTTGTCTGATCAAAAATAATTGAATCGCATATAAATAAGTTTGATACCTACCTTCTCGACAACTCCGACATTATTGGTATGATCGTTTAATGATGCAATGTCAATTGTTTCGATAACTACTTTCGATTTAAGCCATGCAACTTTAATACCAATGGCTTCTTCAACCCGTGTCAGTCTTTTAGTGGGTCTCCATAGAAAATAATCTTCGCTTTTTGGGTTATCTACCCAAAACTGCAACGGCAGCCGGACCAACAAGGAGATCGTTGGCAAGTTCTTTCCGTTCACTCGAATGAAGTCGTCCATATGCTACTAAATAATAACAGTAAACGATTGCTTTCCTTTCTGCTCAGAAATTTTTAATTTGTTGACAAGTTGTAGTTAGTCCCTTTTCGCTCAGAAAATTTTCCCAATCCTTAAAACCTCTCTCATTCTATTTTCTATTTTATAAAACCAACAACGTAACGTTCTTCTGATCCATATGGCCCCTACTATTTTACATTTTATACTTCGTAATGACCATATCTGACATCCCACATTTATGAATCAAAAATACATGGTAGAGCACTGACACATGGTAGGGCACGGTGGTGCCGGGTTAGGGCAATGAAGAAGTTTTATCCTGTTTAAATGTAGAATCGAAAATCTTATTTCCATGGATAGTGCAATGAATTTTTTTTCACCGTTCATATATGAACTACTCATTTTATGTCTACTTATTTTATGTAGGAGATCGTTGGAGATAATCTTCATGACCACCAAAGAGTCATTAATCTCACTAACTAATTTCTTAAACCATAAAAACATATATGAAATAAAAATGCCAAATATACCTGATTTTTCATAAGCATAAGAAGCATGGCGTCTAATTCTGAAATTTTATTTTATTTCGCATGTTGACCATTTGTTTATCCCTTACGTACGATCATATTGCCTTGGTGTATGTCATATCCGTTTCTATTGCTCTCAATCTTCCTGGTCTATCATGTTCCAATACTTTTGTAAGCGTGTTGTCTTTGTAATTAGTTGTTGTGCTAGAAGTTGATTCATTCTGTATTTGTTTAATTTTTTCCTGCACAACCTGTCATATATGCATATTGTACACATTCGAATTATCACAATAACTAACATATTGTTATCTAGTAAAATTTCAAAGTACTTACAATAGCATCTGCTACATCGAATTTACCGGTTCGTCGTTTTTTCGTGTGTGCGATTTGATCCATACTTGAGCTCGACGGACAGAAGATGGATGAGGATGTTAAATTTTGTAATACAAAATCACAAATTGATTGAAACAAATTTGCAAAGAATGGAAAGTAAATATTTTTATAGTGGGAATGCATTGATTGCATTTGATGAGGTGGTAGAAAAATAAATGAAGGGATTAATTTCTTTCATCTATGCTAAAGAAACAGATTGATTTACTTCCTATGTTTGCACATTTGTTGTTATGGTAATTTGCCTCCATTATATTATTACCATATGTTGGTAATTTAATCGATGACATACATAAATTTGCACTGACTATATATTGAGGGGTATACTTTAGTGTAAACTCATCCTGGCCTGGAGCCAGTGATCCCTAATGGTGTCTCTTCTTGTTAAACCTGATTGAGGTTTGGATATGTAAACTCTTATTTTGTAATCTCTTGTAATTCTCTCATGTGGAATAAAATCTCTCTGTTAGACTGGACGTACACTATCTCGAGGATAGTGGAACCAGTATAAATATTGTGTCTCTTTGTTTCTCTGCTATAGTTATTTACTATTTTGCTGATGTAATAGAATAATTGCTATCAGATTAGATTGGTGTTCAATTGGCAAATCTAGATCTTATTTATTGCGCTTCCGCATTTGTGCAATATTTGCATAACAGATTGGTATCAGAGCAATTTTTGCAAGCGAGGCGATTTGTTTTAAATTGTGCATTAATTATTTCTACAAAGGTTGGTAGATTCAGTGGTGATTATGCTATTACTATTTTGGAGAAAAGGAGACTTTGGCGGAGGAGATTCTGTCGAGAGTGAAGAGCATTCCAATATGGGAACTTTGACGTGATATACAGTTTATTGTGAAGAAGCCCTCTGATATGGATGAGGGAAGATGGAAGAAGACGAAGAAGAAGGCGGGTGACGGTTGAAGAACCTAGTCCACAGCAAGGTGAAGAGGTTAATATGGTCACTGCTTATGGTCCTAAGGTGGAGGATCATGGTATCGACAAAGATCTAGATGTTGATGATGCTCGAGGGATCCCGGAGATGAAGAGATCATGTCAAACGGAAGACGGATGTCGAGTTTTGAAATCCACAAAGACGACGGAGATCTTGTGGTATTGTAAGCATTTTTTAGACCGTTGGTTGATGCACGGTGCAGCTCAGGTGGTAGATGCATCTTTTGCAGGCGGTGGGTTGTGTTTGTAATTGAGGTGTGGTCGTAGTCCTTTCAAATCAACTGGGTGTATCTCGTTGCCCTGAAATCGAGGTTGGTTTTAACTGAGAGAATAATTTTTTGGTCTTGTTGGTGTTGAGATTACTTTGGAATCTGCCTTTTTTTTATTTGGATATTTACAACATTTTTTTGGTGGGCGGGGACGTAGTCTGAGCTCGTTAACAATTGTGTGATGGGGGGTGGCTTTCCTGGAACCCATTTGGTAAATATTAATTTTTTGGTGTATCTCCTTGCGAGATTTTGATTGAAGGTGGAGTTCTGTTGAAGAGTTTTATGATGAGAAGAGAATTTGACTCAAGATGGAGTGCTGGAGATATGTGATTTTGCATCAAGTTGGAGTGTTAAATTTGATGATACAAAATCAAAAATTGATTGGAACAAATTTGCTAAGAATGGAAAGTAAATATTTTTATAATGGGAATGCATTGATTGCGTTTGATGAGGTGGTAGAGAAATAAATGAAGGGATTAATTTCTTCCATCTATGCTAAAGAAACAGATTGATTTACTTCCTATGTTTGCACATTTGTTGTTATGGTAATTTGCCTCCATTATATTATTACCATATGTTGGTAATTTAATTGATGACTCACATAGATTTGCACTGGCTATATATTGAGGGGTAGACTTTAGTGTAAACCCATCCCGGCCTGGAGCCAGTGATCCCCAATTGGGTCTCTTCTTGTTAAACCTAATTGAGGTTTGGATATGTAAACTCTTATTTTGTAATCTCTTGTAATTCTCTCATGTGGAATAAAATCTATCTCTGTTGGACTGGACGTACACTATCTCGAGGATACTGGAACCAGTATAAATATTGTGTCTCTTTGTTTTTCTGCTATAGTTATTTACTATTTTGTTGATGTAATAGAATAATTGCTATCAGATTAGATTGGTGATTAATTGGCAAATCTAGATCCTATTTATTGCGCTTCCGCATACGCACAAAATTCCAACAGAGGACTCATCTTTTTCTATGTTTAAAAGATATTTTTTTTTACAGCACATCACACAGACTAACTAGCTAGTAAATATTATGGTATATAAATTACTAATTGTTACCAAATCATCGGCCTCTCGAGCAATTCTTTTACGACTACATGTGTGTGGTATCTGATTATCTCTGATAGCTTGATATTTCTGACCCAATTCCTAAGAATAAATGAAAGCATGCATTAAAAAATCCAGCTTGATTTTCGCATCTCATCAACATTCAATGTGTAACTAATACCTTAAACTCTGGAGCCATTTTGGACTTAACAAACTTTCTCCACTCATCCGTACTTAGGTTGTTGGGTTTCAATCGATTTTTGTCATCTTCGTTCTATGCTTCTACTATTTTGCGAACCAATCGAGATTTGGGACCTCTAAAGAGGCACCCCATTTGATGAAATATGCTTACTTTTTGTCATTCCTTATCCAATTTAAATTTAACCTGCAATTTATGAAAGTAATGCGCGATGATATTAAATATGCGTAACAAAAATGGCTGGAACTATTTCTATTATATACATATATATATATATATATATATATATATATATATATATATATATATATATGACTACAAGAATCATATAACATATATAATAAAAGGATTGACTAATGAGAGAGAAAATAATGTCAGTTCCAGAATGAAAAACCAGATTTTACCAGAACTTAACAAATATGATCATACAATCATAATTCCCATTTAATACTGCCGAGGGGAGGGGGTAAGTGAACTAAATTCAGTTTCCCTATTCTTTTTTGTTTTGATTTGAACAATTTCTATTATTGTGTTGCACAAACATTTTTCTGTCAAAAATATGATTGTTGCATAATTATTAGTAAAATACCAATAATTAGCAAACATCAACAAAGTCATTGAATGTAAAATTTCTTCCTCGAAAGAACAATCTAATTATAGTTGTAAATCAAACAAATACATACACATATATAGGATTGACCTATAATTGGGCTACATGAATTTTATTAACAATCAATATATTTTTCAAGAATTCACATAAGTGGATATATCATTTTGAACCTAAAAATGATACTGTCTGACGCCTAACTAATAACCTAAACATGAACAGTTTGACGTGAATATCAGTGTTCCATTTATTACTCCAACACACAAACACAATCAGCAGTCATCCAGTCCATATTTCCAGCAATGACAATAAAGAATTTCTAAAAACACAAAGGCGAATAACCAATCCTCAAGAACAAACAATACTAGTCACACATTAAATAATAATAATAATTTTCAATGACTAGTTCTATTCAGATCAAATTTTGATTTATAATTGAAATTAAATCGAAGTGCTTCCAAAATAATTTATTAATCATATAAAACATATATACTTACTTTTGGAAACTATATTTCAATTATTTCTCCTTAAAATCAAATCCTACCACCATAAGCTCCTCCCCAGGGCCCCACCAGCTCATGCACCACCCCATACACCACCAGCAGACCGCGCAACCCCTAAGTGGGTCCCACCTCCCCAAGCCGTGGGCCCTACTAAGCCTCCATGGCCTTAAAACTCATAAAAAACTCTTTTTTTCTCTATCGATTTCAAGTATAAGTATAATTATATAAATACCTATATATATATATATATATATTGTTAATCATGGGTGATTTGGAGTGGGAAAGTTGTAATTTTGGTTTCGTAGAGGTTCAAGAATTCCTACCTAGAAGAGTCGTGGTGTGGTATAACTTTGGTGAGAACTCTACACCTATTTTTAGTTAACTATTTTGGTTAAACTAGTTAATGAGTGAATTTGTGATAAATTGCTATTTGATCAATATGTTGATGCTATGTGATATTGTTTACATGTTTAAACAGGTAAATTGTTAAGCTAACACGATGTTAGAATAATGATAGGGGTAGTAGATGAGTTAACCACTTATTAACAAGGAAAATTGATTCACTAATGTTCACTTAGTAAGTGATGAAAACTCTAGTAAAAATGTGAATTGGAATGGATGTGTGATGTTATGATATTGTTTGATATTGATGTGATATGGACGACCATCTGAATATGATGTGTGTTGATATGGTTTTATTTTGGCCAATTGTGGAAATATAGCGTTAATAAGGTTTGATGCCTTAGTTAAAAATGGCTTAATCGGGTATTAAGTGTTAATGATCTTAACACTTATGCTGATGATGCCAATATGTGGTAATTGAATGATAATAGTTGTTAATAACTATTATTAGATGTTAATGATGTGTGAAATCCATATAAACTGAATTATATGGTAATTGGTTGAATCTCATTCCAATTCGGAATTAACTTGTATACTTAATGCTAACAAATGATAGTTACTAACGACTGCGCACGCATGCGTGCGCGCGCACACACACACACACACACACACACACACGCGTGTTATCTTCACTAAAAATGGTACAAACGCCAAATCCGTCAATAAGCAGACCAATGTATTGAGTTTGGTCTAGGTAGTTAAAAATTGGTTTTCAAAATCGGTTGCTAAGAGCATGACCTCAACTCGATTTGTGCCTATTCCGAACCTGATTCAAATCTGTTCCGAACTCGGCGGGTATTCCAAAATCATTGCCTAAACATGAAGTATTGTGTTATTTGGGTCAAGGTTATTATTAGTAAAATAACACTTAACACGATGGTCTAATTCAAGTAACTATGCACATATACGAAAAACATAAAAAAGAATTGTGTTGCATATTCTATTATTGCAAAGTGCAAATGAAGATATACTTGAATGCAATTCCACAAAGCAACTTGTAGTTCATCACTTAAATTCTTCCACTTATCAAGCGTAATCAAAACATCTTCCGTTACTAGCGGACTTAGATATGAAGATAACTTGAGAGACCTATCTCCTACTAGTTTGCCATTCGCATCAAATTTGACTTCAATACGTCTACAATGGAAGTCTTTTCACTTTGGTTGGACCTCTACCATTGCGCTTCACAACTAGATTTTCATTCACATCTCTAGTAGTCTCATTCATGTCATCTCCAAAAAATTTAAAAACTTGCATGTTATCTTTGTCAACTGCTTTGGAATTGTCTTGAATTCGAGCATCGTTATTCTCATCGTTTACTACCATTTGTTGCCTTGGTTTCCAGTTACTTGCGAGTTGCCTTCAAATGTTGCTATTCACCATGTTGTCCTTCTCTTTTCAATTATCATTGGATGTGATGGATTCTTCGATTATTTTTAGCCCTTTTTTAGCAGCCCTCTTCCTTTTCTCATTTTCTACAGATTAAATAAAAGATTAGTGGAAGTAAAAGAAATAAAGCTAAAATACATGAAATCTATATACATCAAGTAAAACCAATACTTAAACTTTTTGCTGACTTCAAAATCCATTAAACCATCTTTTATTGATAATTTTTACAATATGAAATTCCTTTTTTGTACTTTAAAAACAATCATATTAATATTTATTAAATCGAGAATTCATCATAATACAAAGTTTAAAACTTTTATTAGGGAATAATTTCTTTTAATAATAGTTTCCGAACATCTAGTCAAAGCCTAAAAATTATTATTTTCCGATTTTTTTCATATTCACTCATTTATTCAAATTACCATGAAAATAATCCCATCTTTTAGGAAATGGATTTTAAATGTTTTTTTGTATAATAATAAGATATGTTTTTTTTACATAATTAAATTCAGAGTATCCCCTTCTAAATATAATATATAAATATACTTCAAACAAGTTCATGAAAATTTCCAAAGCATTTTTTCTCCCTTTTAATCAACTTTGCTATAAATTCTAGACTAATTCGAACCATATAACATGTGTACATATATGTATGAACGTATCAAAGCATCTTGAATCTCAGATGTACCTAATAATAAATTAAGAATGGCATGCAACCATAGTTTAATCAAGTCAATTATGACCAATCAACATTCATAAATCAACAAAATAAAACTCAATGAACCACTCAGCATCATAGAACCAAAATCAAGAAGTTTAGTGATGATGCAACTGAAGTCACCAAAAACAACCTAAAATCGAGTTCGTAGATTTAAAGGTCGCTCAATGATTTAAAGAAAAAAATCGAGTTCACAATGAATACCTAAACTTTAGTTCAGCAGTCGAGGAATCTCTTGAATCAATCACTCTTCTTCGTCGTCTTTGAGGACTATAATGAACTTCGCTGACAGTCGCACACAAGCTTGTTCGAACTAGGATGTGAATGTCAATTGGAGGAAATGTCGGTTGAAGATAATGCGTGAGTGGAGAGGAGATTTGGGTGACTGAATTGGAGGGAAACGTAAATTTGGGGGAATTAGAAAAGAAAATTAGAGTTTGTGAAGAACATGAAAAGGAAATTTTAGTGGCTTAAGGAATTAAAGGAAAGCATGAAATGTTGGCTGCTAAATGTTTATCGCATACTTTACTATTGCGTTGCTTATAGCCATAGTTTACCACTCAAAGCCATGGTTTATCATAAATAATGACTAGCATACTTAACTATAACAAGTTAAATTATCATGCAATCCTTATTTGCTGTTAATAGAATATTTTTCTTGTAGTGCAATCAGAAAATTCTTTACTGAGATCTCCATTCGGATGTTAACGCTCATAAACATTGTATATATAAATAATATATTACATTAAATTCTACACGCGCATGCATTATAGAAATGAAGAAAACACAAATTATTATTTCAGATTACCTAACAAATGGTGTAACCTTGGCACAATTTAGAAGAATATAAGTGTGTGCTCTACATGAAGATTTCTATCATCTAGCCATGTTTCTACACATTTCCCAAAAGGTTGACCACATTGTCTAAAGATAGATAACATTTTTTGAGAGAATTCTCGTTCGTTGCCTTCATCATTACGAGGAAAACTTTCAAATGATATATTCACATGGTCACTGAAATAGTGAGAAAAATAATGAACTTATTCTTTGATGTAAGATTTACATATCGAACCTTCATTTTTTGTTTTTTTATTTCAATTTTTTCTTCAAATGATTCAAATATCTATGCAAAATTAATTTACATCAACTTCATCTTTCAAATGCATTTAAATTATTAGGTAATAGGGGTGTAAATCGATCGGACCAGACTGTAACACCCAAAAATTTAATACACCATAACCATATTGTAAAGACAATAAAATGAGTACTATATAATTAAATATTCAAACTTAAGAAAAACCGGCTTTATCGTTGCAAATTCGTCTTAGAATTCTGTTTCGGATAGACCCTAAGTTTGTGTAACTTAGATAACGTATGAAGAAGTTATGAACCTTATAAGTTTGTATATATAAGGAAGTCATATATAAACATATTCAAAATAATTCAAACTAGAAAACAACGTAGAATTAACATAGAAAAGGACCATTGGGGGATGACACCGCCTTTACCTGGGTCAACATATGGGTTGATCCAATGTGTCAATGGGTCGACCCAGCAACATGTTGGGCAAATTCTTCTTGCTGCACCTGGACTGTTTTATTTGCTAGATTCATTCGTTGGCTTAGCTCTACGTGTATGACTTAGATTGAAAACATAATATCTAACGGTTAAGAATTGGCTCTGTTAATTTATAAAAAGGGTCTCTATCTCTCTCTCTCTCTCTCATTTTATCTACACACAATAATTCTTCACCTCTCTGTGCCTCCATGCACTACGCCATAAATGGCCTACGACAACCCCAAAGAAGTGACGCAGTAGGTGCCAAAAAGTGTTGCTACAGGCAAAAAATGATCTGTGGCAACACTTTTTTGGGGTTGCCTTTTGCCGCGTTGCCTTTTGCCGCGTTGCCTTAGAGTCAAAGGCAACGCCTTTGCGACTCTATGGCAATATCGGTATAGGTGTTGCCACAGGTACCAATACAACAAAAAAAATACCCTTTCGCAACTGCCAAAAACAGTTGTAATATGTCTAGTACAGCTGGCAAACATAATAAAGTCAACCTTTTTTACAACTGTTTCTAGCAGTTGTTAAATTTTGTTGTACAACTGCTAAAAGTAATTACACCTCAACTGCTATTAATCCAAAATTTCATAATATTATAATAAATATTATTATAACACAGTATTTTATTCAAATAAATATTCTATTTCAACATTTCAAATAATACAAATTTTTTGACTTCACTATTGTACATTCACTCGTATATTACACAATCATTCGTATTTACATACATTACTCGCTACATTGTCACTCGATTCACTCATATCCTTGATTGAGTTTGGATTACAAGCTAGATATAAACAGATTAGGTTTGAATTATAACCTTGATTGATGTGTTAGCAACAACACTGCATATCCCACCAAAGATGTAGTTCCTCTTCAGATTTGGGATATATGGTGCCATCTCTTCGTCTCTACGCATTATCTGCGGACATATAGGTAGAGCTAGCTTAAAATAAGTGGAGAATAAAATAAATGACGATATAAGATGATCTTGTGTTGGTGATCATATGTGCTGATATATAAGTGATGTGCATATATGAGCAATGATGTGCAAATCTCAAATGCAAGTAAATAAATGTGCCGACATACCGTTGTGTTTATCCAGTCTCTGGTCTCGAATTTAGCTTTCTCTTTCGGATCCTATTAGATGTCCACAAAATATCTGTGAACAAAAGTTAATGCATTCAATAAGAACGATCAAATGACATATAAAAAGAACAAAAGTTACGTGCATCCATGTGAACCTTTGGCCATTAGTTGGTCACCAGTTGGTGTACATAACATAATTTCTTACGTTCATATGTTGATAAACCAATTTAACCATGACTGCATACAAAATTTTGCTTTTGTCAAATTTAAAATATAAAAAATTGAAAAAAAAAGAAGCAGAAAAGTTGAGCCAGTACAAAGGGAAGATGGAAAAGCGCCCACACATAGGTATATAAACTAATCAACTAATTAGAATAGGTTATTAAGTAGTGAATTTCCAATCGCATACTTACTGTATATTTCATAAACAACACAAATCGAGCATGAGCTTTCTCTCTTACAGTGCCAACCAGTTATTTATCTCGTATTTAACCCTCTTAAAACGCTCCTTTAATTCTCAAAACACTTTCAATTCCAGTCTCATTGTTCCAATTATGAACCAACATAAGAGAATGCAATGTTATGGACTATTTTAAGTATCGATATGATGTCAAATGTTAATTAGATATTAAAAAGCTGGAATTTACCGAGGCTAATTACTAGAAAATGACAGAACACCTTTTGCCTTTCGGTTCTCATCCTCCATTGTCCACTATCCTCGAATGAAGATTGATTGACTGACAACTACTTTACTATACTGATGCTTGCTGCCTTCATCCCCACCTGGTGCTTGCCCCCATCACATGTCAAAGTCGAGTTCAACTTGAAGCACGTAATGGCCGATGTTGCTTGTCGACTGCAATACCGTTGGAGTCGCTGAATCTGGAGTTGTCACGACCCACATCTGATTTATCGATGCTGAGTTAAAGAGTCATGATTTTTTATGTCAGAGTGTCATTGTACTGTAGGGAATGGTGCCCTGGTTCTTGATGAGGCCTACTAGAAAATAGGTAAGACAAAGTAAACTCCCAATGAATATAATAGATTTAATAAGTTTAAAAGAGTGATGCAATTTAAATTCATGTTATGGTCTCAGAAAATAACTCAACTACCAACTTTGATTTTACGACTCGGGTAGCAAAATAGAACTGTGTAAGCAAACAAATAAACAAAATTCTTAAGTGCAGTTAGCAACTAACTTGACGTGATGGAAGCAACCTTGCAGTCCAAGGCTCGATGTCCTTCACACTAACACCAAATCTAGGACTTATAACACCGCACTTGTTCAGCCGACCATTCAACTCAACAATGATTTTACCAGCTCTGTGATAATTCACATACTCAAACTCACCAATGTATCCTGCGTACCGATTACATTGAGTCTGATGCAGATCCTGTGCAAACCAATAAACCATGTTCACCATTTTAAACACCCCATCTGAAAACATCTCATCTAAAAAATATACTGTATGATGTTATTCTTCTTGATGAAAATATCTCTACTCGTTTGCAAATACAACAATTCAAATAAAGGATAAATAAATGGACAACAAAGAGATAACCATGCATTTTCTAGTAATACAACATTACAGTCTAGACATTAAGGGAAAGATAAGACTTATAAATGCACTTTCTTCTTTCAGTTGATTAATATGAATGTGCGATGGTCCAAATGCATTAATTGTGTAAAAGTATACCACTTCAATGATTATGTGACCCACTAAACATCATGACAGCATGAGTCCTCAAAGCCATATTTCCCATAACCGTCATGCATTATTTAGCAACATATATATTATCTCAGCAATGAAAAAAATCCGAACCAAAATAACCTTCTAACCATTGACATTAACCATTGACTTATATTATCTAAGCATGAACCATTGACTTCAGTGATTATGTAGAGAAGCTATCAACTGATATTAGCACAATAAACAAAGATATTGTGCCTACAGTCAAAAATACGGGCACATTAATTTGAGATCTGCTATTGCCAATGCTCCATTCATTTAGAGATAAAATAGAATACACAACTATCTATTCATAAATGAATGCTTAAATATGCTATCAGGAATGAGCATCCCAGTAAGGGCAGTAATTGATTTTATTAGCTACCTTGACAGAGTCAGCCAGTGAGGGTAATAACCTTCAAAATTAGTATACCAATACAATATTTTCCAATGGTTCTACTGTTTTCCAACTAAACGAATAACAAATACTAGATAATTTAAAGAACCTAATTGCGTTATTGAAATCAGTAAGCCTAAAACATCGACAGTAAGAAGTCAGTAGGTCGTTGAATGAAATAGACACTCAAATCATACAGATTAAGATCGATAGCCAGAATCTTACCATTGTAATAAGATGTAAAGCCGCAAAAGTAAACTTCTTATCAGCAGATCTAGGGTTAGGGTTGTCGTTAGGTAAAAGCAGATGAATCTAGGAACAAATTTTGGGGGAAAAAACAGGAGACGGATGGGAAAAATTCAAAATGAAATGGGATGAAGTTGCAATTTTTTGAATTAGGTAAAACCTTGTGGATCCGCCATTAAAAAGGAAGACGCTATTTTTTTTTCAAAGTAAAAAGGAAACGAAGACTGAATTATGTTAGCGGGAAAATGAAAATTTGGGGGCGAAGGCTGAATTATGTTAGTGGGGAAATGAAAATTTGAGGGCATAGGAGCTTAGGCGGTAAAGGAAAATAAAGTTGACATGGATTGGTAATATAGACCGTTGGATCGCTTTCACTCGGATTGATAATTTTTTTAATTCGAATATATTATAACTGCTGCAACACAGTGTGATGCCTATACTAACACTTTTAAGCGTGTGTTGCAATAGACAAAAATCAGCATATCTAGGGTAACAACGCAGCTAGCAACACCTTGGATTTTTGTTGCGGTATGTCATCTATGGCGTAGTGATGACATATTCCAAATTAAATAATAAAATTAAGGAGATGTTACTGAAATTTAGATTAACAAAGAAGATTCAAATTTGTAATCAACCTCCATCCCTGCAATCAACATACAATCTTTTCTACAACGACATATATATAAAAAGAGAGATAATATCTTCTTCACCAAAACCCGTTGTGAGTTTCATGTTATTTTCAGATCTGATACCTAGATATATATTACGACAGTAAATAAAAGTGCATCTAGAACATACAATACCCATAAGTTATACATTTTCTTATACCTGTTATTCATCGATATCATTGTTTCAGTAACTATGTTCTTTAATGTGAGTGATTAATTAGTTATGCATATCTTTCTTCCTTTTCCCTACTTCTGTTGTTTTAATTTATTTTTATTTTTGCCTACATGCCTATTTTATACAGTTTGGTTTGAATCTATTCTTTTCCTTATGTTTTTCACTATTATTTATGCTAAGCCTAGTCATTGCAAGCCTAGGCTATGTCCGATTTAAGTTTGCTTATAGTTAAAATTGGGATGATAAGAATTGATATGAAAAAGGAGAATATAAGCATATTATAAACTGGGGACTTTTTTGACTATAATTTGGGAAAGGGATAATATGCATATAATTGTACTTGTTGTGATTTGGGAATGTAATAAAAAGGGATAATATGCATAAACATGTATATGTTGTAATTTGGGAAATGTAATTGAAAGGAATAGTATGCATATATATATATATATAAACATGTTATATTTGACTTAATACAGACATTAAGTAAAGGACATGTTAAAATAATGTATGTACCAGATGTAGGTTAGGTAAACTAAATTACTATAGTAATTATATACATCTGGGCAGGTATTGGTTTTGGGAAGGGGTTGTACACGCATAATAACATGTAATATTACATCCACGCTTACTAATGAACGTAAACCCTCTAGGTTAAACCTGATTATTAATAAGCTAAGAGGTCCCTTGTTCTGCTATTGTATCAGGTTTAGGGACTCTTAAATCCAAGTTATTTAGAGGCACAATCTTAGGGGTTTTGGCTTGTGTCAATTTTGCTGTGTGGAACCCATATCAGTCAATATCCCTATGGTATTTTGTTAGAGGGGCTCGCACTAGGTATGGGCCAGGGCACGCTTTACTGAACTGGATGGTAATAAGTTCAAATAAGGAAGGTGGGTACGGGCGTGTTCCGGCAGAGTCATGTGCGTGCATGGGCCCGATTAGAGAAGCTAAGCCGCTGTAACACTAGTAAATAGGTCTGTGTTATATAAGTTGCTAGGTTAGCGAGTGATACACCCTACTATTAGGGTTGATACAGGGTATTTACGTAGTAGGGAGCCAATCGCATGGGTAGTAATTAGGGTAACACCTAATCTTGTTATGTAATTTGGGTAAAACATAATCCTGTTGTAATCCTGCTATTTCTGTTAAGTAATTAGGTTGGCACCTAGTCGTGTTCCTATTGTGTAATTAGGTTAATTTTTAATCCTGTTATATTAGTATTGGTGTAAAAACCTATTTTTAGAGATATAAATGAGAAGCTTTAATCGATCACTGTTTATCCTGCTGGTCTATTTATCTTATTTACTTGTTGCCTTATATGATACTTTATTTTCTCATCCAATCTTGTTTATCTGTCTTAATTTCTCTATTTTATGCATATTTGAAAATTACTGGAACTCGCTAGGGTTTATGTCGGACCTTTTTGTTTTCGCTTCTTTCTCTTCCTTTCCCCTCAAGCCATATTCAGTATTGGTGTAGAAACAAAAGTTGAATTTTTCGCTGCTTACTTTATATCTGTTATGTGAATTTCTGTTTTACCTATTGCGCTTCACGAAACTTAATGCATTCTCTTATAAGTGAGATTACGAACGTGGGGTGTCACATTTGGTATCAGAGCTGAAGATTACAATATCAGAGAAACTTTTGAAAAATTGTTTTCAGAAGAAAAGTATTTTCCAATAAAAGCCTATTTTTGAAAAACATATCCCCTCAAGCCATATTCAATATTCTTTCGATCACTTGTTGAATCTTTTGTTTCTTCTCTTTTCAGCATGTCTGGGGAACCCAATTTTCCTGAGGGAATTCCACTGCCAACATGGTTCCGTAGGTATCTCGAGGCAATGACACTTTCTGAAGTTCAAGGAGATGCCCCACCCCCAGCTGCAGCCGTAGCAGCTCCACCTCCACGAGTAAATAATTTTTCTAAGCTTTGTAAGGACTTTTCATTCCGTGGTACTGAGAGCTTTGTTGAGGCGCGAAGTTGACTTAGAGAAACGGAGAACGTGTTTGGTCTTTTTAAGCTCGACGATAGGAGGAAGATACAGTAAACCTCATGGCAACTGAAGGTCAAAGTTGCATACTAATGGGAGGTGACACAGGCAGGACAACCAGTATCTACCTGG
Organism: Allium sativum; assembly: GCA_030737875.1. Lineage (NCBI taxonomy): Eukaryota > Viridiplantae > Streptophyta > Magnoliopsida > Asparagales > Amaryllidaceae > Allium > Allium sativum. The sequence goes on from CM060913.1 coordinate 1,043,828,140, forward strand.
GATGATTTCAGGCAGAGATTTAAGATGAAGATTTTATTTGTGGTGGAAGAAGGTTATAGATGGAGAGATTTTTGTCTTTGAAATAAGGGGATGTGTCTGTTAAGGATTATGTTAATGAGTTTAATCAGCTGGCGAGATTTGGTCTGGACTTGGTGAATACACCCCATAAGAAGGCTCTTAGGTTTGCGAGAGAGTTGAATCAACCTCTCTAAGGAATTATATTATCTCATATACCTATGGGGGAGACGTTTGAGAGGCTGGTGGACATGGCTCTAATCCACGAAGATGGCATGGATGAGAAAAAAGACAGTAAGGCTGAGGAGACATAGGCTACAGGCGAGAAAAAGAAATGGTGGCCCAAGAAGGGAGCAGAAAAGAAAGGAGGGAAGCCTGACAAGGCTCGGATCAAGAATGATATCAAGTGTCATGGTTGCGGAGCTTTGGGTCATTTTGTGAAGGACTATAGAAAGAAAAAGAAAGCCTGTTTTAATTATGGACAAGTAGGACACTTCACTAAGCAATGCCCTAGCAAGCAAGGACAAGGGGAAGGATCTTCTAGACAAGTACATGCTCTTGATGCTAATGGACAAGATCAAGGTAGGAAAATCATGGTTGAAGGTTTGATTCCCTTTTTGACTATCCTGTTAGAAAGCTCTTTGACTCTGGCGCTTCTCATTCATTTATATCAAGTTCTATAGTAGATAATTTTCACCTTAATACTAATATAGTGTTTGATCCTGTAGCAGTCTCAAACCCTATAGGAGGTATGGTACATTTATCCACGATATGTAGGTGTTTAAGAATTTCTATCTTGGGCGTAGAGTTTGAATACGACGCATACGTGCTGGGCTTTGTGAGCTATGGTTTGATTCTAGGAATGGATTAGCTATCCATGTATGGTTCTATCCTAGACTGTGAGAGGAGAGTGGTTAGGCTTCTGACTTGCCAAAGAAGAACTCTCGGGATTTCGTGTGACCCATGGAGGTCAGTTATGCTCAATTTCCTATATTCGCTTGATACTTTTGTTGATGAATTGCGATTTGTACCCATAGTCAGAGATTATCCATACGTGTTGATGAGGTTAAGGGATTACCTCCCAAGCATGAGATAGACTTCTGTATTTAATTGGTAGAGAATGTGAAGCCAGTTGCTCTACCAGTGCGCCACATGGATCCTAGAGAAAGGAGGGAGCTCGACAAGCAAGTAGTGGAGCTATTCGAGAAAAGATTTATTAGACGAAGCATATCAGAGTAGGGAGCTTCAGTTGTCTTTGCAACTAAGGCAGACGACTCACTTCGTCTATGCGTGGATTATAGAGAGTTGAATAAGCTCACCAAGAAGAATAGGCACCCGCTTTCAAGGATTGATGACTTGTTCGATCATCTAGTAGGCGCATCAGTTTTCTTGCAGATGGATTTGGCTATGGATTTCACCAGTTGAGGGTGGTAGAGGACAGTATTGATAAGGCTGCATTCAGAACTCTAGACGGCTTCTTCAAGTGACTGGTTATGCCTTTTGGGCTAACCAATGCACTCGCATATTTTGTGGACTTGATGAGTAGGGTGCTTAGAAAGTTTCTGAACAAGTTAGTGGTGGTCTTTATGGATGACATTCTGATCTTTTCAAAGAATGAGGAGGAGCAAACCCTACACTTAGAGGAGATCCTACGCACTCTCAGATCGAATCAGCTCAAGGCAAAAATTTCTAAGTGTCACTTTTGTAGAAAGGAAGTAAGGTTCCTAGGGCATGTAGTCTCCAAGGGCGAGATAGTAGTGGACTCCGCCAAAGTCGTCGCATTTCAACATTAGAGGACTCCAAAGAATGCGAGTGAGGTGAGAAGTTTTCTAGGGTTGGCAGGCTATTATAGAAAGTTTATCAAGGACATTGCAAGGATATCAGCCTCGTTCATCCGATTGACGAAGAAGAATTTGTCATTTTTGTGGAGCGTTGACTGTGAGGATGCCATTCAGAGATTAAAAAGGACTCTGGCAACAGCCCCAGTTCTAACTCTCCCAGATGGAAGCAAGATGTTCAAGTCTACACAGATGCTTGTGGCACAGGACTTGGTGTCGTTCTGATGCAAGATGGAAGGGTAGTATACTAAGGTAGCAGATAGCTGAGAGTTTATAACAAGAACTACCCTACCCATGATATAGAGTTGCCTGCAATAGTGTTCACATTGAAGTCTTGGTGACATTATCTACTTGGTGAGAGATTTGAGCTATACACGGATTGTAATAACCCAAAAAACTAGGCCAGTTTAAATTTTTTATTTTGGCAATTTTAGCGAATTTTGAACATTTAAAATAGATTATTTTAAATAAAATCGACGAGAAATTTATTTTGAATAGAATTCGACGTGTATATTATATACGTCGTCGTTAGAATATAAATAATTATATATAATTATAAATAGAATTGAAAATGGCGCGGTAGTTCGATAATTCGATTTCAAACTTCAATTGAATGTACCGGGTGCAAAACAATCCGGATTTTGGCGAAACCAAAAATTTTAGAATCTATTTGAAAATATCTTTCCAACGAATCCGAAAAATCGAAATTTCATAGCGGGAATCAAAAGATATGTCCAGTTGAAAATTCTGAATAGTCGCTATGGAATTCAGGCCCTTAAAAATGGGAATTTTGCAAACGACCTCGGATTTCGACGAAACCACTTTTGTTGGGTCCGTGATGTCAAATGATTGCTAGATTCCAAATCTCATAATTTTTCGAGTAAATATGTGAGCGTGGAAAAGGAAAACGCGTTTGACCAGTTTCAGTTGATTTTAATCGACTGGAAAATGGCCATTTTTCCAATGGTCTCAGAATTCGACGAAACTAGTTTTGTTAGGACCGTATCGTCAATACGAAGCTAGAAAATATTTTTCGGGAATTTTTAAAGTTCATATGTGACCCCGGTAAATTGAAATGCGCGTTCAAATTCAATGTATAGAGTTACATGTTGATTTTGACGAATACTGATCGAATCAGTCTGCGATACATATCCCATTGTGTTCGGAATGGGTGTAAAACGCTAGGGACGACAGTCGGTGGGTCCCGTTTCGAGGTCCGAATTAAAAGTACCCTTTTGGGAATTTAAAAAATTAAATTAAGTATAAAAATAAAAATATTCCTCTCCTCCCCTTAAATTCCTCTGCCCCCCCTTTGATTTTCAATCGACTTTCAGAAAAAAAAATGAAAAAAAAAGAGAAGAAGAAGGCGCAGCCGCAGTCGCCCCTCGACGGCGGTCGATGCCGCACCGCGCCCCCGTTCTGACCTCCCCGCGCTTGCTCCTCCTCCCTCTCCATCTTCCCCCTTTCCACTTCGATAACCGCGACGCCCCCCTGCCACTCCCTCCGCCGCCCACCTTAAATCATGCGCCACCACCCCGCACCCTCTCTCCCCTTCGTTCTCCTTCCACCGCGAACCCCTCCAGATGCTGCAACACCGAACGCGGATGAACTTCCTCCCCCTTTATAGTAAGTTTTAATTCAATTTTTCTTTGATTAATGTTGTTTCCTTTTTTTTGATGATTCCTATGATTTTACTGATAATAAATATATGATTTTCAGTTTATAGAAAATAAAATTTTTATGAAAAGAAAGATACGACTTTTACTAAGTAAGAAGATCGAATTTTTAAAAGGTGAAAGATCAAATTTTTATAAGGGGAAAGATCGAATTTTTATAAGGCTAAAGACCGAATTTTTATAGGGTTAAAGATCGAATTTTTAATAAGGAAGAGAAATGATTTTTGATTTTATAAAAATGAGATTTGTTTAAGAGAAAAAAATAATAATTTCTATTATATATAGAGATAAAAATATAATTTTTATGATATAGGAAGATTAAAAATATAATCTTTGTTGTAAAAATAGCGTTTTAAAAATATAATCTTTTCTATTTATATAGCGTTGTAAAAATTCGATTTTTATATATTGAATAGCATAGTAAAAATACGATTTTTATATATTGAATAGCGAAGTAAAAATTCAATTTTTATATATTGAATAGCATAGTAAAAATTCGATTTTTATATATTGAATAGCGAAGTAAAAACTCGATTTTTATATATTGAATAGCGAAGTAAAAAAATTCGATTTTTATATATTGAATAGCATAGTAAAAATTCGATTTTTATATATTGAATAGCGAAGTAAAAATTCGATCTTTATATATTGAATAGCGAAGTAAAAATTCGATTTTTATTTATGTAGTGGCTACGGGCAACGAAAGTGACAAAAGGCGAGAACGACGAAGATTTCTATAAATGAAGTGTCGTGGAGTTGGAATAGCTATTGGTGAGAATTTCTCACTCTTCAATTTCTTTTTCCAGATATATATATATATACTAGGATGCAGACGGTGTTTAGTAGCACCCGACTCCACTGTCCACAGACCATGGACTTGTTTGTTTGGTTGTGTAGTTGGTTAGATTAGTTGATTGGAATTTGATTGTTTGGGGAAATGGAAATTGATTTGATTGATGTGTGAATGGCGTGGGACTTCACAAGACCGGGGATAAGGCTAGGCCTTGTCCCGTTTCTAGTATCGTGCCGTTATGCCGCCGAAATTTTCTAAAATAAGTTAGAAAAATAAAAATATCATTTTATTGTGTAAATGAACTGAATAGAAATTCATGTGTTGAAATAAAATGTTTTATCGTTAAAAATATAATTTTTAACGTGAATGTGAATAAATAAATATTCATTTACAAACCGGACGGTTTGTTTATGTACACCTATTTGAAGGACATCGATTGGGACGATAAATTTTACACATCGCCCAACTGCACAAATAAAATCTGTGTTTGATTGTTTGAAACCCCACACGGGTATTGGGATAAAATACGGCATAAACTAATCCCAATAATTAGTTGTATGTCGATCGATGGATCGACAGGCTATTATAAGTGTTAGATATCTATACTTGATGCTTATACAGTGTAGTGCACTTTGGATGATGGTTGATTATTTATCGTTGCTATTATATACATGTGTTGTATGGAATCCATATAATTAACTTTGTATGTAATTGATTGGGCCTCATTCCAATTTAGAAGATAAAGAATATTATAATATAAAGGTTCATGTGTTGACAGTACTCATCCGTTGAGATTAGTCATGTGTTGAACGAAATATTTTAACAATAAAATTTACATCTTTATCATTATAAAATAAAGGTTCATGTGTTGACAGTACTCATCCGTTGAGATTAGTCATGTGTTGAACGGAATATTTTAACAATAAAATTTACATCTTTATCATATATAAAATTAGAAACTAATTGGAAAATAGATAAGATGAGTGGTCTCCTGGATATTGATCTGATGTTGGTTTCGGCCTTCGGGGTTAATATTCAGGGAATCGTTCTCTTACTAATTTGCGATTAGAGTCTAATTTGAAATCAAACAATAGATACCATAAATTTTTATAAAATATATTAAATAACAAAGGTAGTCACATGTGGACAATACTCATTCGTTGAGATTAGTCGTGTGTTGACAAAATTATAGAATCATGTATTGAAAGAAGTATAAATTCATTTGTTGAATGGAATAACGAAGTTAGTGAAAAATATAAAGCCGTGTTGATTAGAGATGCGCCATTTTGACGCGAACGATATTTATATCGATTATATTCGTTTTAAATTTGAATTTGAATTATAATAGAAAATGAATTTGATTTGAATAGAAAATGAATTTGATTTGAATAGAAAATGAATTTGAATTTGAAGTTGAATAGAAAATGAATTGAATTGAATAGAAAACGAATTTGATTTGAATTGAAAAGAAAACGAATTCGAATTGAATTGAAAAGAAAACGAATTCGAATTGAATTGAAAAGAAAACGAATTCGAATTGAATTTAAAAGAAAAAGAATTCGAATTGAATTGAAAAGAAAACGAATTCGAATCGAATTAAAATCGATTTGAATTGAAATCAAATAGAAATGAAAGTATAAAGGATTTATAATAGAAAATTCAATTTTGATTTGAATTTGAAATAAAGGTTGAAATTGTTTTTGAAACGAATTAAAAACGATTTATAAAATTCGTTTTAAATAGAAATCGACAAAATATATATTATATATATATATAATATAATGGCCTGAATAGAACGCGCCGCGCCGCGGCAGTTCATGAATTTCGACCATTTATTTCAAAAGGACATTACGGGAGATCCGACCGTCGGATTCTCCTAAAATCGGAACCGTTGGGTTCGTATCGAAAAGAGCTTTCTAACGAATATTAGAAATTTGAAATCTAACGGTTGGATTTGGTGATACGTCTAAATCAAATTTTGAAAAGGTCGTTGTAAGTGCAGTTCGATAGCCGTTGATGGAAATCGACTGTACGGGCCTTGATAAAATTATCAAAAATAGTAATAATTTGTGTAAAATCATAAGAAATGATTTGTGAAGAACTGGGATGAAAAATCCCACATTTGTAAAGATAAAAATAGATATTTATCGAAATGAACTAGTTTTGAACTAAAATAAGACCCATTTATTTTTAAATAAATAAATTTGATTTGAAATGGGTTTTAAATAAAATTGATTTGTGGGTTTATCGTGAAGGGTGTTTTAAATGACACTTGTTATTTAACCCGATAATAAATAGAATGTGATTTGGGTTTATCGTGAACTGTGTTTTAAATGACATTAGTTCTTTAACCCAGTAAAAGGAGTTTTAATGAATCTGCAATTAGATTGAAATGTGAATTGATAATTTAATTTATCAAATCTAGAAAATGAGCGAGAATGGAGTATCACCAGTTTTGCTCCAAAGCAATAGTTAAATCTTTAATTAGATTTGAACGTGAAATGGTAATTAATTTTACCGATAACACCGTGGTGTTAGATATGGAGTATTACCAGTTTTGCTTCATGGGATGAATTGGTTGGGATTGGGAAATAAAATAAATAATTATTTCGGTGTGGTTCGCTAATCTCGACTAGTTTGGAAAACCATAATTTGGTTTGATATGACATCCAATGGAAGATTAAAGAATAAATTTTAAAGAATTTATCTTTGATAAAATTAATGGGAACCTTTCCCTAAGAATTGAAATTTAGAAACTAGCTGTGGGTTAGTTAAGATGAGTGGTCTCCTGGATATTGATCTGATGTTGGTTTCGGCCTTCGGGGTTAATATTTGGGGAACTGCTCTCTTACTGATTTACGGTTAGTGACTAATGAATTGGAATGAGGCGTATTTTGTGTTTGTGTAACATTTGTTTTTAATATACGTGGGTTGTTCGGAAAGGCCGGGTTTATACCCATTCTGAATAACCGATTCGACGATAAGTCGAAGATGATGGCGGTGGTCGAAGACCGGAAGTCTTCACATCGTTTGGATAATTACTGACGATCCTGATTGGGCTGTACACCCAAGAGGATGGAAATAGTTGGTGGTCGTCCAGACGTACTTGGAGATCGATGGATATGCGAGGAAAGTGCCTCCGGTTTCGTTCAGACCCAGAACGAACTTGTAAATGGATTGTGTGTCTGACATTGGATTTTATTCTGTGTTGATTGATTTCTGTTAAATATATATCTGTTTGGCGGCGGAGAATTTATTCTCTTGCTTAACGCCCTTCTCTGAGACGTACGAGCTTAGAGGTTGTATATCGATAGATATCAATCGCATGGCATGAATTGCCTGTGTGGCATGCTGAGTTGCATGGAACAAGGCTTCTGTTGAAAAGCAAAGTCCTGTGGTTAATGATCAAAGCACGGCCTACGTGGCAGCTTTGTGTATAACGTGAATTCGCGAGCCTCACACCTCGGTATGAGTAAAAAATGGGATAAGGACTGGAGGGAGAGCACGACGTTTCTTTCTAGCTTTGGTGGTGTCAGTGACTTACCAGCCCTGACATTTATATACTTTTCACCTATGTGGTTGTTGGATGAGGCGCCTCGATTTTAGGTCTGTAAGGACCGGGAAACGTGTGTTCAGGAATTGCCAATCTTCAAACGTAAGAGAGGACCGGCCCTGAAGCATCCAGGGGTTACCCAGAGTGCGTAGTCCCGAGGCATTTGCTAGAGTGTCTCGAAGCGGAGAGGAGCTCGCCCCTTGCCTCGACTCATGACGAAAATCCAATTTCCAATACGTGTATTTCGGTTTTATTTGTAGAGCCTAGTATGGCGACATGATAGATGGCACCCATGCCGCCTAGGATTGATATTTATGATTGAAAATGTTTTGACACTATGCACTTATTATAGTATCAAATGATTTGTTTTAAACGTACCAAGCATGTTTGATTATTATAAGGGAAAACCCTATCCTCCGGCTTGCGTTGCATTGTGTGATGGGACCTGGGTCTTATAATAGCTTCATTTTTCGAAAAAGCATTGCGTTGTTTATTGATATGCACTGGTATTCTTGGGAGAAAACCCGTTCCGTGTTATACGACGTGGTCCCTTGAATTACTCTCTTTTAAAGTCAAATTTTAAATAACTGTTTTAGGTCTCACACCAGTCACATGACTGACCTGGAGTTTATTGTTTTAACCTAAACTCTGGGTGCCCCTATATTCCACACGGGCAGTTAGTAGTTTTGGTCTTGCAGATTTATATTCACAGGGTCTTGATTTATAGCTGGAACGATGCTCGGAAAGCTCTGTATCCGTGTATTACTTTCAGTTGTGTTTTGTATTATTTTTCCGCTGCAATACTGCATTTAAATCTATGATATTCTTTGTTGTATAATATTTGTTCATACTCTATATATTCTTGTATCTGATGGAATTGTTGTAATAAGCAATGAAATGTTCTTCCGTCTGCGTTCATTTGTGTACTGTTCTCAAAGTATACGCTCTTTCCTTCACGGGGAAGTTACGGGTTCTTACAGTGGTATCAGAGCTCTGGTTTACAGAGCTTGAGAACAAGACACATTAGAACCATACGAAAGAATTCATCAGATATTGGATTAGTAATATCCAATTAGAATGACTCGTTAGAGATAGGATCAGTAGTATCCTAGAACGAGTGTGAAGAGTATATTTTTCAAATAAAACAATTTTGTTTTGAAAATTTAAATCGTTTTACACGTATTTGAATATTTATTTATATTGAATTTGGACAATCCAATATATAAAGATTTTGCATATACGCGTCATGAACGTATATTCGAAGTTTTAATATACTAGATAGATATAGAATCACACTCTAGTCGCCCGGACCTGATTCTGATGATTGACGCGTCATCATCAGTAATTATTTTCGTGTTTCGAAGGTGTGGTATCTATATATTTCCATTAGACTGGTGTGAGAACTAAAACTTATATAGCTAGATTTATTGTTGTGATTTGGCATCAAAACATGATTTTTGTATATATATCAAATTTATGAATTTGAAAACGTTAAATTCACTAATTGATTGATGATTGTGTTGTTTGTTTATTTGTTTGACAATTTTGAACCATTATGCCTAATTGAATCAAATATTGAACTATATTGAAAATTGGTCGCATTTGCTTGCATATACATGTACTTACATTGAACAGGTCATAGCAAGGAGGCTAGAGCAGAGAATAAAATTGTTTGCCCGACAAATAGGTACATGTTTACTACATAATTTAATGTTTTGTTTGGGTGATGATGATTTTATGAGCCTATTGGCTAGCCGCTTGGCTTTTTCTTTTTCTTTTTGAGATCAGAAGGCCTATATGGCAATTTCGGGATTTTCCCGTGGCTCCCGGTGCAGAGGAGATTATGGCGAAATTTTTCGAAAATTCCGGGTGTTAGCCAAATTTTTGAAGAATTTGAAAATTCTCAGAAACTGAAAAGTTGGAGAATGGAAGCCAGATCGAACGTAGAGTTAATTAATCAAACCACTTTCGACTTTGTTCCTTTTCGGGGACGAAAAGTTTTAAGTGGGGGAGATTGTAATAACCCGAAAATCTGGGCCGTTTAAATTTTTTATTTTGGCAATTTTAGCGAATTTTGAACATTTAAAATAGATTATTTTAAATAAAATCGACGAGAAATTTATTTTGAATAGAATTCGACGTATATATTATATACGTTGTCGTTAGAATATAAATAATTATATATAATTATAAATAGAATTGAAAATGGCGCGGTAGTTTGATAATTCGATTTCAAACTTCAATTGAATGTACCGGGTGCAAAACAATCCGGATTTTGGCGAAACCAAAAATATTAGAATCGATTTGAAAATATCTTTCCAACGAATCCGAAAAATCGAAATTTCATAGCGGGAATCAAAAGATATGTCCAGTTGAAAATTCTGAATAGTCGCTATGGAATTCAGGCCCTTAAAAATGGGAATTTTGCAAACGACCTCGGATTTCGACGAAACCACTTTTGTTGGATTCGTGATGTCAAATGATTGCTAGATTCCAAATCTAATAATTTTTCGAGTCAATATGTGAGCGTGGCAAAGGAAAACGCGTTTGACCAGTTTCAGTTGATTTTAATCGACTGGAAAATGGCCATTTTTCCAATGGTCTCAGAATTCGACGAAACTAGTTTTGTTAGGACCGTATCGTCAATACGAAGCTAGAAAATATTTTTCGAGAATTTTTAAAGTTCATATGTGACCCCGGTAAATTGAAATGCGCGTTCAAATTCAATGTATAGAGTTACATGTTGATTTTGACGAAAACTGATCGAATCAGTCTGCGATACATATCCCATTGTGTTCGGAATGGGGGTAAAACGCTAGGGACGACAGTCGGTGGGCCCCGTTTCGAGGTCGGAATTAAAAGTACCCTTTTGGGAATTTAAAAAATTAAATTAAATATAAAAATATTCCTCTCCTCCCCTTAAATTCCTCTGCCCCCCTTTGATTTTCAATCGACTTTCAGAAAACAATAAAAAAAGAGAAGAAGAAGGCGCAGCCGCGCAGCCACAGCCCCCCCTCGACGGCGATCGATGCCCCACCGCGCCCCCGTTCTGACCTCCCCGCACTTGCTCCTCCTCCCTCTCCATCTTCCCCCTTTCCACTTCGATAACCGCGATGCCCCCCGCCACTCCCTCCGCCGCAATCCTTAAATCGTGCGCCACCACCCGGCACCCTCTCTCCCCTTCGTTCTCCTTCCACCGCGAACCCCTCCAGATGCCGCAACACCGAACGCTGATGAACTTCCTCCCCCTTTACAGTAAGTTTTAATTCAATTTTTCTTTGATTAATGTTGTTTCCTTTTTTTTGATGATTCCTATGATTTTACTGATAATAAATATATGATTTTCAGTTTATAGAAAATAAAATTTTTATGAAAAGAAAGATACGACTTTTACTAAGTAAGAAGATCGAATTTTTAAAAGGTGAAAGATCAAATTTTTATAAGGGGAAAGATCGAATTTTTATAAGGCTAAAGACCGAATTTTTATAGGGTTAAAGATCGAATTTTTAATAAGGAAGAGAAATGATTTTTGATTTTATAAAAATGAGATTTGTTAAAGAGAAAAAAAAATAATTACTATTATATATAGAGATAAAAATATAATTTTTATGATATAGGAAGATTAAAAATATAATCTTTGTTGTAAAAATAGTGTTTTAAAAATATAATCTTTTCTATTTATATAGCGTTGTAAAAATTCGATTTTTATATATTGAATAGCATAGTAAAAATACGATTTTTATATATTGAATAGCGAAGTAAAAATTCGATTTTTATATATTGAATAGCATAGTACAGATTCGATTTTTATATATTGAATAGCGAAGTAAAAACTCGATTTTTATATATTGAATAGCGAAGTAAAAAAATTCAATTTTTATATATTGAATAGCATAGTAAAAATTCAATTTTTATATATTGAATAGCGAAGTAAAAATTCGATCTTTATATATTGAATAGCAAAGCAAAAATTCGATTTTTATTTATGTAGTGGCTACGGGCAACGAAAGTGACAAAAGGCGAGAACGACGAAGATTTCTATAAATGAAGTGTCGTGGAGTTGGAATAGCTATTGGTGAGAATTTCTCACTCTTCAATTTCTTTTTCCAGTTATATATATATACTAGGATGCAGACGGTGTTTAGTAGCACCCGACTCCACTGTCCACAGACCATGGACTTGTTTGTTTGGTTGTGTAGTTGGTTAGATTAGTTGATTGAAATTTGATTGTTTGGTGAAATGGAAATTGATTTGATTGATGTGTGAATGGCTTGGGCCTTCACTAGACCGGGGATAAGGCTAGGCCTTGTCCCGTTTCTAGTATCGTGCCGTTTTGCCGCCGAAATTTTCTAAAATAAGTTAGAAAAATAAAAATATCATTTTATTGTGTAAATGAACTGAATAGAAATTCATGTGTTGAAATAAAATGTTTTATCGTTAAAAAAATAATTTTTAACGTGAATGTGAATAAATAAATATTCATTTACAAACCGGATGGTTTGTTTATGTACACCTATTTGAAGGACATCGATTGGGACGATAAATTTTACACATCGCCCAACTGCACAAATAAAATCTGTGTTTGATTGTTTGAAACCCCACACGGGTATTGGGATAAAATACGGCATACACTAATCCCAATAATTAGTTGTATGTCGATCGATGGATCGACAGGCTGTTATAAGTGTTAGATATCTATACTTGATGCTTATACAGTGTAGTGCACTTTGGATGATGGTTGATTATTTATCGTTGCTATTATATACATATGTTGTATGGAATCCATATAATTAACTTTGTATGGTAATTGATTGGGCCTCATTCCAATTTAGAAGATAAAGAATATTATAATATAAAGGTTCATGTGTTGACAGTACTCATCCGTTGAGATTAGTCATGTGTTGAACAAAATATTTTAACAATAAAATTTACATCTTTATCATTATAAAATAAAGGTTCATGTGTTGACAGTACTCATCCGTTGAGATTAGTCATGTGTTAAACGGAATATTTTAACAATAAAATTTACATCTTTATCATATATAAAATTAGAAACTAATTGGAAAATAGATAAGATGAGTGGTCTCCTGGATATTGATCTGATGTTGGTTTCGGCCTTCGGGGTTAATATTCAGGGAATCGTTCTCTTACTAATTTGCGATTAGAGTCTAATTTTAAATCAAACAATAGATACCACAAATTTTTATAAAATATATTAAATAACAAAGATAGTCACACGTGGACAATACTCATTCGTTGAGATTAGTCGTGTGTTGACAAAAATATAGAATCATGTATTGAAAGAAATATAAATTCATTTGTTGAATGGAATAAAGAAGTTAGTGAAAAATATAAAGCCGTGTTGATTAGAGATGCGCCATTTTGACGCGAACGATATTTATATCGATTATATTCGTTTTTAAATTTGAATTTGAATTAGAATAGAAAATGAATTTGATTTGAATAGAAAATGAATTTGATTTGAAAATGAATTTGAATTAGAATAGAAAATGAATTGAATTGAATAGAAAACGAATTTGATTTGAATTGAAAAGAAAACGAATTCGAATTGAATTGAAAAGAAAACGAATTCAAATTGAATTGAAAAGAAAACGAATTCGAATTGAACTGAAAAGAAAACGAATTCGAATTGAACTGAATTGAAAAGAAAATGAATTCGAATCGAATTAAAATCGATTTGAATTGAAATCAAATAGAAATGGAAGTAAAAAGGATTCATAATAGAAAATTCAATTTTGATTTGAATTTGAAATAAAGGTTGAAATTGTTTTTGAAACGAATTAAAAACGATTTATAAAATTCGTTTTAAGTAGAAATTGATGAAATATATATTATATATATATAATATAATGGCCTGAATAGAACGCGCCGCGTCGCGGCAGTTCGTGAATTTCGACCATTTATTTCAAACGGACATTACGGGAGATCCGACTGTCGGATTCTCCTAAAATCAGAACCGTTGGGTTCGTATCGAAAAGAGATTTCTAACGAATATTAGAAATTTGAAATCTAACGTTTGGATTTGGAGATACGTCCAAATCAAATTTGGAAAAGGTCGCTGTAAGTGCAGTTCGATAGCCGTTGATGGAAATCGACTGTACGGGCCTTGATAAAATTATCAAAAATAGTAATAATTTGTGTAAAATCATAAGAAATGATTTGTGAAGAACTGGGATGAAAAATCCCACATTTGTAAAGATAAAAATAGATTTTTATCAAAATGAACTAGTTTTGAACTAAAATAAAACCCATTTATTTTTAAATAAATAAATTGGATTTGAAATGGGTTTTAAATAGAATTAATTTGTGGGTTTATCGTGAAGGGTGTTTTAAATGACAACTTGTTCTTTAAACCGATAATAAATAGAATGTGATTTGGGTTTATCGTGAACTGTGTTTTAAATGACATTAGTTCTTTAACCCAGTAAAAGGAGTTTTAATGATTCTGCAATTAGATTGAAATGTGAATTGATAATTTAAATTATCAAATCTAGAAAATGAGCAAGAATGGAGTATCACCAGTTTTGCTCCAAAACGATAGTTAAATCTTTAATTAGATTTGAACGTGAAATGGTAATTAATTTTACCGATAACACCGTGGTGTTAGATATGGAGTATTACCAGTTTTGCTTCATGGGATGAATAGGTAGGGATTGGGAAATAAAATAAATAATTACTTCGGTGTGGTTCGCTAATCTCGACTAGTTTGGAAAACCATAATTTGGTTTGATATGACATCCAGTGGAAGATTAAAGAATAAATTTTAAAGAATTTATCTTTGATAAAATTAATGGGAACCTTTCCCTAAGAATTGAAATTTAGAAACTAGCTGTGGGTTAGTTAAGATGAGTGGTTTCCTGGATATTGATCTGATGTTGGTTTCGGCCTTCGGGGTTAATATTTGGGGAATTGCTCTCTTACTGATTTACGGTTAGTGACTAATGAATTGGAATGAGGCGTATGTTGTGTTTGTGTAACATTTGTTTTTAATATACGCGGGTTGTTCGGAAAGGCCGGGTTTATACCCATTCTGAATAACCGATTCGACGATAAGTCGAAGATGATGACGGTGGTCGAAGACCGGAAGTCTTCACATCGTTTGGATAATTACTGACGATCCTGATTGGGCTGTACACCCAAGAGGATGGAAATAGTTGGTGGTCGTCCAGACGTACTTGGAGATCGATGGATATGCGAGGAAAGTGCCTCCGGTTTCATTCAGACCCAGAACGAACTTGTAAATGGATTGTGTGTCTGACATTGGATTTTATTCTGTATTGATTGATTTTTGTTAAATATATATCTGTTTGGCGGCGGAGAATTTATTCTCTTGCTTAACGCCCTTCTCTGAGACGTACGAGCTTAGAGGTTGTATATCGATAGATATCAATCGCATGGCATGAATTGCCTGTGTGGCATGCTGAGTTGCATGGAACAAGGCTTCTGTTGAAAAGCAAAGTCTTGTAGATGATGATTAAAGCACGGCCTACGTGGCAGCTTTGTGTATAACGTGAATTCGCGAGCCTCACACCTCGGTATGAGTTAAAAATAGGATAAGGACTGCAGGGAGAGCACGACGTTTCTTTATAGATTTGGTGGTGTCAATGACTTACCTGCCCTGACATTTATATACTTTTCACCTATGTGGTTGTTGGATGAGGCGCCTCGATTTTAGGTCTGTAAGGACTGGGAAACGTGTGTTCAGGAATTGCCAATCCTCAAACGTAAGAGAGGACCGGCCCTGAAGCATCCAGGGGTTACCCAGAGTGCGTAGTCCTGAGGCATTTGCTAGAGTGTCTCGAAGCGGAGAGGAGCTTGCCCCTTGCCTCGACTCATGACGGAAATCCAATTTCCAATACGTGTATTTCGGTTTTATTTGTAGAGCCTAGTATGGCGACATGATAGATGGTACCCATGCCGCCTAGGATTGATATTTATGATTGAAAATGTTTTGACACTATGCACTTATTATAGTATCAAATGATTTGTTTTAAACGTACCAAGCATGTTTGGTTATTATAAGGGAAAACCCTATCCTCCGGCTTGCGTTGCATTGTGTGATGGGACCTCGGTCTTATAATAGCTTCATTTTTCGAAAAAGAATTGCGTTGTTTATTGATATGCACTGGTATTCTTGGGAGGAAACCCGTTCCGTGTTATACGGCGTGGTCCCTTGAATTACTCTCTTTTAAAGTCAAATTTTAAATAACTGTTTTAGTTCTCACACCAGTCACATGACTGACCTGGAGTTTATTGTTTTAACCTAAACTCTGGGTGCCCCTATTTTCCACACGGGCAGCTAGTAGTTTTGGTTTTGCAGATTTATATTCATAGGGTCCTGATTTACAGCTGGAACGATGCTCGGAAAGCTCTGTATCCGTGTATTACTTTCAGTTGTGTTTTGTATTATTTTTCCGCTGCAATACTGTATTTAAATCTCTGATATTCTTTGTTGTATAATATTTGTTCATACTCTGTATATTCTTGTATCTGATGGAATTGTTGTAATAAGCAATGAAATGTTCTTCCGTCTGCGTTCATTTATGAATTGTTCTCAAAGTATCCGCTCTTTCCTTCACGGGAAAGTTACGGGTTCTTACACGGATCATGAGTCGCACAATTACTTGTTCTTAAAGAAAGATCTCAACCTAAGGCAGCAACTATGGATGGAATTCCTAGCGTCCTATGACTTTGAGATAACTTATACCCCGGGCAAGGGTAATGTAGTGGCGGACACGTTGAGTAGGCAGAGGATGACTTTGAGTCCTCTATTCGTAGAAAGGCGGAGCTTGGAGTTTATATCGACTTTCGATTTTAAGCCATCTATGTATTTCACATTGGGATTATTAGCATCACTGGAGGTGCTACCTACTCTCATGGAGCGTATTGGATCTATGCAGTGAAAGGACCCACAGATAGCAGACATCTTAGACAGGCTTGGTAGAGGAGAGACTTCTAATCACCTAGCTAGATATGTTGTGGGCGAGAAATGGTGGCTAAGACGAGATGGAAGGCTATGTGTCCCTAGAATTGGGGAATTGCTAAAGGCAGTGCTTAAGGAAGCTCATCATTCTCGGATGACTATCCTCCGAGTGGCGAAAAGATATATCGAGACATGAAGAGAGTTTTCTTTTGGATTGGTATGAAGAAGGACATAGCAGAATTTGTAGCCCAATGTTTGACTTGCCAGCGAGTAAAGGATGGACAAAAGAAACCTGGTTGATTGCTTCAGCCCTTGGATGTCCCACAATGGAAGTAGGAGAGCGTCTCTATGGATTTCATCGATGGGTTGCCTCGATCGAGGAAGGGCAATATGAGCATTTAGGTGATAGTGAATAGACTTACGAAGTGTGCTCACTTTATTCCTGTCAAGAGTAAAAGGACAATAGCTTGGCTAGCATCGATATATCTTCGAGGGATAGTCCGACTTCATAGGGTACCTTCCAGTATAGTAAACGACTGTGATCTCATCTTCACTAGTGAGTTTTCGAATAGCTTACAGGAGGCATTACGTACACAAATACGTTTGAGCATGGCATACCACCCTCAGATTGATGGACTGACTGAGAGGGTGAATAGAGTTCTTGAGGATCTTCTGAGACTGTGTATCCTAGATTTCGGAGGGACTTGGGAGGAGCATCTCCCATTAGTTAAGTTAGCCTATAGCAACAGTTATCAATCGAGCAAAGGCATAACACGCTTCGAAGCATTATATAACGACCTTGCAGATCGCCGATTTTTTTGGTCGGAGTCTGCAGATAGACTTCTACTTGGACCTAAGATGATTCGAGAGACTTCCGAGAAGATTGATCTTATCCGCCGAAGAATGAAAGAAGCTCAGGACAGACATAAGTCATATGCCGATAAAAGGAGGACCGATTTGGAATTTGAAATAGAAGATCTGGTCTTCATTAAAGTATCACCACTGAGGAATGTAGTTCACTTTGGCTCAGTAGGGAAGTTGGAGCCAAGATTCGTAGGGTCATTCACTATAGTGGAGAGGATATGTCAGATGGCCCATAGGATTAAACTACTGGACAGAATGGCAGGCATACGCGATGTGTTTCACGTTTCCCATTTGAGGAAATGTCTACATGATGCGGCAAAGATAGGGGAGCCGAGCACACTTGAAGACGTGGAAGTTGAGAAGGAAGCATCAGTGAGAAGAGTTACTACTCATATTCTTGGATCAGAAGTTAAGAAGCTATGCAACAAAGAAACCAGATTGGTGAAGGTACATTGGGGAGAAGATTGCGATGATGCGACGTGGGAACCCGAAGACAATATTCGCGCTTCTTACCCTTGTCATTTTGAGAGTACGTTCTTAATTTCTTTTCTAAGCTTTTAAATTTCTTATTTGCTTCTATCATTCAAGTATGTTTATCCTATCGTTCGTATTTTTGATCCTTAGGTAGAATCCAATTGTCTGAAACATGTGTTTGAGACATGTTATGATTGATGGTTACAAATGGATGCAATCGTTTGCTAGTGGTTTCCTATGGATGCATATAAGCACTTGCCTTTTCGGACTCACATGGTGGTGGAACCGGATGAGATGGCGGTCCCATCTCTGTCCAGGCAGCGTGGGGCTCGACCAGGATCTCATCCCCATGTCTTCACATTTTCTCTTTTATTTGGGATGTTTGGATTCCTCCGAAGGTTTCCTTATTTATGTTGAGAACCCTGCATAAGGGGTTACCTTGGATGAGAATCTTTAGAGAATTGGCATCCCAATCGTGTCTCGTTGTAGATGATGCGGAATAGGTGAGATGGAATCCACAACTCACCTATTTTTCCGTAGTTATTGTGCTACCACTGGTTGGAATTATTTCGAGAATCTTGTTGGACCTCGAAGTAATGCCACTTCCTCTTCTGATTTACCGAGACTCTGGTGGGTTGGCATCTCAGGTAAATCTCTTCGGTCGATCCTCTTTCGCCTTATACCTTGCCTTATCTGCTGGCATATATGGTGCGCGTGGAATAAGGAAATTTTTGACGAAATTCCAATGGATACTCCATCCAAAATTAGGAGGTTAAGGAAAGATGTATTCCTTTCTTTCTGTGGTAGGCCTTTTAGGGGTGTGCTTTGTACTCACTCTAGGAGGCTAGTGGTTTACTGTCCATTTCGGTAGTTTCGCCTGCTCCCACGGCGGGGATCGGTTGAAGCCACTCCTAGACTTAGTGAGCTCAGGTGGTTTCCTATTTTCTTCTATCGTTTTTCTTTCCCTTATCACCTACTCCCCTCCCCCCACACTGATCCTCCACTACCCAACCTTCTTATTTTATGTTGTTTGTTATTGCTGCAGGTCTAGGTTTTTCTCCCATCGGGCTGCTCCTGGTAGGTGGACTTCCATATGAGATTTCTAGAGCTTGCTGAAGTTGGATCTTTGAAAGACAGGCTGGAGCTATCCACTAGATTTTCTTCTTGCTTGGATGTGGTTGTTTTCTGATTTCGAGATTCGCTTTTGTTTCCTTCAGCGGGGGATTGCTCTATTCACAGTGTTGGTTCATTGGACTCATTAGAGCTTTGGTGTCTATGTAACACCCCGTAATTCTGCAACACTAAGATTCACAAATCAAGACAGAAGTAAATGTAAAAATCTGAATCAAGGGAAACGGGCTATGCCATTGCGTTCGTCTCGGAAAAATACGCGAAATAGAGTCCGAATTTTCGAAAATCGGAGTCCGTATGACCAAGATATGGCCCGTCAAAGTTTTCAGAAAATTCCAAGTTCAAAACAGTTTAAAACTAGAGCCAAATTCGAATTCAAACACACAGGGGGCAAGGCGGGAAAATTCCCGCCCAGGTCAAGTCGACAGGTGTGTCGACTGCACAGTCGACACCCCCCCATGTCGACTTCCCAGTCGACATGGGTGTCGACTTGGGTCCCGAATCCAGTTTTTTGCACCCAGTTCGTTCTTCTGTATCTAGACGCCCTTCTGACCAGATTCGTCCGCCTAACACTATATAAACAGCCCTGATCTTCTTCTCTATTCACAATTCTTTTCTACCATTATGCTGCAAAGATTCTTGGCAAACATGGCTTCTTCTCCTCCTCTTAATTAAATAATAAATAAAATAATATGTAAAGATAAATCAAGACAAGGAGGTGTTGCTCAAGACTTTCAAAAAGGGGTTCAAATCAAGCTAGGATTGCAAGTGAAGATTCAAACGACTGTAACAACTGTTTTTCTACGAATCATAGCAACGCCATCTTTCTATCCTAATATAATTTCAGTAAGTCAGTTATTTTTAGATTTGAACGTTTTTCTTTGTTCGTGACATGAAATTAAAGGAATAAAAGAATATGCCAAATCTCTCTCTCTCTCTATTCGAATCAGTGCCTATATTCTTGGACCTAATCAAGAACTGTTATGATTCAAGGACAAATAAGACAGTGACTATGAAACTATGGACCTTAGAACCATATGCCTCTTTGACTATGGACATTGCCTATGACTGTGAACGTTGCCTATGACTATGAACATTGCCTATGACTATGAACATTGCCTATGACTATGGACATTGCCTATGACTGTGACTGTGACTATGAGAATTATTTCCTTGACTAAGCTTATGCTTTTGATTTGGAAACATAAACTATTGTCTATGACATAACAAGGACATCTGTGATTAAACACCTGTGATTCATGACTAGGAAAGTGTTGCTTAGGTTTTGTGACTATGAAATTGGGTCTAAACCCGATTATCTATTCTGTCTATTCTTGGTTATCTTTGGTTTTAGACCTTGGGAATTTACCTATTAAGTTAGGTCTACCCATGTTCTTGAACCTACGTCTCTATTCTGTCTATTCTTGGTTTTCTTTGGTTTTAGACCTTGGGAATTTACCTATTAAGTTAGGTCTACCCATGTTCTTGAACCGACGTCGTTATTCAACCCTTTTTATGCCAGTTAGTATGTCTATCTTTCGCATATCATCTTTGGTTCATTCCCTATTTTCTACGAACCTAGCTTTATTTATAAATCTAGACTGAATCACGATTATACGAACGGTGGGAATGCGGTTTGGGCAAAATATGAAATTTACTAAAAACATAGTTTAACTTGGAAATTGGCATAAATTGGGAACACGCATTATGGCATGTTCATAAAAATGCAAGTTGGATAAATTTGACATGAACTATAGATTGTGTAACATGAATCTAGTATCGACGTGTAAATTTAGCATTTACATGAATAGTAAACTAGAGTAATAAGTCTAGTTTGATATGAATTAGAATTGTTGAATCGGAATTGGATTAGCTAATTTGGCACAGCAAGTATATAAGCATAAGTTTGAAATTGGCCATAATAGGGAGTAATTGGCAGGTTTAGCAAAATCATGGTTAATGACACTTGATTTGGTATAGTTTACATACCAAAAAGCATAAACATGGTTTAGAGGGAAAAATGGGCCATAGAAATGTATGTAGACAATTTACATTAAAAGAGCAATTGGAAAATAAGTAAATTAGGAATAATTTACTTATAGAATTTGTCCAAAATAAGAAAATGTTAACTTAGACAAATTAAAGGTTGTTAAACGACATCTCTTTTGATAACACACCAGAAAGTTCTAGGGTGACAGAGAGGATAGTGTCTAGGCTTGGGTTTGGAAAATACAAGTTTCCTGCTCTCCCTGGCTATCCCTAACTGATCCAACGGACGAAATGGTCACTTTCAAAACCTGATTTGAAAACTAATCAAAACCCTTTGAACTTAGAAAACACGAATATGCCTAACCCGAGGTTAGACTGAGTTGCGATGTAAACCTGCCCGGAACCAACCGGCACATCCAGTATTCGCAACAATATCTGTCTAATGTGAGTGGTCGCGGCTTTAATCTATTTAATTAAAGCTAGAACAAGAATGGTAGGGTTAAGTTAACTAAGACACTTAACCAATTCAACAAGATAACCAAACCGATGGGCGGGGTTAGGTTCATACAAACACTTAACACAGTTAAGCTAGAATGGGAAGGCTAAGTCCATAGAGACACTTAACCAGACTCAAGGTAACAAGACAAGATTTGTAGGGGTTAAGTAAAGTTAATACACTTAGCCAAATTAACATGTTAACTAGACTAGATGTTGGGGTAAAGTAAAATCTAATACACTTAGCCAATTTAATATGTTAGCTAGGCCAGACCGTAGGGGTTAAGTAAACTTGAACACTTAACCATCAGGTTGTGATAAAGGAATGGGGTTACGTCTAAAACATGAAGGGATAATACTTAACCATAAATAACATGTTAAAATAGACGGGCAAGGTTAAGTTAAAAGGGAACACTTAACCAATACAGGGTGAAGGGGTAGGGTTAAGTAATAAGAAATACTTAACCAATATAACTTGGTTTGTGGTAAGGTTAAGTCAACATGAATTATTGATAACACTTAACCAGTTTATCAGTATAAATGAAGAGGGTTAAGTTAGCTTGAATTGACTAATGACACTTAACCAACCCAAATTGACGGGAAAGAGAACTAAGTAGTAATTCTTAGTATAACACGGGAAGGAGCGAATGTCCGTCTGAGAAGGCTCCAACGAATTGGGCTACGAAGCCCGAGGCTTCGAGGGGACGTGAGGGTACTATTGGTATCCCTCTGTGAGACTGCAGATGATCCTCCTGGGCTCACAGAGGTTAAGGTCTGCGTAGAAGAGCCAGGGGTATGCCTTGGTTGCAATATATATGGCAACCTAAAGACTAGGATGGACCGGCGTGATTCGGCGAGAAAACGGTAGCCCTGTGATAGCAACTCGTCGTCTACCATCCATCTTGAGTCAGTCAAGATACGTGAAGCGGAAAGGTGGAGAACTCCAAAAGACCATAATTGCTATCTAGTTATGGGTGAGGATGGCCATAGGATAGTGGGGCACCGGGGGCCGGCGTATAGTTCTCATTTTACAAAGGGTGCCTTTCATTAGTTGAGGGAGGGGTCAAGTGGGACCATAGCCACTGGAATAAAAACAGACCTTAGCATCTGCATCGGCAGATATCTGAAAGCTCCCGACCGAGTTCTATATTCCTTGATTTGCCCTGACACAGGACTCAGGTCGCACATTACAGGACATGTGCGTCTAGACAAGCGATAACGATTCGCGATACAGGCGTGGGGAAGTATAGGAACATGTACCACTCTAGGTAGTGAGTCCTAGACTTGGGGGAATCATTCGACAGGTAGCATAATTCCTTGTGAACTAGGTGGCATAAATCCTGAATCCGAGAAGCGCTCAGCGGATAGCGTAAACTCTAGTTAAATCTAGAAAGCACTTGATAGAAAATCCTAGATTTGATCCAGGTAACAAATAATGAATGTATGCCGGAAGGCAATGGAAAATACAGGAATTGGGATCACGTTATCGTTACTAGTTGGGACACTAGTTAGGTGGTGCAGAGATATTGTATAACAAGGAAATAGCGAAGCGACGAAAGTATTAAAGCATATCCAGTTAGTCTTATCTTAGCATATCTTGTGATTACCTTGTCTAATCTTGTTGACCCTATCGTCATGGTGTAATCTTGTATTCAGTTAATTCATGTCGTTTTGTTTTTCCATGTTCACATGCTAGAAGTTACTGAACTTACTCAGGCTTTATGTCTGACTCTGTTTTTCTTTCGTCTTCTTTTCTTCTGTTTCCCCCCAGGTAGTAGAGGAGGGAATAGTATAGCTCAGATTAAGTTGGAATGTCACCCTTTCCCAGCTTGAAGATTTGTCGAAGTTTGCTTGGATTCTCTTTTCAGATGCTATGGCTGGCTCTTGCTAAATTTGGGGAATATAAATGTATTCTCATGCTTCTTTATTTTGTAAGACAGATGATACTCTGATATTGTAAAGAAATCATTGTACAAACTATTTATCAATAAAGCAAAGTTTTATTTTCCGCTGTTTAAATTTTTGTCTGTCTTGTAATTTATCTGCATCTTTTACCCTAAATGCTCCACAGAACTTAGTGCATTCCCTTTGTGAGTGACACTAACGGACGTGGGTTGTTACAGTCTACTTCAGCTTTGGCTAGTGATAGCTGATAGTCCGCTTGTTTTGGTTTCACTTATGTTTTGTTCTCTTTGTTTTTATGAGTGTATATGCTATTCGAGTTTGTATTAGCTTGTTTTGTGAGCCGTTGGAGAATGGCTAGATTCTCCATTTTATTATATATATTTTCTTCTTGCTTATTTTTTTCTAGGGATGGAAATGGTTGAATCATCATATGGATGTTGCATTTAGGTGAATGATTAGGCACACATATAGCGCTTATATGTTATACTTGGAATCTTTTTGCATACATATTGGATACATGGAACAGACATATATTGCATTAAGGAGGTCAATTGAATCAGTCGACCACCTGATTTTCGCATTAGTGTAGGGACATATACACTCAACACCTTTGCATATGTTCATACAAGCATTAGAAGTTCTTAAGGATAATGGATGCCCGTGGATGATAACATTCTTCTTAACTTGGAGATTTCAGGGATGAAATCCGTTAAGTAAGGGAGAAGTAACACCCCAAAATTTAATACACTATAACCATACTATAAAGACAATAAAATGAGTATTATATAATTAAATATTTAGATTTAAGAAAAACCAGCTTTACCGTTGCGTTCGTCTCGGAATTCTGGTTCGGACAGACCCCAAATTTGCATATATCGAATAATGTGTGAAGAAGTTATGAACTTTAGAAGTTTGTATATACACAAGGAAGTTATATATAAACATACTCAAAATATTGGAAACCAGAAAATAACGCAGAATTAACGTAGAAAAGGACGTTGGGGGACGACCAGACCTTTAGCTGGGTCGACCCATGCATAGGAGGGGTCGATGGGTCGGTGGGTCAACCGAGCAACATGCTGGGTGAATTCTTCCTGCTGCACCTGGACTATTTTGTTTGCTAGGTTCATTCACTCTCAGCGCTACGTGTATGATTTAAATTGAAAACCTAACATCTAACGGTTAATAATTGGCTCTGTTAATCTATAAAAAGGGGGCTCTCTCATTTTATCTACACATAATTATTCTTCACCTCACTGTGCCTCCATGACATATTCTAAATTAGTTAATAAAATAGGGAGAAGCTGCTAAAATTTAGATTAACAAAAAAGATTCAAGATTTGTAATCAACTTCCAACCTACAATCAACATACAACTCTGCATATAACCTTTTCTACAACGACATATATATTTATATAAAAAGAGAGATAATCTCTTCTTCACCAAGGCCCGCTTTGAGTTTCATGTTATTTTTAGATCTGATACCTAGATATATACATCATGACAGTAATCAAAAGTGGATCTAGAACATACAGTACCCATAAGTTATACCTGTTCTTATACCTGCTATTCATTTATGCCATTGTTATAGTAACATATGTTCTTTACTGTCAATGATTAATTAGTTATGCGTACTTATCTTCCTTTTCCCTACTTCTGCTGTTTTTATTTATTCCCAGTCTTTCTTATATGCCTATTTTATACAGTTTGGTTTAGTTCTACTCTTCTCCTTCTGTTTTTCCCTTTTATTTACACTAAGCCGAGGCCATTGTAAGCCCAGGCTATGTCCGATTTAAGATTGTGTATAGTTAAAATTGGGATAATAAGAAATGACATGAAAAAGGAATATATGGGCATATTATAAATTGAGGACTTTTTTTGACTATACTTTGGGAAAGGGATAATACGCATATACTTATACTTGCTGTGATTTGGGAATGTAATAAAAAGGGATAATATGCATAAACATGTACATGTTGTAATTTAGGAAATGTAATTGAAAGGAATAGTATGCATATGTATGAACATGTTAGATTTGACTTAATGCAGACATTAAGTAAATGACATGTTAAAATAATGTAAGTACCAGATGTAGGTTAGGGAAACTAAATTACTATAGTAATTATATACATCGGGGCGGTGTTGGTTTTGGGAAAGGGTTGTACACGCATAATAACATGCAATATAACAACCACGATTATTAAATGAAACTAAACCTACTTGGTTAAACTTGATTATTAATAAGCTAGGAGGTCCCTCGTTCTACTATTGTATCAGGTTTTGGGGACTCTTAAATCCTAGTTACTTGGGTGCACAAGCTTAGGGGGTTTGGATTGTGTCAATCTTGCTATGTGGAAACAATATAAGTCAGTATCCCTGTTAGTATTTTGTTAGAGGGTCTTGCACTAGGTAGGGGCCAAGACACGGTTTACTGAATTGGATAGTAAGAGGTTCAAATAAGGAAGTGGGTACAGGTGCGTTCCGGTTAAGTAATGAGCATGCATGGGTCAGATTAGGGAAACTAAGCCGTTGTAACACTAGTAAATAGGTCTGAATTACATAAGTTGCTGGGTTAGGGAGTGATACACCCTACTGTCGGGGATGACACAGGGTATTTACGTAGTAGGGAGCCGATCACATGGGTAGTAATTAGGGTAACATCTAATCCTATTATGTAATTAGGGTAACAGCTAATCCTGTTGTAATCCTGCTTTTTCTGTTAAGTAATTAGGTTGTCACCTAATCCTATTCCTGTTGTGTAATTAGGTTAAAGTCTAATCCTATTTACTAGTATTGGTACAGAAACCTACTTTTAGGTATATAAATAGAAGCTTTACTCGATCTCAGTTTATCCTGTTGTTTTGTTTATCTTGTTTACTTGTTGGCTTATATGATATTGTACTTTCTCGTCGAGTCTTGTTTATCTGTCTTGATATCTCTATTTTATGCAAATTTGAAAATCACTGGAACTCGCCAAGCTTTATGTCTGACCTTTTTGTTTTAGCTTCTTTCTCTTACTATTCCCCCCAGGTCCTCAGAGTGGTAGCACACCTCAGTGATTAGGACTTTCTCTTTCAACTTGGATCTGAACTTTTTCAAATGTACTGCTTTGATTTACTTTCAATTGGTTTGATGATGTAACCTGTTTTGAAAAATGCTTTACTTTAAATAAAAGTTGAATTTTCCGCTGCTTACTTCATATTTGTCTTGTGAATTTCTGTACTGTTTACCTATTGCGCTTCACGAAACTTAATGCATTATCCTATGAGTGATATTAACTGACGTGGGTTGTCACACAGACCGGATGGAGGTGTATTCAGTTATTGTCCTAAATAAATCGGTCCGTACACAGACCATACGAAATTTTTTCTCAAACAAATTTTGTTGTCCTAATTCGTGTCCTAAATAAAATCGGCCGGACACAGACATATGTTTTTCAGACATGGACACGAACGGACCCGCTCGAACATGGCTATTTATATCACATTTTATATATTTTATTAGATTTTGTCTCAACTATATAAAGGAATTCAGAAAAATTCAAACGAACACGGGCCGAACCTGATTTTTTTCTCGTACAATTATTTTTGTCCTAACTCATGTCATAAATGAGAATCGGACAGACTCAAACAGACGTATATCGGTCTCGGACACGAATGGACGTCAGACATTCATACAAACTTTATAGCCCTATTAGGTAACATACTATATACCTCTCAAATGGATACATCCAACCATATTTGACATGACCTCAAAGTCGTGCTTCAGACGGGATATGAATAGGTAAATGTTCCATTACATTAAAAAACCCGATGGAAATATTTTTTCTAATTTGCAGTGCAATATAGGAATATCTACTTCAAGTTTACATAAATATTTCACTTTTAAAGTAGTCACTGTTTCAAATCTCGCAAATATTGCCCGAGATCTCCTCCGAGATCTCGTTTTGGGCTCCTTCCAAAACGAAAGAGCAAATATCACTCTAAATCTCCGTTCGAATATATCGCCCGAGATATTGCAATATCGAACAATATATCGACCGAGACGAAATACTGGAATATCATCCGAGATCTTAGTTTTTTGGTTAAAATTTAAATTTGTGCCTGAACTAGAACTATAATTAAAAAACTCAAATCTAACCATATCAATCTTTTTTTATTTTACATTTTGCATGTTAAATGACTATATTGTATGTTCTTATATGTTTTACAATGCTTATGATTTTCATGTTCGTCTTTTTACATATATGTTAATATGAAATTATGTATTTTATGGTCTATTTATGCTGAATTTTTTAATGTTTTGGATCCTTTTACTGTTTCCTGTTTAACAATATTTCTATTTAAGCATATTACGATTTAGAGTATGAATGATCTTTCGCAAAATAAAGAATAATAAAGTTATTTTGCATTTTAAGTTTAAATTATAATATTTTTAATAGCATTCATAAAAATTATTTTGTTAAAATATCATTTTTAACATATTATGTACCCCGAGATTGTTCCGATATGAAGTTTCAGACACAAGATGAAAATACGAGATGAACTCCAGATTTAGACTCATCTCGTCCGAGATCTCCCCAGATACGAGACCGAGTCCATAAAATGCCCGAGACAAAACGCGACCGATATTCGAGATGTAAAACCTTGAAAGTAGTCGAAAAAAGCTCTTTGTAAAACATACTAAGCTCCATTACTATCTTCCAAAATTTCAGCAGCAGTAATTCTTTGAACAGAACAGGTAATAAACTTTTCATCATTGTGTGAAAGTCGTAGCTTTTCATTCCACTTAATCTATCGTTTTTAAAATCAACACTTCTACGAAGATTTGATGAAATCCCATCAAGAAATCTTAACCTTCGACCCATTTTAACATAACTTTAACTTGATTATTATCTAACTCGTACATGCCTTCGATTTTTTCTGTCATTTGGTTTTACGTGAAAATCAGGACGTTGTAAACTTCTTCTATATCGCGTTCCAAAATTTAAAATCATGCTTCGTCTTCCCTTTGAATCCAAAATTGTGTTAAAGATATTATCAAATACATTTTGTTCATTGTGCATCACATCAATATCATGATGAAGCAGAAGATGTTTCCAATACGACAACTCTCAAAATATACTATGTTTGCACCAATTATGAATTGTCGATTTTCCTACAATTTCCATTTGCACTCTAGTTTCATATATCTTTGGATAATCCCCAACAAGTTTTTTTTAAGAAAGAGAAACTAATATAACAAAAAGGACAATCTAGCATTCTCCAATGGCTCAGAAAAACGGTTTCAGGATAGCAGAAACTGTGCACACACAGAGTGAATAAAAATGCAAATACAAAAGGAAAGCCCAAAATAACAATAAGTTATGCCAAGAAATAGGAAAGTGCGTACCATAGACATAGAAGCCTCAATGAAAATGAAGCTTCACAACATAGGGCACTGTCCAGAGAAAACGGAAAAGTCGTCGATGGAAAGCTGTTGGCACAAGAGGGGCTAAATAGCAAAACGACCCTCAACTGACCGGAACTCCCGCTTCTCAAGCTCCCGCAAGATACGATGGGGAGCGAGTCCAAGGAAATACCGATCCGCTACCTGCTCTGTAGTAAACCGCTGCTTCAGTTGCTCCAGAATCCAATCACGAGAGCTCTAGAAAGCTCCAACCAAAGCAAATCCAGCACCTAAAAATAAAAATCTGCACAAGAAGCAGCTAACATAAGTCTGAGGGGGATGGGAGTGTAAAAGGAGAAAATAAACAACAGCAAAGAAAAAGAAAGGCCGAAAACCAATAATCAGCCAATACCTGCCCTTGGAGTCCCTGATACCGACAAAATGTCAAATATAACTGCTAACCTTCTAGAGCAGGTACCAATGATTCCACGGAAAGGCCTGCCCCGGAAGCAAGGAATACATCTTTCCTGACTTTTCGGGTAATGGAAGGAGGGTCCATCGCCACCTCATCAAAGACCGCCTTATTCTTGGCACACCAAATGTGCCAGCAGATAAGGCAAGAGATTAGCCGCAGGAGAATAGAACATAATGATTTACTGAAGCTACTGGATGACCAGCATCTCATTAAATCTTTCGTCGAGATGGCATTAACTCGGAAACCCGTAAGATTCCCAAAGTAATTCCAGACTGCCCTGGCACAAGAACCAGAAACTAACAAATGAAAGGAAGATTGGAAGCATCCAAAATTGCAGCACCTGCACCTGGACACCAAAGGGATGCCTAAGATGAAGAATCTCATTAATCGAAAGACCTTCATGTAAGGTTTTCCACATAAAAAGAGAAACCTTTAGCGGAATTCAAACATCCCATACAGAGTTGAAGTCGGCCAGACGAGGGGAAGGAGTCTTAATCGAATTCCACGCCACCTTAAGTGAGAAGGGGTTGCCGTCCCAATTGAGGCCTCCCCCATGGGCATCCGTTAAGTCTTTAACGGATTGCATCCTTTTCCACGTCTCAATGGCGTACGATGGAATATCGGTGAAATTAGCATTAACAAGGCTTTGATACTTGGCATGGAGGAACGTCACCCAAAGGTAGTTGTTCGAACCAAACCGCGCCCATAGCTTTCAAGCAAACGCCAACCAAACATCCTCAGGATTGCGGAGACCAAGGCCTCCCCCACTTTTCGGACGACAAACGGTGTTTCAAGAAATCCAGTGGTGACGCGAAGAGTTGTCCCTACTTCCCCAGAAGAAAGAAGAAACTAAAGACTGGTAGGAATGGAAGAAAGAAGCAGTGGGAGTCATAGCTGCAAAGATAGGGGATCCCAACGAATCCAGGGCTGATTTAATGAGGACCACTTTACCAGCCTGGGAAATAAGGGAAGGATACCACCGAATTATCTTGCCTCTGACTTTGTCAGTTAAGGTGTCTAATATGGCGTTGAGCTTCCTTCCTCGGTATAGAACAATACCTAGGTAAGACAGAGGCAGGGATGCCTTTGAAAAACCAGAAGTTGACTCGATCCAAGAGGATCTTGTCGCCACCAGATCTTTCGTGGGCACAAAACAACTTTTAGACGAGTTCATGAGTTGCCCCGAGAAACTCTCATACTGCCTAATAACAACAAGAAGGGACCAGACTAAACGACGATAGCCATTCGTGAAATTGATGATGTCGTTTGCGAAAGATATGGAATAGATAAGGGGGCAACCCGATGGGATGCCGAAACTACTAATCTGACCAGATATCATAAAGGAGTGTAGCCCTCGAACGAATGCCTCGACCGCAATAATGAAAAGGGAGGGGGACAAGGGGTCACTCGGACAAAGTCCTCTCCCCGATCTAAAATAGCCTGCAGCTGATTTGTTGATGCGAACAGAAAACCAGCAGTTGGAGATGAGCCTTCATAAAACATCGATTAGGGGTTGTGGAAACCCAAAAGCCCTTAGAACCTGGACGACGAAGAACCACGACATGCGATTGTAGGCATTAACCATGTCGAGCTTGACGACCACATTAGAGAAACAAACCTTCTTATCAATTTGAGAAATCAGCTCTTGGTCTAGAAGGACATTGTCAGTGATCAAACATCCTTTGACAAACCCAGCCTGTGAAGAAGATATAATACGCTCGACAAACGATGCTAGCCTGATGGTTAGAACCTTAGATAAAACTTTGTTTGAGAAATTACACAAATTGATCGGTCTGAAGTCCCCATAGTGGCTAGGGTGATCACACTTAGGGATAAGGACCAAGTTGGTCGAAGTCCACCCCTTAGGGAGATCAGCACCAGAAAAGAAGGACTGAATGGAAAGACAAAAATCCGATTGAATTATTGGCCATACAAACCTGTAAAATACATCGTTGAAACCATTTGGCCCACACACACTATCCTTGCTAAGAGAAAATACACAGGCACGTATTTCTTCCAAGGAAGGGGGAGCGACCAAGTCGGAGCTATCCAAAGGGAGGATCAGACGAGGGATGTAAGCCAACCTGGACGGATCAGTAGCAGGAGACAAATGGGTGCTAAGGAAGGACTGGAAATGGGAAAGAGTATCTTTGACATCTACTGGAGTTGAAGCCAATGTATGGTCAGGCCTACAGATCTGCTGAATGGACAAGTGGTTCTTCTTCTTATGAATAGTCGAGTGAGAGAACCTTGAGTTCGTATCTCCATCAATAACCCACTTGATCCTAGCTTTCTGGCGTAAGTGATCGTGTTCGATACGAAGTTCCGACGAGAAGGCAAGCTGGGGCAAGGCCCATGCCTCCTTGTTGGCCGCGATTGGATTCTCATCAATGGAAACTTCAGCTAGGATTAGAGATTCCTCATCCGCTCTTACCCGATCAAAGATATTCTTTAAGACGAGTAGATTCCACGCCTTAAGACAGGTCTTAATCCCTAACAAGTTCGTTTATGTCTTCGCTTTACCATATCATTGGTGGTTGTCTAGTTTCTACTTTATTAGCTACAAAAATTTCTTGTCTCCTATGAAGGGATGATTTATATGGAGAAAACATTGATGACAACCAAACCAAGAAATTTTCTTACCATGCGATAAAGAAAACTCTTGTGTTTCTTCCATAAAATATGGGTGTTAGACCCAAATGTGGTTCTAACACCCAAATTGATTAGAAACAAGATAAAATAAAGCAGAAATAAAAAAGAACACACAAGGTTTATAGTGGTTCGGCGAAGAAATGCCTACGTCCACTTAGTTTTCACTATATTCAGGAATTCAATTACAAATACAATGTAAGATTCGCTCACAACTCACTTTTGTTCACTCAGAAAGATAAAAACAAGAAATAAAAGATGGTTTGGATTTTCCGGGAGTGAAGGAATTCGGATGATGGAAGTACTTGGATTCTCAAAAGTGCTGAAAAAGATCCTTCTCTTTGTCTCTAGTTGGGGTATTTATAGGTGTGAATTTGCCTGAGATGCAATCCGGGTCGGAACACGTGTCATCCATCGCCCTCTCTTCGGGTTCGGATGGGCCATCAAGCAGACAACGCATCAATGAGATGGACGTTAGGGGTAGGAATTGGTCACATCCGGTCCGGTTCTCCAGGCGGCTTTATAGGAGATTTTTCTGGATCATGGGTACGGGTCGGAGACATGAAGGTTGGAGGGTTCGGATCGGAATACCCGACCCGAACCGGAGTAGCTTGGACGTCTCTTCTTCTCTGATCCTACTCCGCTCCGCTCCGAAGTCGCGGCAAGCAGACAGCTTTCCGATCCACCTGAGATTCATTGGCCTTCCGATCCGATCAGGTATGTTTTACCAATTTATCCAGTAAGAGATATCCGATCCGAACAGAGAACTTTACCCGATCCGAACCGATACGCTGCTATTAATCTGAACTGTGGAGCTTCCCTCCGATCCGAACCGAAGTCACATAACTTGAAATATTCTTCAACAGTTGGTTTCTTGACTTTGTGTTGCCTAGTTCACAAAGTAGGCTAACATTTTGCCCCCTCAAAGGATGCTTTCGTTGTACAAAGCATGCTTTGATGTCGTTTTAACCGCTAGCTCTTGAATTAGAACAGTCAGGAGGGGCGCACAGATTTATTCGGTTCGGGTGTTAGAAGAACGCACATTCTCTTCATTCCTGAGCAAATTTGGAAATCTTTTCTTGACATATAATGCTTCTTGCAGGCGTACTCTACCTTTGTTCTTCTTCTTTTGAATTCAATTCGAGTTAGATGCTAAACTAACGTGTAAAATCTGCTCGGTTCGGATGCCGATCCGAAACGCTTTCATGGGTTTGGCTTTTTGACGTTGGGCCTTCAGTGAGAGTTGCGCTTCTGGGCTTCCACTCCGGTCCGAGCGGGTGAGTTAAAAAAGGGAGACGAGGAGTCAACACTATTCTCTATATAAACACCTCGCCGCCTTCATTCCTTCCTTCTTCGTTTCCATCGCCGCTCCCAACCTTAACATTGAAAACGTCAGAAACTCGAAAATTCTCAAACTATTTCCTGTAGACTTCCCGAATCAGACATATAGGTAGCTTTTCTAATCTCAAATAATCCTGTTGTAACCGTTCTCGATTTCGATTAGTGTTGGGTTAGGATGTTTTGGCCATAAGCATCATTCGAACCCTCCGCCGTTGCTGCTGGACGCGCCATCGCTCCGGGACGTTGCGAAGTTGAAGAGAGCGCGCAGTTGTTCTTCATAGCGGCTTCGGTGATAAAATGGATTCATCTGTGAGTAGATGGGAAAGAAGAAAAGAGATAAAGAGTGGGATGACAAGCTGGAGTCGGCTCGGGTGGAAGACGAAGGAGCAGAAAGGAAAAGGAGGGAAAGGGGATCGGCTCGGGTTTCGTTCTTTGGAAAGATGGAAAGGAAAGAAAAAGTCGGTTCGGGTCGGAAAAGTAAATGGGATAAGGAGCTGAAGTAAACGGTTCGGTCAGGTGGTGCTGATTCGGATCGGATCGGGTCACCCGATCCGATCAGATCAGTTCTGTTTCCGAACCCACCGTTCCTATTGTCTTGAACTAGCCTTGCCTTACCGAAGCACCCGAACCGAATGTCTTCTGTATTGAGCCAATCATCACATGCATATCCGAACCGAACCGAACATATTGAACTTGACACATAAAGACCACCCAACTAACTCAACTAACACTTATTCTAGACGAATATGCCTCGCGGACAGTTAGGATAGTGCCTTGTGAACATAAATGAGAATCAAGGACAACTCGGACTATTACTTTCTCTTTAAAGCTTCGTCTTATATTGCTGTACTTTTATTTTGCACTTCCCGCATTTGTTGCACACACTTTAGTTCACACACATACACAAAAAAGGGGAACACGGGATAATTTACTCTAATCTACGCTATTGCTTCTTCAATAGTTCCATGACAATGAGGCCCAGACGCTCTTCTCGTTTAGCTGAGAGGAAAGAAGCTCCAGAAACTTCCCACAAAACCTCTCTCGAGGATATATCTTCTTCATCTGACCCAGAATGGGATAGCGAGGGTCCGGATTACGGAACTGGTCATCGGGAAAGCGATGAAGTATCTTCAGAAAATGAAGTTTCCCTAGGCTTTGAGGAGGAAGGAGGGATTGGTGACAATCGAGCACCTGATGAATTTGACTCAGCCATTATATTGGAATCACCTCCAGATTCCGTAGAATCAACAATTGACAATGACCGACTTGTGAGAATCTGCTTGAAGTATGGAATAATGAAGAGAGACACTCTAGTGCCTTCACGTTCTGATCGTCCACATAACCCTCCAGAAGGATATATGACGGTCACTCGTCTGATGTGCATGGTTGGCGCTATTCCTCCTTTCTCGCCTTTCATTGTCGACTTCTTAAGACAAATGCGGATTGCCCCCATGCAGCTACATCCCAATTCATACGCCTATCTGCATACCTTATTCATAGCATATCGTGAAGTTCTAGGCGTAGAGCTTACGTTTGACGACGTTCATTTCTTCTATAATTTCAAACATCGGACTAGGGAAACCCCTTCTTTCTGTTACTTTGAGTCGGTCCCAAAGAGGAAGATAATCTCTACGCCGTTTAGCAGCAAGGCTGGAGATTCCAGACTGGAGTGGTTCTATATAAAGCAACAGTCTGGATGTGCCAGAAGATGGACAAAATCAAGTAAAGCACTGATTTCCTGACCCTGGACTTTATGCACTTGAATCGTCACCCTGACCTGTTTTTCCTTTTTATTTGCAGTTGATAATCCCAAACAGGTATCGGACCAAGTGTTCTTTGATCGAATGCACCGTCTCCTCAATGGCGACCAAAAATTCCTTACTATTGACGAGGTTCTTAAAGATGAGTACCTTCATTCTCACGGGCTGCTATCCGTCTACCGTAGCATCGGTCATGGGACAGTCCCTTATGCATATATTCCTCCGGTGGAAACAGTGCCAGAAATAGGTGAAGGCTCGGGAATTCCTGCAGCTTCTCTTCAAACTTCACCCTCTCCCTCTTCCACTCAAGACGATGAGCTGGCTAATCTGGCCAAAAAACATCGTGAAGGGTATGTTGCCCCCGAGGAAACTACCTCGGTAGACAAATCAAAATCTCCCCAAGGGTCGCCACTTCACGCTTCCGAAGGGGATGTTCCTAGCGCCGACGAGCACATATTTCAGGGTTTGGGGGATCTCCCTTTACCCGAGACTATATACACTTCGGAAGATTTCAGAAAGGACCCTCTAGTCTTCACTTCTTCTGAGGAGACCACTCCTGCTAAGGCCAAAGAGCCTGCCCGCACCACTTTAGCTTCAGATTCGGGTTGGTTGGGGGGACACGTACACCACATAGGATGCACTTTGCACCGTAGCACTAGCACTCATCACACTTTTTTTTTTCATGGATCCGCTGATTCTAAACTTCGTTTAACTTATCGTGCAGGTACAATGACTCGATCCTCTTATGACATAAGAAAGCTTCGCCGCAGCATGTCTAATCCTCCCCAGGATGCCGAATATAACCGCCGGGATGACCGCGGCAGGGAGGAAAGGAGACCCTATGATCCTTATCGATCCCGATCCTCACACTCCCGCTCACCAGTCCGACCGGAACAGGAAAAATACAAAAGCTATCAAGGTCGCAGGGAGGAGGATAGACCACAATCTAGGGATTCCACTTCCTCCCATGAAAAGCGAAGCAGAGAGAAAACACCTCCAAAGGAAACTGGGTCTAGAAGTAAGCAAAAAGTCCCTGCTACTAAGCGACCTCGGACAGATAAGGGCTCTACAGAATCTTCTTCGGGAAGGGACGCTGAACTAACAATCCTAGCCCCTCCTCCATCAGATGCGGGAACCGCCGTAAGGCTGGCATACTTAAAGGAGCAGTTTCCCGAGCACTACTTCGAGACTCTGACCTTTCTACCTTCACTTGAACCTATTTCTTCTAATTGGGCAGAGGAGGCCAGAGCAAAGATTGATTTGGTGGAAAAACAATACACCGAAATGTTCAAGTATTCCCGCACTCTTTCCAGAATCATTCGCACACTACTGACAAATGCTGACTCAATGC
This sequence comes from Allium sativum, assembly GCA_030737875.1. Classification (NCBI taxonomy): domain Eukaryota; kingdom Viridiplantae; phylum Streptophyta; class Magnoliopsida; order Asparagales; family Amaryllidaceae; genus Allium; species Allium sativum. The sequence goes on from CM060913.1 coordinate 1,043,864,781, forward strand.
ACAAAACTGCAGAAGAAGATGCTAAAGCCCTAAAAACCTTAGGAAAAAATTTAGAAGATACTCAAGCTCAACTAGCTATCGCTCAAAAGAACGCTTCTAACTTCAAACAACAGTTTGAAGACATGCAAAAGCGCTATCATGATTTGCTAGAATCCCACACTCAGGAACGTTCCGAGTTAAAGAAGCAGGCTGACGAAGCCAAATCAGAGGCTACGAAGGCACGTCTTGCTTATGTTGAGCTTGAGCAGAAAAATGCCGAGTTAGCGAAAAGGAGCGCCGAGTTAGAAAAGAAAAACGCTGATTTGGCTTCAAAATTGTTAGAGGCGGAAAACAGGGCTGCTCTGGCTGAGGGCAACGTTGAATGCGCTATTAAATCTGCGGAGGAAACCCGCAAACAGCTATCAGAGGCGGAGGCCGATATTCAGGGCTTCAGTGAGCTAATGATCGAGTTCTTCGCGCACATCATTCGTCGTCGAAACATTTCCTGGATCGAGGACTATCCATCCACTTTGGTTCATGTGTGGAATCAAATCGTCGAGTGGGAAAAAGAAGAGCTTAAGGTCGATTCCCTCGATGAAGATAAGTTGATGGAGAAGTACTTGAGAGACGACGAGCCGGAGCGCCTAGCTGAAGGTCGCCGTCTAATTGCCGAGGCCATGGAAGAAGAGAGGCAGAAGTCTAAACAGAAAACCATTCCTGAAGCTGGCTCCTCTTCTTCTGCTCCTGTAACTCCTGAAGTGGAAGGGTATGATCCCGAAAACCCGGGAATTCCCCGAACAACCTTGCTATCTCCCATTCCTGAAATAACTCCAGAGGTAGTAGTCACCCCTGCTGAAAAGTCTTCAGAAGGTATTCCTATTTTTTCTCCTCAATTTGTCAAGGCTACTACTACCTTTGGCTACATGACTGAATGTTCGATGAGAAATCCTTTGATCTCGCCTGAGTTGATAACCGATGCTTCTCATTTTGTAGGCGTTGAATCCTCCGCGAAAGCAGATGTTGTTCAAGGAGATACCACTGGGACAAAGCCCGCTGATAGGGTCAAAGAAGGGGAAGACAAAGCTGCTTCCACGGACTTAGGGGAGAGGAGTGAATCAACTAAGGTGACTACTCCCCATGACGAGGAAATGATTGCAGCGTTAAGAGACGACGGAGGAGACGAGGGGCATGATGAGGAACCAGAAGTTACAATAACCGGGGAGTCAAAAAGCGCTGAGGACACTACCTTGGCTGCCATGAAGGCTGACCAAGACAGGCGTTTGCAATTAAAGGCTGAAGAATTAGACCCTGAGGTCCTCAAGCCCCTTGCAGTTGTGGATGCAGGTTCAAGGTTAGTTGTTAAGCTTTCCACTAGATCTATTACCGAAGAACTTGCTAAAAAATCTTCTCTCGATTCCAGTGCCCCGCCCTCCGGGAAAAAGTCTGCTGGCCCCAGTACTACGTCTTCAGGGAAAAAGAGACCAAAACGGATCTTGACTGAAGCCGAGAAGGAAGCAAAAAATGCAGAAAAAGCTGTCAAGAAATCAAAGGCTCATTCCAAGCCCAAATAGTGGGTTCTCCTGTGTCCTTTTAGCATCTTTGTAAATCAATAAGTGCTGCCACAACAGCAGCTCCCGCATTTTCTTTTTTAGTCATTTCCCTGTACAAATTTATTCATTAGTAAATAAAAATAATTCACTTTTTGCAATGTTTATCTGTTAGCAGCTCTGCACTTATGTAAAAATGCATATCTATAGTTATGAAACAAAGTTGTGGAGAGGGGAGATATGTGTATATATATGTGTCCCCAGTCAATCTCCATAAGTTATTCAGTGCTTAACCATGCAATCTGAATATTCCCGATTCTTTAACGGGATAGCATTTCCTGTATCACCAACTTCTGTTGTTTTTCCTGGCATTCCTTTTATACTCTCTCTCATTCTCTCGAGAGTTAGAGTTCGAGTTCAGCTATTTGTTCATTCCCCGGTCGTTCAACGGGAAAAGATTTCTTTCTCGGCGCTCGGTCAGAGACGCCTTTATACTCTCTTTCTCTCTGGAAAGTTAGAGTTCGGAGTTGAACCTCTTTCTCAGCGCTCAGTCGGAGACGCTTTTATACTCTCTCTCTTTCTCTGGAGAGTTAGAGTTCAAAATAGAATTTCTTTTTCAGCGCTCAGTCGGAGACGCTTTTATACTCTCTCTCTTTCTCTGGAGAGTTAGAGTTAGAATGTCGTTTTCCCATTCTTTCACGTCCTATCGCACAAATAATCATTGTGCTTCTTTTTATGTCCAGACTGTTTTCCACCTTCTTTAGGCTCTCAGTTGTCCTGTATTTTATAATCACAACAGAACAACTAATGAATGTAAATGCATAAAAGTAAATAACACATAATATTTTTATAGTGGTTCGGCTAAGTCATAGCCTACATCCACTTTATAGTTCTTTATTCATATCACCGGATTTTCCCGAGGCAAGTCGTGCCTTATTACAGAGTTTACAGGAAGAACAGCAAAAAGTATAGCATTTCTAATCCAAATATCGCATTAAGTGTTGGGCATTCCATGTTCGAGGGACTTCTTCGCCATCTACGGTCGTTAACTTGAATGTTCCCTTATCAAGTTTCCGTTGGATGACAAAGGGTCCTTCCCATTTTGGGCCGAGGTGAGGAAGAGATGGAAAAACTCTCTTTAGCACCAAATCTCCTGGTTCAAAAGTTCTGAGGCGAACTTTTTTGTCATAATAGTGCGCCATCTGACGCCGATGTCTTGCTGCACGCAAGTCTGCTTCATCTCTTTTCTCTTCGACTTCATCAAGAGACTCAAGTAAAAGTGCCCGATTCGTCATCGGGTCATAATATGTCACCCTGTGGGAAGGAACTTCCAGTTCAACTGGAATTACTGCTTCTGAACCAAAGGAGAGGGAGAAAGGGGTATGACCAGTAGCCGTTTTAAACGTTGTTCGATATGCCCACAAAGCTAGGGGCAATTCATCAACCCATTTTGCCTTTGCACGCTCTAATCGCTTTTTGAGGATGGATTTTATTACCTTGTTTATTGCCTCTACTTGCCCATTAGATTGTGGATAGGCAACTGCAGTATATCGTTTATCTATCTTATATTTCTGGCAAAAGTTTCTGAATTCAGTGCTATCAAATTGGGTCCCGTTGTCGGTAATAATTGTTCTTGGGATTCCGAATCGGCATATAATATTTCGGACCACAAAACTTATCACCTTTCTTGTGGTGATCTTAGTCAAGGGTTCAGCTTCCACCCACTTCGTGAAATAATCCACGGCCACTATGGCATACTTAGCTCCCCCTTTAGCAATTGGTAAAACCCCAATGATATCGATTCCCCATGTGGCAAATGGCCAAGGACTCACCATCGATTTAAGCTGGGTTGATGGTGCCCTGGGGATTTTGGCGAATCTCTGGCACTTATCGCAGCGTCGTGAATAATCAGCTGCATCTTTGTTGATCGTAGGCCAGAAGTATCCGTATCGCAATATTTTCTTCGCTAAAGTTTGACCTCCTGTATGATCTCCACACTCACCTTCGTGCACTTCTCTCAGTACACGCTTGATGTCGTCGTGTGCGATACATCGTAACAGGGGCATAGAAAATCCTTGTCTATAGAGAATATCGTCTTGTATAACATATCTGGTAGCTCTGCGCACTACAGCTCTCTTTTCACTCTTCTTTAATGGGAGTGTCCCATTCTTAAGAAAATTCTTGATTGGAGTCATCCATGATTCCTTCTCTGGTTCCGCTTCAAGAACGAATTCCATGTCCATTGACTCAAAGCTTGGCGACTCCAACGTTTCAATTGGAATTACCTCGGTCCCCTCTGGATTGTCAGAACTAGCTAATTTTGCTAGTCTATCCGCTTTCTGGTTTTCTTCTCTGGGAATATGTGTTATGTTGTACCGCTCTAGGCTACTTAATAGCTCTTTCACTTTCTTAAGGTAAGCGACAAGTCGAGGCCCTCGAGCCGCGAACTCCTCTCTCACCTGACAAACAACAATCTTAGAGTCACAAAATATATCCATTACTTTTACTCCAAGGTCTTTAGCGAGTTTCAGCCCGGCAATCAGGGCTTCATACTCAGAGTCGTTGTTTGTTGCCGAAAATTCTAATCGCAGAGCGTAATATAACGACCGTCCCTCCGGAGTGACTAAGACAATTCCAGCTCCGGATCTTCGGTCATTTTTAGCTCCATCTGTATATAATTCCCACGGATTCATCTTTAGCTCATCCTCGGATTTAACCACTCGGTCATTGATTATTTCTTCCTCTGGAATGGTGAATTCCGCAATAAAGTCTGCTAGAGCTTGCCCCCTGATTGACTTTCGTGGTTGAAAATTCAAATCAAACTGGCTTAGTTCTATGTTCCATTTAATCAACCTTCCCGACGCTTCGGGTCTCTGCAACACTTGTCTTAACGGCTGATCGGTGTATATGGTTATTGGATGGGCTTGGAAGTAGTGACGAAGCTTTCGGGATGCAATCAGGAGGCTATAAGCAAGCTTCTCGATCTTTGGGTAGTTGCGCTCTGCCGCTGCTAATTTCTTACTCACATAGTATACTGGCCTTTGTACTTTGTCCTCCTCTCGAACCAGAACTGTGCTGACAGCGTGAGCCGAGACTGCTAGATAAACAAATAGTTCTTCATGGTCTACGGGCTTTGATAAGATTGGCGGTTTTTCTAACAGTTCTAACAGATTTTGAAAAGCCTCGACACAATCGGGAGTCCACTGGAAGTTCTTCTTTCCCCTTTTTATCAAATCAAAGAATGGAACACATTTATCGGTGGCTTTGGAGATGAATCTACTTAGCGCCGCTACCTTTCCTGCCAGACTTTGGACGTCTTTAATTTTCCTTGGTTCTTCGATATTTCTAATCGCCGCTATCTGGCTAGGGTTGATCTCAATTCCTCGGGAACTCACAATGAAGCCAAGGAACTTTCCCGACGCCACTCCAAATGAACATTTTAAAGGATTCAATTTCATACGGTATTTTCGCAAGATACCAAACATTTCTGCTAAGTCTTGCGTATGACTGGAGGACTGCTTTGATTTAACCAGCATATCATCCACATAAACTTCCATGGTTTTTCCTATCTGATCGTAAAACATTCTATTTACCAACCGCTGATAAGTAGCTCCAGCGTTTTTTAATCCGAATGGCATTACAACATAACAATATAGTCCCAGATTCGTAATGAAACTTGTATGCTCTTGGTCTGGTACATGCATAGGAATTTGATTGTATCCAGAATATGCATCCATGAAAGAGAGAAGTTCATGACCTGCTGTCGAGTCTACAAGCTGGTCGATCCTGGGAAGTGGGAAACTATCTTTTGGGCAAGCCTTATTTAAATCTGAAAAGTCAATACAAGTTCGCCACTTTCCGTTTGGCTTCTTTACCAGAACGGGATTCGATATCCAGTCGGGATAGGTCGAATCTCGAATAAATCCATTTTGCTTCAACTTCTCTACTTCCTCTTTGAGGGCAGCCGACCTCTCTGGGCCCAGCATGCGTCTCTTTTGCTTTACAGGTGGATGCTTCGGACTTACATTCAATTTGTGACTGATAACGGAAGGCGATATCCCACACATGTCAGCATGGGTCCAGGCGAACACATCTAAGTTCGCTTTTAAGAAGTTCGTCAGCTCTTCAGCACGACGTGGATCCAATTGGGAACCAATCTTCAAAACTTTCGTCGGATCAGCTTTATCAACAGGTATTTCCACTGTTGCTTCATTAGGAGTTGCATTCCTAGCCTCTGGTTCCTCATCTTTTCTAGGATCCAGGTCTTCAGGTGTTCCTTTTCGCAACTCCCTTGGGTTCAACCTCTCTAATTGCTATGCTGAGTCCCCCTTTGAGGGAGATGAGGCCTCCTTATTCTCAGCACTAACTCCTTTCATCAACATCTTCAGTTCGGCCACATAGCAGGCCCGTCCAGAAACCTGATCCCCTCTTATTACTCCAGTCCCGGCTTCGGTTGGGAACTTTAGTAACAAGCACCAAGGGGCGATACAAATTCTAAACTCAGCGAGGGCAGGCCTCCCTAAAAATGCGTTATATGGCGAATCTACGTCCAATACTACAAACTGGAGCATTCGCACTCTTCTACGTTCTCCTTGCCCTAGGGTCACAGGCAACTCTATATATCCCATAGGAGCTGTCGTCGCTCCGTTGAAACCTCTAATCCATCCTTCACAAGGTTTCAGATCTTCAGGCTCAAGCTTCATCTGATCAAATGACTTCTTGAACAAAATATTAACGGAACTTCCGTTGTCTACTAATACCTTATGGACCAACGCTGGCCCAATAGCGGTAGTAATAACCAACGGATCATTGGTGGGAGATTGTATTCCCGTGTTGTCTCGGCTGCGAAACACCACGTCATCGAACATGGTTTTTTGTTGTTTGATGGGGGTGGTATCTTCCAACTCGTCACCTTCATTCACATCTAGATGTTTGGCGGCATTCACATATTGGTCCATTGACCTAAAGCTTCGAATTGCCGGGTGAGGTCCGCCTACTATGGAGTTGATGACGATCCCTTTACCTTTCTGCTGCGCGGTAGGCTTAGGAGCAGGTAGGATTTGCTTTGGAGCCTGCTCTCCTTGCCCCCTATCCCTCGGGGCAACCTTGTACTCATCCAACTTTCCCTCACGCAGCAGCTTTTCAATTACATCCCTCAAATGTCGACACTCATTGGTCGAATGTCCATGCGTTCCGTGAAACAAGCAAAATTTCCCTGTCGCCATTTCTTTTTCGGTCGAATCACGAGGTGGCGGTCTTTTGTATTGCAACACGTTATACGTGTCCAGGTAAATATTTTCCAACGTGTCATTCAGTGGTGTGTAGTTCTCGTAGTTCTGGAATCGGGGCCTTTTGTTTGGGTCGCTTCCCCTATTTCTGTTTCTCCTGTTACCGTTCGAATTACGGTTGTTGTTGTTTCCCCCGCTTCCAGTATTGCTGTTTCCACCCTTGTTTCCCACATTTACTTCAACCTTGCCAGAGCTTTCCCCAGACTGCTTCACTGCAATATTACTCTGCACATTCTCCTTTGAAGCTGTCTCAGACTTTCTTTTCCGGTTTGCCCGGGCCTCCTCTCGTCTTAGATAAATATCGGCTTTTTCGTAGAATATCGCCCTTGTGGGGGGTGTCTTCCCAGAAAGGTAGTCTCCAAACTCAGATTCGGGATCGACTCCTTCCTTCAATGCCATCAGAATTGTGGGCTCATGCGGGTCACTGACCTCAGTTACAGCTTGGTTAAAACGATCTAAATATGCCCTTAAAGATTCTCCTGGTGCCTGTTTGATCCTTGACAATTCAATAACGCTCTTGGACTTTCGAGCATGTAGTCGGAACTGGTTCATGAAACGCTCGCTTAGTTCTTTGTAATTAGAAATTGAACGAGGAGGAAGTCGGGTAAACCAAAATAAAGCCACATCTTCTAGGTAGATTGGGAACGCTTTGCATTTTACTTCATCGGGGGCAGCAGCGGCATTCATAAGCCACGAATACCGCATCAAGTGCTGTCCTGGGTCAGTCCTTCCGTTATATTTATCCATCTGTGGCAAATTAAAGCGTCGGGGGAACTGGAAGTCTAGGATGTTGTCAGTGAACGGAGTATGGCTTCGCTCTATGCCGTAGTCTTCATTTGTATAATTCCGGCTCTCGGACATAATTCGACGAACCATCGCCTGCACATCGGCACTAGTTAGGGGCTGCTCAGGTTCCCTGGCCCTAGTGTCCGAGTTCCTCCGGGGCTCTTGCTCAGGAGACACCCTTCTTCTTCGAGCTGCCTCTGCTCGATTCCTTTCCCCGCGTTCCCGGTCGATCTCGGGAAGAGGGGATTGGAGTCTTTGCCCCCGAGATGGGCTATCGTTTCTTAATGCTCGTGCGATATCCTCGCGAGATCCCAAAGATCCAAACGTTAGCTGCTCCACGTTCTGAGGTCGTTCGAGTGGCCTTCGCTCACGGGGCCTCTCTTCCTCAGAAGATGAAGATTGATCTACTGGGGTATGACGAACTGGCGACGGAGTTCTTTGCCGGCGGAGCTCACTGATTTCCCGACTCATGAGCCTCATATTTTCCTGCATCATGAGGTTGGTACGCTCATGAATTCTCATAGCTTCCCTCGTGCTCTCAAGCATATTGAGCAAGCGCGAGAAATCTCCTTGAGTGATGGGAGCAGATGGATTGGCCTGGTCTCCAACCCTGGCAGCTGGAATTGGAGCATTCGCGGGGACTCGAGTAGATGTTCCAGCTTCACCAAGCATCGGGTCGGATCGGAGGTAGGAAGTCGGGTCGGATCGGAGCTGGGGTCCCTGGTCGGATCGGTGTGCAGCGAGCAAGTCGGGTCGGTTCAGACTGGGGGAGTGCACTGCTTCAAAGTCTCCTACCCGGTTCGGATCGGAGCTTTCCCCTTGCTGTCGGTTCGGATTTCCTGCATTGACTCTCCCTGCTGCTGAACTCTGCCCCCTAGACCTTGTTACAACAGCATGTTGCTGATCTTCATCAGCTCCATTTCCTTGAACAGACTGGACTTCCTTGCCTTTTCCTCGGGCCATGAGTCTTTGACAATTACTTCAACGAATGTAAGAAAGTGGAGACACTTATGGATTCACTTCTTCGAACTCAACGGTCCAAAAAGTAGAAAGAGATCCCGGAAAATAAAGAATTTAGATGAGGATTCTCAGTGAAAGCACCAAAATGTTAGACCCAAATGTGGTTCTAACACCCAAATTGATTAGAAACAAGATAAAATAAAGCAGAAATAAAAAAGAACACACAAGGTTTATAGTGGTTCGGCGAAGAAATGCCTACGTCCACTTAGTTTTCACTATATTCAGGAATTCAATTACAAATACAATGTAAGATTCGCTCACAACTCACTTTTGTTCACTCAGAAAGATAAAAACAAGAAATAAAAGATGGTTTGGATTTTCCGGGAGTGAAGGAATTCGGATGATGGAAGTACTTGGATTCTCAAAAGTGCTGAAAAAGATCCTTCTCTTTGTCTCTAGTTGGGGTATTTATAGGTGTGAATTTGCCTGAGATGCAATCCGGGTCGGAACACGTGTCATCCATCGCCCTCTCTTCGGGTTCGGATGGGCCATCAAGCAGACAACGCATCAATGAGATGGACGTTAGGGGTAGGAATTGGTCACATCCGGTCCGGTTCTCCAGGCGGCTTTATAGGAGATTTTTCTGGATCATGGGTACGGGTCGGAGACATGAAGGTTGGAGGGTTCGGATCGGAATACCCGACCCGAACCGGAGTAGCTTGGACGTCTCTTCTTCTCTGATCCTACTCCGCTCCGCTCCGAAGTCGCGGCAAGCAGACAGCTTTCCGATCCACCTGAGATTCATTGGCCTTCCGATCCGATCAGGTATGTTTTACCAATTTATCCAGTAAGAGATATCCGATCCGAACAGAGAACTTTACCCGATCCGAACCGATACGCTGCTATTAATCTGAACTGTGGAGCTTCCCTCCGATCCGAACCGAAGTCACATAACTTGAAATATTCTTCAACAGTTGGTTTCTTGACTTTGTGTTGCCTAGTTCACAAAGTAGGCTAACAATGGGCATGCTAGATGACCGAAAGTACTCCATCCTGAAAGCATTGCATAGTCAAGAAAATCACCTATACTCTACAATAAAGAAGCAAACATAAAAAACTTCTTTGAAACATCGTATGTTTCTACTCCTTCGTTCAATAGTGTTTTTAATTCCTCAATCAACGGTTGTAAATAAACATCAATTCCTTTTGTCGGAGATCATCGAGACCAGGAGCGACAACCATAAGAAACATATATTTCGTTTTCATTCACATCCATGGCGGTAAATTATACGGTGTGATGATAATGGGACATGATGCATATTTAGAACCAAATAGAGAAAATCATGAAAAACCATCCATACATAATCCTAGTCTAACATTATGACACTCCGCAGCAAAATTGAGATAATTTTTATCGAAATTCTTCCATGCTTCTCCATTGGTCGGATGTGTCAACATACCCTCTTTCTTCATTCTCACACTATGTCATCTCATACAAGATGTAGTTACAGATGATGCATGCAAACTTTGAAGCCTTGGAGTAATGGGTAGGTAATGCATATGCTAGCTTGTATGGAACTTCCTTTCCCTTCTTTTTTCTTGGTTTATATCTTTCTTGATCACATATTTTACAATTTCTAAGGTTTACGTCTTCTTTCGAAAACAACAACAACCATTTAAACACATATCTATTTTTTGATAAGGTAAACCAATAGCCGACATAAGTTTTTTTTAACTTACATTGATTTTCATACATTAAATTATCGGATGGCATATGTCTTTTTGCAGCTTATGCAATAGCCATAAACCTAGCTTTAGTGATGTTGTATTTTGACTTCGTCGTAATGTATTTTGTGATTATTGAAAGCTGAGTGCCGCTTTTACAACCATCCCAAATAGGTTTCTATGCAACATCCAGTAAATCATAATTTTTGCTTCAATATTTGGTTCTTCAACATTTCCATCATCGCCGTCAACTTCAACCATAGAAAACATTGATTGTCCTGCATTTTAAACCATGTTTCTTATATGGTTCGTTGTAGCATTTTCATTAATAGCACTTCATGATTAAGACTCTATAGAAGTATTTGCTACAACTTCTCCATGACGATCCCAAACATAATACTCAGGCACGAAACCGTTTTTGCACAAATGAACTTTCACAATATCGGGTAACATATACTTTAAATGTCTACACTTACTACACAAACAATGAACTTCTGGATCGTTTTTGCTTCATAATTAAAGATAATTCAACAAATATGTTTATACCAATATAAAAATCTTCTTTTATAAAGCATCTCAGTCCTTTTCTTTGATACATCAATCTCCTTCGATCAACAAAATAATTAATCGTTCTTCCGATTTGAGAAAATGAGTCACAAGTTCAAAAGTAAATATTTATTTTCAAGAATACAAATTCGAAAAAGCATATTTTTCATGGTTGCATTATACATTTGTAATATTTGAATTTAAAGAACTATTTCACAAATTCAAAAATATTTTTAAATGTGGCACATTTTATTTTTAATGTATCGATATAAAAAGTTATGCAAAAAACCGTCTTTCTTCCGTGGTCAGCCATATTATTTCCCATTACAAACACAGTAATTATTTACATTTCATATATTATTTCATTTCGAATTATTCAACAAAATTTCGATAATGTTTTCCTTTTGTTTCCTCCATTGTACACAAATGTGTGTATGCATGAAACAAAATAGGAAAATTGCGATGAAATTACGTGAACCATTTGAATGAAGTAATATGCAAAATATAATTGCTAACTATGTTTATTACTTGTCGAAATACAAGGAAAAATCCAATGAGCATTGTACCAGATGAATATAAATGGTCATTTTGTGACCAAAACGACTATTTATATAACGCTCATGTACAACACCTGTCAGACAGGGCCAAAAACTCTCTAAGAGACATAACTCAAGATGTTATTTTATTTAGAAATATATATTTTAATTTATCATGTTTTTTAACATATTTCATCGACTTAAGGCTACTTTAGTATTGTTGTCATTTTCCAACAAACTCAACTCCTTTTACACTTATATATTCATCTTTGTTGCATGAAGTCAAGATGAGCACAATGTAATATTCAAACTGGTGCATTTTATTTTATTTTATTTTCAATTAAAACAATACAATGGTAGCGTGAACACATATATACAATAGTTTACATATACAAAATAACCAGAAATTGTACACATATTTTTCAATTTGACAATATCATATGATATATGCACATAAGGGGATGTTATAAACCACTACAACACTATTAGAACCAATTGCAATCAATGAATAACCCTAATTTAACAATTTATGCATATGTAAGTTTTGGGTAAAAACTTGATTTTTATTAAAAATAAGAGGTTATGCCTGAAATTGATCGCTCTAGACTTAGATATTGAAGCTAGGGAGGTTCTAAGATGAAAAAATTGGCATTTGGATGTTAAAAATTCGAATTTTGTTGTTTAGGGTAATTAGGTTCGTGTGGTGAGAAGGAAGAAAATGGGGAAGAAGAACTCTCAGCCAACTGTATAATTCGCAATTTTTCGACGGTTTCCGACGCTTGTCGAGGCCAGTCGAAAGCCATCGAAAATTAGTCGTCGGTCCCCCACCGGAATTCAAGCATTTTCTAGTAGTGCTTCAACTCACACTTTATTTAAATATAAATGTGTGGCTATAAAAAAGGTAACAAAAATTGATGTCATGTAACCCCCTCACACACACACACACACACACACACATATATATATATATATATATGTATGTATGTATATGTATGTGTATATGTATCTATGTGTATACATGTGACATTTATTAAATATTGCACCGTGGAGATTACGAGTCATAATTCTTCAAAGACTGTTCTCAAACTAAAGCATCTGGCAAGTGGACAAAGAATCCGTTGAAGATGGAAAGTGGGAACGTGAACAGACACCTACTACTGTCTCTCAAGGTAGTCAAGAAGCAATAAGAAAAAGGAAAGTAAAGTAAAGTTATATTTTATAAAATTTGAAACATAGTAGCTAGATCTATATAGGTTAAGAGTGTGCTTGATCCATGTGAGGATGAAGATAACGGACCTGAAAATTAAATGAGCACCCAAGCTTGTTCAGGACAAGTGGACGAGTCTTCTTCTAACAATGAGGCAAAGTTACTTTGTTATATTTTACGCTTATTGGATAGGAAATTGGGATTTATTTTTTAATACTGCTACAAATTAGAATTATAGATTTAAGATATAATCTTTTAATTACAAATCTAATATATTAAGCTAGTTGAATAAGAATTTACTGCAATATACTTTAGTTCTAATCAAATACACTTGCTGTTTGTTAAATGCAATATATTAAGCAATCATTAAAGCACTTGCTATTTGCTCAGACATTTAAGCAGTATTCTCCGTATCAAGGTAGTCAATTATATTAGAAGTTGGAACAGTGGAGCCGGCTGAAGAAGTAGTAGGTTTCTCAATTCCTTTAAAATTAACAGTTGGAACAGTGGAGCAGTATTCTCCGTATCAAGGTAGTCAAATGATCTGCTACTCTAAGGGTGTGTCTTTTGGTCCAAAACAGACCAATTGACAAACAGACACGTCCGTTTGTTTACGGCCCATTTTGGACCTGTAGCCCAATAGCTGGAAATGGAGTCGTTGGGCTCGGACGCGCCCAAGCCCAACGACTCTATTTCCAGCCGTTGGGCTCAAACCACTCTCTCCATCCTATTCCCCTATAAATCAACTCATTCTTCCACTCCTCCTTCTACCACATATCCATCTTCTGTCTCTCTAAACACTCTCCGATCTCCACTCGAAAATGGCTAACCGACAACAAAAACACTATTGGAGCGGTGAATCGACCCGACTCTTGTTGAAAGGCGGTGTTGCTGCATATGGTAAATGTGGTAGTAACAAGAAAGGGGTTACCAAAGCTATAGCGGAAAGATTTAATGCTGTAGCGGTCGAAATCAACGTATCAAGAACAGATGGAATTTTAGAATTGATCGACGAAAACAAATTCGGCACAAACATGATAGTCTTCGAAGGGAATGGGTTAAATCGGAAAGCTTGAACAACAAAACTAGAGCTGGTTGAGATCCTCATCGTCAGACTGTTTCGGGCTTGAACGAATGGTGGGATGATCATTTAAAGGTATATTTGGCAAACTTTTGTTTTGTTTTTTAATAAACCCGTTTGTAATTACTGTTTTATAATAGGAATTTGGGCCATGTATTCTGAAATTTAGAAAGTCACCGCTTGAGCATTTGGAGCAACAACAACAACTGTTTCAAGGAACACATGCAATTGAACAAACGGTGTATACGCTAGCATATACGCCTGCTGTTACTCAAGAAGAGAAAGCACAACAATTTACCCCCTCCGTGTCGGGAATTACGCAAATCCATGGACATTTGATGGATTCCACAGTCATCTCAATGAAAAAGAAGAACAAGGGAAAAATACTATTCCAAATTTGAATTCACCAACAAATAATTCTTGGGTTCCTGAACCGCCCGCTCAACCGAACATTCATGGAACTCCCATGCAGAGAACTAGACATGTTGGTTCATCTTCTGGTAAAAAGGGGTGTTTCAGAAAATGTCGTGGTGACATCGACAATAAGATGGCTGATATCGTCAATTACATCCATGCTCAAAAAGTGCAAAAGTCTACATCTACAGAAAGTCTGAATCCAAACAATCCGACAACAAACGGTGTACGGTCAACAGGGAATTCTTTAAGTCACGCTGATATGATAGCATACATTAAACGTTTGAGTGAAGGAGCGGATTTTAATTTCAGTGAAGCTTTACACATAGTTACAGATCCCAACAAGGAAAATATATTCAACCTCTTAAACGATGATGATGCAATACCTTGGATGGCGCTTGAAACAAAGCTCGATCAACTTTCTGCTGACTACAAGTACTATTTGATCAAGCACGGACCAAGCAACGTATATGATTTCTACTATTATTTCTGTTTTTGTTGTACTTCAGCATATTTATGTTCTGTTTGGTTTACTGTATTATTTTGTTGTAATGATAATGTTATGTTTTAAACATAAATCAATTAAAATTTAACAAGCAAAAATAAAAATGGTCTGCTTAAATGCTCCGCTTAAAGCACCAAATGCATTCTCTGCTAACTTCAATTCTCTGCTATAATACTCCGCTCAAATTCTCCGCTTCTGCTTGGGCCAAACACACCCTAAGTATTTGTAAATTCAGACATATTATTTTCAATATTTTTATAGATTGAACTACTTTAGGCATCCATATTTTTTAAGTTGCAACTGTACCACGATGATCATATAGAAGACGTAAGGCACAAATCTTCTTTTTGTATTCACACTGCAATTGTACAAACTAAAATTGGTTATCATATCAGACTATTTTAACAATTTCTTGGTACTTTAAATTTGCATCAACTTCCACCTGAACATGGGTTTAATCTCGATTCATTCTTCGTAGTATAGACCATGTATAGGGTTTTCCAAATCTAATATATTTTTTATTCAAATGTTTCTGATGTTGTTGTAGGATGTTTCTGATGTTGTTGCAGGCAACAGCGAATCCAGGACAGCATTTCAGTGGGGTCCTTATGTAAAATAGAGTAAATTTAACTTAGCAAACTTTTTAGGGTGTCCTTATTTCAATATGAATTAAAAAAATCAGTGGGGTCCTGTCCCCCCACTGGATACATACTGGATCCGCCACTGGTTGTAGGTGGAGTTTGTTTTAGCCTATGCAGTTAAAACCCCGCTAAAGCCCCGCAATATCCATGCTATAGCCCATAGCACTCTTCAACTGCTACACTATTTTAATTTAGTGTTGATGAACCAAAGATCTGCTTTTATCCCTGCTCTTTTCCGCTACATCCGCTAAATCAAGGCTTTTTAGCGTCCGCGTTAGCAATATCTATATACAAAGCTTGATTTGACTGGTTTTCTTTTAAAAAAATTCAGTAAAGTTAGCATAAAGGGCTAAATTTAAGACATAAGTGTCTAATATATGGTAACAATTAGTTACACTAACCAGATTTAGGATGCATAACTATGATATTCCATGATTTTGTTATATAAGATTAATTAATATTAGTTTCTTGTACACAGAATGGGAGAGTGGTGATTAATTAATTTTAATTAATATGGTTTTACATCAAATGAGCCATTTTACATCTCCACTATATCCCCGCTATTTCCCCGCTTTATCCCCGCTGCACCTTTTTGCACCTCCGCCGCTATAGAACTGCTAAGCGCTTTAACGACACAGGTTTCAACTAAATGTTGCAGTTGAAAAAAAGAAAAAGAAAATTTGTCCTCTCTATCTATTAGGAGTAGACGTCCAAGTTTTTTTTGGGTTAGTCTTCATATATGGGTCTTTTATGATAAATTATTGCATCAATATCTAAATTATTTGTATAATTATAAATGCAGACACAATATCAAGTAAGAAAATATGAATTGAAAAATCAAGGCGTAGAAACTTCATATGAAGTCAAGGAACAAACATTTGATATGTTAACTAGTGTTATTGCTAAAAGGAGGATCGTGGACCCAGTTATGACAATTCCTTGGAAATTGAGCCAACATGTGATTTTGTGAGTTCATATCTTTTTTTGCTTTACATTTCTACTGTAAGCAATAGATTTTATTTCTAAACAGAATCCGATTTTCGTCTTCGTTTTTTGTCATATTTCCTACACCAGAAAATGACATACATTGGCTTTTAAAGTGAAACAAAACAATCAATTCACTTTACAAATATTATCAACCAACTATTTTGTGTTGTTACTCAATTTTTAAGTAACGATAACGGATACCATCTCAGCCAATCTACAACAATTAATAAATTATTATAACATCTTTAGCAAAATGATAATTGTCGTAACAACAATTTATAATCACAATACTGTTGAGAATCGATACAGTCTTCTCCAATCATAAAACACTCATTATTATTTTTACACAAATCCTGCTTATTTTTTTCACATTTGCATATAATACTATGACTTTTGACTAGCCAAAATTTATTCCTTCGACACTGCAACATGTCTTCACTATGAAAAAAACTCTAACAAAACTATACAAAATCAATGGGGACTTTGAATTTTTTCATGTTAAACAAATAGGTTTATCAAATTAGCAAATTGGGGATTTTGAGTTAGCGACCGAAATCATGAAAAATCATTGAGAAGATCAGAAATTATGTAACCTGAGTCTAGAATATTGTACGTTTAGAAAGAGTGGAAGACACAAATGACTATGTGAATGAATCGATGATGTAGCTAGAGCAGCTCGTCTAGGGTTTGGGTATTCGATTTCGCCTTGAAGTTTGGTCATGTAATAGAGCAGCAGTGAAGAAAAAGAAAGAACGCACTTTTAATATTTTTTTGCGACTCAATATTTTGGCCCTCTAGTAGGGAGGGTTTCCCCATTCCTTAGTGGGTCTTGACTAATGGCCAAGCTTCTCTCTACTGCAATTGGTTTCAATCCCTTTCCTCTTTTTATTCAACGAACAAAAAAATAGTTATATATCCTTGATCGAAGTAGTAATGAATATTTTTTAATATGTAGCATCGTATTACTGAAGTTTGAACCGTACATTATATTTTTACTATATGGATCTTTGTTAATATTAAACAGTTTAAAAAAAGGATAACTACCCAAATATTTAGTCAATCCAAAATATGAATTTTAGTGATATTTAAATGGTCAAATATTGAATTTGGACATGAAAATAATTAAAAATAAATTCTCAACTTGGTTTTATATTTTATTAGGATTAAAACAAGATTAGCAAACTTTTAAAATCAATTTAAGTTGGAAATATTGAAAATAAAAAATTTAGTATTATTTTGAATAGCCTAAAATAAACATTTTGAAATCGACCTCGGATTTCGACATAACTACTTTCATCAGATCTAGAATAGTAAATTATTGTTAGGTTCCAAATTTCAAGTCAATCGGAATTAGTGTGTAAACATAAATAATATAAATGTGTGTTAAAAAATCAGTTAAATTTCATTTTAAGCTAGAAATAAAGCCATTTTACAAACGATCTCGGAGTTCGATGAAACCACTTTTATCAGATCCTGAACATCAAATAACAAAAAGGTTTCAAATTTCAAAATTTTCGGAGTAAGTATGTGAACGTCCAAAAAATAAACGTGTATCAGGAAAGTCAGTTGAAATTAAGTAATAGTGTAATAAAATAGTAAGACGAATGGTCAAATGGATTCCAAATTTGGCGAGACCTATTTCATTAGATCTGTAATTAAGAAATATAGTTGGGTTTTAATTTTCGAATTGATCGGACTTACCATTTGATCATACAGACGATAAACGCAAGATAAGATGTAAACAAGTTTCACCTTTAAACAAGTCCTAAGAACTTGTGTTTTTCTTTTGAGTTGTCAACCACTTAGGCACTCAACTTGTGCTTTCTTCTCTTTTCCCCTATGTCGACACTTCATCAATCCTCACCGTTCTCCTCTTATAAAAAACAAAGACTCCCTTCTCGTTTCTTATTTTTCCATTTTTCTTTTTCCCCTCCTTTCTTCCTTTCTTCTCCAGGCTTCCCAACGGCCTACCACCATGTCCAGTGGCACCTGACTTACACAGCCCCTCCTCACCACACTGGTGGACCCATTACATCCGCTCCATCATGCCATAGACCCCCTTGCACCAAAACCCTAAATTCCACAAAAAACCCTAATTTCACAACCTCTTAGTTATTTCCACCCAAAATCCTCACCAATTCAGCTAAACCAGCCCACGCCTGACCTAGAATACCCCGCTCCAGCCCATTTAGCGTGTGGACCTCATCTCCCGCAAGCCATGGGCCCCGTTAACCCTTCCAAGTCCTTAAAACCCAATTTTCCCATCAAACTCAAATTAAAAATGTATACCCCTATTATACTTAGTTCGTGATGTGAGAAAGGTGTGAATTTGGTTGCTAAGAAGATTTTGGGGTTGATTGTATCTAAGAGCTCCTACCTAGAAGAGTCGTGGTGTGGGATGGCTTTCGGTGAGAATTCCTTAACCGATTAAGGGCTAGTTCACTATTGATTAATGTTTTTGAATTAATTGACATATATATATATATATATACACATATTGACTTGTGGTTAATAATATAAGTTCATGATAGTATTTAATGATTCTTAGTTTGATAAAAATATGATTTTAAGTGATATACTTGTTGTTGCTTGGGTATATGACACTTAAAATTTATAGTGTTGACATTGAGAATTAATTGAACCTTTAATACTGATTAGAAAGTAATTAACTAGTTGTTGGTTAATGGATATTAATGTGAACCCTATTTGGATAATTGATTGATGATTGGTTGACACTGATGGTTGAAATGTACCTCACTGATTGATATTCGGTTAATCTATTGATTGACAAACCCATATAAGCGTTAATGGTTTAAGGCTTATACGGTATATACCACGATATGTGATAATTGGATGTTAACAATTAGTAATAACTATTACTGAATGTTATGTATGTGTGAAATCCATATAAATTGAATCATATGGTAATTAGTTGAATCCCGTTACAATTTAGAATTAATTTGAGTATTTTATTAATAAATATTTAGTGAAAAATGAAAGTTTTAATTGTAAATTCGAATTAATTTGGTAAGGTCGTTTGAGTCTTTGCGAATAGTTTTCATAAAAGGAAGAATTTAGTCTGGATTAGTTTTGAATTAATAAAGGCATGTTTTCAAATTTAAATTGAAAATGAATAGTAATGGGTAAAAGTGAAGTTTAGCTAGGGTATCTAGGAAAAGTTTTAAAAAGAGTTTCTTTTCAAAACTATCTTATTTATTTTCATAATGGATGTTAGGAAAATTTTGACTTCAATAATTATTTTTGAAAAATAATATTATTTTAATGATTAAAATAATATTAAATAATTTAATATCGAATTTTTGAGAGAAATAATTAAAATATAGTTTCAAAAAATAATTATATATGTTTTATATAATTATTAATTTACTTTTGAAGGATTTCAATTTACTTTTAATTATAAATCGAATTTGGTCTGAACAGGACTTGTCGCGTGATGGTAGTTTGCGAACTTCGACCATTAACTTTGAATTGACATACCGGGAGATCCGACCATCGGATTTTCCCAAAACAAAAAACATTGGGTTCAAATTGAAAAGAGTTTTCAAATGGAATGGAAAGTTTAAAATTCCAACAGTTAGATTTTAAGATAAGTTTGAATCTATTTTTGAAAAGGTCGCTATAAATGCAATTCGATGACTGGAATTAGAAACCGACTGAAACGACCTTTTAAAAATTATTAAAAATAGGAAAAAAAAACTATGATAAATCATAGTTAATGGTTTTGAAATGATTTGAGAAAGAATTGTAAAGTTTTGAACTATGATTTGAATTTTTGGACTTTTGACTTGATTTACTTAACATAGTAAATCAATATTTTGAAATTTAGCTTGAAGCTAAACTATAAAAATTTCAAAATTAAGTTCATTAGATTTGAATGGAAATAATCTTTGAATATTTCAATGTTGAATTCCGTAGTTACACGGATATTGTTTTAAGAATTTAGAAAATATAGATATCGTTATGCTCTATACGGTATCGGTTGATTTCAGAATTTGATGTTGAATATAAGTCGATATGCTTTATGTTTAAAGCATTGTATTTGGTATCAAATTGGATATTGGATTTATTGTGAACGATGTCTTAAATAACACTTGTTCTTTTACCTAGTTAAAGGAAAGATGATTTCTCAAGTTGAGTTTCAATAAAGATTTGAATGAATGATATGAAGATTAAAACTATGTTAGAGTTTTAATAAATCTTTCAAAAAAATTTGATTGAATAAAATAGAGATTAAAATTTAGTTAGATTTTTTAATGATTCTTTAATTAGGTTTGAAATGATATAAGGTAATTAAACTTACTGAAACACGAGGGGTGTTAGATATGGAGTACCACCAATTTCGCTCTATGGGATGAATAAGATGGGAACGAGATAACATATGATAGATTACCTTTTTGTAAGGCTCGATAATCCCGATAAGGCTTATAAACCTTGATTTGAGTTAATTTTGTGAAAAGCGATTATATAATAATGTGAAACGATTTCCAAGGAAATATTTAAACAAGATTTTAAATGACCTAAATCTTGGTAAGATTTAAGGGAGTAATTCCCAATGTAAATAATTATTTGAATAAGAAGAATATTCTGAATCGGAATGAGACATAGGGTATGTTTGTATATCACCTGATTTTAAAGATGCGATAATTATTTCGAAAAGACCAGGTTTCAACCCATTCTGAATAACTATACGACGAGTATTGAAGATACTGAAGACTGTTGTTGAGGACCGGAGATCTTCGTATCGTTTGGATTATTGCTGATGGCTCAATTGGGATGTACACCTGAGACGAAGTTATTAGTGGAGGTCGTCCAAACATACTTGGAGATTGACTAGGTATGCAAGGGCCCCTCTCCTTTATTGTACGAGAAATAAAGTGCCATCGGTTTCGTTTAGATCCAGAATGGACTTGTAAATGGATGTATGTGTAAAAGCCTAACTCAAAAACCGGGCACAAAAATCTTTCTAGAAATTTTGAATATACTAATTCGATCCGTTTCAAACATTTAAGTATAATGAATACATACATACATACATAATATATATAACACATAGCTTATAACAAAAGACAAATGGTATACGTAAATATATTTTAAAGTATGATAAGTGGCATGAAATGATAAGGACACGTATCATCAAATGAACGATATACATGTCTTGAGATTAAAGGAGATAAAGACACACAAACACATTAGGTGTCCATGTGCAGAAACATCTTAAGACACTTAAGGGGACATGTGTCTACATCATAATTCTTGCGTGAAGATAAGGTGTACAAGTGTCCAAAACCAAATTATTAAACTAGCCTGAAAGAATGATATAAAAAGGGTGGAAATGTTCAATTCTTTTCGTACATTCACAAAACAAAAACAAGGTAAGATAAAGAGGATAAGCTTAGAATAAGAAAAGAGAATAAAGTACAAGTTCAAGATACAATTCTAAGGTGAGAAAAGCTATTTGAGTACATGTATTCATTTCATACTTTGAAGAAAAGTAATGAAAATTAAGAATGAATGATAGGTCTCGAACCTATGAAAATGACGTTTGGTATTTTGACCATACGTTCCTTCATTCTTGATGAAATTTTGATTTCTTTAATGATTTATAAATCTAACTCAAAGATCTACAACTTTCATGTTGATCACCTTTTCAAATTCGATGATTTGTATACCTGAAAACTGGATTCAAAATAGGGTAAAATCTGCCCGAAATGGACATGTTGAAAATGCCTCATGTTGTTGAATTTTATATACTAATTTGATAAATGATTTTAAGGGTTTCTTTTCATGGTAATTATCTAGTATAATAAAGCTTCTTAGAAAATTTGGAGTCAAAAACTATATTTATCAAAGAGAAATAAAATCAAACATTTTGCCAAAAAACTGGTCAAAAATCTGAATTTTTGAAATTTGAAACACTTCTTGAATTTGAAACGCTTTTTAAATGTTCCTAATATTGAAGTCTCTCTAACCAAAACTTTTCGTAGCTTCTATGAAGCGTTGTCTTTTCTTTGAATTATTTAGAAAGTACTGTGCATTGAAAAGATGTAATAGCGTTTTGAGTACAAAACCATTTTGAACTACTTTGAACTTTTCAAAGTGCACCCGAAACTCCTTAATAGATGTTTTGAGTCTAAAACCATTATAAACTAGTCTAGAACTTTTTGTAACGCTTTATAAATGTCGTAGTGTTTATTTAAACATTCTTATTGATGCTGCAACTTTTTATAGCACTTTTTGAAATGCTATCTTTTCTTTTTTTTTCTTTTTGACTTTAAAACCTTTATGAAGTAACTATAAATGTAACCACTTTGTTCAAGATCCTTCTTAACATGGATTGGAATATTTTTGAGATGGTTTTGGGTTTTTCTTAAACCCTTAAAAGTATGTATTTGAAAACGTAATTTAAGTTTACTTATGGGAAATATTTTCTTAACTATGTTTCTTCGAGGGTGCCATATAAGACAATAAATCTTGGGTAGTGCACTATTACTCTATGTTCGTATTGAGTCGAGTAGAGTAAGTCCCTACTTAGTGACGGGATGTCGACCGCAATAGGATAACATATCCTAAAATCTAAACTAAATCGACGGTGTGGTTTAGATTCATAAACATGTATTTTGAAAATGCATCGGTTTTGATGGAATGAAGTTTATTATAAACTTGCTTGATTTAATATCTTAAAGTCCTCCTTGTTTATTGATTTAAACTTTGAATTGATGAAACCTCGGAAGAAAAGATTAATAATGAAACTATAATAAACCCATTAAGATGTGAGTTGAATAGTAAGCTTAAATAGCTGTCTTACAGGGTCTGCGTTGTTCATAATGTTGCACTTAAAACATTTCAGGTTTAGATGGTTAGTTGGCTGCTTTGAAATGAAGACTTTTATTATGTATATTACCTCTTTATGTACTCATATGAATAATTATTTAATGATTAGACTCTTGGATCTTTGCAACCATGTTATATGATGGGATGATTGTATAACAGCTCTTCCGTTTAAAATCATGTACTATGAATGATTTTATATTCCGATACACTTTTGTTAAGTTGTGATACTGTTCTATTAGCACCATGGCTTATATGTAGCATCAACATTTCTGGATAAGTGTACCAGAGTAGGGGTGTTATAGTATGTCTGATATCGTAAGTTATGGCATAATAAATTGATGTCTACTTATGTTATATCAGTTGGTGGAGGGGAATTTATTCTCTTAGTTTAACACCCTCCTCTTAGACTTATGAACTTAGAGGGTTATATATTAATAGACAACGATTATATGTTGTGAATTGACAATGTGGCATGTTGAGTGCTATTGGAAGATAGATCAAAGCTTTTGTTGAAAAGCAAGGCTTTGCGAATGATGATCAAAACATGGATGATATAGCATAGCTTTGTGTTGAAACGTGACTTCGGCAGGTCTCACAACTCAGGAATGGACGAAAAAAGGATGATGGACAACAGAGTAAGGAATGACGTTCCCATCTAAATGAAAAGTGATGCCATGGAATGGAACCCAGGCAAATTACTTATATTGATGATGGATTGAGACGCCTCGGCTGATAGTTAAATAACGACCAGGATGACGGTCAGATATGACCGGGGGACATTATTTTCAAGTAAGATCCTAACTAGCCGTGCACAGTGCTAGTGGCACTGCCGCTCTGAAGGGTCACATGCGTGTGATTCATGGACATACATCTAGGGATGATCTAAATGGTTAAGGAAGATCCTTTGCCTTGGTCATTGATGGAAATCCAAATTCCAATATGAGCTTTGCATTTTCAATTGTAAACCTATATGGCAACATAATAGGATGGTGTATTATGCCTTCTAAGGTTGATACATTTATTTGTGAAATTGATTTCCACACCATGCACTAGTGATAATAAAAGAGACTTTCGCGTATCATGCACATTTGGCTGCTATAAGATAAAACTCTATCCTCCGGTGTGCTTTACATTGTGTGATGAGACTTGAGTCATATAATAGCTTCATTTTTCAAAAAGCTTTATGAGTTTTTATGACTACTATTCATGTGGAGAAAACTCGTTCCGTGTTATACGGCGCCGTCGCATAATTTACCTTACTTTAGAGTGCAAAATAACTGTTTTGGCTCTCACACTAGTCCTATGACAGGCTTAGAATTTATTGTTTCCCACCTAAACTATGGGTGCCCATATTTTCCACACGAGAGACTAGTAGTTTTGGGTTTTGCATATATTTTATAGAGTAGAATTTTGGATTGAAGCTTGAGCTTTATCCAGAGCATTTGATAGTCTTACGCTGAATGTAATTATGTTTTCCGCTGCATATTGTGATTTATCATTTTTCTTATATTTACGATGTACTTTGATATTTTGTACTATGATGTAAAATTGTTGTGATAACTATGAAATATTCTTTTGTGTTTTGTTCTGATGTGTTGTATCTTATAACGGTTCAACGATTTTTGCCTTTTGGATCGGATTTGTATGGCTTATGGTCGATTCTAAAGGTAGGATTTTTTAGGTCGTTACAAGTGGTATCAGAGCTTTGGTTTATACGAATATTTGGGGCACGACTCATTAGAACAAAATGAAAAGACTCATATAAAGTAGGACCAGTAACATCCTATAAAAGAAGACTCATTAGAGATAGGATCTATAGTATCCTAGAATGAGTGACTCATTCGAGATTCGAAGACTGTTTGAGTGTTATATAAAAAAGAAATGAATTGGTGTATATATATAATTAATTTTATTATGAAAAATCATATTTTATAATTAGAATTTGAGTATTTTATTTGATGATTGAGTTTGGACTATCGAGTATAAGAAGGTTTTGCATATACGCCTGGCCGATGTATATACAAAGTCTCAAATATATTGGATGGACATAGAATCATACTCTATTTGATCAAGGATGATTTTGATGATGATTGCAACATCATCAATGTTTATATTCGAGTTTCAAAAGTGGGATGACTATATAATTCCAATTGATTGGTGTGAGGAACAAGAACTTAGTTAGAGTTTAATATTTGTAATTTGACATTGAAAATATACTTTGAGTATATAAAAGATATATGTTTTGACAACATATAAATTTGGGTAGTTAATCAACCAATTGATTGCTAGTTATGATGTGTGATAATCAGTACAACTAATAAAAAAATTAGAATGATGAAACCAATATGAGAATGTAAGTTAAACCGAGCCAAGTCAAATTCAATGTTGAACTGAATTGGAAATTGGTTGAAGTTGGATATATGTATATTGGACAGGTTATTGTATGGAAGCTAAGAAGATGAATAAAATTGAATGCCCGACACAAAGGCACATATTTATTGTATTGATTGGGTTTGATAATTCTATGAGTCGATTGGCAAGCTACTTGGCTTTTGGATTTTCTCTTTTTGATGAGGGCTAAGAGAGGCAAGTTGTATTGTACTGATCACCCCATACAAGGGAGGTAATGGCAAAAAAATTCAAAAAATTTAAGGTGTTAGACAAATTTAGATAAATTGGGAAGTTCTTAGAAACTGAAAAATTACAGAACTTATGTCAGAATGAAGGTTGAGTTGGTTAAGTAAACGATCTTCAGTTTCATCTTCGATTTCGAGGGGGAAATCTTTTTAAGTGGGGAAGAATGCAACAACCCAAATTTTTATTCAATTTAAAATATGAATTTTCATGAATTTTAAATGATCAAATACTGAATTTAGACCTGTGCAGTTAAAGCGGTTGGTGGTTCTGTAGAGGTGGAGGTGCCAAAAGGCGTAGCAGGGATAATGTAGAAATAGCAGGGATATAGCAGAGGTACAAAAAGGTACATTAGATATAAAAATATGTATTTTAAAGTTAATTAATTATCATTGTCACATCATTTTTGCAGAAGAAACTAATATCTATTAAACTTATGTAATAAAATCAAATAATATCATGGTTGTTTGGTTAAACACATTAGAATTGATGATAAAAATAGGATTCTATCGTATATTAGACAGGTATGTGTTAAAATTATCTCTTTACACTAACTTTATTGATTTGTTCTAAAAGAGAACTAGCCAAATTAAGCTTCGTATGTTAGTATTGTTAAAGCAAGTGCAAAAAAGCATTGATTTAGCAGATACAGCAGAAAATAGTTGTGATTAAAGCAGGACTACTGTTCATCAGCGCAAATTGAAATAACGTATCGGTTGGAGTGTGCTATGGGCTATAACAAAGTTTTGCGGGGCTTTAGCGGGTCTTTAATTGCACACATTTGGATTTGAAAATAATTGGAAAAAGAAAATCTAAGTTAGGTTTTATATTTTAATGGGATTAGAACAAGATCAGTAAACTTTAAAAATTAATTTCTAAGGGAAATAATGAAAATCAACAATTTAATATTATTTTGAATAGCATAAAATAGACATTTTGCAAGCGACCTCGAATTTCAACGAAACTACTTTCATCGGATGCGGAATAGTAAATTATTGTTAGGGTCCAAAATTCAAGTCAGTCGGAATTAGTGTGTAAACATACGTAATGTAAACGCGTGTTGAAAAATCAGTTAAAATTCAGTTTAAGCTAGAAATAAAGCCATTTTACAAGCGATTTCTGAATATGACGAAACCAATTTTACCGGATCTGGAACGTCAAATAATGGTAAGGTTTCAAATTTAATAATTTTCGGAGATAATATGTAAGCGTACGAAAAATAAATGCATATCGGGAAATTTAGTTGAAGTTAAGAAATAATGTAATAAAATAATAAGACGAATGGTCAAACGGACTCCAAATTCAACGAGACATGTTTCATTGGACCCGTAATTACGAAATATAGCACGGTTCAAAATTTCATATTGATCGGCTTATCGTTTGATTGTAGTTAATGATATTTTTCATCAACACTGGAAATAGGCTTAAGGAAATGGACCTAAGGGAAATAAGGGATAATTTAGTTCCCACAAGCTTGAGTTAGTTCGCCGTTTCCTAGAAATCAAGGTTTTGATCCCGAAGATTAGTTACTCTTGCCTAAAGCGGTGAGTATCACGCTTACGAAACCCAACAACCAAGAGTTACCTTGGGACAAAGGTTCGCTAAGCGCAACACGAGTTAGGAAACCAAACGGATTGTAGAAACGTATTTTAGTAATCTTAGAGAAAAACCAAGGCTTGTGGGTGAAGCATTTGCTATGGAAATGGCATTAGGAAGTAGACGAAAGAATCAATAAAGTAAATCATAGAAAATATGCTAAGCGTCAATTCCTTCTTTATTGCTCATTGATTTGAGTACATAAGTGTTTACAATGGAAATCCCCAAATTGATTTATAAATTAGGGTTTACTCTATTAGAAATGAGTATAAGATTGGGGAATGAGGAAAAGTCCTCTAAAATGTGACCCCTAGGGTCTTATTTATAGACAAATCGAGACTCCTTCTGTCATTGGTCCAGCAGAGGCCTCTTCAAGATGCGGTAGCAACGTGTCAGCCGCTCTTCATCTTTCGGTTCTGTTTGCCTTGGTTTCGGCTGCTCTATCGACATTGTTAATAGATATAACATAGTCTTTGGTGTGTTGGTCTTATCTCTCAGATAACCGGTCTTGGTCTTTGGAGCTTCTCTTTGATGTTGCCTCTAACTTTCGTATCGATATCAAGCCTGTTGGTGTAGATAGCTTTGGAAATGGCTTTCGGCTTTCGGTAACAAGCTTCCGATTTTTTTAAAGTCTTCATAGTATTTTCTTTCATGCTTCAACTTCCCACGTTTCGGGATCCGTTACCCCTTTTGATATCGACACTAAGCGGGTTAGTGTGGATAGCTCTTCTTCTTGGGAGCTTTGGTTTGCTTCCAGCAAATCCTCGGTGTTGGTTTCGGTCTACTGATATTGAGCTTTCGGTACGTCTCTTGATGACTTCTGAAGTTGTCTCTCGGTGGCCAACAAACTTTGAATCCCATAGCCGACTTCCAGAACATTTTGTTGGTGTTTCGGCTTCGCATGCCTTTAAGGTCTTTACCTCCTTCTATATCAACACAAAGTAAACTAGTGCCGATAGTCCTTTCGTCTCCTTTTGTTAGGCTTAATGCTTCCTGTAATGACTTTGGTTTCAAGTTGTAAGCTTTCGTCCTTTCTTTCCTATCTTCTTCCAGTTTCAAGTGATTTGTCTTCCGTATGCTTTCGGCTTTGGCCTGATGTCGGGTCCATGCTTTCAGATCATCATTTTGAGCTAGTTATGGTCCGATACCTCTTCACCGACAGCCTGTTTCAGTGTTGAATTTGGTAGTAACATTTGCCCGCCTTGTGTAGGGGTAATTTCGACTTTTCAAGTCAATGTTTGACTCTCCTTCTATACTTTGACCTTCCGCCTCTTGGTATCCTTCAATCTAATTCGTTGATTTGATCTTGCTCGTACGGCTAGGATTTAAAACACTTTAACATAAATACACTTTCTTCTTCCACCCCATTCTTTCACCTACAAGTTAATTTCTCAAACAAGATCACTGCTCTCCAAGAATCGCACAAGCTTTTAAGAGTTTCAATTTCCAATATTAGCAAGAATCTCCTTTTCGATTACAAGCAGAAATTTTAATCGTGCTTTCAACCTGATTTGGGAAATTGATTAGGATATTCATGTGTTAAGTGAGAATTAAACAAGGATGACAATTTGGGTAATGATTAATGGCAGATATCATAGGTTACTCATTTACCTAATTTACTTTTGGGGTTTAAAGTGCAAAATTGACATTCTAAGGGTTAATTTCTATCATATAAGAAAGATGTTAAGTTTTCGGTTCGAGTGAATTCAACATCAACTCTTGTCGACTCATTTTAGTTCGCTTTTGCCGACACCAACATCTGTATTTACTTTGCTTTCGATTCGGGAGGTATCGGGTTAGTATGAAAGTATTACCGAAAGCTTTGTTTCCATTTTGATTTTTGTGTTGGCAAAATTTGAGAACCTAACATTAGAGCATTTTGACTTCAGCTATACCGAATCTCAAGACCAATTAAGCTTTCGGTGATGATACAAGGTCACTTGGTAATTGTTCAACGGAAACCAAGTACTATTGATAATCTAATTCTTCCAACATTTGCCTTTCGTTCTTTCGGTTTTGGTGTCGGGGTAGCTAGTTTGATCATCACCAAGAACTTAATTGCTATTTAAGGGTATATGATGTATGATAATATATTTGAACCTTATTAAAAAAATAACTCCTCTGATTCATGCTATGTTTCATAGTTCAAACTTCTAATGGTAACAATTTTTTTATATAGTTTACCCGCTTATGGATGTCATGTGCACATTTATATAAGAGAGTGTGGTGCTAATACATATGTTATGAAATGATATCACCTGGCAGAGCGATGTCTGACAAAAAGAGCTCTGGAAAACCAAATCCTGGAGGTTCTGGTACCCCCGAAAGAAGAAACCATTCACTTTGAAGTCGTCCCTCATTGCTTCTCAGGATGAAATAAATACTGTTCTTGATAGTTTTGGGATGTCTGGCATAGACGCTATTGCTCAGGAAACTATAAAAACCCGCCAAAGGGGTATTTTTCGTATTTTGCTATACACATTTGGCACGTGGGCTTCTTCCATTTCCCAACATTTTTATCCGGGCTTCTGCATGACTTAGGAGGTTCTCTTATTCCGCTTTCGCTGAACACTTATACTTTACTCTTATGCCTGGAATCTTTGGCATTTGAATCAGGCCAGGCTTCTCTTAGCCCCAATCTCATTTGTTATTTGTTGCGTTTTTCTAAAGGAGTAGATTCACCCATCCTACGTGCTAACCCAATAAAAAAATTGATCGGTGATAGTATCAACAAGTCCAAGCCTTGCGAAGACCAATTCTTCTATATTAGTGGCCCTATTGGCATCTTGAGAATCTTTGTTGATGTTGGTAAGCTTTATGCGTTTACAAAACAACTACGCCATCACCATGCTTTATTTGATTGTTCTTCCTTTCAGATCCTACTTCTAAGAAGATTGTTTTGTCGAACGGGTAGGCCGAAGCTGCCGAAATTATCTTTAAAAAGGTTAAATAATAGGGCCGCCGATCGACCTTGTTAGCTTTAAACAAGCTTTGACAATATAGCCTTCTTCCCGAAGGGCAAAAGATCTTAGGGTAACTACCCATTCATTTCTCTGGTTCTAAACACTTGACCCCTGGTTCCCCTTCGTTTTGTACATCATCTCCTTTATTTCCAAGTACTTTAGGTAAATTCGTTTGATTTCTTTTCACCTATGTTTGTAGGTTTCCGGTTTCTTATTCTTGTGTTCATATCTGTTTAGGTACCTCTACTTCTGAAGACTTAACCCCCATTGATGCGTTAGATCAGTCTGTTGCTGAGGCTAGAAAAAGGTTTTTCGAAGCTACGACTGAGCCTCCATCCAAAAGACCAAAGTTTGACCTTTCTGCATCTTCTTCCAAGGAGGTTGTTGCCATGACTTCTAAGCAGGGAAATCCCAGTCCTACAGTTTCTCGTTTTAATCCTGTCATCGACATCGCTTCTTTTCCTAAAGATGTTTCTTGAATCTAGCTTGTAGGCCATGCTTCATCATCAAATTCTCTTATTGTGCTAGACATAAGAGAACATGGTTTAATCTATCCTTATCCCCAACATATCAGTCCTCCAAGGCGTTCCTCATTACCCTCGGATTTTGTTGAACTTGTGAGACTAACTCTTTCTTCTCTCGAAGTTACTGATATTTCACTACCTTCCACTTCTTTAGATTGGGAAGGTTTTTATGAAAATCTTGTCAATCAACAACTTTTGGTATAGATATTTCCTTCTCAATACTTCTTTCATCTTTGATTCCACATGAAGAATAATTTGATTTTATTTTCTCTTTAGATAAACAAAAGTTGGATCTTATCCCGATCAGCACCTTCTTCATCTTCTACTGAGCCACCCAGCTTAGGGAAGAAAACAAGCTTTGAAAGCCAAAGTTGATGCTTCATCTAAAGAAGAGGAACCAAGTGATGAGTGTGAGAGGTTGAAGGCTTCTCTCAAGAGGGAATAAGAGCATATGGAAAAGGAAACGCATGACAGAGATCTTTTATCCGATCAAGTCATAATCCTCAAGAGTTAACATGCAGAGTTGGTGCCCGATCATGCTTGCGAGCTGAAGAAGAGGGACGATAAGCTTTCTATCACGGCTCAAATAATCTATGAAGCCAAGAATAGGATCTCTGAGTTCCTAACAGATTATCTACCTAAGGTGACTACGGAATATTATGAAGAAGCCTTATTTATTGCTTTTGCTGACAACTCCAAAAATTTCCCTAAATGTAATTTGTTTTCGTCCATTCTTCTATCCAGGAAAGGGTCATGGAAAGGATCGCCTAGGCCAAACGAAGAGTAGAAGTGCCAAAGAAGAATAAGCCAAACCTGAAGACTTTTTGTATATTGAGGATTTGCACAATGATACTAAAGAGGAGGAAGAAAACATTGTTGTTGATGATGATGAGGAAGGGAATAACGATGATAGTGCTAAGGATAGCACTGATTTTGGTGGTGGGAGCCGTCATAATGATTCAAATAAGGATGGTGATAATTCCCCTCCTAACACTGTAAGTTCTCATGCCTTTGAAGGAACATACCCTGATCCTTCTGGTGCTTTTACTGATCCGAACCCGAAGGAGTTTTTCACTAAATGGGGGGAGCTCTTCTGGATCAGAGGGAATATAACGACCTATTCAGGCCAGTATCCCAGCTTCTCAGGTATGGCTACCGCTTGTTAAATTGTTTCCTTTCTTACTGAGCTTATGTTAATCTATCTTCTGTGATGTTATATAGATGAGAAAATGTCTTGTTTCTCAATATAAAGCAGAATTAGAGAAGAAATAGAGAGAAATTATTACATCCTAATTAGAACATAAAAGATTGTTGAAAGATTATAATGTCCTTTCGCAAAAGTATCATGATCTTGACAGGAGTGCTTCTAAACTTATGTTTTATAAAGAACATGAGGTGGCACTAAAACTGAGAAAAGCTCGCATTCGAAGGGAGGCAACTCTTGAGGAGAATAAGGAGTTGATGACGTTATTCTGGATGCTAATTGAGGATATGGATATTTTAATTGAGTTTTCGTGTAAATTATATGATCGATTCTCGGTGACTAACTTCTCCTTCTTAGGAGATCGCAGTGGTGGGTTGCTCCAATGTCTCCATCGATGTTATTTTGTTGACTTCGGGACCGACCCTCATCCTGGGGAATGTTGGAAGTTTCCACGGGTTTTTTCAATCCTAGGAGGCCTACCCCTAGAGAAACCTATATACAATAAGGATAGATTTATAACTGAACTGATTAAAAGGTCGATATTGTATGAACAAGAAGGAAACTTGTTAAACTTAGTGTCATAGATGTGTACTCGTGGAAATGAAATTTCTTTTTGTAGTTATTGATCTTCACCTTTGTGTTATGACGGAACCTTGTTTTTCATGAAGATGTGTTGCATTCAATATCCAAAACTGAAAAAGGAATTTTCAATAACATCATCGCATAGATTGGGAAGGACACGTTTTCTAGGAGAGCTTAAGCATATTTATATGAAACACCCTCAATTCTTCTTTAACTTCTTGGGCAAAGATAGAGAGAAGATTTTAAAAAGACTTAAGATTAAGCATGCTAAATTAATATATAAATAATAAATGTATTGATAAGTAAGCTTAAGTCTCTGTAACTTGTGGATGCATGTATTAGTAAATATAATCAAATATTTAAAATTTTCACTGTTATTCTTGTTGTAAAAAATTATTCATAATCATGTCTTGCTTTGTGATTAGGGAAATCAACATGAAACCTTCCCAATCAGGGACGAGTTACGGATGGCCAACGAGGAGGGTGGTATTCTAGGAGAGGGACCTTCTGTGTTGCGGAAAGGATGATTTTATTTTAGATTTTAGCCATTGAGCACTTGAATGAGAAGGTGGACGCTTTAAAGAATTAAGTAGAGGGCAACAGTAGGATAGTTCTTGGACTAAAGTAGTATATAAAGACCAAGCCATATAACGATTTTGAAGATGAGTTACGAGGCTTACGTCAGCAGGTAGCTAACTTGGAAATTGAACTAGATAACGCTAAGGCGAGCTGTAAAACTTAGGAATTTTATTTTAAGAATGTCCCTATCATGACTGTGTCCCAACCTTTCGATATTGTACATGGGCGTAAAGCTTCAACTTCACAAAAATATTTCTATTTAAAGAAACCCCCCCTCGAGGATTAGACGATTAGGTTATTTCTGAGTGGTGTTAAAGAGTAATAGCCGTGATGAAAAGCTGTTATTACAAAAAACTCAATGAGGATAAGTTTCGTCGCATTAATTACTATGTCTATCAGGTTGGACATTTACAGGAGGAGAGGCATGATTTGTGAAAAAGGGTTTTTGATTTAGAGAAAGACTTTAAGAGCTTTGTGTAGAGATTTCGATAGGGCTTTGAAACTTCAGATCAAACCTTCAGACGATCTAGATGATCTTAGCAAAAAATTATGCAAATTCAATGAACTTTTGAGTATTGTGGTTCGACATGCCATTAACTGTAACAACCCGAAAATCTGGGCCAGTTTAGAATTTTTATTTTGGCAATTTTAGCGAATTTTGTTTATTAAAAATGAATTATTTTAAATAATATCGACGAGAAATTTGTTTTGAATATAAATCGAATGTATATATTTATACGCGTCGTCGTTAGAATATAAATATTTATATATAATTATAAATAGAATTGAAAATGGCGCGGTAGTTCGATAATTCGATTTCAAACTTCAATTGGATGTACCGGGTGCAAAACAATCCGGATTTTAGTGAAACCAAAAACATTAGGATCTAATTGATGATATCTTTCCAACGAATCCGAAAAATCGAAATTTGATTGCAGGAATCAAAAGATATGTCCAGTTGAAAATTCTGAATAGTCGCTATGGAATTCAGGCCCTTAAAAATGGGAATTTTGCAAACGACCTCGGATTTCGACGAAACCACTTTTGTTGGGTCCGTGATGTTAAGTTATTGCTAGATTCCAAATTTCATAATTTTTCGAATCAATATGTGAGCGTGTTAAAGGAAAACGCGTTTGACCAGTTTCAGTTGATTTTAATCGACTGGAAAATGGCCATTTTTCTAACGGTCTCAGAATGCGACGAAACTAGTTTTGTTAGGACCGTATCGTCAATACGAAGCTAGAAAATATTTTTCAGGAATTTTTAGAGTTAGTATGTGACCCCGGTAAATTGAAATGTACGTTTAAAATTTAATATAGCGATTTAAATGTAAATTCAACGGAAACTGATCGAAACGATCAAATCAGCTTGCGATGCATATCCCATTGTATTCGGAATGGGGGTAATACGCTATGGACGACAGGCGGTGGACCTCGTTTAGAGGTCGTATGAAAAAGTCAACTTTTTGCAATTAAAATAATTAAAATAAATTAAAAAAAATTAAATTATCTCCCTCCTCCCCTTTAATCCTTCTGGCCCCCTCACTCGTTTTCAAATCGGATTCAGAGAGAAAAACAAAAAGAAAAAAAAACAAAAACAACGAAACCGTCGATGACGGAAACCGACCGCCGCCACCCTCCTCATCGCCGCGGCCATCTCTCCACCTCCAAGCCCTCGCCCTCCTTCCCCCTCAGCCAATCGAAGCCCCTCCTCCATCGAAGAACCCACGGACCGTCGCCCCCAAAACTCCCCGAAACCCTAGCCTCGACAGAACCCCCCCCCCTGAAACCCTAGCCTCGACAGCAACCCCGCCGCCTTGCAGCGCCTCACGCCACCCCTCCGACGATCTCAGCGCTCCAGGCCCCCCAACCACCTGCGAACACTCCCCTTCTGAAAAACGTAAGCTTTTCTACCTTCTTTTCATTTAATTTGCAAGTTAGTTTTTATTTTTAAATGACAACAGTTTAAATCAGTTTTTATTTAATTTAATTTGAAAACAAAAATGAATTTGCTTTGAAAACAAAAATGAAATTGCTTCGAAATTGAATTTGCTTTGAAAACAAAAAATGAATTTGCTTCGAAAATGAATTTGCTTTGAAAGTAAAAATGTGATTTTTATTTATTGAACATCGAAGTAAAAATTCGATTTTTATATATTGAATAGCATAGTAAAAATATGATTTTTTAGCGAAGAAAAAAATATGATTTTTATATATTGAACATCGAAGTAAAAATTCGATTTTTATATATTGAATAGCATAGTAAAAATATGATTTTTCAGCGAAGAAAAAATATGATTTTTATATATTGAACATCGAAGTAAAAATATGATTTTTTAGCGAAGTAAAAATATGATTTTTATATATTGAATAGCGAAGTGAAAATTCGATTTTTATGTATGTAGTGGCTACGGTCAACGAAGGTGACAAAAAGGCGAGAACGACGAAGACTTCTGCAAAAGAAGAGTCGAGATGGTTGGATAGCTTTCGGTGAGAATTTCTCACTCTTCGTTTTCTATTTCTAGTTATATATATATACTAGGATGCAGACGGTGTTTAGTAGCACCCGACACAATCGTCCACAGACCATGGACTTGTTTGTTTGATTGCAAAAAATTAGTTAGAGTATTTGATTGAAATTTGTTTGTTTGATGAAATGAAATTGGATTGATTGATGTGTGAATGGCGTGGGCCTTCACTAGACCGGGGATAAGGCTAGGCCTTGTCCCGTTTCTAGTATCGTGCCGTTATGCCGCCGAAATTTTCTAAAATAAGTTAGAAAATAAAAATATTATTTTATTTAAAGAATGAACTGAATAGAAATTCATAAGTTAAAATAAAATGTTTTATCGTTAAAAATATAATTTTTAACGTGAATATGAATATAGTGAATGCGAATAAATAAATATTCATTTACAAACCGGACGGTTTGTTTATGTACACCTATTTGAAGGACATTGATTGGGTCGATAAATTTTACACATCGCCCAACTGCACAAACAAAATCTGTGTTTGATTGCTTGAAACCCCACACGGGTGTTGGGATGAAATTTGAAGTTCACTCATCCTAACTGATTCAATATGTCGATCGATTGATTGACAGGCTGTTATAAGCGTTAGATATCTATATTTGATGCTTATACAGTGGAGTGCACTTTGGTTGATGGTTGATTATTTTTCAATGCTATGATATACGTGTGATGTATGAAAATCCATACAATTAACTTTATATGGTGATTGATTGGGCCTCATTCCAATTTAGAAAATAAAGAACAATATAAAATAAATGTTCATGTGTTGACTGTACTCATCCGTTGAGATTAGTCATGTGTTGAACGAAATATTTTAATAATAAAATTTACATCTTTATCAATATAAAGTAAATGTTCATGTGTTGACTGTACTCATCCGTTGAGATTAGTCATGTGTTGAACGAAATATTTGAAATAGAAATATTTTGATAATAACGAAATATTTGAAATAGAATATTTGAAAATAGAAATACATTAAGCCATGTTGATTAGATTGACGCCATTTTGACGTGAACGATATTTATATCGATTTTATTCATTTTAAAATGCATATTGAAAAGTGATTTCGAAAACGCATATTTTGAAACGATTTCGAAATGAACTGAATATATAACGATTTCGAAATGAATTGAATATATAACGATTTCGAAATGAACTGAATATATAACGATTTCGAAATGAATTGAATATATAACGAATCAAAATGAACTGAATATATAACGATTTCGAAATGAATTGAATATATAACGAATCGAAATGAACTGAATATATAACGATTTCGAAATGAATTGAATATATAACGAATCGAAATGAATTGAATATATAACGATTTCGAAATGAACTGAATATATAACGATTTCGAAATGAACTGAATATATAACGATTTCGAAATGAACTGAATATATCACGATTTCGAAATGAATTGAATATATAACAATTTCGAAATGAATTGAATATATAACGATTTCGAAATGAATTGAATATATAACGATCTCGAAATGAATTGAATAGATAACGATTTCGAAATGAATTGAATAGATAACGAATTTGAATTGAATTGAATATAAAACCAATTCGAATTGAATTGAAAACGAATTCGAATTGAATTGAAAACGAATTCGAATTGAATTGGAAACAAATTGAAATGAATTCAAATTGAATTGAAATTTGAATTGAATAGAAATGAATTTTAAAACGAATTTATAAAGAAGAATTCATTTGTGCTTTGGATTGAAATGGAAGTTGAAATTGCCTTTGAAACGAATTTAAAACTATTTATATAATTCGTTTTAAATAGAAATGGACGAAATATATATTAGATATATAATATAATGGCCTGAATAGAACGCGCCGCGCCGCGGCAGTTCGCGAATTTCGACCGTTTATTTCAAACGGACATTACGGGAGATCCGACCATCGAATTCTCCTAAAAACCGGAACCGTTGGGTTCGTATCGAAAAGAGCTTTCTAACGAATGTTAGAAATTTGAAATCTAACGGTTGGATTTGGAGATACGTCCAAATCAAATTCGAAAAAGGTCGCTGTAAGTGCAGTTCGATGGCCGTTGATGGAAATCGATTGTATGGGCCTTGATAAAATTATTAAAAATAGTAATAATTTGTGTAAAATCATAAGAAATGATTTGTGAAGATTTGGGATGAAAAACTCCATATTTGAAAAGATAAAAATAGATTTTTATCTGAATGAACTAGTTTGAACTAGAATTATAATTCTATTTATTTTTAGATAAATAAATTGAATTTGAAATGGCTTTGGCAAATAACCAGAATTTCCAATAATTATATTGGAATGGATTTGAATCGAAATTGTCTTTGGATTATTTCGATGTTGGATTTCGTGATGATACAGATATTGTTATGGGAATTTGAAATATATATATATATATATATATATATATATATATATATATATATCGTTATTTCCAATACGATATTTGTTAGTCGTAGAATTTGATATTGAATATAAGCCGGTATATTTTCTATTCAGAGCCTTGTGTTTAATATCAAATGTGATTTGGGTTTGTCGTGAATGGTGTCTTCATTAACACTGTTCTTGAACCCAGTTGAGAAAAGATTAAATCTTTTTATTTAGATTTAATGAAGAGTACCAATTAAATAATATTTAATTGGAATAGAATTGATATTGATTTTTGGGTTTATCGTGAACAGCGTTTTAAATAACACTCGTTCTTTAACCCGATAATTAATGGAATGTGATTTTGGGTTTATCCTGAACCGTGTTTTAAATGACACTGATTCTTTAACCCAGTTAACGAATAAAACTAAGTGGAGTTTTAATGAATCTTTAATTAGATTGAAAATAATCGAAATGGAGTATCACCAGTTTTGCTCCAGGCGATAGTTAAATCTTTAATTAGATTTGAACGTGAAATGGTAATCGAATTTACCGATAACACCGTGGTGTTAGATATGAAGTATAACCAGTTTTACTTCATGGGATGAATAGGTTGGGATTGAGAAATTAAAACAAATGATTACTTCGGTAAGGTTCGCTAATCCCGACTAGTTTGAATTGATATTCAAAAATAGATTAAAGAATAAATTCAAGAAATTTATCTTGGATAAAATTAATGGGAACCTTTCCCTATGAATGTGAAATTTAGAAACTAACTGTCGGTTAGCTAAGCAGAATGGTTTTCTGGATATTGATCTGATGTTGGTTTCGGCCTTCGGGGTTAATATTTGGGGAATTATTCTCTTGATTAATTTACGGTTAGTGACTGATGAATTGGAATGAGGCGTATGTTGTGTTTGTGTAACACTTATTTAAAATATACGCGAGTTATTCGGGAAGACCGGGTTTATCCCATTCTGAATAACTGATACGACGATAAGTCGAAGATGAAGACGATGGTCGAAGACCAGAGGTCTTCACGTCGTTTGGGTAATTACTGATGATCTTGATTGGGCTGTACACCCAAGAAGATGGAAACAGTTGGTGATCGTCCAGACGTACTTGGAGATCGATGGATATGCGGGGTACTAGGTGCCTCCGGTTTCGTTCAGACCCAGAACGGACTTGTAAATGGACTGTGTGCCTGACATTGGATTTTAGTCCGTGTGATTGATCTCTATTAAATATATATCTATTTGGCGGCGGAGAATTTATTCTCTTGCTTAACGCCCTTCTCTGAGACGTACGAGCTCAGGGGTTATATATTGATGGATATCAATCGCATGGAGTGAATTGCCTGTGTGGCATGCCTAAGTGGCAAATGATCAAGGCTTCTGTTGAAAAGCAAAGTCTTGTGGTTGATGATCGAAGCACGGCCTTTGTGGCGTAGCTTTGTGTAACGTTTACTTCGCGAGTTTCACACCCGGTATGAACCAAAAATGGGAGACGGACCTCAGGGAGGGCATGCGTTTCTTTCTAGTTAAGAGTGGCATCAGTGCTTGAACTAGCTGACGAGTTTGACTCATGTGGATGTTGCTTATTATTACTTGCTGAAAAGCGAGGCGCCTCGTGATATCGGTTTCGGCCGATGCTTCTGGTCGGCTGACGGGCCAGGCTTACGCCCCAAAGGGAGGGGAAACGCAGTGTTCAGGCATAATAATCCACATCGGTGGACCGACCCTGACGATCCAAGGGGCAGTTGCGGCTGTTCTTGAGGGGCGGACTAGAGCGTCTCGAATCGGTGAGGATCTTGCCCCTAGCCTCGGTTCATACCATAAATGATAACCCAACTTCCAATACGACATCTTGCGGTTTTGATTGTAAACTTATATATGGCGACATAGTGGTATGGGGCATTCATGCCGCCTATGATTGATACTTAAGATTTGAAGTTGTTTTATACACTATACACTTATAATAGTATCAAATGATTTCTTTTAAACGTATCAAGCATTCTTGGCTATTATAAGGTAAAAACCCTATCCCCCGGCTTGCGTTGCATTGTGTGATAGGACCTGGGTCTTATAATAGCTTCATTTTTCTTTATTTAGCATTGCGCTGTTCGTTTTATGCACTGGTATTCTTGGGAGGAAACCCGTTCCGTGTTATACGGCGTGGTCCCTTGATTTACCTAGCTTTAAAAATAAAGATTAACTGTTTTAGTTCTCACACCAGTCACATGACTGACCTGGAGTTTATTGTTTTAAACCTAAACTCTGGGTGCCCTTATTTTGACACGGGCAGCTAGTAGTTTTGGGCTTTGCAGATTTATATTCACAGGATCCTGGTTTACAGCTGGAACGATATCCGGGAAGCTTTGTATCCGTATATCTCTTCTAGTTGTGTATTGTATTATTTTCCGCTGCTATGTATTTAAATGTAATTTAAATCTCTGATATTTCTGTGTAATATTCATTCATACTCTGTATATTCTTGTATTCTGGTGCATTATTGAAATATACAGTGAAATGTTCTTTTGTCTGCGTTTTGTTGTGGCTTGTTCTCGAACTATCCGATGCTTTCCTTTACGGGGAAGTTGCGGGTCTTTACAGTTGGTATCAGAGCTTTGGTTTACAAAGCTAGAGAACAAGGCACATTAGAACCAAACGAAAGAATTCATCAGATGATTGGATTAGTAATATCCAATGGGGATGACTCGTTAGAGATGGGATCAGTAGTATCCTAGAACGAGTGTGAAGAGTATATTTTTAAAATGAAAACAAATTTTTGTTTTGAAAATTTAAATCAAGTATTCGTATTTGATTATTTATTATATATTGATTAGGACAATCCAATATATAAAGATTTTGCGTATGCGCCTAGCTAGCGTGTATTCGAAGTTTTGATATATTGGATAGATATAGAGTTACACTCTAGTCACCCGGGGGTGATTCTGATGGTTGATATATCATCATCAGAATTTATATTCGAGTGACGAACGTGTAATATCTATATATTTCCTATTGACTGGTGTGAGAACCAAAAATTATATAAGGCCTATTGTTGTGATTTGGCATCAAAAACGTGATTTTTGTATATGTATCAAAATTATGAATTTGAAACTCTAATTCACTAATTGATTGATGTTTGGGTTGTTTGTTTATTTGTTTGCTAATTCTTATCCATTTAGCCTAATTGTACCCAATATTGAATTATATTGAAAATTTGGTCGCATTTCTTGCATATACTTGCACTTACTTTGAACAGGTCATAGCAAGGAGGCTAGAGAAGAGAATAAAATTTGTTTGCCCGACAAATAGGTACATGTTTACTACATAATTTACTGTTTTGTTTGGGTGATGATGATTTTATGAGCCTATTGGCCAGCCGCTTGGCTTTTTCTTTTTCTTTTTGAGATCTGAAGGACCGGGGAAGCTATTTGAGATTTCCCGATGCTCCCATTGCAGAGGAGGTTATGGCGAAATTTTTCGAAAATTTAGGGTGTTAGCCAAATTTTTGAAATTTTAGAAAATTCTCAGAAACTGAAAAGTTGGAGAATGGAAGCCAGATCGAACGTAGAGTTGATTAATCAAACCACTTTCGACTTTGTTCCTTTTCGGGGACGAAAAGTTTTAAGTGGGGGAGATTGTAACAACCCGAAAATCTGGGCCAGTTTAAATTTTTTATTTTGGCAATTTTAGCGAATTTTGTTTATTTAAAATGAATTATTTTAAATAATATCGACGAGAAATTTGTTTTGAATATAAATCGAACGTATATATTTATACGCGTCGTCGTTAGAATATAAATATATATATATATATAATTATAAATAGAATTGAAAATGGCGCGGTAGTTCGATAATTCGATTTCAAACTTCAATTGGATGTACCGGGTGCAAAACAATCCGGATTTTAGTGAAACCAAAAACATTAGGATCTAATTGATGATATCATTCCAACGAATCCGAAAAATCGAAATTTGATAGCAGGAATCAAAAGATATGTCCAGTTGAAAATTCTGAATAGTCGCTATGGAATTCAGGCCCTTAAAAATGGGAATTTTGAAAACGACCTCGGATTTCGACGAAACCACTTTTGTTGGGTCCGTGATGTTAATTTATTGCTAGATTCCAAATTTCATAATTTTTCGAATCAATATGTGAGCGTGGTAAAGGAAAACGCGTTTGACCAGTTTCAGTTGATTTTAATCGACTGGAAAATGGCCATTTTTCCAACGGTCTCAGAATTCGACGAAACTAGTTTTGTTAGGACTGTATCGTCAATACGAAGCTAGAAAATATTTTTCAGGAATTTTTAGAGTTAGTATGTGACCCCAGTAAATTGAAATGTACGTTTAAAATTCAATATAGCGATTTAAATGTAAATTCAACGGAAACTGATCGAAACGATCAAATCAGCTTGCGATGCATATCCCATTGTATTCGGAATGGAGGTAATACGCTATGGACGATAGGCGGTGGACCTCGTTTAGAGGTCGTATGAAAAAGTCAACTTTTTGCAATTAAAATAATTAAAATAAATTAAAAAAATTAAATTATCTCCCTCCTCCCCTTTAATCCTTCTGGCCCCCCCACACGTTTTCAAATCGGATTCAGAGAGAAAAAAAAAAGAAAAACAACGAAACCGTCGATGACGGAAACCGACCGCCGCCACCCTCCTCATCGCCGCGGCCATCTCTCCATCTCCAAGCCCTCGCCCTCCTTCCCCCTCAGCCAATCGAAGCCCCTCCTCCATCGAAGAACCCACGGACCGTCGCCCCCAAAACCCCCCAAAACCCTAGCCTCGATAGAACCCCCCCGAAACCCTAGCCTCGACAGCAACCCCGCCGCCTTGCAGCGCCTCACGCCACCACCCCCCCCCCCCCCCGACAATCTCAGCGCTCCAGGACCCCCCCCCCCCCCAACCACCTGCGAACACTCCCCTTCTGAAAAACGTAAGCTTTTCTACCTTCTTTTCATTTAATTTGCAAGTTAGTTTTTATTTTTAAATGACAACAGTTTAAATCAGTTTTTATTTAATTTAATTTGAAAACAAAAATGAATTTGCTTTGAAAACAAAAATGAATTTTCTTCGAAATTGAATTTGCTTTGAAAACAAAAAATGAATTTGCTTCGAAAATGAATTTGCTTTGAAAGTAAAAATGTGATTTTTATTTATTGAACATCGAAGTAAAAATTCGATTTTTATATATTGAATAGCATAGTAAAAATATGATTTTTTAGCGAAGAAAAAAATATGATTTTTATATATTGAACATCGAAGTAAAAATTCGATTTTTATATATTGAATAGCATAGTAAAAATATGATTTTTTAGCGAAGAAAAAATATGATTTTTATATATTGAACATCGAAGTAAAACATATGATTTTTTAGCGAAGTAAAAATATGATTTTTATATATTGAATAGCGAAGTGAAAATTCGATTTTTATGTATGTAGTGGCTACGGTCAACGAAGGTGAAAAAAAGGCGAGAACGACAAAGACTTCTGCAAAAGAAGAGTCGAGATGGTTGGATAGCTTTCGGTGAGAATTTCTCACTCTTCGATTTCTATTTCTAGTTATATATATACTAGGATGCAGACGGTGTTTAGTAGCACCCGACACAATCGTCCACAGACCATGGACTTGTTTGTTTGATTGCAAAAAATTAGTTAGAGTATTTGATTGAAATTTGTTTGTTTGATGAAATGAAATTGGATTGATTGATGTGTGAATGGCGTGGGCCTTCACTAGACCGGGGATAAGGCTAGGCCTTGTCCCGTTTCTAGTATCGTGCCGTTATGCCGCCGAAATTTTCTAAAATAAGTTAGAAAATAAAAATATCATTTTATTTAAAGAATGAACTGAATAGAAATTCATAAGTTAAAATAAAATGTTTTATCGTTAAAAATATAATTTTTAACGTGAATATGAATATAGTGAATGCGAATAAATAAATATTCATTTACAAACCAGACGGTTTGTTTATGTACACCTATTTGAAGGACATTGATTGGGTCGATAAATTTTACACATCGCCCAA
The DNA here is from genome assembly GCA_030737875.1 of Allium sativum. Classification (NCBI taxonomy): domain Eukaryota; kingdom Viridiplantae; phylum Streptophyta; class Magnoliopsida; order Asparagales; family Amaryllidaceae; genus Allium; species Allium sativum. The sequence continues at coordinate 1,043,908,869 of CM060913.1, forward strand.
CTGCACAAATAAAATCTGTGTTTGATTGCTTGAAACCCCACACGGGTGTTGGGATGAAATTTGAAGTTCACTCATCCTAATTGATTCAATATGTCGATCGATTGATTGACAGGCTGTTATAAGCGTTAGATATCTATATTTGATGCTTATACAGTGGAGTGCACTTTGGTTGATGGTTGATTATTTTTCAATGCTATGATATACGTGTGATGTAAGAAAATCCATACAATTAACTTTATATGGTGATTGATTGGGCCTCATTCCAATTTAGAAAATAAAGAACAATATAAAATAAATGTTCATGTGTTGACTGTACTCATCCGTTGAGATTAGTCATGTGTTGAACGAAATATTTTAATAATAAAATTTACATCTTTATCAATATAAAGTAAATGTTCATGTGTTGACTGTACTCATCCGTTGAGATTAGTCATGTGTTGAACGAAATATTTGAAATAGAAATATTTTGATAATAACGAAATATTTGAAATAGAATATTTGAAAATAGAAATACATTAAGCCGTGTTCATTAGATTGACGCCATTTTGACGTGAACGATATTTATATCGATTTTATTCATTTTAAAATGCATATTGAAAAGTGATTTCGAAAACGCATATTTTAAAACGATTTCGAAATGAACTGAATATATAACGATTTCGAAATGAACTGAATATATAACGATTTCGAAATGAATTGAATATATAACAATTTCGAAATGAACTGACGATTTCGAAATGAATTGAATATATAACGAATCGAAATGAACTGAATATATAACGATTTCGAAATGAATTGAATATATAACGAATCGAAATGAACTGAATATATAACGATTTCGAAATGAATTGAATATATAACGAATCGAAATGAATTGAATATATAACGATTTCGAAATGAACTGAATATATAACGATTTCGAAATGAACTGAATATATAACGATTTCGAAATGAACTGAATATATAACGATTTCGAAATGAATTGAATATATAACGATTTCGAAATGAATTGAATATATAACGATTTTGAAATGAATTGAATATATAACGATTTGAAATGAATTGAATAGATAACGATTTCGAAATGAATTGAATAGATAACGAATTTGAATTGAATTGAATATAAAACCAATTCGAATTGAATTGAAAACGAATTCGAATTGAATTGAAAACGAATTCGAATTGAATTGGAAACAAATTGAAATGAATTCAAATTGAATTGAAATTTGAATTGAATAGAAATGAATTTTAAAACGAATTTATAAAGAAGAATTCATTTGTGCTTTGGATTGAAATGGAAGTTGAAATTGCCTTTGAAACGAATTTAAAACTATTTATATAATTCATTTTAAATAGAAATGGATGAAATATATATTATATATATTATATATATAATATAATGGCCTGAATAGAACGCGCCGCGCCGCGGCAGTTCGCGAATTTCGACCGTTTATTTCAAACCGACATTACGGGAGATCCGACCATCGGATTGTGACGATCAAGGGATCTCGCTCGGTCTGAACCAGTCGCTAAACCGATCCAGGCCGTTCGAAACGCCCTATCGTTTGAGAACAGGACAAAACAGAACGCATGCAGAAGAACATTTCATTGTATATGACAACAATGCATCAGATTACAAGAATATACAGAATATAAAAGAATATTACACAGAAATATCAGAGATTTAAATTACATTTAAATACATAGCAGCGGAAAATAATACAATACACAACTTGAAGAGATATACGGATACAAAGCTTTCCGGATATCATTCCAGCTGTAAACCAGGACCTTGTGAATATAAATCTGCAAAAACCAAAACTACTAGCTGCCCATGTCAAAATAAGGGCACCCAGAGTTTAGGTTAAAACAATAAACTCCAGGTCAGTCATGGGACTGGTGTGAGAACTAAAACAGTTATTAATTCTTTATTTTAAAGTTAGGTAAATCAAGGGACCACGCCGTATAACACGGAACGGGTTTCCTCCCAAGAGTACCAGTGCATAAAACACACAGCGCAATGCTAAATAAAGAAAAATGAAGCTGTTATAAGACCCAGGTCCTATCACATAATGCAACGCAAGCCGGGGGATAGGGTTTTCCCTTATAACAGCCAAAGAATGCTTGATACGTTTTAAAACAAATTATTGATACTATAATAAGTGCATAGTGTATAAAACAACTTCAAATCATAAGTATCAATCATAGGCGGCATGGGTACCATATATCATGTCGCCATATATAGGTTTACAAATAAAACCGCAAAGTCACGTATTTGGAAATTGGATTTCCGTCTATGAACCGAGGCAAAAGATAGTCCTCAACCGATTCGTGACTCTCTAGCCCGAGCCACCGGAACAGCCGCAACTGCCCCTTGGATCGTCAGGGCCGGTCCACCGATGTGGATTATAGTGCCTGAACAATACGTTTCCCCACCCTATGGGGTGTAAGTCTGGTCCGTCTGCCGACCAGAATGCATCGGCCGAAACCGATATAACCGAGGCGCCTCGCAACAGCAACAACCACATAAGTCAAACTCGTCAGGGCGGGTAAAACCACTGACGCCACTTCTAGCTAGAAAGAAATGCAAGTCCTCCCTGAGGTCCGTCTCCCGTTTTTGGTTCATACCGGGTGTGAAACACGCGAAGTAAACGTTACACAAAGCTACGCCACAAAGGCCTTGCTTTGATCATCACCACAAGACTTTGCTTTTCAACAGAAGCCTCGATCAATTGTCACTTAGGCATGCCACACAGGCAATTCACTCCATGCGTTTGATATCCATCAATATATAACCCCTGAGCTCGTACGTCTCAGAGAAGGGCGTTAAGCAAGAGAATAAATTCTCCGCCGCCAAACAGATATATATTTAATAGAAATCAATCACACAGACTAAAATCCAATGTCAGACACATAGTCCATTTACAAGTTCGTTCTGGGTCTGAACGAAACCGGAGGCACCTAGTACCCCGCATATCCATCGATCTCCAAGTACGTCTGGACGATCACCAACTGTTTCCATCTTCTTGGGTGTACAGCCCAATCAAGATCATCAGTAATCACCCAAACGACGTGAAGACTTCCGGTCTTCGACCACCGTCTTCATCTTCGACACCACATCGAATCAGTTATTCAGAATGGGATAAACCCGGTCTTTCTGAATAACTCGCGTATATATTATAAAAGTGTTACACAAACACAACATACGCCTCATTCCAATTCAGAATATTCTTTTATTCAAATATTCCTATACTTTGGGAAAAGTTCCCATTAATTTTATCCAAGATAAATTCTTTAAATTTATTCTTCAATCTCCTTTGAATATCAATTCAAACTAGTCGGAATTAGCGAACCACACCGAAGTAATCATTTATTTTATTTCCCAATCCCATCCTATTCATCCCATGAAGTAAAACTGGTTATACTTCATATCTAACACCACGGTGTTATCGGTAAATTCAATTACCATTTCACGTTCAAATCTAATTAAAGATTTAACCATCGCCTGGAGCAAAACTGGTGATACTCCATTTTCGATCATTTTAATCTAATTAAAGATTCATTAAAACTCCACTTAGTTTTAATCTTTAACTAGGTTAAAGAATCAGTGTCATTTAAAAACACGGTTCACGATAAACCCAAAATCACATTCATTAATTATCGGGTTAAAGAACGAGTGTTATTTAAAACACTGTTCACGATAAACCCAATATCAATATCAATTCAATTCCAATTAAATAATATTGAATTGGTACACTTCATTAAATCTAAATAAAAAGATTTAATCTTTTCTCAACTGGGTTCAAGAACAGTGTTAGTGAAGACACCATTCACGACAAACCCAAATCACATTTGATATTCAATACAAGGCTCTGAATAGAAAATATATCGGCTTATATTCAATATCAAATTCTACGACTAACAAATATCGCATTGGAAATAACGATATATATAACTATATCTTTCAAATTTCCACAACAACACCTGTATAATCACGAATTCCAACATCGAAATATTCCGAAGACAATTTCGATTCAATTTCACTCCAATGCAATCATTGGAAATTCTGGTTATTTTTAAAACCCTTTTCAAATTCAATTTATTTATTTAAAAATAAATAGAATTATAATTCTAGTTCAAAACTAGTTCATTTCGATAAAAATCTATTTTTATCTTTTCAAATATGGAGTTTTTCATCCCAAATCTTCACAAATCATTTCTTATGATTTTACACAAATTATTACTATTTTTAATAATTTTATCAAGGCCCGTACAGTCGATTTCCACCAATGGCCATCGAACTGTACTTACAGCGACCTTTTTCAAATTTGATTTGGATGTTTCTCCAAATCCAACCGTTAGATTTCAAATTTCTAATATTCGTTAGAAAGCTCTTTTCGATACGTACCCAACGGTTCCGGTTTTAGGAGAATCCGACGGTCGGATCTCCCGTAATGTCCGTTTGAAATAAATGGTCGAAATTCACGAACTGCCGCGGCGCGACGCGTTCTATTCAGGCCATTATATTATATATATAATATATATATTTCGTCGATTTTTATTTAAAACGAATTATATAAATAGTTTTAAAATTCGTTTCAAAAGCAATTTCAACTTCCATTTCAATTCAAATCAAAATTGAATTCTTCTTTATAAATTCGTTTTAAAACTCATTTCTATTCAATTCAAATTTCTATTCAATTTGAATTCATTTCAACACACTTTCAATTCATTTCGAAATCGTTTTCAATTCAATTCATTTCGAAATCGTTTTCAATTCAATTCATTTTGAAATCGTTTTCATTTCAATTCATTTCGAAATCGTTTTCAATTCAATTCATTTCGAAATCATTTTCAATTCAATTCATTTCGAAATCGTTTTCAATTCAATTCATTTCGAAATCGTTTTCAATTCAATTCATTTCGAAATCGTTTTCAATTCAATTCATTTCGAAATAGTTTTCAATTTAATTCATTTCGAAATAGTTTTCAATTCAATTCATTTCGAAATCGTTTTCAATTCAATTCATTTCAAAATCGTTTTCAATTCAATTCATTTCGAAATAGTTCGAATTTCAAATCTATTCAATTTCAATTCCAATTCGAATTCATTTACAATCAATTCTTTTCAAAATATCAGATTTTGAAATCACTTTCGATATTCATTATAAAATCGATATAAATATCGTTCACGTCAAAATGGCGTCAATCTAATCAACACGGCTTCATATATTGATATTTTCAATTTTTCTTTATTTTTCAAATTGGAATGAGGCCCAATCAATTACCATATAAAATTAATTATATGGATTTCCATACAACACATGTATATAATAGCATTGAAAAATAATCAACCATCAACCAAAGTGCACTACACTGTATAAGCATCAAATATAGATATTCAACGCTTATAACAGCTTGTCAATCAATCGATCGACATATTTAATCAATCAGGATGAGTGAAATTCATATTTCATCCCAACACCCGTGTGGGGTTTCAAACAATCAAACACAGATTTTAGTTGTGCAGTTGGGCGATGTGTAAAATTTTATCGTCCCAATCAATGTCGTTCAAATAAGTGTACATAAACAAACCGTCTGGTTTGTAAATGAATATTTATTTATTCACATTCACGTTAAAAATTATATTTTTAACGACAAAACATTTTATTCCAACATATGAATTTCTATTCAGTTCATTTTTCTTAAATAGAATGATATTTTTATTTTTTAACTTATTTTAGAAAATTTCGGCGGCATAACGGCACGATACTAGAAACGGGACAAGGCCTAGCCTTATCCCCGGTCTAGTGAAGGCCCACGCCATTCACATATCAATCAATCCACTTAATTTCACCAAACAATTCAATTTCGAAACAAATAATCTAACCAACTACACAACCAAACAATTTAACAAACAGCCATCCATGGTCTGTGGATGACGGGTGTCGGGTGCTACTAAGCACCGTCTGCATCCTAGTATATAAATATATCTAGAAAAGAAATTGAAAGGTGAGAAATTCTCACCTATAGCTATCCTAGCTCCACGGCACTTCATTGACAGAAATCTTCCTCGTTGTTGCCTTTTTCATCTTCGTTGCCCGTAGTCACTACATATATAAAAATCACACATTTTTATATTTGCTGTTGTCTTTAAAATAAAAATCATATTTTTATTTATTCACTTTTCAATTTAAAAATCATATTTCTATAATCACTTCATATATTTAAAAATCGACTTTTCACTACGATGTTCAATATATAAAAATCATATTTTTATTTCGAAGTTCAATATATAAAAATCATATTTTTATTTCGAAGTTCAATATATAAAAATCATATTTTTATTTCGAAGTTCAATATATAAAAATCATATTTTTATTTCGAAGTTCAATATATAAAAATCATATTTTTATTTCGAAGTTCAATATATAAAAATCATATTTTTATTTCGAAGTTCAATATATAAAAATCATATTTTTATTTCGATGTTCAATATATAAAAATCATATTTTTATTATGCTAAAGATTTCACCTTTTCAAATATATCATTATAAAAATCGCGTCTTTTATATTTTTAAAAATCACGTCTTTTCTATTTTAAAAATCACGTCTTTTCTATTTTAAAAATCACGTCTTTTCTATTTTAAAAATCACGTCTTTTATATTTTAAAAAATCACGTCTTTTATATTCAGTTTTTAAAAATGATTAACCTAAGATAATCAGTTTTAATGAATTAAAACGAAACAAAAATAAACAAATAAATGAAATAAATAAATAAAAAAAAACTTACTGCTTCGTTTTCTGGGGGCAAGGGGGGGCCTGCTGCTTGCGGTGGCTCGCAGGGTGGGGGGCTGTAACACCCCGAATTTTAGCTAATACTAAAATTCTCTAATCATAGGATAAATAATCTCAGATGTGGGAATTGGGGGTAACGGGCTGCGTCATTGCGTTCGTCTCGGAAAAATACGCGAAATAGAGTCCGAGTTTTCGAGAATCGGAGTCCGTATGGCCCGGGTATGGCCCAATGAAGTTTGCAGAAAAATTAAAGCTTAAAACAGATTTAGAAATTTAAAAATTCGGATTTCAAATTAGAACCAGCGGGGCCAGGCGGGAAAATTCCCGCCCTGACCATGTCGACAGGGCTGTCGACAGGCCTGTCGACAGGGGGAGTCGACTTGCCTGTCGACACGGCGTCTCGAGCCAGAAGGTTGGGTGCACCAGATTTGGTTTTCTGGCTAGGGCTGGGCTGGGTTCTAGAGATTTCCTAAATCTAACGGACCTAATCTAATTTAGGGTTAATCTAAGGGCCTAAAACACTCTCCTAATCTATAAATACACCCTAAACCTACCCTAATCCATACTAAAAATAGAAATGATGGCCTCATGCCGCCAAATTAAATCTTAGAAGGAGCCTCCACTTGTTTATGAAGGAAGTTGCAAGCTAATCACTCTCTAATCAATCTCTAATCATCAGCATCTTCATATTTAGCAACTAATTCCACTTCATAAGTTTGCTAATCTTGGTTTTGGTGAGTTTCTATCACTTTAACATCAATTGTTAAAGTAAGTAGATTGGGTGTGATGAGACTTATGGTCTTAGATGCGGATTAGTGAGTTTGAATCATTTGTAATGATATGCTACTCTATGTTTTTCTATGTTTATGCATAATTAATAAGTGAGTTTATGCATGTTTGATAAGTTGGTTTATGCATGTTTGACAAGTGGGTTTATGCATGTTTAATATGTGGGTTTATGCATATTTAACAAGTGGATTTATGCATGTTTAACAAAGTGAGTTATGCAAGTTCATATGCAAGTCATGTGTATGATGTTATGTAAGTTATGTGTAGGTTGATATGCAAGTTCATATGCAAGTTGTGTATATGCTTAAATGCAAGTTTAACATGATATGCAAGTTATGCATGCTTATGCAAGTATGTGAATGCTTATGCAAGTATGTGAATGCTTATGCAAGTATGTGAATGCTTATGCAAGTTATGTGTATGCTTAAATGCATGTTTAACATGTTATGCAAGTTATGAGAATGCTTATATGCAAGTTCAACATGTTATGCAAGATATGTGTATGATAATATGCAAGCTCATATGCAACATGTTATGCAAATCATGTGTATGATAATATGCAAGTTTGGGTTAAATGTAGTTGGGTTAATATGTGCTCATATATGCAAGTTGACATCCTCTTAACCCATGACAAAGTTATATGCTAAACCCATGATATTTGTAATGGATCTTTCCCTTTACTATGTCATGAGAACGATTTACGTGGGGAACGATGGGGTTGGTAAATATGTTAATAAAAGTGTGATTGGGTATGATTAAGCATACCATAAAAATAAACTAACATAAGTGGGAATTTACCTATTGAGTTAGGTCTACCCCATGGGAATTTACCTATTGAGTTAGGTCTACCCATGTTATGAAAAACTTGATATTAATTAGGGATAATTAATATGGGGGTGATTAATTAGGTGTAATTAATCGACTAAGACACGAGGTTGGACTCATTTGTAGTGTAAAACTGCCCGGACCCGACCGGCCTAACCAGTTGCTACAAATGTCAGCCCAATGTGAGAGGTCTTAGCCCTAAATTAAATACGTGATTAAAGTAAAGACACGAGGTTAGACTCTGTTATGACGTAAGACTGCCCAGACCCTACCGGCTTAACCAGGCGGTCATAACAGCCAGTCTAATGTGGGAGGTCTTTATGGGAGATCACGGTCTTAATTAATTAAGAAACACTTAACCACATTAGCATGTAGTGGGACATGAGGGGTTAAGTGGGTGCCTTGGGTGGCATGTGGAAATTTAATGGTTGCCTTGGGTGGCATGTGGAATCTAGTGGGTTGCCTTGGGTGGCAATAGAAAATACGATTAGAATACTTAACCAAGTGAAACATGTAATTAAACATGATTAAAGGGTTAAGTGGGATACACTAGATAAGTGACAAGCTTAGGTGGGTAGCTTGTGGGGGCCCATTTCAACCAATATCCCAAACGTATCTTTGTGGGCTCGACCCATGTCGAGTGACGGGACACGCATATTGGGCTTGATTATAAGAGGCCAAAACGGGTTAGCGGTGGCAACGCAAGTCCAACGGGTTTCATATGCGTGTGTGGGCCCGGGCTGGTAGATAAGCCGTTGTTGCATCGTGTAGATATAAAGCCGTGCACCGTTGATATTATCAGGTGGCCACTTTAGGGGAGTGATACACCCCACTGTGGAACCAGCACGGGTATCTACGGTAGGGAGCCGATCGCTGGGGAGTAGTGGGTACACCTAATAAAGATAGGGGCAGACGGCACCTATGTAGGGGTACACGGAACTACTGGGAAAAATTACTAAGTACACCTAGTGGAGATAGGGGCAGACGGCACCTATGTAGTCAGCTAGGGGTATACGAGACTACTGGGGAAAAATTTTCTAAGTCCTTGGGAGGGATCAACCTTTAAGTAGAAATGACTGGTGTGGTGCAGTTAGTAATTATCCTTGGGTGGGTAGATGCGTCTTTACAGTTATCTTAGTTTATCCTAAGTCTATCAAGCTGCTTAGTGTAGCCATTCATCCCCAGACATTACCGTGGGTCAAGTTTATATCTTCTCTGGTTACTTTAATGATTGTATTGTTAAAGTTATAGGACTCGCTCAGACTTATGTCTGACCCCGTTGTTTTTATCTTTTTTCCCAACCCTCAGGCCCTACGGTGGATCCTAGCAGTAGTGGAGCTTGATCGGATTGCTGTTCCAGTCTTTAGGAGCTTGGATAGATGTAAAGCTCCAGTTACCCAGTTATCTTTTCTTTTGTCTTGGCTATTGTATTGAGAGTGGGATTATGTACTCATTTATTTTGATGGATATTGTACTTGACTTTTATTGTGGTTTTATGATGTAACCAGACATGTTTACTTCCGCTGTTATGAGATGATGTTTTAAATTTCAAGTACTATTTATATCTGTCTTGTTGTAATTTTTCTGTTCTATATTCACTAAAATACTCCACCGATGCTAGGGCATTCCCTTAGTGAGTGATCATAGCGGGCGTGGGGTGTTACACGTGGTATCAGAGCAAAGGTTACCGGAACAGATAAAATTTTTAGAAAACTATTTTATTAAAACATTTTTGGAAGAGATATTTTCAAAAACATGTCTTTAAAGGGAAAGGTTTTTGAAGGAAAAGCATAATCCCCAATAGCCATATCTATATCCTTCGAAATCTCCGTTTTGAATCTTTCCTTTTTCGTTTCAGCATGGCCGAGAATCTTAACTTTCCGGAGGGTGTGACGGTACCAGTATGGTATAGGAGATTGATGGAGGCTAGGGCCACCACTGCGGGTCCAGCAAATGTTCCTCCACCAACCGTAGCACCCGATCTTCCTCCTCCCCCTCCTCCTCGCATGGATACTTTTGCTAAGACTTGCAAGGAATTTAAAGCCATGGGAGGGAAACCTTTTCAAGGATCTGAAACTTTTGTGGAGGCTAGAGATTGGCTTAAGGAGGTGGAAGAATTGATAGATGTCTTTGAGATGGAAGAAGGAAAGAAAGTCAAGTTGGCTGCTTGGTTAATGAAGGGAGAGGCCTCATTCTGGTGGGAGGTCACTAATGGAGAACGCCCCGTTGACTCTTGGGCGGATTTTAGGCAAAGATTTGTGGCAAAGTTTCTCTCAAGGGCGGAGGAAAACTTGTATATGGAAAGATTCTTGACTCTAAAGCAAGGAAATCTCTCGGTGAAGGAATATGTCAACAAGTTTAATCAATTGGCGAGGTTTGGCCTAGACATGGTGAATACACCAGAGAAGAAGGCTTTGAGGTTCGTGAAAGGCTTGAATGAACCGATGCATGGGTTGGCTATGACTCATATCCCTATGGGGGCCACCTTTGAGAAGCTAGTTGACATGGCACTCATGTATGAAGAAGAGAAGGGTCCCAATGCTAATAGGGCACCCGAGAAGAAGGGAGATCAAAAGAGACCTCAGCAACAACAGCAAAATAAAGGTGGGAAAGGCAACAGTGGCAAGGGCAAGAAGAAGAAGTGTTTCAATTGTGGGACACCTGGCCACCTAAGTAAGGATTGTCGTAAGAAGAAGAAGACTGGCTGCTTCGACTGTGGCGAAGCAGGGCCTCTAGTGAAAGATTGTCCTAAGAAGGGGCAAAGGACGGGGTCTACCTCAGGAGGACAGGTGCAAGCTCTTATGGCACCGAGTCAGGCTAGGGGGCAAGTACAGGCTCTCGCAGTCCCACCAATTCAGGAAAGAGGTAGAACTATCTCCGTTGAAAGTCTGGTTTTTCTATTTGATCATCCTGTCCGTACATTGTTTGATTCAGGCGCATCGCATTCGTTTATCTCATCATTATTAGTTGAGTCACTGCACTTAGACACCAGTCTGGTAGATGATCCCTTGGTTGTTTCAAACCCAATTGGGGGCTCCACTTATTTGTCCATGATATGTTTGGGTTTGAAGATTTCTATACTTAGCATTGAGTTTAGATGTGATGCTTTTGTGTTGGGCTTCACGGGCTATGGGTTGATTTTGGGCATGGACTGGTTATCCAGTAATGGTGCCGTTCTTGATTGCGAAAGGAGAGTTGTTAGGCTCATGACCCGCTTGGGTAACACTCTCGAGATTTCTTGTAATCCCAGGGACTCTGTTATGCTAAGTTATCTTGAATCGCTTGACGCTTCGGTCGAGAGTTTCAATCTGTTAGAGTGGTCCGGGAATATCCGGATGTGTTTGAGGAGGTGAAGGGCTTACCTCCGAAGCGGGAGATTGACTTCCGAATATATCTGGTGGATAATGCTAAACCTGTATCTTTACCAGTGCGCCACATGGCTCCTCGTGAGAGGAGGGAACTCCATAAGCAAGTAGGGGAGTTGCTTGAGAAGGGGTTCATAAGACGAAGTATATCGGAGTGGGGTGCTCCAGTAGTATTTGCTACGAAGGCGGATGGGTCCCTCAGACTTTGTGTAGACTATAGAGAACTCAACAAGCTCACAAAGAAGAATAGACACCCATTGCCGAGGATTGATGATCTTTTCGATCAGTTGGTTGGCGCTTCAGTATTTTCTCAGTTGGACTTAGCCACGGGGTTTCATCAGTTGAGGGTGGCTGAGGATAGCATAGACAAGACTGCCTTTAGGACTCCAGATGGTTTCTATGAGTGGCTAGTGATGCCATTTGGGTTGACGAACGCCCCTGCATACTTTGTTGATTTGATGAGTAGGGTGTTCAGGGAGTTCCTTAATAAGTTCGTGGTGGTCTTTGTGGATGATATCTTAGTATTTTCTAAGAGTGAAGAAGAGCATGCCCTACATCTTGGGGAGGTATTGAAGACTCTTCGAGCACATAGCCTTAAGGCTAAATTCTCTAAATGTCACTTCTGGAGGAAAGAGGTGCGATTTTTGGGGCACGTGGTCTCCAAGGAAGGGATAGTTGTGGATCCCGCGAAGGTAGTATCAATTCAGGATTGGAAGGTTCCGAAAAATGCTACCGAAGTAAGAAGTTTCTTGGGGTTGGCGGGTTATTATAGGAAGTTTATTAAAGACTTCGCGAAGATATCAGCCCCATTAACCCGCTTAACGAAGAAGAATCTTGTTTTCGCATGGGACGTGGATTGTGATGATGCGTTCCGAAGGTTAAAGAGAGCTTTAACCACTGCTCCAGTTTTAGTATTGCCAGATGGGAGCAAGCCATTTGTTGTCTATACCGATGCTTGTGGGACAGGACTTGGCGTAGTCTTAATGCAAGAGGGAAGGGTGATAGCCTATGGTGGAAGGCAGTTGAGGGCACATGAGAAAAATTATCCTACCCATGATTTAGAGTTGGCCGCTATTGTTTTTGCGCTTAAAATTTGGCGCCATTATCTTCTTGGTGAGAGATTCGAATTGTTCACTGACCACAAATCATTGAAGTACTTGTTTTCTCAGAAGGATTTGAATCTGAGACAGCAAAGGTGGATGGAATTCTTAGCATCCTATGATTTCGAGATAGCATATACCCCTGGCAAGGGTAACGTGGTGGCGGACGCCTTGAGCAGGAAGAGGTTGTCCTTGAGTCCATTGTTCGTGGAACAACGAAGCTTGGAATTTATCTCGATGTTTGATTTCAGACCTTCCATTGATTATGTACCCGGTTTGCTAGCATCCTTGGAGGTTAGACCTACTCTTTTGGGGCGGATTGGAGAAGCACAGAGGGACGACCCACAGTTGGTTGAGTTGGTGGAGAAGCTCATAAGGGGGGAGTCGTCCAGCCATTTGAGTAGGTATACCCTAGACAATAGGGGGTGCTTGCGTAGAGACGGTAGACTTTGTGTACCGTAAGACGAGGTTTGAGGAAGGCTATTCTTGATGATGCACACCGTTCTAGGATGACCATTCATCCCGGTGGGGACAAGATGTACCGAGACATGAAGAGGGTTTTCTTCTGGGCCGGTATGAAGAAAGATGTGGCCGAGTATGTCGCTCGATGCTTGGTGTGCCAACAAGTGAAGGCGGAGCAAAAGAAACCTGGTGGGTTGCTTCACCCATTGGAAGTTCCGCAAGGGAAGTGGGATAGCGTCTCGATGGATTTTATTGACGGGTTACCCAGATCGAGGAAGGGTAATACAGGAATTTGGGTGGTGGTAGACAGACTTACTAAGAGCGCCCATTTCATACCTGTGAAGAGCAAGAGGACCGCTCCATGGCTAGCTTCTGTATATCTTCGAGAGATAGTTCGATTGCATGGGGTACCCTCTAGCATAGTGAGTGATCGAGATCCTATCTTCACTAGCAAGTTCTGGAGAAGTTTGCAAGAAGCAGTGGGGACTCAATTGTGTCTGAGCACTGCATATCATCCTCAGACAGACGGCCAGACTGAGAGGGTGAATCGTGTTCTAGAAGACCTTTTAAGGCTTTGTATCTTAGATTTTGGAGGTACATGGGAAGAGCATCTTCCATTGGTGGAGTTCGCATATAATAACAGCTTTCAGTCCAGTATTGGTATGGCTCCTTTCGAAGCTCTCTATGGAAGGCCTTGTCGATCACCTACATGTTGATGGGAATCTACGGATAAGATCTTGCTTGGGCCTGATATGGTTAGGGAGACTTCTGAGAAGATTGACTTGATTCGAAGAAGGATGAAAGCAGCGCAGGATAGGCAAAAATCTTATGCGGACAAGAGAAAGACGGATCTTGAGTTTGAGGTTGGGGACATGGTTTTTGTCAAAGTATCTCCGTTGAGAAATGTTGTTCGCTTTGGATCCGTTGGGAAGTTAGCACCAAGGTTTGTTGGGCCGTTTCCTATTAAGGAAAGGATTGGACGGATGGCATATAGGGTGGAGTTGCCCGACAGACTTAGTGGTGTTCATGATGTATTCCATGTATCACATCTGAGGAAGTGCTTACATGAGACGGCAGAGGTGGTAGAGCCGAGCTTGCTTAGAGATGTAGAGGTAGAGCGTGATGCGACGATTCGACGAGCTCCTACTCGCATCCTTGGGTCAGAGACTAGGAAATTGAGGAATCGAGAGGTTCAGCTAGTCAAAGTGCAATGGGGAGAAGATGAGAGCAACGCAACTTGGGAGACGGAAGCGAAGATGCGTTCATTGTACCCATTTCTTTTTGAGGGTATGTCTTTACTTTTTCCTCTATCGTTGTCTAGTACTTATCTTATCTTTAATATATCCTCTCGTTAGTACTGATTGACCTTTAGATAGGGTAAACCTATGGTTGAAACATGTGTTTGAGACATGTTATGGTTGATGGATGCAAGTGGATGCAAGTGGTTGCTAGTGGTTGCTCGTGGATGCATGTACACACACTCTAGGCACTAGATCGGCTCAATCACTTCATATTGCATATTGCATAAAATTGTGTGTAGGAAGCTATATTTATGGATGTATAATGATTGTGTTATCATATGGATGATGCATTTTGGTGAATGATTGTGCACTCATGTAGATATTGTATGTGTCGATAGGGTTCTCTCGCATACATAATGGATGCATGGCACTATCATGGTTTGCATATGTTCATACATTAGATAGGGAACATATACACACACTTTTTGCATATGCTCATACATCATTAGAAATTGTTTTAAGGACAATGGATGCCCGTGTTTTGATGGATTGAGTAGATGGTTGTTTGGATGGTAGGATATGCATTCTCCTTAGCTTAGAGATTTCGGGGACGAAATCCTTTAAGGAGGGGAGAATGTAACACCCCGAATTTTAGCTAATACTAAAATTCTCTAATCATAGGATAAATAATCTCAGATGTGGGAATTGGGGGTAACGGGCTGCGTCATTGCGTTCGTCTCGGAAAAATACGCGAAATAGAGTCCGAGTTTTCGAGAATCGGAGTCCGTATGGCCCGGGTATGGCCCAATGAAGTTTGCAGAAAAATTAAAGCTTAAAACAGATTTAGAAATTTAAAAATTCGGATTTCAAATTAGAACCAACGGGGCCAGGCGGGAAAATTCCCGCCCTGACTATGTCGACAGGGCTGTCGACAGGCCTGTCGACAGGGGGAATCGACTTGCCAGTCGACTTGCCTGTCGACACGGCGTCTCGAGCCAGAAGGTTGGGTGCACCAGATTTGGTTTTTTGGCTAGGGCTGGGCTGGGTTCTAGAGATTTCCTAAATCTAACGGACCAAATCTAATTTAGGGTTAATCTAAGGGCCTAAAACACTCTCCTAATCTATAAATACACCCTAAACCTAACCTAATCCATACTAAAAATAGAAATGATGGCCTCATGCCGCCAAATTAAATCTTAGAAGGAGCCTCCACTTGTTTATGAAGGAAGTTGCAAGCTAATCACTCTCTAATCAATCTCTAATCATCACCATCTTCATATTTAGCAACTAATTCCACTTCATAAGTTTGCTAATCTTGGTTTTGGTGAGTTTCTATCACTTTAACATCAATTGTTAAAGTAAGTAGATTGGGTGTGATGAGACTTATGGTCTTAGATGCGGATTAGTGAGTTTGAATCATTTGTAATGATATGCTACTCTATGTTTTTCTATGTTTATGCATAATTAATAAGTGAGTTTATGCATGTTTGATAAGTTGGTTTATGCATGTTTGACAAGTGGGTTTATGCATGTTTAATATGTGGGTTTATGCATATTTAACAAGTGGATTTATGAATGTTTAACAAAGTGAGTTATGCAAGTTCATATGCAAGTCATGTGTATGATGTTATGTAAGTTATGTGTAGGTTGATATGCAAGTTCATTTGCAAGTTGTGTATATGCTTAAATGCAAGTTTAACATGATATGCAAGTTATGCATGCTTATGCAAGTATGTGAATGCTTATGCAAGTATGTGAATGCTTATGCAAGTATGTGAATGCTTATGCAAGTTATGTGTATGCTTAAATGCATGTTTAACATGTTATGCAAGTTATGAGAATGCTTATATGCAAGTTCAACATGTTATGCAAGATATGTGTATGATAATATGCAAGCTCATATGCAACATGTTATGCAAATCATGTGTATGATAATATGCAAGTTTGGGTTAAATGTAGTTGGGTTAATATGTGCTCATATATGCAAGTTGACATCCTCTTAACCCATGACAAAGTTATATGCTAAACCCATGATATTTGTAATGGATCTTTCCCTTTACTATGTCATGAGAACGATTTACGTGGGGAACGGTGGGGTTGGTAAATATGTTAATAAAAGTGTGATTGGGTATGATTAAGCATACCATAAAAATAAACTAACATAAGTGGGAATTTACCTATTGAGTTAGGTCTACCCCATGGGAATTTACCTATTGAGTTAGGTCTACCCATGTTATGAAAAACTTGATATTAATTAGGGATAATTAATATGGGGGTGATTAATTAGGTGTAATTAATCGACTAAGACACGAGGTTGGACTCATTTGTAGTGTAAAACTGCCCGGACCCGACCAGCCTAACCAGTTGCTACAAATGTCAGCCCAATGTGAGAGGTCTTAGCCATAAATTAAATACGTGATTAAAGTAAAGACACGAGGTTAGACTCTGTTATGACGTAAGACTGCCCAGACCCTACCGGCTTAACCAGGCGGTCATAACAGCCAGTCTAATGTGGGAGGTCTTTATGGGAGATCACGGTCTTAATTAATTAAGAAACACTTAACAACATTAGCATGTAGTGGGACATGAGGGGTTAAGTGGGTGCCTTGGGTGGCATGTGGAAATTTAATGGTTGCCTTGGGTGGCATGTGGAATCTAGTGGGTTGCCTTGGGTGGCAATAGAAAAT
Source organism: Allium sativum (assembly GCA_030737875.1). NCBI lineage: Eukaryota > Viridiplantae > Streptophyta > Magnoliopsida > Asparagales > Amaryllidaceae > Allium > Allium sativum. Next base: position 1,043,926,137 of record CM060913.1, read on the forward strand.
ACGATTAGAATACTTAACCAAGTGAAACATGTAATTAAACATGATTAAAGGGTTAAGTGGGATACACTAGATAAGTGACAAGCTTAGGTGGGTAGCTTGTGGGGGCCCATTTCAACCAATATCCCAAACGTATCTTTGTGGGCTCGACCCATGTCGAGTGACGGGACACGCATATTGGGCTTGATTATAAGAGGCCAAAACGGGTTAGCGGTGGCAACGCAAGTCCAACGGGTTTCATATGCGTGTGTGGACCCGGGCTGGTAGATAAGCCGTTGTTGCATCGTGTAGATATAAAGCCGTGCACCGTTGATATTATCAGGTGGCCACTTTAGGGGAGTGATACACCCCACAGTGGAACCAGCACGGGTATCTACGGTAGGGAGCCGATCGCTGGGGAGTAGTGGGTACACCTAATAAAGATAGGGGCAGACGGCACCTATGTAGGGGTACACGGAACTACTGGGAAAAATTACTAAGTACACCTAGTGGAGATAGGGGCAGACGGCACCTATGTAGTCAGCTAGGGGTATACGAGACTACTGGGGAAAAATTTTCTAAGTCCTTGGGAGGGATCAACCTTTAAGTAGAAATGACTGGTGTGGTGCAGTTAGTAATTATCCTTGGGTGGGTAGATGCGTCTTTACAGTTATCTTAGTTTATCCTAAGTCTATCAAGCTGCTTAGTGTAGCCATTCATCCCCAGACATTACCGTGGGTCAAGTTTATATCTTCTCTGGTTACTTTAATGATTGTATTGTTAAAGTTATAGGACTCGCTCAGACTTATGTCTGACCCCGTTGTTTTTATCTTTTTTCCCAACCCTCAGGCCCTACGGTGGATCCTAGCAGTAGTGGAGCTTGATCGGATTGCTGTTCCAGTCTTTAGGAGCTTGGATAGATGTAAAGCTCCAGTTACCCAGTTATCTTTTCTTTTGTCTTGGCTATTGTATTGAGAGTGGGATTATGTACTCCTTTATTTTGATGGATATTGTACTTGACTTTTATTGTGGTTTTATGATGTAACCAGACATGTTTACTTCCGCTGTTATGAGATGATGTTTTAAATTTCAAGTACTATTTATATCTGTCTTGTTGTAATTTTTCTGTTCTATATTCACTAAAATACTCCACCGATGCTAGGGCATTCCCTTAGTGAGTGATCATAGCGGGCGTGGGGTGTTACAGGGGCCTCGACCTCTGGCGGCGGAGGAAGGTGATGCGGCGGCTAGGGTTTCTCGATGGGCGGCGGTTAAAAGGGCAGGGGCTGCGATGTCGCGAGGGAGGAGAAGGAAGGAAGGAGGAGGTGAAGATCGGAGGGAGGGGGAGTGCGATGGGGCGTGGCTGCCTGGCGCGAGGCGCGGCGGCGCGACGCTGGGGGGCTGCGCGATTCGTCGGCGAGGGTTTTTCTTTTCTTTTCTACTGAATCGATCTTCAAAAAAGGGGGGGGGTTTAGGGAGATATATATATTTTTTATATATAATTTAATATTATTTTATTTTAAATTTCAAAAGAGTACTTTATAATACGAACTCAAAATCAAGCCCACCGACTGTCGTTCCTAGCTAAATACCCCCATTCCGAACACAATGGGATATGTATCGCAAGCTGATTTGATCGTTTCGATCAGTTTTCGTCAAAATCAACATATAACTCTATATATTGACTTTAAACGCGCATTTCAATTTACTGGGGTCACATACTAACTCGAAAAATTGCAGAAAAATATTTTCTAGCTTCGTATTGACGATACGGTCCTAACAAAACTAGTTTCGTCGAATTCTGAGACCGTTGGAAAAATGGCCATTTTTCAGTTGATTAAAATCAACTGAAACTGATCAAACGCGTTTTCCTTTCCCACGCTCACATATTGATTTGAAAAATTATGAAATTTGGAATCTAGCAATAACTTTACACTGCGGATCCAACAAAAGTGGTTTCGTCGAAATCCGAGGTCATTTGCAAAATTCCCATTTTTAAGGGCCTGAATTCCATAGCGACTATTCAGAATTTTCAACTGGACATATCTTTTAATTCCTGCTATGAAATTTCGATTTCCCGGATTCGTTGGAAAGATATTCACTATTAGATTCCATTATTTTTGGTTTCACTAAAATCCGGATTGTTTTGCACCCGGTACATTCAATTGAAGTTTGAAATTGAATTATCGAACTACCGCGCCATTTTCAATTCTATTTATAATTATATATAAATATTTATATTCTAACGACGACGTATATAATATATACGCTCGAATTATATTCAAAATAAATTTCTCGTCGATATTATTTAAAATATTTCATTTTAAATAATCAGAATTCGCTAAAATTGCCAAAATAAAAATTTCAAACTGGCTCGGATTTTCCGGGTTATTACACGGATTCTCCTAAAAACCGGAACCGTTGGGTTCGTATCGAAAAGAGCTTTCTAACGAATGTTAGAAATTTGAAATCTAACGGTTGGATTTGGAGATACGTCCAAATCAAATACGAAAAAGGTCGCTGTAAGTACAGTTCGATGGCCGTTGATGGAAATCGACTGTACGAGCCTTGATAAAATTATTAAAAATAGTAATAATTTGTGTAAAATCATAAGAAATGATTTGTGAAGATTTGGGATGAAAAACTCCATATTTGAAAAGATAAAAATAGATTTTTATCTGAATGAACTAGTTTGAACTAGAATTATAATTCTATTTATTTTTAGATAAATAAATTGAATTTGAAATGGCTTTGAAAAATAATCAGAATTTCCAATAATTATATTGGAATGGATTTGAATCGAAATTGTCTTTGGATTATTTCGATGTTGGATTTCGTGATGATACAGATATTGTTATGGGAATTTGAAAGATATATATATATCGTTATTTCCACTACAATATTTGTTAGTCGTAGAATTTGATATTGAATATAAGCCGGTATATTTTCTATTCAGAGCCTTGTGTTTAATATCAAATGTGATTTGGGTTTGTCGTGAATGGTGTCTTCATTAACACTGTTCTTGAACCCAGTTGAGAAAAGATTAAATCTTTTTATTTAGATTTAATGAAGAGTACCAATTAAATAATATTTAATTGGAATAGAATTGATATTGATTTTTGGGTTTATCGTGAACATTGTTTTAAATAACACTCGTTCTTTAACCCGATAATTAATGAAATGTGATTTTGGGTTTATCCTGAACCGTGTTTTAAATGACACTGATTCTTTAACCCAGTTAATGATTAAAACTAAGTGGAGTTTTAATGAATCTTTAATTAGAATGAAAATAATCGAAATGGAGTATCACCAGTTTTGCTCCAGGCGATAGTTAAATCTTTAATTAGATTTGAACGTGAAATGGAAATCGAATTTACTGATAACACCGTGGTGTTAGATATGAAGTATAACCAGTTTTACTTCTTGGGATGAATAGGTTGGGATTGAGAAATTAAAACAAATGATTACTTCGGTAAGGTTCGCTAATCCCGACTAATTTGAATTGATATTCAAAAATAGATTAAAGAATAAATTCAAGAAATTTATCTTGGATAAAATTAATGGGAACCTTTCCCTATGAATGTGAAATTTAGAAACTAACTGTCGGTTAGCTAAGCAGAATGGTTTTCTGGATACTGATCTGATGTTGGTTTCGGCCTTCGGGGTTAATATTTGGGGAATTATTCTCTTGATTAATTTACGGTTAGTGACTGATGAATTGGAATGAGGCGTATGTTGTGTTTGTGTAACACTTATTTAAAATATACGCGAGTTATTCGGGAAGACCGGGTTTATCCCATTCTGAATAACTGATACGACGATAAGTCGAAGATGAAGACGATGGTCGAAGACCAGAGGTCTTCATGTCGTTTGGGTAATTACTGATGATCTTGATTGGGCTGTACACCCAAGAAGATGGAAACAGTTGGTGATCGTCCAGACGTACTTGGAGATCGATGGATATGCGGGGTACTAGGTGCCTCCGGTTTCGTTCAGACCCAGAACGGACTTGTAAATGGACTGTGTGCCTGACATTGGATTTTAGTCCGTGTGATTGATCTCTATTAAATATATATCTGTTTGGCGGCGGAGAATTTATTCTCTTGCTTAACGCCCTTCTCTGAGACGTACGAGCTCAGGGGTTATATATTGATGGATATCAATCGCATGGAGTGAATTGCCTGTGTGGCATGCCTAAGTGGCAAATGATCAAGGCTTCTGTTGAAAAGCAAAGTCTTGTGGTTGATGATCGAAGCACGGCCTTTGTGGCGTAGCTTTGTGTAACGTTTACTTCGCGAGTTTCACACCCGGTATGAACCAAAAAGGGAGACGGGCCTCAGGGAGGGCATGCGTTTCTTTCTAGTTAAGAGTGGCGTCAGTGCTTGAACTGGCTGACGAGTTTGACTCATGTGGATGTTGCTTATTATTACTTGTTGAAAAGCGAGGCGCCTCGTGATATCGGTTTCGGCCGATGCTTCTGGTCGGCTGACGGGCCAGGCTTACGCCCCAAAGGGCGGGGAAACGCAGTGTTCATGCATAATAATCCACATCGGTGGACCGACCCTGACGATCCAAGGGGCAGTTGCGGCTGTTCCTGAGGGGCGGACTAGAGCGTCTCGAATCGGTGAGGATCTTGCCCCTAGCCTCGGTTCAAACCATAAATGACAACCCAACTTCCAATACGATGTCTTGCGGTTTTGATTGTAAACTTATATATGGCGACATAGTGGTATGGGGCATTCATGCTGCCTATGATTGATACTTATGATTTGAAGTTGTTTTATACCCTATACACTTATAATAGTATCAAATGATTTCTTTTAAACGTATCAAGCATTCTTGGCTATTATAAGGTAAAAACCCTATCCCCCGGCTTGCGTTGCATTGTGTGATAGGACCTGGGTCTTATAATAGCTTCATTTTTCTTTATTTAGCATTGCGCTGTTCGTTTTATGCACTGGTATTCTTGGGAGGAAACCCGTTCCGTGTTATACGGTGTGGTCCCTTGATTTACCTAGCTTTAAAAATAAAGATTAACTGTTTTAGTTCTCACACCAGTCACATGACTGAACTGGAGTTTATTGTTTTAAACCTAAACTCTGGGTGCCCTTATTTTGACACGGGCAGCTAGTAGTTTTGGGCTTTGCAGATTTATATTCACAGGATCCTGGTTTACAGCTGGAACGATATCCGGGAAGCTTTGTATCCGTATATCTCTTCTAGTTGTGTATTGTATTATTTTCCGCTGCTATGTATTTAAATGTAATTTAAATCTCTGATATTTCTATGTAATATTCATTCATACTCTTTATATTCTTGTATTCTGGTGCATTGTTGTAATATACAGTGAAATGTTCTTTTGTCTGCGTTTTGTTGTGGCTTGTTCTCAAACTATCCGACGCTTTCCTTTATGGGGAAGTTGCGGGTCTTTACATTAACCCTGCTTTACCTGATGATGAAGAAATGCCAGATATTTGATTATGTTTGTAATAGTACATTTTAACTTCCTTACTTGGACAGTTAATGAAACAACTTTATAAATGAAATCGTAAAATATGTAAATATCACCCGATGTGTAATCTCTGCTTGTTTTTGAAATGTCTTTCTTTCAAGAGTGTAAATTGAATAGTAGAAACCTTTCTTAGAATTTTGTGTGTGAGTGCTAGAATTCGTATCTTGCAATGGAAGCCACTCTCACTTGAACCCAGATTCGGGTATTAATAAGTGTTGTCCAAAATTTTTCTTTTTGTAGATAATTGGAAGTCCCGAACCTAATACGACTTGGGGCATTTGATGGAAGACCAGGAATTCACTTCTGGCAATAATAGAAGTTCCGAACCAACCCAGACTCGGGTACTTGATAGGTGGCCAGATATCCACATCTGGTATTAATAGAACTCTCAAACCAACCTAGACTCGGGTATTCGATAGGTAGCCAGATATCCATATCTGGTATTAATAGATGTCCTGAACCTACTCAGATTCGGGTATTTGATAGGAAACCAAATATTCACATCCAGTGTTAATAGAAGTCCCGAACCAACCAAGATTCAGGTATTTGATAAGGAACCAGATATCTTCTTCTGGAAATGATAGTTGCATCACCCCTTTCAAGTTTAATTTGTAAAGCTGGGAGTGTACGTGCTTTGTTGTCCACTGTCTGGGCTTGTGATTGTCAAAGCAGTGGATGTATGTGCTTTGTTGTCCACTCTCTGGGCATGTGCTTCCTGTGCACTTGGATAGCTTATTCTCAAGTAGGGCCCAAGGACTTACCCGACCTTCCTCCAGGAAGCGCCTTACCCCGACCGTCGTAGGCGATGATAAGGGCTTAGATGCTTAAACCGGGCCATCGTAGATGCGGTCTTAAAGATTACTTTTTTGTCGCTCTACCCAGCCATCGTAGGCGGTGATAGAGGCTTACACTCCGCCCCCTCCAAGGGGTGCCTTAACCTGGCCATTGTAGACGCAAAAAAGGGTTTTCGTTCCCTTCTATAGGTAACGATGAATATAAGCAGAGGTAGGACATTCTCTTCTGCAAGCAGAGGTAAGACGTGCTTAGTTCGTAGCAGAGGCAGGGCATACTCTTCTGCGAGTAGAGGCAGACGTGCTAATTAGATGCTCTGTCTCAACCATTTCTGGCATGGATTGAAGGTTTACGCTTTTCATGCTTTAACCGAGCCCTTTCTGACTTAGGAGCGGAGAAAATATTACACACCACCCCCTTCGAGGGTGCCTTGACCTTGCCATCTTGGCGGTGACAAGTGTTTTTATCCATTTATTCATTTACCCCATTTCGGATTATTCCAAAAAATTTGAGAGGGTTTCCATATCCTTAGATATGTTGACAATTCACCTTCGGGAAAGATATTTTTGGACTTATTTTGATCCTGTTACAAAGTCTCGCTATTGGCCTTAATTTAAGAATTTAATAATCATCCTTTCAAGCATTCTACAGTGGTGGTTTCATGTTCATCATATGATAGTGGCAGTAATGCCCCCTAACTTTCTTTCGCATTTCGGCTTATTTTAAGTAGATGTCCGGAAATTAAGCTCATGTCTAGTTAGGAAGTAGATATTTTCCATTGAAGTGGTAAGGTGGCCCCCTTCGGGTAATTTTGGCTTAAAGTTTTCTCTTCGTCATTGGAACTTAGCCCTTTTGTTATCTGGCCTCGTTGCTTCATTCATACCTTCGAACCTTCTTTTCAAAGTGAATTGAGATTGAAACGCTATTCTCTTAGTCCATTTGGAAGTAAAATGGCTGAAGTCTCTCATTATTTCTTGTTCGAATTTTTTCCCTCCATCTGTTCATGGATAACTTAGTTCAAATATTGTTCGCATTCATGCTTATGAAACTCAACAATCAACAGTTACCTTGGGACAAGAGTTCCCTAAGCACAACACGAGTTAGGAAGCTAAACAGCTTGTAGAAGGGTGTTTTGGTAATCCCAAAGAAAGGCCAAGGCTTGTGTGTTGAGCATTTGTTGCGGGGAAGACATAAGGAAATGGACGAAAGAAGCAGTAAAGTAAATCATAGAAAATATGCTAAGTGTCGATTCCTTCTTTATTTCTCATTGGTTTGAGTACATAAGTGTTTACAATGAAATCCCCAAATTGATTCATAAATTAGGGTTTACTCTATCAGAAATGAGTACAAGATTGGGGAATGAGAAAAAGTCCCCTAAAATGGGACTCCTGGGGTTTTATTTATGGACAAATTGGGACCCCTTCTGTCATTGATCCAACAAAGGCCTCTTCAAGATGAGACATCTATGAGTCAGCCGCTCTTCATCTTTCGATTCTGGATTATTCCTTAGTTTCGGTTGCTCTTTCAACACTGTTAATAGATATAACATAGCCTTTGGTGTTTTGGTCTTAGCTCTCGGATAACTCGTCTCAGTCTTTGGAGCTTCTCCCTGCTATTGATACCAAGCCTGTTGGTATAGATAGCTTTGGGAATGGCTTTCGGCTTTCAGTAATAAGCTTCCGGGTTTTTTAAGTATTCAAAGTATTTGCTTTTGTGCTTCAACTTCCCACATTTTGGGATCCGTCGCCCCTTTCGGTATCGACATTAAGTGAGTTAGTGTGGATAGCTCTTCTTCTTGGGAGCTTTGGTTTGCTTCCGGTAAATCCCCGGGGTTGGTTTCGATCTTCTAATAGTGAGATTTCGGCACGTCTCTGATGACTTCTGAAGTTGTCTCTCGGTGGCCGACAAACTTTGAATCCGATAGCAAACTTCCAGAACATTTTGCCGGTGTTTCGGCTTCTCATGCCTTTAAGGTCTTCACCTCCTTCTATATCGAGACTAAGTAAATTAGTGCTGATAATCCTTACGTCTCCCTTTATTAGGCTTGATGCTTCCTGTCATAACTTAGATTTCAGGTTGTAAGCTTTCGTCCTTTCTTTCCTATCTGCTTCCAATTTCAAGTGATTTGTCTTCCTTATGCTTTCGGCTTCGGCCTGATGTCGGCTTCATGCTTTCGGATCATCATTTTGAGCTAGTTGTGGTTCGATACCCCTTCGCTAGTAGCCTGTTTCGATGTTGAATTTGGTAGTAACAATCATAAGAATGATAAACGCGCGAGAAGATGTAAACGGGTTTCACCTTTAAACAAGTCCTAAGGACTTGTGTTTTTCTTTTGAGTTGTCAACCACTTAGGCACTCAACTTGTGCTTTCTTCTCTTTTCATCTATGCTGACACTTCATCGATCCTCACCATTCTCCTCTTATAAAAAAATAAAACTCCCTTCTCCTTTCTTATTTTTCCATTCTCCTTTTCCAATTTTCTTTTGTTCCTCCTTTCTTCCTTACTTCTACAAGCCTCCCTATGGCCTTAACCCATGTCCAGCACCACCTGAAAATCTCCACCCATCCTCCCCATGCTAGGGAACCCCACTCCAGCCCCTCTAAGAAGCCGTGGCCCCCTTCTTGCATCAAAACCCTAAATTCCACTAAAAACCCCTAATTTCACCACCCCTTAGCCATTCATATCCAAAATCCTCACCAATTCTGCCAAATCAGCCAACGCCTGACCCCACCTGACCTCAGTAGACTGCACTCCAGCTCATTCAGTGTGTGGACCTCATCTTCCTAAGACGTAGGACCCACTAACCCTTCCAATCCCTTAAAACCCATAAAAACCCAAATTTTCCACCTCAAACTCAAATAAAAATTTTATACCCCTATTATACTTAGTTCGTAATGCGAGAAAGGTGTGAATTTGGTTTCTAAGAAGATTTTGGGGTTGAATTGTAGCTAGCTTCTCCTACCTAGAAGAGTCATGGTGTGGGATGGCTCGTTGAGAACTCTTTAACCGATTAAGGGATGATTCACTATTGATTAATGTTTGTAAATTGATTGAGATATATATTGACTTGTGGTTAATAATATAAGTTCATGATAGTGCTTAATGATGCTTAGTGTGATAAAAATATGATTTTTAAGTGATATACTTGTAGTTGCTTGGGTATATGACACTTCAAATTAATATTGTTGACATTGGGAATTGAGTGAACCTTTAATAGTCATTAGAAAGTAATTAACTAGTTATTGGTTAATGGATATTGATGTGAACACTATTTGGATAATTGATTGATGATTGGTTAACATTGATGGTTGTACCTCATTGATTGATACTGCGGTTAATCTGTTGATTGACAAACCCATATAAACGTAAATGGTTTAAGGCTTGCATGGCATATACCACGATATGTGGTAATTGGATGTTAATAGTTAGTAATAACTATTATTGGATGCTAATGATGTGTGAAATCCATTTAAATCGAATTATATGGTAATTGGTTGAATATCATTCCAATTTGGAATTAATTTGAGTATTTTATTAATAAAATATTTAGTGAAAAATGAAAATTTTAATTTTAAATCCGAAATAATTTGGGAAGGTAGTTTGAGTCATTACGAATAGTTTTTGTAAAAGGGAGAATTTAATTTGAATTAGTTTTGAAGTAATAAAGGTATGTTGTCAAATATAAATTGAAAATGAATAGTAACGGGTTAAAAGTTCGGTTAGAGTATATAGGAAAAGTCTTAAAAAGAGTTACTTTACAAACTGTCTTTTTTATTTTTATAATGGATGTTAGGAAAATTTGGACCTCAAATAATAATTTTTGACAAATAATATTATTTTAATGATTAAAATAATATTATAATGATTAAATAATGGAATATTGGACTTTTGAGAGAAATAATTGGAATATAGATTCAAAAAATAATTATATATGTTTTATACAATTGATAAATTATTTTTGAAGGATTTCGATTTTAATTATAAATCGAATTTGGTCTGAATAGGACATGTATAGTTGGTTTAGCTAGTGGACCCCACTCCATCCCCTCCATCACGACATAGCCCCCTCTACCACGAAAACCCTAAATTCCACCAAAAAACCCTAATTTCACCACCTCTTAGTCATTTCCACCCAAAATCCTCTTTAATTCAGTAAACCAGCCCATCCCTGACCCCAGAAGACCCCACTCCAGCCCAGTTAGCGTGTGGACCCCATCTCCCCCAAGCCGTGGGCCCCACTTACCCTTCCAAGTCCTTAAAACCCATAAAAATCAATTTTTCTCCTTAAACTCAAATTTAAAACATATACCCCTATTATACTTAGTTCGTGATGCGAGAAAGGTGTGAATTTGGTTGCTAAGAAGATTTTGGGGTTGAATTGTAACTAATAGCTCCTGCCTAGAAGAGTAGTGGTATGGGATGGCTTTCGATGAGAACTCTTTAACCGATTCAGGGCTAGTTCACTATTGATTAATGTTTTTGAATTAACTGAGATATATATTCACTTGTGGTTAATAATATAAGTTCATGATAGTTTTTAATGATTCTTAGTGTGATAAAAATATATGATTTTTAAGCGATATACTTGTAGTTGCTTGGGTATATGACACTTAAAATTAATAGTGTTGACATTGGGAATTGACTGAACCTTTAATAGTGATTAGAAAGTAATTAACTAGTTGTTGGTTAATGGATATTGATGTGGACCCTATTTGGATAATTGATTGATGACTGGTTGACACTGATGGTTGAAATATACCTCACTGATTGATATTGCGGTTAATTTATTGATTGACAAACCCATATAAGTGTTAATGGTTTAAGACTTATGCGGTATATACCACGATATATGGTAGTTGGATGTTAATAATTAGTAGTATCTATTATTGGATGCTAATGATGTGTGAAATCCATATAAATTGAATCATATGGTAATTAGTTGAATCTCATTCCAATTTGGAATAAATTTGAATGTTTTTTTAATAAATATTCAGTGAAAAAAGAAAGTTTGAATTTTAAATCCGAAATAATTTGGAAAGGTAGTTTGACGAATAGATTTCATAAAAGGAAGAATTTAATCTCAATTAGTTTTGAATTAATAAATACATGTTTTCAAATTTAAATTGAAAATGAATAGTAACGGGTAAAAGTGAAGTTCGGCTAGGGTATCTAGGAAAAGTTTTAAAAAGAGTTTCTTTTCAAACTATCTTATTTATTTTTATAATGGATGTTAAGAAAATTCGGAGTTCAAATAATAATTTTTGAAAAATAATATTATTTTAATGATTAAAATAATATTAAATAATGGAATATTGAATTTTTGAGAGAACTAACTAAAATATAGTTTCCAAAAATAATTATATATTGTTTATATAATTGTTAAATTATTTTGGAAGGATTTCGATTTCATGTTTATTATAAATCAAATTTGGTCTGAATAGGACTTGTCGCGCAACGGTAGTTTGCAAACTTCGACTATTAACTTTGAATTGACACACCGAGAGATCCGACCATCGTATTTTCCCAAAATGAAAAACATTGGGTCCAAAATGAAAAGTGTTTTCAGATGGAGTAGAAAGTTTAAAAATACAATGGTTAGATTTTAAGACAAGTTCACATCTATTTTTGAAAAGGTCGCTATAAGTGTAGTTCGGTGACCAGAATTGGAAACCAATTGAAATGGCCTTATAAAATTATTAAAAATAGGGAAAAATTATGATAAATCATAATTAATGGTTTGGAAATGATTTGAGAATGAATTGCGAAGTTTTGAACTATGATTTGAATTTTTGTACTTTTGACTTGATTTATTTAACATAGTAAATAATTATTTTTAAATTTAGCTCCAAGCTAAACTAAAACATTCTCAAACTTAATTTCATTGGATTTGAATGGAAATAATCTTCGGATATTTCAATATTGAATTCCATAGTTACATGGATACTGTTTGAGGAATTTGGAAAATATAGATATCATTATTCCCTATATATTATCGGTTGATTCCAGAATTTGATGTTGAATATAAGTAGATATGATTTCTATTTAAAGCCTTATATTTAATGTCAAATCAGATTTTGGGTTTATCGTGAATGATGTTATAAATAACATGTAACAACCCGGAAAATCTGGGCCAGTTTAAAATTTTTATTTTGGCAATTTTAGCGAATTTTGATTATTTAAAATGAATTATTTTAAATAATATCGACGTGAAATTTATTTTCAATATAGAATTCGACGTATATATTTATATACGTCGTCATTAGAATATATAATATTTATATATAATTATAAATAGAATTGAAAATGGCGCGGTAGTTCGATAATTCGATTTCAAACTTCAATTGAATGTACCGGGTGCAAAACAATCCGGATTTTAGTGAAACCAAAAACATTAGGATCTAATTGATAATATCTTTCCAACGAATCCGAAAAACCAAGATTTCATAGCGGGTATCAAAAGATATGTCCAGTTGAAAATTCTGAATAGTCGCTATGGAATTCAGGCCCTTAAAAATGGACATTTTGCAAACGACCTCGGATTTCGAAGAAACCAGTTTTTTTGGGTCCGCAGTGTCAAGTTATTGCTAGGTTTTAAATTTCATAATTTTTCGAATCAATATGTGAGCGTGGCAAAGGAAAACGCGTTTGACCAGTTTCAGTTGATTTTAATCGACTGGAAATTGGCCATTTTTCAAACGGTCTCAGAATTCGACGAAACTAGTTTTGTTAGGACCGTAACGTCAATACGAAGCTAGAAAATATTTTTCTGGAATTTTTCTAGTTAGTATGTGACCCAGGTAATTTGAAACGTGCGTTTAAAATTCAATATAGTGATTTAAATGAAAATTCAAAAGGAAACTGATTGTAACAATCAAATCAGCTTGCGATACATATCCCATTGTGTTCGGAATGGGGGTTAAACGCTATGGACGACAGGCGGTGGGCCTCGTTTCGAGGTCGTGGGTAAAAGTCAACTTTATGAAATAATTAAAAAATATATATATATATTCTTAATTCCCTCTCCCCGTCATCTTCCTGCCCCCCCTCCCCCGACTTCATTTAACAGAATCAAACGAAAAAAAAAAACCTAATTCTAAATCGCGCCGCCCCCCTGACCTCGAAGCCGCCGACGAACAAATCGCCCCCCCCCCACCGCACGACCTCCCGCCTCCCCAGTTCGAGCCCCGAAGCCATCGCCTCCCAGTTCGAGCCTCGAAGCATCGCCTCCCCCGTTCGAACCCCGAGCTGCCCCTCGAAGCGAGCGCCGACGCCTTCTTTTCCCACCCCCCTCTGTAAGTATTTTATTTTGTTATTTTATTTTAATGATTTAAAGAAACTGTGTTTTTTTTTAATTAAATTTAAAACTGATTTTAATAAGAATTTGAACCTGTTTTTTTTTTAGAATTTAAAAACTGAATTTTGAAAAGTATAAAAACTGAATTTTAAAAGTATAAAAACTGAATTTTAAAAAGTATAAAAACTGAATTTTAAAAGTATAAAAACTGAATTTTAAAAGTATAAAAACTGAATTTTAAAAAGTATGAAAACTGAATTTTAAAAAGTATGAAAACTGAATTTTAAAAAGTATAAAAACTGAATTTTAAAAAGTATGAAAACTGAATTTTAAAAAGTATAAAAACTGAATTTTTAAAAGTATAAAAACAGAATTTTTATAAAAGTATTAAAACTGAATTTTTTTAAAAAAAGTATAAAACTGAAATTTTTAAAAAAGTATAAAACTGAAATTTTTAAAAAGCATTAAAACTGATTTTCTTTAGAAAGGTTAAAACTGATTTTTCGAAAAAGGATTTGAACTTTAAAAAGGATTTGAACTTTAAAAAGGATTTGAACTTTAAAAAGGATTTGAACTTTAAAAAGAAAAATCATATTTTTATATATCGAAAGTCGAAGTAAAAATCATATTTTTATATATCGAAAGTCGAAGTAAAAATCATATTTTTATATATTGAAAGTCGAAGTAAAAATCATATTTTTATATATTGAAAGTCGAAGTAAAAATCATATTTTTATGTATTGAAAGTCGAAGTAAAAAATTCGATTTTTCCATATGTAGTGGCTACAGCAACGAAGATGCGATAACGATGGAGATTTCTATCAAAGAAGAGTCAAGAGGATTGGATAGCTATCGGTGAGAACTTCTCACTCAAATTCTATTTTTCTAGTTATATATATATACTAGGATGCAGACGGTGCTTATTAGAAGCACCCGACACCCGTCCACATACCATGGACTTGTTTGTTTGGTTGTGTAGTTGGTTAGATTATTTGATTTGGATTTGATTGATTGGTTGAATTGGAAATTGATTAAAATTGATATGTGAATGGCGTGGGCCTTCACTAGACCGGGGATAAGGCTAGGCCTCGTCCCGTTTCTAGTATCGTGCCGTTATGCCGCCGAAATTTTCTAAAATGTGTTAGAAAAAAATAAAAATATCATTTTATTTAAAGAATGAACTTAATAGAAATTCATATGTTGGAATAAAATGTTTTATCGTTAAAAATATAATTTTTAACGTGAATGTGAATAAATAAATATTCATTTACAAACCAGACGGTTTGTTTATGTACACCTATTTGAAGGACATTGATTGGGACGATAAATTTTACACATCGCCCAACTGCACGAATAAAATATTTGTTTGATTGTTTGAAACCCCACACGGGTGTTGGGATGAAACTTGAAGTTCACTCATCCTGATTGATTAAATATGTCGATCGATTGATTGACAAGCTGCTATAAGCGTTAAATGTCTATATTTGATGCTTATACAGTGTAGTGCACTTTGGTTGATGGTTGATTATTTTTCAATGCTATTATATACATGTGTTGTATGAAAATCCATATAATTAACATTATATGGTGATTGATTGGGCCTCATTCCAATTTAGAAAATAAAGAATATTATAAAATAACGGTTCATGTGTTGACAGTACTCATCCTTTGAGATTGGTCATGTGTTGAACAAAATATTTTGATAATAACAACTATTTTGAAAAAGAAATATTTGAAATAAAATATTTGAAATAGAAATTTATGAAGCCGTGTTGATTAGATTGACGCCATTTTGACGTAAACGATATTTATATCGATTTTATTCATTTTGAAATGAATTGAATATATAACGATTTCGAAATGAATTGAATATATAACGATTTCGAAATGAATTGAATATATAACGATTTCGAAATGAATTGAATATATGACGATTTCGAAATGAATTGAATATATAACGATTTCGAGATGAATTGAATATATAACGATTTCGAAATGAATTGAATCGAAAACGATTTCGAAATGAATTGAATATATAACGATTTCGAAATGAATTGAATTGAAAACGATTTCGAAATGAATTTAATATATAACGATTTCGAAATGAATTGAATCGAAAACGATTTCGAAATGAATTGAATTGAAAACGATTTCGAAATGAATTGAATTGAAAACGATTTCGAAATGAATTGAATTGAAAACGATTTCGAAATGAATTGAAAACGAATTCAAATTGAATTGAAAGCGAATTGAAATGAATTCAAATTGAATTGAAATTTGAATTGAATAGAAATGAATTTTAAAACGAATTTATAAAGATGAATTCAATTTTGAATGGAAATTGAAATGGAAGTTGAAATTGCTTTTGAAACGAATTTAAAACTATTCATATAATTCGTTTTAAATAGAAATCGACGAAATATATATTATATATAATATAATGGCCTGAATAGAACGCGCCGCGCCGCGGCAGTTCGCGAATTTCGACCATTTATTTCAAACGGACATTACGGGAGATCCGACCGTCGGATTCTCCTAAAACCGGAACCGTTGGGTTCGTATCGAAAAGAGCTTTCTAATGAATGTTAGAAATTTGAAATCTAACGGTTGGATTTGGAGATACGTCCAAATCAAATTCGAAAAAGGTCGCTGTAAGTGCAGTTCGATGACCGTTGATGGAAATCGACTGTACAGGCCTTGATAAAATTATTAAAAATAGTAATAATTTATGTAAAATCATAAGAAATGATTTAGAAAGAATTGGGATGAAAAACTCCATATTTGAAAAGATAAAAATAGATTTTTATCGAAATGAACTAGTTTTGAACTAGAATTATAATTCTATTTATTTTTAAATAAATAAATTGAATTTAAAAAGGGTTTTAAAAATAACCAGAATATCCAATGATTGCATTGGAGTGGATTTGAATCGAAATTGTCTTCGGAATATTTCGATGTTGGAATTCGTGATTATACAGGTGTTGTTATGGAAATTTGAAAGATATATATTTATATCGTTATTTCCAATACGACATTTGTTAGTCGTAGAATTTGATATTGAATATAAGCCAATATATTTTCTATTCAGAGCCTTGTATTGAATATCGAATGTGATTTGGGTTTTTCGTGAATGGTGTCTTCACTAACACTGTTCTTGAACCCAATTGAGAAATGATTAAATCTTTTTATTTAGATTTAATGAAAGGTACCAATTAAATAATATTTAATTGGAATTGATATTGATTTTTGGGTTTATCGTGGACAGTGTTTTAAATAACACTTGTTCTTTAACCCGATAATTAATGGAATGATATTTTGGGTTTACCGTGAACCGTGTTTTAAATGACACTGATTCTTTAACCCAGTTAACGATTAAAACTAAGTGGAGTTTTAATGAATCTTTAATTAGATTGAAATAATCGAGAATGGAGTATCACCAGTTTTACTCCAGGCGATAGTTAAATCTTTAATTAGATTTGAACGTGAAATGGTAATTGAATTTACCGATAACACTGTGGTGTTAGATATGAAGTATTACTAGTTTTACTTCATGGGATAAATAGGTTGGGATTGGGAAATTAAAACAAATGATTACTTCGGTAAGTTTCGTTAATCCCGACTAGTTTGAATTGATATTCAAAAGTAGATTAAAGAATAAATTAAAGAATTTATCTTTGATAAAATTAATGGGAACCTTTCCCTATGAATGTGAAATTAGAAATTAACTGTCGGTTAGCCAAGCAGAATGGTTTTCTGGATATTGATCTGATGTTGGTTTCGGCCTTCGGGGTTAATATTTGGGAAATTATTCTCTTGATTAATTTACGGTTAGTGACTAATGAATTGGAATGAGGCGTATGTTGTGTTTGTGTAACACTTATTTAAAATATACGCGAGTTATTCGGAAAGACCGGGTTTATCCCATTCTGAATAACTGATACGACGATAAGTCGAAGATGAAGACGATGGTCGAAGACCGGAAGTCTTCACGTCGTTTGGGTGATAACTGATGATCTTGATTGGGCTGTACACCCAAGAAGATGGAAACAGTTAGTGATCGTCCAGACGTACTTGGAGATCGATGGATATGCGGGGTACTAGGTGCTCCCGGTTTCGTTCAGACCCAGAACGGACTTGTAAATGGACTGTGTGTCTGACATCGGATTTCATTCTGTGTGACTGATATCGGTTGCATAGGATGGTTTGCCTGTGTGGCATGCTAAGATGCAAATGATCAAGGCTTCTGTTGAAAAGCAAAGTCTTGTGGTTGGTGATCAAAGCACGGCCTTTGTGGCGTAGCTTTGTGTAACGTTTACTTCGCGAGTTTCACACCCAGTATGAACCAAAAACGGGAGAGGACATCAGGGAGGACTTGCGTTTCTTTCTAGCTAGAAGTGGCGTCAGTGGTTTTACACGCCCTGACGAGTTTGACTTATGTGGTTGTTGCTGTTGCGAGGCGCCTCGGATTGATTGGTCGTTCTCGAACCGATGGAGTCATTTGTTGGCTCGTTTACGCCCCATAGGGCAGAGAGACGTATTGTTCAGGCATAATAATCCACATCGGTGGACCGGCCCTGACGATCTAAAGGGTTGATGCGTTCTGATCCTGAGACATGGGCTAGATTGTCTCGAATCGGTAGAGGACTATCTTTTGCCTCGGTTCATAGACGGAAAATCCAATTTCCAAATACGTGACTTTGCGGTTTTAGTTGTAATCCTATATATGGCGACATAGTGGGATGGGGCGCTCATGCCGCCTATGATTGATACTTATGATTTGAAGTTGTTTTATGAACTATGCACTTATAATAGTATCAAATGATTTGTTTTAAAACGTATCAAGCATTCTTTGGCTGTTATAAGGGAAAACCCTATCCTCGGCTGCGTTGCATTGTGTGATGGGACCTGGGTCTTATAACAGCTTCATTTTTCTTTATTTAGCATTGCGCTGTTTGTCTCATGCACTGGTATTCTTGGGAGGAAACCCATTCCGTGTTATACGGCGTGGTCCCTTGATTTACCTAATGATTTAAAATAAAGAATTAATAACTGTTTTAGTTCTCACACCAGTCACATGACTGACCTGGAGTTTATTGTTTTAACCTAAACTCTGGGTGCCCCTATTTTGACACGGGCAGCTAGTAGTTTTGGTTTTGCAGATTTATATTCACAGGATCCTGGTTTACAGCTGGAACGATATCCGGAAAGCTTTGTATCCGTATATCTTCTTCTAGTTGTGTATTGTATTATTTTCCGCTGCTATGTATTTAAATGTAATTTAAATCTCTGTTATTTCTGTGTAGTATTCATTTATGCTCTGTATATTCTTGTAATCTGATGCATTGTTGTAATATACAATGAAATGTTCTTTTATATGCGTTCTATTTTGTCGTGTTCTCAACGATAGGGCGTTTCGAACGGTCTGGGTCGGTTTAGCGACTGGTTCGAACCGAGCGAAATTCTTTGCCGTCACATAACATTTGTTTTTTAACCTAGTTAAACGAAAGATGATTTCTCAAGTTTTAATTTTTGTAAATATTTCAATAAAGATTTGATTGAATGAAATGAAGATTAAAACTATGTTAGAGTTTGAATAAATCTTTCAATAAAGATTTGATTGAATAAAATGGAGATTAATCTAAGTTACTGTTTTGTATGAATCTTTAATTTGGTTTGAAATAATAGAAGGTAATTAAACTTACCAAAACACGAGCTATGTTTTACATAGAGTACTACAAGTTTTGCTCCGTGGATGAATAGGATGGGAATGGGACAATGATATGAGGGATTACCATTTTGTAAGGCTCGATAATCCAAATAAGGCTTATAAACGTTGATTTGAGTTAATTTTGTGAAAAGAGATTATATAATCATTTGAAATGATTTCCAAGTAAATATTTAAACAAGAGTTTAAATATTGTTAATCTTTGGTAAAATTTAAGGGAGTAATTCCCAATGTAAAGAATGAATTGAGTAAGTAGAATATTCTGAATTGGAATGAGACTTAGGATATGTTTATATATCACTTGATTTTAAAGATGCTATAGTTATTTCAGAAAGACCGGGTTTTAACCCATTCTAAATAATTATACGATGAGTATTGAAAATATTGAAGACGGTGGTTGAAGACCGGAGATCTTTACATCATTTGGATTATTGCAGATATCTCATGGGATGTACACCCAAGATGAGGTTAAAAGTGGCGGTCGTCCAAATGTACTTGTAGATTGACTAGATATGCAAGGGTCTCTGATCTTTATTTGTAACGACTCAGATTTTGGTTGATATATTTTATGCATTAATATGGTTTTAAATATCGAGTAGATAATATAAATCAATTTTTATATTGATTTATCGGTTTTATAATTGAAATACGATTTATTTCGAATAGATGTAATAATAGTAATACGAAAATAATAAACAAATAAATTCGAAGTTAGAATTGAATCAAGATGTTTCAAATGATCTGTATAAATTCTAATTTGAACATAAATGATAATAATAATATTATTATTATTATCAAGGAATTAACTATTTTGAAGTTAAATATTTTTATATTGATTTAAAATTAATGTCTTCTCCATATTATCCAATTGGGCTTCAAAACTTGTTCCAGTATGTTCAGATTAGTGGTTAAACCATACGAATGTCGGTGGTTGTGTTTAAACTGAAGTTTAGAACCCCGAAATATGTTATTATAAAATTATAACGGATAAGTACTAAGTCAAATCAAATTAATATCCTACTCTAACCTATCACCTATGATGTACTTTGTGCAGAAGAAATTACTTAATGACTAACGATTCATCGTTATAAAATCGTGCACACCTCTTTTTATTTCCTCCTTTCAATTTCATTCCTACTGAAAATCAAAGCTTCGAAATTTAATAATACGCTCCTCTTCACTTGAAAATCAATATGGCCACTTTCTAAATCAAATCGAAAATGAAGCTTCAGCAAAAACAAATTAAAATGGCCGAAGTGTTTTCTTGTTTTGAGATCGATTTTTTTTTGTTTTCCCCTATCTCTCTTTTAAACCGCGAATCCTCATTTTTCATCTCCAAATCAGGAATCAAACTCCGTTCGAATTAAACCAAAGGAAAAAAATACCGTATACCACTGTGAGTTCGAACAAAATTATAAAGCTTGATTGCAGTTTTAGGGTTTGTCGCTGCTTCATTTTGGGGGTTCGAGATAAGAAAGCAAGCCGTGGGTTCTCATGTCGCGATTCAGATCAACGCGCGAGGTAGTAAGGAGCACCAGGAATGGAGCGCGATCGATGATGGTTGTGACGTTGGCTGTTGAGGGAGTATGACAGTAAGTAATAAGGGGAATTTTGGTCTGATGCGGATGCATGTGACAGGAAGTGAGGCCGGTTGATGGAGGAGTTAGTAGTGGTGGATTTACCAGGAAACTATGAAGCTACGGGTTGGCTACAAGTTGGTGTTGAGAAGAATTTGAGAAAAGGAAGTGAATGGCAGTTTTAGTTGTTGATTTAAATTAATGTGAACTGGTCTCGGTTGATCGAAATCGGAGAAGTCAATGGGGAAATCAATTCTCTGGTTTGTGTTGAGTAAATGGAGG
Source organism: Allium sativum (assembly GCA_030737875.1). Taxonomy (NCBI): domain Eukaryota; kingdom Viridiplantae; phylum Streptophyta; class Magnoliopsida; order Asparagales; family Amaryllidaceae; genus Allium; species Allium sativum. The sequence continues at coordinate 1,043,947,296 of CM060913.1, forward strand.
AGCAATGAACGTGACTGAGTTTTGGTTGAGGGATAGTGTCGAACTCTACAAAGTATGGCTGGAGGTGGTTTCTGAGAGGGAGCGTGAGCGGGTTTAAGTGGAAGATAGCACAGTTTTGTTGGTTCATAAGGAAGTTAATTTTTTTGAACTAAAGCAAGACTGATTAAGTAAGTTAATTAAATTTAGTTAATTAAATTATGGTTGCTAATTTAGTTTACAAATTCCATATAAATCTGGTATTTTAATAATACAAGGTTTTGAAATCTCGAAAACCAGATGCATTGGTCTGTGGCAACAAGTTGTTCGAGTGAGGAGTGGCATGGAATTTGTTGGAGCTAGCGAGAATTTTAGATTTAATCGAACATGGTTCGATTTAATTTAAAAACTGGAATGAGTGCGATAAAAAAATCACGGTGAGTAATTCTCATCCAGAAATTTGTTTAAATTTATTTTTATCGTTAAAAATAAATTGTTGGTTGCCTTGGATGCATTTATAAATTATTTATCAGTGTTGGCTATCACACAAACACACATACATAGATATATATATTAGCTATTTTTTCTTGGTATTTGTGGTTATTATATATATATATATATATATATAAAAAGGTGGTTGGATTCCAGCAGTATCAATAGCAAATGCCCGCAGTATCATTACCAGATGACCCTATGCGCCACACAATATGATAGTGGATGACCTTCTGTACCGCGATATCCTGCCTCAAAGCAGAATGGGTATTATTTATCTTGGCTAACGCCTGTGGATGCAGGAAAAACAGGTTGGAGGAATCCAACTGGATTCCTCAAACTTTATTATCGTTTGTTCATCTATATATTATCATATATGATGTGTTAAAAAACCTATAATTGATACTTGAGTGTTTTGGATGTTTAAAATATCACTGGGCCCAAATGTTGATTTATAAAATAACGTGAAAAGGAAATTTTGAGATTTAAACGGGAAAATCTATTTTCTAAAATAGATTTGAATTCTGAATGGACTATGAAGATATTAACTTGTTTTGAATAAATAAAACAAGTATTAAATTTATAAACGATGTTCATAAATTAAGTAATCAGGGAATTGAAGTAAATTTATAAACGATGTTTATAAATTAACTAATCAAGGAACTGAAGTGAATTTAGAAACCATGTTTATAAGTTAAATAATGTGGGGAATTGAAATGAATTTATAAACGGTGTTTATAAATGAAATGGATAATTATCATTGGATAATTGGGAAATTTAAATTCAAATGTGAATTTAAAAATAAGAATTGGAAATTGTTTTAATTAGAAAATGATGAAATCTATTCCAATGTTCGAAATGGAAATTTAATTGGATAATTAAGTTAGATTATATTGAATTTGTAAAATAAATTATGTCAAGAAAGAATATTAGAATTGAATTAACTAGAAACTAATATTTAAATTAAATATTAAAATAGATTATAAGTTATATATAGATTACTTATAATAAATTGAATACTCCAAAATAAGCTTTTGGTTTTTAAACAGATTTCGAAATCGAACTTGTTTAAATATATAAAACAAATAAATTTATAAACGATGTTTATAAATATGGAGAATTAATTATCAAGAATGATTTGTAACTTTAAATTCAAATATGAATTTAAAAATAGAATTTATAATCATTTCGAAAGGGAAACAACGGTTTTTATTCCGGAATTCAGAATATAAAAGGAATCGAGTTTCAAAATAGATTTTTAAATTAAACTTGTTTTAATATATAAAAAAAAAGGAAGTTGGATTTATAAATGATGGTTATAAATCTAGTAAAATAAATTATCATTAGATAATTTAGACGTTTAAATTCAAATATGAATTTAAAAAGTGAATTGGAAAACGGTTTGAAATAGAACGATTAATTTTATTCTGGAATTCGGAATATAAATTGAAGTGAGAAAAATCCAAAGGATTTATAATTAGTATTCAATTATATCGAATTTTGTAAATAAATTTATTTGTAAAGGTTTGGAATTTAATATAGCAAATTGAGTATAAATAAATTTATAACCGAGTAAATGAAAAATCAACGATTATAAATAATCGGCATATTAAGTTGAATTGAGAAATTTGGTTTAATATATATTAAAATATATTAGAATGGAGCTGAAATTTATTATAAACAAAGTTTAAACGGTTATATTTTTAAATATAATTAAAACGAACTCGCCGCAGTGCAGTAGTTCGTAATTTGGCGTTTCTACCTTCAATTGAGTATACAGAACTCAATTTAAGTCGGAATTCTTTGAAACAAGAATCATCAGGACCGATTTGATAAAAGTTCTCTAATGGAAGAGAAAAATCTGGATTTCATCTTATATATTTTGAGTTACATCAGAAACAATTTTTCAGAAAAATAGCGCCATAACCATTATAAAACCATAACGGTTTATTTAAATAAATAAAATGATTTTAAGTGATAAAAATCCGAATTTCCTTTTTAAACATCCATACTTGAGATATAAAATAAATATGAACCCAAGTGGAGTAAGTGAACTAATTTTTGAAACAAAAATCATATTTTTAATTATTGAATTGGATTAACTAATTTGAAGAATAATTTGTTAATCGTGTTTTGATACGAAACTGGGCTTTGGATAAGTGAATGTGATTTGTAATTTTATAATTGAAATCGAATATGAAACTTAAATTAAAAATGGGATTAAATTAATTTATAAGCAAGATTAAAATATTTGAACATGATATGTTCAAATAAAAAGTGAAATAGGCAAAAGTGCTAATAAAAGGATTAATTAGCGAGTTGAATTAAAAACGATTGGATTGAGTTGGAATAAATTGGGAATAGACATATATGGTTCAAATAGGTATGGGGTGAAGTGTATGAAGATTATAGTTTAAGTGCCTGACAAAAAGGTACGCGTTTAAATTCAATATGAGATTTTATGCGCGGAATCGTCAAGTCGCTCGGCTTTTGATTTTCTTTTTGAATAGAAAGGGCCTAGAGAGGCGAGTTGGAGTTTGGGCTATTGACCGATACAAATGAGGTGCTGGGGAATTTTTTTGGAAATTTAAGGAGTTAGAATATTTTTAAGAAATTTTGATAATTAGAAATCAATATATCGATATATATAGAATTTGATAATGAAACAAACTAAAAATAGGATATTATAAACAAAAGTGAAAAACTATAATTAAATCTGGTAAGATTAGAAAGAGAAACATGTACACATTTAAAATAAATAATGGATAATTGGTTTTATATGATGTTGATTATTCGTGATGAGTGGTCTTGTCTGTTTTGAACAATGACGTTTTCAGTCAAGGTCTGAGAGGTAATTATGCCCAACTTGATTGATTTCATTATTAACCGATACATTGGAAGATTCATTCTCAAAGATCAACGTTTAAAAAGATTTAGTTGAATGCAGTGTTTCGGGTTGTTGTAACGATGTTTTACACAACATTCGTTTTAACCCAAGAAAATGGAATTTCGGAAATATAATAATAAATATTTCCAAAGTTTGGAAACAAACGGGTCGGGAAAGGAGATAAGCAATTGGAATGTTTTTCTTAATTTTAAATAGGAGATATTTTCTACGTATAGAAAATAAAAGGAGTCGATATATGGAAATGTTTTCCAAATAACGTAAGAGGCCAAGATGATTGTTGGAAAATATTTAGTTAACAAATATTGATAAGAAAATGGAGAAGTGATTTAATCAATGGAATATTAATTAAGGGGCCTAGTGATTGTTTGATGTTTTGAATGGGTGTTTGTTTTTCTTCAATAGTTAAATAACTGACTATCAAAGTATTAGCCAATATCGTTGTCAATATGGAGAGACCAGTTGGATTATTATCCGAGAACCACTTCGTATTGGCAGTAGCATTGCGAATCAGTTTGTATGAAGATAATTGAAGACGGAGTAAAGTGCAAGGGATTTTTCTGTTAATCATAGAGAGAAATTGCCTAAGATGGATTAATGGAAATTGTGCCTTCGGTTTCGTTCAGTCCCAGAACGAAGTATATGGACGAATGTCTGACAGAGTATTTCCATTAACCGCATATGCTGGTCTGTATAAATATATATGGTGACGGAGAATTTATTCTCTTAGCATGATATCCAGATTATATTTATGTAAATTAATTAATGATTAACGAATCCGACAATGTGGCATTCAAAGTGATTGTGCTATCAATGAATGGTAAGAAATCGTAGCCTCAGGCCTCAACAACCGGGAAATGACAAAAATCCGGGAGGCAGCATGGCTAAGTGGGTATCTCCCAATTAGGGTGTATTATCCCCTATTTAGAGAAATTCATTTCATTCTTTATTCTATTCGATGCTGTCCCATTTGGGAAAATGGTTGCTGATCCCAATCGTTGGTGATATACTTCGATACACTCAAGCGAAATGAGTGGTCGGTCATGTGTGGCCAGGTTACAAGATGTTCTTGTTGAACCCAGTGTATTCCTCTCTGGGGTACACTATCGAAAGGTGGTTTTATACCTTGTCATAGTCGGAAATCCATTACCAAATAAGTGCTCGTGGTTTTGATTGTATATTATATATATGTGGAGCGTGAGATGCACACGTTCCACTAGATTGTTATTTAATTGATTTAGACATTATTTTAATTTAAAAAGAGTTTTGATACAAAGATTATCATTTCTTTCAAAAGGATTTTGAAAATTAAATCGAGTGGTTTGGATTCTCATAAGGGAAAAACCTGTTCCATGTTATACGGCGTGGTCTTATGAGATATCATTTATTTTTTCAAACTGTTTCAAATTGTTTACTTATACCAGTCCCATGCCTAACCCAAAGTTTATTTTTCCATGTTTTCCCTAAACTCTTGGGTGCCTAAATTTGTTCGTACAGTCAAGTAGTTCAGGTGTTTACATATACTTGGAGGAGCTTCGAGTAGGAGGCTTCAATGTTAGTTATCTAGTGTTATGTTCCACCATGTTGCATTTTTAATGTACTCTGATAATGGTATGTATATGCAGTTAAAGTTTTGTATCCCAAAAGCTGTTATATATTATATTTTATTCCGTTGCGATGTGAGATCCTATGTTGTTTCTATTCTTATTCTACCTTTTTCTTCTTATTTCATAATGATTCGTATTTCTATGTAATTTGGGTTGGACGTGTGTGTATTTAGTCAATTCGGATAGTACGGATTTGTGGGCCACTACGGTTGGTATTAGAGCTTAGGTTGAGTGAACACCTAGGCTTTGTGGGGGTTTACTCATTAGAGATAGGGTGAGTAGTACCCTAGAATGAGTTGAGTGTATATATACGAGGGCGCATATTTGTTAGTTGATATAAAATTTATTTTATATTGTGTTGGCTAGTGTGTTGAGTGGTTTATGAATTCTGGTCGGATTGTGGGACACGATGATATCAATGGGAATATCTAAATGCTTAAAAAGAAAAATTCGACATAATATTGTTTAAAAGTGTGTAAATGAAATAATTTTATCCAAAATTATATTTTGATAGAAAAGGAATAATTTTCTAGAATTATTATATTATATGGATGTGTTAATTAATATTATTATAATTAGAAAAGATTATAAGAAATGAAATGGTTATATATAACCAAATATAATTTGTATATGAATAAGATATACAAATGAGATGAAATAAAATTAAATTCAAACCATAATTTGGAATTTAAATCTTGGGAACTTGGAAAATATTTTCTAAATTATATTAGAATAATATAGCTTTGTATTTGAAGGATTTTTGAATCAAAATCATTTTGATGAATTTTGAAAGTGATAAAGCACTGAACTCACTTCAGTGGCTGGGAAATAATTCTGATGATGAACACGACATCATTAGTGTTTATTTCCGAGTTTCTAAGTGATGGATTGTTATCTTAGGAATTTTTCGATGGAAATTGGGTTAAAAGAAAATAACTTGATTTGGAAAATTCAAATGTTTTGAATTTGAAATGGTTATAAATATATGTGTATATTTATGTGATTTCTAAAGAATTCGAAATAGAAACCCGGGAATTTAAATTCTGGAATTAAATTTAACATAAACAAGTTAAGTGAGTCAAAGTGAATAAATTGATTTGGAATCAATTTAAATGAATCTAAGCATATGAGATGTGTAATATGAATGAAAACCATAAGTTTGTGGGAACAAAAATTTGTTGAAATATGAAATGCTGAGTTTCAACATGAATGGATTTTGAAAATTAAATGGGTTTATAGCATTTTTCCTACATTAGTTATTTCAGGGACGAAATTCTTTTAAGGGGGAAAGAATGTAACGACCCGGGTTTTTGATCGAAATATTTTATGTATTTAACATGGTTTTAAATATCAAGTAGATAATATAAATCATTTTTTATATTGATTTATCGATTTAATAATCAAAATACGATTTATTTCGAATATATGTAATAGTAGTAATGCGAAAGCAATAAATAGATAAATTCGAAGTTAGAACTGAATCAAGATGATAGATGATTCAGATGATCTGTATAAATTCTAATTCAAATATAAATGATAATAATAATATTATTATTATCAAGGAATTAATTGTTTTGAATTTAAATATTTTTATATTGATTTAAATTTAATATCTTTTCCATATGATCGAATTGGGCTTCAAAACTTGTTCTAGTATGCTCAGATTAGTGGTTAAAACCCTACAAAAGTTAGTAGTTGTGTTTAAATTGAAGTTTAGCAACCCAAAATATATTATTATAAAATTATAACAGATAAGTGCTAAGTCAAATCAAATTAATATCCTACCCTAACTTATCACCTAGGATGTACTTTGCATAGAACAAATTACTTATAAGTGCTAAGTCAAATCAAATTAATATCCTACCCTAACTTATCACCTAGGATGTACTTTGCATAGAACAAATTACTTAATGACTAAGGGTTAATATCCTACCCTAACCTATCACCTTGTATGTACTTTGCGTAGGAATAATATCATATACCACTGTCGAGTTCGAACGAAATTATAAAGCTCGATTGCAGTTTTAGGGTTTGTCGTTGTTTCATTTTGGGGGTTCGAGATAAGAAAGCAAGCCGTGAGTTCTCCTGTCGCGATTCAGATCATCACACGAGGTAATAACGATCACCAGGAATGGAGCACGATCGATGATGGTTGTGACATTGGCAGTTGAGGGAGAACGACAGTAAATAATAAGGGGAATTTTGGTCTGATGCGGATGCACATGACAAGAAGTGAGGTCAGTTGATGGAGGAATTAGCAGTGGTGGATTTACCATGAAATGTGAAGCTGTGGGTTGGCTACAGGTCGATATTGAGCAAAATTTGAGATAAGGAAGTGAATGGTAGTTTTAGTTGTTGATTTAAATGAATGTGAAGTGGTCTCAATTGATCAAAGTCAGAGAAGTCAATGGGAAATCGATTCTCTGGTTTTCGTTGAGTAAATGGAGTAGTGAAAGTGACTGAGTTTTGGTTGAGGGATGGTGTTGAACTCTACAAAGTGAGGCTGGAGGTGGTTTCTAAGAGGGAGTGTGAGTTGGTTTAAGTGGAATATGGCACAGTTTTGTCGGTTTACAAGGAAGTTAAAAATTTTGAATTGGAGCAAGACTAATTAAGTAAGTTAATTAAATTATGGTTGCTAATTTAGCTTAAAAATTCCTTATAAATCTGGTATTTTAATAATACAAGGTTTTGAAATCTTAAAACCAGACACATTGGTCCGTCACTACAAGTTATTCGAGCGAGGAGTGGCATGGAAATTGTTGGAGCTAGCGAGAATTTTAGATTTAATTGAAGATGGTTCGATTTAATTTAAAAACTGGAATAAGTGCGATACAAAAAATCACTGTGAGTAATTCTCATTTAGAAATTTATTTAAATTTATTTTTATCATTAAAAATAAATTACCGGATGCATTTATAAATTATTAATCAGTGTTGGCTATCACACACACACACACACACACACACACACATATATATATATATATATATTAGTTATTTAGGCTCGGTATTTGTGGTTATTATATATATATTGGTAGTTGGATTCCCACAATATCATTAGCGGATGCCCACAGTGTCATTAGCGGATAATCCTGTGCACCCCACAATATGATAGTTGATGACCTTCTATACCGCGATATCCTGCCTCAAGCAAGATGGGTATTATTTATGTTGGCTAACGTCGGTGGATGCAGGAAAAACAGGTTGGAGAAATCCAACTGGATTCTAAAAATTTATTATTATTTTTTCATCTATATATTCTCATATATGATGTGTTAGGAAACCTGTAATTGATACTTGAGTGTTTTGGATGTTTAAAATATCACTGGGCCTAAATGTTGATTTATAAAATAACGTGAAAAGGAAATTTTGAGATTTAAACTGAAAAATCTATTTTCTAAAATAGAATTTCAATTTCTAATGGACTATAAAGATATTAACTTGTTTTGAATAAATAAAACAAGTATTAAATCTATAAACGATGTTTATAAATTTAATAATCAACGAATTGAAGTAAATTTTTAAATGATGTTTATAAATTAAATAATTAGGGAATTGAAGTGAATTTAGAAATGATGTTTATAAATTAAATAATGTGGGGAAGTGAAACGAATTTATAAACAGTATTTATAAATGAATTGGATAATTATCATTGGATAATTGGGAAATTTAAATTCAAATGTGAATTTAAAAATAAGAATTGGAAATCATTTTAAATAGAAAACGATGAAATCTATTCCAATGTTCGAAATGGAAATTTAATTCGATAATTACGTTATATTATACTGAATTTATAAAATAAATTATATCAAGAAGGAATATTAGAATTGAATTAATTAGAAACTAATATTTAAATTAAATATTAAAATAGATTATATGTTATATATGGATTAGTTATAATAAATTGAATATTCCAAAATAGGCTTTTGGTTTTAAACAGATTTTGAAATGAAACTTGTTTAAATATATAGAACAAGAAAATTTATAAACGATGTTTATAAATGTGGAGAATTAATTATCGAGAATTGATTTGTAACTTTAAATTCAAATATGAATTTAAAAATAGAATTTGAAATCATTTCGAAAAGGAAACAATGGTTTTTATTACGGAATTCAGAATATAAAAGGAATTGAGTTTCAAAATAGATTTTGAAATGAAACTTGTTTTAACATATAAAACAAGGAAGTTGGATTTATAAACGATGGTTATAAATCTGGTAAAATAAATTATCATTAGATAATTTAGACGTTTAAATTCAAGTATGAATTTAAAAAGTGAATTGGAAAACGGTTTGAAACAGAATAGCAAATTTAATTATGGAATTTGAAATATAAACTAAAGTGATAAAAATCCAATGGATTTATAATTATAATTCGATTATACTGAATTTTATAAATAAATTTATTTATAAAAGGATTCAGAATTTAATATAGCGAATTGTGTATAAAAAAATTATAACCGAGTAAATGAAAAATCGATGATTATAAATAATCGATATATTAAGTTGAATTGAGAAAATTGGTTTATTATATATTAAAATATATTATAATGGAGTTGAAATTTATTATAAATGAAGTTTAAATGTTTATATATATAAATATAATTAAAACGAACTCGCCGCAGCGCTGTAGTTCGTAATTTGGCGTTTCTAACTTCAATTGAGTATACAGAACTCAATTTAAGTCGGAATTCTTTGAAACAAGAATCCTCAGGACCGACTTGATAATAGTTTTCTAATAGAAGAGAAAAATCTGGGTTTCATCTTATAGATTTTTAGTTACGTCAAAAACAAATTTTTAGAAAAACAGCGCCATAACCATTATAAAACCATAACGGTTTATTAAAATAAATAAAATAATTTTAAGTAAATAAAAGTCCGAATTTCCATTTGAAAAATCCAGACTTTAGATATAAAATAAATATGAACTCAAGTGGAGTGAGTAAACTGATTTTTGAAACAAAAATCATATTTTTAATTATTGAATAGGATTAACTAATTAGAAGAATAATTGGTTAATTGAGTTTTGATATGAAACTGGGTTTTGGATAAGTGAATGTGATTTGTAAATTTCTACTTGAAATCGAATATGAAACTTAAATTAAAAATGGAATTAAATTAATTTATAAGCAAGATTAAAATATAGTTGAACTTGATATGTTCAAATAAAAAGTGTAATTGGCAAAAGAGCTAATAAAAGGATTAATTAGCGAGTTGAGTTAAAAACGATTGGATTGAGCTGGAATAAATTAGGAATAGGCGTATATGGGCTAGATAGGCATGGAATGAAGCGTATGAAGATTATAATTTAAGTGCCTGACAAAAAGGTACACGTTTAAATTCAATATGAGATTTTATGCACTGAATCGGCAAGCCGCTTGGCTTTTTTATTTTCTTTTTGAATAGAAAGGGCCTAGAGAGGCGAGTTGGAGTTTGAGCTATTGACCGGTACAAAGGAGGTGTTGGCGAAATTTTCCGAAAATTTAAGGAGTTGGAATATTTTTAAGAAATTTTGATAATTAGAAATCAATATATCTAGAATTCGATAAGGAAATGAACTAAAAATAAGATATTATAAACAAAAGGGAAAATATATAATTAAATCTGGTAAGAATAGAAAGAGAAACATATACAAGTTTAAAATAAATAAATGGATAATTGGTTTTATATGATGTTGAATATTCGAGATGTGTGGTCTTGTCTGTTTTGAAGTAATAACGTTTTCAGTCAAGGTCTGAGAGGTAATTATACCACAACTTGGTTGATTTAATTATTAACCGATAAATAGGAAGATTCAGTCTCGAAGATCAACATTTATAAAGATTTAGTTGAGTGTAGTATTTTGGGTTGTCGTAACAATGTTTTACACAATATTCGTTTTAACCCAAGAAAGTGGAATTTTGAAAATATAATAATAAATGGAAACAAACGAGTCTGGAAAGGAGATAAGTAATTGGAATGTTATTCCTAATGTTAAACAGAAGATATTTTCTATGTATAAAAAATAAAAGGAGTCGATATATGGAAATGTTTTCCAAATAACATAAGAAGCCAAGATGATTGTTGAAAATATTTGGTTAACAAATATTGATAAGGAAATGGAGAAGTGATTTAATTAATGGAATATTAAATAAGGGACCTAGTGATTTTTTGATGTTTTGAATGGGCGTTTGTTTTCTTCGATAGTTAAATAACCGACTATCGAAGTATTTGCCAATATCGTTGTCAATATGGAGAGACCGGTTGGAATATTATCCGAGAACCACTCCATGTTGGCAGTAGCGTTGTGAATCAGATTGTATGAAGATAATCGAAGACGAAGTAAAGTGCAAGGGATTTTTCTGTTAATCCTAGGGAGAAATTGACTAAGATAGATTAATGGAAATTGTACCTTCGGTTTCATTCAGTCCCAGAACGAAATGTATGGACAAATGTCTGACAGAGTATTTCCAATAATCGCATATGTTGGTCTGTATAAATATATATGGTGGCGGAGAATTTATTCTCTTAGCATAATATCCAGATTATATTTATGCAAATCAATTAATGATTAATGGATCTGACAATGTGGCTTTCAAAGTGATTGTGCTATCAATGAATGGTAAGAAATCGTAGCCTCGGGCCTTAACAACTGGGAAATGAGAAAAATCGGGCAGGCAGCATGGCTAAGTGGGTAGCTCCCAATTAGGGTGTATTATCACCTATCTAGAGAAATTCATTTCATTCTTTATTCTATTCGATGTTGTCCCATTCGGGAAAACGGTTGCTGATCCTAACCGTTGGTGATATACATTCGATACACTCAAGCGAAATGAGTGGTCGGTCGTGTGTGGCCGGGTTACAAGATGTTCTTGTTGAACCTAGTGTATTCCTCTCTAGAGATACACTATCGCAAGGTGGTTCCATACCTTTTCATAGTTGGAAATCCATTACCAAATAAGTGCTCTTGGTTTTGATTGTGTATTTTATATATATATATATATATATATATATATATATATGGAGCATGAGATGCAAACGTTCCACTAGATTGTTATTTAATTGATTTAGACACTATTATAATATCAAAAGAGTTTTGATACAAAGATTATCGTTTCTTTCAAAAGGATTTTTAAAATTAAATCAAGTGGTTTGGATTCTCACAAGGGAAAACCCGTTCTGTGTTATACAGCATGGTCTTATGAGATATCGTTTATTTTCTCAAACAGTTTCAAATTGTTTACTCATACCAGTCTCATGACTGACCCCGAGTTTATTTTTCTATGTTTTCCCTAAACTCTTGGGTGCCTAAATTTGTACGGGCAGTCAAGTAGTTCAGGTGTTTACAGATATTTGGAGGAGCTTCGAGCAGGAGGCTTCAATGTTAGTTATCTAGTGTTATGTTCTGCTGTGTTGAATTTGCAATGTACTTAGATAATGATATGTATATACAGTTAAAGTTTTATATCCCAAAAGAGGTTATATATTATATTTTATTTCGTTGCGATGTGAGATTATGTGTTGTTTCTGTTCTTCCGTCTACCTTTTTCTTCTTATTTCATAATGACTTGTATTTCTATGCAATTTGGGTTGGACGTGTGGTGTATTTAGTCAACTCAGATAGTACGGATTTACGGGCCACTACATTATTGGACGAGGAATAAGGTGTCGTTGGTTTTGTTCGGAACCAGAACGGACTTGTAAATGGATGTATGTATGACATTGTAAGTTACAACATAATAAGTTGATGTCTATTAATGTTATATCAGTTGGTGGCGGGGAATTTATTCCCTTAGCTTAACATCCTCCTCCGAGGCTTCTGAACTAAGAGGGTTATATATTAATAGACACCGATTTTATGTTGTGAATTAACAATGTGGCATGCCAAGTGCTGCCGGCGGATAGATCAAATCTTTTGTTGAAGAGCAAGGCTTTGTGCATGATGATCAAAGCATGGCTGATATAGCATAGCTTTGTGTTGAAATGTGACTTCAGCAAGTCACACAGCTTGAGAACGACCGAAAATAAGATGATGGACAACAGAGTAAGGACCGACGTTCCCATCTAGTTGAATAGTGGTGCCATGGTATAGAGCTTAGGGAATTTCCTTATGTGGATGATGGATTGAGGCGCCTCCAATGATGCTCAAACAACGACCAGGATGACGGTCAGATACGACCGTGGAACATTATGTTTAGGTAAGATCCAGACCAACCGTGTATAGTATGGTTGGCTCTCCCGCTCCGAAGGCTCACATGTGTGTGATTCCTGGGCATATTTCTAGGGATGATCCAAATGGTTAAGGAAGATCTTTTGCCTTCGTCATTGATGGAAATTTGACTTCCAATACGAGCTTTGCGTTTTTAGTTGAACCTATATGGCGACATAATAGGGTGAGGTATTATGCCATCTAAGATTGATACATTTATTTGTGAAATTGATTTCCACACTATGCACTAGTGATAATAAAAGAGAACTTTCGCGTATCAAGCATGTTTGGCTATTATAAGGTAAAACTCTATCCTCTGGTTTGCGTTGCATTGTGTGATGGGACTTGAGTCTTATAATAGCTCAATTTTTCAAAAAGCATTACAGGTTTTTATGATTGGTATTCATGCAGACAAAACCCGTACCGTGTTATACAGCGTGGTCCCGTGATTTGCCTCACTTTAAAATGAATTATAACTATTTTGGTTCTCACACCAATCCCATAACGGACTCGGAGTTTATTGTTTCCCAGCTAAACTCTAGATGCCCATATTTTCCACAAGTGCAGCTAGTAGTTTTGGGTTTTGCAGATATTTTATAGAGCTTGATTCTAAATTGAAGATAGAGCGGTTTCCAGAGCATTTATAACAACCCGTATTTTCAATAAACTATTATAACATAAATCGAGGCAGAATTAAATTCAAAAATTTGAACCAAGGGAAACGGGCTATGCCATTGCGTTCGTCTCGGAAAAATACGCGAAATAGAGTCCGAGTTTTCGAAAATCGGAGTCTGTATGACCCGGTTAAGGCCCATTGAAGTTTTTCAGAAATTTCTATGCTAAAAACAGATTTAAATTTCAAATTAAAAACAAGGATTAGGGCTAATTGGTGTCAGGCGGGAAAATTCCCGCCAGGGCCCCCATGTCGACAGGCATGTCGACAGGGGTCCTAGGGTGTCGACAGCCCTGTCGACACGGGGTAGCCAGGCAGTATTGCCTGGCGCACCATTTTGGTTTGGGCTTGGTCTTGTGGCTTGGTTCTAGAGAATTCCGAGATCTGACGAGCCAAAACTAACCTAGGGTTAATCCTAGGGCTTAAAACACTCTAATTCCCTATAAATATACCCCTAATCCTACCCTAAAGCCTCATTAATCAATCTAGCAACTAAACTATGTCAAATTGAATCCTCAAATGGCCTCCACCTAAAAACCCTAGCCTCCACCTTCCTCAAAGTTTAATCCTATGAAGATATGATGATCATACAACCTTTTCTATGTTGTATGAATGCTTAATAACTTGCATACTTCATTAAGTTGCAAGTTTGATTTGCTAAGTTTGTGTTTTTGGGATTTTGCAAAAGGGTTTTCTTATTTGAAGCTTTGTTTTGGGTTTTTAAAGGGCTTCTTCATCTTATTTGGTGGATTTGTGACTTGTTTATATTTGTAAGCCCTCTTACCTTCACTTTACAAACTCTAAAGTTAATATGTGGTGAAAGTTGAGATTTATGTGAGTTTATTTGATTATGCATGCTTATGCGAACTCACTATGTCATGTTTTACATGTTTCATAAGTTATGCATGCTTATGCGAACTCACTATGTCATGTTTTACATGTTTCATAAGTTATGCATGCTTATGCGAGTTTACTATGTCATGTTTTACATGTTTCATAAGTTATGCATGCTTATGCGAGTTTACTATGCCATGTTCTACATGTTTAATGGATTATGCATGCCTATGCAAGTTCACGTTACCATGTTATACATGTTTTATGGGTTATGCATGTTTATGCAAGTCCACCTTACCATGTTATGCAAGTTTAATGGGTTATGCATGCCTATGCAAGTTCACCTTACCATGTTATGCATATTTAATAAGCTATGCATGTTTATGCGAGTTCACTATGACATGATTTGCAAGTTTAACATGTACGCATGTTTATTATGATATGTGAGGTTCATCATGTATGTTATGCCAAGTTACCTTTTATACCCTTATGCGTTATGACGAATATGTAAGCGAGATAATGACGTTGGGAGGGTTTGGGTAAACTTAAAAATACATGAAACTAAAAGATTGGGAATTTACCTATTAAGTTAGGTCTACCCCTTGGGAATTTACCTATTAAGTTAGGTCTACCCAAGTATATGTTAACTTGTAAATATGTCTTAAAGTGGACATGACATTAGATAACATGATATGGCCAACTCGAGGTTAGACCTAGTTGTGGTGTAAATCTTCCCAGGTAACCACAACGTGGGGTCTAATGTGGGTAGTTGGTCATGTTGCACCATAAGACCCGAGGTTAGACCTAGACGTGGTGTAAATCTTCCCAGGTAACCACGGATGTCTAATGTGAGAGGTTGGGTGCGTTAATTAATTAATGCCTCATGATTAGGGTTAAGTCATGGCCCACTAATACTTAACCAATAATGGGGATGCGAGGATTAGATGGGGTTAAGTGGTTACACTTAACTAATTTAATCCATGATTAGTGAGGGGTTAAAACCACACTTAACCCTCTTAGAAACCCTAGCAACGTGGTCTGTTCCAGCAGTAATCCCAGTTTGGTATCATCACAACCCTACAGCTAGGTTAGGGCGGGGCACGATTACTGGACTGATGTAAGCGACCAAAGCGACGGCTGAGTGGTACAGCGGTGCGGGTCCGGCGGGCTACGGACGTGCACGTAGTCCGATGTTGGACAAACTCGAGGCACGGGTACCAGTAGGCTTAGACTGTGCATTATTGCTTAGGTGTCTGGGGTTGACACCTTAGGGCTTGATACACCCGAAGGTGGACCCAGCACAGTCTAACTACATCCATGTGGGCCGTATGGACACCAACACTTGACGTGTTAGGTTTATAGGGAGCCGATCGACTAGACCGTTGGGCTGGACTTTATATTAAGGTCACTTCATGTTATTGGGCCAAAGTTTGGGCTAAGGGATCAATATCTGTTTTGCGGGTTTGCTAGTACACTGTGGTGCAAAAACTTAATCTTCTTATGTGATGTCACCTTTATCTATTACCAGTATGTTCACCTCAGTTTCCATCATACTGTTAACTTTATTAATTTATAGATTCATCGTAGTAGGGCTTACCAGTCTTTTTGACCGACCTGTTTTCTTTCGCTTCTTTTCTTCCGTTCCCCCCCCCTCCCACAGGTTCTCAGGGAGGGGCTACATCTGCTTAGTGGATCTTTGGCTTGCTTGTTGGATAGCTCATGTATGGATCTGAGCTAGCTGTGGCTTATCTTTTATTTCTGGGGATTAGTACTGATGTGTTACCATGTATTTTGTTTCTACGTATCTAGACTTATGTTGTATTTTGGATCATGACATTTTGATACTATGTACTTGACTATGTTGGTTTTGTGAGATGATGATGATGGGTTTTTATCTGCTACCGCTGCTTTACTTATATTTATTTTTACATATTCTGTCTTGCGATATCTCTGTGCATGTTTACCTTCACAATAACGCCCCTCCAAAGCTAGTACATTCCAAGGAGTGATTCTAGTAGAGGTGGGGTGTTACATTTGGTATCAGAGCACAAGGTTAACAAGATTGAACAAAACTTTTGAAAAAAAAAAAACCCTTTTTGAAAAACTATTTTCATAAACCTACTAAGTATTTCCCAAAATAAAGTCTAGATTATTTTAAGGCTAATCCCCAAAAGCCATTAGCGTTATCCTTCGTTCCCTTGACCTGATCTTATCTTATCTTTCGTTTCAGTATGGCTGAGAATCTTGTCATCCCAGATGGAGTGAACGTACCACTCTGGTATAGGAGACTTCTAGAAGCTAGGGCGGCAGCTGGTGCCGCCAACCCTACTCCCACTCCTCCTCCTGTAGTTGAGAATCCTCTCCCTAATATCCCTCCTCCGGTGGTTCCTGCTCCCCCTCCTCCAGTAGTTAATATTCCTCCTCCCGTTGCTAATGTTCCTCCCCCTCACCCTCAGCATCCTCAGATTGAGTTTACGAAGGTTTGTAAAGACTTCAAGGCAATGGGAGGCAAGAATTTCCTAGGTACGGAATCTTTTGTTGAAGCTAGGAATTGGCTGAAAGACACGGAGGACCTGTTTGCTATCTTTGGGATTGATGACGAGAGGAAGATCTTATTGACAGTATGGCTTTTGAAGGATGAGGCGGCCTATTGGTGGGAGGTCACCAATGGGACGAGGCCCGTTGAGACTTGGGCCGATTTGAGGGCTAGATTTGTGACCAAGTTTCTATCTTCTGCTGAGGCGAATTTACAGATGGAGAAGTTCATTGCATTAAAGCAAGGTGATATGTAACACCCCGAAAATTCTATAACTGTGAAATCAACAAATTAAAGTATAATTAATATCAAATCAAAGAACTAAGGGAAACGGGATACGCCATTGCGTTCGTCTCGGAAAAATACGCGAAATAGAGTCCGAGTTTTCGAAAAACGGAGTCCGTATGAAGAAGATATGGCCTTCGGAAGTTTTGAATTAAATTTAAAATTCAAACAGAATAAAATAATTCGAAAATGGGGCCCAGTGGGCCAGGGCGGATAAACACCCACCTAGGCCACCCAGGTCGACTGGGCTGTCGACCTGGGCTACCCATGTCGACAGGGCTGTCGACAGCCCTGTCGACAGGGGTGTCGACCTGGTCGAGCCCAGTCAACCTGGCTGGCCAGGTCTGTGTTTGGTCGAATTTCTGTGGTCTGCTTTGTCATTAGGGCTAGATGGCGGGTTCTAATTGGTCTCTCTATCTAATGAATGGCTATGATCAAACCTAGCAACATCAATGGTCCTAATCAATTCCTAACCTCTATATAAACAACCCTAGACTAAACCCTAATCTATTCATTCAAATTAAGAACATAGCCGCCATGTTGCTGAGGAACGACTAAGAGTAGCCGCTGACTAGAGAGAGAATTAGAAAGAAAGTTCTAAAGCCTAAAGCAATTCAAGCAACCTAAAGCCAATCAATTCAACAAAGGAATCATATCTCTTAATTAGAGAATTCGCCGCAACCATTGTAAGTAGAGTATTACTTTGGTATGAATAAACAACTGTATTGATTTGTATGCTTGAATTGGGATAATAAAGTAGTTCATATTTGTGCAAAATTATGTTATTCATTATAAAGAACTACATGCGGTAGTTCCATGCAAGTATACGTTTGGAATATTGCGCAAATTATGTAATCTATGTTGAAGCTACATGTATGTAGTTGATTGAAATTCATGCAAGTTTGGGGCTTTGTTATTATGTCATCATGATGTATGTTTTTGTGCATAAATCATTGTGCAAGTAATTGAAACAAGTTTGGTTGTTATAGTTCATATGAAACTATGTTGGAATTTTGACACCATAATCCATGTATTAAGTCATGCTTTTGCAAAACTTATGAATATGGCTAGGCTATGAATGATATTTGGCATAATTGAAATCTATGATTAAGTCTATCTTGTTTAAAAGAATTATATGATGACATATGTGAGACATGGCTAGGTTAGACTCAAAAATCCCTTTTTGCAAGTTTAAAACAAACACCATGATTAGGAATATTTATGCCATGTTTATGCTAGAAGTATTTATGCCATGCTTATGTTTGACATTATGCCATGTTTATGCTAGAAGTATTTATGCCATGCTTATGTTTGACATTATGCCATGTTTATGCTAGAAGTATTTATGCCATGCTTATGTTTGACATTATGCCATGTTTATGCTAGAAGTATTTATGCCATGCTTATGTTTGACATTATGCCTAAATAAAAATATAGGTTCATGTGTCAATAATGATATATCAATTACAAGTTCACATGCTTTGATTCATGTCACCTATGTTTTATGACCAAAGTATATGTCACTACTATGCAAGTACACCAGTTTCTATTTTGTATTCCCATCGTCATATTGCAAGTTCATACGCTCACCTTCCCCTCTTTGTGTATGTAATCACGCTTTAAGCCTCCCCTTTCGCATGGCTAAATTGGGCTTTAAAAGGCTAAGCCCAATATATATGAACGGACGTGTAAAACGGGGGAAAATAACGTTGGGTTAAAATTAATTAATGAATGAAAATATAAAATAGAAGGGCCCAAATTCAAGTATGGGTTGGGCCCGTGATTGGTGTAACCCTTACACCATTAACTTAATAATGGGCCGCAAATATTTACATATAAGAAATAAAGAAGAATGACAAAATATGTAAATGTAGAACATACGATGTGTTTAACCCGAGGTTGGATTGAGTTGTGATGTAAACCTGCCCGGAACCGCCCGGCTGTCCAGTGGTCACAACAATACCTATCCAATGTGGGAGGTTAAACATGGAGCCCAGCAAGGACCCGAGGTTAGACTGAGTTGTGGCGTAAGACTGCCCGGAACCAACCGGCAACAGGCAGCCACAACAATACCTGTCTAATGTGAGAGGTCAGGGCCTTAATAAGACAATTAAGGCTGAGTCAGGATTGTTAGGATTAAGTGAACTAAAGACTTAATCAAAATGGAACATGCTAATCTAAACGGACTGGTGGGGGTTAGGTAGGAAACACTTAACCAACTTAGCATGTTGGCTAGAGATAGAAAACCTAGTAACGGGGTACCCTTTTCAGCAGTAACCCTAAAAGGTGTATCAGGATACCCTGAAACTAGGCAATGTGGGGCACGATTACTGGGCTGATTGTAAGAGGTCAAAGCGACGGCGGTGGTGTAGCAGTGTAGGTTCTAACGGAGTGCGGGCGTGCACACACTCCGGCGCAGAAAAATAAGGCACTGGACACCAGTAGCATACCTGTGCACTCTAAGGTTGTGTCGGGTTGCCACTATGGGACTTGATACACCCCATGGTGGGACCAGCATAGGTAACTACAGACATCGGGGGCCGTAAGACACATGTAACTTTGCGAGTAGGAGCTGATCATCATAGAATGGATCACATCACCCTGACTATGGGGTGCAAATTGGAAACTAGTATATGGGTTCAGAGATTAACATGGGGTACGATAGTATATTCGACCCTAGATAACTTAACCAAGTTTATAATGCATGCCCACTTCCTGTTTATACTTATCATATCCAGTTCTTTATTCATAGACGAAGTAGTACTAGACTTACTCAGGCTTTATGTCTGACTCTACTTTTCTTTCGTCTTCTTTCTTCCGTTTCCCCCCCCCCAAGTCCTCAGGGAGGGAACACAGCAGCTTGATCAGCCTCAACATCCAGCTTGAAGAAGAGAAATGTATTGCTTGGACTTTCCTGTTTTGAACTATGGCTTTGGACAATTCACTATGGGGGCTTTTGCAGTTTATCTATGTTTTATTTATGCTTCTTTAAATCATGTACTCAAGACAGATTATGAAAGTGTTATGCTATGTTTTTGGAAAGGATGTTGTTGTAACACGTATTTGACTTTATGAAATAAAAGTTTGTTGTTCTTCCGCTGTTTACAAATATGTGTTCTTATATCTGTCTTGTATATCTGTGACTTGTACTTATAAACCTCCACCAAAATTAGGGCATTCCCTTTGAGAGTGACCCTAACGGAGGTGGGGTGTTTCACTTGGTATCAGAGCATAGGTTTACCAGATAAGATAAAAAGTTTTGAAAAAAAAATTATTTTCAAAAAGGAAATTTAAAGAAGCATTTTTAAAAGAAAAATATTATTTTATTTTTAAAAGGCAAAGTCCACTCCCCAAAGCCGTAGGTACTATCTCTTATCCTTCGTTTTGAATCTATCCTTTTTGTTTCAGCATGTCCCAAGAACTTAACTTGCCTGAAGGGGTGCCAATACCTGGTTGGTTTAGACGGTTCTTAGAAGCAAGGGCCACTCAGCCAGGTCCTACCATTCCTCCTCCCCCAGCGGAAGGAAACCATCCAGCTGCAGCAGCACCTTTTCCTCCACCTCCTCCTCGGGGAAACACTTTTGCTAAGATATGTAAAGATTTTAAAGCTATGGGAGGAAGGGATTTCCATGGAACTGAGTCCTTCGTGGCAGCTAGAAATTGGCTGAAAGAAACGGAGGACTTATTCATCATCTTTGAAGTAGAGGATAGACAGAAAGTACAGTTGGCAGTGTGGCTATTGAAGGGCGAGGCTTCCTACTGGTGGGAAGTCACTAATGCTGAAAGACCAGTGGAGACATGGGAGGACTTTAGGGCAAGGTTTGAGACTAAATTTCTCTCAGATGCGGAAAGAAGTTTGCAGTTGGAAAAATTCTTATTTCTTAAGCAAGGAGACAAGACTGTCAGAGAGTATGTGAATCAGTTCGATGAGCTGGCTAGGTTTGGACTTGACCTAGTCAATACCCCGCACAAGAAGGCTCTCCGTTTCGTCAAAGGGTTGAATGAGCCATTACACAGTTTGGCCATGACCCATATACCCATGGGAGCCACGTATGAAAGATTGGTGCAAATGGCATTGCTGAATGAAGAGGATAAGGGCAAGAAGGAGACAAAGGCAGAAAGCTCTCAAGGGAAGAAAGAGGGTTTGCAACCTAAGAAGACAGACTTTAAGAAAGGCGGGAAAGGCAACAAAGAGAAGAGGAAGTGTAATTTCTATGGCAAAGTGGGGCACTTAGTAAAGGACTGCCGGAAAAAGAAGGCCAAGGAGAATGGTGGGTGCTTTTCTTGCGGTGAGACAGGTCACAGGGCTAGGGACTGCCCAAAGAAACGGGGACAGGGGCAGAGGGCTGGATCCACCCCAGGGGCACAGGTTCATGTGCTGGAAGCGCCACCTCTGCAACAGCGAGGTATAAATACTTCTGTAGAAAGTGTAGTTTATCTTTATGATCACCCCGTTCGCACTTTATTTGATTCTGGTGCATCACACTCCTTTATCTCGTTGCTTTAGTAGAATCTCTGCACCTAAAAACTAGTATGGTAGAGGGCCCCTTAATTGTTTCAAACCCAATTGGGGGCCCAGCTCATTTGTCTATGATCTGTTTGGAATTGAAAATTTCTATCCTAAGCGTAGAATTTCAATGTAGTGCCTTTGTTTTGGGCTTTTAGGGGTATGGTTTGATTTTGGGTATGGATTGGCTATCCAGTAATGGGGCCATCATTGATTGTGAGAAAAGGGTTGTTAGGCTCCTAACCTAGCTCGGTAATACTTTGGAAATTTCTTGTAATCCCTCGTATGCGGTTATGCTTAGTTATCTTGAATCGCTAGATGCCTCTGTTGAAAATTTGCAATCAGTTAAAGTGGTCCGGGAATATCCGGATGTCTTCGAAGAGGTGAAGGGCTTGCCTCCGAAGCGGGAAATAGACTTCCGCATATATCTTGTAGATAATACAAAGCCCGTTACGTTGCCCGTTAGACATATGGCTCCACGAGAAAGGAAAGAGCTCAGTAAACAGATTAAAGAGCTTCTAGAAAAGGGGTTCATTAGGAGGAGCATTTCAGAATGGGGCGCTCCGGTGGTGTTCGCTACAAAGGCGGATGGTTCACTCCGTCTATGTGTTGACTATAGGGAGCTCAACAAGCTAACGAAAAAGAATAGGCATCCTCTCCCTAGAATTGACGATTTATTTGACCAGCTTGTAGGAGCGTCTGTTTTCTCCCAACTCGATTTAGCAACCGGTTTTCATCAGCTAAGGGTGGCTGAAGATAGCATCGATAAAATGGCTTTCAGAACCCCAGACGGTTTCTTTGAATGGCTTGTCATGCCTTTCGGCTTGACAAATGCACCTGCTTACTTCGTGGACCTGATGAGTAGGGTATTTAGAGATTTCCTCAACAAATTCGTAGTGGTCTTCGTAGATGATATCCTTATCTTCTCAAAGAGTGAAGAGGAACATACTCAACACTTAAGGGCAATCATGGAAACTTTGCGAGTCCATCAACTAAAAGCCAAATTCTCCAAATGCCACTTTTGGAGGGAAGAGGTGAGGTTCCTTGGGCACATAGTATCCAAACAAGGGTTAGCAGTGGACCCTGCTAAGGTAGTGGCGGTACAGGATTGGAAGACACCAAGGAATGCAACTGAGGTCCGAAGCTTTCTAGGACTAGCAGGTTTCTATCGAAAATTTATAAGGGATTTTGCGAAAATCTCAGCTCCGCTCACGAAATTGACTAAGAAGAATCTAGTGTTCAATTGGGATTTGGATTGCGAGTTTGCTTTCCAACGACTGAAAAGGGCTCTCACAACAGCCCCAGTTTTGACGCTGCCAGATGGGAGCAAGATGTTCACTGTTTATACGGATGCATGTGGGACAGGGCTAGGCGCCGTCTTAATGCAAGAAGGAAGGGTAGTAGCTTATGGCGGGAGGCAATTGAAGGTGCACGAAAAAAACTACCCAACCCACGATCTTGAGTTAGCCGCCATCGTCTTTGCACTCAAGTCTTGGCGACACTATCTCCTAGGTGAGAAGTTCGAACTTTACACTGACCATAAATCGTTGAAATATCTTTTCTCACAGAAGGATCTTAACTTGAGGCAACAAAGGTGGATGGAGTTTCTTGCCTCATACGATTTCGAAATCTCCTATACTCCGGGCAAAGGCAACGTAGTGGCAGACGCGTTGAGCCGAAAGAAATTGACCCTAAGCCCGTTGTTTGTTGAAAGACAAAGCCTAGAGTTTATAGCCAGCTTCGACTTTAGGCCTTCCTCCGATTTCGTACCGGGCCTGCTAGCATCTCTTGAAGTGCGTCTAACTTTAGTGGATTCAGTAGGGACAGCGCAACGCGAAGACCCTCAGCTTGTGGAAATGATTGATAGGCTAATTAGGGGTGAGACTTCAAGTCACCTCAACAGATACTCCCTTGACGATAAGGGTATACTAAGGCGAGACGGAAGACTATGCGTCCCACAGACAAAAGATTTAGTAAAGAAGGTTCTCGAGGAAGCGCATCATTCCAAGATGACGATACACCCAGGCGGAGATAAAATGTACAAAGACATAAAGAGGACTTTCTTTTGGAACGGCATGAAAAAGGACATGGCAGAATTCGTTTCTAAGTGTATGGTGTGCCAACAGGTTAAGGCGGAACAGAAAAAGCCTGGCGGACTGCTACATCCTCTAGAGGTCCCGCAGTGGAAGTGGGATAGCATCTCAATGGACTTCATCGATGGGCTGCCTAGGTCTAGGAGAGGCAACACTAGCATTTGGGTAATAGTGGATAGGCTTACTAAAAGCGCCCACTTTTTACCTGTCAAAAGTAAAAGAACTGCCTCATCCCTAGCATCACTTTACCTTAAGGAAATCGTTCGACTCCATGGAATACCATCTAGCATTGTTAGTGACCGAGACCCCATCTTCACCAGTGAGTTTTGGCGGAGTCTGCAAGAAGCAGTAGGAACGCAGTTACGCTTGAGCACAGCCTATCATCCCCAAACCGACGGCCAAACAGAGAGAGTGAACAGAGTTTTGGAAGACCTCTTAAGGCTATGCGTCCTCGACTTCGGAGGGACATGGGAAGACCACCTTCCTTTGGTGGAATTTGCCTACAACAACAGCTATCAAGCAACCATCGGAATGGCGCCCTTCGAAGCTTTATATGGAAGACCGTGCCGATCGCCCACTTGTTGGTGGGAGTCCATGGATAAGCTCATACTTGGACCAGATATGATCCGAGAGACCTCAGAGAAAGTAGACTTAATACGAAGAAGGATGAAGACGGCCCAAGACAGACAAAAGTCCTACGCCGACAAGAGGAGGACCGACCTTGAATTTGAAGTAGGAGACAGAGTTTTTCTCAAGGTATCACCGCTAAGAAACGTTGTTCGTTTTGGAACCACAGGAAAGCTAGCGCCAAGATTCGTAGGGCCATTCCCTATTATCGAGAAGATTGGGAAAATGGCCTATAGATTAGAGCTACCCGAGAAGTTGGCTGGAGTCCACAACGTTTTTCACGTTTCACATCTCCGAAAATGTCTACATGAGTCTGCTGAAGTGGTAGAGCCAAATATCCTCGAAGAGGCCGAAGTGGAACGCGAAGCGACCATAAGAAAAGTTCCAACCCGCATCTTAGGAACGGAAGTGAAGAAGCTACGCAACCGCAAAGTCAAGCTCGTCAAAGTTCAGTGGAGCAACGCCGAGGGAGACGCGACTTGGGAAACTGAAGCCAGAATCCGTACAGCCTACCCTTTTCTGTTCGAGGGTACATCCTTGATCTTTCATTTTCCTTAAGTTGCGCTTTTATCTATCTTTTTAGGTATATTTCCTCGACCTTATCTTTTAGGTAGAAACCCTTTGGATGGAAACATGTAGTTGAAACATGTTATGTATGATGGTTGCAAGTGGTTGCAAGTGATTGCTAGTGGTTGCTCGTGGTTGCATATACACACACAATCTAGGTTTTAGATCGGCTCAATCACTTCATATTGCATATGCATATATGTTTGTATTCGTATATGGTTGAACTTTAATGTGTTGTCATGTGGATGTTGCATTTGTATTGAATGATTGTGCACTCATGTAGAATCAAGAATAGGAAAATTTGCATACATAATGGATTCATGGCACTTACATAATTCGCATTAAGGAGGTCAACTGAATCAGTAGACCGCCTGATTTTGCATTAGATAAGTACATGTACACACACACTTTGCATATGATCATGAAGCATTAGAAGTCTTTTAAGGACAATGGATGCTCGTGTTTGATGGATGAGTAGATGGATGATTGGATGTTAGGATATACATTCCTCCTAACTTGAAGATTTCGGGGACGAAATCCTTTTAAGTGGGGGAGAATGTAACACCCCGAAAATTCTATAACTGTGAAATCAACAAATTAAAGTATAATCAATATCAAATCAAAGAACTAAGGGAAACGGTATACGCCATTGCGTTCGTCTCGGAAAAATACGCGAAATAGAGTCCGAGTTTTCGAAAAACGGAGTCCGTATGAAGAAGATATGGCCTTCGGAAGTTTTGAATTAAATTTAAAATTCAAACAGAATAAAATAATTCGAAAATGGGGCCCAGTGGGCCAGGGCGGATAAACACCCGCCTAGGCCACCCAGGTCGACTGGGCTGTCGACCTGGGCTACCCATGTCGACAGGGCTGTCGACAGCCCTGTCGACAGGGGTGTCGACCTGGTCGAGCCCAGTCAACCTGGCTGGCCAGGTCTGTGTTTGGTCGAATTTCTGTGGTCTGCTTTGTCATTAGGGCTAGGTGGCGGGTTCTAATTGGTCTCTCTATCTAATGAATGGCTATGATCAAACCTAGCAACATCAATGGTCCTAATCAATTCCTAACCTCTATATAAACAACCCTAGACTAAACCCTAATCTATTCATTCAAATTAAGAACATAGCCGCCATGTTGCTGAGGAACGACTAAGAGTAGCCGCCGACTAGAGAGAGAATTAGAAAGAAAGTTCTAAAGCCTAAAGCAATTCAAGCAACCTAAAGCCAATCAATTCAACAAAGGAATCATATCTCTTAATTAGAGAATTCGCCGCAACCATTGTAAGTAGAGTATTACTTTGGTATGAATAAACAACTGTATTGATTTGTATGCTTGAATTGGGATAATAAAGTAGTTCATATTTGTGCAAAATTATGTTATTCATTATAAAGAACTACATGCGGTAGTTCTATGCAAGTATATGTTTGGAATATTGCGCAAATTATGTAATCTATGTTGAAGCTACATGTATGTAGTTGATTGAAATTCATGCAAGTTTGGGGCTTTGTTATTATGTCATCATGATGTATGTTTTTGTGCATAAATCATTGTGCAAGTAATTGAAACAAGTTTGGTTGTTATAGTTCATATGAAACTATGTTGGAATTTTGACACCATAATCCATGTATTAAGTCATGCTTTTGCAAAACTTATGAATATGGCTAGGCTATGAATGATATTTGGCATAATTGAAATCTATGATTAAGTCTATCTTGTTTAAAAGAATTATATGATGACATATGTGAGACATGGCTAGGTTAGACTCAAAAATCCCTTTTTGCAAGTTTAAAACAAACACCATGATTAGGAATATTTATGCCATGTTTATGCTAGAAGTATTTATGCCATGCTTATGTTTGACATTATGCCATGTTTATGCTAGAAGTATTTATGCCATGCTTATGTTTGACATTATGCCATGTTTATGCTAGAAGTATTTATGCCATGCTTATGTTTGACATTATGCCATGTTTATGCTAGAAGTATTTATGCCATGCTTATGTTTGACATTATGCCTAAATAAAAATATAGGTTCATGTGTCAATAATGATATCTCAATTACAAGTTCACATGCTTTGATTCATGTCACCTATGTTTTATGACCAAAGTATATGTCACTACTATGCAAGTACACCAGTTTCTATTTTGTATTCCCATCGTCATATTGCAAGTTCATACGCTCACCTTCCCCTCTTTGTGTATGTAATCACGCTTTAAGCCTCCCCTTTCGCATGGCTAAATTGGGCTTTAAAAGGCTAAGCCCAATATATATGAACGGACGTGTAAAACGGGGGAAAATAACGTTGGGTTAAAATTAATTAATGAATGAAAATATAAAATAGAAGGGCCCAAATTCAAGTATGGGTTGGGCCCGTGATTGGTGTAACCCTTACACCATTAACTTAATAATGGGCCGCAAATATTTACATATAAGAAATAAAGAAGAATGACAAAATATGTAAATGTAGAACATACGATGTGTTTAACCCGAGGTTGGATTGAGTTGTGATGTAAACCTGCCCGGAACCGCCCGGCTGTCCAGTGGTCACAACAATACCTATCCAATGTGGGAGGTTAAACATGGAGCCCAGCAAGGACCCAAGGCTAGACTGAGTTGTGGCGTAAGACTGCCCGGAACCAACCGGCAACAGGCAGCCACAACAATACCTGTCTAATGTGAGAGGTCAGGGCCTTAATAAGACAATTAAGGCTGAGTCAGGATTGTTAGGATTAAGTGAACTAAAGACTTAATCAAAATGGAACATGCTAATCTAAACGGACTGGTGGGGGTTAGGTAGGAAACACTTAACCAACTTAGCATGTTGGCTAGAGATAGAAAACCTAGTAACGGGGGACCCTTTTCAGCAGTAACCCTAAAAGGTGTATCAGGATACCCTGAAACTAGGCAGGGTGGGGCACGATTACTGGGCTGATTGTAAGAGGTCAAAGCGACGGCGGTGGTGTAGCAGTGTAGGTTCTAACGGAGTGCGGGCGTGCACACACTCCGGCGCAGAAAAATAAGGCACTGGACACTAGTAGCATACCTGTGCACTCTAAGGTTGTGTCGGGTTGCCACTATGGGACTTGATACACCCCATGGTGGGACCAGCATAGGTAACTACAGACATCGGGGGCCGTAAGACACATGTAACTTTGCGAGTAGGAGCCGATCATCATAGAATGGATCACATCACCCTGACTATGGGGTGCAAATTGGAAACTAGTATATGGGTTCAGAGATTAACATGGGGTACGATAGTATATTCGACCCTAGATAACTTAACCAAGTTTATAATGCATGCCCACTTCCTGTTTATACTTATCATATCCAGTTCTTTATTCATAGACGAAGTAGTACTAGACTTACTCAGGCTTTATGTCTGACTCTACTTTTCTTTCGTCTTCTTTCTTCCGTTTCCCCCCCCCCCCCCAGGTCCTCAGGGAGGGAACACAGCAGCTTGATCAGCCTCAACATCCAGCTTGAAGAAGAGAAATGTATTGCTTGGACTTTCCTGTTTTGAACTATGGCTTTGGACAATTCACTATGGGGGCTTTTGCAGTTTATCTATGTTTTATTTATGCTTCTTTAAATCATGTACTCAAGACAGATTATGAAAGTGTTATGCTATGTTTTTGGAAAGGATGTTGTTGTAACACGTATTTGACTTTATGAAATAAAAGTTTGTTGTTCTTCCGCTGTTTACAAATATGTGTTCTTATATCTGTCTTGTATATCTGTGACTTGTACTTATAAACCTCCACCAAAATTAGGGCATTCCCTTTGAGAGTGACCCTAACGGAGGTGGGGTGTTTCATGATATGTCTGTCAAGGAGTATGTGAACAAGTTTAATCAGCTGGCCCGTTTTGATTTGGATATGGTGAACACTCCGGAGAAGAAGGCTCTTCGATTTGCCAGAGGGTTGAATGAGCCGCTACAGGGCTTGGCGATGTCACATATTCCGCATGGATCTACTTTTGAGAGTTTGGTCAATATGGCTCTGCTTCAGGGAGATGGAAAGAAAGAAGTCAAGTCGAGTGATACTCAAGCAAAGAAGGCCGATTCTCAAGGCAAAGGCAACCAAGGTGGTCAAAGCAGTCAAGGAAATCAGAACAAGAACAAGAAGGGCAACAACAAAGGCAAGGGAAAGTGCAATTACTGTGGCATAGCTGGGCACTTTGCTAAGGATTGCAGGAAGAAGAAAAGGAAGCTTAGTGGTGGATGCTTTTCTTGTGGAGAGACTGGGCACTTTAGCAAGGAATGCCCAAAGAAGAAAGGACAGGCTGGACCTTCAGGAGGGCAAGTTCATGCTCTCAATGCCGCTTCAGTTCCCGAGCGAGGTAGTGTTTCTGTTGAGAACCTTGTTTATATCTCTGATCTTCCAGTGCGTACCTTGTTTGATTCTGGTGGTTCACATAGCTTTATTTCATCTGATCTTGTTGATAGCTTGCACCTTAGTACTAGCTTAGTGGATGATCCCGTTTGTGTTTCGAATCCCATTGGGGGTTCTGCTCATCTATCTATAATATGTGAGGATCTGAGGATCTCTATACTCAGCGTAGAGTTCTTGTGTAGTGCATATGTTCTTGGTTTCAGGGGATACGGATTGATACTGGGCATGGATTGGCTGTCCCGATATGGAGCCATTCTGGATTGTGAGCATAGGGTTGTGAGGCTTGTGACTCGCCTTGGCAACACCTTAGAGATTTCATGCAATCCGAAGAATCCCGTCATGTTGTGCTATCTAGAATCTCTCGACTCATCAGAGGAGGCCCTTCAGTCTGTAAGGGTGGTCCGAGATTATCCAGATGTTTTTGAAGAAGTTAAGGGGTTGCCCCCTAAACGAGAGATTGACTTTCGCATCTATCTGGTAGATAATGCTAAGCTTGTTTCTTTGCCCGTTCGGCATATGGCTCCGCGTGAGAGACGGGAGCTGAGCAAGAAAGTGAAAGAATTGCTTGAGAAGAACTTCATCAGAAGGAGTATATCCGAATGGGGAGCGCCTGTGGTGTTTGCAACTAAGGCAGATGGTTCTCTTCGGCTCTGTGTGGATTATAGAGAATTGAATAAGCTGACTAAGAAGAACAGACACCCGTTACCGAGGATCGATGATCTCTTTGATCAGCTTGTTGGTGCTTCTGTTTTCTCTCAGCTTGATCTTGCTACGGGTTTTCATCAGCTCAGAGTGGCTGAAGATAGTATAGACAAGACTGCATTCAGAACTCCAGACGGATTCTTTGAATGGCTTGTTATGCCGTTCGGTTTGACGAATGCACCCGCGTATTTCGTGGACTTGATGAGTAGGGTGTTTCGGGAGTTCTTGAACAAGTTTGTCGTGGTCTTTGTGGATGATATTCTGGTTTTCTCCAAGGATGAAGAAGAGCACGCGAGGCATCTTGTGGAGGTGATGGATACGCTCAGAGCGCATCAGTTAAAGGCCAAGTTCTCCAAGTGCCATTTTTGGAGAAGGGAAGTCAGTTTCCTTGGGCATATCGTATCCAAGCAAGGCTTAGCGGTGGATCCCGCTAAGGTGGTTGCAGTTCAGGATTGGAAGACTCCAAGGAATGCAACCGAGGTGAGAAGCTTTCTGGGTCTTGCGGGTTTTTACCGGAAGTTCATCAAGGACTTCGCGAAGATATCCGCTCCCCTTACTAAGTTGACGAAGAAGAACTTAGTCTTTGCTTGGGATATGGATTGTGAGCTTGCTTTTCAGAGACTCAAGAGAGCCCTTACCTCCGCACCCGTTCTAGCTTTACCCGATGGTGGTAAGATATTTACCGTGTACACTGATGCTTGTGGCACGGGATTGGGCGCCGTTCTGATGCAAGAGGGCAGAGTTATATGTTTTGGTGGGAGGCAACTTAAGGTGCATGAGAGGAATTATCCCACTCATGATCTAGAGCTGGCAGCGATTGTATATGCACTCAAGGCTTGGCGTCATTATCTTCTGGGAGAGAGATTTGAGCTGTATATTGATCATAAGTCTTTGAAGTATCTCTTTTCGCAGAAGGATCTGAACTTGAGGCAGCAGAGATGGATGGAATTCTTGGCTTCCTATGATTTTGATATAGCCTATACCCCTGGCAAGGGGAATGTTGTAGCGGATGCGTTGAGTAGGAAAAGGTTGACACTAAGTCCTCTATTTGTTGAGATGAAGAATTTAGAGTTCTTGGCAACCTTTGATTTTTCCTTGACAGTTGAGACGATGACCGGTTCTTTGGCATCTCTAGAGCTCAGGCCTACCCTTCTGGATCAAGTTAGGGCTTCGCAGAAGGAAGACCCTCAGATAATTGAGATCATGGATAAGCTGATTCGAGGGGAGACATCTAGTCACCTTGCTCGATATTCTATAGACGATAAGGGTTGGCTGAGGAGAGACGGAAGGCTTTGTGTTCCGATGGTAGAAGACTTGGTGAGGAAAGTTCTTGAGGAAGCACATCGCTCCAAGATGACTATACATCCGGGTGGAGATAAGATGTATAAAGATATGAAGCGCATTTTCTTCTGGCCTGGAATGAAGAAGGATGTGGCCGAGTTTGTCTCGAGATGTGTTATTTGTCAGAGAGTAAAAGCTGAGTCGAAGAAGCCCGGTGGGTTATTGCATCCTCTAGAGGTCCCGCTATGGAAGTGGGAGAGTATTTCTATGGACTTTATTGATGGGCTTCCAAGGTCCAGGAAGGGGAATACGAGCATATGGGTCATTGTGGATAGGCTCACGAAGAGTGCTCATTTCATTCCGGTAAAGAGCAAAAGGACCGCATCTGGGCTAGCATCAGTATATCTTCGTGAGATAGTACGACTACATGGAGTCCCTTCCAGCATAGTCAGTGACCGAGACCCCATCTTTACTAGTCAGTTCTGGAACAGTTTGCAGGTGGCTATGGGCACAAGGTTGAACCTGAGTACGGCCTATCACCCACAAACAGACGGCCAAACAGAAAGGGTGAATAGGGTACTTGAGGACTTGTTGAGGCTTTGCATTCTGGATTTTGGTGGTGCTTGGGAAGACCATCTTCCTCTTGTTGAGTTTGCATATAACAACAGTTATCAGGCGAGCATAGGGATGGCACCATTTGAAGCTTTATATGGGAGGCCGTGCAAATCACCTACATGTTGGTGGGAGACTACGGATAAGCTTATACTTGGACCCGACATGATTAGGGATACATCCGAGAAGGTCAAGTTGATTAGAAGACGGATGAAAGCGGCCCAAGACCGGCAGAAATCCTATGCTGACAGGCAAAGGTCCGAATTGGAGTTTGAGGTTGGGGACAAGGTTTTCGTAAAGGTTTCTCCTTTACGGAATGTGGTCCGGTTTGGGGCTGTTGGGAAGTTAGCACCGAGATTCGTTGGACCCTTCCCCATCATAGAGAGAATTGGGAAGATGGCTTATAAAGTGCAATTGCCCGAAAAGTTGTTCGGAGTGCATAATGTCTTTCATGTCTCGCATCTCCGAAAGTGCCTACATGAGTCCGCTGAGGTGGTTGAACCTAGCATTCTTGAAGATGTGGAAGTAGAGAAAGAAGCAACTTTAAGGAGAGCTCCGATTCGTATCTTGGGGACAGAGACCAAGAAGCTAAGGAATCGTGAGGTCAGATTGGTGAAAGTTCAATGGGGTGAAGCCGAAGAAGACGCAACTTGGGAAACCGAGGAGAAGATGCGTGGGCTTTATCCATTCCTTTTTGAGGGTACACTCTTAATCTCTTTTCCTTGTTCAGCATATCTTTCTCTTTGCTATCCATGTTTATCTAGTTGTCGTGCTAATCTTGTCATGAGAACCTTAGGTAGAAACCCTTTGGATGAAACATGTGTTTGAAACATGTTATGTTTGATGGTTGCAAGTGGTTGCAAGTGTTTGCAAGTGCTTACTCGTGGATGCATGATACACATTAGGCACTAGATCGGCTCACACACTCCTCATATTGCATGTGCATGAGTGTTTATGCTTATTCTTGGATGAAATTTGTATGCAATCACATGGATGCTGCATATGGATGTATGATTGAGCACGCATGTAGATATTGTACATTATGTTAGGGATTTGCATACATATGGATACATTTCACTAACATATTTTGCATTGATCTTTGCATTAGATAAGTACATATACACACACTTTTGCATATGTTCATACAACATTTAGAATCTTTTAAGGACAATGGTTGCTCTTGGATGATGTTTTGAGTAGATGGATGTTGGATGATAGGATATGTTCTTCTTAACTTGAAGATTTCGGGGACGAAATCCTTTAAGGAGGGGAGAATATAACAACCCGTATTTTCAATAAACTGTTATAACATAAATAGAGGCAGAATTAAATTCAAAAATCTGAACCAAGGGAAACGGGCTATGCCATTGCGTTCGTCTCGGAAAAATACGCGAAATAGAGTCCGAGTTTTCGAAAATCGGAGTCTGTATGACCCGGTTAAGGCCCATTGAAGTTTTTCAGAAATTTCTATGCTAAAAACAGATTTAAATTTCAAATTAAAAACAAGGATTAGGGCTAATTGGTGTCAGGCGGGAAAATTCCCGCCAGGGCCCCCATGTCGACAGGCATGTCGACAGGGGTCCTAGGGTGTCGACTGCCCTGTCGACAGCCCTGTCGACACGGGGTAGCCAGGCAGTATTGCCTGGCGCACCATTTTGGTTTGGGCTTGGTCTTGTGGCTTGGTTCTAGAGAATTCCGAGATCTGACGAGCCAAAACTAACCTAGGGTTAATCCTAGGGCTTAAAACACTCTAATTCCCTATAAATATACCCCTAATCCTACCCTAAAGCCTCATTAATCAATCTAGCAACTAAACTATGTCAAATTGAATCCTCAAATGGCCTCCACCTAAAAACCCTAGCCTCCACCTTCCTCAAAGATTAATCCTATGAAGATATGATGATCATACAACCTTTTCTATGTTGTATGAATGCTTAATAACTTGCATACTTCATTAAGTTGCAAGTTTGATTTGCTAAGTTTGTGTTTTTGGGATTTTGCAAAAGGGTTTTCTTATTTGAAGCTTTGTTTTGGGTTTTTAATGGGCTTCTTCATCTTATTTGGTGGATTTGTGACTTGTTTATATTTGTAAGCCCTCTTACCTTCACTTTACAAACTCTAAAGTTAATATGTGGCGAAAGTTGAGATTTATGTGAGTTTATTTGATTATGCATGCTTATGCGAACTCACTATGTCATGTTTTACATGTTTCATAAGTTATGCATGCTTATGCGAACTCACTATGTCATGTTTTACATGTTTCATAAGTTATGCATGCTTATGCGAGTTTACTATGTCATGTTTTACATGTTTCATAAGTTATGCATGCTTATGCGAGTTTACTATGCCATGTTCTACATGTTTAATGGATTATGCATGCCTATGCAAGTTCACCTTACCATGTTATACATGTTTTATGGGTTATGCATGTTTATGCAAGTCCACCTTACCATGTTATGCAAGTTTAATGGGTTATGCATGACTATGCAAGTTCACCTTACCATGTTATGCATATTTAATAAGCTATGCATGTTTATGCGAGTTCACTATGACATGATTTGCAAGTTTAACATGTACGCATGTTTATTATGATATGTGAGGTTCATCATGTATGTTATGCCAAGTTACCTTTTATACCCTTATGCGTTATGACGAATATGTAAGCGAGATAATGACGTTGGGAGGGTTTGGGTAAACTTAAAAATACATGAAACTAAAAGATTGGGAATTTACCTATTAAGTTAGGTCTACCCCTTGGGAATTTACCTATTAAGTTAGGTCTACCCAAGTATATGTTAACTTGTAAATATGTCTTAAAGTGGACATGACATTAGATAACATGATATGGCCAACTCGAGGTTAGACCTAGTTGTGGTGTAAATCTTCCCAGGTAACCACAACGTGGGGTCTAATGTGGGTAGTTGGTCATGTTGCACCATAAGACCCGAGGTTAGACCTAGACGTGGTGTAAATCTTCCCAGGTAACCACGGATGTCTAATGTGAGAGGTTGGGTGTGTTAATTAATTAATGCCTCATGATTAGGGTTAAGTCATGGCCCACTAATACTTAACCAATAATGGGGATGCGAGGATTAGATGGGGTTAAGTGGTTACACTTAACTAATTTAATCCATGATTAGTGAGGGGTTAAAACCACACTTAACCCTCTTAGAAACCCTAGCAACGTGGTCTGTTCCAGCAGTAATCCCAGTTTGGTATCATCACAACCCTACAGCTAGGTTAGGGCGGGGCACGATTACTGGACTGATGTAAGCGACCAAAGCGACGGCTGAGTGGTACAGCGGTGCGGGTCCGGCGGGCTACGGACGTGCACGTAGTCCGATGTTGGACAAACTCGAGGCACGGGTACCAGTAGGCTTAGACTGTGCATTATTGCTTAGGTGTCTGGGGTTGACACCTTAGGGCTTGATACACCCGAAGGTGGACCCAGCACAGTCTAACTACATCCATGTGGGCCGTATGGACACCAACACTTGACGTGTTAGGTTTATAGGGAGCCGATCGACTAGACCGTTGGGCTGGACCTTATATTAAGGTCACTTCATGTTATTGGGCCAAAGTTTGGGCTAAGGGATCAATATCTGTTTTGCGGGTTTGCTAGTACACTGTGGTGCAAAAACTTAATCTTCTTATGTGATGTCACCTTTATCTATTGCCAGTATGTTCACCTCAGTTTCCATCATACTGTTAACTTTATTAGTTTATAGATTGATCGTAGTAGGGCTTACCAGTCTTTTTGACCGACCTGTTTTCTTTCGCTTCTTTTCTTTCGTTTCCCCCCCATAGGTTCTCAGGGAGGGGCTACATCTGCTTAGTGGATCTTTGGCTTGCTTGTTGGATAGCTCATGTATGGATCTGAGCTAGCTGTGGCTTATCTTTTATTTCTGGGGATTAGTACTGATGTGTTACCATGTATTTTGTTTCTACGTATCTAGACTTATGTTGTATTTTGGATCATGACATTTTGATACTATGTACTTGACTATGTTGGTTTTGTGAGATGATGATGATGGGTTTTTATCTGCTACCGCTGCTTTACTTATATTTATTTTTACATATTCTGTCTTGCGATATCTC
Organism: Allium sativum; assembly: GCA_030737875.1. Lineage (NCBI taxonomy): Eukaryota > Viridiplantae > Streptophyta > Magnoliopsida > Asparagales > Amaryllidaceae > Allium > Allium sativum. The sequence goes on from CM060913.1 coordinate 1,043,983,666, forward strand.
TGTGCATGTTTACCTTCACAATAACGCCCCTCCAAAGCTAGTACATTCCAAGGAGTGATTCTAGTAGAGGTGGGGTGTTACAGCATTTGATATTCTTCGCAAAATGTAATTATGTTTTCCGCTGCGTATTGTAATTTATTATTTTTTGATATTTGCAATGTACTCTGATGTAAAATAGTTGTAATAATTATGAAATACTCTTTTGTGTTTTATTTTGACGTTTTGTATCCCATAATAGTTCGAGAATTTTTGCCCTTTGGATCGGTCCTATATGGCTTATGGTTAATTCTAAAGGTAGAGATTTTCGGGTTGTTACAAAGGGAAAAATATAATTACAATTGTTAGACCCAAATGTGGTTCTAACACCCAAATTGATTAGAAACAAGGTAAAATAAAGCAGAAATAAAAAAGAACACACAAGGTTTATAGTGGTTCGGCGAAGAAATGCCTACGTCCACTTAGTTTTCACTATATTCAGGAATTCAATTACAAATACAATGTAAGATTCGCTCACAACTCACTTTTGTTCACTCAGAAAGATAAAAACAAGAAATAAAAGATGGTTTGGATTTTCCGGGAGTGAAGGAATTCGGATGATGGAAGTACTTGGATTCTCAAAAGTGCTGAAAAAGATCCTTCTCTTTGTCTCTAGTTGGGGTATTTATAGGTGTGAATTTGCCTGAAATGCAATCCGGGTCGGAACACGTGTCATCCATCGCCCTCTCTTCGGGTTCGGATGGGCCATCAAGCAGACAACGCATCAATGAGATGGACGTTAGGGGTAGGAATTGGTCACATCCGGTCCGGTTCTCCAGGCGGCTTTATAGGAGATTTTTCTGGATCATGGGTACGGGTCGGAGACACGAAGGTTGGAGGGTTCGGATCGGAATACCCGACCCGAACCGGAGTAGCTTGAACGTCTCTTCTTCTCTAATCATACTCCGCTCCGCTCCGAAGTCGCGGCAAGCAGACAGCTTTCCGATCCACCTGGGATTCATTGGCCTTCCGATCCGATCAGGTATGTTTTACCAATTTATCCAGTAAGAGATATCCGATCCGAACAGAGAACTTTACCTGATCCGAACCGATACGCTGCTATTAATCTGAACTGTGGAGCTTCCCTCCGATCCGAACCGAAGTCACATAACTTGAAATACTCTTCAACGGTTGGTTTCTTGACTTTGTGTTGCCTAGTTCACAAAGTAGGCTAACATTTTGCCCCCTCAAAGGATGCTTTCGTTGTACAAAGCATGCTTTGATGTCGTTTTAGCCGCTAGCTCTTGAATTAGAACAGTCAGGAGGGGCGCACAGATTTATTCGGTTCGGGTGTTAGAAGAACGCACATTCTCTTCATTCCTGAGCAAATTTGGAAATCTTTTCTTGACATATAATGCTTCTTGCAGGCGTACTCTACCTTTGTTCTTCTTCTTTTGAACTCAATTCGAGTTAGATACTAAACTAATCGTGTGAAATCCGCTCGGTTCGGATGCCGATCCGAAACGCCTTCATGGGTTTGGCTTTTTAACATTGGGCCTTCAGTGAGAGTTGCGTTTCTGGGCTTCCACCCCGGTCCGATCGGGCGAGACAAAAAAGGGAGACGAAGAGTCAACACTATTCTCTATATAAACCCGTCGCCGCTTTCATTCCTTCCTTCTTAGTTTCTATCGCGGCTCGGACCCCAGCATCGAGAATCTTAAAAACTTTAAAACTCCGAACTTCTTTCTCGTTGATTCCTCAAATCAATCACATAGGTAGCTTTTTAAACTCGACTAATCTTGTTGTAACCGTTCTCGATTTCGATTAGTGTTGGGTTAGGATGTTTTGGCCATAAGCATCATTCGAACCCTCCGCCGTTGCTGCTGGACGCGCCATCGCTCCGGGACGTTGCGAAGTTGAGGAGAGCGCGCATTTGTTCTTCATAGCGGCTTCGGTGATAAAATGGATTCATCTGTGAGTAGATGGGAAAGAAGAAAAGAGATAAAGAGTGGGATGACAAGCTGGAGTCGGCTCGGGTGGAAGACGAAGGAGCAGAAAGGAAAAGGAGGGAAAGGGGATCGGCTCGGGTTTCGTTCTTTGGAAAGATGGAAAGGAAAGAAAAAGTCGGTTCGGGTCGGAAAAGTAAATGGGATAAGGAGCTGAAGTAAACGGTTCGGTCAGGTGGTGCTGATTCGGATCGGATCGGGTCACCCGATCCGATCAGATCAGTTCTGCTTCCGAACCCACCGTTCCTATTGTCTTGAACTAGCCTTGCCTTACCGAAGCACCCGAACCGAATGTCTTCTGTATTGAACCAATCATCACATGCATATCCGAACCGAACCGAACATATTGAACTTGACACATAAAGACCACCCAGCTAACTCAACTAACACTTATTCTAGACGAATATGCCTCGCGGACAGTTAGGATAGTGCCTTGTGAACATAAATGAGAATCAAGGACAACTCGGACTATTACTTTCTCTTTAAAGCTTCGTCTTATATTGCTGTACTTTTTATTTTGCACTTCCCGCATTTGTTGCACACACTTTAGTTCACACACATACACAAAAAAAAAAAGGGGGACACGGGATACTTTACTCTAATCTACGCTATTGCTTCTTCAATAGTTCCATGACAATGAGGCCCAGACGCTCTTCTCGTTTAGCTGAGAGGAAAGAAGCTCCAGAAACTTCCCACAAAACCACTCTCGAGGATATATCTTCTTCATCTGACCCAGAATGGGATAGCGAGGGTCCGGACTACGGTACTGGTCATCGGGAAAGTGATGAAGTATCTTCAGAAAATGAAGTTTCCCTAGGCTTTGAGGAGGAAGGAGGGATTGGTGACAATCGAGCACCTGATGAATTTGACTCAGCCATTATATTGGAATCACCTCCAGATTCCGTAGAATCAACAATTGACAATGACCGACTTGTGAGAATCTGCTTGAAGTATGGAATAATGAAGAGAGATACTCTAGTGCCTTCACGCTCTGATCGTCCACATAACCCTCCAGAAGGATATATGACGGTCACTCGTCTGATGTGCATGGTTGGCGCTATTCCTCCTTTCTCGCCTTTCATTGTCGACTTCTTAAGACAAATGCGGATTGCCCCCATGCAGCTACATCCCAATTCATACGCCTATCTGCATACCTTATTCATAGCATATCGTGAAGTTCTAGGCGTAGAGCTTACGTTTGACGACGTTCATTTCTTCTATAATTTCAAACATCGGACTAGGGAAACCCCTTCTTTCTGTTACTTTGAGTCGGTCCCAAAGAGGAAGATAATCTCTACGCCGTTTAGCAGCAAGGCTGGAGATTCCAGACTGGAGTGGTTCTATATAAAGCAACAGTCTGGATGTGCCAGAAGATGGACAAAATCAAGTAAAGCACTGATTTCCTGACCCTGGACTTTGTGCACTTGAATCGTCATCCTGACCTGTTTTTCCTTTTTATTTGCAGTTGATAATCCCAAACAGGTATCAGACCAAGTGTTCTTTGATCGGATGCACCGTCTCCTCAATGGCGACCAAAAATTCCTTACTATTGACGAGGTTCTTAAAGATGAGTACCTTCATTCTCACGGGCTGCTATCCGTCTACCGTAGCATCGGTCATGGGACAGTCCCTTATGCATATATTCCTCCGGTGGAAACAGTGCCAGAAATAGGTGAAGGCTCGGGAATTCCTGCAGCTTTTCTTCAAACTTCACCCTCTCCCTCTTCCACTCAAGACGATGAGCTGGCTAATCTGGCCAAAAAACATCGTGAAGGGTATGTTGCCCCCGAGGAAACTACCTCGGTAGACAAATCAAAATCTCCCCAAGGGTCGCCACTTCACGCTTCCGAAGGGGATGTTCCTAGCGCCGACGAGCACATATTTCAGGGTTTGGGGGATCTCCCTTTACCCGAGACTATATACACTTCGGAAGATTTCAGAAAGGACCCTCTAGTCTTCACTTCTTCTGAGGAGACCACTCCTGCTAAGGCCAAAGAGCCTGCCCGCACCACTTTAGCTTCAGATTCGGGTTGGTTGGGGGGACACGTACACCACATAGGATGCATTTTGCACCGTAGCACTAGCACTCATCACACCCTTTTTTTTTTTTTTTTATGGATCCGCTGATTCTAAACTTCGTTTAACTTGTCGTGCAGGTACAATGTCTCGATCCTCTTATGACATAAGAAAACTTCGCCGCAGCATGTCTAATCCTCCCCAGGATGCCGAATATAACCGCCGGGATGACCGCGGCAGGGAGGAAAGAAGACCCTATGACCCTTATCGATCTCGATCCTCACGCTCCCGCTCACCAGTTCGACCGGAACAGGAAAAATACAAAAGCTATCAAGGTCGTAGGGAGGAGGATAGACCACAATCTAGGGATTCCACTTCTTCCCATGAAAAACGAAGCAGAGAGAAAACACCTCCAAAGGAAACTGGGGCTAGAAGCAAGCAAAAAGTCCCTGCTACCAAGCGACCTCGGACAGACAAGGGTTCTACAGAATCTTCTTCGGGAAGGGACGCTGAACTAACAATCCTAGCCCCTCCTCCATCAGATGCGGGAACCGCCGTAAGGCTGGCATACTTAAAGGAGCAGTTTCCCGAGCACTACTTCGAGACTCTGACCTTTCTACCTTCACTTGAACCTATTTCTTCTAATTGGGCAGAGGAGGCCAGAGCAAAGATTGATTTGGTGGAAAAACAATACACCGAAATGTTCAAGTATTCCCGCACTCTTTCCAGAATCATTCGCACACTACTGACAAATGCTGACTCAATGCACAAAACTGCAGAAGAAGATGCTAAAGCCCTAAAAACCTTAGGAAAAAATTTAGAAGATACTCAAGCTCAACTAGCTATCGCTCAAAAGAACGCTTCTAACTTCAAACAACAGTTTGAAGACATGCAAAAGCGCTATCATGATTTTCTAGAATCCCACACTCAGGAACGTTCCGAGTTAAAGAAGCAGGCTGACGAAGCCAAATCAGAGGCTACGAAGGCACGTCTTGCTTATGTTGAGCTTGAGCAGAAAAATGCCGAGTTAGCGAAAAGGAGCGCCGAGTTAGAAAAGAAAAACGCTGATTTGGCTTCAAAATTGTTAGAGGCGGAAAACAGGGCTGCTCTGGCTGAGGGCAACGTTGAATGCGCTATTAAATCTGCGGAGGAAACCCGCAAACAACTATCAGAGGCGGAGGGCGATATTCAGGGCTTCAGTGAGCTAATGATCGAGTTCTTCGCGCACATCATTCGTCGTCGAAACATTTCCTGGATCGAGGACTATCCATCCACTTTGGTTCATGTGTGGAATCAAATCGTCGAGTGGGAAAAAGAAGAGCTTAAGGTCGATTCCCTCGATGAAGATAAGTTGATGGAGAAGTACTTGAGAGACGACGAACCGGAGCGCCTAGCTGAAGGTCGCCGTCTAATTGCTGAGGCCATGGAAGAAGAGAGGCAAAAGTCCAAACAGAAAACCATTCCTGAAGCTGGCTCCTCTTCTTCTGCTCCTGTAACTCCTGAAGTGGAAGGGTATGATCCCGAAAACCCGGGAATTTCCCGAACAACTTTGCTATCTCCCATTCCTGAAACAACTCCAGAGGTAGTAGTCACCCCCGCTGAGAAGTCTTCAGAAGGTATCCCTGTCTTTTCTCCTCAACTTGTCAAGGCTACTACTACCTTTGGCTACACGATTGAACGTTCAATGAGAAATCCTTTGCTCTCGCCTGAGTTGATAACCGATGTTTCTCCTTTTGTAGGCGTTGAATCCTCCGCGAAGACAGATGTAGTTCAAGGAGCTACCACTGGGGCAAAGCCCGCTGATAGGGTCAAAGAAGGAGAAGACAAGGCTGCTTCCACAGACTTGGGGGAAAGGAGTGAATCAACTAAGGTGACTACTCCCCAAGACGAAGAAATGATTGCAGCGTTAAAAGACGACGGAGGAGACGAGGGGCATGATGAGGAACCAGAAGTTACCATAACCGGGGAGTCGAAAAGCGCTGAGGACATTACCTTGGCTGCCATGAAGGCTGATCAAGACAAGCGCTTGCAATTAAAGGCTGAGGAATTAGACCCTGAGGTCCTCAAGCCCCTTGCAGTTGTGGATGCAGGTTCAAGGTTAGTTGTTAAGCTTTCCACTAGATCTATTACCGAAGAACTTGCTAAAAAATCTTCTCTCGATTCCAGTGCCCCGCCCTCCGGGAAGAAGTCTGCTGGCCCCAGTACTACGTCTTCAGGGAAAAAGAGACCAAAACGGATCTTGACTGAAGCTGAGAAGGAAGCAAAAAATGCAGAAAAAGCTGTCAAGAAATCAAAGGCTCATTCCAAGCCCAAATAGTGGGTTCTTCTGTGTCCTTTTAGCATCTTTGTAAATCAATAAGTGCTGCTACACCAGCAGCTTTCGCACTTTTCTTTTTTAGTCATTTCCCTGTACAAATTTATTCATTTGTAAATAAAAATAATTCACTTTCTGCAATGTTTATGTGTTAGCAGTTCTGCACTTATGTAAAAATGCATATCTATAGTTATGAAACAAAGTTGTGGAGAGGGGAGATATGTGTATATATATGTGTCCCCAGTCAATCTCCATAAGTTATTCAGTGCTTAACCATGCAATCTGAATATTCCTGATTCTTTAACGGGATAGCATTTCCTATATCACCAACTTCTGTTGTTTTTCCTGGCATTCCTTTTATACTCTCTCTCATTCTCTCGAGAGTTAGAGTTCGAGTTCAGCTATTTGTTTATTCCCCGGTCGTTCAACGGGAAAAGATTTCTTTCTCGGCGCTCGGTCAGAGACGCCTTTATACTCTCTTTCTCTCTGGAAAGTTAGAGTTCGGAGTTGAACCTCTTTCTCAGCGCTCAGTCGGAGACGCTTTTATACTCTCTCTCTTTCTCTGGAGAGTTAGAGTTCAAAATAGAATTTCTTTTTCAGCGCTCAGTCGGAGACGCTTTTATACTCTCTCTCTTTCTCTGGAGAGTTAGAGTTAGAATGTCGTTTTCCCATTCTTTCACGTCCTATCGCACAAATAATCATTGTGCTTCTTTTTATGTCCAGACTGTTTTCCACCTTCTTTAGGCTCTCAGTTGTCCTGTATTTTATAATCACAACAGAACAACTAATGAATGTAAATGCATAAAAGTAAATAACACATAATATTTTTATAGTGGTTCGGCTAAGTCATAGCCTACATCCACTTTATAGTTCTTTATTCATATCACCGGATTTTCCCGAGGCAAGTCGTGCCTTATTACAGAGTTTACAGGAAGAACAGCAAAAAGTATAGCATTTCTAATCCAAATATCGCATTAAGTGTTGGGCATTCCATGCTCGAGGGACTTCTTCGCCATCTACGGTCGTTAACTTGAATGTTCCCTTATCAAGTTTCCGTTGGATGACAAAGGGTCCTTCCCATTTTGGGCCGAGGTGAGGAAGAGATGGAAAAATTCTCTTTAGCACCAAATCTCCTGGTTCAAAAGCTCTGAGGCGAACTTTTTTGTCATAATAGTGTGCCATCTGATGCCGATGTCTTGCTGCACGCAAGTCTGCTTCGTCTCTTTTCTCTTCGACTTCATCAAGAGACTCAAGTAAAAGAGCCCGATTCGTCATCGGGTCATAATATGTCACCCTGTGGGAAGGAACTTCCAGCTCAACCGGAATTACTGCTTCTGAACCAAAGGAGAGGGAGAAAGGGGTATGACCAGTTGCCGTTTTGAACGTTGTTCGATATGCCCACAAAGCTAGGGGCAATTCATCAACCCATTTTGCCTTTGCACGCTCTAATCGCTTTTTGAGGATGGATTTTATTACCTTGTTTATTGCCTCTACTTGCCCATTAGATTGTGGATAGGCAACTGCAGTATATCGTTTATCTATCTTATATTTCTGGCAAAAGTTTCTGAATTCAGTGCTATCAAATTGGGTCCCGTTGTCGGTAATAATTGTTCTTGGGATTCCGAATCGGCATATAATATTTCGGACCACAAAACTTATCACCTTTCTTGTGGTGATCTTAGTCAAGGGTTCAGCTTCCACCCACTTCGTGAAATAATCCACGGCTACTATGGCATACTTAGCTCCCCCTTTAGCAATTGGTAAAACCCCAATGATATCGATTCCCCATGTGGCAAATGGCCAAGGACTCACCATCGATTTAAGCTGGGTTGATGGTGCCCTGGGGATTTTGGCGAATCTCTGGCACTTATCGCAGCGTCGTGAATAATCAGCTGCATCTTTGTTGATCGTAGGCCAGAAGTATCCGTATCGCAATATTTTCTTCGCTAAAGTTTGACCTCCTGTATGATCTCCACACTCACCTTCGTGCACTTCTCTCAGTACACGCTTGATGTCGTCGTGTGCGATACATCGTAACAGGGGCATAGAAAATCCTTGTCTATAGAGAATATCGTCTTGTATAACATATCTGGTAGCTCTGCGCACTACAGCTCTCTTTTCACTCTTCTTTAATGGGAGTGTCCCATTCTTAAGAAAATTCTTGATTGGAGTCATCCATGATTCCTTCTCTGGTTCCGCTTCAAGAACGAATTCCATGTCCATTGACTCAAAGCTTGGCGACTCCAACGTTTCAATTGGAATTACCTCGGTCCCCTCTGGATTGTCAGAACTAGCTAATTTTGCTAGTCTATCCGCTTTCTGGTTTTCTTCTCTGGGAATATGTGTTATGTTGTACCGCTCTAGGCTACTTAATAGCTCTTTCACTTTCTTAAGGTAAGCGACAAGTCGAGGTCCTCGAGCCGCGAACTCCTCTCTCACCTGACAAACAACAATCTTAGAGTCACAAAATATATCCATCACTTTTACTCCAAGGTCTTTAGCGAGTTTCAGCCCGGCAATCAGGGCTTCATACTCAGAGTCGTTGTTTGTTGCCGAAAATTCTAATCGCAGAGCGTAATATAACGACCGTCCCTCCGGAGTGACTAAGACAATTCCAGCTCCGGATCTTCGGTCATTTTTAGCTCCATCTGTATATAATTCCCACGGATTCATCTTTAGCTCATCCTCGGATTTAACCACTCGGTCATTGATTATTTCTTCCTCTGGAATGGTGAATTCCGCAATAAAGTCTGCTAGAGCTTGCCCCCTGATTGACTTTCGTGGTTGAAAATTCAAATCAAACTGGCTTAGTTCTATGTTCCATTTAATCAACCTTCCCGACGCTTCGGGTCTCTGCAACACTTGTCTTAACGGCTGATCGGTGTATATGGTTATTGGATGGGCTTGGAAGTAGTGACGAAGCTTTCGGGATGCAATCAGGAGGCTATAAGCAAGCTTCTCGACCTTTGGGTAGTTGCGCTCTGCCGCTGCTAATTTCTTACTCACATAGTATACTGGCCTTTGTACTTTGTCCTCCTCTCGAACCAGAACTGTGCTGACAGCGTGAGCCGAGACTGCTAGATAAATAAATAGTTCTTCATGGTCTACGGGCTTTGATAGGATTGGCGGTTTTTCTAACAGTTCTAACAGATTTTGAAAAGCCTCGACACAATCGGGAGTCCACTGGAAGTTCTTCTTTCCCCTTTTTATCAAATCAAAGAATGGAACACATTTATCGGTGGCTTTGGAGATGAATCTACTTAGCGCCGCTACCTTTCCTGCCAGACTTTGGACGTCTTTAATTTTCCTTGGTTCTTCGATATTTCTAATCGCCGCTATCTGGCTAGGGTTGATCTCAATTCCTCGGGAACTCACAATGAAACCAAGGAACTTTCCCGACGCCACTCCAAATGAACATTTTAAAGGATTCAATTTCATACGGTATTTCCGCAAGATACCAAACATTTCTGCTAAGTCTTGCGTATGACTGGAGGACTGCTTTGATTTAACCAGCATATCATCCACATAAACTTCCATGGTTTTTCCTATCTGATCGTAAAACATTCTATTTACCAACCGCTGATAAGTAGCTCCAGCGTTTTTTAATCCGAATGGCATTACAACATAACAATATAGTCCCAGATTCGTAATGAAACTTGTATGCTCTTGGTCTGGTACATGCATAGGAATTTGATTGTATCCAGAATATGCATCCATGAAAGTGAGAAGTTCATGACCTGCTGTCGAGTCTACAAGCTGGTCAATCCTGGGAAGCGGGAAACTATCTTTTGGGCAAGCCTTATTTAAATCTGAAAAGTCAATACAAGTTCGCCACTTTCCGTTTGGCTTCTTTACCAGAACGGGATTCGATATCCAGTCGGGATAGGTCGAATCTCGAATAAATCCATTTTGCTTCAACTTCTCTACTTCCTCTTTGAGGGCAGCCGACCTCTCTGGGCCCAGCATGCGTCTCTTTTGCTTTACAGGCGGATGCTTCGGATTTACATTCAATTTGTGACTGATAACGGAAGGCGATATCCCACACATGTCAGCATGGGTCCAGGCGAACACATCTAAGTTCGCTTTTAAGAAGTTCGTCAGCTCTTCAGCACGACGTGGATCCAATTGGGAACCAACCTTCAAAACTTTCGTCGGATCAGCTTTATCAACAGGTATTTCCACTGTTGCTTCATTAGGAGTTGCATTCCTAGCCTCTGGTTCCTCATCTTTTCTAGGATCCAGGTCTTCAGGCGTTCCTTTTCGCAACTCCCTTGGGTTCAACCTCTCTAATTGCTATGCTGAGTCCCCCTTTGAGGGAGATGAGGCATCCTTATTCTCAGCATTAACTCCTTTCATCAACATCTTCAGTTCGGCCACATAGCAGGCCCGTCCAGAAACCTGATCCCCTCTTATTACTCCAGTCCCGGCTTCGGTTGGGAACTTTAGTAACAAGCACCAAGGGGCGATACAAATTCTAAACTCAGCGAGGGCAGGCCTCCCTAAAAATGCGTTATATGGCGAATCTACGTCCAGTACTACAAACTGGAGCATTCGCACTCTTCTACGTTCTCCTTGCCCTAGGGTCACAGGCAACTCTATATATCCCATAGGAGCTGTTGTCGCTCCGTTGAAACCTCTAATCCATCCTTCACAAGGTTTCAGATCTTCAGGCTCAAGCTTCATCTGATCAAATGACTTCTTGAACAAAATATTAACGGAACTTCCGTTGTCTACTAATACCTTATGGACCAACGCTGGCCCAATAGCGGTAGTAATAACCAACGGATCATTGGTGGGAGATTGTATTCCCGTGTTGTCTCGGCTGCGAAACACCACGTCATCGAACATGGTTTTTTGTTGTTTGATGGGGGTGGTATCTTCCAACTCGTCACCTTCATTCACATCTAGATGTTTGGCGGCATTCACATATTGGTCCATTGACCTAAAGCTTCGAATTGCCGGGTGAGGTCCGCCTACTATGGAGTTGATGACGATCCCTTTACCTTTCTGCTGCGCGGTAGGCTTAGGAGCAGGTAGGATTTGCTTTGGAGCCTGCTCTCCTTGCCCCCTATCCCTCGGGGCAACCTTGTACTCATCCAACTTTCCCTCACGCAGCAGCTTTTCAATTACATCCCTCAAATGTCGACACTCATTGGTCGAATGTCCATGCGTTCCGTGAAACAAGCAAAATTTCCCTGTCGCCATTTCTTTTTCGGTCGAATCACGAGGTGGCGGTCTTTTGTATTGCAACACGTTATACGTGTCCAGGTAAATATTTTCCAACGTGTCATTCAGTGGTGTGTAGTTCTCGTAGTTCTGGAATCGGGGCCTTTTGTTTGGGTCGCTTCCCCTATTTCTGTTTCTCCTGTTACCGTTCGAATTACGGTTGTTGTTGTTTCCCCCGCTTCCAGTATTGCTGTTTCCACCCTTGTTTCCTACATTTACTTCAACCTTGCCAGAGCTTTCCCCAGACTGCTTCACTGCAATATTACTCTGCACATTCTCCTTTGAAGCTGTCTCAGACTTTCTCTTCCGGTTTGCCCGGGCCTCCTCTCGTCTTAGATAAATATCGGCTTTTTCGTAGAATATCGCCCTTGTGGGGGGTGTCTTCCCAGAAAGGTAGTCTCCAAACTCAGATTCGGGATCGACTCCTTCCTTTAATGCCATCAGAATTGTGGGCTCATGCGGGTCACTGACCTCAGTTACAGCTTGGTTAAAACGATCTAAATATGCCCTTAAAGATTCTCCTGGTGCCTGTTTGATCCTTGACAATTCAATAACGCTCTTGGACTTTCGAGCATGTAGTCGGAACTGGTTCATGAAACGCTCGCTTAGTTCTTTGTAATTAGAAATTGAACGGGGAGGAAGTCGGGTAAACCAAAATAAAGCCACATCTTCTAGGTAGATTGGGAACGCTTTGCATTTTACTTCATCGGGGGCAGCAGCTGCATTCATAAGCCACGAATACCGCATCAAGTGCTGTCCTGGGTCAGTCCTTCCGTTATATTTATCCATCTGTGGCAAATTAAAGCGTCGGGGGAACTGGAAGTCTAGGATGTCGTCAGTGAACGGAGTATGGCTTCGCTCTATGCCGTAGTCTTCGTTTGTATAATTCCGGCTCTCGGACATAATTCGACGAACCATCGCCTGCACATCGGCACTAGTTAGGGGCTGCTCAGGTTCCCTGGCCCTAGTGTCCGAGTTCCTCCGGGGCTCTTGCTCAGGAGACACCCTTCTTCTTCGAGCTGCCTCTGCTCGATTCCTTTCCCCGCGTTCCCGGTCGATCTCGGGAAGAGGGGATTGGAGTCTTTGCCCCCGAGATGGGCTATCGTTTCTTAATGCTCGTGCGATATCTTCGCGAGATCCCAAAGATCCAAACGTTAGCTGCTCCACGTTCTGAGGTCGTTCGAGTGGCCTTCGCTCACGGGGCCTCTCTTCCTCAGAAGATGAAGATTGATCTACTGGGGTATGACGAACTGGCGACGGAGTTCTTTGCCGGCGGAGCTCACTGATTTCCCGACTCATGAGCCTCATATTTTCCTGCATCATGAGGTTGGTACGCTCATGAACTCTCATAGCTTCCCTCGTGCTCTCAAGCATATTGAGCAAACGCGAGAAGTCTCCTTGAGTGATGGGAGCAGATGGATTGGCCTGGTCTCCAACCCTGGCAGCTGGAATTGGAGCATTCGCGGGGACTCGAGTAGATGTTCCAGCTTCACCAAGCATCGGGTCGGATCGGAGGTAGGAAGTCGGGTCGGATCGGAGCTGGGGTCCCTGGTCGGATCGGTGTGCAGCGAGCAAGTCGGGTCGGTTCAGACTGGGGGAGTGCACTGCTTCAGAGTCTCCTACCCGGTTCGGATCGGAGCTTTCCCCTTGCTGTCGGTTCGGATTTCCTGCATTGACTCTCCCTGCTGCTGAACTCTGCCCCCTAGACCTTGTTACAACAGCATGTTGCTGATCTTCATCAGCTCCGTTTCCTTGAACAGACTGGACTTCCTTGCCTTTTCCTCGGGCCATGAGTCTTTGACAATTACTTCAACGAATGTAAGAAAGTGGAGAAGCTTAAGGATTCACTTCTTTGAACTCAACGGTCCAAAAAGTAGAAAGAGATCCCGGAAAATAAAGAATTTAGATGAGGTTTCTCAGTGAAAGCACCAAAATGTTAGACCCAAATGTGGTTCTAACACCCAAATTGATTAGAAACAAGGTAAAATAAAGCAGAAATAAAAAAGAACACACAAGGTTTATAGTGGTTCGGCGAAGAAATGCCTACGTCCACTTAGTTTTCACTATATTCAGGAATTCAATTACAAATACAATGTAAGATTCGCTCACAACTCACTTTTGTTCACTCAGAAAGATAAAAACAAGAAATAAAAGATGGTTTGGATTTTCCGGGAGTGAAGGAATTCGGATGATGGAAGTACTTGGATTCTCAAAAGTGCTGAAAAAGATCCTTCTCTTTGTCTCTAGTTGGGGTATTTATAGGTGTGAATTTGCCTGAAATGCAATCCGGGTCGGAACACGTGTCATCCATCGCCCTCTCTTCGGGTTCGGATGGGCCATCAAGCAGACAACGCATCAATGAGATGGACGTTAGGGGTAGGAATTGGTCACATCCGGTCCGGTTCTCCAGGCGGCTTTATAGGAGATTTTTCTGGATCATGGGTACGGGTCGGAGACACGAAGGTTGGAGGGTTCGGATCGGAATACCCGACCCGAACCGGAGTAGCTTGAACGTCTCTTCTTCTCTAATCATACTCCGCTCCGCTCCGAAGTCGCGGCAAGCAGACAGCTTTCCGATCCACCTGGGATTCATTGGCCTTCCGATCCGATCAGGTATGTTTTACCAATTTATCCAGTAAGAGATATCCGATCCGAACAGAGAACTTTACCTGATCCGAACCGATACGCTGCTATTAATCTGAACTGTGGAGCTTCCCTCCGATCCGAACCGAAGTCACATAACTTGAAATACTCTTCAACGGTTGGTTTCTTGACTTTGTGTTGCCTAGTTCACAAAGTAGGCTAACAACAATTGAAGTTAATAATAACTTAATTTTAACAATATTAGTTGGATTTATATATTGGTAAAACATTTAGCTAAAGCAAAATCAGATATGGAGAGATTTTGATTTTGTAGGTTAAAGAAAGATTGAGAAGGCAAGTTGAGTTATGTTTTTGGAGGAAAAAAAATCACTAAACCAGAAGATTTTCACAACCTTCGAAAAATGCTGTAATAAGCTATAACAACTTTATTAGAAACACTATATAACGACATGATGTCGTTGATGCAAAATTTCTAATTGCAAAATAAAAACGCAGCCAAAATCTATTTTATAAAGCGCTGTTTCTCTTTTGTAAACTAGGTTATAAACGTTTATATTTTGTTGTTTTAAAATTAAAACAGCGTTTATGAAATGTTATGAAAATGTGTTTAGGGTATTTTTTAAATTTTCATCAGCGTGTTTATGTGTGGTTGCTAATTATGACAGTGTTTATTATCCACTGTATATAGTTTTTTTCATACATTTTCAACATCAACTTATAAACGTTGTTATTACTTGTTTCATCATCAGTTCTTAAACATAATGTAACACCCTACATTTTTAATTAAGTAAAATAAAATTCGAAGGGATTCCAGAATTTGATCACGGAATTAACGTCATTACATCCGTGGCGATTTTCTGATTAATTTAGACCTATGGATTGCAGAAAACTCATTTAAGATGAAAGTGATACCTTTAAATGAAATACTGTAACAAACGTGAAAAGAAGGTAAAACAAAAAAAGAACATTAACCACAATTGTTTTCAGTCTTGTTAACAAAAGCCTATGTAGTCCAATTGGTAAAAGCATGTGACTTTCAAGGGAGTGGCGCGAGTTCGATTCCCGCCGGTGCCATATTCTTGTTTTAGGGGAACGACTAAATTAATACATCTTCTAAGAAGAAAATAGGTATATATGCACATATAAGGAAAATTATACATATAAGGAAGAACAAAAATATATGTATACATGGTTATATAAGTATATGCATATATGTGCAAACATACATACATACATATATATATATATACACACACACAAGAGAGAAGTTAAAAATAAGGCTGCAATCAAAACAGATCGCTGGAACCAATATGGGTCGACCCAAGGGGGGCTGGGTCGACCCAAGGGGGGCTGGGTCGACCTAGAGGGTATGTGGGTTGACCCACCCCAGATCTAGGAAGATCCATTTGATGAATCTGGACAGTTTTTCTAACCACGTCCGTTGTTGACTCAACACTGCGTGTTCGATAAGATCTTGAACACCTATAAATAAGCTAGCAGAGCCTAGCCTAAATCTCATATTTTCTGACAGGATGTCTAGACTCTGCCATTCTTCTTCCTTCTCAAATCTCTTCAGAAAATATAATAATTAGTCTAAGGAAATTCTGTTTAAGATCTAGAGGAAAAGAATGTATATCTGCAAATGGATGTTCAGAATTCTGTCCGAAGAAAGATTCTAGATCCAGTTAAGAGAGTTATGGAATGCCAGGTCTGGACCAGATTCATTAATTGGAAAGCAATTAGGTGAGTGGATTTAAGTTATGCCTTTTTGATAATAGTATATTTATCGTTTGGCATTCCCCGTTAATATGTATAATAAATCCGCTGAAATATTTAAGTGAATATTAGGCTCATATCCCTATTTTGAAACTTAATTAGGCTCACATCCGGTCATAAACTTATTATAAATTAGGTCCCTGTTTTCAAAACTTATAAAATAATAATTAAAAAAATTTTAAAAATTCGTAAATTAGTAATAAAATAAATTATGCATTATACAAAAAATTCAGTTCAAAAATCATGTCAGAAAGAAGAAAACAGCAAAAAAACAGAAAAAACTGCAGTTAAATGCATAATATTATGCATCTTTTTGAGTTTATTGCATGCATATGTGCAATTATTACAGTTCTTACAGCGCCTAGATTTAACTGCATATTTCAGTTCATTTTTATTTGCAACCAAATGTGCAAATATCTCAGAAAACATGCTCACATGTGTGCAACATTTTTATATGATAACACGTTAGCTAAAAGTAGGGACCGAATTTATAAAATAAAAAAAAATTAAAATTAAAACCCGCCCCCTATTTTCTGAGTTCCGCCTTTTAAAAAAAAATGTGCGGTACTTCATAAAAAAAAATTCTAAAATCTGGAAATAATTTCAGGATTCCATGGAAAAAAAAAATAGTTGCATACATTTATGCAATTATTACTGATAATTGCATATATGTATGCAACTTTTCCGTAAGCTGTGTTCGGTTTGGAAATCTGAAAATAAACCTGCACAAATGTGTGCAAGTATTTGAAATATTTGCACACATGTTAGTATGTATTTGCATGAATAAAAATCAACGAAAATGAATGTAGTGAAAAATAAGCACGGATGTATGCAGGAAAATGATATATCTGCATACTATTATGCATTTAACTGCAAATTTCGTTTTTTTCTGTTTTTTTGATTTTTGATGCCTTGTTTGATGGTTTTTTGTTTTGAATTTTTTAGCGTTTACATGTTTTATTTAAATACGAATTTACGTGATTTTTTATATTTTTTATATTTTTGTGATGAATTTTCAGAAAATAGGGACCTAATTTGCAATAAGTTTATGACCGGGTTTTTTTTATATTTTGAAACTTAATAGGGACCTCTAAAAAACGCACCCAATATTTAATCTGCTGTAATCTGTTGAAATGATTAATCTGCTGAATGTAAACCTGCTGAAATCTATTGAAATTAGTACTGTGGAATATGCATGGAAATTTGGGGTTACATGAATATGTAAATCTGTAGGCTTAATTCAAGATTAAGTGGAACATGTTAATGAAACTGTAAGTAAACCTATTGAGTTTGTGGGATTAAGTAAATATGTTTAATCTGTTGGTGTTATATGAACCTGTTAACATGTAATACTTAACCTGTTTAATCTGTTAGCTTTATGTAAAAGCCTATTTCCAATAATCGCCTGTCTGAATTAGGAATTTACAATAACATTTGTTAAGAACGTTATTGTGCTAAAAGATTGTAAATAAGGATTACAGTAAAATTAGGAAGAATGAATATGCCTAAATTTACAACAAATATAAAAATTGTAACTACACTTAGACACGAGGTTAAATTCAACTTGTGGTAGAAGTCTACCCGGAACCGCCCGGCAAATCCAGCATCCACAAGTGGTCAATTTAATGTGAGGAGACTGGTGCGCAAACATGCATATAACAGTGCTAAGGCACGAGGTTAAGTCCAACTTGTGGTAGAAGTCTACCTGGAATAGTCCGGTAAATCCGGCATCCACAAGTGGCCGACTTAATGTGAGAGGTCTGGTGCATATATATATATATATATATATATATATATATATATATATATATATAACAGGATAGAAATAAATGGCATTGATTGTAATTAATGGAAATGAAGGAAAGTTACAACAGTAAAAGAATTGGAATGAACGGGGAGTGATAATAACCTATTATGAATAAACCTGATGGGGAAAAAGAAAGATAATAGGTAGGCTTGTTCTAAGGACAAGTGGAAATTATAACTTTGGTTATAATAAACGATAGGGAGAATGAGATAACTTATGTAATGAGATAGTTGTACTTAATTATAAATTGAGTAATCTGAAAAATCTGGAAACCTGCTATTTGTAATAAGTAGAGAAAAGAAGGGAAAACTTATGAAATGCAATAAGTTGTACTTAAATATATATTAAGTAATCTGTAAACCTTAGAATCTGAACCTTGTAGATAAGAAGAACATGTCATTTGAAATCTGTTGATCAGAATAACATGTTAAAGGCTTATTAATGAACTTAAATGGGTTAAGTTATATAACTGAAATTAATAAGTAAGAAGAACTTGGTAACCTTAATAAGAAGTCAATATAAATTGAATTTACCAAGTTAATTGGAAATTTGATGAGGTTGAGAAAGCACGTAATTAAATGTTTAAATATAGGGTCTAATAACACATTAACCTGAAGCGCTTGGACCAGTCCATACATCTAAAGGTGAATAACCCAATGGGGTAGTTCATTGTGGTGTCATGAGGCATGAGGGGAGCGCACGTCCATCTGATTATTCTGCCTGTTTTGCCTGTTGTTCTGCTAATATTTTGCTAGCTATGAAGGACTAAAGGGAAGCACACAGTTTCCGGGGACGTGGAGGGTACTCCTTGTATTCCTTTGTGCGATGGCAACATTCAGGCTGTGCTCGCAGAGGTTAGTCTACGCGTTACTACCCTGTGAGTATACCTTGTTTACTATGGTAGTGGGCAGTCAGAAGGCTGTAGGGTGGCTTAGGTGATTCGACGAATCTAGTGCCTTATGACTAGGCGGGTTATGACTATATCATATGTTTGCCTTAAGCTGGTCTAACCATCCGATTGATAGTAATCGTCTGGTACCAGTAATCGACAGTCAGCGTGATGTGGAAAGGCGTTGAGCTAGGCCAAAAGACCATTGACCTTTTATTATCAAGGCATTGATTGCAGGACACGCCAATTTGGATGTAGATTGTTTGTTAAGGGCACGTCACTAGCTCTCATATTTGTTTTCCTTTCACTAGTTGAGGGAGGGGTCGGGTGGGACCATAGCCACCGTGAAAATGTAGACCATAACATCTATGTATACAGATATCTGAAAAGGCTCCCGACCGAGTTCTGTGTATCTGATATAGCCCTGTTACGGAATTCGGTGCATAGTAGATATTACGCACGGATACATGCATACCTTTTCAGGATGGTGTATCATCGAGGTCGAGGCATCGAGTACGGTTAACGATACGTACGTGAGAAAGTCTAGATACATGCATGTCTGCTCCGGGTGGTGTATCATAGACTCTAGAGCATTACTCTATGATGGAATCTGATTCGATCGAAGGTGGCAGTCCGTACACTTACGTAGCATGGCGATGGCGGTTCTTTGCGAACGTAGCATTGTTATACAAAGATCCGTACGTCGCTCCGACGTAGGATAAGGGACTTCGTATATTTTTGTGGCGTTACGGTGGAGACCGTGCGAGTAGGGTACCATGGAGTGTACGTTATTGTTGGGGGTAGCTACATATATACTGTACTAGGTTAATCCACTGGACAGTAGATGCGTACGACATGTGTGTAAGATTTGAGTGATGTTTACCCAGGTAATCTAATAAATAAGAAAATGTAACTAAACGGTATATGTAGGGTTATCCAAAATGTGTAGTTTGAATCCAGTCGCCAGAACTTGTGTTCTGATCCCCTCCTCATAACATGCTCGCAAGTTAGATTTGTGGCAGAGATATGATAGCTTTGGATACTGGTTAGGAAGTAATATTATCTAGGTAAGGCTATATTTTGATTATATTATATTTTATTCCATTCGCTGTGAGATGTTTTCTGAGCTCTGATATATTTATTTTCTTCGTCTTTTCTGTAAGATACCAGACAAACCAACACGGGTTTCCATAGATTAGAATTTAAATAAAAAATTGGTCTGTCGGAATTCGGGTTGTTACATCTAGTATCAGAGCTTAGGTTTAGGATTCCTATATAAATAGTGAGTGAATGTATTTGTATTTTTTTTAAATATAAATATATATTATATATATACACCTGGATCCATAAGAGGAACCCTCTAAATAGAAAGACCAGAATATGGTAAGAATTGGGATATCTGTTTTGTACACTAAAGGAATGAATATGGAAATCTGAGACCCTTAGGTAATTTGGGTGGGTGGTGTACAATATGTTTTGTATTAGAGAAAGACAAATCTTGTATGTTAGTATTTCATACTAGTGGGTTTTGCAGTAAAATCTTATAAATTGGGAAAAGGTTAAAAAGAGAAAAATGGATTAGGAATATATATAGTTGAGAGAATCGACTTTGTGGCAGTGTCTAGGAAAGCCTAGTTAAGTTGGAAACCTACTTGGAGTCTAACCCCATTCTTAACTTTTAAGAACTTGAAATTATAAAAGCTTTTGGTTTATAATGTTTTCAAGTTTTGTTCTTAAAAGTGTTTTTGATGTTTGAAAAAAAAATATGTAAAGAACATATTCGAAAAGTATATACTGAGTTTTGATGTAAAATGGGGTATATTTTGGAAATAGTGATTTTTTGTGAAATTTTTGTCTAAAATGAATTCTCAGAAAAGTTGCACATTATAGAGCATGTATAGCTTGCTAGTTTTCAAGTTATATGGTATGGGAAAAAAACGTGTTGCATGTTTATTGAAAGCTAGAATTTTCAATAATGAAAGTTTTGAAATCTCTATTCTTTTAACAATCATTTTTTTTATAATTGTTTTAACATAAAATTTTGCTGGGCAGACAAAATAAGTTATAGGAATTATGAATAGAGTAGATGCTTGCACCTAGTTGTAAGTAAGAATAGTTGTAAATATGATTGAGTAATAGTTGTCCTTGTCTACTCCGATTTTTGTGATTTGAAAAAAAATGTTTTACATTTTTATGAGATGACATGTTTTTATGTTTTGGTGAGGAAAATAAAGTTTAGATACTTTTAACTTTTGGAAGAAAAGTGAAATGAAAAGGCCAAATTGTGTTTTAAAAAGTATAGAGTAGGTAAGGATTAGTGCCTATGAAAGACGGGAAAAGTTTTAAGGCTATGAAGTAGATAGCGAGAATAATCTTGGATTAATGGTAAGTTCCCATAGAATGCGTAAGCATTGAGAAGCCTAGGGTGTTGCTTGAGAAAGACTGTTGGTACACAACTAGGACTAGCCGTGACTACTAGGTAGTAAATGGCAAGTAAGTGTTTAGATCATGTTGCTAATTTTCCTGTTAGGAGTAAAACCCGTTATTGCATTTCTGTTAGGATCGTTCTGTTATTTTGCTCCTGTTGGGTAGTTAAGGTAACACCTAAACCAGTCATTGATCCTGTGGTTTGAACTTTTCTATCTGAGGGGGACATAGTCCTGAGATTCTTATCCCTTAGTAGTAGCTGTGTAAAGCGTTTGTTTTCCTATTTTAGTTGAAGAACTAGAAGGCTTATTTGAAACTAAACTTAGATAAGAAGATTAAGTCAAATAAGCTAAGAAACGAGCAATGGTACAACTAAAACAGAAAAAACAAATTCAGTAAAGCAACAAACATGACAGTTAAAGAAAAATTGAAAGTTCTGAGAAAAGGTGAATAAGAGTAAATTTTTCCAAGATAAGTTGAAAAAGAAAATCTGTAATAAAGAAAGTTTTCTTATGTGGCTGTGCTTGGATAGGAAATAGGGAATCTTTATAAAATAATTGATAAAATCCAAGTACGGATAGAAAAAGGTGACTAAAAGAAAAACGGAGGATGTGAAGCTTTCTGTTTTCCACCTTTTTGTAACATAAGAAATCGAATTTAGAAAGTTAGTTTTTTGTGAAATTCGAAAAATAAAGTTGCTTGGTAGGGTTTCGGATGCAAAAATTGGATGAACTACGCTCTTGCTCAGTAAGAGTGTGGGAAAATTTTAGATGAAAAAGTATTTAGGTTTTCAAATATTGCATTCATATAAAAATTGTTAGTATGTTCAGGACGTGTGCATCATGTTTTCAAGTAGATTTTCAAGAAAAATATGCATTCATATAGGAGGTACCGCTTAGGCATTCATTTCATTCATGAATTATTATGTTGAATTACACTTTGCACTAGTACACAAATGGCTGCAAATTTGGATGCATACATAATGGTTGTGATTTATGCGAGAAATTACTTTGATTTTACCCTTGCCAAATTTCGGGGACGAAATTCCTTAGGGTGGGAGAATGTAACACCCCGCATTTTTAATTAAGTAAAATAAAATTTGAAGAGCTTTCAGAATTTGGTCATGGGATTAGCATCATTGCCTCCATGGAGATTTTTTGGTCAATTTAGACTAATGAATTGCAGAAAACTGGTTTAAGATGAAAAAGATACCTTTAAATGAAATACTGTAACAAACATGAAAAAAGGTAAAAGAAAAAGAACAATGACCACCATTGTTTTTAATCTTGTTAACATAAGCCTATGTAGTCTAGTTGGTAAGAGCATGTGACTTTCAGAGAGTGGCGCGAGTTCGATTCCCGCTGGTGCCATATTTTTGTTTTAGGGGAACGACTAAAATAATACATGTTCTAAGAAGAAAATCGGTATATATGCACATATAAAGAAAATTGTACATATAAGGAAGAACAGAAATATATGTATACATGTATATGTAAGTATATGCATATATGTGCAAACACACACACACACACACACACACACACACACACATATATATATATATATATACACACACACACAAAAGAGAAGTTCAAAATAAGGCTGCAATCAAAGAAATTTGGTAAGAATTAAATAATGGTATAACGTCGTTTGAATTTTGAAAATGAAAGAAAGGTTGTGCATATATATATATATGTGTGTGTGTGTGTGTGTGTGTGTGTGTGTGTAAAATGGACATAAGAAGTTTTGTATACATAAAAGGAGTTTATATGTAAATAAATCAAAGAAGGTATAATGGGCATATAAATTAAGAACGTTAACAAAACGTATCGTTGGACCCAAAATAGGTCGACCCACACCTTGCTGGGTCGACCCAAGGGGGACTATGGTCGACCCTAGGGTCGACCCACGGGGGGAGGGGGTATGTGGGTCGACCCACCCCTGATCCGAGCAGATTCATTTGATGAATCTGAAATGTTTTTCTAACCACGTTCGTTGCTGACTCAGCGCTGCGTGTACGATAAGATCTTGAACACGTATAAATAGTCTAGCAGAGCCTTGCCTAAATCTCATATTTTCTGAGAGGATGTCTAGACTCTTTCATTCTTCCTCTTCCCTAAATCTCTTCAGAAAATAGAATAATTAGTCTAAGGAAATTCTGATTCAATATCTAGAGGAAAATAATGTATATCTGCAAATGGGTGTTCAGAATTCTGTTCGAAGAGAGATTCCAGACCTAGTTAAGAGAGCCATGGAATGTTAGGTTTGGACCAGATTCATGAATTGGAAAGCAACTAGGTGAGTGGATTTAAGATATGCCTTTTGATAATGGTAGATTTATCATTTTTCATTCCCCATTAA
Organism: Allium sativum; assembly: GCA_030737875.1. Classification (NCBI taxonomy): domain Eukaryota; kingdom Viridiplantae; phylum Streptophyta; class Magnoliopsida; order Asparagales; family Amaryllidaceae; genus Allium; species Allium sativum. The sequence continues at coordinate 1,044,007,068 of CM060913.1, forward strand.
CATGTATAATAAATCTGCTGAAATGTTTAATCCGATGTAATCTGTTGAAATGATTAATCTGCTGAACTGTAAACCTACTGAAATCTGTTGAAATTAGTATTGTGGAATATGACTGGAAATTTGGGGTTGTATGAACATGTAAATCTGTAGGCTTAATTCAACATTAAATGGAACATATTAATGAAACTGTAAGTAAACCTGTTGAGTTTGTGGGGTTAAGTAAATATGTTTAACCTGTTGGGGTTATATGAACCTGTTAACATGTAATACTTAACCTGTTTAATATGTTATCGTTATATAAAAGCCTGTTTCCATTAATCGCCTGTCTGAATCGAGAATTTCTGTGAACATTGTAATTATAAAATTTACAATTAACATTTGTTAAGAACGTTATTATGCCAAAAGATTGTAATAAGAATTATAGTAAAATTTGGAAGAACGAATATGCCTAAATTTACAGTAAATAGAAAAATTGTAACCGCACTTAGACAATTGGTTAAATTCAACAGGTGGTATAAGTATGCCCGGAACCGCCGGGCAAATCCAGCATCCACAAGTGTTTAATTTAATGTGAGGGGTCTGGTACACAAACATGCATATAACGGTGCTAAGACATGAGGTTAAGTCCAACTTATGGTAGAAGTCTGCCCGGAACTGCCCGGCAAATCCATCATCCACAAGTGGTCGGCTTAATGTGAGAGGACTGGTGCATATAACATATATATGAATATATGTATATAACAGGATTAAAATAAATGGCATTGATTGTAATTAATGAAAATGAAGGAAAGTTACAACAGTAAAAGAATTGGAATGAACAGGGAATGATAATAACCTATTATGAATAAACCTGAAGGGGAAACAGAAAGATAATAGGTAGGCTTGTCCTGGGGACAAGTGGAAATTATAACATAGGTTATAATAAACGGTTGGGGGAATGAGATAACTTCTGTAATGAGATAAGTTGTACTTAATTATAAATTAAGTAATCTGAAAATCTGGAAACATCCTGTTTGTAATAAGTAGAGAAAAAAATGGAAAACTTATGAAATGCAATAAGTTGTACTTAACTATAAATTAAGTAATCTGTGTTCCTAAGAATCTGAATCCGGCTAATAAGAAGAACACGTTATCTGAAAACCTGAAACATGAAATCTGCAGATAAGAATAACATGTTAAAGGCTTGTTAATGAACTTAAATGGGTTATGTTATATAACTGAAATTAATAAGCAAGAAGAACTTGGTTACCTGAATAAGAAGTCCATACAAATTGAATATACAAGTAAAATGGAAATCTGATGAGGTAGTGCAAGCGCATAATTAAATGTTTATACATAGGGTCTAATAACACATTAACCTGAGGCGCTTGGACCAGTCCATATGTCTGAAGGTAAATAACCCAACGGAGTAGATCATCATGGTGTCATGAGGCATGAGGGGAGCACAAGTCCATCTGATTATTCTACCTGTTATTCCTGTTGTTTAGCTGGCTCCGAAGGACTGGAAGGAAAGCACGCACCTTCTGGGGACGTGGAGGGTACTCTAGGTAGTCCTCTGTGCGATGGCAGTATTCAGGCTGTGCTCGTAAAGGTTAGGTCTACACGTTACTACCCGGTGAGCATACCTTGATTGCCACGGTAGTGGGCAGTCAGAAGGCTGTAGGGTAGCTTAGGTGATTCGACGTGTAACACCCCGTGTATTCTATAACTGTGAAATTAACAAATTAAAGTATAATTAATTTGAAATCAAAGAACTAAGGGAAACGGGATACGCCATTGCGTTCGTCTCGGAAAAATACGCGAAATAGAGTCCGAGTTTTCGAAAAACGGAGTCCGTATGAAGAAGATATAGCCTCCGGAAGTTTCTGAATTAAGTTTAAAATTAAAAATCGGGCCCAATTGGCCAGGGCGGGAAAATTCCCTCCTAAGACACCCAGGTCGACTGGGCTGTCGACCTGGTCTAGCCAGGTCGACAGGGCTGTCGACAGGGCTGTCGACCTGGTCCAGACCCAGGTCGAACCCAGTCCACCCTGGCTGGCCTAGTCTATGTTGGTCGATTTTCAGAAGCATGCTTTGTCATTAGGGCTAGGTGGCAGGCTCTAATTGGTCTCTCTTTCGAATGAATGGCTACGATCAATCCAAGCAACATCGATGGTCCTAATCAGTTCATAAACTCTATAAAAATGACCCTAGACTCTACCTAACCTAAGTCTCTAACACAATTCTCTAGCCTCCATTGCTCTCTCTCCTTCTAATTAAAAATAAAAATGGCGTCGCTACTCTGCTAGAATCAAAACTAGAAGTCAATCAACATCATCCTAAATTCAAATTTGAGATAAAAGCTTCTGCAACAATTCTGTAACAACTAAAGTTCTTTCTTTAATCCAATCAAGGCAAGTACAGTTATTTTCCGCTATAAACGTTAATTATAATTTTGATATGTTTTTAATTCTGAATCTGAGATTGTGTATATATTCTCTTCTGTCAGATCTGTTTTTCTGTGACTGTTCTGTATCCCTTTTCTTCTTTTCTGTTTCTATAGCCAGGCTACCACGAGCCTGTGCCTAATCTCATAAGAGATGAACGAATGAACGCAAATTTTGGGATAAATAATGAATGATGCGAAATTTGACAAGACTGAATTGAATGTATGACTTTAGGTCTGAGGCATAAAATATATTGGACATGTGACTTGGGATTGGATGCATAAATTTGACTATGAACATATAATTTATATATGTTGTATGCATAGTGTATGTTGTAATTTAGATCTGTAATTAATTAGAAAAAAATATGAGCATATGTTGTAAACTAGATTTGGATCTATGCATATTCTATGATAGAAGAAAAGAGGAACCATTGTATGATTACATATGATTTGAGACTTTGGACAAAATGCATATAAAAGTCAAGATCTGATTTTTTTAGAAGATATGATTTAAAGATTTAGATTGTTGGGTATATTTTGCATAATGATTCATGACTTAATAAGAAGAAGGATATGGAAACGTAGGTGTAAAAGATTTACATTAATTAGGATCTCTACTATTGTGATTACACCTAAATAGGGAATTTTGCATATATGGCATGCATTGTAATTAATGATCATATTTGGTATAATTTATATGTGAATCTGCTGTATAAGGTTAGTTTAACAAAAATTAGAACATATGTTATAGGGTAAATTATGTCCATATTCTGCGCTATGTAAATGTATGCAAACATGGAAGTATATGATCTTATTGTGAATCACGACAATTATTTAGGCATATGAATTTAGGCCTAATTTATGTTTAGGCAAGGCATGTAAATAGAACCTTTAGAAATATTAAACCTGCTAAATCTGTCATTTACTGAATCCGTTGAAAATGCCTATTTTGCTAATTTGCTAAGTTGCCTAAAACTGCTAGTTCTGTTATATTGCATAGACTGCTAATTAGATTGAAATGCCAAATCTGTTAAATTTGTCTGTTGAGATGCCTAACCTGTTATATGCCAAAATCTGCTAAGTTGCTAAATCTATTAAATCCGTTAAGTCATATAATCTGGAAAAATCTGCTATCTGCTAAAATCTGTTATCTGCTGTGTTGATATAATCATCCTGTTATTGATATAATCTGAATTGGCATATATATATATTGGGCGTGCGCATAAACGGTAAATTATTAATTAATTGGCCGCAAAGATAAACATGGCTAACTCGAGGTTAGAATGAGTTTGCGGCGTAATTCTGCCCGGAACCGCCCGGCACATCCAGTGGACGCAAACAATAGGTTCTAATGTGAGAAGTTAGTCATAACCTGCTTAAGACACGAGGTTAGGTCTGGCTTGTGGCAGAAGTCTGCCCGGAACCGCCCGGCCCATCCAGCGGCCACAAGCTAGCGACCTAATGTGAGAGGTCTGGGCATTAATAATTAATTAATGCAAATCTAAGATAAGAATGACGTCTAAAACGTATTGGGGAAAATAGGGATAAACCAACGGGATTAATAGGTGTAGTAAACCCGTCCAATACAAAGTTAGACAAATCTGAAAAATCTGTACATCTGATCCGTTAGTCTGAAAACTTGTTAACTTAATTTGTGAACTAGTAAATCTGAATTCCGTATGTCTGAACTTGTAAACAAATAAATCTGAAATCTGTTAGTCTGGGGACACACGGTTAGGAGGGGAATTACTTGTGTCATCTGTTGTTTGGGACCCATATTAGTCAGTAACCCTTTCTGGTATCAAAACTTTGACCCAACAGTAGGTAGGGTCCGGGCACGCTTACTGAACTAATTATAAGTGGTTCATTCTGATAATGGCGAGGGGTGTTGATGGTGCGTTCCAACCGGGTCATGTGCGTGCATGGATCCCGGTCTGCCTCTGAGGATGTAAGACGCCGTGACATCTGTAAATAGGTCTGTGCCAATTGGTTGTCACTTTAGGGAGTGATACACCCTACTGTGGGGCCGACACAGGATATTTATGTATTAGGGAGCCGATCGCTTGGGGTAGGGTTTTAGGGTACGCTTAGTTCTGTCTGTTTCTGTTGGTACCGTCCATTTCTGTTGGGTGGTAACACCTGTCTGTTTCTGTGTGGTACCGTCTGTTCGGGTGGTAAAGGCCCATTACTAGTGTACACCTAATTCTACATTCTGTTTCCGTAGGGATAAATCTGTTTCTGCCTCTGTCTGTTTCTGATCGGGTAGTAAAGGCCCATTATTAGCATTCTGTTTCTGTTAAAGTATTCTGTACCCGTTCCTGCTTCAATTTAGACATTAGGGTGGTACCTAATTCTGCTATACTAGTATTAGTGCAGAGAAGTGTAAAACAATAGTTTCTATCATTCTGTTTTTCTGTTATATCTGCTACACCTGTTACAGTTATCTCACATCCAGTTTTATGTTCATATCATATTATTATTATCTGTTCATATGCTGAAAGTCACTGGACTTGCCAGACTTTTTGTCTGACCCTTGTTGTTTCTCCTCCTTTCTTCCGTTCCCCCCCCCCCAGGTTATCCAAGGAGGGAATACTTTAGCTTGATCCAGATTTCTCTTTGCTTGAAGTGCTTAAAGTATGGCTTGGCTCTGTATAGCTTCCGTTCCATGGGGATTATGATTTTAAACCATGCATTTTGAAGGCTTTTGTACAAGACTGATATTTTGTACTTGAATTCTGAAATTGAAAGGATGTAACCATATTAATTTCTGTTTCCGCTGTAATAAAGTTAAAAAATTTCAAGTACTGTTTTATCTGTCTTGTAAGTTTCTGTTCTTTTTACTAAAATGCTCCACCAAAGTTAAGGCATTCCCTTTGTGAGTGACCTTAATGGAGGTGGGGTGTTACACTTGGTATCAGAGCTGAAGGTTACCAGATTTTATAAAAAAAGTTTTGAAAATTATTTTCAAAAAAAAAAGGTTTTGAAAGGAAGTATTTTCAAAAAAAAAAAAAAACTTATTTTGAAAAACATAATCCCCAAGAGCCATATATCTTTCTTTCAGTCCTTTTTGTATTGAACCTTTCCTTTTTCATTTCAGCATGTCTGAAGCATCTGAGATACTAGAGGGTGTTCATGTACCCGGTTGGTTTCGACAATATCTTGAGGCTAGGACCGCCGCTGCAGGTCCAGCAAATGATCCCCCTCTTCCACCCCCTCCTCGTGCAATTGCTTTCTCAAAGATTTGTAGAGATTTTAGGGCCATGGGTGGGAAGGATTTCAAAGGAACTGAATCATTCGTAGAAGCAAGGAATTGGCTCAAAGAAACTAAGGATCTATTCGTTATCTTCGAGGTGGACGATAGGCAGAAGGTACAGTTGGCAGTATGGCTGCTCAAAGACGAAGCTTCCTACTGGTGGGAAGTCACTAACGCCGAGAGGCCGGTTGAGACATGGATGGATTTCAGAACAAGGTTTGAGACAAAATTCCTCTCGCAAGCTGAACGAAGTTTACAATTAGAAAAGTTCTTGTCTCTTAAGCAAGGAAGTATGACGGTCAAGGAATACGTCAACCAGTTCAACCAACTAGCAAGATTCGGATTGGATTTAGTCAACACTCAGCATAAAAAGGCTCTCCGCTTTGTTAAAGGATTGAATGAGCCACTGCACAGCCTAGCCATGACCCATGTACCCATGGGAGCAACTTACGAGAAATTGGTGGATATGGCACTACTGCACGAGGAAGACAAGGGCCCGAAAGAGACAAAGAAGGAAGAACCACAGAATAAGAAAGCGGGACCCAAAAAGGAAACACAAAAGAAGGATGAGAAGTCTGAAGATAAGAAGGGGAAAAAGTGCTTTACTTGTGGGAGCTCAACTCATCTGAACAAGGATTGCAGAAAAAGGAAGGGCGCTTGCTTCAACTGTGGAGAGATGGGACACTTCACCAGGGACTGCCCGAAGAGACGAGGACAAGGAGGGCAGGCGAACACTCTTGAGGCTAGTGGCTAGGATAGAAATAGGAAAATTTCTATAGTAGGTTTAATTTCTTTATCTGATTATGACTTTTTTCTGATTCTGGTATTTTGATTTTGTAATCGATACTCTGCACTTTAATGCTAGTATTATTTCTGAATTCCGCTATAGACTCAGACCCATAAGGGTTATGGATCATCTGTTTAAGATTGGGGTTTGAGGGATATCTGTGTTAGGCGTCAAGTATGACGCATACATTCTGAGTTTTCGTGGGGTATGATTTTATCATGCTTAACTTCCTAAGAATCATTAGGGAACCTGATCTGTACCAGTAGTCTGTAAATATCTAAATACTTTTTATAGGATTTCCAGTTTTGACATTGTCTAAAGAAGGTGATCCTCTGGGTGTCAATTTGATGTTGGTTTCGGTCTTTGGGGCCGATACTTAGGACCCATGTCTAATGGGAACCAAATTTTCGTTCTATCTGCACTCGCTTCCATCATTCGACTGTATCCTATCGATAGAATATTTGAACTTTAGGTAGAAACTAATGGGTGTAAACATGTGTTTGAGACATGTTATGTTTGATGGTTGCAAGTGGATGCAAGTGGTTGCTAGTGGTTGCCCGTGGATGCATATACACACACTAGGCACTAGATCGGCTCGAAAACACTCTCATACTGCATATGGATGGGTGAGCATTTTTCAATTCTTGTGGATGCAAAATGGTTGATTCAGCACATGGATGTTGCATTTGAGTGAATGATTGTGCACTCATATAGAAATAATATATATCATCAGAATTCTATTGCATACATGTTGGACTCATGACACTGACATAATTCGCATTAAGGAGGTCAACTGAATCAGTAGACCGCCTGATCTTTGCATTAGATAAGGAACATATACACACACTTTTGCATATGTTCATACAACATTAGAAGTTTTCTAAGGACAATGGATGCTTGTGGATGATGGTTGATTAGATGGGTGATTGGATGGTAGGACACATTCTTCTTAACTTGAAGATTTCGGGGACGAAATCCTTTTAAGTGGGGGAGAATGTAACACCCCGTGTATTCTATAACTGTGAAATTAACAAATTAAAGTATAATTAATTTGAAATCAAAGAACTAAGGGAAACGGGATACGCCATTGCGTTCGTCTCGGAAAAATACGCGAAATAGAGTCCGAGTTTTCGAAAAACGGAGTCCGTATGAAGAAGATATAGCCTCCGGAAGTTTCTGAATTAAGTTTAAAATTAAAAATCGGGCCCAATTGGCCAGGGCGGGAAAATTCCCTCCTAAGACACCCAGGTCGACTGGGCTGTCGACCTGGTCTAGCCAGGTCGACAGGGCTGTCGACAGGGCTGTCGACCTGGTCCAGACCCAGGTCGAACCCAGTCCACCCTGGCTGGCCTAGTCTATGTTGGTCGATTTTCAGAAGCATGCTTTGTCATTAGGGCTAGGTGGCAGGCTCTAATTGGTCTCTCTTTCGAATGAATGTCTACGATCAATCCAAGCAACATCGATGGTCCTAATCAGTTCATAAACTCTATAAAAATGACCCTAGACTCTACCTAACCTAAGTCTCTAACACAATTCTCTAGCCTCCATTGCTCTCTCTCCTTCTAATTAAAAATAAAAATGGCGTCGCTACTCTGCTAGAATCAAAACTAGAAGTCAATCAACATCATCCTAAATTCAAATTTGAGATAAAAGCTTCTGCAACAATTCTGTAACAACTAAAGTTCTTTCTTTAATCCAATCAAGGCAAGTACAGTTATTTTCCGCTATAAACGTTAATTATAATTTTGATATGTTTTTAATTCTGAATCTGAGATTGTGTATATATTCTCTTCTGTCAGATCTGTTTTTCTGTGACTGTTCTGTATCCCTTTTCTTCTTTTCTGTTTCTATAGCCAGGCTACCACGAGCCTGTGCCTAATCTCATAAGAGATGAACGTATGAACGCAAATTTTGGGATAAATAATGAATGATGCGAAATTTGACAAGACTGAATTGAATGTATGACTTTAGGTCTGAGGCATAAAATATATTGGACATGTGACTTGGGATTGGATGCATAAATTTGACTATGAACATATAATTTATATATGTTGTATGCATAGTGTATGTTGTAATTTAGATCTGTAATTAATTAGAAAAAAATATGAGCATATGTTGTAAACTAGATTTGGATCTATGCATATTCTATGATAGAAGAAAAGAGGAACCATTGTATGATTACATATGATTTGAGACTTTGGACAAAATGCATATAAAAGTCAAGATCTGATTTTTTTAGAAGATATGATTTAAAGATTTAGATTGTTGGGTATATTTTGCATAATGATTCATGACTTAATAAGAAGAAGGATATGGAAACGTAGGTGTAAAAGATTTACATTAATTAGGATCTCTACTATTGTGATTACACCTAAATAGGGAATTTTGCATATATGGCATGCATTGTAATTAATGATCATATTTGGTATAATTTATATGTGAATCTGCTGTATAAGGTTAGTTTAACAAAAATTAGAACATATGTTATAGGGTAAATTATGTCCATATTCTGCGCTATGTAAATGTATGCAAACATGGAAGTATATGATCTTATTGTGAATCACGACAATTATTTAGGCATATGAATTTAGGCCTAATTTATGTTTAGGCAAGGCATGTAAATAGAACCTTTAGAAATATTAAACCTGCTAAATCTGTCATTTACTGAATCCGTTGAAAATGCCTATTTTGCTAATTTGCTAAGTTGCCTAAAACTGCTAGTTCTGTTATATTGCATAGACTGCTAATTAGATTGAAATGCCAAATCTGTTAAATTTGTCTGTTGAGATGCCTAACCTGTTATATGCCAAAATCTGCTAAGTTGCTAAATCTATTAAATCCGTTAAGTCATATAATCTGGAAAAATCTGCTATCTGCTAAAATCTGTTATCTGCTGTGTTGATATAATCATCCTGTTATTGATATAATCTGAATTGGCATATATATATATTGGGCGTGCGCATAAACGGTAAATTATTAATTAATTGGCCGCAAAGATAAACATGGCTAACTCGAGGTTAGAATGAGTTTGCGGCGTAATTCTGCCCGGAACCGCCCGGCACATCCAGTGGCCGCAAACAATAGGTTCTAATGTGAGAAGTTAGTCATAACCTGCTTAAGACACGAGGTTAGGTCTGGCTTGTGGCAGAAGTCTGCCCGGAACCGCCCGGCCCATCCAGCGGCCACAAGCTAGCGACCTAATGTGAGAGGTCTGGGCATTAATAATTAATTAATGCAAATCTAAGATAAGAATGACGTCTAAAACGTATTGGGGAAAATAGGGATAAACCAACGGGATTAATAGGTGTAGTAAACCCGTCCAATACAAAGTTAGACAAATCTGAAAAATCTGTACATCTGATCCGTTAGTCTGAAAACTTGTTAACTTAATTTGTGAACTAGTAAATCTGAATTCCGTATGTCTGAACTTGTAAACAAATAAATCTGAAATCTGTTAGTCTGGGGACACAAGGTTAGGAGGGGAATTACTTGTGTCATCTGTTGTTTGGGACCCATATTAGTCAGTAACCCTTTCTGGTATCAAAACTTTGACCCAACAGTAGGTAGGGTCCGGGCACGCTTACTGAACTAATTATAAGTGGTTCATTCTGATAATGGCGAGGGGTGTTGATGGTGCGTTCCAACCGGGTCATGTGCGTGCATGGATCCCGGTCTGCCTCTGAGGATGTAAGACGCCGTGACATCTGTAAATAGGTCTGTGCCAATTGGTTGTCACTTTAGGGAGTGATACACCCTACTGTGGGGCCGACACAGGATATTTATGTATTAGGGAGCCGATCGCTTGGGGTAGGGTTTTAGGGTACGCTTAGTTCTGTCTGTTTCTGTTGGTACCGTCCGTTTCTGTTGGGTGGTAACACCTGTCTGTTTCTGTGTGGTACCGTCTGTTCGGGTGGTAAAGGCCCATTACTAGTGTACACCTAATTCTACATTCTGTTTCCGTAGGGATAAATCTGTTTCTGCCTCTGTCTGTTTCTGATCGGGTAGTAAAGGCCCATTATTAGCATTCTGTTTCTGTTAAAGTATTCTGTACCCGTTCCTGCTTCAATTTAGACATTAGGGTGGTACCTAATTCTGCTATACTAGTATTAGTGCAGAGAAGTGTAAAACAATAGTTTCTATCATTCTGTTTTTCTGTTATATCTGCTACACCTGTTACAGTTATCTCACATCCAGTTTTATGTTCATATCATATTATTATTATCTGTTCATATGCTGAAAGTCACTGGACTTGCCAGACTTTTTGTCTGACCCTTGTTGTTTCGCCTCCTTTCTTCCGTTCCCCCCCCCCCCCAGGTTATCCAAGGAGGGAATACTTTAGCTTGATCCAGATTTCTCTTTGCTTGAAGTGCTTAAAGTATGGCTTGGCTCTGTATAGCTTCCGTTCCATGGGGATTATGATTTTAAACCATGCATTTTGAAGGCTTTTGTACAAGACTGATATTTTGTACTTGAATTCTGAAATTGAAAGGATGTAACCATATTAATTTCTGTTTCCGCTGTAATAAAGTTAAAATTTTTCAAGTACTGTTTTATTTGTCTTGTAAGTTTCTGTTCTGTTTACTAAAATGCTCCACCAAAGTTAAGGCATTCCCTTTGTGAGTGACCTTAATGGAGGTGGGGTGTTACACGACGAATCTAGTGCCTTGTGATTAGGCGGGCTACGACCATCTCATATGTTTGCCTTAGGCTGGTCTAACCATCTGATTGATTGTAATCGTCGGTTATCAGTCATAGACAGCCAGCATGATGCAAAAAGGCGGAGATCTAAACCAAGAGAACATTGACCTTTTACTATCGAGGCTTTGGTTGTGGGACATGCCAATTTAGATGTAGATTGTTTGTTAGTGGCACGTCACTAGCTCTCATATTTGTTTGCCTTTCACTAGTTGAAGGAGGGGTCGGTGGGACATAGCCACCGCGAAAATGTAGACCATAACAACCGTGTATACAAATATATGAAAAGTCTCCCGACCGAGGTCCATGTATTTGATATAGCCCTATTACGGAACTTGGTGCACATTCGATAATACATGCAGATACATGCATACCATTTTCGGATGGTGTACATCGAGGTCGAGGCATCCAGTACGATCAACGATACGTACGTGAGAAAGTCTAGATACATGCATGACTGCTCTGGGTGGTGTATCGTAGACCCTAGGGCATTACTCTGTGATGAAATCTGATTCGATCGAAGGTGGCAGTCTGTAAACTTACGTAGCATGGCGATGACGGTTCTATGCAGAATGTAGCGTTGTTATACAGAGATTCGTATGTCATTCCGGCGTTGGATGAGGGACTGTGCAAATATCTGTGGCATTACGGCGGAGACCGTGCGAGTTGGGTACCATGGGGTGTACCTTAATGTTGGGGGTAGCTACATATAAATTGTATTAGGTTAATCCACTGGGAAGTAGATGAGTACGACGTGTGTGTAAGACTTGAGTGCCTTAGCCTAATAAATAAGAAAATATAACTGAACGGTATATGTAGGGTTATCCAAAATGTGTAGTTTAAAACCAGTCACCAGAACTTGTGTTCTGACCCCCTCCTTTTAACATACTCGCATGTTAGATTTGTGGCAGAGATATGATAGCTTTTGATACTAGTTAGGCAGTATATTTTCTGGATAAGGCTATTTTTTTATTATATTATATTTTAGTTCATTCCGCTATGAGATGTTTTCTGAGCTCTGATGTGTTTATTATCTCTGTCTTTTCTGTAGGATACCAGACAAGCCAACACGAGTTTCGACAGATTAGAACTTTGAAAAAAAAAAATTGGTCTATCGGAATTCGGGTTGTTACACCTTGTTATTGCAATATTCACGTACCATTAATCTAATTTCATTTAATTATATTTTAATTCATTAATATACAAAACAGATGTAAAACAATCAAAAAAACAATAAAATAAAAGCATAACAATTAATCATTTTTATAAAATAAGTTGAACACAATATCCATTAACAAAGTTTACACATAAACAACGATGAAATTTATAAATCATCTTCATACAACATTAGACAAGGACACGTCATGGACAGGTTTTGCATCAAATATTAATGACAAAACATGCAAACAAAAACTTTCCACATGCTAACTGGGTCGAACCTCCAAAAATCAAAAGAATATCTTGTGCATTTCTTGCATAAAAAAAACTTCATCTACCTATAACAATGAAATTTAAAAACTAGCGATCAAAAGCACATTTAAAATAAAATAATTAATTTGAAAATACTAGAAAATTGCAACACAAGTTTACACTATAACATTAACTTAGCTTTGAATGTAATAAAAACGTTTTTTAATCACTATTACAAGTTGTTAACGTTCAGTTTTGAATTGAAACAAGCGAGAGATCGGTGTAAATTGAGCATCACCTCAGCTTTGGCTCAATGTAAACTGAGCTGATACTCAGCTTTGAACAACTCGTAGAATTTAGCATCCAAATTCATTGAAATTGCCAAATGACGACATTCATTCCCTCCAAAAAATAAGCCTAACAAAGCGACAAATTCCTTATTCATCCACACACACATACATATGTATGTATGTATGTATGTATGTATGTGTGTGTACATTAAGATGTATACTGATTTAGCATTCTTACATTTCAATGCCAGCGAAACTGGCTTAATGAAAATAATTCCAATTGTATAATGCTACAAGTACCATTGATCATTCAGCAAGAAAATGATTCCAATTTTATAATGCGATAACACTTAGCAGTGCATTAACTTATTGACGGTCATTTAAACAATATTCACCATCATCCACTAGTAGCATTAATAATGGAAGACTGGGTTTCATTTAGTTGCAAAAAAAACTACTGAAAAAGGAGGGGAAAACACATAAACAAATTCAGAAAATATATAAAAATAAATACCTGTTAAGTCTTAATTCTGACTCCATTAGTGGTGCCCGTCGATTCCGCAGTATCAACATAAATATTTGATACATAGCAGCTCCATGATGCGCTCTTAGACTTCCAACGCTGCATCAATTTCCAGTCATATATATAATTACCATGTAAGGTGATAAAATACACATAATCAAAATCTCACTTATTACCTTATTCCATGACCAGGCCCACATTTTATGTTGTTTATTTTCACACCATTGCGCATCAACAAGTGATATACAGTTAGGGCTGTAAATTTTGTTCGAATGTCCGACGTCCATTCGTGTCCCTGACCAAAATACGTCCGTCCGAGTCCGTCCGATTTTCATTTAGGACACGAGTCAGGACAACAAGATTTGTACGAGAAAAAATCATGTCCGGTCCGGGCTCGTCCGAATTCGTCCGAATTATTTGAAATTCGTCGTATAGTAGAGAGAAAATCTAGTAAAATGTACAAAATGTGATATAAATAGCCATGTCCGACCGAGTCCGACTAGTCCGATCGTGTCCGTGTCCGACCGATTTTATTTAGGACAAAGAAATTTGTCCGAGAAAAAAATTTGGTCCGGTCCGTGTTCGGTCCGATTTTTTTTAGGACAGAAACTGAACATACCTCCGTCCGGTCCGGTCCGACCGATTTACACCCCTATATACAGTCATCACCTACAAATATATTTCGATTCAAAAATAAAGTAAAATAATATTTAGTTAATATTTTCAAAAATTTAATTAATTTATTGCCAGTAGTTATAATACTTAATTAACTTAGTTAAATTATTATTATTGACTTGATTAATTTATTGCTAGTAGTTATAATACTTAATTAATTTTTGTAAAACTTAGCTAAGTTGTTGGTTACTATTTTATGATTTAATATTATTATTTTTATTATAAATCCATTTCATTATTATTTTTTAAACTTGTTATTTTTTTGAGACTTAATTTATAATTTATTACCATTATTATGAACTTATTTAACTATCACCATCATCATCAAGGACGGAACTAGCCCTGGGCGGGCCTAGGCTACAGCCCAATGTCAGAAAAAAAATGCATTACTACCTACTTAATGTCAAAATTACAAAGTGTATTACTATTAAACTGTATGTTAACCAAACTGTAAATCAGCCCACTCGCCCTTTGTTAATTCCTAGATCCGCCCTTGATCATCATTATTATAAGCTTGTTAATTTTTACAAATTGTAGTTTAATATTTATAATACTTAGTTATTTCATATTCTTTGTAACAGCCTCCCAAGTTAGTGCTTTTACAAGCTATGCACCAAAAGCATGTAAAATTACTTATATATACTTAAAATCATAACAGTAGTAAGATAGTCAATGAAACATACCTTGCCTTTAGGACTATATATACGACCACTGCTGAATCTTCTACTCTATTGGAATCAGGGCTCTTTGTCTCCTAAATCATTTGACCTATATTAAAGGGTGTGGGTCACCTGTACCTGTTAGCCTGCTTTGTGACCAGGCTACCCAAAGTTAGGGACTTGAGTATGAACTTACATTGATTGGCGATCACTTGGATGGAGTGATAGAAAGATGGAAAATTTGAATTATTCATGCAAATGTCATCGGATCGGATCCCCCATTCGGATCGGGTCAGATCCCTGCTTTTGAATCGGATCGGATCCCCCTCCCCGGATCGGATCGGAGTACCCTCTACCCGAACCGCCTGAAGTATTCTGCACAAAAGTGCGTGCAAGCATTCTGCTCGAACAACTGGTTCGGTTCGGATCCGATCCGAACCGACTGGACCTGCTTCTGCACACGGCGTTTGACCTCTTCTTTTGGCATAATAGACTCCTACAATTGCGGATCGGACTCCACTTGGCAAAGCACGACCTGGTAACCACTTTTCCACGTTCTCCACTACTTCTGAGATCTCCTCTGGTCACGCCACGTGGCCCATCCGAACCGGAAGCGCCCAGAGCTTATCTACAGCTATAAATACACCACAACATGGCCATTTGAAAGGACTTTTTGGGCATTTCATTCATTCATGGTAGCCATGGCCGAATTCCCCCACCAATTACCACCTTCTTCTCCAATGAAAATCAATGAAAATCAATGAATTCGGAGAGAATTATTCATTGTATTTGAGCGATTGAGTGATTGAATTCCTTATAATTGTAATCCATGAATGAAATGAGAAACTATGAAGTGGATGTAGGCTTGTTAACGCCGAACCACTATAAAAATCCTGTTGTCTTGCTTTTCTCTCACTTTTTCAGTTATTTCTTCATATCCTACGCTATAAATACGATAATTTGGGTGTTAGAACCATTTTTTGGTCTAACATTTTGGTGCTTTCACTGAGAAATGAAGATTCTCAACCTATAGGGATTCTCCATTCTACTATTGGATCGCCAAGTCCGATGAGGAAATCCGGCAAATTCAACATTTTTAATGACTTTCCAGTTCGAAAAAGTCTCTGGATCGGATGCGGGTGACCAGCAGATCGGATTGAGTTAATGCAGAATCGCATGGCTTCGGTTCGGATAGCCCCACTCAGTTCGGGTCGGATCCGACCCGACCCCACGAAGTTATACACTGAGACGCCAGAACTAGTAATAGCAGCATCGGTTCGGATCCAATGACCAGGGGTCCGATCCGACCCCAATAAAATGAAAAATCAATCCGACCCGAACCGCAGGAAAAGATCCGAATCGGCCGCTTGCTGATGACGTAACCCCGACCCGATCCAATGACATACCCGATCCAATCCGACCCGAAGACGTCTAACCCGGAGTGGCACAACGAACCGACCCGGGGACAATGCTCCGACCCGACCCGTTGAGCAGGACTCGAATCCAGCTGCTGCTGATAACCCGATCCGACCTGGTGATGCATCTCCGAACCGAAGTGGGTACCCCGAACCGAACCGAGGAAATGAATGTTACCGATGGTGCATCTATGATCCGACCCAACGTGAAGGCAATCCCGAGCCGCAATTTGAAGGGATGATCCGATCCGAACCGAAATAGCTGTTTTTGGGAAAAAAATACATTTTTATGACCATTTCAGAAAAGGCTCCATCGTCCAAAATCGAAAAAATCGTGCGGTGCCCCGGACCCCCGCCGGGACTGCGGGGCCCCGGACCCCCGCCGGCGCTGCGCCCGGACCCGCTGACGGCCTCGCCTTCGGCTCGGATCACGTCTCGCCTTCGGCTCGACGTATATTTTGACCAACAGTAGTCATCAAAGTTTGTTAATGAAGATAAGGTGGATAGTCAAAGAATATGACAACCAAATGGCAACGACTAGGATTCCTCCAGAAGCCATAGCCTCTATTTGCCGATGCCATTCAATGGGAGGAGCTGTCAATCAGATTCAGCTTGCTAACAACGACAGTATACGAGATAATGATTGTCTAATAGTAGCCTCATCTTCTGGAACACCAATAGTGTAGATTTCAACAATGCAACTGATGTTGTTCCCTAATGAGTAGTGACCATCCCATTTATATGACTTAAACTTGTCCAATCGGCGGAGCATCGAATGACAGTTATATAGAACAGTTCGAACACTACTTCAAAGATGATTCATATGATCTCAGTGACCATGATTGTTAATAGTGGGATACCAGAAAGCAGCTAAAGATCCCAACATCCCAAAGCTACACTTCAATTGTATGATGTGATGAATAAAATGTCCTGCGTCTCACCTCCCGAAGAACATAGCTAACCTTTGCAATGGCTATTTGCTGTCAATCGCATAGAGGAAGACTGATTTCCATAGAATAAGGGTTAGGTCAACATACTTTGGTTCCCAACGATTGGTAACAGCTGAACCCCTGCAGGCCATGATTGGACATATGAATTTTTGCTCGGATGATAGCAACTTGACTGCCCACCAGTCACCATATGACCTTTGTCAAGAGATGAGAGTTCGAGATCAAAACAAATATGAATCGACCGTTAGCTCTCGACTTCATACATAAATTGTGATAGAAAACGTGAACATTACTTCAAGCCTTGGAAGCCATGCTATTGTAGTCAAGTTTATCTGACTAAGGTCTAAACTGACCAGCTCTAGCGGCGATTAGAGCTTACATTGCACCCTGGTATCTATTGCTAAAATTCCTAATGAAAGATGAAATGGGAATGGTCCATGGCGACCATGTTACTGGAAGAGCCTGCTATTTAGCTAATTAGGAGATGCTACTCGATAGAGGTGGCAAGTTAAAAGGTTTAGAGCACTTAAGCCTGGGTGCTGGTTGATTATCTGTGCATTAGATCTTATTCCCAACGTGGGACTAAAGGCATATCTGCGGATGGATGAGATATGACTATCCCCCTAACAGCCATGACTCCCTCATACTCAATCCTTGCCCTTAGCTTGGGGGCAAGAAGGCGATTCAAATAAGATGCGACCTCGTCATTCGCTTATAGTATTTACCTAATTGCCTTTGTTACTCCAAGTCCTCATTCAAGGTCTGTTCATTCTTAGGACCGCCACCCCACAACGGTTTGAAAAGATGTTCATCTCCAGCTAAAGATTGTGACAGCCATCCCCTGACAGAGATGTAGTGAGGAAAAATGGACCAGCAAAGAGCGTGCAATGCCATCTTCGCACAGAATGATATCCATTCCTTTAACAGGATTACTTTTTAACCATGACTCTTATATTTCCATGCTTTATGAGTTATTGATGTAACTAACTCAGATGAATTTGTATATGGATGATGTAGGTACCCCGAATCTGGTACCGATCAAACTTTGAGCACCCACAGGAAGAATTATGGAGCATTGTCGTAACGAGCCCGATTGAATTGCTCGTTTACAGAGCCACGTCCTTCGCCTGAGAGAAGTTGTATCCCTTAAGATGGATCTGAGGTGACCATCCACTCATTGGCTCACACGTGACAGGCCTCAAGATAATTGTGCATTGAAGTTCAACGTCGGAATCCGATACCGGATGGATGCAGTTCGACCGTCTACATGGCTCGATCCGTTAAAGGAGGCAGCACTGCCTCTTGATATGCTTACTTTTCAATCATACAATTTACTTTTACATACTTCTTGAGTTATTGACATGATTAACTCATGCAAATTCGTATATGAATGTTGCAGGAACCCGAGGTTTGGTACCGACAACCCCTGCCATAGTTTGATCGGAGGAATGTAAAGCTTTGGCGAACGTGATTCGACCCTTCACCCGCTTACTATTGGCCTAACGACAACATTCTAAAGCAAAAGAAGTTCGACCATTCATTCACCGACTTTTTGCCCTTGACGTGGGGGCAAGAGAGTAAATGCACACGAGTTCGACCTGTGTTATCCATATATGGACATACTAATGAGGCCTCCTCATCATCTATCCATTAATTCGCCATGCAAGACATAGAGATATACTCGGGTGTGACATAAACACTTAGCAGTTCTATGACTCCATCCCCTGATCCAACGAGAAGAGTGCAAAAATGACAGGGGCACGATCACATGAACGACATAACTTTTGCCTTCGATGTGGGGGCAAAAGGGAAATGTTAAGACGAGGATGAGTGTGACTCGACCGCTCTCCAAAAAACGTCTTTAACTCTTTCCCATGTTTCCGATGGGAGGAGTATAAAATCAATAGGGACGTGAACCGACCATCCCTGATGGCGACCTTTGCCCTTGATGTAGGAGCAAAGGGATGATGCCAAGGCAAATGTGACCCGACTGTTTGCCCGACTAACTCTAATCCTCAGAGCTTGGATATGAGTATAAACTTAGGACGAGTGTGACAGGCGCGCCAAGATTTAAGACCACTCGATCCACAACTCTAACCCAAACTGACTTTGGGAGAGTATAAAGGACGAACCGCGACGTCCATAACTCTAACTCTCACGACTTGAGAGAGAGTATAAATCTGTTGGGTTAGTGTGAATGGTGCACCATGACTTAAGACCACTAAACCCATAACTCTAACTCTCACGACTTGGGAGAGAGTATAAAGGACAATGCTGCGAGGTGCATGCAATCTTCATTGCCCTCCGACTGAGGACAGGATTATAAAGGACTTACGAATCAGACATCCGAATGACTTAATCCGGTTCCCATCAACGCTGGGGGCACGGAAATAGATTTCTGAATTAACTTCAAACACGCTTCGGACGTGACCCGTGTTTCAAAATTAAATGGAGGTTACAGACACTATACCTCCAAACTACGACACCTGACACTTTGACATTTAATAATTCTATGCTAGATAGATTAGCACTCAACATGTTTTCATTTCGAGCTACAATTGCTTGTGACTTAAAGATTGACTTAGTAGCTTGCAAGACTAAGCTAACTATTCTTTTTCGAATTGCAAGATTATGTACAGATACAAAGCAAAGACACAAGGGATACTAGCGTACAACAACAAAGAGGTCGTGTTTGAAGGAATGACGTCGAATTCTAATGCTAAGCTTCCTACATGACTCAATGCAATCACCGAAAGGAGGTCCTAAGAGTGATATATCAAATCAACATACACACCCATGTGTGACGGGCCATAGCCCAAGTGCAATGACGAGTGTTACCTCGCAAATACGTTGAATGGAAAACGTGATAACTCGAGCATTTGGATAACTCGAGCACATAAGCTTGTAAAGCAATGTCTCTTTTCCATGCATCCATGCCTAAATTTAAAAGGGATGTGATACAACTGTCGACCTTTCTCCATTACCCCCGGACTGGGGCCGCACTGCTAAAAATATTCATAAATGTTATATGTCTGTGACTAACTTATACCTCGATCTTCACAGGCTGCTTGAGGACCATGAAATGGATGCAGAGTGAATGTCCATTTGCTAGTCCGGACTGACTTCCCGGTTGAAAGACCCCATGTAAAGGGAGATGCCATTGCTTTGACTCCTAACTTGCGTGGAGGCGAATTGCCTGACACTCAGACTCAAAAGCGAAGAAGAAGGAAGATAGAAATTTCTTCCGTGCTAAGGATATTGGCGCAGAAGGCGCTAGGATCGAAGGAAGCGAGATGAACTTCTCCGGAAACGACAGAAAATAGTGGATAACTTCTGTACTCGGATAGATGGAGGGCCTAGTAGCTTCGACTTATTCTCTAGAGCGAGCTCCATGGGAATTCAAACGACAATGAACTTGGCTCATACGCACCCTGCCCCGTGGTCCAGATAATATGAGACCCTAGGACAAGTTAGCATGGTCGTCTTGGATGACACAAAGAAACAACCAACCTCCTCCCAGGTATTTGTAACATACAACTTCCGACCGTGACATTTTGGATGAAAACGATGGATATGTAAGAGTCGCCGAAAAATTTACGCGGAGCCCGACCAACCTTTGCTCCAATTCGGAGGAATGTTTAAAATCCAGCTCAACCTCAACATGAGGCTCCCCATGTAGGGGGGAAGACGAGAGCATTCGAAAAAGCTATAGTCTGACTTTATTGCCATCCGACTCCGAACCTCAAAGCTTGGATGGGAGACCAAGGACTAACATGAGCTGGACACGAATAAATCATTTTCTATCAAACTCTAACTCACAGCTCGATGAGGGAGTATGAATTCAGAGAATACGTGGATTTGATGACCACCATTTAGTAAAATCCCCATGGATGGGGAGTACAGGATAAGAGCTTCGAACATCATCATCTGACTATCTGCCAGCCTTAGGCACATTTACGATTATCTGAGCTTCACAATAACCCAGACTATAAGCAGAAGAATGGCTCCTCAAGAGCAACCTGCATACATCCAAGTAGCGGATCACCATCCAGAATTAAAAAATAGAAGCCTGATTGATTGCTATTACATATGCATAACCAAGAAGCCAGAAACCGGCTTCCACCCGCTTCAGGACTTCATGCTGGGGGCACAAGCGCTAAATTAAACAATTAGCGACAACTTCTCAAAGATGAGGGCCAAATTGGCAACATTAATTAATGCTTCAACAGAGATCAGGCGAGACCCTGCATGCATTCCTTGAAAGATTCAACGCCACAGTGGCATCGGTAAATCGACATGGACCATATATAGCGTTGATTGCTGTAGTATCCGGTATTCTGGATATCTCAAACTTCAAAATCTCTTTGCATCGAGACCCACCAAGAGGACTTGACGGATTCACCTCTGAAACAAACCTCGGTATCTCTCTACCATGAGATTCTCCTAGAAACGTTGGAAAACCTATCCTGAGACAGACAGATTCGTGCAATAAGAGTGTGCTAATGTTGAAATGGATGATCTCAATGTCTTCACGACATAATGGAAAAAGAAAAGCCCCAGGAAAGAATAACAGGAATTTACAATTCTGGAAATGACCAATGTCATTAATCGGGCCCGCGGTCTTGATTGTCAAGCTTAATGGAGCCAAGCATGGGAGATAGACTCAACAAGACTATGGTGGCTATTTCGGATTATGCCAAAGCGTGAACGAAGGAGCTCGAATAACTCA
This sequence comes from Allium sativum, assembly GCA_030737875.1. Taxonomy (NCBI): domain Eukaryota; kingdom Viridiplantae; phylum Streptophyta; class Magnoliopsida; order Asparagales; family Amaryllidaceae; genus Allium; species Allium sativum. Next base: position 1,044,028,882 of record CM060913.1, read on the forward strand.
CTAACGACATTCGCTCGCTTGCAAGATTGACGAGCTTACTCAACTCTGCAGCTGATGCGAGGAGAGTATCTAAGTTTGCTGATATACTCAATAAGGCGATCACTGCTTTCTGGCTAAACAGATGGGTTGACCCCAACGCGAATGTGATTCGACCATTCGCATATACAACTCCAACCCTTGATGACTTGGGAATGTGCACATAATGACACAGGGTGACTAAGATTGTTGAACCTACATATCTAACCCGATGCGGCAGATAAAAGTATAAAGGCTAAAAGATTGGATGTCCGATTGACCTATCATAACCCCCAACAATGCTGGGGGCATAAGCACTGACTTCGCTCGTCCTCCACTAATGCTAGGAACATCAACTTCAATCGACAGATTGACTTTAAACATGACCCTGACTCAATGCATGATTCAGAACATATACATTATATCTTTAGAATATGACGTGATTCATCCCGACCATCCAAGTGAGCGAAATTACGAATCAAGCAAGAATTCAAAGACTTGATCTGCAACTGCATCAAATGGAGAGTATGATGAACTCCTCTGCTGCCTTACAATTGTGATAATCCTACCAGCTATTGGTTTGCATGTTTTCGACAACATCTCGTACTGACTTGTATGTGATCACGGGACTATAAAACAATCTGAAGTGATCATGGCTTTCGGATGCACTATTATTACGATTAGATGCAATCATGGAGTCCTAGATTAATATTTTGATATCGAGATAGTCCAAATCCAAGCAAAAATGACAAATTCATATGCCGACTCTGATGCACTCTATCTGAACGGTCCAGATGCTAGCTCAAGATATGAAGATTCTGACACCATACTATGACTTGGACGGCTATTGTATACATTGACTTATACATTAAAGAAATCTTAGCTTAGTAATGCACTTGACTTGCTTAGGAAGATGGCGTCGTTTGGCATCAACTTTTACATGTACGATCTCACACGGGAGCCAAACATACCACATGACCTATGATGAAGGAATTCTACCTCTTGATTCGACGAAGTCTAAACGATTACTTGATCATCTTGACCACTCTAGCCATGAAATTTGGCCTGATAAGCATCAACGGAAGCAATGCGGCATATGACAAGCCATTTATACAGGAAAAGATAAAAAAAGATTCATCTCGACTTATTCAAAGCATATCTTATTTGCAACAAGATGTACTTTGGGGGGCAAAATGTTAGCCTGCTTTGTGACCAGGCTACCCAAAGTTAGGGACTTGAGTATGAACTTACATTGATTGGCGATCACTTGGATGGAGTGATAGAAAGATGGAAAATTTGAATTATTCATGCAAATGTCATCGGATCGGATCCCCCATTCGGATCGGGTCAGATCCCTGCTTTCGGATCGGATCGGATCCCCCTCCCCGGATCGGATCGGAGTACCCTCTACCCGAACCGCCTGAAGTATTCTGCACAAAAGTGCGTGCAAGCATTCTGCTCGAACAACTGGTTCGGTTCGGATCCGATCCGAACCGACTGGACCTGCTTCTGCACACGGAGTTTGACCTCTTCTTTTGGCATAATAGACTCCTACAATTGCGGATCGGACTCCACTTGGCAAAGCACGACCTGGTAACCACTTTTCCACGTTCTCCACTACTTCTGAGATCTCCTCTGGTCACGCCACGTGGCCCATCCGAACCGGAAGCGCCCAGAGCTTATCTACAGCTATAAATACACCACAACATGGCCATTTGAAAGGACTTTTTGGGCATTTCATTCATTCATGGTAGCCATGGCCGAATTCCCCCACCAATTACCACCTTCTTCTCCAATGAAAATCAATGAAAATCAATGAATTCGGAGAGAATTATTCATTGTATTTGAGCGATTGAGTGATTGAATTCCTTATAATTGTAATCCATGAATGAAATGAGAAACTATGAAGTGGATGTAGGCTTGTTAACGCCGAACCACTATAAAAATCCTGTTGTCTTGCTTTTCTCTCACTTTTTCAGTTATTTCTTCATATCCTACGCTATAAATACGATAATTTGGGTGTTAGAACCATTTTTTGGTCTAACAGTACCCAATCCTCCCTAATCCCGTGGTTTGCACCAATGAAATCACCATATTTGGAGGATTTTGCATTTTGCCCTCTGAAATTCGGGTGTAATTCGGGAGCAAATGTTAATTCGGGTGTAATTCGGGAGCAAATGTGTACAGAGTTAGGCTTGAAGAAAAATCACTAGTCTTTTCAACAGAAGTATGCACCCCAAACTATCATAAACCAAAGCAAGAACTTCAGTTTATAAACTGAAGGATGCACTTCAACGTAGGAGTGCACTTTAGTTGATAAACCATAGCACCCCTTCGTTTTTTGAACTAAAACATCATTTCAGTTTAGTTTAAAAAGCAAGGCATGTGCTTTCATTTTAAAACTTAAGCCCTGTATTAAAATTCTAATTGAACCATGTGCATTAGTATAAAATGTAAGCATTGCCTTAGTTTTTAAACCGAGGCAAGACTTGTGTTTAAACGAAAAATAGATGAAAATAAACCCTCATGAGGGAAAAAAAACAAGGATTATATTATAGATAAAACAGGCTGAGCACACAAACATGCAACCAAAAATTACAAATGAGCATGATTTAGCATGTAAGAACACGTCGGTAAATAAGCAGACAAAATAATAAGTATACATGCACTCATGTAGGTGAATAATTGATGCAGAAAACAAATTAGAAATGAAGTGTGCAAAGCTGCAGGTAGAAAGCTGGATACTGGATGAACAACACCAACTATCAGGAACTCACACAACAATTTGATAGAAGGGAAATTAAGGAATGCACACACGACATGATGAACACATAAATGCTGCAAATAATGCGCACACAAACTCAATCATGACGGCTATAATATGATGGAAGCTCAGGGATGTATACAAGCAGTAGCTAACTAACAAGGATACATAAGAATCTCATACGTCAAGGTGGGAGTAGACAATAGAAGTGTACACAATGATGTAAGGAACGTAGTGTACTTGCATGTACATGGACAAAAGCAGAAAGGACACAACAATGATGTTGATCAATAGGCTAGTGCAACGTATGTGAACAGATGAAGGGATACATGTGCACCCAGCAAATGATCACATACATAAAAGCGTGCATGGTAGAGCCAGGTTGTAAACAACAAACTCATGCAACAGTTAAACATGATCGAGCACTTGCACATAATGAAGACAAGCTCAAAGTTATTCACGTGAAAGAGTGCGAAAAGTTAAAATATACAACAACAAAGAGATGGATGTGAACAACACAAGGCAGATGGTAGCTCGGGACAGGTGTCGTTGTAATAGAGATAGATCAAAAGTAAAATGCATAATGGAAATGTATTCGTGAGGCACATATTAGGAAACAAGTCGAACAAACGCGCAACATGTTTCAACAATTCAATAAATAAGTATCAAAATGATTAATACATAACAACATATGCAAGTACACAACACTAGTTTAGCGACTTACGAGTTCAACATGTATGCATATGTATATGAGCAAGCATAAAGATGCAACAACAAATTGAAACATAAGAAAACACAGAATGTTCTAAAGGAAAATGGCGTACAAGGTCGTTTAACATGAATCAAGCAACCAGATTTAGATGGTAATCCACTGAAACAAGAGATGCACAAAACATAAGTGCCAACTTTATTATCTATAACATCAGTCAAACAAAAATAAATTAGCATGTCTAACTCTTATGAAAACCAAGTCAAAGTCAATCAAAGTCAAAGCATAAAATAAACTAAGTTAAGGCACTCAAATCAGAGGATACACCCCAGAATACAAAAACCAATTCCTATACAAAATCACATTATTTTTTATCGACTTTTTTTGAATTTCACTCCACAAAAATTCAAACATAATTAGAGTGAATATTTTAATAACTTGTTAGTAGTTGTAGCTCTGATACCACTTGTTAGTAGTTGTTGTAGTGGAAAATAGTTGAATAGTTGAAATAGTTGAAAATGGAGAAAAAGTTTTGTAATGGAAGAATTTTATTTCTTGAAGTTTTTGGTACAAGCTTTAGTACATAGTTGTAGTACTTGTTGTAGCACACGGATATAATGTGCCTCTTCTCATATTTATAGGCACATCAAACTAATTATTTATTATTAAAATATTCTAGATACAACACTCTAGATAAAACAAGAAATACTTATTTAATAATACATAAAACAATTTGTTAATCTCTTGAGAATTCTAGAAATTTATATTATCTTCATACTTTAGAATTCTCTAGAAATTTGTTGCATCTTCAACATTCTTTAGAATTCTCTAGAAATTTGCAGCACTTTCAACACTCCTCCTTGATGCAAATTTCGGATACTCCAAGCATAGTTTGAAGTTTCTCAAATCTTGATCTTGGCATTGGCTTTGTAAAGATGTTTGCAACTTGATCCTTTGTCCTACAGTACTTGTGCTCTTTCGTGTTGCTATCCAATATTTATATTTTACATGTTTCGGTAAAAGTAGAGATATTATCTCGATTTTCTTTTTTGTCTTCTTCTTTGGTGGGGACATCAACTTACCATGCAGCGCACGCCTATGCACTGTACATTTTCTAGCTATACCTGGTGCATATGAGAACAGGGTAGAGCTACGCATCGGAGATCTCACTATGTCTTCCCAATTTCTTTTTTCTTTTTTCCAAGCATCCATCATTTTCCATAACGTTGTATTGTGTTTTGCACCAATTGAGAAACTTATTTCCTCCGTTGCAGTTTTAGGACTGTCTTGTCCAGTTTTAAAATCAATTTCTTCTTTGATCTCTACTGTTGTCTCATGAACATAACCTGCAATATTCTTGATTGCAGTCACTTGCATTTCTTCAACAGTTACTTTTCCTTTAGCATGTGCTTCTTCTTCTTCGTTGTTTTGCACTGCTCTTTTTTCAACAGGATCCGTAGCTTTTGCAAGTATACTTTCTTCTTTGTCGAATTTCTTCTCCTCTTCTACTCCTAACTTTTCAGCTTCAATATCACTCTCCAGTTTACTATTCTCCTTGTTTTCTTCTATTATAGTTGTATCATTCTTTCCATATATTTCTTTCAATACGTTCCATGAATCTTTTGCAGTATATTCCCCAATAATATGATTCCATGCTACTTCATCAACGTTCTGACTCATCATCACACGAGCTTGAAGATCTTTCCGTCTCAAACTTGTAAATGATTCTTTTTCTTCCTCGGTCATATCTTTGATATTTTTTGGCCATTCATAACCAGTTTCAACGACCTCCCATAATCCTTTAGAAATCAATTCTTCTTTCTTTTTGTTACTCCATTCTTCAAAGTTTTCTTTTGTGAGAACAAACGACGACGAAAAAAATAGTAGAAATGACATAGCTTATAATGCTTGGAATTCTTTTTTCGCCCAGTATGCGAACGAACGAAGCTCTGATACCACTTGTTAGTAGTTGTAGCTCTGATACCACTTGTTAGTAGTTGTTGTAGTGGAAAATAGTTGAATAGTTGAAATAGTTGAAAATGGAGAAAAAGTTTTGTAATGGAAGAATTTTATTTCTTGAAGTTTTTGGTACAAGCTTTAGTACATAGTTGTAGTACTTGTTGTAGCACACGGATATAATGTGCCTCTTCTCATATTTATAGGCACATCAAACTAATTATTTATTATTAAAATATTCTAGATACAACACTCTAGATAAAACAAGAAATACTTATTTAATAATACATAAAACAATTTGTTAATCTCTTGAGAATTCTAGAAATTTATATTATCTTCATACTTTAGAATTCTCTAGAAATTTGTTGCATCTTCAACATTCTTTAGAATTCTCTAGAAATTTGCAGCACTTTCAACAATTTTTTTCTAAATTAAATTGAAACTAACGATAAATATATGTATCAAACACAAAATTAGTGCTTGATGTTTTTTTATTTGTGCATAGTTTACCTCAGTAAACAAAAGTACTAAAGGTACATTAACCTTTCTTAAACCTCAACAATAATAATTTTACAAAATCAAGTTAAATTCTAAGTTTGTTCCATACATCCAAATAAGTGAAGATTCTTATTCACATTGAGTTAGGTGGTCGCGTATATTGCGTACTTATGATATTGTGACAATTTACAAAACTGAGCTACATTGAAATTTGAAAGTAAAAAAGAAAACGGTTGAAATCTATAGTGGATGTAATAATATTTTACATCAAAATTATAGTGTAGTTTTTAGACATATTCCTTCATTCATGCCATCCCCTTCATATTGCACCAATTACAATAATGTAATTTAACATCTGCTTGACTGAATTAAATATCTTGGCCAATTTGGCATGAGTTTGCTTCTGGCAGATAATTAATAAAGCATCATGCTTAGGTAACATGAAATAAAAAGGATACAATACCTGAAAGTCTACGTGGTGGATCATGTCATGTATAAGCAAGTGTGTCTATATACATACATACATACATACATACATACATACATATATATATATATATATTTGTGTGTGTGTGTGTGTGTGTGTGTATGATACGGTATAGTAGAGAAAAATAGTTTTAGAGGTAGAAGATTAGACGAGGAAGGAGAAGATAGCTTGCAGAGGAGTGAAGTTTTGCAGAGAAAGAGGAGAGAAGCTTTCAACAAGAAGAAGATTCATATATTTCATCCTATATTTCTTTTACTATTCTCGTACATATATAGCCACATACTGTAGCAATTTCATATCCAACCTTTACACTTGTATGGCTATGATTTTGCAGTACAACAAACTTTTGGCGCTAAAACAAATAACATAACTGAACCTAAAAAGAAAAAGAAAAAGACACGTCAGCTTCCTTGTAACAACTTGCAGCAGGTTTATCTTTTATTCCATAAACCATTTGGGTAGCTATATCTTTCTTTTAGGTCGTGCCATAATATTTGTATTACTCTCATGTGCAGGTTGGATATTGTTGTGCATATCATCACCGTATCATTACCGACCCCTCGAAAATGACCTTGTCCTCAAGGTCGAAGGTGCACTCAAGGTTGTATATACCACCAGGATCGAAGATGAAAACTTTGCTTGCACGGTTTAGTATGTTCATTTCAACAAACATGACTTGTACATCAACCCATCTTATTACTGCAGTCCATTTATCACCATATAAAAATGCAAGTGCCATCACCTGGGCATGTGTCAGTACTGTTCTTACTCCCTCCTTTTCTAAGAAATTAACCAACGAAACGTTGGAGAATGCGAGCCAGCTTCCTTTGCAGCTAACATCGATCTGCATTTCAGATTTATTCTGATCGAAATCTATTGTTTTTGTGTCGAGATCACTTAAATCATTGCTCTGGGTTCTAGATTCATAAGTCGCCAAATTAGATAGTGCCAAACCTGGAGTGAGTTTCTCGAGAGTGCTTCTTGGAGGAAGCGATGTAAAATTCGTGTGCAAATATTGCTTGGGCTGGTTGAAGATGTCAGATGCGACTTTCTGGCAGTTTCGGGAATTCGGAAGGATTACGGTGGAGCTTAACTCGATGCAACCGTGTGGGTTGGTATCACCAGAAGTCGGACGGCTGGAATGATGGGTTGAATCCGTTTGATGGAATGTCTGTGAGGGAGCTGAGGATGTTTGATGAAATATTGGTGAGGATGTTGGTTTTGGCTTGGAATCTAAGGGAACGGAAAACATTATAAGGCTAGAAGTGGTGGAAAATAATGCTGGAGTAAGAGAAGGTGAGGGTCTAAACAGCATCGTTGGTGGTGTTAATGGTGAAGAGCAAGGGTTGATGGGGAGTGAATGTTCCAACATGAATGACGTTAGTGATGGAGTGTAAGGACCTGGAGGTGAAGCTTCTAGTGGCGCAACAAGTGTCTGTGGTGGAGATGCAGTGGCCTTAGGCAAAGGAGGAGCATCAACTGAAATTGCTCCAGTAGTCGTTCGAGCTATCGGAGGTGGAGATCCAGCTGGTGTCGCTGCTACTGTAGTAGATCTGGGTTGCTGCAGTGGTGGTTTGTAGGATGATATTTTGGAAAAAGCTTCGGCGAGGTTTTTTATGATACTCTGTAGGGTGGTATTTTGTGAGGCAAAGGCAGATTTTATGTCGTCGAAGGTGAAATGATCGGATCGGAGCATGGTTTCTTGCCGAGAAATGATACTTTGAATGGCTAGTAGGGAGCTTCGGATGGAGAGGTGGTAGGAGTTGTGGAGAAGTTGTTGAGAAGTTAGTGGTTCACTCATGGCAAGAGGAGAAAATCGGATCTAAGCTATATGACTCCGCTGAAACGGATGAGAAAGTGGAAAAAAATCAGAACGAAGGAAGGAGCTGAGAAGAGAACGGAGAAAAAGGAGCAGATCTGAAGGAGAAAATTAAGATAGAGGAGGTGAGAACATCGGTGAAAGCACCAATTGATACGGTATAGTAGAGAAAAATAGTTTTAGAGGTAGAAGATTAGACGAGGAAGGAGAAGATAGCTTGCAGAGGAGTGAAGTTTTGCAGAGAAAGAGGAGAGAAGCTTTCAACAAGAAGAAGATTCATATATTTCATCCTATATTTCTTTTACTATTCTCGTACATATATAGCCACATACTGTAGCAATTTCATATCCAACCTTTACACTTGTATGGCTATGATTTTGCAGTACAACAAACTTTTGGCGCTAAAACAAATAACATAACTGAACCTAAAAAGAAAAAGAAAAAGACACGTCAGCTTCCTTGTAACAACTTGCAGCAGGTTTATCTTTTATTCCATAAACCGTTTGGGTAGCTATATCTTTCTTTTAGGTCGTGCCATAATATTTGTATTACTCTCATGTGCAGGTTGGATATTGTTGTGCATATCATCACCGTATCAGTGTATGTATGTATATATGTATATTTTTTGAAAATTGGTTACTTATATATATACACACATACATACATACATACAGGCGACCGTTCAATGGCACCCTAAAAGTAGAGCACCCCTTTGGCCCCCTGTTTTCCACCTCTCATTTATATTAATCAAAGTTGGTGGATATACACACACACACATATAGCCGAGCGTTCAATGGCACCCCTTTGGCCCTCCGTTTTCCACCTCCCATTTATATTAATTAAAGTTGGTGGAAGGTGAGAGAGTTAGTGGATGGAGAGAGGGAGAAAATGTGTGGTGGATAAGTGATAAGCTAAAGGGATGCTCCATTTTTTAGGTGTCATTGAACCTGCCTCATATATATATATATATATATATATATATATATATATATATGTGTGTGTGTGTGTGTGTGTGTGTGTGTTTGCGCACACTACTAAGTATAATATAACTAGATAGTAAAGAATAAAGAAATACGGAAAGCGCATACCAGGATTTTTATACTGGTTCGGACCTCATGTCCTACGTCCAGTCAAGAATTTCTCCTTTGGAATTCTAAATTCAACAGCACCCTCGCTTCGCCCGGAGGTATAGGCTTAGATACAATAAGTTATTATTGTCAAATGCGTGTTCTTAATACAACATAGATATTAACGAATGAGTATAATAGCTTCCAATATAGCTTCAAATATAATTTTCAGTGTAGAGTAGGAGTATATGGAAAAGTAGTTTGGATTTTAGATTTTAGATTGCTAGAGCGCAAGTGAATATAATTTCATAATATCAAGAATAGAGATTGCAAAGTAAGTAGATGCAATGCTTGTTCTCTTGAATCTTGATACTATATATAGTTGTGAAGAGTTATTTTGAACGGTTATGGCTACAGATGGTTATTCCAAGGTTGCTTCTGTTAGTGATGAAGAGTTGCAACGAAGAGAAACAACGTGTTCATTCGAATATGCCAATTGTATTTCAAATCTTTTGGTCGAACTCCAGGTCAGGCATCTGATGTCTGTTTCAGACATTTTGCGAATGTGATTTTAGAAGTTTGGTTAAAAGTTCCAGTTGTCTGATAATGTGTATTTGCTATTTTTGGTCTTCTTATGCATGTCCATTGTCGCTCCAATCGACTTGTAATCTTTTGTATTGTCTTTTCTTGTTCTTGAGCATTGTTATTATTGTGTAGATAACCTACATACATACATACATACATACATACACACACACATACACACACACAAACACACACACACACATATATATATATATATATATATACACATATATACATACATACAATTTATGTTACATGGTTGTTGTCATCGAAACCATAGAATGGATTTCGTAATATTCTCCCCATTTTAGATGATGTCAACTATAAAATATACTTAGATATATAAAATAAAAAACTCTCCTTGAATGTATAAAACTCCCTCTAGACATATATTTACGTATTTCTCCTCCTTTGTCATTATCATAAAGAAGTACATAGGGGTACGAACTATAAGTTTAAACTGTGGATATCATGTACATAATAAAAACCGAAGATGTATAACAATGCATACAATATTTACTGGTACGAATTATAAGCATTTTAATCTTTAGATAGCATTTACCCACAAAAAAATTCAAGAATGTATAGCCGAGCATATCATGCTGTGTACGATATTCACTGGTATGAATTAATAAAAAATTAAATCTTTTAGACAATCAAAATATCACCATTCCTACAAAATATTCACACAGTATCACAAAATATCCACAAATTCAATTTTCAAATTTTCAACTAACAAAACGTTTGTAGTAATAGGAGAGTTAGTAATACTAGAATTAATGGCTTCCCCAATATCGATGATGTATCCTTTTGAGTTATCTCCAAAGGTCACTATACCTCTATCAATATATGTTATATTTGATAACATTTTTGCATTTCTGTTCGTATGTTTTGGGCATCCACTATCAACTATCCATTTCTCCTTATTCTTTATTTTGGGTATCTCATCTGTATTTTCCATGGATCATACATTAGCCTGGATCTTCATCACTATCATTGTCGCTTTCCGAAGAAGACGAAGAGTAAGAGTCATCCCGTGTTACTTTAAATGCTTTTTTCTTTCTGACTTTTTCAAATTTCTTCTTTTTACCATTGTTGAGCTTGGGACAGTCATTCTTCGTATGCCTAACTCAAAATATTTCATAGATGTTTGATTTGATGAACTAGATTTTCCACCTTTTTGAAACTTGGTCATTTTTCGAAATTTCTTGAATTTGTTATAATTTTTTCGATGAACATTATTTCTTCTTCATCTAAATCTAAATCTTAATTGTTAGCTTGAAATGCTTGTTCTTCTTCTTTGTATTTTGTTATTTTCTAACCTGCAAAGTAGCTTTATAGGACATTAAGTTTCCTATCAATTTTTTAACTTTGAGTTCTGAAAGGTCATTAGCCTTTTCTATAGCTAAAACTTCTCTTTCCCACTCAGATGTTTAAGAATTGAGTATTCGAGATACTAGATCAAAATTAGTAAATTTAACTCCTAGTGCCATTAAATCATGTTGAATAGCTTGGAATCACGGATATATATATATATATATATATATATATACATACATACACACACACATATATACACACACACACACACACACACATATATATATATATATATATCAATAATAGATTTATTTTGTTTCATTTCAGTTGATGAGAATTGATTTTGTAAAATTGAGTTCTTAGTTCGCTTGACTTTGTTTCTACCTTTATGTGTTACTTGTAAGGTATGCCAAATATCATATGCAGTGTTACATAACATGACTCATGAAAATACATTTATATCACTATGTCATAGATGGCTGCTACAAATTTGCAAGGTGTTGCCAACTAAAATGTCATGATAGCTATAAAATTTTGGTATTATTACATCGTTGTATTTTTGGTGTTACCTTAGCCATATACATGTGTTGATCCGGCTAAACAAGTGTAACACAATGCAACATTTTTATATAATGTTGCTATAGCAGACCTTTCCATATCTTATGCAACAATCCACGCTAATCAAATCCTACATTGGAGAATGTGACACCTCATTAATCCTGATCGCTTTTTCTGCAAACAACAATTTTTCTTTGGCACAATTCATTTCTTACCCTCTTTTCATTCCCCTCCCTCTTATTTTTTTCCCCACTTTCCAGTTTCCTTAACCAAATAACATTTTCTTTTACAAATAACATTTTGGTTCTTTGTTTTCTTACAAAGGTTCAAGAAACATTTTTAATTTGGAGTTTAACAATTTCGGTTCGATTAGGGTTTCGATTTGAGGGTTTAAGCTTTGTTCAACGATTTTAGTTTAATTAGGGTTCGATTTGGTGGTTCAAGCATTGTTCACATCACTTTATGGCTTCAATTTCGATTTTGAGGTATAACACTCTCTTACATCACTTTAGGGTTTTGATTCAAACTACTTATAAATTCTTAAGTCGACCTAAATTAACAATTCGACTTTTCTTAGGTTTCCTCTTGTTGGACATACACACACATTTTATCTTTTTATGTTAAAATATTCATATTCATAAATGTAGTGACGGACAATGAAAAATTTGGATAGAACTTCCAAAGTTTAGTGAAGGATATATTAGTGAGATAAAAGCCTTTATACAAAATGGTTTATCTAAATTCATCGTAGACGATGAAATGACGTGCCCTTGCAAGAATTGTAAAAATATATAGTGGCATTCTCCAGATATAATTTATGATCATCTCATATGCAATGATCCATCTCCATTGTATGTGAAATGGACATGTGAGGTTTCTCACCCAAATTTTGGAAGGAGTGATGAAAATATACACTGTGAAGTAGGTGATTTTGGAGATAGTCTTGGTGAAATGTACCGTACTCATGGACTTATGCAGAACAATGAATACGAGAATACTGATGCACGAATGCCAATGCTAAAAGATTTTATCACCTTGTCAAAGATGGAAAGTAACGATTATATCTTGGCTGTTCAAAATTTTCGAGATTAAGTTTTATCATCAGACTTTATTGTTTAAAATGTGTACATGGAATTACTGAGTCTGCATTTGGGAATATACTAGACTTGATGAGAGAGGCTTTTCCATAGGCCCGCATACCTTTATCTTTCAAAACCGTGAAGAATATCATTAAAGATTTAGGTCTTGAATACAAGAAAATACACGCATGTTCAAACGATTTCATGATGAATTGAGCAGAAAATGTAGATAAAGATGTTTGTAAAATTTGTGGTGTTTCGAGGTGGGAACCAGTGAAAAGGGAAGACACCCGTGACAATGATCTAAAGAAGTTGAGTTTAAAAGTCCCATCAAAAATGATGTGTTACTTTTCGTTATAACCAAGGGTACAATGGTTGTTTATATGCAAGGAGTTTTCACAACTTATGACATGGCATAATGTGGATTGAAAAAATATATGGAAAACATAGACATCCAGCTTATAGCGAGTCATAGAAGGCGATGGATGCCATGTATCCTTATTTTTCATCAGAAAATAGAAATATCAGATTGGCTTTGGCCTCTGATGGATTCAGTCTTTTTCGTACAATGAGTATATCTTACAGTACATGGCCAATTATATTATTAAATTACCACCTTCAATCTTGGTTGTGCATGAAGCCCAAAATTATAATTCCTTCAACACTCATGTCCAGTCCAGAGTCTCTAAATAATAAAATTGATGTATATATGCAACCTCTAATTGAAGAGTTGAAAGAATTATGGGATCTAGGCATAGAAACTTATGATGCCTTTACTGATCAAAATTTCATGTCACGTGCAGGTGTGTTATGGACCATTAGCGGTTTTCTGGGGTACGCAACTTATCCGGTTGGAGCACAAAGGGTAAATTGGGTTGTCCGGTATGCCATTATGAGACTTTTTCAATGTACTTGAAACATAGTAAAAAAATGTGAACATGAATCATAGAAAATTTCTAGATCTGAAACACAAGAGGAGGTTTGATAAGAGGAGGTTCAATGGTGAAGTTGAAATAGGACAGATTCTGGAAAATTTATTAGGAACAGACATTGAAGAACTACTGTGTGACATTGAAGAACTACTATGCGTCTTTGAAAATAACTTTGGGAAGAGAAAGGATTCCCCTTTAAAAAAGAATCAATATTTTTCAATTTACCATATTGGAGCCTCAATTTATTACGATATAGCCTTGATATTATGTATATAGAGAAAAACATACTTGGTACTTTGCTAAATATTAGTGGCAAGTCAAAATACCATTTGAATGCTCATTTGGACTTACAAGAACATCCTACTTTATCAAGTGATGACGAACACTTTGAGATTAGAGTTGCCATATTTGAGATGACGAACAAAGAAAAATAATTATTTTTCTCAGTACTAGAGAATGCTAAATTGACATATGGTTGTGTAACCAATATCAGTCGGTATGTTCACACAAAGGAAAGGAATATCTCAGGGTACAAGACCCACGATGCTCATTTTTTACTTCATTACTTGTTGCAATTTGTTGTGAAAAAAATCACTGAAGCCTAAGGTTGCAATGCCTCTAAAAAGATTTGGTGCATTTTTAAGCGGTCTTAGGGGGAAATTAATTGACTTCGAAGACGTGAAGAGGCAACAATAAGAAATTGCCGAAATTCTTTGCCAATATAAGATGATATTTCCAACGGCTTTCTTTGACATAATGGTTCACTTGACGGTTTATTTGTGTAGGTAAGTTGAGTATGGTGGACTTATGCAGGTTCGATGTAAGTTTGCGATGGAGCATTATCTAACTAAACTCAAATCTTATGTGCGCAGCAGATGTAAACCAGAAGGTTCCATCGCCGAAGGTTACTTTGCAGAAGAATGCTTGACATTCTACCCAAGATTCTTAAGTGGTGATGCAATACCTAAATTTGAAAGTTCTCCATAAAATTATGTTATTGGTAGAAGAAGAAATAAAGAAGGAAAAGTTATTCGTCTAAATGAATCTGAGTGGAGGGCATGTAATCGGTACATTCTATTCAATTGTGGTAACGAGAAAATAGAGGAATTAAAAGAGTAAGTTTATAGGTTCTAATTTTATTCTAGCAAGTATGTACTCACTACAATAGAAGCATATTTTTACAACTGCCAAAAACTGTTGTAATAAGACTATTACAACAGGCATTCGTCAGTCGTTATATCCACAACTGTAATAAAATTAGAGTTTTTACAAGTGTTTTCGGCAGTTGTAGCAGATTTGTTACAATAGCTTTTGGAAGTTGTATAAGACACTTTTGTAACTGCCTTTAACACTAATTAAATAAATTATTACAACTATTTCTGTCAATTGTAAAATACTTTTTAAAAAAAAATTAGTCATTTTAAAATACAGTTTCACAGCTGCTTTTGGCAATCGCAAAAGACCACTGTAGTACACTAAAAACTCAAGCTTGGTATTTCACTTTGAGCAATAAAAATTCTTAAATTAAAAAAAATGGTAGATGCAAGTATATATAACAACATCATGGAATTTTTTTTATTATATTCAGTTCTATTCTTTAAACAAACAAACCATACTTAATCCAAGCAAAACAAAAAAAGAATATCTCTTACAACTGAACCAACTATAGATTAATTTGAGAATAAAATATAGCTTGAAGCTTGAAATCCTAAGCTAACCTATTCATCTTCATTAGCTTGTTTTAACCAACTCGTGATAACATGCTTTAGCCAACTCGCATAGCTTTTGATCCATAATTCTTCAGTGGCTTCTCTTTCTTTTAATTTGCAGTTGCTCATCTTCCTATAGTGGCCGCCACTATATTTTGCATCTAACAAAAAATATATTAGATTACATCACATTACTATCTGAATGTTGAGATAACATAATCCATTCGAACATAAGTACGTTAGGAACTAAGATTATGCATGAAGACATGCATCTGCTTACCTTTCAATCAGTCTCCAAAAATATTCATATATCAAACTATATCTTTCAATCAATCTAGAAAATAGGACTTCCAACATCAATCTTTACCAACAAAATATAGCAAAAAATATTACTCAGTCTTGATTGCCTTGGCAAAAAGATTTTCTGACTAGTTCAGTTCATGTAGTTGATGTTATAATTTTTTTACAGTAATATATATTGTTAGACCAAATTATGGCTATAACACCCAAATTGTCTGAAATTGCAGAGAGTAATAACTAGAAATGAAAGAAAATGCAGCAAACACACCAAATTTATAGTGGTTCGGCATTAACGAGCCTACGTCCACTTTATATGACTTTGATTATATGATTGAATGCAAATACAATCAATAAATTCTCTCAACCACACTCTTACAATGATAATACACTCAATAGTTTCGAGATATTAATGATTATAGGTAATGGAGGAACAGTAATGGTGGAAACAATACTCAGAAATGCTAAAAGATCCTTAAAATGCCAAGTGCTGGGCTATTTATAGGTGATATCTATATGCAGTTCGTGAGGACACGTGGCATGAATCCTGAGGATCTCAAAACCGTTCGTGAGTGGGTGGAGAAATGGTCAAAATGTAAATTATGGACAGTCATCAGATCCCGAATTTGCGGCTCATGGAGGACTAGGTCGTGGCCATTACTCCATGAACGCAGGGTCAGTTCGTAACCCCATATCACTGACTGGTCAAGGAGTATCTTTCACGAGCAGATCGTGATGAATTGACACGAGCGGGGTCGTGGTGCTTGATCACGAGTCGAAGATGACAACTGGAATGTAACACCCCACGTCCATTAATGTCACTCACTAAGGGAATGCATTAACTTTCACGGAGCGTTATAAGAGTATAGAACAGAAAATCACAAGACAGATATATAAAATGGTACTTAAGAATTCAAAATTGATTCATTATAGCGGAAAGTAAAACATGTCTGGTTACAACATCAAAACCATATACTAAAGCCAAGTACATAAATATCCATCTTGAACAAAATTATTGTCAGAGTTCATAAAAGAAAAACCATAATCCCACTCCAAATAGCCATAATGAAAAAGAGATGAAGCTTAGCATTACTTTCAACACTTCCAAGCACTTCAAGAAGAAAAAGATCTGAGTCAAGCTTCACTAATCCCACCCTAAGGACCTAGGGGGGGGGGGAGAAAGAAAAGAGGCGAAACAAAAAGGGTCAGACATAAGTCTGGCAAGTCTAGTGACTTTAACAATATAATCAGTAAAGTAACAGGATAAGAACATAAACTGGATATAAGAGATGACTGTAACATAAGCAGATATGACAAGGTAATCAAGGTAAGCAAGATAGAACATCGACTGCGCTCCTAACCACTATAAGATATGCTCTGAACCGTACCAACATACTAGTTACATACTAAAAGATGATCCCTCCCTACTAATCATAATAATGGTAGCTTCCTGTACTCCTTGCTGCTCTCGTAGGTGCCCACTTGCTCCTACCACCACTAGTTGTACCCACTACCCTCCCCATTCAATCGGCTCCCTAACTCGTAGATACCTGTGCTGGTCCCACAATAGGGTGTATCACTCCCTAAGGTGGCAACCCCGATACTACTGAAATGCACAGCTTATACCTACACGATGCAACAACATTTTACCTACCAGCCCGGACCCATACATGTACACGACTCCGTTGGACTTGCACTGTCGTCGCTAACTCTTTACTGACCTCTTACAATCAACCCTAGTAAGCGTGTCCCTGTCCTCGACCTAGTTCGAGCTCATATAGATACAAAAATGGGCAACTGGTTGAAAAGGGCCCACACACTTGACACAAGCTTCCCTCCTAAGCTTGGTCCCCACTAGGAATTCGCACTTAACCCCTCTTTATACCCACGTCTAATCACATGTCTCATCTTGGTTAAGTGCTTTTATTATGTTTCACATGCTACCTATGTTACCCACTTAACCCTTTATTATCCCCATGTCTTACCACATGTCTTATCTTTGTTATGTGTTCATTAATTCATTATAACAGTAATCTTGCAAGACCTCCCACATTATATTACCGTTTGTTGCTGCTGGATATGTCGGGCAGTTCTAGGCAAGCTTAAACCGCAATCCGAATCTAAGCTGTGTCTTTGCATTATTACGCATCTAATTTCTGCCTTTAACCTCTCACATTAGATTACCGTTTGCGGTTGCTGGATATGTCCGACGGTTCCGGGTAGGCTTATAATGCAATCTGAATCTAACCTCGTGTCTTAGTCATTCATTATCACTTTCTTGATTCAAGTCCCAATTTCAAATCTTGGATTATAATATATTCCAATTCCCCATAATTTCCAATCTAAATTATGTTTATATTTTTAACCCAAATTATGCCTATAATCTCATGTATACAATTTATGCCAAATTATGCCCAAACCAATTTCCATAGCCATCAACAATTTATGCCAAATCTCATTTTATTATAATTTCCCAAACTTTTTCCAATCATTCCAACGTTATTCGTATGTAAATCTCAAAGCAATATGCTTAGGCTCGAAGCTAGCCTGAAATGAAAAAGGAAAAGAAGAAGGGAAGAGAATCAAACATCAAAATTTGCATAAACATATAAATGGGCATGTGAAATGAATAACGACAAAGTAGATCAGATAAGCATATGATAATAACAATTGGGTATGAATCTGAAGGATAACAAATAACAAAACTTGATATGGTTCATCTTATGTATAGGCATATACATTAGCTCCAATTTACAATCCTATCACAATTACTTTTTAATTTAATTATATGTGAAAGTGACATAAACTCACAGCGATAGGATTCTTAGAAAAAAGAATTAGGCTTTGTTGTTTTTAGATCTGATCTTGAATAACCTCTTCTTTGATTGTTGAAGAAGAAGAAAATAAATAAAGTTGAGATGGAGCAGCAGCATGGAGGCGCCATGGATTTGGGTTGAATGAGATTAGGGTTAGGTTTAAGTGTTTATTTATAGGTGTATTGGGTAAATTAGGATCTTTAGATTAGATTAGAGACCATCAGAACCACTCAGTTTAAAAAGATACATCATCAGGGAATTATCCAGAATTCTGCAGATCTAGGCTCGGCCTGGACGCACTTCCTAGGTGCGCCAGTGCATTTTTGTTCACGTGCACTTTACAAGTGCGCTAGTTGTTCTGGCCTATTTCCTGACTGTTCTGCCAAACTTCCATCATCCATAACTCCTTCATATTTTATCTGTTTTATGCAAATCCGGACTCTATCTCAAGCAGAATTCCAAGACGAACGCAATGGCGTAACCTGTTTCATTTAATTCTTAATTTATAAATTAAGTATTCTTTAATTATCCATTATGTCATGTTTTAAAATTACGGGGTGTTAATTCCCCCCTACTTAAAGGATTTCGCCCCCGAAATCTCAAAGCTGAAAGGAATGTATGCCCTACCATCCATCATCCATCTACTCATCCATCAATCACGGGCGTCCATTGTCCTTAAAAGATTTCTAATGCTTTCATGAACATATGCAAAGTGTGTGTATGTGTCATTATCCTAATGCAAAATCAGGCGGTCTACTGATTCAGTTGACCTCCTTAATGCAAAACATGATAGTGCCATGCGTCCATTATGTATGCAAAAGAATCCGATACATGTCATTTCTATATGAGTGCACAACCATTCATCCAAATGAAACATCCATATGATAACACATTCAATATACATCCATTAATTTAAATAAGCACACTCATCCATATGCAATATGAAAGCGATTGAGTCGATCTAGTGCCTAATGTATGTGTAAATGCATCCATGAGCAACCACTGGCAAACACTTACATCCACTTGCATCCACCAAACCTAACAACTCTCAAACACATGTTTACAACCGTAGGATTTTCTACCTAAAGATCAAAAATATAATCGAGAGGATACTCTATACGATAGAACAAGTATAAAACAAATCGGTAGAAAAAGGAGAATTTAAGAACATACCCTCAAAAAGGAAAGGGTACGACGCATGTATCTTGTCTTTCGTTTTCCAAGTCGCGTCTCCTTGATCATCTCCCCATTGGACTTTAACCAACTTGACCTATCGATTGCGTAATTTCTTGACATCCGATCCAAGGATGCATGTAGGAACTTGTCTAATCGTGGCATCACGCTCTACTTCCACTTCTCTAAGCATGCTCGGCTCTACTACTTCCGGGGTATCGTGTAAACACTTCCTCAAATGCAACATGTGAAATACGTCATGAACACCACTAAGCTGCTCAGGCAACTTCACTCTGCAGGCCATCTGTCCAATTCTTTCTGTAATGGGGAATGACCCTATGAATCTTGGTGCCAATTTCCCCATAGATCCAAAACGAACTACATTCCTCAATGGTGGTACTTTAATAAAAACCGTGTCTCCAACATCGAACTCAAGATCGTTCGTCTCTTATCAGTGTATGACTTTTGTTGGTCTTGTGCCGCCTTCATGCGTCTTTGAATCAAGTCTATCTTTTCCAAAGCTTCTCTAACCATCTCGGGCCCAAGCAAAATCTTATCCGTAGATTCCCACCAACAAGTCGGTGATCGGCAAGGTCGTCCATATAGAGCTTCAAAAGGTGCTATACCAATACTAGTCTGATAGCTATTGTTGTAGGCGAACTCTACTAATGGAAGGTGTTCCTCCCTTGTTCCTCCAAAGTCCAAGGTGCATAATCTCAAAAGATCTTCTAGAATTCGATTCACTCTTTCAGTTTGCTCGTCCGTTTGAGGGTGATAAGCGGTGATCAAAGACAATTGCGTTTCTACCACCTCTTGAAAGCTCTTCCAAAACTCACTATTGAAAATGGGATCTCAATCGCTTATGATACTAGAAGGTATGCTGGTATACGAACTGTCTCTCGGAGATAAACAGATATTAACCATGCCGCTGTTCTTTTACTCTTAATGGGAATGAAATGGGCACTCTTGGTAAGTCTATCTACTACTACCCAAATCCCTGTGGTACCCTTCCTTGACCTCGGCAACCCGTCGATGAAATCCATGGAATAACTTTCCCATTTCCTCTGTGGAACCTCTAAAGGGTGAAGCAAACTACTAGGCTTCTTTTGCTCAGCCTTGACTTGCTGGCACACTAAGCATCTAGAAATGAACTCCACCACATCCTTCTTCATTCCGACCCGAAAGAAAACTCGCTTCATGTCCCTATACATCTTGTCATCACCCGGATGTATAGTCATCTTAGAACGATGTGCTTCTTGAAGGATTGTCCTTCTCAAACTCTCGTCTCGTGATACGCAAATTCTTCATCCTTACGCAACCAACCTTTTTCATCTATAGTATACCTACACAGATGGCTCGAAGACTCCCCTCTTATGAGCTTATCTACTATCTCTATCAGCTGTAGGTCGTCTCGCTGTGCCGCACCTATCTTTCCTAAAAGTGTAGGTCACACCTCTAATGATGCCAACAAACCGGGTACATAATCGATAGAGGGTCTAAAGTCAAAGGTAGATATATACTCTAAACTCTGTCGCTCGACAAACAAAGGACTCAAAGTCAACTTCTTTCTACTCAAGGTGTCAGCTACAACGTTACCCTTGCCAGGGGTATATGCAATCTCAAAATCGTAGGATGCTAAGAACTCCATCCACCTCTGTTGCCTTAAGTTTGGATCTTTTTGACAAAACAGGTATTTTAGTGACTTATGGTCTGTATACAACTCAAACCTCTCACCAAGCAAGTAATGGCACTAAGACTTAAGCGCAAAAACTATGGCGCTAATTCTAAGTCATGGGTAGGGTAATTCTTCTCATGGACCTTTAGCTACCTTCCACCACAACATATCGCCCTTCCCTCTTGCATCAAAACTGCACCAAGCCCTATCCCGCAAGCATCGGTATACACTATGAACGGTTTACTCCCATCTGGCAAAACTAAAACTGGAGCTGTCGTCAACGCCCTCTTCAAATGTTGAAAAGCATCGTCACAGTTAACATCCCAAGAAAAGGTCAAATTCTTTTTCGTCAACCATGTAAGTGGGGTTGATATCTTCGCAAAGTCCTTAATGAACTTCCTATAATAGCCCGCCAAACCAAGAAAACTTCTTACTTCCGTTGCATTCTTAGGAATCTTCCAATCTTGGACTGCCACTACCTTCGCGGGATCCACTGTTATCCCTTCTTTAGAGACCACGTGCCCTAGGAATCTTACTTCCTTCCTCCAAAAGTGACATTTGGAGAACTTAGCCTTAATTCGATGTACTCGAAGGGTCTCTAAAACTTCCTTAAGATGTAAGGCATGCTCTTCCTCGCATCTAGAGAAGATCATGATATCATCCACAAAGACTACCACGAATTTGTTTAGAAACTCCCGAAACACACTACTCATCAAGTCCACGAAATATGCGGGTGCATTCGTCAAACCTAAAGGCATGACAAGCCATTCAAAGAAACCATCTGGAGTTCTAAATGCAGTCTTATCTATGCTTTCCTCAGCCACCCTTAGCCGATGAAATCCTATAGCTAAATCCAACTGTGAGAAAACTGAAGCACCAACCAACTGATCGAACAAGTCATCTATCCTTGGTAATGGGTGTTTGTTCTTCTTCATGAGCTTATTCAGCTCCCTATAGTCCACACACAACCTAAGCGAACCATCAGCCTTCGTGGAAATAAAACGGGAGCACCCCACTCCGAGATACTTCTTCTTATGAACTCTTTCTCAAGCAACTCTTTCACTTGTTTACTAAGCTCCCTCCTTTCTCTTGGAGCCATGTGGCGCACATGCAATGCAACTGGCTTTGCATTGTCCACCAAGTATATACGGAAATCTATCTCGCGTTTTGGAGGTAAGCCCCTAACCTCCTTAAAGACATCTGCATACTCATGGACTACTCGAATAGATTGCAAATCATCAATAGAAGTGTCAAGAGATTCTAGGTAGCTAAGCATAACAGAACCCTTAGGGTCGTATGAGATATCGAGAGTATTACCCAAAATAGTCAATAGTCTGACTACCCTCTTTTCACAGTCGAGAATGGCACCATACCTGGCTAGCTAATCCATTCCAAGAATCAACCCATAGCCCGTGAAACCAAGCACATAAGCGTTGCATTTGAACTCAATGTCAGACACAGATATTCTCAAATCCCGACATAACATAGACAGATGAGCCGTACCCCCAATAGGATTTGAGACAACAGTGGGATCCACTACTATACTAGTATCTACTGCAGAGACTTAACAACAGAAGCAGATATAAACGAATGTGAAGTGATAAAATCAAACAAAGTACGTACAGGATGACTGAAAAGGAAAATCAAACTTTCAACAGAAATGTTTCTACCTCTCTCTTGCGTAGCTGCCATGAGAGCATGAACCTGCCCTCCAGAAGTAGATCCCGTCCTCTGTCCATGCTCTTGTCCTTACCTCCTTGGGCAGTCATTAATCATATGTCCTGCCTCACCACATAGGAAGCAACCAGTCCTCTTCTTCTTCCTACAATACTTCTTCAAATGGCCAGGTACTCCACAATTGTGACACTTTCTTTTCTCTGAAACCTTGTTATCCTTAACACCCTTCTTTTGTCGTTGTTGTGCCTTCTTTGAATCCCATTTCTTATCCTGTGCCTTATCTACATTAGCAACTTTCTCCTCTTCAATGTATTAACGCCATATCAACAAGATTCTCGAAAGTAGCCCCCATAGGAATGTGGGACATAGCCAACCCGTATAATGGTTCAGTCAGACCCTTGGCAAATCTCAAGGCCTTCTTATGTGATGTATTAAATAATTCCATACCAAATCTTGTTAACTGGTTAAACTTGTTAACATACTCCTTCACAGACAAACTCCCTTGTTTCAAAGCCAAGAACCTCTCCATCTATAAACTCTCATTTGCTTGTGAAAGAAATTTCAACTCGAATCTTTATCTAAAATCCATCCACGTCTCCACTGCACGTCCTCCATTAGTTACTTCCCACCAAAAGGAAGCTTCATCCTTCATCAACCAAGCAGCTAGTGAACCTTCCTTCCATCTTCTATCTCAAAGATACGAAACAAGTCCTCCCTTCCTTGAGCCAATTCTGAGGCTCAACAAATGTCTCAGTTCCATAAAACGGTTTTCCGCCCAACACACGGAAGTCTTTGCATATCTTAGAAAAAGCGCCTACACAGGGAGGAGGAGGAGGAGGAGGGGTTGTAGCTGGGGGAGGAGGAACGTTTGTTGGGCCTGCGGTAGTAGCCCTAGCCTTCAGATACCTTCTGAACCAGCCTGGTATCTGTACGCCCTCGGGTATATCGGGTTCCCCAAACATGTTGAAAGGAAAAAGAAAGAGATTCAAAAGAATGATATATGGCTTTTGGGGATTATGTTTTTCATAATAAACCTTTCTCTTGAAAATACCTACTTTAAAACATGTAATTTTGAAAATACTTCTTTTAAAAAAAACAATGCTTTTGAAAACAATTTTCAAAATCTTTTATCAGTTCTGGTAAACTTCAGCTCTGATACCACGTGTAACACCCCATGTCCATTAATGTCACTCACTAAGGGAATGCATTAACTTTCATGGAGCGTTATAAGAGTATAGAACAGAACATCACAAGACAGATATATAAAATGGTACTTAAAAATTCAAAATTTATTCATTGCAGCGGAAAGCAAAACATGTCTGGTTACAACATCAAAACCATATACTAAAGCAAAGTACACAAATATCCATCTTGTACAAAATTATTATCAGAGTACATAAAAGCAAAACCATAATCCCACTCCAAATAGCCATAATGAATAAAAGATAAAGTTAGGCATTACTTTCAACACTTCCAAGCACTTCAAGAAGAAAGAGATCCGAGTCAAGCTTCACTAATCCCACCCTGAGGGCCTGGGGGGGAGAAAGAAAAGAGGTAAAACAAAAAGGGTCAGACATAAGTTTGGCGAGTCTATTGAGTTTAACAATATAATCAATAAAGTAACAGGATAAGAACATAAGCTGGATATAAGAGATGACTGTAACATAAGCAAATATGACAAGGTAAACAAGGTAAGCAAGATAGAACATCGACTGCGCTCCTAACCACTATAAGATATGCTCTGCACCATACCAACATACTAGTTACATACTAAAAGATGATCCCTCCCTACTAATCATAATAATGGTAGCTTCGTTTACTCCTAGCTGCTCTCATAGGTGACCACTTGCTCCTACCACCATTAGTTGTACCGACTACCCTCCCCATTCGATCGGCTCCTTAACTCGTAGATACCTATGTTGGTCCCACATTAGGGTGTATCATTCCCTAAGGTGGCAACCCTAATACTACTGAAATGCACAGCTTATACTTACACGATGGAACAACGTCTTACCTACCAACCCAGACCCACGCACGCACATGACTCCGTTAGACTTGCACTGCCGTCGCTAACTCTTTATTGACCTCTTACAATCAACCCCAGTAAGCGTGTCCCTGGCCTCGACCTAGTTCGAGCTCATATAGATACTAAAATGGGTTACTGGTTGAAAAGGGCCCAAACACTTGACACAAGCTTCCCTCCTAAGCTTGGTCCCCACTAGGAATTCCCACTTAACCCTTCTTTAACCCCATGTCTCATCTTGGTTAAGTGCTTTTATTATGTTTCACATGCTACCCATGTTACCCACTTAACCCTTTATTATCCCCATGCCTTACCACATATCTTATCTTGGTTAATTGTTCATTAATTCGTTATAACCGTAATCTTGCAAGACCTCCCACATTAGAATACCGTTTGCGGTTACTGGGTATGTCGGGCGGTTCCAGGCAGGCTTGCACCGCAATCAGAATCTAATCTCATGTCTTTGCATTACTACGCATCTAATTTCTTCCTTTGACCTCTCACATTAAATTACCGTTTATGGTTGCTGGATATGTCGAGCAGTTCTGGGAAGGCTTATACCGCAATCCGAATCAAACCTCATGTCTTAGGCGTTCATCACTTTCTTGATTCAAGCCCAATTTCAAATCTTGGATTATAATATATTTCAATCATCCATAATTTCAATCTAAATTATGTTTATACTTTTAGCCCAAATTTTGCCTATAATCTCATGTATACAAGTTATGCGAAATTATGCCCAAATCAATTTCCATAGCCATCAACAATTTATGCCAAATCTCATTTTATTACACATTTCCCAAACTTTTCCCAATCATTCCAACGTTATTCGTACGTAAATCTTAACGCAATATGCTTAGGCTAGAAGTTTGCCTAATATCAAAAAGGAAAAAGGAAAAGAAGAAGGGAAGAGAATCAAACATCAAAATTTGCATAAACATATAAATGGGCATGTGAAATGAATAACGACAAAGTAGATCAAATAAGCATATGATAATAGCAATTGGGCATGAATCTGAAGGATAACGAATTACAATACTTGATATGATTCATCTTATTTACATGCATATACATTAGATCCAATTTACAATCCTATCACAATTACTTTTTAATTTAATTATATGTGAAAGTGACATAAATTCACAGCGATAGGATTCTTAGAAAAGAGAATTAGGCTTTGTTGTTTGTAGATTTGATCTTGAATAACCTCTTCTTTGATTGTTGAAGAAGAAGAGCTAAATTAATTTGAGATGGAGCAGCAACATGGAGGAGCCATGGATTAGGGTTGAATGAGATTAGGGTTAGGTTTATGTGTTTATTTATAGGTGTATTGGGTGAATTAGGACCTTTAGTTTAGATTAGAGACCATCAGAAACACGCAGATTAAAAAGACACATCATTAGGGAACTATCCAAAATTCTGTAGATCTTGGCTCGGCCTGGGCGCACTTCCCACTTGCACCAGTGCATTTTTGTTCTATCACACTTCATAAGTGCGCCAGTTGTTCTGGCCCATTTCTTGATTATTCTGCCAAACATCCATCGTCCGTAACTCCTTCATACTGTATCCGTTTTATGCAAACTCGGACTCTATCTCAAGCAGAATTCCAAGATGAACACAATGACTTAACCCGTTTCACTTAATTCTTCCTTTAAAAATTAAGTATTCTTTAATTATCCCTCATGTCATGTTTTAAAATTACGGGGTGTTACATGGATCATGAACGGGTTGATCTCACGAGCGGGTTATGGAGCTTACGAGCTGAGGTGACCTTGTCTTGAACTTGTGTGTGTGCCCTCATCCATCTGCTTGTGAATGTTTATTCTCTTGGTGGCTTGGTCACAAAACTAGCCAACATTTTACCCCCTCGAAGTATGCTTTATTAAATATGGAACATGCTTCGAAACTGCTGAACTATCCTTTCATGAAATGTTGCAAATCAATAGTCGCATTTGTTTGTTGCATTGCACTGTTTCAAAGGATCACCTCTTTTGCCGAGTATAGATATGCTATCAAGTTTCAAATTATTTCTCTGCTTATTGATTGGCTTTGATTTTGTGAATCTCGGAGCACATTGCAATTGATTCTTCAGGTAAATCTTCAAATTTCCATAAATATTTGATATATTGATAGTTAGAAAATCCATTTTTCACCCTGGTAGTCATTCAAAAAGCTTTGGTCATCGAGCTAAGTCACGCTCATGTTATTTGGCATGAATCATGAATCATTATAAGCAGCTTTCGCACGGGTCACGATGGGCTCGTTCATGCGTTTGTGGCCCATCAGGCTGAATCATCGAATAAGACAAAAGACAGGAGACCAAGAGCCTCCCTAATGGCTATATAAGCCAATCCATCACTCTCTCATTCTCTTTCTTTCTATTTTTACTACCACCGCCTGTTCTTTCCTAATTACTAACCCTAAATTGCATCTTCCTCCAAATCCACACCACTTTGAAATCGTTTGTTTGATCTGAAAAGGTAAATATTTTTTTGATTTGGTTTTTCATTCCATTACTCGAGGTCATGTAACAATTCCCCCTTCGTATTTGATTTCATGGGCGAACTGATCGACTTTGGTCCTTACACCACCAGCGTTGGTAGTGGTGGTGACTGGCATGGAACTCGAGGAGCAGGAAATCGAGGGTATCGACGTATAGGGCGGTTGTGGATTGAAAGGGGAAAAGCTCGAAGACGCCGCCACCGTTAGTAATTGGTTTGCAATGGAACACAGATGAGGACTCGGATGGGAAGAGACTTTTTCACATCAGACTATGGAGAGGAGTTGGGTGTTGGGTTGGTTCACGGATCGTGGCAACAGTTGTGGTGAAGGAGTGAATTACAGGTGTCGGGGTCGTGAAGAGGTAACGTGATTCGGATGGAGTGTCGTGGCTACTGGCTCGTTCGTGATAAGGTGCAGGGTATTGATTCATAGAGGGTAATAATGGGGGGGTCGTTGCGATGGTTAGCGAGACACTCGTTCATGAGCCGGCGAGACTGAGATCTTGCTTTTCAAACCATGTTCAAATCATGAACGGGACCTTTGCTCATGAGCCTTGCCTAACCACAAGCCATCTCACCATTGCAAACTCTCTTTCACGAGCCAAACCGCAATCATGAGCCGATCTGACGTTCATGATCCGAGGTTCATTCACAGACTATTCTTGAGCCAAGAACCAGACCTCCCTATGACGATCCGGCTTCATAACTATGTGAGCTAACTCGCTCTCAAGCCAATCCTTTAACTGTTTCTAAATAAGTAAAATCAATTAATCGGGCCCACTGACTTTTCCTTCAATTGAGGACGTATTGTAATCTGGATAACTCAAAGGATAGTTAGACTAGAGGCCTCGAGATGAATTCTCTGAACTGGGCGACTCGTAACTTAGCAACATACAACAACCAATTTCGTGTTTATCTACTTAAATTTATGTTTTCCTTTTCAACACCATATACACTTGCACATATACGGGGTTCACGGGTAATTGTGTTCTAATCTTTCATATTTAATCACAGACACAACCATGTCTGGTAGACTCTCAACAAGAATTTTAGAGAAAAGTACAGATCCAGAGTCATCAAATTATTATAATCCCGATGTTCTCCCATCAGATCCAAATTGGAGTAACTCCGACTCCGATTATGACACAAACCATGATACAAAGTCAACATCTCTGAGAGCACATCACTTGAGGATGAGGAAGATGATCAAGCTCCTAAAGAAATCAAGGGTGTTAAAGAAGTAGAGAAAGAGAAACTACTCTATAGCTTCCAAATTGGATGAAATAAAGCTTAAGAGACTATGCCTAAGACATGGGATCCCCTAGGTTAACGTGAAAACTCCAGAGGAAGGAGACAGACCCCATTCCACTCCGGAAGGGTACATGGCTATCAGTAGAGTCTTGTTCTTTGTAGGCGCCATTCCTCCGTTTCCTCCAATCATCGTCGATCTTCTAAGACGGCGACGTATTGCTCCCATGCAATTCCATCCCAATGCTTACGCTGCTCTGTATACCTTGTACATCGCATATGCAGAGATTCTATTCTATTATTATTTCAAGCATCATTCCACAGGGACTCAGAACTTCCTTTTCTTCGAGTCAATCCCCTCCAAAAGGGTCTTGACAGATGGACACAGTAATTTAGGAGATGCTAAACCTATCTGGTTTTATATAAAACATCAAGGTGGATGTGCAAGGAAATGGCTACAGTCAAGTACACTCCAAATCCTTCATTGAATATTCCCATAATATAATTGAAGTGCTAATATTTCTCTTCCTCTGTATAGCACATAATTTTCAAAAGACAGAAGGTTCGGTGTGTAGGGACCGGTTGTCCCGCCTTTTAAAAAGCAAGTCGGATCTCTGTAAAATTAAGAGGTGTATAACTGACAAGAACCTCCATAAACACCGTCTTCTGGATGTAAGATTCGGGCCCGGTCCGGGTGGTAAGCCCCACAAGTATGTGCCACTACTCAGACAGTTGGAGTATCTAGTAGCATGCCCCCGGCCGAAGGAGAAGTGACCACGGAAGCCACAAAGATGACCGAATGTCATAAGAGTCCTTCACCGATGATTGACCAGGATGATGAGAATTTTAATGTGTACAAAGGGGATGAAATTCGAGCTGATGAATCAAAGGATGCCTCAGTTTCTCAGTGGAAGTCTCCTCCGAAGACTCCACCGCAAGTAGAGCTACCACTCATGACACATTAACAGAGGAGCAGATATTCGGGGATTTAGAAAAGATCCCTTTGCCAGATAACATCTACACATCTGAAGATATTGGAGAGGAACCGTTCTTCCCTATCTCTGAGGAAGAAACCACTCCCATTAAAGAATGGGATACTTTACAGATGAGCCTAGCTCCGGGTCCTGGTCTGTTAGGAGGACTATACGGGATACACAAATCACATGCACCACCTATCACAACACCCTTATACTAGTTGTATTCACGATCCTTATACCTGTTTTTTATTCTTTATAGGAAAAAAGCCTCATCGCTACTCTTATTCTCATTGTGATCTTCGCGAGAACACTCGCAAACTCATTCCCGTAACTGAACATGATCACAGTGATAGTCGGGGAAGAGATAGTCAAAGGCACCATGATTCTTATCAGCCTTACTCTATGCTCTCTCACTCTCCTTTAAGGAAAGACCTTGGGAAGCATCACAGTCGTTAAGTGCAACATGCGAGGAGCAAACAACTTCCCAAGGCTCCGACTCCCTCGAAATGTATACCTCCTCCGGGCAAATCCTCCAAGAAGCATCATGAGCCCAAGGACAAAAACAAGGATCCCAACAAAGATTCGGAAAAAGAGAAAGCAGCTCTTGTCCCTTCCGGTCAGCACCACCTAGAAACTACCACCGTACAGGAGGTGGCCCTTACCTTTGATAGTAGGGCAAAGCGGGAGCGTTTGCGAAAGCAGTTCCCCGACATCTACTTTGAAAGGATGCATTTCGTGTTGGATATTGAACCAGTTCCCCAGGACTGGTATACAAAAGTTGTTGGCTAAGTTGGTCATATGGCTAAACAATATAGGGAGATGAAGAAACACGCCAAGAATCTTTCAGATGTTATCCGCCGCTTGGAAATAGATGCATTGAGAGATAGGGTGAAGATTGATCATGACACCAAGGCCAGGAGCAAGGTTGGGAAGGAACTTGAAGACGCATAGGCTCAGCTTGCTTTAGCTCAGCGGGATGCTGAAAATTGTAAAACAAAGTTGGATAATGCTAAGAAATGTTTCCATCTTGAGCTCGATTCGAACAACCAAGAGTGCGTGGCTTTGAAAAAGGAGATAGAAGATCTCAAGATGGCAAATACTGAACTGAAAGCATCACAGGACCGCTTTGCTACAGAAAAGGTTGCTTAGGAGAAGGAAAGGGAGAGCTTGACTGACAAACTTGCTCATGCTGAGGGACGGGAAGCTGTTGCTGAGAGTAATGCCAATGATGCTCTCGATTCAGTCTCCACTGCTACCGCTAAGCTTGCCGCAGCCGAACAGGAGATAGAAGGGTTCGAGGAACTGTTGATGGACTTTTTTGCTAACATCATTCGAACCCGAGACATTTCGTTGATTAAGAATTATCCCACCACCTTGGATAACGTATGGGATATGATCATCGAGAGAGAAAAGCAACGCTTAAAGGTTGAGGAAATCGATGAAAGCCAGCTTATGCAAACCTTCCTAAGGGGTTGAGAGTCCGAGGACTTAGCAGAGGGTAGATTTCAAATTCAAGAGGGTGTGGAGAAAGAGAGGATTAAGCTCAAGGGCAAACATAAAGTTGATGAAGGCTCAAGCTCAATTGCGGAGCCCAAGACCTCAGAGGTTGAGGAATATAAGCAGATAATCCATTGATCTCTGAAGTCCCAATCCCTCCAGCTGTTCGTGTTTCTATTGCAGCTTCAGGCGAAGAGTCACATAAGGTATCTCCATATTCTCTCCACAATTTGTCAAAGCTATTGTAACTTGGCATCGCATTGTGGAGCAAACAATCGAGAAGTCCACATTTTCTCCCAAATTAATAACAGTTGCTACTCATGATATATGTGTCAAGTCTACTGAGGAGGTTGCATAAAAGCAAGTAAAGACCAAGAAGATCAATGTGCCATCCCATACCGAAGTTCCTGAAATTCCAAAACAAACTGAGGTTGAGGCAGCAGAGAAGGCCAGTGTGGCATCAAGCGCTGATGTCCCTAAGGACGCTGAAATTATCGGAGCCTTAAGGGACACCAATGGTGACAATGTGGATGAAGAAGAGGAGGTCTCCATCACGGGAGAGACAGAGGATGGTGACATCATGACTCTGGCCGACATAAAGGCCAAGAAGGATGAACAACTGGCCTTAAAAATAGAGGAGCAAGAGCCTCTAAATGTGCCACCTATCTCTGCAGCTGATCCCAAATCTGGGTTAATTATAAAGCTGTCTACTAAATCGATAACTACGCAGCTTGCATCCCAATCCTCCGACCTTCCACAGGATCCTCCTTCGGATAAGAAGAAAAGGAAGAAGCATGACAAATATGATGTCGACAAGGAGGAGTTGGAGAAGGAGAAGAAGCCAAGGTCATCCCCAAAGCCCAAATAGCATTCTTTTATTTATGTTTTTAGATCTTCCACTGGCCTTGTGACACAGTCGTGAGAATGGACCTCACTTATCACTTTTTGTTCTAGCTTTTCTTTTTACATCTGCATTAGTAAATGAATTTATGTTTCTTTTGTATTGTTGTGTACCTGCAAATTTATCAAATTTAGTCATATATCATTTCTAAGTTATATGCAATAAAAATTTAAAATTCCTGCACCATGCGTATATATGTATGAGTATGCCCACAATCAATCATTAATATAATGCCTGGCCAGGGCTTATTGAGGATTGATTAGTCATATAAGTTGCCCCCATGTCCGGAAATGAGGGGGTCGGGCTAAGCTTTCATTCTTGCTCCCGATTTTACAGCGGGAAAGGAGCCCTTTTGCGACATTTAATCAAAACACCTTTATACTCTCCTATCATATGCTCAGGATAGAGTTCGAACTTAGCTTTCAATTTTCCCCTCAATCCTTCAGTGGGGTAGAAGTCCATTTGCGTTGCTCAGTCATTGGCGCCTTTATACTCTCCCGTCGGATGTCAAGGATAGAGTGTGGTCAAGACGGTCTTTTAAATTATGTACACCTTCACGCCTCGTGGACAATTCTTGTCCTTCATACTCTTTCTTAGGTTATGAGAATTAGAGTATCAATGGTTGTGTCATTTACTTTATTGCACACTCGAAGTCCTGCATACTTTTGAACTTCTAATTTGATTGAAGGCACCTTGAATTACGTGCTTTTAGATTGCTGCGAAGTTTATAGCGAACTTTGCAATTATAACAACTCATGTAAGTAAACAATGAAAGAGTAAAATAAAAGATGGTGCGGTAAAAGTAAATGACACATGGTATTTTATAGTGGTTCGGTCGAAACATAACCTACGTCCACTTTATAATCTTTTGCTCATATAACCAGACTATTCTAGGCGAGCCGTGCCTTTTAACATGGTTCTAAAAAAAGAATAAAGATGACAATTTCATGTCAAGTAACGCCTCAAATGCTGGGGATTCCACACTCTGGGGATGTCGCCTCCGTCCAAGGTCGCTAGCTTGAAGGATCCATTATCAAGCCTCCGTAGGATGGAATACGACCCTTCCTATTTTGCACCCAGATGTACTGGGTGGAAAGACACGCTTTAGAACCAAGTCTCTGGGTTCAAATGTTCGGGCTCGAACCTTTTTATTGTAATATGGGCTACCTACTGTTTATGTCTCAAGGCACACAGGACTGCTTTGTCCCTCTTTTTTTCAACCATATCTAGGGATTCAAGGAGCAACTTATTATTAGTTATCGGGTTGTAGTAAGTTATTATGTGGGATGGTACTTCTAGCTCAACTGGGATGACTACTTCTGCTCCGAAAGCGAGGGAAAAGGGTGTGTGGCCCATTGCCGACTTGTAATTTGTCCTGTAGGCCTATAGTGCCAAGGGTAGCTCATCGACCCACATGGATTTGGCCCACTTCAATCTCTTCTTCAGAATGGACTTAATTGCTTTGTTTGCTACTTCTACCTGTCCATTCGATTGTAGGTGTGCCACAGAGGTGTACCTTTTCTCGATATGATATCTCTGGCAAAAGTCTCGGAACTCAGTGCTATCAAATTGGGTTCCATTATCTGTTATGACAATGTTTGGAATTCCAAATCGACATATGATGTTTCTGACAATGAAATTTATCACTCGCTTGGTTGTGATCGTTGTTAACAGTTATGCTTCGACCCAATTAGTAAAGTAATCCACAGCCACAATTGCGAATTTTTCTCCGCCCTTTGCTATGGGGAGGCTTCCAATCACATCAATTCCCCAAGCAGCACAGACTCATCACCGTCTTCAACTGGCTAGGAGGCGCCCTAGGGATCTTCGAGAACTTCTAACACGTTTCGCAACATCTTGCATACTTAGCCGCATCTTTGTTCACGGTAGGCCAGAAATATCCATATCGCAGTATCTTCTTCGCCAGCATTCGTCCTCCAGTGTGGTCGCCGCATTCACCTTCGTGTACTTCTTTCAGCACCCGTTTGATGTCGCCATAGGCTATACACCGGAGGAGAGGCATCGAGAATCCTTGCCTATATAAGACTTCACCTTGCATGACATATCGGGAGGCTTTTCGAATAACAGCATGCCTCCCGCTTTTCTTGGTCGGAAGTGTTCCATTCATCAGGAAGTTCTTAGGGGTGTTATCCATGGCTCAGTTTCCAATACAAGTCCAATTTCCATCTAATCGATGCTTGGAGACTGCAGTACCTCTATCGGGACCATCTCTGTGTCCTCAGGGTTATCAGAACTAGCCATCTTAGCCAACTTATCCTCCCTCTGATTCTCCGATCGGGGGATATGTTTTATGCTGTAGTGTTCGAGGCCACCCAGCAATTTTCTCACTTCCTTTAAATATGATACAAGCCTTGGCCCTTTGGCCTAAAGCTCTTCATAGACCTGGTTCACAGCTCTCTTGGAATCGCATATCCAGTTTCACTATCCCCATCTCCTTTTCAAGTCTAAGTGCAGCAATCAAGGCTTCATTCTCCAAGTCATTATTCGTGGCGTGGAACTCTAATCTCAAAGCTTAATATATCGATCACTTCTCGGGAGTTTCAAGTACAATTCCAACACCAAATCATCTGTCATTCCTGGCTCCGTCATTATACAGTTTCTAGGCATTGGGGTCAGTTAGTGGTTCTGAGGTATCAACTTCTTCACTCACTACATCGTCCTCTGGGATAGTAAATTCTGCTATACAATATGCCAACACTTGCCCCCTTATTGATCTTCGGGGCTGAAAGTTCGGATCGAACTGACTCAACTCAGTATTCCATTTGAGTAGCCTTCCTAATGCCTCTGGTCTCTATAACACTTGTCGGAGCGGATGGTCAGTGTATACAGTGATGGGATGAGCTTAAAATAGTGGCAAAGCTTTCTAGATGCGATCAGTAGACTGTATGCAAGCTTTAATACCATTGGGTAGTTCCGCTCTGCCACCGCTAGCTTCTTACTTATGTAATACACAGGTCTTTAGACTTTATCTTCTTCTCTTACCAAGGATGAACTTATTGCGTGGGGTGACACTGCCGAGTACACGAACAAGTCCTCATGGTCTACTGGCCTTGATAATATTGGGGTTTTTCCAGATGATTTAGGAGGTTCTGGAATGCTTCCACACAATCAGGGGTCCATATGAAAATGCGTTTACTCGCTTTATCAAATCGAAAAATGGAATGCACTTATTTGCAGCTTTAGAAATAATGCGGCTACTTTCCAAGCAAGGCTCTGCACATCTTTGATTTGCCTTGGTTCTTGAATGTTCCTGATTGTTGCGATCTGATCTGGATTGATTTCAATTCCACGGAAGGTAACGATAAAGCCCAAGAATTTTCTAGAGACGACTTTGAATCAACACTTTAAAGGGTTGAGCTTCATCCCATATTGTCTAAGGATATCAAACATTTCTGCGAGGTCGACAGTATGGTTGGATAATTGTCTGGACTTCACAAGCATATCATCCACATACACCTCCATCGTCTTCCCAATCTGTTTGTAGAACATCCGATTCACTAGTCATTGATATGTAGCTCTGGCATTCTTTAGACCAAAAGGCATCACTACATAGCGGTAGAGTCCCAAATCTGTGATGAAGTTGGTATGTTTTCGATCCAGAACATGCATGGGTATTTGGCTATATCCGGAGTATGCATCCATGAAGGAGAGGAGTTCGTGACCCGTCGTTGGATCCACCAATTGATCAATTCTAGGAAGTGGAAAACTATCTTTTGGGCAAGTCTTTGTTCAGATCTGAGAAATCGATGTAGGTGCGCCATTTTATGTTGGCTTTCTTTACCAAAACTGGGTTTGAAATTCATTCCGGGTAAGTTGAATCTTTAATGCACCCATTTCTCCTCAACTTCTCAACTTCTTCCTTTAGGGCAGCTGACCTCTCCGGGCCAAGAATTCACCTTTTCTTCTTAATAGGTGGATGCTTCGGGTTGATGCTCAACGAGTGGCACATAATTGATGGGGTTATCCCACACATGTCAGCATGGGTCCAGACAAATACATCCAAGTTGGCTTTTAGGAAGTTGGTCAATTCTTTCGCACGAAGAGGGTCTAATTGGGATCCGAACTTTAGGACCTTTGCTAGGTCATTATCATCGATTGGGATATCTTCAGTCGTTTCATTGGGAGTCGCCATCCTGCCCCTGGGTTCTTCATCCTCTTTGGGATCTATATTTTCGGGCAGTTTTCTGGGCAGCTCCTTTAGGGCCATCTTTAATTGCCATGCTGAATTATCCTTTGCAGGTGGAGGAGTACCCTTTGGTTCTTTGTTTAATCCTTTGAGCAACAATTTCAATTCTGCTATATAGCAGGCTCGTCCAGCGACTTGGTCACTTCTTACTACCCCCACTCCTGCATCCATTGGGAATTTCAATAATAGACACCAGGGCGCAATGCAAGCCCTGAATTCTGCTAGGGATGGTCGCCCTAGAAAGGCGTTATAAGGTGGTTCGATATCCAATACCATAAACGGAAAATTTTTCACTCTCTGGCGATCTCCTTCTCCCGGAGTCACTGATAATTCCACGTATCCGATCAGAGACGTTGAGGCTCCATTGAAGCTAGGTATCCATCCATCACAGGGCTTCAAATCTTTTGCTTCAAGCTTAATCTGATCAAATGCTTTCTTAAACAGAATATTTACTGAACTTCCATTGTCCACCAAAACCTTGTGGACCAAAGTGGGACTGATAGTTTCTGTGATCACTATATGGTCTTTGGTAGAGGAATGAACTCCGATACTATCTCCATCGCGAAAGATGACATTGTCGGACATTGTTTTGTGCTTCTTTATCGGAGCTACATTCTCAAGAGTACTACGCTCTTCTACTTTGAGGTGTTTAGCCGCTTTTACATACTGATCCATTACTCTAAAGCTGTACCCAGCAGGATGAGGTCCTCCTACTATGGTGTTGATGATGATGTTTTTTTCCTTTCTGCTGAGCAGTAGGCCTAGCAGCAAGTAGGTTTGGATTCTGGGCCTTCCCAGCTTGCCCCCTGTCCTTGGAGAAACCTTGTATTCGTCCAACTTTCCTTCACGAAGTAGTTTTTCGATGACGTCTCTCATATGATGGCATTCATTGGTGGAGTGACCATGGGACTGATGGAAAAGGCGAAACTTTCCTATCTCACGTTCTTTCTCTATCAAATCTCTCGGTGGAGGTCTCTTATACTGAAGAACGTTGTAGGTGTCCAGGAAAATATTTTCTAGTGTATCAATCAATGGCGTAAAGTTGTCAAATGTCTTGAACCGAGGTCTCTTCTAAGATTCATTCCCCCGATTCTTCTTTCGACTGTTATTCCTACATTGGCGGCCAATGCCTTGATTCTTATTTCCAACGTTAACCTCTACCTTTCTTGAACTATCGCCAGATTGTTTGATGGCCACGTTACTCTGTATAACTTCATTATCGGCAGCTTTCCTCTTTCGATTGGCATATATCTCTTCCTGACGCAAGCGAATATTAGCTTTTTCATAGAGTATTTCTCTATTCAGCGGTAGCTTGCCGGCTAAGTACCTTCCAAACTCAGTATCTTTGTCTACTCCATCAGTTAAGGCCATCAAGACTGTTTATTCATGAGGATCTCTAACCTCCGTAACCGCTAAGTTAAAACAATCTAAGTATGACCTTAAAATTTTGTCAGGGCGCTGTTTAATGAGGGATAACTCAATGACATTTTCAGACCTCTGAGCATGAAGCCGAAATTGATTCACGAATTGTTCACTCAATTCCTTAAAGCTGGAGATCGGTCGTGCTGGCAAGCGGGTAAACCACATTAATGCCACATCCTCCAAGAATATCGGGAATGCTTTACATTTTACTGCGTCCGAAGCCGCGGCAACATTCATGTACCATGAATACCTCATTAGATGTTGAACGATCCGTCCTGCCTGAATAGTAGTTTATAGTTGGCATGTTGAATTTTCTCGGGAATCGGACGACTAATATGTCATCAGTAAAGGGTGTATGACTGCGGTCTATACCCCAATCCTCATTCCTCTGTCCACGGCCATCTACCATGATTTGACTAACCATTGCTTCAACATCAACGTTGGTCAATGTAGATTCAGGATCAGCACTCCTTGCCCTGCGGGGCCCTCCAATGTCTCTTCGACATGGTGTCGCGAAGTCTGGGGCTTGAGCAGAGCTTGCTTGTCCCCTGTTGCCAGAGCCAATCACACAACGAAGGGGTTGTAATGGTTGATTCTGAACAGGGTCAACAATGCCCTGATTCCTAGGTAGAGGAGCGGGATTATTCAAGTTACGATTATTAGGTCCCAAATTGAGGGCCGTCTCTTCTCGAGAAGGAATTGATCCAAATTGAAGTTGTTCCACATTTTCAGCCATTTACAATGGTCATCGTGGAGGTCTTGGAGGCTCCTTTGATGAGGATGAGTACTCTGGAGTAACAGGATAGGCTGGCGGAGGTGTCTTCTGCCTTTAGAGATCATCAATTCGTCTATCCAATGCAGTAATACTCTGTCGTAACAAGAAGCTCTCTTGCCTTTGGACTGCCAATTCATCATTCGTCCTTTCCAACATATCAGGCACACGAGAGAGGTCTCCTTCAGCTACTGGAGTAGAGGCATGTAGCTGGTCATCGGTAGTCGTAGTTGGACGCAAAACACTTGAACTGGGTCAAACAAAAGTGCCAGCACGAGCAGGACGAGTAGGACGAACCATAATCTCCTTTCCAGGTTGAGTTGTGGTCCTATGGTGAGGGCGGTTCGTGATCCGCTCTTCAGGCTCTTGGCTCATGATATGAGGCTAATTAATGGCGCCCCATTGAACGCGGTTCGTGATCTGTTGTTGAGGGCCGCTCGTGATGGCATCCTGCGACCAAGTCGTGACCCCTTCCTTGGGACGGTTCACCCCCGCAAACCGCGAGCCGGGGACTCCACTTCAGCCTGCTCGTGAACACTTTCTTCTTTAGTTTCGTTTGCAGCTTCATTTGCTCGCGAAGCTCATAAATCCTCAAATTTCTTTGCAGGCATAACATCTTGACTTTGCTGAAATCTTCAAAAACCAAAATAGTGGAAGTTCAGACTACTTTCTTTGGACTTGAATATCCAAATAGTACAGCAATAATCCGATATGCTGAGACTTCAATTCTCAGTGAAAGAACCAAAATGTTAGACCAAATTATGTCTCTAACACCCAAATTATCTGAAATTGCAGAGAATAATAACTAGAAATGAAAGAAAAGGCAACAAATACACCAAATTTATAGTGGTTTGGCGTTAACGAGCCTATGTCCACTTTATATGACTTTGATTATATGACTGAATGAAAATGCAATCGTTAAATTTCCTGACTACACTCTTAAAATGATAATTCCCTCAATAATTTCGAGATATTACTGATTGTAGGTAATGGAGGAACAGTAATGGTGGAAACAATACTCAGAATTGCCAAAAGATCCTGAATAAATCAAAATGCTGGGCTATTTATAGGTGATATCTATATGCATTTCGTGAGGACATGTGGCACGAATCCCGAGGAATTCGGAACCGTTCATGAGTGGGTAGAGAAATGGTCAAAATGGCAGTAATGTGCAGGTGTCATCAGATCCAAAATTTGCGGTTCGTGGAGGACTAGGTCGTGGCTATTATTCCTTGAACGCCGGGTCAGTTCGTAACCCCATATCACTGACGGGTCGTGGAGCATCCTTCACGAGCGGATCCTGATGAATTGGCACGAGCGGGTCGTGGTGCTTGATCATGAGTCGAAGATGACAACTAGATCACGAACGGGTTAAGGAAGCTCATCTCACGAGCGGGTTATGGAGCTTCAGGAGCCGAGGTGACCATGTCTTGAACTTGTGTGTGTGCCCTCATCCACATGCTTGTGAATGTTTATTCTCTTGGTGGCTTGGTCACAAAACTAGCCAACATATATAGTTTTGTAAACATATATGTGTAGTAGGGACATATATAACACGCAATACCAGAGGAGGGTCAATTCTGGAATGTTGATGGCTTACGACATTAATTAAGTCCTAAGAAAACTACTCAAGCAACAATTTTGAACTTCTAAATATGATAGTATATGAATTATAAAAAACTGCTATGCACGCATAGATGTAAGCGTATCAAATAAATGATGAATAACAAGTGTAACCAATACTTATAGAAATATTTATGCAGCTTCCATGTAGGTAACAAGCCATTCTATCATTTGTTTGAATGGTAGCACCAAGTCATGTTATAAAATCAGATTTCATGTATGTATATAAGAATTAAAGCTCACACCTCTATACTTCTTGTTGCTTGCACCTTTCGGATAAACTTTACCTATCCAAATGATACCTAACCCACAAGCATATCATCTCTTAGGAGGTAGCATCCAAGGCAACAACAACAATTGTTTTTAGTTCACTCTTTGCATTATAATCAATAGTAGATGCTTACATAACTATGATACTTGCGTGATAAGCGTGGTATCTGACATCAGTTTTCTTCTTTTTCTCTTTAATGTCTTCGGTTGTATATTTAAATTACAATCCATTTTATATATGCTGAAAAATATGTGAAGAAAAGCAAAGAAAAGTATCACATTCTAAATCATTCATTAGATGCAGACATTCATTAGGGAAAAATAACCAAAACAAATTACCATAGATATAAGTAGACAACGGAGTTTCAAATCCAGCTTGACACGTGTCATAGAAGACGTTGCCCTGCACGACGAATCTTTCGATGTTGGGTTTCATAATCAGTCGCGAACCACTCACTGCCATCGACATCATGAAGACCACTGCCGCCATTACAGTTAGATCAAAAGAAAAATACAGACCAAAATCTGTCTATACCAAGAACAATTACTATATGATAAAAACAGCAGAAAAGTAAGAATACTGACCGAAAAACTTTGTATAAGTAGAGCTAGATCATTTTTCAGTTTGTGGTTCATAGAATTGCTAGCATTATAACCTATTCGAAAACACAAACAAAATAAAGAATTAGACCAAAACGAAAGACATAACCACAACAATTAGTAACTTAACAACCAATTTGTGATGCACACGCAACCTTCAATTCTAAAAGTTTTTAGTGCCTCATCCCAATCAGTTCTGCTCTATAAATGAAACCACGAACTATAACACGCCGTAATTCTAAGAACATTAAAATAATAAACTAAGGAATACTTAATTAAATATTTGGAATTAAGTAAAACGGACTGCGCCATTGCGCTCGTCTCGGAATTCTTCTTAAGATAGACACCAAGTTTGCATAAAACAGATATTGTATGAAGAAGTTATTAAGCCTAGAAGTTTGTATATGCATAAGAGAATTATATATATAAAAATCAATTCAAAACAGTTCAAAATTATTTGAAAACCAAAAGAGGGAAGGCGCGGGAACTCGGCCCATTAGGGGTCGACCCCGTGCCCTAAAGGTATCGAAACATGGGTCGACATCACAGCAGGGGTGTCGACACCCATGTCGACCCCTCTGAGATTTGGGCAGAATTCAGTTTTTGAACATGGACTCGTTTCTTAACTAGATTCATTGACCCTATGCTATAAATACGACCTCATTCTCATTGTTTTATCCATCTAAATCAATGGCAACAACGAGGTGCTGCCCCAACTCAGAGTAAAATAACCTATTCTTCTTTAACAAGTTATACGTATTCAGAGATCTATGCTACAACATCTACGATTAATTATCTGTTCTTTAGATCCTGTCACAGTGAGTTTATGTTGCATTTGATATAAACACCTAAAACGTAATCTTGACATGTTTATAAGTTTGGATCTAACCTATGCCTGTTATAAATCTGAATCACAACAGATCTACCATTACTTGTATACCTAATTTACTGCTTAGATCTCATATGCCTATTCATGATATCCCTATTCTGTTAGTTTGCCTAATCATGTCACCTTATGCCTATTATGTTAGTTTGCCTAATTATGTAATCTTATGCCAGTTTTATTTACTATGCCTATTCTTTTTCTCTTCTCTCCCTCTTTCCCTTTTTGTTTTTATAGTAAGGCTACCTTCGAGCCTATGCCTATTGCTGAAATATGCGAACGCACGAATTTGAGATTGATTGGGAATTATTAATTTGGGCATAAATCGTATTGTAAACATGATTGGGAAATTTGGGCATAATTTGTACTTTGAGCCAACACTTGGGATTTGGAGGCGTAATCTATATCTTGATCTAAAGCTTAATCTAGGGAAAAACTTGTGTCGTAGATCGGAAGGGGATTTGGGGCATAATGAATAGGGTAATTGGTTATGAAAATGCCTAGATTTACAGTAATTAGAAACTATAGTCGCGCTTAGACATAAGGTTATATTACACTTGTGGTAGAAGTTTGCCCGGAACCGCCCGACAAATCCAGCATCCACAAGTGATGAATCTAGTATGAGGGGTCTAAGTGCATAAACGTATACGTAATGATTTTATGACACGAGGTTAAGTCCGACATGTGGAGGAAGTCTTCTCGGACCCAACCGGCATATCCATCATCCACAAGTGGTAGACTTAATGTGGGAGGTCTGGCGCATTATAACCATAAATGAATGAATGGTGATGAACTTGTAATACTTAACCTGTTTGAATCCATAAGGATTATATGAACCAGTTAACTAGAGTAGCGGTTAAGTAAACTTGCTCGAATCAGTGGGAGGGTTAAGTTAACCTTGTCAAACATGTGGGGACGAGTTATTCATATGAACCTAACAAACTTAACTAGTTGGGGTTAT
Organism: Allium sativum; assembly: GCA_030737875.1. Lineage (NCBI taxonomy): Eukaryota > Viridiplantae > Streptophyta > Magnoliopsida > Asparagales > Amaryllidaceae > Allium > Allium sativum. Next base: position 1,044,071,903 of record CM060913.1, read on the forward strand.
GCGATCTTATTAAACCAGTAGGTATAACCTGTTGAAATCCTAGCAGTGGGGATGCAAGCCTTGGGGGAAGCTTGTATCATCTGTCGTGTGGGACCTGTTTCAGTCAGTAACCCATCTTGGTATAAAATGGGGAACCCCGAATTAGGTAGGGGTCTGGGCACACCCACTGAGCTGATTATAAGAGGTCACTTAAGTGAGGGTGTTGACAACGAGTTCCAACGGAGTCATGTGCGTGCATGAGTCCGCTTGCTAGGGAAGATAAGACGATGTGACATTTTTAGATATGACTTGTGCACATCTTGTATACAAAAGGTTTTCCACTTTAGGAAGTGATACATCCTACTGTGGGGCCAACAAAGGGTATCTACGAGTTAGGGAGCCAATCGATTGGGGGTAGTAAGTAGGGTACATCTAGTCTTGCTTGTTTAGGAGCCCGTTATTGTCGTTGGGGGTTAACACCTGTCATTTCTATTGGGCTAACTGTTATTGTATGCGGTAAAACCTCTCACTAGAAGTACACCTAATTCTACCATCTCGTACTTGTTGGGATCATCTTGTTCTCATTATACTAGTATTGGTGCAGAGAAAAGTATTAGAGAAACGCAATACATGTTATGTTCTGTTTATCCTATTTGTTATGCATGCCTTATGACACAGTTATCTCTCTCCAACTTTTATGTCTGTCATGATGGTTTTACTTATTTATATTGTAAAAGTAACTGGACTCACCAGACATAATGTCTGACCCATTTTGTTTCCTTTTCCATTCCCTTCCCCCTCCAGGTTCTCAGGGTGGGATACTCAAGCTTAATTAGATTCTTCTTTCCTTCTACTTGCGGCTGCTTAGATGTACTGCTTGATTTCGTATCTTCTCTACTATAGCTATATTTTTGGGGAATATGATCTTTTATGTATTATTGTACTTTGATGATGATTTTTATATAAAGCAAAAGTTTTATGTTTTACGTATTTTAGACTTATGATGTAACCTTGTTTTGAACCACGATGTTTTCTATTTAATAAAATTTTAAATTTCGTTGTTATTTATATCTGTCTTGTAATGTTCTATTTCTGCTTACCTATCATGCTTCATGAAACTTAATGAATTCTGATAAAGAGTGACATTAACGGATGTGGGGTGTCATATTTGGTATTAGAGCTGAAGGTTACCAGATCGGATAAAAGATTTTGAAAATTATTTTCAAAAAGGTTTTAAAAAAAGCAGTTTCAAAAGAGAAGTCTGTTTTGAAAAACATATTCCCCAAAGCCATATGAAATATCTTTCGATTCTCTATTTGAATCCCTTTCCTTTTCTTTTTCAGCATGTCTCGGGAACTTAATATTCCTGAGGGCGTTCAGACACCAGCTTGGTTTCGTAGGTATCTGGAGGCTACAGCAACCGCCGAGGGCCAAACAGATGCCCCTCACCCAGATGCAACCGTTGTTCCTCCTCCTCCGTATGTTGATAATTTGTCTAAGATATGCAAAGATTTCTGTGCTATGTGCGGGAAGCCATTCCGAGAAACTGAGACTTTTGTAGAAGCACAGAACTAGATCAAAGAAACAGAGGATTTATTTGGGATTTTTGATGTTGATGACTATTGGAAGATTCAGTTGGTCGTTTGGCAGCTGAAAGATGTGGCTTCATTCCGGTGAGAAGTGACGCAAGCAGGGCATCCAGTCGAGACTTAGGATGATTTTCGATAGAGATTCGAAATGAAGTTTCGTTCTCAAGCCGAGCAAAGTTTGCAAATGGAATGGTTTTTGGCGCTTAAATAAGGAGGCATGTCTGTTAGAGAGTATGTTAATAAGTTTGATCAATTGGCAAGGTTTGGAGCTAGTAGATACCACGCACAAGAAAGCTCTGAGGTTTGCTATAGGACTGAATGAACCCCTCCATGGGTTGGCTATGTCTCATATTCCAATGGGAGCAACTTTTGAGAAACTCTTTAATATGGAATTAATGCATGAGAAAGATAAAGGTGAAAAGAAAGAGGCTAAGGTGGATGAGACACAAAACAAGTAAGTGTGGACCAAGAAGGAACAACAACAACAAAAGAAAGGCTGTAAGAACGGCAAAACTCAAGATAAGAGGAAATGTCATCATTGCGGGCGTGAGGGTCATGTGATCAAGGAATTCAAGAAAAGAAAGAACGCTTGTTTTCATTATAGAGAAGTCGGGCATCTTGTTAAGGATTGCCCGAAGAAGCAAGGACAGGGACAAAAGGCAGGATCTTCTAGAGGGAAGGTGCATGCTCTCGTGGCTAGTGCTCCAGATAGAGGTAGGAAAGTTTCCATCGAAGATTTGATTTCTCTTTCCAATCATCTAGTTAGAACTCTTTTTGATTCGAGCGATTCACATTCTTTTATATATGATTCTATAGTTAAGTCTCTACACCTTAGTACTAGTACGGTTTTGGATCCCGTTGTCTCAAACCGCATTGGTGGTACGACTCATCTGTCTATGATTTGTCGGGGTTTGAGAATATCCATGTTGGGCGTCATGTTTGAATGCGACGCATAAGTGCTTGGTTTTATGGGCTATGTTTTGATTCTAGGGATGGATTGGCTAGCCATGTATGGTGCCATTCTGGTTGTTAGACTTTTGACTTGCCATGAGAGGATCCTCGAGATTTCTTGTGACCCTAAAGGGTTTCTCATGCTTAGTTTCCTAGAGTTGCTTGATGCATCTAACGATGATCCACAATTTGTACTAGTAGTCTGTGAGTATCCTGATGTTTTTAAGGAGGTTTGGGGCTTACCTCTGAGGCACAAGATTGAATTTCGTATATAATTGGTAGACAATGCAAAGCCAGTTGCATTGCCTGTGCACCATATGTCTCCAAGAGAAAGGAGGCAGCTCAACAAGCAAGTAGGGTAGCTACTAGAGAAATGGTTAATTAGGCAAAGCATATCTGAATGGGGCGCTCCAGTAGTATTCGCCACTAAAGAGGATGGCTCGCTTCACTTATGTGTGGATTATAGAGAGTTGAATAAACTCACTAAGAAGAAAAGGCACCCACTTTTGAGGATAGATGAACTGTTTGACCAACTTGTTGGTGCATTTGTTTTCTCTCATTATACTTGGCCACAGGGTTTTGTCAGTTGAGGGTGGCCGAGGACAGTATAGACAAGACCACTTTTAGAACTCCAGATGGTTTCTTCGAGTGTCCTGCCATGCCTTTTGGGTTGGCGAATGCACCTGCCTATTTTGTTGATCTGATGAGTAGGGGGTTTCGGGAGTTTCTAAATAAGTGTATTGTGGTCTTTGTTAATGATATCTTGATTTTCTCAAAGAATGAGGAAAAGAATGCCCTACATTTGAGCGAGGTTATGAAAACTCTCTGTGCGCACCAACATAAGGCGAAATTCTCCAAATGTCATTTTTGGAGAAAAGAAGTGAGATTTCTAGGGCATGTGGTCTCTAAATATGGGATAGCAGTAGATCCCGCGAAGGTAGTTGCAGTTCAAGATTGGCAGAACCCAAAGAATGCAACGGAGGTGAGGAGTTTTCTTGGATTAGCGGGCTATTATAGGAAGTTAATTAAGGACTTCGCAAAGATGTCTGGCCCACTCACTTGACTAACGAAGAAGAATCTGACATTTTCTTGGGATAGAGATTGTGACGATGCTTTTCCTCAACTGAAGAGGGCTTTGACAATAGCCCCAGTCTTAACCTTGTCAGACAGGAACAAAGTTTCATAGTATACACTGATGCATGTGGTATAGGGCTTGGTGCGGTTCTGATGCAAGAAGGAAGGGTATTATGTTATGGAGGTAGACAACCAAGAGTTCATAAGAAGGACTACCCTCCCCATGACTTAGAGTTAGCTTCCATAGTATTCATGCTCAAGACTTGGCGCCATTTTCTACTAGGAAATAGGTTCGAGTTGTACACCGATCATTAATCTCTCAAGTACTTGTTCTCGCAGAAGGATCTTAATTTAAGGCAACAAAGATGGTTGGAGGTCCTAGCGTCTGATGACTTTGAGATTGCTTATACCCCTGGCAAGGTAATGTGGTGACAGACGCATTGAGTAGGCAGAGGATGACATGTAGTCCTCTCTTTGTGGAGAGAAGGAGCTTGGGTTTTATATCAACTTTTGATTTTAGACCCTCCAATGAGTTTACACCTTGTTTATTGGCATCATTTGAGGCGCGACCTACTCTGTTGGACCAGATAGGGACTTCGCAGTGAAATGACCCATAGCTAGCAGATATTTCAGATAGGCTTAGTAGAGGGGAGACTTCTAGTCACCTCAGTAGATATTCCACGATGATAGAGGGTGGTTGTGACGAGATGGAAGGCTTTGTGTTCCCCGAGTTGGGAGTTTGTTAAAGACAGTCCTTGAGGAAGCCCATCATTCGGGGATGACTATTTATCCAAGCGGTGATAAGATGTATAAGGGTATGAAGAGGGTTTTCTTTTAGGCTGGGATGAAGAAAGATGTGGCGGAGTTTGTTTCTCGATGTTTGATTTGCCAGCAAGTCAAAGCTGAGCAAAAGAAGCCCAGTGGTTTACTCCATCCTTTGGAAGTCCCACAGTGGGAGAGCATCTCTATGGATTTCATTGATGGTTTTCCTAGATCGAGGAAAGGCAACACCAGTATCTAGGTTATAGTTGACAGGCTTATTGAGAGCACTCATTTCATTCCTGTTAAGAGTAAGAGGACGACAACATGGTTGGCATCAGTTTATTTTTGTGAGATAGCCTGTCTACATGGGGTACCTTCCAGTATAGTGAGTGATCGTGACCACATATTCACCAGTGAGTTTTGGAGGAGCTTACAAGAAGCATTAGGTACGCAGTTGTTTTTTAGCATCGCTTATCACCCTCAGACCGATGGACAGACGAAAAGGGTGAATAGAGTTCTTGAGGATCTTTTAAGACAGTGTATCCTAGACTTCGAAGGGACTTGGGAAGAACATCTTCCTTTAGTAGAGTTCGCATACATCAATAGTTACTAGGCTAGTATTGGCATGGCACCCTTCGAAGCATTGTACGGACGACCCTACAGATCACCGACTTGTTGGTGGGAATCTACAAAAAGACTTCTACTTGGACCTGAGATAGTTATAGAAACTTCAAAAAAAATGATCTTATTCGAAAGCACATGAGGACAGCTCAGGATAGGCAGAAATCCTACACAGATAGGAGAAGGACTGGCATTGAGTTTTAGATAGAAGAATTGGTTTGTATCAAGGTATCACCTTTAAGGAATGTAGTTCATTTTGGATCTGTAGGGAAATTGGCACCAAGGTTTGTCAGGCCATTTCCCATTATAGAAAGAATTGGCCAAATGGCCTATAGAGTAAAGCTACCGGTGAGGCTGTCCGGCGTTCATAATGTTTTCCACATTTTTCATTTATAGAAGTGCTTGAATGATATCATAGAAGTAGTTGAGCTGAGTATGCTTGAGGAAGTAGAGGTGGAACAGAAGGCGACGGTTAGACGAGTTCTTACCCGTATTCATGGATCATAAGTTAAGAAGCTATGCAACCGAGAGGTAAAGTTGATGAAAGTTTAATTGGGAGATGACTAAGAGGATGAAACTTAGGAGACTGAAGATAAGGTTCGCGCTTCGTACCCTTTTCTTTTCAAGGGTATGTTCTTAACATCCTTTCCAAAGCTTTTATTCATGCTTGTTTCTATCGTTTGAGTATATCCTATCGGTCGAATATTAGACCTTTAGGTAGGAATCCCATGGATGTAATCATGTGTTTGAGACATGTTATGTTTGATGGATGCAAGTGGATGCAAGTGTTTGCTAGTAGTTGCGCTTCGTACCCTTTTCTTTTAAGGACAATGGATGTCTGTTATTGATGGATGAGTTGATGGGTGATGGATGTTAGGATATGCATTCTTCTTAACTTAGAGATTTCGTGAATGAAATCCTTTAAGTAGGGGAGAAATATAATTCTAAGAATATTAAAATAATAAACTAAGGAATACTTAAATGAATATTTGGAATTAAGTAAAACGGACTGCTGCATTGCATTATTCTCGGAATTCTCCTTAACATAGACACTAAGTTTGCGTAAAGCGGACATCGTATGAAGAAGTTATTAAGCCTACAATTTTGTATACGCACAAAAGAATTATATATATACAAAACAATTCAAAATGGTTCAAAATAATTAGAAAACCAGAAGCGGGAAGGCAGGGGAACTCATCCCGTTGGGGTCGACCTCATGCCTTAAGGGTGTCGACCCATGGGTCAACACCACAACAAGGGTGTCGACACCCATGTCAACCCCTCCGAGATTTGGGCAGAATTCAGTTTCTGAATGTGGACTCGTTTCTTGGCTAGATTCGTTGACCCTAGGATATAAATAAGACCTCATTCTCATTGTTTTATTCATCTACATCAATGGCGACAACGAGGTACTGCCCCAACTCGGAGTAAAATAGCCTATTCTTCTTCAACAACAAGTTATACGTATTCAGAGATCTATGCTACAACATCTACGATTAATTTTCTGTTCTTTAGATCCAATCATAGTGAGTTTATATTGCTTTCAGATATAAACACCTAAAATGTAATCTTGACATGTTTATAAGTTTGGATCTAAGCTTATGCATGTTAGAAATCCGAATCACAACAGATATGCCATTACTTGTATACCTAATTTACTACTTAGATCTCATATGCCTATTCATGATATCCCTATTCTGTTAGTTTGCCTAATCATGTCACCTTATTCCTATTATTTTAGTTTGCCTAATTATGTCATCTTATGCCATTTTTATTTACTATGCCTATTCTTGTTCTCTACTCTCCCTCTTTCCCTTTTTGTTTTTATAGCCAGGCTACTTTGGGCCTAGGCCTACCACTGAAATAAGCGAATGCACGAATTTAGGAACAATTGTTAATGATTAATTTGGGCATAATTCATATTGTAAACATGATTGGGAAATATGGGCATAATTTGTACTTTGAGCCAAAACATGGGATTTGGGGGCATAATCTATATCTTGATCAAAACTATAATGTAGGGCAAAACTTGTGTCGTAGATTGGACGGGGATTTAGGTCATAATGAACTTGGTAATTGGTTATAAAAATGCCTAGATTTATAGTAATTAGAAACTGTAACCGTGCTTAGACATGAGGTTAGATTGCACTTGTGGTAGAATTCTTCTCGGAACCGCCCAGCACATCCAGCATCCATAAGTAGTGAATCTAATATGAGGGGTCTAAGTGCATAAACTTACGCGTAACGGTGCTAAGACACGAGGTTAAGTCTGACTTGTGGAGGAAGTCTGCCCGGACCGAACCGGCATATCCAGCATCCACAAGTGGTAGACTTAATGTGAGAGGTCTAGCGCATTATAACCATAAATGAATGAATGGTGATGAATTTGTAATACTTAACCTGTTTGAATCCATAAGGATTACATGAACCTATTCACTAGAGTAGGGGTTAAGTAAACTTGCTTGAATCAGTGGGAGGGTTAAGTTAATCTTGTTAAACATGTAGGGATGGGTTATACGTATGAACCCGACAAACTTAACCAGTTGGCGTTATGCAATCTTGTTAAACCAGTGGGCATAACCTGTTGAAATCTTAGTAGTGGGGATGCGAGCCTAGGGGGAAGCTTATATCGTATGTCGTGTGGGACCCGATTTAGTTAGTAACCCATCTTGGTATCAAAAGGGGAACCCCGAACTAGGTCGGGGTCTGGGCACACTTACTGAGCTGATTATAAGAGGTCACTTGAGCGAGGGTGTTGACGTCGCGTTCCAACGGAGTCATGTGCGTGCATGGGTCTGTTTGCTAGGGAAGATAAGACGCTGTGACATATATAGATAAGGTTTGTGCACATCTTGTAAACAAAAGGGTTGCCACATTAGGAAGTGATACATCCTACTGTGGGGCCAAAAAAGGTATCTACGAGTTAGGGTGCTGATCGATTGGGGGTAGTAAGTAGGGTACATTTAGTCTTGCTTGCTTAGGAGCCCGTTATTGTCGTTGGGGGTTAACACCTGTCAATTCTATTGGGCTACTTGTTATTGTATGAGGTAAAACCTCTCACTAGAAGTACACCTAAGTCTACCAACTTGTACTTGTTGGGATCATCTTATTCTCGTTATACTAGTATTGGTGCAAGGAAAAGTATTAGAGAAGCCCAGTGCATGTTCTGTTATGTTTATCCTGTTTACCTTGTTATACCTGCCTTATGACACTGTTATCTCTCTCCAACTTATATGTCTGTCATGATGCTTTTACTTATTTATATGCTAAAAGTACCTGGACTTGCCAGACTTTATGTCTGACCCATTTTGTTTCCTTTTTTTCCCTTCCGTTTCCCCCTTCCCATGTTCCTAGGGTGGGAATACACAAGCTTGATCAGGATTCTTCTTTCCTTCTACTTGGAGCTGCTTAGATGTATTGCTTGATTTCGTATCTTCTCTACTATGGCTATATTTTTAGGGATTATGCTCTTTTATGTATTAATTTACTCTGATGATGTTTTTTGTACAAGGTAGAAGCTTTATGTTTTCAGTATTTCAGATTTATGATGTAACCATGTTTTGAACAATGATGTTTTATATTTAATAAAAATTTAAATTCCGTTGTTATTTTGTAAATATCTTGTAATGTTTCTATTTCTATTTACCTATAATGCTTCACGAAACTTAATGCATTCTGATAAAGAGTGACATTAATGGACGTGGGGTGTCACACGAACACAGTTAAAGTTTCATGTGAATTTGATGCTATCATGATGTAGTTTTCGGATATCTTCCTTTTATGTTGGTTAATTGCTTTGTGAGTAGAAAATGATGTTAGATGTGCTACCAGCTTGGACTACCAACCAGATTAAATCAACAGAAACATATATGATCTACTATTCTAAGTACTCACTAGTTTCGACTTCTATTGTAGGGTAGACTATGGACAACAAAAATAATCACTTGAGCATCTGTAGCGACGATATCGATTGCAATCCCAGATCGAAATTATTTCTAATCGTCAGTGAGGGGCGCAACACCTAAACAAAAGAAAGAAAACTAATTTATTTGGGGTATGGGAGAATTTATTTGGAGGAAGATGAATGAACACGGAAAGGAAACTGTATACTTAGGGAAAATGAATTTTGGTCACCGAGGGAGAGAAAGTGGTGAATATACATTGGTTTTGAAGCAAAAATTTGGCTTTGTAGCCAAAAATTTAGCGGTGGAAATGGAAGTCCGTAATATGTGTAACAGCTGGCAAAGTAAATTGTTGAAAACGAGTTCACTACAACTCCCTAAACAAAAGAGTTGTAAAACTACAGTTGTAAAAATGTGTTTTTGTTGTAGCGACTAAAAATAAAGAATATTTCTTTATTGATATTAATATCATCATAATTATTCCAGGGAACATCAAGCTTTAATTCATAGTCATGCAATATCGGGAAGATATAAAAGAGAGAGCACATATTGAAGAATTTTGGAAATGGCCGAATGATGAGGTTGGGAAAAAAGAGGACATTTCGAAAGGGCTACAAGTGCTTATAATGGGACCTAATCGGGTAGCTAGGAAATTTAGTGGATATGTTATTAATGGATACAGATTTCATACAAAATATAGAGATGCTAAGTGCAAAACACAGAATAGTGGTTTATTCTTGACTGCCTTAGCCATTAGCTTTGCAAGTTCAAAAGATCAAAATTCATTGGTTGATAATGTTAGTTACTTTGGAGAAATTGAAGAAATACTAGAAATTGATTATTGGGAAGAAATTTCAGTGGTTTTATTTAACTGTTGCTGGTACCAAGAAGAGAAAGATTTGTATGGGATGATTTGAGTTAATTTTAATAGATTGTGCCAGAAATCCGATCCGTATGTTATGGATTCACGAGTACAAAAAGTATTTTACATAGAAGTTCCAACTGATACGACACTTTATAATGTTATCAAGAAATTGCTGAGGGACTGGTGTGATGTCGAAAATGAAAATGGAAATAGAGATGATCCAGTTGTACATGATATTCATTGTGGTTATGGAATAGAAAATCAAGCTAGTGATGTTAGGTGGTATAGCGATGACTTCCTGGCAGCACAAATCCTCATTCCGCTTAGCATAATAGAGGAAACTGCCTCCTGATTTCTATGTAGCAAATTTGATCAAGTGATTTTTATTTATGTATTGTTTCTTAATTAAGGGACAACTTCTGTATCTATTTATTTTCATAATTAATTTATTACTTTTTAATTATTTGATTACTTGTAAGTTATTCTGATTTTATGTGTTCCTTGTTGTTTCTAGTGCTTTATATACATGTATACACATATATACTTAATGTACCTGACCATTTTATTATTAATATCTTGCTTCAATGTAAACTCACCATTCTGTATCCTTTTTGTACAAGATGGGGGAATCCATGCATCTCACATTTCATCACAAGGGTGCATTTCAGAAGGCAGAATATGTTGGTGGAACCTATTCAATGGTAAAGGGCATTGATCCTGACTACTTATCGTACACAGTGCTTACGGTGTTTGTGAAAGATGACCTTTTCTACAACGAAATAGGAGGATATTATATGAGAAATGGTGAGAAATGTGGATGGAAGTGAGTGACAAATAAAGCGGATCTCTCCGAATTTCTCAATGGAGCTAACAGTTGTGGCAAGTTGGTTTTTATATCGACAACTTTGACGATACTACAATTCAGCCACTGAAGCAAATGCAGCTGCATGTTATCATTCGGCCAAGGCAGAATCTGGTTACAGGTATATATAAATAACTAGATAATATCATTTATATATTGTTATATTTTGATATAGCAAAAAAATGATTGTGATATTATATTATTTAAACTTCATGATTATAATATCGTGGTATTTTTGCAGCTACAAAACCACTGAAACGACGACTCCTCAACTACAACAAAACCAAGAAAATAAGAAGTCAACTGAAGTCAATAGTCCTCGGAAGTCAGCATGGTTGAAAAGCAATGCAACTGTGAATCGAAAGGTAGCTGAGGTGGACAATCCTCGGAAGTCGACATGCTGAATAATCCAGAACCCAATGATGCAACAATAAATCAAAAGATAGTTGAGGTGAACAGTCCTTGGAAGTCGACACAGCTAAATAATCCATAACCCAACAATGCAACCATGAATCAAAAGATAGCCAAGGTGAACAGATCTCGGAAGTCGGCACGGCTAAATAATTCAGAACCCAGCAATGCAACCATGAATTTGAAGTAAGCTGATAAGGACAATCCTCAGAAGTCGACACGGCTGAATAATTCAGAAACCAGCAATGAAACCCTTAATCTAAAATTAGTCGATCAGGTAAATCCTCGGAATACCACACACAAAAAATCAACGATTCAATATTGAATCTGAACTCAGAAAGTGTTAAGAAGAAGTCGGAATCATGTATTCCACCAGGGTAAGATGAAGATATGGATGAAAATGACATGCAGTTTCGAAGAATTCTTAATATGATGATCTTATTGTAATTTGAATACTTTGTACCACTCCTACAGCATACTTATTGTGATGTTCCTGTTTATTATATACATGCAGGATGTTCATCTACCACCTCCACCACCTCGAAATGAGTATCCTCCACATCCACCATCTCTAAAAGAATATAAAATACCAAGATTCGAGAATTTGATGAGGAACAACGAACTTCTTGCTTCTCTAGATGTGTGTGCAATTTCAGCTGATTTGAGAAATGCAAATCAAAAAAGGAATGATGCAAAAGGATGTGGATAGAGAATAATATAGTCCCGACCATGAAGAGCATAGTGAAGAAGATACTTCACAAAGTCTAAGAAAGGTCTGTGATAGCTATATATCTCTCTTTTTTGCTTATGAAGATAATTACTATAAAATCCAATCTTATTTCCTATTTATATATACAATCTAGGGAGCTAAAAAAGTTGAGAAGCTGAAGCCTTTAGTAGACCATAAACTCGTTCAACTAGTGGTATGGCAAAGGAAAAGGAAAAGTTGAGAAGCCCAAACCCAAGCCTGTCAGTTAGTACAACTGAGAAGGATGTTGAAGGAAAAGGAACAGTGGCTGATTATTTTGCTCTGGCGGGATGATAAAAGAAAAATGCTACAAAATCTAGCGCAAGTGGTATGGAAAATAAGGATGTTGCGGAGAATGTCTTGCCAGACATTGAAAATGAAGAAATTGAAGCAGGTACTGAATTGATGTGAAATTAGTATTTAAGTACCGAATTTACATTATGATTTATGTTATTACTTGACAGGACTTTTCATTTTAATTAAAGATGATGTTCGTAGAAGACTCAGAGGTCAAACAAAGATGTTTAATGTTGATACAAAGGTATATGACAAAAAAGTTGTAATTGTGATGGACGAGTGGTTCCAACTTGTTTCAGATGATGACAAAGTAATACCTGAACTGAGCTACTTTTTAGGAACATTGAAAAGGTCTGTGCCACTTACGTATAAATCTTGGTCGGATGTTCCTGAAAAGTTGAAGACATCTCTATGGGATTATGTTAAGGTAATCTATTATTAACTATAATGTAGTTGAATTTTACTTTAATAAGTAATATTGATCTATTAACTATAATGTAGCTGAATCATGATTTATTTATTCTTTTTTATCTTTGATTTATATTTAAGCAACGTTATATTATTCCCGATGAATGTGAAAACTTGGTATTGAAGTCTATCCATGACTATTGGAGAGGGTACAAGAGTTGCATAAAAACAACTTATTATAAAGATTATGAGACTGGTGAGGAGAGGAGAGAAAACAAGTTGGATAACACCCCACCAGAGGACCTTAAAGTGCTCTTGAGGTACTGGGCAGATGATGAGATTCAGGTATATGTATATATTATTTATTTCGCAACATAAACGAGTACTTCGGGTTTTGTGAGATAAACGAGTACTTTTTTTGTGTGTATTTTTTAGAAAAAAGCTAAGAATTTTTTTGATAATCATAAGTCGTATCAAGACACATACACACTGCTAGTCCAAAGTCGTTCGCCCAGCTTCGTCATAGGATGGTATGTAATACTTTGCATTTGTTTATTAATTATTGTCAACTTATGTATTCTATAGTTTTATACAGTTTTCTAGATGAGATGGTGTGGTAGCTATTGACACAAAGTAGTTAGTCTTGATGCTTTTTGATAGAAGAGACTGTATGTTAAACTATCTATTGAACTTGTATCAGGAGACACTATCTGATGCAACACTTTTTCTTAAAAGTCGTAAGAGAATAGATGGACGTGAGGACGTGTCTAATCCTCAAGTAATGAAGTACAAACTTGTAAGTAATAATTTTGTTTTGTAATAATTTTGTTCTATTTTGTACATGTTGCACATTGTTCATGTCTTGCTCATGTGCACTTTGTTGAACCTGAGTTGGCTCTTGGCTATGTGAACTTGTTCTTGGCCATGCACATAAGTTTGAACTGTCCTTGAAACACTTGTTGAACCTGATTTTCGCACCAGTAACCTTATGCACTTGTGATTTGGACATGCACTTGTGACATTTATGCACTTGAAACCTTTTTCATCACATTTGTGCACTTGAAACCTTTTTCTTGACATTTATGCACTTTTCATCGAGACAGGAATGTAAAACCATAGATTGATTATACATGTAACATTCTAATTAAAACATGTTGTTCTTAAATCCGCTTTTTTTGTAAAATATTTATGGCTATCGATAAAGACATCCTTCGATTATTCCATGTTTTGTACTGCCTTCACTTAATCATTGTATCCCTGTAAATTCGACCACGCGTTGTTATAGTAAAATGGAATTCTCCCTTGTCTCTATGTTGTATTGGTAGATAATTGAATGAAGATAGGGTAGTGGTCACTTGTTGATTATGGTAATAAAGTAGCATCGAAATCAATAAATGAATCGTAAAAATTAGAATTCACAATTTTTTTGTCTATTTTATTATGAACAAAGAAATCCTTACCCCCCTTCTACATAAATTTATTACCTTTTCTGATAACTTCCGCAAGACCAGCCTGCATAAAACTGTCATATGTAATCATTTTCTTTATGAGTGTGGTTATATATATGTCTGACATGAGGACTAACTCTGTTTGAGATGTATAAAACTATTAAAGTGGCTTTTACTACATTATGAATGTGGTTATACATATGTCTTCTACTTGCTTATAAACATATGACGATGTCTGATTGCAAACGAACGTTGTTTTTCTCTCCAGATTTTACGATTATTTCAGTTACATTTTTTTTCTAATAGCATGCAAATAAACAAATTGTTTTCCAAAATGTGGCTTTCTCCAAATTTGCTGTACACATTTGTTGCATATGTAAGCATTTACTATAGGGTAATTTACTGCATTCTCTCCATATGTTCGCATTTGCTGCTTTCTCTCCACATATAAGCATTCTCTGCATTTAGTACAGGGTAATTTTGACGTGGCTTTATTTTGTAGGACTTACTTCAAAAGGCAATGGCCAGTGGAGAAGGAGGAAATACCGTTGAAAGAATGGAAGATCACATGATCGTTATTTGCTTATAGGGAGGCATGCAAAGTGTGCAAAACAATCAGCCTAAGCTCTAAAAAATGCTTATATAAAGGACTTATGGCAAAGGCTTATCGAATAAATGGAAGCAAAGCTAGAATCCAAGGTAAATTAGAAGGTACAATAGAATTTGGCTTAGGGGGTTAAAAAATTAGGCGATGTTAACTCGTAGTTGAACATCAGTCTAGAGGAACTAATTTCCACAACCATGTCTAGTGATAATGAAAATCAGACTAGATACACTAGCTCCCAGTGTCTCATTTATGAATTGTTATGTGTACGGGATATTTTGGAGTAGCTTTGTAGTTGTTTAAGTTAGTACTGGATATTTTGGAGTTGTTGATATGAATTGTGATGTGTACTGTTGTACGAAATGTGATGTGTAATGTGCATTATGCAAGTGTTTATGTGATGTTGTAGCTTTTAATGTCTCCTTAGTATGGTGTTGCGGTAGCTTTAGTGCAGTGTTGCGGTAGCTTTAGTGTAATGTTGCGGTAGCTTTAGTGTAGTGTTGCCACTGGGTTATAAATGTTGCCGAAATAATGTTGTAATAGTCATAAAAGGTGTTGCCACATAGATGAGCCCAAAGCGGGTCGTGGGCTTAGTGGGCTCCACATTGTGGACCAAATGGGCCCCACATTGTGGGCCCACGAGATGTGGACACAAACAAATTAATAAAGTTAATATCTATAGCAACATTTTTGGAATGTTGCTACAGACACCTAAGGATGCTGCTATAGACCCAAATAGGGTTCTATTGCAACAATATTAATTATGTTGCCTTAGATAGTCAAAATGTTTTCTTTGAGGTCCGGAGTAATGGTGAAAATTGCACCACAGCAAAAGTGTTGCCAATAACCTATGCCAAAAAGATTTAGGCTTGACCCATCATTTTTATGTTTTTCAGAAGACCGTTTATAGCATAGTGTATGTGGAGGAAAAAAATACATTCATAGCTTTTAAATTATTTTCGGCAGTGATTTTTTTAGCATCGGTTTACGTACTTATATTTGTGGTAGGTGCTTCATATTTCTTTTGAGTAGTAGACCAAAATTTTAAACCGTTAGATTCCATGAAAATTCTTATACGAGTTGACCAGTATGCATAATTGGAGCCATTAAAAAGTGGTAGAAGTGTGATTGATTGACCTTCTTGAATTACTTGCCATTTTAATGTTATACAAATATGTGTTACTATAGTTTGATCAAAAACCTTGCTTCGATACAAATTGAAAGTCTACGGGGTGGATCGTGTCGTGTATAAGCAAGTGTATATGTATATCTGCTACTAAGTATGATATTACTAGATAGCAGAGAACAAAGAAATATGGAAAATGCACACTAGGATTTTATACTGGCTTGGACTACCCTCCTATGTCTAGTACCAAAATTTCCCTTTAGAATTCTACTTGTTAAACCCATAAAATACGATTTAAGTCATGGGTCATTCAAACTATAGGTCACTCAAACAAGTCGGGTCATCCATCATTAGGTCGTTAACTATTGTGTACATTATTGGGTCGCTGACTCTCAGAGGGATCGCCAGGTCTTCATGACGCCAAGGTTTTGTCGTTAATATCTAGGTCATATGTATTTTAAGTGTCAGGTCACAAAGACCTTTGGTCGTTCAGGTCCTAAAGGCATTCATCATGGGTCGTTTACACGCATCTAAAGGCAGGTCACATTGCCTTAGGTCGTATCTTGGGGAACACGACATGAAAGTGGGTCGGTTAATTTTGTATAAAGGCGGGTCGTTGGCCTTAGGGTCATTGAAGGCGGGACGCTTATATGTGTGAGCTTCACATAAAGTTAGGTCATTTCTTGTGTTCCAAGACAGGGTCTGGTCACTTAAGACTTGAAGCGTTGGGTCGCCCAACGACCTAAGGGTCTGTACTCACAATTTCTGAACCTCTCCACTCCACGACCACTCCAATAAATACCCAACCATTTACTTCATTGAAGGGACCAAATTCTCGAATGACGAATTGCTGCCATTTTCATTCTCCAACATCCTAAACCATTCTCAAACTCCATCAAAGCTCTTTCAAACTAAATCGCATCATCTCCACCATCGAGAAAACATCCATAGATCATCCAGGTGCAAGATTATCGGAGATTCATCTCAATAATCTCCGCATCTACGAAGATCTAAGTGCTTCCGTAGTGAATTGAAGAGATCGTAGAAAGAGAAGAGAGGTTTGTTGTATAAATAGAAAAGATGTATGAAATGAAATAAAATGCGTACCTTGCAATCGAGATGATAATGAAGTCCTCCATTAAAGTGGATGTAGGCCAAAACAGAGGCCGAACCACTATATTAGCTTCTTCTTTTTTGTGATTGCCCCTAATCTTAATCTAAACAACGTGAATGTGTACACACACTTTCCGAGGTGTTAGTGTTCAATTTTTGACATTAACACTACTCTCAACAAAACCACCATTCGCTTGGAGGAATAAGCTTGGATACAACAAGGTATTCTTGTAAAATGTGTGTTGTTAATACAATATGGGTATTGACAGATGAGTACAATAACTTCCAATATATCTTCAAATATAATTTTCAGTGAAGAGCTGGAGTATATGGAAGACTAGTTGTGGATTTTAGATTGTTAGAGCATAAGTGAATATATTTTCAGAATATCAAGTATAGAGATTGCAAAGTAAGTAGATTAATTCGGTATTTGTTCTCCTGAATGTTGATGCTATAGATATTTATGGAGAGTTATCTTGAACGGTTGTCGCTAAAGATGGTTATTCTAAGGTTGCTTCTATTGGTGATGAAGAGTTGAAGCGAAAAGAAACGATGGTGGCCATTCGAATGTGACAGTTGTATTTCAAATCATCTGGATAAACCCCAGGTCTGACGTCTGGAATTTAAATCAGACATCTGATAGGTGTTTCAAACATTTTTAGAATGTGATTTTAGACGTATGGTTAAAATTTCCAAATGTCTAATACTGTGTATCAGCTATTTTTGGCCTTTTTATGCATGTATGTTGTTTCTCCAATCGACTTGTAATCTGTTGCATTGCCTTTACTTGTTCTTGAGCATTGTTATCTGTTGGCTAGTTCTGGGTCAAGCCACCAATAATATAAACACTTGTATTCGTATGGACGAGGATATTTGCACGCACAAGTTCAAGAGAATATACCCTGGCTCATGATGCTGGAATCCAGATCGTGACCCACCTAGATGACCCCGGCTCATGCTTTAGCCCCCCCGGCAAGTGGTAATCCACTCTACCTAAGGTTCATGAACACCCCTACGACCCAAATAACGTATATAGGTCATGAGCCGGTTCAGTACCCAGGGAAACGTGGCCATGGCTTGGTCAATCTCCACCTATCCATGAACAGCATTTCAAGGATCTGGTGACATGTGCACATAACGGCCATATTGATTACTTCTCCACTCACTCACGAACGGCTCCGAGATCGTCGGGATGGATGCCATGTGCCTTCACGAACCTCCTGCTGAAGTTGCCTATAAATAGCCCAACATTCGGCATTTTTCAGGATCTTTTGGCAACTGAGAATTCTGATTCCACCATTATCATACTTCCCCGTTTCTGATCAGGAATTTCCCAAATTTATTGAGTAGTTACCATTGTAAAAGTGAGATTGAGAGAAAATTATGATTGTACTTGCATTCAAACATATAATCAAAGTCATATAAAGTGAACGTAGGCTCTTTAACGTCGAACCACTATAAATTTGGTGTGTTTGCTGCTTTATTTTATTTCCAGCAATAATTATCAACGATTCAAGATAAATTGGGTGCTAGAACCATATTTTGTTATAACATTTTGGTGCTTTCACCGAGAAGAAAATTTTCAGCCCATCGGATTATTGCTCTACAATTTGGATTTTCAAGTCCGAAAAAAATAATCTATATTCCCATTGTTTCGTTTTTAAAGATTTCAGTAAAGTCATAACGCTATGGCCATAAAGAAATCCAAGGATTCACAAGCCTCTCGAGAAAATGAAGCTAATGAAGAGAATGTTTAGGAACAGGCCGCGGTGACCTCCCCGGCTCACGGCTCTCGGGGGCGAACCGCCCCCAAGAGGGGGTCACGACTTGGTCCCAAGAGGCGGTCATGAACTGCCCTCGGACAGGGGTCACGAACTGCCCTAAGGAAGGGCTCACGAGCCATCACCAAGAGGGGGTCACGAACCTCCCTTAGCATGGGACCATAACTCAACCCGAAAAGGAGATTATGACCCACTCCACGTATGTTGATGCTTCTGTTCGACCTAGCTCAAGTGCTACACGTCCGATTGCAAATGTTAATGACCAGCTATTGCCTTTGCCCTAATAACAGAGAGAGACTTTTCTCGTTTCCTTGACATGTTAGAGAAGACAAACGATGCTTTGGAAGCTCAAAGATATGAGAGTTCATCGTTGCAAGAAAATATGACCGCCATGAGTAGGCAGATTGATAAGCTCCGAAGGCAGAGGACACCTTCACCAACAATTTTTTTATTTTTTTTGGCTCAGTTTTCTCTTGCTTCTTTTTCCTTTCTCCTTTTGTGATTTTTTCTATTCCTGTTTTCCCTTTCTAGCTATTGTCCGGGTTTCGCTTTTTACTGTGTCTTCTACTTTATTACTAGTTTTCTACCTTTTCTGGTTTGCTTTGGCGTTTCGTATGTGATTCATCTACTGGCTTTGCTTTTTCTCCATATTAGCTCTCTACAGTATGACTCTCCCCCTTTTTTCTCACATTTGCTAAGTATGCAGGACTTTAGGTGTCGGGAGAGCTTTCTTCATAGGTTTGCTAGGCTAGAAGACTTTAGAGCTGAGGGGGTCCCTTGCATGTAGGAGCAGTGGTCGTTTGCAGTTTTCAGATTTTCAGATGACAGAGTTTTATCCATGAGTAGGACACATCGCTTCTAGACTAGCTTCGAAGCATTTCAGCCCCACTTAAGCCGCTTTTCTGTTGCTCTCATAGGCACCGTTATGATCCATAGCTGCTGGAGAAGCTTCTTCTATACCGATTAGATTAGAGCTGGTTTTTCGTTGTTGTTGTTGTTGTTTTTATCTTACACTTTCCTACTATTGGTTTCTTTTCTTTGTGTGTGCACGATCTCTGTTGACAGAAATCGTTTTTGTGAGCCATTGGAGAATGGCGGGATTCTCCCTTTTTGGTATGACATTTTATTTTGGGTAAAAAAAAGGCACCTTCACTAACTCATCGATTTACTCCTGATTACTCGTCTTCATCAGAGGAACCTCCAAGACCCCAATGAAGGCCATTAGAAAGGCCTGAAAACATGGAACAACTTCGATTTGGATCACTTCCTTCTCGAGAAGAAACATCACTTAATCTGGGACCTAACAACCATAATTCGAATAATCCCATTCTACTACCTGTAGAAGGACCCAGAATGCTACCTATGGGTCAAGGTACTATTTACACTATTTAGAATCAACCAATGTAGCTCTCTCACCGCGTGACAGACCGTGGCCATAAGGGGCAAGGTAGCTCTGCTCAGGCCCCGGACTGGGCGGCAATGCACCGAACAGATGTGGAAGGTCCCCGGAGAGCAAGAAACGCTGATCTCCAGTCTACCTTGATTAATGCTGATGCGGAGGCAATGGTGAGACAGATCGTGGAAGACAGCCGAAGACAAAGAAATGAGGATTGGAGTGTAGACCGGAGTCACACACCTTTAACTAACGACATACTAGACGTCTGATTCCCAAGGAGATTCAACCTACCGACTATGAATCGTCATGCAGGCAGGACAGATCTGGTTCAGCAATTAATGAGATATTCGTGATATATGAATGTCGCCGCCGCCCCAGGCGAAGTAAAGTGCAAAGCATTCCGGATCTTTCTGGAGGACGTGGCACTAATATGGTTCATTCAGCTTCTACCGCGATAAATTGTCAACTTCAAAGAATTGAGAGGAAGGTTTATAAACCAGTTTCGGCTTCATACTCAAAGGTCCAAGAACGTCATTGAACTATCACTCATTAAGCAGCGCCCAAATGGAACTCTGAGGTCGTACTTGGATCGCTTTAATTTAGCAGTCACGGAGTTAGGGACCCTCATGAGCAGTCTGTCCTGATGGCTATAATTGACGGAGTAGATAAAAATATTGAGTTTGGTAAATACTTAGCTGGAAAGCCGCCACTGACCAGGGAAACATTCTATAAGAAAGTGAACATCTGTCTACGTCAGAAGGAGATGTACACAAATCGAAAGAGGAAGGCCACGGATAAGGAAGGTATATAGAGTAATGTGGCCATCAAACAGTCTAGCGATAGCTATGGAAAAGTAGAGGTCAATGTTAGCAATAAGAACCATGGCAATGGTCGCTAAGTTGGAAAAGGCAACAAGTGAAAGAATCGTGGGAGCGACTCACGAAATTGGCCTTAGTTCAGAACCTTTGAGAACCTCACACCTCTAAATGACACCCTGGAGAATATTTACTTGGATACTTACAATGTTCTTCAATATAAGAAGCCTCCACCAAGAGATTCAACAGAGAAGGAGCATGAAACGGAAAAGTTCTGCCTTTTCCATGAGACATATGGGCACTCGACAGATGAATGTCGACATTTAAGGGACTTGGTAGAAAAGCTTCTTAGGGAAGGAAAGTTGAATGAATATAAGGCAGCCCCGAGAAACCGGGGGCAAAGTAGTCTAGAGCGAAACAAAGGGCAACTACCTCAAATGGCTACTGTACAACAAAAAAGCTAAAGGAAACGTTATTAATACTATAGTTGGAGGGTCATCCGGCTGGACATTGCTATAGGTTAATGGATCAGTATGTGAATGCAGCCAAGCGCCTCGAGGTGGGAGAGTGCAGCAATCCTGAAGATACTGCCCTAGTAAAACAACCGAAGACGATGCCAGTTGATGTTATATTTCGTAATGGAGATAGCATTGGAGTTCAATCCCCTACCGAAAACCCCTTAATGATCACTACCACCATTAGTCCTGCTCTATTCCATAAGGTCTTGGTAGACAATGGAAGTTCAGTCAACATTCTATTTAAGAAAGCGTTTGATGAGATGAAGCTTGAAGCAAAGGATTTGAAGCCCTGCGACGGATGGATACGCGACTTCAATGGAGCCTCAACATCTCCAATAGGATTTGTAGATTTGTCAATAAATCTGGGAGAGGAAGATCGTCGAACAGTGAGTAATGAAGTAATAGACATCTGGGAACGGTCTCCCGCTTTGCGTTTTCATTCCTGCTACATAAATTCGTTAATTTTTGTGTTCTGTTCCTTCACTTCAAATTGACGCCCAAAAAAAAAAAAAAAAAAATCCAAATGCATCTTCTCGATCCCCAAATTGACAAAACCTAGATCTAAATCCGAGCTCCTTATAAGCAAATTTCTCCATCGCAAGCTCTCTTCATCCTCTTCTCTCTTCGTTCACTTCTCAACCCAAATCAATTCACCTCTTCGATGCTCAAGCTAGCTTTTCCCTTTGCTGTCGGTCCTCCCTTGCTGCTAAACATTCACTACGATTGCAGTTTCCTTCTTAGATATAATATTCTCAAAATCTGGAAGTTTTCTTTTGGTTGGTGTTTGAGCATTCAGGATCTGTAATTTTCTCTGGTTATCGGCAAGGTACTCTGATAGATTCGCTAACTTACAACTATTGGATTTGTATTTGACCAGTTGAATTTTTTACATTTTATAATGGTGAACAAATTGTGATGCAGCCCTATTAATATATTTATGTATCGTCCCAAGACTAGTGTACGCACATATTAACTACACTATCCTATATCTGAAAGTCGATGGAACCGTTAATTTGGATGCAACTAATTTTGTTGTGTTATTTAAACCCGGTTGATATACAAACTAATTTTAAGTTATCTGGTAATGACCCATACTTTGTTACTTTTCAATGCAAATTACATCTGTAACGATTTTTTTATTTCAGTTGTACTGATATATCATAGCTGGAACGCAAAAGGATCATTGTTAAACTTTTACTTCTACGCGGTCTTTATATCAACATCACCCTTTTCTTTATCTCTGTCTTGTGTTGATGCTCATCTAGGCGATCCATGCGTCTTGCATGAATTTACTGCTACTTTCTTTGTTATACGTTAGTTTGTCAACCTCCATCATCATGTTTGTACAAATTACATCAGGTTTGCCAATCAATGCCTGGTGATAACATGGAGATCTAATTGATGTTCCTATCCTCTGCTACTACGTCTGCTCCAGTGAACCTATATGCATTTCCTACTTGTCATTGGAGAACGGTTATGACCTGCTGCCATTTTAACATCATCACCCTCGAGATTATATGTGGCTTAAGGTACGGCACGTTGGACTGTTTATTTCTAGTTGGGGTTTGCTATTATTATTCTTCGACTTTAGGCTCTAGAATTGGTTTTGTTGGGTAGATCTTGGCTGAATTGTGAATCTATTAACCTTCTTTCTCCATGCTTATTAACATGTGGATTCTACACTGCTACATTATATTGTTTCTTTTCTTTGGTCTTTGTTTGCAGTGCCTGTCTCTTAGATATGGAATTTGGGTTGTACAATGTTAAGACCTGTCAGTTTCATCTCCTCGGCCATTGCTACGATGACCTTAGAGAGCGCATGCCAAAAAAAGAGCGAGAGAGAAAACAGCTCCCCACAGCATGCCTATCGGCTACCGGCGTCTTGTCAGTTAGCAAGTAGTTACCATCTACCAACATCAATTGCACCGGTGCAAAGGAGGTTTAAACAACTGCAGGTTTTCTTTGATTTTACCAGTAAATTTTAGTTTTTTTTTTTTTTTTTTTTTTTTTTTTTTTTGGTATAGTCGTTGATTTGCAATACAAAAGAACACTTGGTAATTGAAATAGCAATTTCATATGAACACAATACTCATACACTTTATTTCTCCCAATTGTTGTATGTCAAAGTGCAATTTTGTATAAACATGGTACTTGTCCAGCTATCAATTTCAAAACTTTAAACTATAGATTTATTCATGCTGGCATTAAAAGATCAAGTTGAATCAAACATTGATTGGTAACTAGACAACAGCTCTCGCATATATGTAATGGAATGTTGGTAACTGGTTGCAAGTTATACTTCTTTTTAAACCAGATTTTTTTAATACTGCAATCTTATTAAGTATGTAAGCATAATATGCATATTTTTTTGCATTTACTTGATGAACTATTTCCGCAGCTATGATTTTGCAAGTAGTTATTTTATTATCTTCAATGTATTTGTTGATGTGCATTAGAATAGAACACTAGTGATAGAAATAGAATGCGATTATGTGTAAATATGAGTAACATATAGTTAATTTCTCCCAATTGTTGCATGTTGGAATGCAATTTTCTATGAATATGACGCTCATCAAGCCATCAAAGATGTGTAATGCCTAGATATATTACATATTATGGATGTTTGGTTATATATGAAGCTTTAAGGTAAAAATTGTTGGTTTTAAGTTTTTTTTTTTTTCTTTGTATTTGCCCACAAAATTCTTATTTTGCCTAGGGTAACTCGATGGTCCAAACCAGCCTTTAACGTCTTACAATCCTTTTTGAAACATCTGGATGTTGTGTACTGTCAAAAGTCAAGTTGAGAGCAATTCAGATATCTTATTTCTATGTCATGATTATCTGAGATAAAATGATCGAAGCTGCTAAATTGCTTCTGAGGTAATTGTTTATGGCATATATTTCTGGTTTGCTGTAAGGGATATGTATGTATGTATGTATATATGTATATGTATGTATGTGTAACAGGTTCTGGTTTGACTATCTTTTGCACATTTTTTATTTTTGTATGTTGTAAATCATGCATACAAATTGTTTGTTTTAACTTCTACGTGGTTTTATGAGTTATTTCAACTCAAGTTATGTTTTTATTGATTGAAGTCAAGTGCTTATCCAATTAATTCAATTTTAATTTTTTGCAGGAATTGACGTAAGTCATTACCTGCAAATGAAGCTAAGTCCTATTTAGATGGTTCGTTATAAAATTGATCGGGCAATCACTGAAGATGAAGATATTGAGTTTGAGAGGACGTGAGTGAATGTAACTGAGTATGTAGTGAGGCAATATTTGTACAAATGAGTATTTTGTATAGTGATTGTGTAACAGAAAGAAATAAAACTGTGCATTGTTCAAAAGTGTAATAAAATATTTATTAAAATAAAAAATTTTGACTCTAATATTTTAATTTTTGCAAAATTTTTATATTACAATGATTAGATCTCTTTTCAAGTTTCAACATTTTATAGAAAAACTGACCTTTTACAACCGGCAATGCTCGTTGTAACAGGGTTTTCGCAACGGGCATTGCGACCGTTGTATTAGGCCCTGTTGTAATAGGCCCCCTTTTACAACGGTCATTGCCCGTTGTAAAAAGTCTATTTTGTTGTAGAGTGACTCTGTCGAAACTATTCTTGAAAACTTGCACGTTCCAAGCCTTGAGGCAAGCCTTGAAGATTTAACCGGAGACAAGTCCTTCGCTGGGACGAAGCAGCTTTTAGCAAAATTTACGAGTTGGCCCGAACAACTCTCGTACTGCTGAATGAGGCTAAGCAGATGACGAACAAAGTGATGACCACCATTAGTGAAAATAATAATGTCGTTAGCGAGCGATAAAGAAGAGATAAGCAGGAAGCCCCTTGGAATCGCAAATCTTTGAATCAGACTTGCTATCGTAAGGGAGTGCAACCCACGAATGAAAGCCTCGGCAGCAATGACAAACAGAGAAAGTGAAAGGAGGTCTCCCTGACGAAGTCCCCTTCCCACCTTGAAATACCTGTTGACAGACCCATTAATGAGAACGGAAAACCAACAGTTGCAAATGAGCCTTCAAATAATATCGATAAGGAGTTCCAAAAAGTCGAAAACCCTCAGAACCCTAATGACAAAAAAATCAAAACATGCGATTGTAAGCCTTAGCCATATCCAACTTAACGTCCACATTAGAACCTCTGACCTTTCGATCGATCTGGGAAATCAGCTCTTGGGCTAAAAGGACATTGTCAGTAATCAAGCATCCTTTTACAAATGTCGTCTGAGAAGATGAGATAATACGTTCCAAAAACGGTGCTGGCCGAGAGGCTAGTACCTTAGAGATAATCTTGTTAGAGAAATTACACAAGCAGATCGGATGAAAATCTGTGCATGAACGAAGATTTTCGCACTTGGAAATAAGAACCACATTGGTGGAAGCCCAACCTTGCGGAAAGGTTCCACTGGAGAAGAAATACTAAATAGCCAGACAAAAATCCTCCTGCATAATCGTCCAGATACTATGAAAAAGGACCATGTTGAAAATGTCAGTCTCACTCTTATTGTCCTTACTAAGTGCGAAGACGCAATCACATATCTCTTCCGTGGAAGAAGGTACGACAAGGTTAACATTATCTGATCGAATGAAGAACTAATCTGGGAATGAATGCTAAT
This sequence comes from Allium sativum, assembly GCA_030737875.1. Lineage (NCBI taxonomy): Eukaryota > Viridiplantae > Streptophyta > Magnoliopsida > Asparagales > Amaryllidaceae > Allium > Allium sativum. Next base: position 1,044,097,815 of record CM060913.1, read on the forward strand.
AGGAACGGATCAGATACAGACACGGAAGGAGTACCCAAAAAAGCTTGGAAATGAGATAGAATAGTCTCTTTGACTTCCTCAGGAGTGGAAACCACTGAAAGATTAGGGCACTGGATCTGACGAATCGTGAGAAGATTATTCTTCTTACGGATAGAATAATGGAAAAATTTAGAGTTCGTATCCCCTTCAACTACCTACTTCATCCTTGCCTTCTGGCTAAGATATTTGTTTTCAATACAAAGTTCTGATGAGAAGACCACATAGGCTAGCGCACATGCCTCCTTATTAGCAGACGAAGGATCCTCATCATAGGACGATTCTGCTAAGATAAGAATCTCTTTAGCCGCCCTAACTCTATCAAAAATATTCTTAAAAACTTGCATGTTCCAAGCCTTGAGACGCTTCATCTTACGAGAAAACACAACAAAAGGCGAGCAAATAACAATAGAGTTCCATGAATCTTCTACTACTCGATGGAACGAACGGTGTGATCTCCACATACTCTGTAACCTAAAAGAAGACGGACTAGAAAGAGATAAGGGAGAATAGCGAAGAATCATAGAAGCATGATCCAAAAAGGTACGATGAAAATGGGAGACAAAGTACGTGAAGGGAACGTTGAACCAACCTTTCGGTCTGAATGTTGTGTCAAGTGTAGAAAGAATCCAGTTAGGCCCTACTTGATTGTTACACTAAGTAAAGGCTGAATTGACGAAGGAAACCCCAAATTGACCTGAACTGACGATGAAGGCATTGAAATCCGCAACCGCTTCCCAGTTAACAACGTTGTCTCCCCGTTTCTCAGCTTGGCAGGCAACTATATTAAAGTCGCCTCCCAAAACTGAAACCCCAAAACCTAAGTCAGAAAGCGAGAGGATGTCAGACCAAAGGGATAACCTCTCAATTAATCACAGTTCTTGTAGACCATTGAAAAAAAGGAAGGATGAGGCGATAGACGGAGTTGAGCAAACCACTGAAATAAGCTCGTCGGAGTCAAACAACTAGAGAACTACCACATCTTTGGACCAAAGGATCCAAATCTTCGCAGATAAATTGGCTAAGGCTCCCCCAAAACAAAGAGATAAAACCAATTTGGTGAACACATCCGGACCCATAAAAGGCTCTAGAAGAGAAACTAAACAAACATAATGCTTCCTAACGATGCACTTCAGCTTAGCCGTCGACATCTTGTTACCCATACCATGAACATTTCAGAACAGAAAATTCTCCATCGAAAGACAGACAAGAAAGCAGAAAACAACTAAGAAAGAAAAGGAGAAACTTCAAAGGGAGGGGACACTCAAGCACGACTCAGATTAGATAAAGCGTTTTACGAGTAGATGGTCAGACGCCGCTATAGAGTGTGTGCGAATGCTGCAAGGAGTGCGAGGGGCTACTCTTGGTCTAAGGCACGAAGAGTTGAAAGGGAGGACAGAAGGACGACAAGAAGCCTCACAATTTCGAGGGAACGGAAATATACCCCGAAACGTGGATCTGGCGGATAAGGCATGGAGAATCCAAACATCGAAGAACAAGAATTCTGAGTGAGTCGAGATAGTCGATCGTTAGTGATCCCTATCTCGTCCTTACTAAGAAAAGGAGAAGAACCAGAAACGGATGAGGGACCCGTCGGGACAGTAGTGTCGGAGTGCGAAGGTGATAATGTGGTGTTGCTCAAAAGACACAACATAGGTTCCTGTATGGACATTACCAAAGCCGGACTGTCATCGGATTGACAAACCTTTCCAGTGGATCCCATAATGCAAAATTCTCATACAACTACAACCCAACAAACAATCATTTGAGACTAAATGACTTGTTCAAGAATGTGGCCATTTGTGACGACCACACCGTACCAGCCGAATTTCCCCGAAATGCATTGTGCCAATGCCAGACGAGCACTGGACGATCGTCAAAAGGATTGATAACAACATAACTTAATATAAAACATGCGAGATATTACATAAGCTGAAAACTAAACCATGTCCATCAGAGTAGCGAAATCCAAAATATAGCTTCATATCCAATTATTACAACTTTAAAATACTGTCTCTAAAAGGAAATAAAATAGGTACACTACTAATGCCCAAAGAGGCCGTGACTAGCAACAACACATGGAGAATATATATAGTATGTGGAAGCCTCATGCACGTCTTCGGACAAGTACTCGTGCATAACCACCTAACATGTCTCTAGTTTCTCATTTAGGAGCACCTAGAGTAATAATAAGAGACATAAAACTCTCTGTTAGATGAAAGTCTGGTGTGAGTGTTAACAAATCAACACCACTAAATAAAGCAATAACAGGTATAAATAGTCATACCTGACCTGGACCTGTAACCAAAGAGTTAGCACAACAAGATGTACAATACTCTAAGGTAAACACTAACATAGTGTATAAAATGGAAGTGTGTGTGTCATGGTGACAGCAAACATCAAACATAGTAATCATCCTCACATCTCTCACTCAGTGCGTAAAGCATGCGATATCCACCGCTTTGACCACCAAATCAATTGGGGGAATGACGGAGTCCAACTCCATACAATTATTGCTATGACCACACTGCCCTGGTCTATAATCAATAAACCTACCCAGTCCACACAGTCCTGGCTCTAGGATATGGGACAACCAGTCAACACATCCCTGGCTCTGGTTCGTCTACATGCCCTATCTCTCAACGGTGAACCAAAGTTGTATATATTGATAATTCCTTCGCACACGTCCCGCAGCAAGTCCCAACTCTAGAAGTAAACTCGTTGGTTTCCATCTAGATCCTAAGCGATAACTTCCCACTTAGACTTCCTTTGCATCTCGTGTTTTTGTCAGATTGGAGTTGGTCTTCAGAAGAGTTCACGGTGGTCATCACGTGGTAGAAGCTCAAATCCAGTTCGGTTCAGGGTCACCATCACAGCTCGGTTCGTGGTCATCATCGGCTCGTGATCACCATCGCTTGTGGTCACCATAAAGGTTGTGGTTAACATGGGGCCATGGTCAACATAGGGTCATGGTCACCCTGGGGTCATGGTCACTATGGGGTCGTGGTCACCCTAGGGTCGTGGTCACCCTGGGGTCGTGGTCACGATGGGGTCATTGCGATTCATGACCCTCCTGGTCAAGGCGGTCCGAGACCTTCCTGGTCAAGGCAGTTCGTGACCTACTCCTCCTAGCGGTTCGTGACCATGGCCTTCATTAGGAACCGAATCCTTGCACTTTTTCCAGCAAGCTAGTTTTGCCAAACGACGGCGTTTTTAACCATTCTAACTTTCCTATGCAATCAAAAAAAAGGTCAAACACTAGTAGTAAAATGTAGAATCAACCAAAAACATCGAAACAATGATTTCATATGTTAATTTAGATCAAACATACCCAAAACCATGATTTTCCCCTTAACCATGTCTAACTATAGGACTAGAAAATTTAATCCAAATTAACTCAAATTCATACTAGTGACATAAAATGTATTTTAAAATTTTCACATGTTTTTCCAGAATTTTTAGATGTATAATTTCGCTAATTATCACAAATCACCCCTAATTATCCATAATTAGTGTATAAACATGCAAATCACTCACCTTAGCCCAAAATAAAGGTTAGATCTGAAACTTTTACTGATTTGGCTTGGATCAAATGTGGTGCAGCAGCTCTACCTTGAATTTGTGCTAATTTGGCTTGATTTGTTGTAGATTTGATCAATTAGTGATTAAAAAGTGATTAGAGAGACATTTGGAAGATGGAAGCCATGACTAGGGTTAGAGAAAGGTTTGTGGTGGCTAGAAAAATGAAAGGAGATGATTCTCCAACTCCTTTCAGCCCTTCCATAAAATTCGGCAAAAATCATGAATGTGGGAAATGACCCCAACAGTCGTTTCCCAAAGTTACACGACCATATGACTTCGTATGAAAATAAAATAAATATTTTATGATCCTCCGATATGCAAAATGCGGGTCGTCACACTCTCTCCCTCTTTAAGAAATTTCGCCCTCGAAGTTTCTTAACCAAGAAAAACAAACAATGGTGTCCTGCATGCCTATCAACCATTTACAAACAATCAAACATACATAATAAAAACAACAAGTCTATCCTAGCATGTGGTTTACTAACAAGGGAATAACTATAACTTGATTATAATCTTATAAGGTAAAGAGTTCTGGATACGACTTCCTTATGCTCTCCTCAGTTTTCCAAGTACAGTCATTCTCATTATTACCCCACTGGACCTTAACCAGTTTCACCGTCTTCCTTCGAAGTTATTTCGTATCGTTTCCGACAATACGAATCGGTCTGCGGTTTCCAACTGCCTCAGGTTCTATCTCGATATCATCTAACTGATCTGGTGAAATAGTCATATCAGAATCGTGCATGAACTTCCTTACCTGAGAAACATGAAATAAATTGTGCACCTTTGGTCAATCGCTCCACAGTCACCCAAATACTATCATGACCCGATCTAGTCCTTGGTAAACCATCAATGAAATCCATTGAGACTTGTTCTCATTTCCATTCAGGAATTTCCAACGGTTGTAACAGACCACTAGGCTTCTTTTGCTCAACTTTAACTAACTGGCAAGTCATGCACTTAGGTTTGAAATCATATCCCGCGATGTACTCTAGTTGCTTCCATTCCAGAAATATAGCCCCCAAATTGGCATGTCTCCCTCAATGCATCAGCTACCACATTGCCCTTCCCGTGTGTGTATCCGATATTGAAATCATATGAAACCAAGAACTCTAACCATCTCCGTTGACGAAGATTTATATCCTTTTGAGAGAAAAGATACTTTAATGACTTATGATCAGTAAATAACTCGAATCTTTCTCCCAAAAGATAGTGTCTCCACATCTTTAACGAGAATACGATCGCTGCCAATTCCAGATCATGGGTAGGATATATTTTCTCATGTGGTTTCAATTGTCGACTAGCATAAGCTACAAACCTACATCCTTGCATCAATACAACACCTAGTCTAGTACCATAGGCATCTGTGTATACTGTCTTCTCTTCGTTCCCCTTAGGAATAACTAACACTGGTGCACACGTTAACTTCTCTTTTAGGTTTTAAATTCATTCTCACTCCTTTTGTCCCAAACAAAAGTTTGATTCTTTTTTGTCAACTGAGTTAACGGTGCCGCTATTTTGGAGAAGTCTTGGATAAACTTATGATAATATCCAGCTAACCCCAAGAAACTTCTCACGTCCGTTGCATTCTTGGGCGTAGACCAATCTTGCACCGTAGCCACCTTCGCAGGATCCACGACAATACCATTCTTTGAAACAACATGGCCCAAGAACCTCACTTCCCCCTCCAGAAGTGACACTTAGAAATTTTCACTTTCAATTGGTGTTTCCTCAGCACACCGATCACTATCCTCAAATGTTCCTTGTGTTCTTCCTCTATCCTCGAGTAAACTAAGATTTCGTCCGCAAACACAAGAACAAACTTATTTAATTGATCCCTGAAAACACTATTCATAAGATCCACAACCAATGCGGGTGCATTGGTCAACTTGAATGGCATGACCAACCACTCAAAGAATCCAGACGGCGTCCGAAATGTCGTTTTAGGGATACTCTCAGCTGCTACTCGGAGCTGATGAGATCCTATCACGAGATCCAACTAGAAAAACACTCTTGCTCCATTTAATTGATCAAACAAATCATCTATCCGTGGAAGAGGATACTTATTCTTCCTAGTCGCCTTGTTTGACTCGCGGTAGTCCACACATAAGCGAAGGGAACCATCGGCCTTAGTAGCAAATACAACTGGTCACTAGGAAACACTTCTTCAGATAAATCCCTTCTTCAAAAGATTGCCTACTTGCACTTCGAGCTCTCACTGCTCCCTTGGTGCCATACGACGAAGTGGCATCACTACAAGTCTGGCATCTTTCACTAAATCAATCCGAAACTCGATCTCTCGGTGTGGTGGAAGTCCGGTCACTCCCTCAAAGATGTCCGGATACTCGCCAGCAATAGGCACATCTAATAACTCATCATGCAGGATGTTGAGGGAATTTAGAAAACTAGTCATCACCCCATTACTAGGTAGGCAACCCAATACCACCCTCTGCTCATCATCCGCTCTAATGGTCACCGAAGACCCTTCACAGTCTATCACCACCCCATACCTTTGGAGCCGATTGACTCCCAAAATAGTGCTAAACCCAGTAAAACTCAACACGAAGCAATCACAAGCAAACATACATCCATGACTCGATAAGACCAAATCACGACAAATCATACAAAGGCCAGTCGAACGACCAATCGAGTCCATCACAACTAAAGGTCTATCGACAATCTCGGGTTCCAATCCCAACCTATCAACTAGGTCACTAGACACGAAGGAATTAAAATCATCGGTATCAAACAATACTCGAACAGAAACATCATAAATGAAAAGCATACCTTGAATAACGACACCCTTTCCCTTCTCGGTCGCAGTTGAGGCATTCAACGAGGAAGGAACAACGTTGATAGCATATGCTTTCACGATATGCTTCTCCCTAAGGGTTGAGGACATTCATTCTTGATATGTCCCACTTGGCCACAGTTGAAGCACTTCCTTTCTCCTGACTTTGCTCGACAATCTCTGGCATAGTGGCCCTTCTTGCCACAGCTAAAGCACTTGATATCTTTCTTATTCTTCTTTTTCTGACCATCCTTGGTTTGGTTTTGTTTTCTCTTATTCTAGGAATTCTTATTACCTTCACCGCTTGCCCGTGGTTTCGGCTCCTCTACAGATGTAATAGCGACCTCGGTCTTCGTCTTAGGGTAAAGGCTCTTTGATCTCAATGCCTTTCCCACTATAGATTCGAATGTCTCATCGATATGGTTTATAAGTCTTTCCCCCAAGTAACCATCTAGGCCAGTTATAAACTTCTCGTTCTTCTTCTTGGCAATATCGATGAGAGATAATCCATATTTCGATAAGGTATCGAATTCAGCAATATATTCCGAGAATGCCTTACCATTCTACTTAAGTTCAAAAAATTTACTAAACAATTCCGATTTCTGATCAGTTGGAGTAAATTTGTCATTGAAACGAGTCATAAACCGATTCCAAGTAATTTGATTCTCGGAAGTTGCTGCTTTAATAGCATTCCACCAATTCACTGCCTGTCCTTGAAGCTGACGCGATGATAGCTTTCTCTTCATTGCATTATTGATTCCCAAATCCTCAAAGATGCGCTCACAACTATCAAGCCAATCCTGAACCTTCATAGCCGATTCTGTCCCATGCAACGGCTTCCTACCAAGACTATTATAATCCTTGCAAACCTTGGCGAAATCGGCTCTAGGCATCTGCACTACTGCACCACCACCGTTAGCAGCATTAGGAATTGCTCCCCAAGTGTCCTTAAGAATCTCCTTAGTGGTGCTAGTGCAGTGGGACTTCATTCTTCGATAAACTAGTAGTATATGTATATAACTTCTGAAAACCAAAATATCACAAATACGCGCTCTCGCATACGTATACTATCTCTCCCTGATGTCTTCCTCTAAGTTAAACAACACAATCTAGGCTCTGATACCCAGTGTGACAGTCGCCCCGTACCAACCGACATTTCCCCGAAATGCGCTGTGCTAATGCCCAACTAGCACAGGACGATCGTCAAAAGGATTGAAACGATGAATCACCAAGAACCTATAGTATATCTCACAGCGCATGAAATGAAATATAATAATAACATAACTTGATATAAAATAGGCGAGACAATATATAAGCTGAAAACTAAACCATATCCATCAGAGTAGCGGAATCCAAAATACATCTTCGTATCCAATTATTACAACTTTAAAATATTGTCTCTAAAAGGAAATAAAAGAGGTACACTACTAATGCCCAAAGCAGTGACCAACAACAACACAAGGAGAATATATATAGTACGTGGAAGCCTACTGCTCGTCTCCGGCCAGCTACTCGTGTATAACCCTAACGTGTCTCTAGTCTGCTCGTTTAGGAGCACCTAGAGTAATAAGAAGAGATATAAAGATCTGGGTTAGAATAAAGTCTGGTGTGAGCGATAAAAAATCAGTACCACTAAATAAAGCAATAACATGTATAGATAGTCATACCTGACCTGGATCTGCAACCAAAAAGTTAGCACAACAAGATGTATAATACTTTAAGGTAAACACTAACATAGAGTGTAAAATAAAAGTGTGCATGTCATGGTAATAGCAAACATCAAACATAGTAATCATCCTCACATCTCTCACTCAGTCGTAAAGCATATGATATCCACTGCTTTGACCACCAAATCCATTGGGGCCATGACAGAGTCCAACTCCGTACAACTATTGCTATGACCACACTGCCCTGGTCTATAATCAATAACCCTACCCAGTCCACATAGTCTTAGCTTTAGGTGATGGGCCAACCAGTCCATACATCCATGGCTCTGATTCGTCTACATGCCCCCTCTCTCAATGGTGAACAAAAGTTATAGATATCGATAACTCCTTTGCACACGTCCACAGCAAAGCCCAACTCTAGAAGTTAACTCGTTGGTTCCCATCTGGATCTTGAGTGAGAACTTCCCACTTGGACTTCCTTTGCATCCCAGGTTTTGGTCGGATTGGAGTTGGTCTTCAGAAGAGTTCACGATCGACGTCACGTGGTAGAAGCTCAAATCCAGTTCGGTTCGGAGTCACCAGCACGACTCGGCTCGTGATCACCATCGCTCGTGGTCACCATAGGGGTCGTGGTCACCATGGGACAGTGGTCAACATGGGGTCGTGGTCACCATGGGATCATGGTCACCCTGGGGTCGTGGTCACCGTGGGGTCATGGTCACCCTGGGGTTGTGGTTAGCATGGGGTCATGGCGATTAGTGACCCTCTTGGTCAAGGCGGTTCGTGACCCTCCTTGTCAAGGCAGTTTGTGACCCTCCTAGTCAAGGCGGTTCGTGACCTACTTCTCTGGGCGGTTCGTGACCTTGGCCACCATCAGGAACCGAAACCCCTACAATTTTTTCAACAAGCTAATTTCGCCAAATGACGGCCTTTTCAACCATTCTAATTCCTATGCAATCACAAAACATACCAAACAACAATAATAAAATGTAGAATCAACCAAAAACATCAAAACAATGATTTCATATGTTAATTTAGATAAAACTTACCCAAAATCATGACCATGTCTAACTACAGGATTAGCAAACTTAATCCAAATTCATACCAGCGACATAAAATATGATTTTAGAATTTTCACATACTTTTCTAGAATTTTTAGATGTATAATTTCGCTAATTATCACTCCTAATTAGCCATAATTAGTGTATAAACATGCAAATCACTCACCTTAGCCAAAAATAAATGTTAAATCTGAAATTTTTACTGATTTGGCTTGAATCACAATGTGGTGCAGCAGCTCTACCTTGAATTTGGTGCTAATTCGACTTGATTTGTTGTAGATTTGATCAATTAGTGATTAAAAAGAGATTAGAGAGAGATTTGGAAGATGGAAGCCATGATTAGGGTTAGAGAATGGTTTGTGGCGGCTAGATAAATGAAAAGAGATATTTCTCCAACTCCTTTCAGCCCTTCAGTAACCCTAATCACGAAATGGGTTATGGGCCTAGCTGTTAATCACCCTATTAACCCCAATTAGGTTATTTTTCCATCTCCAAAACTTATTTCAGCCATATCTCCCAAACAATAAGTCCGTTTGATTAATGTGACCACTTTACGGAATGGGAAACCATCATCTAAATCTAATGAAAGTGATTTTAGGTTAAAACTCCTTATCAATCAAAAGTTATAGGCGAAACAAGATTCTTCAGGGGCGAAACACGATTCGCCAGGCGCAAAACGATCATTAAAAATTCGTAAAAAATCATGAATGTGGGAAATGGCCCCAATAGTCATTTCCCAAAGTTACACGACCATATGACTTCGTATGAAAATAAAATAAATATTCTACGATCCTCGGATATGTAGAACGCGGGTCGTTACACTATTTTTGTAAGTTCGACATTATCATCAAAAATAATTCCTTTTATGTTATGTAATTCTATGTGAAATATGATAATATACCATAAAGCAATATACTCTGAAGAGATATATGACGTGAATTTACTGCTATGAACATCCAAAAGTGGTTGGATCTTATTAGATGAAATAAATGAATCAAAATAGAAATTTAACACTGAGTGTTTTAGCAAGCAGATTGTAGGCAAAAACATGGAATAAGAATGTGATGTTTTTATGTGTGTGTGTTTGTTTGATTTTGGAGGGGGGCAGTGTCAATATAAGCAAAGCATTGTATCGTGAAGAGAGAAATACGATGTAAATCTACTACTGTGTAGACCTAAAAATAAGTGATGAATCAAAATGAAAGCGCAAGGCATTGCGTCTTATATTTTATGTCCAGCACATAGTTAAACATTCCAGCCTAACTATGCAGTCCACTTGGTTTGTACGATCGGGTAATTGCACAATGTGCCCAAATCCAATAACACAACCAAACGTTCCATCACTATAACTTATAGGTACATCTTACATTGATCTATCAAGTGGATAGATTGTACAGTAAATAACATAGTCAATATGCTAAAAATTATAAACAATTATAAGACCAAAATAAGATGCATTTGATAGTAGCTGGATAAATAGCTTAGAAACCATCACTTGAAAATATGGGCTCATAAATATCTGCTCCTATAACACATTGTGAAAACACCAATGCTTCATTACTAGTAATATCATTCTTCGAAACATTTCAAAACCTTCCCAAACATCAACTTTGAGGTATTGAGTATCATTTTCAAAGATAAAAAATTCGTAACTAATGGATACTGTAAGTGGCAACATTTTGAAATTTTGGGATTTTGCTCATAAAAGGAAGTTAAAACAATCGAAAGATTTCTTGTAGATGATAAGGATTGAGTTTGATTAATGAGAGCAATTGAAGAAGAGGAATTTGAACTGTTTTGGATAAGGCTCTGATACCATGACGAAAAGTTGAAGAGATGGGTGTTTATTATTATTCAGGAATCACAAATATATAAAGATACAAATACATGCAGTCAATCCTTATCATGATATTTATTGCATTTCATCATATTTATTATAACCGCAACAATTATGGAATAAATATAATAAATGATATTTATTATACTTTTGTCATATTATGGTATACCACATATGCATAGATTGATATAGATTATGTCAATCCTTATTATGATATTTATCTATTCAATGGCATACCATATATGCAGATATTGACATAAATTATGTCAATCCTTATCATGATGAAAAGTTGAAGAGAAGGATGCTTATTTTTATTCATGAATCACAAATATATAAAGATACAAATACATGCAGTCAATCATTATCATGATATTTATTACATTTCATCATATTTATTATAACCGCACCAATTATGGAATAAATATAAGAAATGATATTTATTATATTTTTGTCATATTATGGTATACCATATATGCATAGATTGACATAGATTATGTCAATCCTTATTATGATATTTACCTATTCAATGGCATACTATATATGCAGATATTGACATAAATTATGTCAATCCTTGTCGCGCCCCCTCAAAACGGACGGCCAAGATGAAAGACCGATTTTGCTAACCAATGTTGTGAAGGAGGTACGTGGTAGTGGCTTGGTGAGGGCATCCGCAAGTCGGTCATTAGTGGAGATGTAAGAGACCCTCAAATTTCCACTTTGCACATTTTCTCTTACAAAATGGTAATCCAATCCTAGATGTTTCATTTTAGAATGAAAAACCGGATTAACACTCACATATGTAGCTCCAACATTATCACAATAGATGAATGGCGCGAGAGTGAGGTTATGACCAAGCTCCTTGAATAAATTTCCTACCCAAAGAATTTCGGCAGTAGCATTTGCCACAGCCTTGTACTCGGCCTCGGTAGATGATCTTGCTCTTGTATGCTGCTTCTTTGACGTCCAGGAGATAAGATTCTTACCTCTTCATTTTAAGGTAAACCGAACAAACCAGCTAAACCGAACAAAATATTATCAGTTTAGTTGGTTTTGGTTTCAAAAAAAAAATCGGTTTGGTTTGATTCGGTTTATGTTTCTTGAATGGTTATTTTGCTTTTAAGATTTTTGATCAGTTTGAAACCGAACCCACTATTTGCTCACCCCTAGTTGAGACGAAGCCTATTTAACTGAACTAAAAGGGCAAGGATGAACGAAAAGGAAATTAGAGGATTCTACAGAATCCTTCATCCCTGAAACTTCTACATTGATTTACTAGAAAAATCACAAAGATTTGCAGCCCACTCGGTCATGAAAGGGTAGGGAAATGAGAAGGTTCGCGCAAGGCGAATACATTTTTTTTTACGAAAGGGGCAATGCGAAGTGGACACATATAGTATTTTTGTTGTTATTTTATCTATGTAAATTATTTTAAATACACACACATAATACCGGAAACATATAGTTTAGAGTTTAGAATTCAAGATGTAGATTACAAAATACAAAATACAAATCATCAGAATGTTATCCCTAACGTAACCCAGTAACAATTTGTTCATTTCGTATAGAATAGTGTATTCGGGTCATGTGAGGTTGTCATGTGGCATAGTATGTTCTAACAAATTGGATGTCTTATAAATCTTCGATAGTAGAATTATCGCTAGAAGAAATTGGAACCGTCATTTGATGCAAAGTAGACAAACTGAAGAAAATGTTGAAAACATGTTGAGGATAAGGATGAGGGGAAGGGGATATGGAAGAACAGGAGCATATGAGGTATTATAAGGTTGGATGAGGGAGAGGTAACAGTTTGCGTTCGATTCGTGTCTGACACGTCGATCTCAAACTGCTACCTTCCAACTGTTCGTCCGAACATGGCAGTTATGTGAGGTCAGTGCATGACGTGTCGGACGCGGGCTTCGAAGTAACTGCCAATGTTCAAAAATGAATTGTAACTTAGTTTAAATTATATGTGATAGTTGCGAATATTATATATCAGCAAGATGCATTCGGAAATAGACATATGCAATGTTAAATATATGGTAATTTTTATTTTTATCCACAATATTAGTAAGTTAATCCGCCTTATTTTATAGGATCGTTGACTTTTATTAAAATTTAGATTTTAATCAGTGTATCCACAAAAAAATACTTATTTTCTCTTCTTCTCAGTCTTCTTCTCTGTGTTTTCCGTCATCTTCTTATTTCTGGAATCCTAACATCTAAATCCAAGCTTAAGCGGAGTAATTCAATGTAATAACAGTAAGTAGATTGTTTTTTTTTTAAGTTGATTAATTGTATACAAAATTGTATTTTTTTTAATATCACCATTATCACATATAATTGTAGTTAGTTATTTTCTGAAATCTTGAAAAAATTGTACGTTAGTAGAATATCATTTTATTCAAATATTGTAATAGGAGTATAGACTATCTGGATAACATTCACTATCTAGACCGCCTAAGTAGTTATACTCTCAAACAATTATAATATACATTTTTCTCTTTTATTGATTTGTTAGTATTGTTTAATTACTTGCTATTTGTCTAATATGTAGATCTTGAATTTGATTTTAGTTCTTATTTACTGTTGTTGCCCGGTACAATTGGCGATGTATCTTCAAATTATTAAGTTATTTGAAAACATTTGATGCAAACTCCTCTACTGGAATCTTGATCTTAGTTTTTATTTTCATAATCATCTACTACCATATCATGTCTGATCATGTTCAGAGATAATTAGTGAACTAACTGTATCTAATTGATTGCTTCTTTGCTAAATTCAAGTGCTATCAACTCTATTTTCAACACATATTTATTTGTTACTACTTTATCAAACGGAAGGGACAATTCAGCACAAATAATTGTGAAATAATGCAGAATTGTGAAAAAAGAAGCACAAAATCGATTGTTAGCTATATAATAGAGTGGATTAACTTACAAAATAGTTGTGGATTAACTTATTAAAGTAAAATGGTGGATTAATTTATTAAAACTGTGGATTAAAATAAAAATTACCTAAATATACACATGAACAAGATGGTGCATTCCACAAAGTTGTCGAACAACCGCTGAGAAGTTGCGAAAACTCCTATTGTAATTACAGCATTTTGCGTGTAAATTTGTGACCTATTGTTATACAATTTCTTCAATTGAATTGATCGTTAGTTTTGGCTACTTGCGGTTAATTGTCGTTCCACATGCCTGGACCTGAGCTTGATTAATTTAAATAGAATTAATGATTTCGTTATGAGGACTATATATCGCCTGGTTACAAACGCATGATAACCTAGACTGAAATGTTGGTGCCCATTATGTCCGTCCAATCAGACTGTTTGAAATATAAAAAGAAAAGCCCGTATGATTTTTATTCATAACAACTTCAATCTCTATATATTGACTCACTGAAATACATCAAACTATGAGTCCAAGTTTGTTAACCTCAAATAAGTGAGGTTATCGTCACCTCGGACTTCTATTGATGAAAATCAAGAAGGGCCTATGGGTGTTTCTGATCTTCGCCAATGAAAGCTCGGAAGTCACCGTGACATAATTTATGTAAGGTCAATAAAGTCACAGTGTCAAACTATGGTTGATGCGGGAGCAAAGCAAATCATTGACCCAAAATCAGTTGGCTTTCTGAACCCAACTTATCAAAACAGGCTGATTTCAACTGTTTTTCAATAAAATCCCAGAAATAATAGGTGAGACCATGTGAGTAAACTGAAAAATATAGGTTTGCTTCATTAATATTCAATTAACCTTTGGGCAGAAGCAATTTATGTTGCGGAACCTCATAAAAAATCAGGAGCAAATTAGATCTGTAGCAATCAAATTGCCTAATTTCATAACAGTTTTGCACTTTGATCTACTCCAAATTGCCCTAATTTTAGAGCAATTTGATTCATGCAGATTTTGGTAATAAAGATCCCCTGGTCCATCATCTATCTTCATCCTAAATAATCCCCAAAGAGTTAGTTTGTTGACAACAGTGTCAATAAATTTCTATTCCATAATTTAGTGCTTTTCAATAAACTTAGTACTATTATTAATCAGTAACATCATCTCGGTACCATCATTAATAATCATATGTTTATACAACAAGAATCACTGTGTATGCTTTTAATCTTATAGCATTGCAACATTGACAAACAAATAGTTCAATTCTACTCGAAAATTCAAAGGGCAGAAAAGATCGTCTGACCTGGAGGGCCACTTTCATCGTCTATCTCCTTACCATCACCAGCAGTCAATTTCCCCATCTCCTCCACAAACTTAGCCATGGCAAACCCAGGCAAGCAAACAGGCACCACAATTCCTCCCTTAAACGGAATATAGAAGCTAGCCACACCCGGGATCGCACCAACCCCACCCTTGGCCGGCCCACCATAAACCGCTTTCCCCCACCCAAAATCCACATCCAGGAAACCTGCCTTCGTCACGTCCGACACCAAGTACGACCTCACCACCGTGAAATGCGGCCTTCCCTTCATCACCATCAAATCGGCCACCGATTTCATGTACTCTCCATCCACAGCTCTCTTTGCCTTTTTCACCAATCCTAGTGCGTACCCTAATGGGTTTTTCATCAGTTTATCTGCATTCGCCACGGCTACCGGTAAAGCAAAGGCATTCCCATAGTACCCTTCCGGCAGTGCCATTTTGTTCCTAACATTCACAATGCATATGATCTTCACCTCCTCCTCCGGGCCTGGCGCAAGAGCAACCGTCCGGCACCTCCACAAACACGCCGTCAAAATCTCAAACGTTGACGTGTTGCCACGAAGTTGAACCGGGATGTGCTTCTTGAGGTTGCCGATTTGGTCCGGTCCAAAGAAGAACGATCTGTGGACCATGTCATCGAGAGGTATGATGGTGTTGTTGACGTCAAGGACATCATCGTACTCATGGTGCACTAACGTGGGGTTCGGTGGTTTACGCGCGTTCAGCAGCTCACGGCTCCAGACCGGTTTAACGGTAGGGTGTCTGAATCCTCGCGCCATCTGTGCTACAGCTTTCATGAACTGCACCAGGCCTGGTGCGTCCGACATAGTGTGGTTGTGTCGGAGCGCTAAAATAAAACCACCACAAGCCAGGCGAGTCACCTGAATCAGCAGCAAGGGGCACCCGAGAACGCCATCCGAGCCTTCAACGTTGAACAACAGTTCTTCAAGGCATGGAAAAGGTGGTTGCAGATCAGACCCGAATTGATCGAGTTTGACATCCGCGTCTGCTTCAACAAACAGGACGCCTTCACCGGTGCATTCCACGTACAGTTTTCTTCCTGTGCACTCTTTTAGTCTACCTGCGAAGGGGTAGTAGAAAACAAGCGCTTTGGCGATGGCTTCCCTTATGACTTTGGCAGGGTCAGGAGCGGAGACTTCACTGTTACGGTAGAATTGGATGACAGGGATCTGGAAACGGAGGCCTTCTTGATCGTCGATGTCGGAGAGGGGTTTAAGCTCGTAAGGGGTTGGCTCAGCAGGGGTAATGAGTACTGGAGATTGCCTCTGGACTGTGAATTTCAAGTTCTCCGATGACATTCTTTGCAGGTTTAGGAGGTTTGGTTGCTTTAGATTGAAGAAATAATGAGTGTGTTGCAAAGCTAGATTGTGCACATTTATAAGCAGAGGTGCTGGGGCAACATGTTCGATTCTAGCAAGTTTCTAGGAATTTAAACTGCATGCATCCATGTACTTTTGACCAAAACGTTACCGCAAGCGAGAGCAAATCATCTGTTCTCGAAATCTCTTGTCCCTCTATACGAAATCAATTAGCACTTCATATTTTCACATTTTTGCAATTAAATTAAAAAAATGAATTAAGGGTTAATTGCAAAAAGGTGTAATTCATGGGTCTGATTGATTGTATATGGAAGGATAAGAGATTTTAGGTACAAAAGATTTGATTTGACCATAAAAGAGTAGGATGCATACTCATTAATGGGTTAACAAACTCGTACTCATCCCAAGGGCTCATTGCATGAACATGACTCATGTACATCAGGTATATTTAATACATTCAAAAGAAAATAAATTACATAATTAATTAGTTATATTTTCACGTAGATAATGTGTAAGTAGTTGGAATTCTTATTTTTGGATTGTCACATCTAATTTCTTATTAGCTTAATTTGTATTTTTATTTGAAGAAATGTTTGTTTGTTAGATCTTATTTTAAATTCCACTTCAAAGACAAAGATAATAACTTGTATTTCTATCGCAGCTGCATTCAATATTTACATCAACTTTGTGACCAACGCTACTTACAAAACTATTGTCATTAGTTCTCCACTATTTCAACTAAAACATAAACATAAACTAAACTCTGCCCGTGTGCAAAGCACGGGATACTCACTAGTTATTAATTAAAATTTATTTTAAATTTGAAAAAAAAAAATTTGTTAAATCATATTTTTAGGTGATTTATAAAGTCAAAGATGTACAAATATATTTCAAAAATTAACGTTCCTAATAAAAAGTTTTAACTTCAAGGCCAACTATGAAGCAAACAAAAAAGTGTCATCATATAATAACTTAAATCAATTTATACCTAACCACATATTATTCGGGCTCCATCGTTTACTATGCTAATTATTATATATCATTCACCCAATTATATTATGCAATTAACTTTAGTTATAACGAGTTGTTCTACTGAATTACTAAAAAAATAGTTGATATGTAGCTGATGAGATGATAAAAGCGCGTATCCATTGAGGGCAAAATGTCATATAAAATTGTTTATACCACATACTCTTCTTTTCCATGTGATATTATTGTATCCTTGTTTCCCCTGTTTTTCCGTTACTTCCCAATCAAATTTTCTCATTTTTTTTTTCGCATTTAAGTATTTCAACAATTGAACAATTTAACTGCAAAAGGTGAAAATCAAGGGATTGTGATTAGATAGAACACGGGGAACATGAGAAATGAGGAGATAACAATTGGTGGGTTTGTAAAGTGAATAAATGTGAGTAGGGACCTTATTTGGAACTTTCCTGTTAAGAATAAACATAAAAAAGATGGACAAGCAGTCCATTCGGTTGCGTTATAAGCGTGAAATATTTGCTGTTTTGCTTCAACGAATGCAATGCAATAACGAAATCAGTTAAATGAAGTAGTGGGACAATTTCCAAGAAAGTAAACTGAAGTTTCTTAGATCTTATGTTAAGTATTTGCATTTTAGTTTGCGACTAGTTGTGATTCATTTTCGTCAATACAATTGAATATGAACTTAGCTATTTCTGGTCATTTTCTTTGGTACTCAGTCTCTTTGATTGACTTAGGCTGGTAAATTCACGTGTAGAACGACAGAAAAAACGTTAGAGAAAACTGGGATTGCTTTCAAACATACTAATGTACTTTGTTCAAAGGAGTTAGGCAATAATGGGACGGTTTAGAGCCTTGTGTGGTCTAAAAATAATAACACAATAAATAGACCATTCCCAATGGTTAGAACTAACTTGTCCACGGAGCTAGCTTATTCGACAAGTATATGAGAATTAAAAATACAATTTATTAATATTAGACGTATGTTGAACAAACGTTTAAATCTCGGACGAACGTTCGAAAGACGTCCCATATATTATCAAATGAGGCGGTTGTTTAACAGGTGTTTGGCTTACATGCGTTTCTTGAACCTGCGCCTCATTCAATCTTTTTTTCTTCAAGTTATCACCATTCAAATCCACAATATAAAATATTCTAAATAAAAGGAAAGACAGTGAATTCTGAAATAGAACAACGAGTCAGCAAAACATTTAATTATGGATAAGTTTGTCCTATACCGAGCCACGTCACATTGCCATAGTTATATTTTGCTTACCCTAAATAATGTATTTTACCGTTACATTCGTGTATATATATATCAGGTCTTTCTGTTCTATTTTGTATCAATCAAAAACAATTTCTTACTGAATAAAATAACAAGCTTTATAATTCTCTCAACTGTAGTTTCTCCTTCTCATCTGTGTCTTCAGCTTTATTAACTTGGTATCAGAGCCAGCAACAGCCTAACGGCTACAACGATTCAAGCTGATTGAAATAAAAAAAGAACCATCGTCACCTGGTCCTTTACCCATCTAAAATTAAATCCCATCATACAATCATCACCTACAATACCCAAAACCATATTAAAGTTCTCGAAAATCCCTAATTCAAAAGGCAACGAAAGTTCTCACCACTTACTCGCTTTTCGTGGATTCAGATCTGTGATCTATAATCATGTCTGAAGAGAACTCTGCTACTTCCAACATCAATGCTACCATGCAATCTGCCGAACAACCGATCAAGACAATCATCAACCCACAAAGTCAATTAATCACTATCCAACTTGAAGAAACCAATTATTTATTGTGGAAACTTCAGGTGGAAACTGCCGTGCAAGGTTATGGATTGGAAGACTACTTATATGGCACGCTATCAACTCCAGAAAGATATATAACTGACAATCAAAATAGAGTCATTAGCAATGACGAATATACAAAATATCATAGACAGGAAAGACTCATCAGTGCATGGCTGTTGTCATCCATCAGTCCAAGCCTACTATCTCAAGTCATAGGCTGTAAAACAACAAGTGATATATGGCTAACTATGTAGAAAGTATTCAACTCACAATCGGCTGCAAAGTCGCTATTTTATAAAAGACAACTACAAAACTGTAGAAAAGAAAATCTAAGTATGAGAGAATACATATCAAAAGTTAAAAATATATGCGATATGTTGAAGGCTGCTGGCAGCAACATAGATGAAGCTGAACATGTATTGTCATTACTAAATGGACTGGGAGACAAAAATGAGGCCGTAGTAGCCGTCATAACATCACAAAAGGCAACACCTCCACTGGACGATGTCTGCGCTATACTACTCTCTCACGAAGCAAGAATCAACGACAAAAAGCCATCAGAAAGTGAATACTCACTGAACTTCACTACTAGCAGCAGAGGGAAAAATCAAAGTAATAGGTACAACGACACTGGTCAAAGAGGTGGTTACAATAACACTGGTCAAAGAGGTGGTTACTTTAATCGTGGACGAGGATGTGGCAGGTAGAGCCCTAACAACAGACCTAAATGTCAAATTTGCGAGAAAGTTGGACACACTACGGTGAAGTGCTACTTTCGATTTAACTCAAACTATGTGCCAAATCAAGGTAACAATAATCAAAGAGGAAGCAATCATAATGTCAACATAGTTGTATCTCAAACAGAAGGGATAAATCAAAACAATAACAGCAGAGCTTATAGTCAAAATGACAAAGCCAAAGGAGAAGATATTCATGACGACAACGGGTACCCAGACTCGGGAGAAACAAATCACATCACCAGCAACTTGGAAAATCTTAATCTCGGAAACAAGGAGTATCGAGGTAATCAAACCATAAGCTTGGGTAATGGTAAGTACGTAAAAATTTCTCACACGGGAAATGCTATAATTAATGGTAAAAAACAACTATATTTAAATAACCTACTTAGGGTACCCAATATTAAGAAAAATCTGATAAGCGTATCACAATTTGCAAAAGATAACAATGTTTACTTTGAATTTTTCCCGAAATATTGCTTAGTCAGGGACATACTGACTAAGGAAATTTTATTGCAGGGGAACACTATTAATGGACTGTATCAGTTTAAAGTTGATGGTCAAGACAACAATACTAAAGAGAAAAGCTGTTACAATTCTGTCATGCTACTTGAAGAAAATAATAGAAGTACTTTTGATAAATGGCATTACAAGTTAGGTCATCCTAGTGTAAACGTAGTCAAAACAGTTCTTAGGAATAATAAAATTGATTTTAATGATGGCTAATTCTATTCACACACCTATAGTTCCTTAACATACACCGTAAAACGAAATAAAATAGCATACACCAAAAATTTCTTTTCATACACCGTGTCTTTCACAAAATTACCCTTTTATATTTTCACCACCCTTCCTCTCTTTAACCTTGAAACTAAATTACATAAATATGGGAATTCATTGTAATATATTTACCTAAAACTAAAAAAAACTTTTATTTTAACACTAGTGTCTTAAATTATTTGATTTTTTATATTTTTAATCACTTTTAATTTTAGATGATGGAAATTTGGACTTATTTTTCTAAATATTAGAAAGTTAAACTAGTTAAATTTCAGTGTTAAATTTAAACTTGATTAGATTTGGAAGAAAGATTGAAGAATTTAGTACTCCGTATAACATTAATTTTAGTAGTTAGTTTTTAATTTTAATTTTTATATTTAATTAAAGTGAAAACTGTTATAATTGACTATATATAAATGTTGCTTCTAACGATATGAATATATTTAATCCTTAGAAGAAATATAAAATTAATTTAACCAGGGATATAAATTAATTTATAATATACTAACTTTATAAGAGAAATTATATTAAGTATACATAATGCAAACAAGGGAGAATTGCATATATTTTCATTCTTTAATATTGATTCTTTTTTAATAAGGTCATTTTGGTCTGAAATTTTACTTAAAATCCCATGGTGTAGGTATAGCAATTTGCGGTGTCTGAATAGAATTTGCCTTTAATGATATATCTTATCCCTATGTTTGCACTTATTGTCAAATGGGCAAAAGCCACAAACAACCGTTTATAAATTCTTTAACCAGCTACACACAACCATTTGAATTGATAGCTACTGATCTATGGGGACCTGCCCCTGTTTGCACCGACTTTAACTACAAGTATTACATTTCATTTGTGGATGCTTGCACTAGGTACACCTGGATTTACTTTTTAAAAGCAAAATCTGACACTTATGATACTGTTGTTACTTTTTCTAATATGGTTGAAAATCAGTTCAATACCAAAATTAAAGTGTTGCAATCTGATGGTGGCTCTGAGTATAAAAACCTATGCGAATTTTTCAAAACTAAGGGAATTATACACAAAACCACTTGCCCCTACACATCTGAACAGAATGGCTTAGTAGAAAGGAAACACAGACACATCGTGGAGACTGGACTAACTTTATTGGCTCATGCATCGTTGCCACTAAAATTTTGGTCAGAAGCTTACAACACTACCGTGTACTTAATAAATAGAATGCCTATAACAGTGTTGAAATACTTAAGTCCTATTGAAAAACTATATAACATCAATCCAGACTACCAAAGTCTTTAAACTTTCGGATGTTTGTGTTTCCCATACTTAATACCATACAACACAAATAAATTAAATTTCAGATCCAAACCATGTACATTTATTGGATATGCTACAAAGCAAAAAGGATACAGGTGTATAGATGAAAATGGCAGAATTTTCATTAGCATACACATGGTATTTAATGAAGAGGTATTTCCATACAAAAGTTCAGACATCAAAACCACAAATAAAGTAATCACAGGTAAGAGTAGCATACCTAGCATACCATACTATACAGACTCTCCAGCAGGTACTAGCAAAGCAGTGGTTGCTGAAGGTAATCAAAACTGCACAACCAGATCAGTTACACCCAATACGAGCAATGAAGAGCCAATCAGCCTCGCCAACTATTCACCTAAAAGACAACAACAAGAAGAAAATGAGAGCCAAAATATTGAAAGCGACATCAGAAGTACAAACATCAATATGCCAACAACCACAGTCAATCAAGAGAGCCAATCAGAGACAAAATCTCCAACAATTATTGGGCATCCAGTGATAACCAGGGCGAAAAGTGGTATTTTTAAACCAAAATTGCTCACAGCAACTATCAACTCAGAAGAACCAGTTACATACCAGCAAGCTGCACAATATGAAAACTGGAGAGAAGTCATGGACGAAGAGTACAAAGCTCTGGTGAATAATCAAACATGGGAACTTGTTCAACTACCAACCAACAAAAATTTAATTAGATGCAGATGGACATATAGAACAAAAAGTAATCCAGACGGATCTGTTCAAAGATACAAAGCAAGGTTGGTAGCTAAAGGATATACACAAGAATATGGATTTGACTACAATGAAACATTTTCACGTGTAGTCAAACCAGCTACCATAAGACTAATTCTCACGATTTCTCTCACTAAACAATGGAATATAAAGCACTTAGACGTCAACAACGCATTTCTCAATGGAGTGTTACAAGAGGAAATCTACATGCAACAACCAGAGGGCTACATTCAGAATCCAAATTATGTATGCAAACTGAAGAAAGCAATTTATAGTCTAAAACAGACTCCTAGAGTATGGTTTGACAAATTTAAATCAACTCTAGTGACATAGGGATATCAGCTAACTAAATCTGACACTTCATTTTTCATCAAATCAAATAATTACTATACAACATATGTACTAATATATGTTGACGACTTAATTGTAACAGGGAACAATGAAGGTGAGCTAAAGCAACTAATCCAGTATCTAAATGAGCAATTCTCAATAAGGGATCTTGGCAGCCTATCATATTTTCTGGGAATAGAAGCCCAAAGAAGAACAAAAACAGAAATGGTTCTTAGTCAAAAGAAGCACATAACTGAATTCTTGATAAAGATTGATATGCATGAAGCAAAACCTCAACCAACACCCATGATATCTAGTTAGCATCTCTCTAAAAACAGGGGAGAATCTATAAATGATATAAAGGAGTATAGAAGTGTTGTGGAAGCATTGCAATATGCAACCATAACACGAACAGACATTTCATTCAGTGTTAACAAAGTTTCACAATTTTTGCAGGATCCAAGGGATGAACACTGGAAAGCAGTAAAACGAATACTGAGATATTTAAAGGGGACTATACAGTATGGCTTAACAATAAAAGGAGGAAAAGAGTTAAATATCATAGGATTCGCCGACTCAGACTGGGAAGCAGATCCCGATGATAGAAGATCGGTAACAGGGTACTGTATCTATATAGCAGACAATCTAATATCATGGACATCGAAAAAGCAACCAACAATTTCAAAATCAAGTGCGGAAGCGGAATATAGAAGCATTGCTAACGCTACATCAGAAATAATATGGTTGCAATCAATATTAAAGGAGCTAAATCTATTAAACAATCAAAAAGCAACAATCTGGTGTGATAATCAAAGCTCGATATACATGACAGCTAATCCTATTCAACACACACGAACTAAACACATATAAATCGACATTCACTTCATTCGAGAGCAAGTAAAAGAGGGAAAGCTACAAGTAAATTACATACCGTCTTACCATGAAAAAGCAGACATACTTACCAAAGCTCTCTCTCAGCTAAAAACTTTACCAGACTACGCGACGCCTTGAATATCAGGCCAATCGACACAAAATCAGCGTCAAGTGTAGCTAACCAGCAGCCAGAA
Organism: Allium sativum; assembly: GCA_030737875.1. NCBI lineage: Eukaryota > Viridiplantae > Streptophyta > Magnoliopsida > Asparagales > Amaryllidaceae > Allium > Allium sativum. The sequence continues at coordinate 1,044,122,076 of CM060913.1, forward strand.
CTTCAAATCGACAGCTCGAAGCCAAATATTAAAGCTGCAGTTCGAATGACAAGGGAGAAAGACCCAATTGAGGCTCATAGTTCGGATCCAACACACTTAGTCAAGTACAAAGTGAATGAAGAAAAGATCAGAAGCAAACTAGGGTTTGACATGGCCAACCCTAGGTTTGAAGGGGGGAAATAAAAGGAAAGACAGTGAATTCTGGAATAGAACGACGAGTCAGCAAAACATTTAATTATGGATAAGTTTGTCCTATACCGAGCCACGTCACATTTCCATAGTTATATTTTGCTTACCCGAAATAATGTATTTTACCATTACATTCACCTGTATATATATCATGTCTTTCTGTTCTATTTTGTATCAATCAAAATCAATTTCTTACTGAATAAAATAACATGCTTTATAATTCTTCAACTGTAGTTCCTCCTTCTCATTTGGGTCTTCAGCTTTATTAACTTTCTACATTCTATTGGAGAAGGGATCAGGTGCAGATATCAAAAAATGTGATATGTGATATATGTTCGAGATGCTCTAAGTCTTAAATAAGTAAATAATGGAAAATACAATAGTAACAAAATACAGTAGTAACAACAAGTGTTTGTATATTACCAACTCTAGTTTGTAAGATTCTTGTACATTTATCAATGATGATGCTCCTCGATTATTTACAACAGCCTTTTTCCCTAATCTAATAATTAAACTTAGTTGTTCTTGAATTTAATTTCTATTCGAAATGTGTCCATAAAACCAAATACTCCTCATTTATTTATGTATTTTGACAAGGATATTTGGTGTATTTTGAAACTTAATAGGGACTGTAGCTAAACTATCCCTATTAGATTTTCAAAACAGCTTTTTGATTGAAAATGTATGGATTGCAACTCAAATTATTGAACATATTCCAAAAAAACTGATTTTACCATATTTACATAGGCCCACATAGCATGTTCGTGTTTTTAGACTAATAACCTTCAAAATTTTGAAAACACTTAAAACAAATGTTCTTTAACTTCTAAGGTTTGAAGAAAGTTCAAAATTGTTAAATTCAAATAAACTATATAAAAGTAATAGTCATTTTAGTGAAGGTAATCATCTTAGCAAATATGATTTACATAATAGGTCCATCTTCTATATTCACATTTTTAATCATGAAAACTTTAAAATTTTGTAAAACGCTTAAAATAGAAGTTGTAGCAAGTTTTTTGGATTAGGAAAAGCCAGTAAAAATAGATAAATCGTTCGAAAGTTATCGTCGAATGGACATGGACTCGCGCCTTATCCAAAGCTAAGACTCATGCTTTTTTTTTTGACTTCGTTTTTTCTAAACCTGCTCTAGTACCAACTATAACACCCAAAATATACTCTCATGTTGTGTATGGGTATTACCATGTAATATTGTTTGATAACACAAAGAAAGAAGTTGTGTGGGTTGCACACGTGAACATTTCCTTGAGTTAATGTTCTTACATTTCTCAAAATCTAATAAATATGTTATCGTACATGTACATAATATCAGTACAAGACAAAAAAGATGCTTGTCTCCAAGACAAAACGATACACAATATAATATAAATCATAGAGAATACAAGTCAATAATGCAGTGGTAACATACAATACCAATATACAAGTTCGAGTGAGATATAAAATGAGTCAAACTTCCATGCTTATTAAAATATACCAAGGTCAATCAACAACCACCACCATTAATATGCATATAATCATTATATAATATAAAATACAATAATATCACATCCTATATTTATGATCAACATCCATATATTGGTCATCCGCTCATGAAACTCAAATGTCTCAAACTAACTCGAGTATTTTATAAGTAATACACCGGTCAGATTATGTCTAAAATGAAGATGTAAATATAAAATAACATCTAGCATGGTATAAGCAAGAGTAATACAAGTGGCGGGTATATATCCTAAGCGTCAATCATATCCTTAATAGTTGTCATTCACTTGCACTTATAATTCCATCTACTTTTTAGGTACCACATGCCTTAAATGCATAATTATAGATCTGACTTCATCCACTAAATATACTAAAAACTCAATCTTTCTTTGTGGCGGAAATCATGCCATTTTAGCAACAAGTACATATGACAACCCTTCCTGCCGAATTTCTAGCAAATATAAAAAGCTGACCAATACCCAATCATCCGTTAAGTAACATATCATTACCATTCACCCTTCTACATTCCCAACTGCAATCTCTAGCTTGCGTAATCCACTGGATACTTCCTAAGCTAGTCCATTTCCAAAATAATCCTAAACTCAATGAAGTCAAGAATAAAAAAAAATCATAGATAATTTAACATTCTTGATTTGACAACACTAAGTCATGGTAAACCATACAGAGACTAGTAGATTCTCTAAAAGGTTTCATCACAATTAAGTGTAGGTTTTACTATCTTAGGTTCTAGACCTAATATACAAACTAAGTCATTATAGATAAAATTATGCGAATCTCCCGTACCAAACAAACTTATAAGAAACATCTCATATGGAAAGTGCATCTTGCACCATGACTATCTTTCCGTTATCCTTAGCTATCAGAGCACAAGCTGAAGTTGGGAATGCATCCAAAGCACACGCTTACACAATCTACTTATCCTTATGTGGCTCTTGACAATGCTTTTTCATATTCTTAGGCTTATCATTTTGACGACTGGCCTTTTTGGATGATTGAAGCTGACAATGAACTACACATGTCCAATTCAAATAGTCCAAAAGACAAAATATCAATGGGGTGTATAAAAATATAATACAAAACAATAGAATAAAGAATCTAGTAGTGGAAGGTCAAACTATAATAATAATCTAAATAGTTCATGAATTTTTTTAACAACATACATTTGATTTCATTTTATAGCATGATCTGAGTTACACAATTTAACAGACTGAGAAAGATATTGCAGGGGAATAATAATAGTAATACAACCTCTATCTTCATCTTTAAGTAACATCATCTTTGAATTACTGAAGTACTTAGGAAGACCTAAGCATAAAGGAAAACAATACATTTGGGTCAACACTGTAGATTTTTACATAAGTAAATCCAAACAAGCAATAATGGTGTAGTAATTGACATTTAAAACAATGTAAATTTAAATTTAAAACAAAATCAAGCTTGAACTGCAATTTAATCCAAATTTTGAATCTTTATATTACAATTCCAAAAAATTAACCTTTAAAAATAATCCAATCTAAATAAATTTAAATTAACTTCAAGTTCGAACTTATAATTTAAATTTTCTTAATTTTATATTAACTTATTAAAATAACTTTATTTTAACAAACTTAATGCCAAATGTACATTTTATAATTTTCCATTACATGAGTATATATCATTTTAATCCATCTTTAAATGTCTTAGGTATGTCTCATTTCAACATATTTCTTAATTAAGATATTCAATTTTAGTTATATATCACAATTATATACCACGATAAATCACCACCGTTGAACTATAATGTCAATAAAATATTACTCGTTATAATGATTAATAGGTTCACACATGCAATCAGGATTTAGATCAACATATGGTCACAACAGTCATTTGTTATCACAAATCGAGGTGTTCGACCAACTATGATATTTATCTTCGATGTTAATTTAATTTTCCAATCAACTTATTTTAGTTTTGATTCTATGAATATAATTTTCACTCCAGTTAAGATGCTTGCACCGAGTTTATTTTAATACAATGTTAAATGTTTATCATACACTTCTATTTAATATTTCAATTTCAGTTAAACTATAAAGTATGACAAATTATTCAATTAAATTCATCTCAACTGAATATGACAAGTTATCAACCAATTCAATTTTGTTTAAATTCGATTTAGTTACCTAATATGGCAACAATTATTACGACATCTCACCCTGAGACCCATATTAACAAAGAGTATCAACTAGTAATATTGTCTGCCAATATGGAGAATAGAGCTTGAGAGGGGTGACCATCCGTAATATTATATCAAATAAGTATTAAATATATCAATTTTTCTCCATATATTGATGTACATAATCCTTATCTAAAACACTACTGCAATGGCTTGAAGGTCTATCCAGAATAAAACACAATATAATGTAACACATAAAATACAGAACAACAGATATAGATATACATACATACATACAAATACATCATATGTGGTTTGATAGTAACCACACATAATATGTATATGTACATCGCAACCCCACAAATACATCATCATGTCTAAGATTAACCAAAAAAAGGTCAACAAAAACTACGCAATCCCATAAGTGAAGCATGATATCCTAGGTGAACAGCTAAGCATGAGATAAAAGTCCTAACCTGTGACTCGGTCTGACCCGAGAAACAATACATGGGTCAGTCTAACTTGAAAAAGATAATAAATAGAACAGAATGAAGTAATATCACTAAAGGGAAACATTCCTTCAAATCGCAAAAGAATGAAACATCACTGTTTTCAAGAAGGTTTTAACCACAAGTTAAAACATAGAAATACACAAGATAAAATCATTAGACTATGTAAATAATGGAATCTATGGACATTGAGTTAATGAATCACTAAATCACTAGATCACTAAATCATTGAAACTCTATTAAGAATTAAAAATCCCAATTGATATCACCAATGATAATAATAATGGCTACAATGGTGAAATTAACAGCAAATACAAAACAATGAATCAACATGATTTGGATCGAACAACATAATTGACAAGCCGAAGCCATGCCTGCACATGCTAAGAAGATGATGGCTCAAGGCCACAATGTAACACCCTGGATTGTTTATATAATAAAGATTAACAAAATAATCCCTAAAATAATTATTGATGAAAAATAGACATTTTGGTACTGTTAAAATTTAGCTTCGAAATGCACGTCATTGCGTTCACAATGATTTTCTGATTAATTAACATAAAATATGTTCTGAATGGAGTTCATTCAGAAAATTTATTAATGTTCGAAGTATGAAGTAAATATACGTAAATATACTTATTTCAAAAAAAAAAAAAATATGCACACGAATTTCATAAAATGTATGCGTTTGAATTTGAAAGCTAACACACGTCATAAATAGAATTAAACCAGGAAGTAATTAATGTTAAATTGTAACATTTCTTTAATTAAAAATGTGTGTCATTAATGACATTAATGGAGACATAAATGGGAATAATGTTAGAATTTAACAACAGGGAATTAATTCTAAAAGGGTAACATGCTTGTGAACAAAACATGTATATATTTATTTCATATAAACATATATAGCATAAATATTAGAAGTAATGTGCGTTGAATTTGAAAATAAACGCGCATGGTAAATGGAGTTAAATCATGTAATAAAGGGGAGTTTAACGACATTAGTTAAGTAACGTTCTAATTCAAAACAAATGAAACAAAAACTTGTAAATATGCTTAGATATTTTTATTTCAAGAATATATGCACGCATATTAATTCCAAAAAGCCGCGTCTGAAATTGAAATTTAATGCGTATTACGAAGATATGAAAAATTTATAAACCAGGAAACAAAAATAAACATTTTAAACAACGGTCATAAGAATAAACACACATGAAAAAGAAATGGAAGAAAACTAATGCATTGGAATGAAAATGGAATATAAAAAGAAATATTCGAAGAAATAAATACGAAAAAAATAAAACAGGCAAAAAATATACAAACCACGTATTATTTATGTAATTTTATTTGTATAAACGATGTGGATTGTTATTCTATATCGGACGGACACATCTAGTTTGGACATCTATAAATAAACCTACAGGGTCCAGCCATCAAACTCATAATTTTTGGGAGGACGCGGAAACCCTGTCATTCCCTTTCTTCTTCAAACTCTTCGGATATAGAAAATATTAGATTTAAGTTATTCGTTTCGAGATATAGAGGCAAATGCAGCAGATTCAAGATTTAAATGTCCAAACTTCCTATCCAAACAGATTTGTAAATTCAAACTGAAAAGAGAACAGAAAATAAACCTAGATCCGAATCGGAATCAAACCTTAGAACGCACTACATGTGAGTGAATTTGAATTACATTTTTATATAATGATATACGATATTTTTTTATTCCTGTTAAATAAAGAAATCAAGGTAATTTAGAATTGTCTATTTGTGGGAGTCTATTTCCCACACGATTCGATTATAATTCTATTTATAGTAGTTCAATTTTTACTGTAAATTTTTACTGTAAAATCTTTATTGGAATGATACTAAGAAGTTTCATATGCAATAAATCTGTATTTTGAATTATAAATCTGAGAATTCCATTTTTGTTTGCTGAGGCTGTGATTTAAATTTTGAATTGGATAAACATCGCAATAGATTGGAATGGAAGAAGAGGCATACTTACACGTTTAAAACACATAGTGGTAAATTAGACATACGGTCTAATTAAAGAGAGATATGCGTTTGGACCATTCCGAAGGAATGAAGAGCCCAGCGGGGAAACTCAGCGTAGATGGCTGGAGATACAATGGGAGCACGTCCAACTTAATTTTCGATAGGACTAGAAGGAATTTCGAGACTTCCGTGGGATGTGAAAATACTCTGAAATGGTCCTCCGCGGTAGGCCTAACGAAACTGCACCCCCTGGGGTAGGTCTGTACGATTCCATCCATATAGTATGCCTTGGATGTATTTATGATGAGGGCAGCAAGAGGACTGATGGGATGATTTTTAGGATTTGGCCGTTACCTCGGCTCCGAGAGCAGGCTTCGTGGTCAGGACCTAATAAGGATAGTAATTCGTCGGATACCCGTCATCGTCAGTCAGAGCAAGTATGGAAAAGATCAGAGCTAAAAAAACATGCCAATGATTTTTCACTATCGATACATTGGATGTGGGGCAACGCCAAATTAGAAGCTTAGATCGTTTGTTAGGGGTATAGTCACTTATCTCTTTGAATGGTCTTTCTTTAGTTGAGAACGGGCCTAGTGGGGCCATAACCATCGAGAAAAGAGACAGACCAATCTGTGGATATCTATATTGTAGACCTAACGAAGTTGTCCTTTACATATACCCTCGGGCTGAGTTCCATTGTTGAACTCAGATGATAAATAGTACGCTTACATACCATGGTGATGGAGGCATGGTACGCTTTCATAGCGTGGCCTTGTACGCATTCATAGCATAACGATGGAGATCTAGTATGCTTTCGTAGTGCGGTGATGGAGAACTTACGAGGAGGGTACAATGAGAAGTACCTTGATATGTTAGGCATATAGCTACATATATATGATTTGTTATGTTAATCCACTTAGGCGTAGACGGGTACGATTTATGCGTAAATCAGAAGATGTAATGTGTGATAAACCCCGAATAACTTAATAAAGGTTAATTAGTGATATAATGGTTTATGTAGTGTTATTTATAGAAATTATAATTTGTCCATTCACCAAATTTTTTGTCCTAACCCACCTCTCATAACAAACCCGCAGGTTAGACACTTGTTAGTCGGTGTTTGTATTATGGTAGGTATTTACCTATTATTATATTTAGTTCAGTTTCGTTATGAGACATATATTTTGAACTATGATATATTTATCTTTGCCTTTCTGCTAGATACTGTACAAACCAACCGGAGTTTCAATAGACTTGGACTTTAGCATTTTGCAAAAAAATTTAGCCTATTGAAATTTGGGTTGTTACACATAGCCACTACTTATATCACACAGAAGGGGTACCTAAATGACCTAAAGGTCCACAAAATTCACGTAGGATGACAAGTGGTTTAGTACTAGCGGTAACTTAGGAATGTGTCACAAAACGTTAAATAGTAACCCGAAAAGTGGTAATGGTGCGTCCTATACCACATGTGCTCACTTATTGGTTCACACACCGTAAGTCAGCTCCACATTAGGAAACATACAAGACCATAAGAATTTACAAAGGATCACGTAGAATCACTGGAAATCATCGAGAAACACTAAGATTTCATTACTTCATTGGACGGGCCTTGAAACACCCCATCTCCATTAAGGTCACTCACAAAGGGAATGCCTTAACTTTGGTGGAGGGTTATAGGTACAAGACATAGAAAATTTTACAAGACAGATAAATATAAGTAGCGAAATTCAAATATTTATTGCATACGTGGTTCAATACAAAAGCATTACAGCAAATTGTCTCAAAATAACTTCCAAAACATTACACCATAATTTCTGTCTTGATTATTTAATAAAGAAGCATAAACCAAAAATAAAACTGCATAAATCCAAAAGTGTAGTGTCCGAAATCCATAGCCAAGGTGAGAGAGTCCGAATCATACATCTACTTAACCATAGCCAAGGTCAGACAATAAGTCTAGTAAGTTCAGTGATTACTAGTATTTAAACAAGGAAAGGGATCATGGCAGTAATGACAGAACATAGGACAATACCCTAATATAAGATAAGATGAACATGTGATCGCACCCATTACTATAGTCTCTGCACCTACTTAACCATTGGTTCAACCAACCCCACGTGTTCAAACAAACGATCCCTTTAATGATCGGCTCCTACTCGCATGCATTCATATCCTTTGTCATTCAGCCCCGCTTAACCGTAGATACCTGTGCTGGTCCCACCATGGCCTGTATCAGTCCCTCTGGTGGCAACCCGACACGATTCAAGATGCACAGAGTATACTACTGATGCCCAGTGCCTGCTTTTTCCACTCCGGAGTACGTGCACGCCCATACTCCGTCGGAACCTACACTGACGCACCAACCGCTGACGTTTTTGACCATTTATAATCAACCCAGTAATCGTGCCCCACCCGGCCTAGTTCAGGGTACCATGATACATCTATGTGGGTTACTGCTGAAATGGGCACCCGTTACTAGGGTTTTCTGATCAACATGTTTATTTAGTTAAGTGTCCAAGTTTACCTAACCCCACCCATCCGTTTAGTTAACATGCTAAATCGGTTAAGTGTTACCCTAATTGACTTAACCCTACCAATCCCGACTTTAATTTATTCATTAAAGCACCAACCACTCATATTAGACATGTCTTGTTGTGGTCACTGGATATGCCGGTCGGTTCCGGGCAGTTTTACACCACAACTCCACCTACATTAAATATGCCTTGTTGTGGTCACTAGATATGTCGGTTGGTTCCAGGCAGTTTTACGCCATAACTCAGTCTAACCTCGGGTTAGGCATATTCGTCTTTTCTAAATCCATATATTTTCTATATATATCGAATTCTATATGTAAATTAATCTTAATTTAATCATTCCATAATTATCCTTTGATTATGCTCACAATAAATGGTATATCAAATATACCATTTTATGAACAAATCTATGCCATGAAATTTTCATATTTTCCCATCGTTATCCCCATGGAACGTACGCATGAATCACATAAAATGTTGGGCTAGTAAATTAGCCCAAACCCATAAACAAAAAGGGGTAATAAACAAGGGACATGAAATAAACATAAAATAGCATAAATTTAACTTATAACATGTAACTTGGCATAGAAGTATCATTAACTTAATTAAACGGGTAAAGGTGAACTTGTGACTAAGTTGGATCTAATTGTCATGTAAGCTTGATATAGGTCTAGCATGGAGGTTTAACATATAAACACAATTTTAAACCACGACTTAGCATATTAACTTATGTACTATAAACATATTTAAATCACAACTCAGCATGTTAACTTATGTGTGTTAAACATAAGAGGACTACTATAAACATATTCGAATCACAACTTAGCATGATAACTTATGTGTGTTAAACATAAGAGAGCTACTATAAACATATTCGAATCACAACTTAGCATGATAACTTATGTGTGTTAAACATAAGAGAGCTACTATAAACATATTTGAATCACAACTTAGCATGATAACTTATGTGTTAAAACATAAGAGAGCTACAAATCCAATTTTACAACATAAATAGATTCAACTTAACATAGTTCTAAATATACATGAATGTTGATCTAACATGTAAGCATATGATTTAGATCGTAAACTACAAGTAACCACCAAATTATAACATGACATATTTCACCATTCAGTTGGCATAATAAATCCATTACCCAATCATAATAGATTCCAATAACATACAATATGGTATGTTCATCATCAGAAACATATGGGCATGATCAATCGCAATGGTTGTTTAAGATAAATGAGAATCAAACTATATTTATCTTGTACATAAGCATCATTCTATATTCGAATTACAACATGTCATGATTCATTTAAAAGAAAGTTTAAATCTACGTAATAACCAACTTACAAGATGAAAAGGAATTCTTGATTTCTGAAGTTGGTAAGCTCGCCTTTGATGTATATCGTTGAATTTGATTACTTTTAATTTGATTTTGATTCAGGTTTGTATCTTGTCTTTGAATTGAAAGCGGTGACGGCTACTCCAAGTTCTCTATTGACGACATTTTAGTTCCAGGATTATTTTTTTGTGTGATTTTAGGTTGAGCATTGGGTTGTTTATATAGAATTTCAATTTAATTAGAGCCGTTGGATGATCCTAGAGTTAACCACAACCATTCAGTCATGATAGGGTGACATCTCAACCCTAATGACTCTGCAAGGAGTCAGAAAGGACTCAGCAATGACTCACAGTATGGATCAGATCATACCAGAAAGCTGTGCAGGCTTTCAGCTCGGCCTATGCGCACCTGGCAGGTGCGCCAGTGAACCTTTTGTACTGGCACACTTCCCAAGTGCGCCAGTGCATATTTTTCTTTCTTTCTTTCTTCGGGTTTTCTGCTTAAATTTGTTCGTCCATATCTCCTTCATACGGTGTCCATTTTACTCAAACTCGAACTCTATCTCAAGCAGAATTCCGAGACGAACGCAATGGAGTAACCCGTATCCCTTAATTCTCACATTTGAAATTGATTATTCTTTGATTCGTTATTATAACGTTAATAGAAAATACGGGATGTTACATTCTCCACTCCTTTTAGGATTTCATCCCCGAAATCTTCAAGTCGAGAAGACTTATATCCTACCATCCAATCACCCATCTACTCAACCATCAAACACAGGCATCCATTTTCCTTAAAAGATTTCTAATGATTCATGATCATATGCATAGTGTGTGTACAAGTCCTTATCTAATGCAAAATCAGGCGGTCTACTTATTCAGTTGACCTCCTTAGTGCAAATTATGTCAGTGCCATGAGTCCATTATAAATGCAATTTTTCCTATTCAAAATTTCCTATATGAGTGCACAATCATTCATATAAATGCAATGTCCATATGATAACACATCAAGTTTCAATCCATATACAAATACATATATGCATATGCAATATGAAAGTGACTGAGCCGATCTAATACCTAATGTGTGTGTATGTGCATCCAAGAGCAACCCCTAGCAACCACTTGCAACCATCAACCATAACATGTTTCAATTACATGTTTTCATCCAAATGGGTTTCTACCTAAGGATAAAGGATATGATCGAGGAGATATACCTAAAAAGGTAGACACGAGCATAAACTTAAGGAAAAAGAGATCAAGGATGTACCCTCAAAAAGAAAAGGGTAGGCTGCGCGTATTTTGGCCTCAGTTTCCAAGTCGCGTCTTACTCGGCTTCGCTCCATTGAACTTTGACGAGCTTAACTTCACGGTTGCGTAGCTTTTTGACTTCTGTTCCCAAGATACGGGTTGGAACTCTTCTCACAATTGCTTCTCGTTCAACTTCTACTTCCTCTAGCATGCTTGGTTCTACCACTTCCGCAGACTCATGCAAGCACTTCCGCAGGTGAAAGACATGAAAAACATTATGAACCTCGGCCAATCTTTCGGGCAGCTGTACCCTATAAGCCATCTTACCAATCTTCTCGATGATAGGGAATGACCCTATAAATCTTGCAGCTAACTTTCCTGCGGATCCAAAGCGAATGACGTTCCTCAAAGGAGATACTTTAAGGATCTTATTTTTGCAAACCATGCTCTTTTTATTTTGCAAACAATGTTAATTTTTATTTAAAAACAATGTTGATTTTATTTATTGTCTCCAACTTCGAACTCAAGGTCAGTTCTTCTTTTGTCTGCGTAGGACTTCTGTCTATCTTGGGCAGTCTTCATTCTTCTTCGTATCAAGTCTACTTTCTCTGAAGTTTCCCTAATCATGTCTGGTCCAAGTATGAGCTTGTCTGTGGACTCCCACCAGCAAGTTGGTGACCTGCACGGTCTTCCATATAAAGCTTAGAAAGGCGCCATGCTTATGGTGGCTTGGTAGCTATTGTTGTAAGCGAATTCCACCAAAGGTAGATGATCCTCCTATGTACCTCCGAAGTCAATAATGCATAATCTCAAGAGGTCTTCCAATACTCTGCTGACTCTTTCCGTCTGGCCATCAGTTTGAGGGTGGTAGGCTGTGCTTAAGCATAACTGTGTGCCTATAGCCTCTTGTAAACTCTTCCAAAACTCGCTCGTGAAGATAGGGTCTCGATCACTCACTATGCTGGAGGGTATCCCATGGAGTCGAAATATCTCTTTAAGATATATGGATACCAGAGATGAGGCATTCCTTCTACTTTTGACAGGTATAAAGTGAGCGCTGTTAGTAAGCCTGTCCACTATTACCCAAATGCTAGTATTGCCCCTTTTTGACCTAGGCAACCCGTCTACAAAGTCCATCGAGATGCGATACCATTTCCATTGTGGGACCTCTAGAGGTTGGAGCAGACCACCAGGCTTCTTCTGCTCCGCCTTGACTTGTTGGCATACTAAACACTAAGAGACAATTTCAGCTATGTCTTGATTCATGCCATTCCAAAAGAAAACACTTTTGATGTCTTTATACATTTTGTCTCCATCTGGGTCTATGGTCAGCTTGGAATGGTGTGCCTCTTCTAGAATCGTCTTTACCAAACCCCTTGCTTGTGGGACACATAGTCTTCCATCTCGTCTCAACCAGCCCTTGGCATCAATGGAGTATCTATTGAGGTGACTAGAAGTCTCAACCCTAATTAACTTGTCCATCAAATCGTCTAGCTGAGGGTCTTCTCTTTGCGCGGCTCCGATTGAGTCTAATAGAGTTGGTCGCACTTCTAACGTTGCTAGCAAGCCTGGTACAAAGTTAGAGGAGGGTCTGAAGTTAAAGCTTGCTATGAACTCCAAGCTTTGCCTTTCCACAAAGAGAGGGCTTGAGGTCAGTTTCTTTCTACTCAAGGCGTCTTCTACAACATTGCCCTTGCCAGGAGTGTAGGAGATCTCAAAATCGTACGAGGCAAGAAACTCCATCCATCTTTGCTGCCTCAAGTTGAGATCTTTCAGCGAGAAAAAGTATTTCAACGATTTATGGTCAGTATACAATTCAAATTTCTCACCTAGGAGATAATTGTGCCAAGACTTAAGCGCAAAAACGATGGCTGCCAACTCTAGGTCATGGGTTGGGTAGTTTTTCTCATGTACTTTCAACTGCCTTCCACCGTAAGCCACTACCTTCCCTTCTTGCATCAGAACAGCGCCTAGTCCTTTCCGCATGCATCTATGTATACTGTAAACATCTTGCTTCCATCAGGTAATGTCAGAACTAGGGATGTTGTTAGAGCCCTTTTCAAACATTGGAAAGCAATATCGCAATCCAAATCCTAATTGAAAGCTAGGTTCTTCTTTGTCAACCTTGTAAGTGGAGATGATATTTTTGCAAAATCTTTGATGAACTTTCGATAAAAGCCTGCTAGCCCGAGAAAGCTTCGGACTTCGGTTGCGTTTCGAGGAACCTTCCAACCTTGCACAACATTCACTTTTGCAGGGTCCACAACTATCCCCTCTTTTGACACCACGTGTCCAAGGAACCTAACTTCTTCTCTCCAGAAAAGGCATTTGGAGAATTTAGCTTTCAACTGATGTGCACGGAGAGTATCCATAACTTTCTTTAGATGTTGAGCTTACTCTTCCTCATTCTTTGAGAAGATCAAAATATCGTCTATGAAGACCACCACAAACTTATTGAGGAACTCTCGGAACACCCTGCTCGTTAAATCAACGAAGTAAGCGGGTGCATTTGTCAAGCCGAAAGGCATGACAAGCCACTCGAAGAAACCATCTGGAGTTCTGAACGCGGTCTTATCAATGCCGTCTTCAGGCACTCTTAGCTGATGAAATCCGGTAGCTAAATCTAATTGAGAGAAAACTGATGCACCCACAAGCTGATCGAACAAATCATCTATTCTCAGGAGTCGGTGCCTATTCTTCTTGGTCAGCTTGTTTAGCTCCCTATAATCAACGCACAGGCAAGCGAACCATCCACTTTAGTTGCGAACACTACTATAGTAACCCATTCAGAAATACTCCGCGTTATAAACCCCTTCTTAAGCAATTCTTTAATTTTCTTGCTGAGTTCTTTCCTCTCCCTTGGAGCCGTGTGTCTAACGGGTAAAGCAACGGGCTTTGCGTTGTCAGCGAGGTATATGCGGAAGTCTGTCTCGCGCTTCAGAGGTAATCCCTTTACATCTTCAAACACATCCGAGTATTCACGGACTAACCTTACAGACTGCAAGTTCTCAACAGACGCATCAAGATATTCTAGATAACTAAGCATAACGGAGTTCATGGGATTACGAGAAATTTCGAGAGTGTTACCGAGGCGAGTCATGAGTCTAACCACTCTCTTTTCATAATCGAGGACGACACCATTACTGGATAGCCAGCCCATGCCTAGAATCAACCCATAGCCCGTGTAGCCCAAAACAAAGGCATTACATCTAAACCCAACACTTAGTATAGATATTTTCAAATCCAAACAAACCATCGAAAAATAAGCTGAGCCCCCAATTGGAATAGAAACAACCAAGGGATCCTCTACTATACTGGTGTCTAGGTGCAGAGATTCCACTAACGCAGTAGATATAAAAGAGTGCGATGCGCCAAAATCAAATAGTGTACGAACAGGATGATCAAAAATACAGGCTAAACTTTCGACATAAATATTTCTACCTCATTCTTGCGGAGGTGCCGTGAGAGTGTGAACTTGTCCTCCAAAGGAAGGTCCAGCTCCCTGCCCTTGCTTCCTTGGGCAGGCCTTAGCCATGTGTCTTGTCTCACCACAGTGGAAACAACCACCCATCTTCCTTTTCTTCTTCTTGCAGTCTTTAACCAGATGTCTAGGAATGCCACAAAAACTACACTTTCTTTTGTCACGGGGTTTGTTGTTCTTCCCGCCTTTCTTTGAATCAGCCTTCTTGTTCTGTGGCCCCTCCCCCTTCTTATCTTGAGGCGCTTCCGCTTTTGCCTCTTTCTTTCCCTTGTCTTCCTCATGTAAGAGTGCCATGTCCACTAACCTCTCGTAAGTAGCCCCCCATAGGTACATGGGTAATAGCCAGGCTGTGAAGTGGCTCATTCATTCCCTTGACAAAACGGAGAGCCTTCTTATGAGGAGTATTCACTGAATCCAGTCCAAATCGGGCCAGCTGATTGAATTGGTTGACGTACTCCTTGACCGTCATACTTCCATGCTTAGGAGGTAAAAACTTTTCCAGCTGTAAACTTTGTTCAGCTTGTGAGAGGAATTTCAACTCAAACCTCATTCTGAAATCCATCTATGTTTCAACTAGTCTTTCAGCGTTAGTGACTTCCCACCAATAGGAAGCTTCGTCTTTGAGCAACCATACCGCCAACTGTATCTTCTGCCTATCGTCCACCTCGAAGATAGCGAACAGGTCCTCAGTTTCTTTGAACCAGTTCCTTGCTTCTACGAATGATTCAGTTCCCTTGAAATCCTTTCCACCCATGGCCCTAAAGTCTCTACAAATCTTTGAGAAAGCATTTGCACGAGGAGGAGGAGGAACAACTGTAGCTGGAGGAGGAGGAATATCTGCTGGGCCTGCGTCGTTGGCCCTAGCCTCTAAGTATCTCGTCTCAACCAGCCCTTAGCATCAATGGAGTATCTATTGAGGTGACTAGAAGCCTCACCCCTGATTAACTTGTCCATCACATCGGCTAGCTGAGGGTCTTCTCTTTGCGCGGCTCCGATTGAGTCTAATAGAGTTGGCCGCACTTCTAACGTTGCTAGCAAGCCAGGTACAAAGTTA
Organism: Allium sativum; assembly: GCA_030737875.1. NCBI lineage: Eukaryota > Viridiplantae > Streptophyta > Magnoliopsida > Asparagales > Amaryllidaceae > Allium > Allium sativum. The sequence continues at coordinate 1,044,138,113 of CM060913.1, forward strand.
GAGGAGGGTCTGAAGTTAAAGCTTGCTATGAACTCCAAGCTTTGCCTTTCCACAAAGAAAGGGCTTAAGTTCAGTTTCTTTCTACTCAAGGCGTCGCTTAAGTTCAGTTTCTTTCTACTCAAGGCGTCTGCTACAACATTGCCCTTGCCAGGAGTGTAGGAGATCTCAAAATCGTACAAGGCAAGAAACTCCATCCATCTTTGCTGCCTCAATTTGAGATCTTTCTGCGAGAAAAGGTATTTCAACGATTTATGGTCAGTATACAATTCAAATTTCTCACCTAGGAGATAATGGCACCAAGACTTAAGCGCAAAAACGATGGCTGCCAACTCTAGGTCGTGGGTTGGGTAGTTTTTCTCATGTACTTTTATCTGCCTTCCACCATAAGCCACTACCTTCCCTTCTTGCATCAGAGCAGCGCCTAGTCCTTTTCGCATGCATCTGTGTATACTGTAAACATCTTGCTTCCATCAGGCAATGTCAGAACTGGGGCTGTTGTTAGAGCCCTTTTCAAACGTTGGAAAGCAATATCGCAATCCAAATCCCAATTGAAAGCTAGGTTCTTCTAGGTCAACCTTGTAAGTGGAGATGAGATTTTTGCAAAATCTTTGATGAACTTTCGATAAAAGCCTGCTAGCCCGAGAAAGCTTCGGACTTCGGTTGCGTTTCGAGGAAACTTCCAATCTTGCACAGCATTCACTTTTGCATGGTTCACAACTATCCGCTCTTTGGACACCACGTGTCCAACGAACCTAACTTCTTCTCTGCAGAAAAAGCATTTGGAGAATTTAGCTTTCAACTGATGTGCACAGAGAGTATCCATGACTTCCTTTAGATGCTGAGCATGCTCTTCCTCATTCTTTGAAAAGATCAAAATATCGTCTACGAAGACCACCACAAACTTATTGAGGAACTCTCGGAACACCCTGCTCATTAAATCAAAGAAGTAAGCGGGTGCATTTGTCAAGCCGAAAGGCATGACAAGCCACTCGAAGAAACCATCTGGAGTTCTGAATGCGGTCTTATCAATGATGTCTTCAGCCACTCTTAGCTGATGAAATCCGATAGCTGAATCTAATTGGGAGAAAACCGATGCACCTACAAGATGATCGAACAAATCATCTATTCTCGAGAGTTGGTGTCTATTCTTCTTGGTCAGCTTGTTTAGCTCCCTATAATCAACGCACAGGCAAAGCGAACCGTCCGCTTTAGCTGCGAACACTACTGGAGTACCCCATTCAGAAATACTCCGCCTTATAAACCCCTTCTCAAGCAATTCTTTAATTTGCTTGCTGAGTTCTTTCCTCTCCCTTGGAGCCATGTGTCTAATAGGTAAAGCAACGGGTTTTGCGTTGTCAACGAGGTATATGCGGAAGTCTATCTCCCGCTTCGAAGGTAAGCCCTTTACCTCTTCAAACACATCTGAGTATTCACGGACTACCCTTACAGACTACAAGTTCTCAACAGACGCATCAAGAGATTCTAGATAACTAAGCATAACGGAGTTCATGGGATTACAAGAAATTTCGAGAGTGTTACCGAGGCGGGTCATGAGTCTAACCACTCTCTTTTCACAATCGAGGACGGCACCATTACTGGATAGCCAGTCCATGCCTAGAATCAACCCATAACCCGTGAAGCCCAAAACAAAGGCATTACATCTAAACCCAACGCTTAGTATAGATATATTCAAATCCAAACAAACCATTGACAAATAAGCTGAGCCCCCAATTGGATTTGAAACAACCGAGAGATCCTCTACTATACTGGTGTCTAGGTGCAGAGATTCCACTAACGCAGTAGATATAAAAGAGTGTGATGCGCCAAAATCAAATATTGTACGAACATGATGATTAAAAAGATTGACTAAACTTTCGACATAAATATTTCTCCCTCGTTCTTGTGGAGGTGCCGTGAGAGCGTGAACTTGTCCTCCAGAGCAAGGTCCGGCTCCTTGCCCTTGCTTCCTTGGGCAGGCCTTAGCCATGTGTCCGGTCTCACCGCAGTGGAAACAACCACCCATCTTCCTTTTCTTCTTCTTGCATTCTTTGACCAGATGTCCAGGAATGCCATAGAAATTACACATTCTTTTGTCACGGGTTTGTTGTTCTTCCCGCCTTTCTTTGAATCAACCTTCTTGTTCTGTGACCCCTCCCCCTTCTTATCTTGAGGCACTTCCGCTTTTGGCTCTTTCTTGCCCTTGTCTTCCTCATGTAAGAGTGCCATGTCCACTAACCTCTCGTAAGTAGCCCCCATAGGTACATGGGTCATAGCCAGTCTGTGAAGTGGCTCATTCAATACCTTGACAAAATGGAGAGCCTTCTTATGAGGAGTATTCACTAAATCCAGTCCAAATCGGGCCAGCTGATTGAATTGGTTGACGTACTCCTTGACCGTCATACTTCCAAGCTTAAGAGATAAGATTTTTCCAGCTGTAAACTTCATTCAGCTTGTGAGAGGAATTTCATCTCAAAACTTCATTCTGAAATCCATCCATGTTTCAACTGGTCTTTCAGCGTTAGTGACTTCCCACCAATAGGAAGCTTTGTCTTTGAGCAACCATATCGCCAACTGCATCTTCTTCCTATCATCCACCTCGAAGATAACGAACAGGTCCTTAGTTTCTTTGAGTCAGTTCCTTGCTTCTACGAATGATTCAGTTCCCTCGAAATCCTTTCCACCCATGGCCCTAAAGTCTCTACAAATCTTTGAGAAAGCATTTGCATGAGGAGGAGGAGGAACCGCTGTAGCTGGGGGAGGAGGAATATCTATTGGGCCTGCGTCGTTGGCCCTAGCCTCTAAGTACCTCCTAAACAAGCCAGGTATCGGTACACCCTCTGGAAGGTTAAGATTCCCAGACATGCTGAAACGAAAAAGAAAAGATTCAAAATGAAGGACAGAAAGATAGTGCATATGGCTTTGGAGATTATGCCTTTTTAAATTTAAAACAACACTTTTTCTTGTAAAATGTTTCTTTATATTTCTTTTGAAAATAGTTTTCAAAAACTCTTATCTGATCTGGTAAACCTTTGCTCTGATGCCAAGTGAAACACCCCAACTCCGTAAGGTCACTCACAAAGGGAATGCCTTAACTTTGGTGGAGGGTTATAGGTACAAGACATAGAAAATTTTACAAGACAAATAAATATAAGTAGCGAAATTCAAATATTTATTGCATACGTGGTTCAATACAAAAGCATTACAGCCAATTGTCTCAAAATAACTTCCAAAACATTACACCATAATTTTTGTCTTGATTATTTAATAAAGAGGCATAAACACAAAATAAAACTGCATAAATCCCCAAGTGTAGTGTCCAAAAGCTATAGCCAAGGTGAGAGAGTCCCAATCAAGCATCTACTTTCTTGAAGCTTGCAAAGAGTCTGACTAAGCTGGAGTATTCCCTCCCTATGGACTGGGGGGAGGGGGAACGGAAGAAAAGAGGACGAAAGAAAACGAGTCAGACAATAAGTCTGGTAAGTTCAGTGATTACTAGTATTTAAACAAGGAAAGGGATCATGATAGTAATAACAAAACATAGGACAATACCCTAATATAAGATAAGGGGAACATGTGACCGCACCCATTACTATAGTCTCTGCACCTACTTAACCATTGGTTCAACCAGCCCCACGTGTTCATAACAAACGATCCCCTTAATGGTCGGCTCCTACTCGCATGCATTCATATCCTTTGTCATTCGGCCCCGCTTGATTGTAGATACCTGTGCTGGTCCCACCATGGGGTGTATTAGTCCCTCTGATGGCAACCTGACATGATTCAAGATGCACAGCGTATACTACTGATGCCCAGTGCCTGCTTTTTCCACTCCGGAGTACGTGCATGCCCATACTCCGTCGGAACCTACACTGACGCACCAACCGCCGACGTTTTTGACCGCTTATAATCTGCCCAATAATCGTGCCTCACCCTGCTTAGTTCAGGGTACCATGATACATCTATGTGGGTTACTGCTGAAATAGGTCCCCGTTACTAGTGTTTTCTAATCAACATGTTTATTTGGTTAAGTGTCCAAGTTTACCTAACCCCACCCATCCGTTTAGTTAACATGTTGAATCAGTTAAGTGTTTCCCTAATTGACTTAACCCTACCAATCATGACTTTAATTTATTCATTAAAGCACCAACCACTCACATTTGACAGGTCTTGTTGTGGTCACTGGATATGCCGGTCGGTTCCGGGAAGTTTTACACCACAACTCAGTCTAACCTCGGGTTCTTTTGGGCTTGATGCACTAACCACCCACATTTGACAGGTCTTGTTGTGGTCACTGGATATGCCGGTCAGTTCCGGGCAGTTTTATACCACAACTCAGTCTAACCTCGGGTTAGGCATATTCGTCTTTTCTAAATCCATATATTTTCTATATATGTCTAATTCTATATTTAAATTAATCTTAATTTAATCATGCCATAATTATCCTTTGATTATGCTCACAATAAATGGTATATCAAATATACCATTTTATGAACAAATCTATGCCATGAAATTTTCATATTTTCCCATCGTTATCCCCGTGGAACGTAAGAATGAATCACATAAAATGTCGGGATAGTAAATCAGCCCAAACCCATAAACAAAAAGGGGTAATAAACAAGGGACATGAAATAAACATAAAATAGTATACATTTAACTTATCACGTGTAACTTTGCATAGAAGTATCATTAACTTAGTTAAACGGGTAAAGGTGAACTTGTGACTAAGTTGGATCTAATTGTCATGTAAACTTGACATAGGTCTAGCATGGAGGTTTAACATATAAACACAATTATAAACTACGACTTAGCATATTTACTTATGTATGTCAAAACATAAGAAAGCCACTACAAACATATTTAAATCACAACTTAGCATGATAACTTATGTGTGTTAAACATAAGAGCATGGAGGTTTAACATATAAACACAATTTTAAACCACGACTTAGCATATTAACTTATGTATGTCAAAACATAAGAAAGCCACTACAAACATATTTAAATCACAACTTAGCATGATAACTTATGTGTGTTAAACATAAGAGGACTACTATAAACATATTCGAAACACAACTTAGCATGATAACTTATGTGTGTTAAACATAAGAGAGCTACTATAAACATATTCGAATCACAACTTAGCATGATAACTTATGTGTTAAAACATAAGAGAGTTACAAATCCAATTTTACAACATAAATAGATTCAACTTAACATAGTTCTAAATATACATGAATGTTGATCTAACATGTAAGCATGTGATTTAGATCATAAACTGCAAGTAACCACCAAATTATAACATGACATGTTTCACCATTCAGTTAGCATAATAAATCCATTACCAATCATAATAGATTCCAATAACACATAATGTGGTATGTTCATCATCACAAATATATGGGCATGATCAATCGCAAGGGTAGTTTAAGATAAATGAGAATCAAACTTTATTTATTTGATACATAAGCATCATTCTATATTCGAATTACAACATGTCATGATTCATTTAAAATAACGTTTAAATCTATATAATAACCAACTTACAAACTGAAAAGGAATTCTTGATTTTTGAAATCTGAATTCTGAATTTGGTAAGCTCGCCTTTGATGTAGATCGAATTTGATTCAGGTTTTTATCTTGTCTTTGAATTGAAAGCGGTGACGGCTACTCCAAGTTCTCTATTGATAGCATGATAATTCCAGAATTATTATTTTTGTGTGATTTTAGGTTGAGCATTAGGTTGTTTATATAGAATTTCAATTTAATTTGAGCCGTTGGATGATCCTAGAGTTAACCACAACCATTCAGTCAGGATAGGGTGACACCTCAACCCTAATGACTCAGCAAGGAGTCAGAAAGGACTCAGCAATGACTCACAGTATGGATCAGATCACACCAGAAAGTTGTGCAGGCTCTCAGCTCGGCCTGGGCACACTTGGCAGGTGCGCCAGTGCAAGTTTTGTACTGGCGCACTTCCCAAGTGCCCCAGTGCATATTTTTTTTCTTTCTTTCTTCTGGTTTTCTGCTTAACTTCGTTCGTTCATATCTCCTTCATACAGTGTCCGTTTTGCATCTCTATCTCAAGTAGAATTCCGAGACGAACGCAATGGTGTAACCTGTATCCCTTAATTCTCACATTTGAAATTAATTATTCTTTGATTCGTTATTATAACGTTAATAGAAAGTACGGGGTGTTACGGGCCTAGGATTTATCGATATTGTAAAACCTCGCATCCCATACCACGCGATTTACGATACCAGTTGATCGCCAACACGCCTTCCCGAAAAGCGTTCATAACTGTGATTTTATATTCAAATCATATCTTAGAAAATATTTTGAAAAATATAGTTTCTTTGGAGAAATCTTTGAAAACCATTGAGTTGAGAAAACCTTATATATTTTTAAAATTTCCTATAAGCTTGTAAATCTTGTTGAAACAATATTTTATTTCAAAACTATATTTTCGTTGTTTAAAATCTTTTGGAAATAATATATAAAACCCGTGCATGTGTTATAGAAAATATAAAGACACACCACTAAAAAGCATTTGACCACATTCACAAAACTAGTGGAAATTCACTGCATATATTGCTTCTTCACTATTGAAGCATACTACTGTAATGTCACAATAACTCATGAGGATATCACTATAGACTTATGCCTGAAATGGAACTTGATTTGCAGTAAAAGGGGTTCAAGAAAGGCACATAAACCATGTGAAGAAGGCTCACAAACTCACACAGGAAATTGCTGGACCTTGGGCATTCATGCCTAGGAAAGATCGACCTAGGCACGGGGAATATGCCAAGGTCCAAATCTTCTCAATATTGCCTCTTTGAGGTTGATTATAGGGCATTAGTGTAACTCATAATTGAATGAACATTTGCAAGCATATACCAGGAGTCGATGACAACATACTGGAATAAGAATCCACCTCATTTCATAAAGAAATGAGGAAGATATTCAGCTTCAAACATGAACCTTCGTCATGTTAAGCTACTCAGAAACATACAGTAAGAAACTCAAACGTAAATTGTAGATCTTTGCACAAATTCACATAAATTTATATATGAAGCAAGTCAGAATATGCGAGGCTTCCTCACCTTTTATTTGCAACAAAAAATTTGCAAGAAGAAACTTCAAAATTGATTAAAGACGGAACTTTTTGGTCTCTTCTTAAGCTTGAGTACCTGTAGAATATCTACGGTACATACAACCAAAAAAAGATAAATTTCTCAACTTGAAACATAATTATTGGATTTGAAATGAAATACATACCTATATGTGAATTACCTGCTGCATATTTGATTTGTGGTGGAGATTCTTTCTTAAATTTTCTATAGGAAGTGGAATAATACAAATTAGTAAGCGCAAGCCATGGATACTAACTGGTTTGAGAAGGAGAGGTTTTCTTTCTCATGAACAAATGAAAGTACATAAGTATTTCTAGAACTTCCGCACTAACGATTACAAATAAGGCCCATTATATCCTAATTAAACCACTAACCCCTTAGATTATGCTTAGGGTAAGTAATTAGAGCCTTATGGCTTATTAACACAAGTTTACACGTAGCTTCTACATATTTCTTCACAAATTCACTTATATTTATAATTTAAAACTTTTAAATTTACACAAGTCCATTGCAAAATATGTATTTAAAATGTTTTAAACCACTTTTAACATTATTTTCTCTTTATTTTACTTATAGTTTTATAATTTACATAAAAATAAACATTTTTGGACTAGATTTGCGAAAATGAACATTTTTAAGAAATTTTATTACTTCAAATATATAATCCTAACCCATGCAAATTCGTTAACTCAAAATTATCATTATTAGCACCTTTATAAATATTTGTAACAATTTTAACAAACCTTTAACATTTATTTTATACGGACTTCACTTTAATACAATATTTTACACAAAAACTTTCACTTATAAAAGGTTTACTACAATTTCTAAACAAACTCTTAAGAATTTCTCAAATTTCTATTTATTAATGTTCTTATATTTTCATTGTTCCGAAAACAATATTCCATCATAGCTGTAGATAATTACACAAGATTGGGTATTTATCCCACTTAGTATTAAATTTCCTTTCTAATTCAAATTTCCATATTAACATACCCAATTCAATTCAAACCCAAAATTAAGCTTATTTGTCCATAAGCTCAAATTTCCATTTAACACAATTTCACACAATTACATATTATTCATTTTAAATGAATAATATTCGTTTTACTAATTTACCACCTAACATTTGATTAACACTTAATTTTATAATTTAAAACCTCATTATAACTTCATTATTTTAGCTTGACAGGTAATCATACAAGGTCGGGTTGTTACAAACTCCCCTTTACAAAAATTGCATCCTTGCGATTTCCTTGAGGGAAAATGTTAGAGATTATGCCCTATAGGCAATCCATTTGATGTGATTAATAATATTGTTGACGTTATTGTTTTATTTGGAATAAGAATATTATGTTATGTTATATTTACTGCTAATATAAATATTAACATAATAGAAGTCCTTAATTAATAATACGGAATTATATTATTTGAGTAAGACATAAACTTGAGATTATATAATATATTAAGTATTATAATTCTTAAATGTCCCTAGTCAAGTCTTATTGTTTTTATAGGACAACAATAAAACATTGAGACTAGTATGTTGATTGACTGATGATCACATCTCATTGATCATTAATATACATGAAGTTACTGTCAAGACATAAATACGTATTGGAGAATAGCATATTGGGCTGACCCAACATGAGAAAACAACATGAAATATAATTAACAGTATCATAAGTTATTCTGATAGTGGCAGTGATGTAATGGTCCTCAGACTTGACGTCATTATAATTTTATTCGAGGATATCTATGGTTTGATATCATCTAAATTTTCTTTTAACCGAGTAGACGATAACAGTGATTATCAAATACTTCTCGAATCGAATGAAAAATTATGAATGATCTAGATGGAATTTAACCCTATATTATATTTGTAGTGATATCCATGGGCCTCTTGATCAAGTGAGACTATAAAATGCATGCCTTGCTCAAATATTGGATAAAAGGATTATATTACATTGAGACATTGGTCACAAAAAGTTAAATCGAATCGTCAATATTATTATTATAACTTGGGTAGCATCGATGTATTATTAGATGCCAATCACTTTTTATGATTTTAAATATGATTTAAAATCATTTTCAACGTTGTAACAACCTATAGTGTAACACAATATAATGTTGTATATAACGGTGTTGTATACACAATTATATGATTTTTGTTTGATGATAACAACCAAATAAATATTATTTTAAATGCGTTTGATATTGTACTGTTATTGTACATCACAGACTAGAATATAATATTTATATTTAAATAAAATACAACTGTACAGAAATTTAAATATTCACAGTATTTTATTTGAATAGAATATTTTATTTCAATATCAAACAGTACAAATTTTATACTCCACTATTTGTTCTTCTCTGTATTACACTTCATGCCATATCAGATTTCATATATACAGCTCCTCATTACAGATTAAGTCAGTCACTCTTTTTGTACATACATTCAGTCTCAACACTCATATTTACACACATACACTTTGACACATTCACTGACACGACACACTGTCTTCTTATCTTCTGTCTTTTATCTTTTGTCTTCACAGCTTTCTGCATTCAGTGATCATCTTCATACCTGTCACATGAAACAGAAACACACAGTACACTGCAACAAGAGTAAAACTAAATACATGTGAATTTTTTTTTTTTAAATATATATATTTATTTGCCTCAGATTTCTGGTGTGTTTCTCATCATTTTTCATGACTTGATCTGATTAATCTGTGTCTAGACAGACAATTTGTATATGTACAGGGACGGGAAATTTTCTGAATGGCTGCATATACACATGTGTATATATATACACGTGTGCACTGCCATGCCAATTTAGTGTGCAACTGAGGAGTAGCCACGTGGACCTTCTCAACTCAGTGCACATGAAAACAAAGTCAACACATCTCAAAGTACAAAGCAAATATTCAGATGCCAAGCAACAAATACAAGTATAGTTTCAGAAATGACAACTAAGTGTCAAGACAGTTCAATTTCAAAGTGGTCGAGCCAAAGTGCAGCAGCAAAATCAAGAAACTCAAGTCAGCATGAATAATGAAGGTGATGATATGTAAGCAGCATGGGTTCATAGTTCAACTCAAATACGGTTCAGCACAAAGTGTCGAGACATATTCAAGTGCAAATGTAAATGGAAGTGAACAAGTGTGTGTGTCCATGTTCAAGAATACAAGCAGAGCATAAAACACATTCAGGTAGCAAGCATGGATGGTGATGCACTAAACAGTGGTGACAATGCAAGTGTTAAGGAGCTACAACAAGTACATTATCAAAGCAAATTGAATACAATGTCAAGGCAGTCCAGTAAAATTTCATGCAAGGGAATCAAAACATAGCAGAAGTCTTCAAGGAAGTTTTCAGGTGCAGCATGAAACATGGCAAAGCAAAACAGTGAGCAATGGTTCGAGCAAGATGGTGAAACAGAGGCATGCAACATGTATGCAACACATTGGAGCATGGGTACAGTCAGCAAATCAGTATTCAAGTCGGTACAAAATGGAGGCACAGCAAGCAGCATGTCAATGGCCAGAAATCAGGGTAACTCAAGTGATAGCAATGGAAACCGCAAACTGATGGTGCTGTTCAAGTCAGTGTATGATGCAATAAAGCAAGTTCATACAAGTTTGGTTCAACAAATATTTTCATGGATGAAGCAACACAGATTTACAGTCAACACTTGATGCATGTATCAACTCAAACACTCACACAAAAGGATGGCCACAATGATGTAAAGATATTAGTGTTCATTTATTGGGAAAGAAATCATGCAGTGACTATCCTGAAATTTCTCAAGTATTCAAGTGATAAATATCCTTCTAGAAATCAACAATGGATTCTCATCATTTATCCAATCATGGCAGAAATCACAGTATTTTTTTTATGACAAGAATTAAATGGTTCCAGAAACCACAGTGGGACAAGTTCTTTTTGGCAAGTGATCAAACAATTTTTTCCATTTTTCAATGGGTCATACAAAGGCATTCAAATTCAAGGGAAATCACGAAAATCAATCAAAGAGAATATTTTTGAGCAAATATTAATTATGAAAATTGAATTTTGTTTTTGCCAATATTCAGAATAGTTTATAATGCCATTCGAGTTCATTGAGCAATGACACAAGCATATTTGGCATACTTCTGATGTTTCCAGAAATGAGTAAACAAAGGGCAAGAAATCAATTATGTTTTTCCAGAAATCATGCTTGAATTCAAAGGGGCAATTCGACTTGCTTAAGACAACAGAAGGACACAAATGATCTAAGGAATTAAGGCAATTTTTCAAAATCGTTTTCAATTCAGAAATTCATTATTTCCTGTTTTGATTCAATCAGGAAAGTCTTCAAGGCAACAAATAATTGTCCAGAATTTATCAAGGAATGAAGCCTTTATTACAAGTTAAAATCGAAGCAATCAAATCCGCAAATCAAAAAGGGAAAGCACCACAACAAATCTGACCAGAGCCATATATTGAAATCAGAGCAAAATTAAAGGATTATATAATCCTATATTATACACCACATCATCACAGGCAGGGATAGTGAAAATCGAAACCAACAACAACAAAAATCAGAGAGAAAAATCTATTGAATTCAAGAACTCACATTTCCAGAAGGTTTCGACTGCAAGAGTGAATAACCCCAAATCGTTGAAGCAAGGAGCTTCAAAATTCGATCGACATCGTCAAGTTGAAGCCATCAGAGAACCACGACATAAATCCATAAAGCAATCGGTTCGGATTTGGAAGATTTTCCAGAACCCTAGAGCCGCCGCCATTATTCAAAGCAAAGAGATCAGAGCAACAAAAGAAAGAAGGGCGAACCATTTCTAAAAGGGCCGGCCTAGTCTACTTAGTTAAAGGGAGTTGTTTTGCTTCCTTTTTTAAACTAGGGTTTTGTTTTAATTTTTTAGTGTTGTTCTTGTATTTGATTTTTATCCATTAAAGCAGTTCTAGAGTCTGTAAAATCTAGGGATTCAGTTAGGGGTTTAACTGACAGTTGCTAGAATCTGTAAAGCTAGGGGAAAATCTGGTCTAGGGGATATAGACCAGTCTACGGTTTTGAGCGTAGGGTTAGGACAGGAGCAGTCGCTGCCAGTGTACATGGTCTTGTATGCGGGATCTATTTATAACACCTAGTAGAAACCTTAGGAATGCAGCAGTAGGCAGGGTTTTGCCGAAGCTGGGTATATCTGTGTGTGATTTATTTTCTGCACTTTTATTTCTACTGCATTCTGTGATCTGTTTATTATTTTAATATCCTGTCAGTTTTTCAATTCAGTTTAAAAACTGTGATAAACCCTATTCACCCCCCCTCTAGGGTTAATCTAGATCCAACATTTGGTATCAGAGCCAGGTATTCGGTTAACTCTAGAGTAATGGTGATTCCTAGTTATCAGTCCATAGAGAGTCAGTCCAGTCACATTCCAAATATTTTTGATGGTACAGATTTTTTAAACTGGAAATCCAAAATGGAATTTTATTTAAAATCTGTTAATATTAAATATTGGAATGTTGTTATCCATGGATTTGATAGTGTAGATATTACTTTCAATACCCGTGCTATGAAAATTATATTTGATTATCTTAGTACTGAACAGTTTAATCTTATCTGCCATTGTTTATCTGCACAGGAAATCTGGGATACTCTCAATACGAAGTATGGAAAATCTGACAACAGCCCAAAACCCCAGAATGTCAACTCAGATTCAGAATTCTGTTTAATTCGATTTACAACTGAAAATTCAGAAGGATCAGATGATGGAGAATCAACGGATGCTGAAGTCGAAAATTTCTCATACGAAGATTTGGTTTATATGTGTGTTGATTTAACTAAATCTGTTGATAAACTCAAATCTAAAAACAAATCTCTAAAATCTAGGAATTCTAAGTTGACCAGCAAAATTGGTGATTTGGAATCACAGCTTGAATATTTTAAAAAAATTTCAAATTCTGATTGCAAAAATTGTTTGAAATTGGAAACCAATCTTGTTCATCTCAATAAAATTATTCAAAAGTTTGAAAGTGAAATTCTGATCTTAAAAAACAACAAGATTGAGTTATCAAGTTTGAACAATCATCTGCAAAAGGAATTTGAAAATTTTAAAACTAATATTCATTCCAAACTTGAAATTGCTGAAAAGGAAAATTTGTTGAAATCGAATTCAATTTTGAAAGAACTTGAAAACGAGATTGAAAATTTCAAGAAATTTGAGTCTAAAAGTCGAAAACATTTTGAGTTTGAAATTGCTGAATCCCAAACCAAAATTAAATCACTTGAATCTGAAAATTTGGTTTTGAAACAATATGATGCTGAAAGGAAGATCATTGATAACCGCTGTTTAGATTTAATAAAAGAGAACGGTGATCTTAAATTCAAAATTCAACGACTAGAGTCAACTTTGACTAAATTTTCTAATAGTGAAAAGTCGTTGAATATGTTGTTGCAAAACCAAAATTCTATTGGAAATAAACATGGTCTTGGATTTGGGAAAACAAATGTTTTTGAAAATCGCAATTCAAATGTTTTTAAAAATCCTCTAAACTGCTTTGAAAAGAATGGACTTGAAAATCTGAACTTTGAAAATTCCAAAGGATTTTTGAAACAAAAACAAAATGAAAAATTATTTTATAATAAACCATTTAAACATATCTGGATCCCAAAAGGAAATAAAACGAATTCAGTTAACTTCAAACAGATCTGGGTTCCTAAGGGTACAAAGGTTTATTCTGATGGTTTGTTATATAAACAGGTTTGGGTACCAAAACGAACAAATACAACTGTGAGTGGTTTTACTGCTTTTGTTAGACCACTCAATCCTCTGAACATTTAGCTACCAAAGGAGGCTAAGGAACAACTGAGCTGAAAAGAGAAACTGATTCAAACTGCTTCACATCATTGAATCATCTACTATTCCTTAGCCAAGTCTGATGAGTTAGAGATCCACAACGTCTTCTGTGAATCAGGTATGATTTCTAAACTCATCCTTGTAAATATTTTTTTTCATTGTTTATTTCTGCTTCTTCTAACCCTTTCTATTTTATTTTCTTCTATTTGTTTTTATTTGATTTGTCACTACCATATCTTTTTGTTTATTCTGTGCTTCTTAAACTTCCAATTGCAGTTCTCATGATTTTCTGGAAATTAATTTTATTTAAATAAAACTCTCTTGTTTATAATCATTTCCAGATTCTGAATTTAATCTTGTAATTATCTGCAATTTTTTAGAAGTTTATTTTATTCTTGAATTCATAACAGTACTGAAGCATTCATGTCATATCTTGAACACTGTTAATTTGAATTCTAATTTTTTTTGAAGATCTGAATATTTAATGAAATTTCACACACCTTTGCTGTTCTTAGTTTATTCTAATTCATTTTTAGAAAAGCTGAAAATATTATACTCATTACAGCACTCTATTATTTATCAGTTGTGATAATTTCATTGATTTTCGGATTGGCTTGAAACAGTGATACATCCTGAATTCCATCTTTATTCATGATCATTATGGTTAGAATATGTCTGTTTGAAATCATCTGAAATTCCTGATATTTTGAATATCACACACCTCTTGAATTTGAAATAATCAATCTTGTGTGAGTAATTCATTATATCTCAAACTTGACATTGATTCAAGTGAATTCAAATAAATTATTTATTTATGGATCATGAATATCTTTTAATTATTTGATGTAAATGATATGAAATCATTCTTAAAAAATTTGTGAAAAATTCCTTTGAAAATATGGTCTTGAAATTCACTCCTATTTCATGATTATTTGATCTAATTATTTGTTTGTTTAAAATCATTTGAAATTATTGATTTATTGAATCTCACACATATCTCAAATCAAAAATTTATAATCTGGTGTGATTGATTCATTAAATTCTGATATTTTCATATTCCTCAAATGATTTCAAGTAAACAGTATTTTAATTATTAGATCATGAATCATCATATGTGGCCATCATCTTGACAAGTATGATTTGAAACTATGTTCTGTGTTGCTCTGATACTGTCTTGAAAAATGTTTGTTCTGGAATCACATGCTTGCTGCTCTGATACATGTGCATAATCTATTATCTGTCTGTTTGGGCTTGGTACTTAATAATTTTTTTGTCTATGACATTCTTGTTCAGTATCATGTTAAAATTCCTCGTAAATAGAGACACCAAGTGGTATCAGAAGTGCCTTATATTTGTTTCACCCATCTGTACTGAGATTCAAAATTTTCACCTTGTATAGATCCATACATTTTTTTTGCCTTATACAAAAAAAATGTGCTAAATTTGTCTGGCTGGGTATGTGTTTAAATTTCTTTAGCCTGAGATGTCCATGATAGTCCATCAGTGTGTAATTAAATTCCTCGATAAGCGAGAACATTTGGTATCAGCTTTTTTTTCACTCATCTGTTTTTGAATTATCACCCTGTATAGATTCAATTTTTTTTATAAATCTGTTTAATTTCTTCTTGTAATTGTTTTTCAATTTTAAAATTATTTATTGATTATTCATTCAGAAATTGAAATCAATATCCAAACTGAACTGTATTTGTAATTCATCAAAATTATTATTATATTTTGAAATTGTGATGAATTGTGACTGCAATATGTTTCACAACAAGAGGAGAATATATTTGGATTTTCATGATGGTTGAATATTCATTATAATATCTTTGAACTGGCAATTATTTCACGACCATCTCCTTTATCTATCACTCGTCTGCCATCCATCATGATTTAATATTAATTTGGAGAGTTTATTTTTTAAGGAAAAATCATCTTACTTTAAAACAGTGAAAATTATTTGTGATAGAAATGGGACTATATTATTTTTCAAAATTAGTGATAATTGAAATTTTTCAATAATCCCAGTACAGTCGAACTTATTTCATAATATAATTAATTTAGAAATTTATTTCACAGTTCATTTCTGTACCTACCATAGTTCTATCATCCATATTGGTTTCATATACCGAGGTTTTTTTTTCCTTTATAAAGCTGAAAATGATAAAAATATAATTAATATATAAGAGTGTCTCTAACCTCATTTAAAAATCCAAGCTCTGGTTATGCATGGTTATGAGACGTCTTATAATTTAAGCTGCGACTGATCCCATTTAAAAATCCAAGCTCTGGTTATGCGTGGTCAGTGTGCTCTTAAATAAAAAGGAAATAAAGTGCTAAAAATAGAAATAAATTTGAAATTCTCTTCAGTGTATAAAAACTAACCTATCAATCCATCTTTCTAATCTGTGAAATGTGTTGAAATATTATGACGTATTATGATTTGTTGATTGATAGATATTGGGATTTGAGATTATTCAATCTTGTCACTTAAATTGAATTATTTATTATAGTCCAAATCCATCACTGTTTTTGTGCTTTATTTTTATAAAAATCCTTTGAAAATAATTGGAAATAATTTTTTTTTAACTCTCTCCATTTTATATAAAATTCATCATATATCCGTTGTTCTCTAAAATGTGAAATATGCCTCCAGTTCTTAGAATATTATGATTTTTGTTTGACTGATTGAATTTTATGATGACCGTTCTTCCTCTTAAGATGATATAGTATTTGTTAGTCATTTTTCATCTATGTTTTAAATTCTGTGTCCTTTGATGATAACAAAAGGGGGAGAATGGATAGAGATTTTGATTTATGAGTGAATATTTTATAAATATTTTTAATTTTGAAAATTTATTATTATTCATACATTTCACTCATGCACAGTTATAGGGGGAGTTGTCTGTTGTAGGGGGAGCTAATAAATAGGGGGAGTTCAATATTCATTGTCAAACACATCTATTGTATACAAAATCTTTTATTTGTTTGTCATCATCAAAAGGGGGAGATTGTTGTATATAACGATGTTGTATACACAATTATATGATTTTTGTTTGATGATAACAACCAAATAAATATTATTTTAAATGTGTTTGATATTGTACTGTTATTGTACATCACAGACTGGAATATAATATTTATATTTAAATAAAATACAACTGTACAGAAATTTAAATATTCACAGTATTTTATTTGAATAGAATATTTTATTTCAATATCAAACAGTACAAATTTTATACTCCACTATTTGTTCATCTCTATATTACACTTCATGCCATATCAGATTTCATATATACAGCTCCTCATTACAGATTAAGTCAGTCACTCTTTTTGTACATACATTCAGTCTCAACACTCATATTTACATACATACACTTTGACACATTCACTGGCACCACAGACTGTCTTCTTATCTTCTGTCTTTTATCTTTTGTCTTCACAGCTTTCTACATTCAGTGATCATCTTCATACCTGTCACATGAAACAGAAACACACAGTACACTGCAACAAGAGTAAAACTGAATACATGTGAATATTTTTTTTTTTAAATATATATATATATTTATTTACCTCAGATTTCTGGTGTGTTTCTCATCATTTTTCATGACTTGATCTGATTAATCTGTGTCTAGACAGACAATTTGTATATGTACAGGGACAGGAAATTTTCTGAATGGCTGCATATACACACGTGTATATATATACACGTGTGCACTGCCACGCCAATTTAGTGTGCAACTGAGGAGTAGCCACGTGGACCTTCTCAACTCAGTGCACATGAAAACAAAGTCAACACATCTCAAAGTACAAAGCAAATATTCAGATGCCAAGCAACAAATACAAGTATAGTTTCAGAAATGACAACTAAGTGTCAAGACAGTTCAATTTCAAAGTGGTCGAGCCAAAGTGCAGCAGCAAAATCAAGAAACTCAAGTCAGCATGAATAATGAAGGTGATGATATGTAAGCAGCATGGGTTCATAGTTCAGCTCAAATATGGTTCAGCACAAAGTGTCAAGACATATTCAAGTGCAAATGTAAATGGAAGTGAACAAGTGTGTGTCCATGTTCAAGAATACAAGAAGAGCATAAAACACATTCTAGTAGCAAGCATGGATGGTGATGCACTAAACAACGGTGACAATGCAAGGGTTAAGGAGCTACAGCAAGTACATTGTCAAAGCAAATTGAATACAATGTCAAGGCAGTCCAGTAAAATTTCATGCAAGGGAATCAAAACATAGCAGAAGTCTTCAAGGAAGTTTTCAGGTGCAGCATGAAACATGGCAAAGCAAAACAGTGAGCAATGGTTCGAGCAAGATGGTGAAACAGAGGCATGCAACATGTATGCAACACATTGGAGCATGGGTACAGTCAGCAAATCAGTATTCAAGTCGGTACAAAATGGAGGCACAGCAAGCAGCATGTCAATGGCCAGAAATCAGGGTAACTCAAGTGATAACAATGGAAACCGCAAACTGATGGTGCTGTTCAAGTCAGTGTATGATGTAATAAAGCAAGTTCATACAAGTTTGGTTCAACAAATATTTTCATGGATGAAGCAACACAGATTTACAGTCAACACTTGATGCATGTATCAACTCAAACACTTACACAAAAGGATGGCCACAATGATGTAAAGATATTAGTGTTCATTTATTGGGAAAGAAATCATGCAGTGACTATCCTGAAATTTCTCAAGTATTCAAGTGATAAATATCCTTCTAGAAATCAACAATGGATTCTCATCATTTATCCAATCATGGCAGAAATCACAGTATTTTTTTTATGACAAGAATTAAATGGTTCCAGAAACCACAGTGGGACAAGTTCTTTTTGGCAAGTGATCAAACCATTTTTTCCAGTTTTCAATGGGTCATACAAAGGCATTCAAATTCAAGGGAAATCACGAAAATCAATCAAAGAGAATAATTTTGAGCAAATATTAATTATGAAAATTGAATTTTGTTTTTGCCAATATTCAGAATAGTTTATAATGCCATTCGAGTTCATTGAGCAATGACACAAGCATATTTGGCATACTTCTGATGTTTCCAGAAATGAGTAAACAAAGGGCAAGAAATCAATTATGTTTTTCCAGAAATCATGCTTGAATTCAAAGGGGCAATTCGACTTGCTTAAGACTACAGAAGGACACAAATGATCTAAGGAATTAAGGCAATTTCTCAAAATCGTTTTCAATTCAGAAATTCATTATTTCCTGTTTTGATTCAATCAGGAAAGTCTTCAAGGCAACAAATAATTGTCCAGAATTTATCAAGGAATGAAGCCTTTATTACAAGTTAAAATCGAAGCAATCAAATCCGCAAATCAAAAAGGGAAAGCACCACAACAAATCTGACCAGAGCCATATACTGAAATCAGAGCAAAATTAAAGGATTATATAATCCTATATTATACACCACATCATCACAGGCAGGGATAGTGAAAATCGAAACCAACAACAACAAAAATCAGAGAGAAAAATCTATTGAATTCAAGAACTCACATTTCCAGAAGGTTTCGACTGCAAGAGTGAATAACCCCAAATCGTTGAAGCAAGGAGCTTCAAAATTCGATCGACATCATCAAGTTGAAGCCATCAGAGAACCACGACATAAATCCATAAAGCAATCGATTCGGATTTGGAAGATTTTCCAGAACCCTAGAGCCGCCGCCATTATTCAAAGCAAAGAGATCAGAGCAACAAAAGAAAGAAGGGCGAACCATTTCTAAAAGGGCCGGCCTAGTCTACTTAGTTAAAGGGAGTTGTTTTGCTTCCTTTTTTAAACTAGGGTTTTGTTTTAATTTTTTAGTGTTGTTCTTGTATTTGATTTTTATCCGTCAAAGCAGTTCTAGAGTCTGTAAAATCTAGGGATTCAGTTAGGGGTTTAACTGACAATTGCTAGAATCTGTAAAGCTAGGGGAAAATCTGGTCTAGGGGATATAGACTAGTCTACGGTTTTGAGCGTAGGGTTAGGACAGGAGCAGGCGCTGCGAGTGTACATGGTTTGTATGCGGGATCTGTTTATAACACCTAGTAGAAACCTTAGGAATGCAGCAGTAGGCAGGGTTTTGCCGAAGCTGGGTATATCTGTGTGTGATTTATTTTCTGCACTTTTATTTTTGCTGCATTCTGTGATCTGTTTATTATTTTAATATTCTATCAGTTTTTCAATTCAGTTTAAAAACTGTGATAAACCCTATTCACCCCCCCTCTAGGGTTAATCTAGATCCAACATATAGAACATTATAAAGAGAGAAAATATTTTGTACATTTATTCGAGGTTGGAATAAGTATCCGGTTGGTTCCTAATTTTGGGTTAATGTTTGTTATTAAAGGGCTTCCTATTTCCTTTTAAAAATGATAGCTAACTCTAACACACACACGCACATATTTATATATTATTTTGATTAGACAAAAAATATAATAGCTGAACCGAATCCTTTTCGAAAACCCTGAAATATCCATGGCGGTTAGTATCGCTTCCTCCATTTAGTTTCTTCTTCAATTTGATTGAGGACAAAGGTATTCATGTGGATACCAATAGTGGGTCAGCGCTATGTTGTCCTAAGTCCATTCGAACAAGTAGCCATTTTCTTCTTCAATTTCGTGACTGAAAGTACGAAACCCTAATCAATTTTGTTTCGATTTACTATTATTTTGCATAGATCCTAAGCTTGTAATTGTTATAGAGCTAAATTAGGGTTACCGATTATATCAACAGAAACCCAGCAGCAGTATCAGAGCAGGGCTTTGCAAAATTAGTATTTTGAAACTGTGGTTTAGATTAATGTGTGAACGTTTTCTTAGATGATCTACGAGATCGAAAGACATTGACACATGAATTTGATTCAGGAGTGATAATCAGGGAATGTAATTTAGATTATGATTGAGATAAAAATTGTTTCAATTATACAAGTTGAAATCATCTAATGATTATGTTTAATTGTTTTGTACCCCAACATTGTAAAGCATTAAATCTGTCCGATCAATCAAGCAAAATTGCGCATGTTCTGGTTATTTAACAAATGAATCTACGCCTAGTATTACTATTATAAACATGGTTTAAGATAGAACAAGTTTGACTTGTTTTGGATATTAAAACTTGAACCATGGATTTATAATTTTTGTATATAGCAACAAATTAATCTATTTATTTAAGTTAAAAATGCTGGAATCTGTTACAGCTGATGAAGTTGTGAAATTTGAACATGATGCATATTATTTATGAAATAAAATTGTTTCAGTTTTAACATGAACTGATATGAGATATATATTCCTTTTAAGATATTATTTCGTCCTAGAATATTAAACAATAAACTTGAAGATGTCTTTTAACCATATGATTTTTATTGCTTTTTGGATCTATATGCATGCATAAACACATTTATATCCATAATCGAAATGTTTGATTGACCTGAGGATAAAAGTTATGACTTAGTTATGCTTAATCTTGATTTTGGTCAAAGACATTTTTTAATTTTCTTTGACCTTTCAGGTTCTAATTTTAATAATATTTGATTTAGTAAAATTAATTATTATTAATATGTTTTCTATTTTTACTTATAAAATCAAGAAAAACTGACTTTATTTTGATTTCATAAAAATGGCTCTATCCTATTTGTTCAAGAATTTGTGCTTGAAATTCATAAATAATTTCTATGGTTTTACATTTACATTATGTAAATAATGTACACAGTAGAATTAGATCATAATAGATGCACTATGATTTATTAATCCTGTAAAATACATATAGATGTGTTTTATATGAGCATATAGTGTATAAACAATGACATATATGTAATTGAAATATTATGTAAAAAAACACAGCTTTTGGAATTGAATATATTGATTATATATATTTATGATTGTAAATGCATAATATATATTCAGATTTCAAAATTACAGAAAATATGATTTCCTATTTAATTTCAGCCTTACACTACGTGTATAAATAGTTGAATTAAAATACTAAATTAATGTAAAAGTCATTTTAGTATGGTGCTAACACCTTGTGCATTAATGAATGACCTATTACAAGTATGACTTGCAAATGGATCGATAAGTGTTCCCCTATCATAAAATACTAAAAATGCATCTGTAATGATTTGGTATATATTGTTGTACCTTAAAACATGTATGACTTGAGATTCCTGTGATCTTAATTTATGGTTACAAATTTATATATATACACACACACACCCCAGCAAGTTGTTCTAAATATATTTGATATATATATATATTTATCATCCAGCATATATATATATATATATATATATATATATATGTGTGTGTGTGTGTGTGTGTGTGTGTGTGTGTGTGTGTGTGTGTAGACAGATAGGTCAGTGCTTACGTTAAGATAATTTTGATTTATTAATGTATATGATTCGTCAAAACATGCACATTAATATTAGTTGACTGGTCCCATATTTACAATGATAAATATATCTATACACTATAGTTGTTTTAAATTTTGGGAAATATGATTTTCTATTTTATTATATTGTTCATATAGATAACAATATAATTAATTAAACTGTTTTTAAAATTGTTTACTGCTACGAATTTGTTGTACCGGTGCAAACATATACTATATTCTTATGAATGTTCTGATAGCCTGTAACTTAAAATGGATCACTATGAAGTGTTCATATTGTTGAATAACATAGTACTTTATACTCTTATGAGTATACACATATGAATAGGTAATAAATAACTTTGATACAGAATGGGCTGATGAATGGTCAATACCGATTTAACGCCTTATGATAGGATTAGCCTTTTAAATTTGCGTATAGACGGATGTATTCTGTTGTAATTAGTAATTAGCAAAAACATGACACCTTGCATACCTTATTTGTAAAGGATTGTAAAGTCATATAAGACTTTAACTTGATATGTGTTTTGTTCACTTCTACGTAATAATGACTCACATATTAATATGTGCATGTGTGTGTGTGTGTGTGTGTGTGTACACAATAGAAAATATGATATGCCAACAGTATATTTACATGTCAGTGTTAGATTGTTTTATGGAACATCATATCTCTATTATTGTTTCAATTTTTGGATCAAAACAAAAGGGAAACCATATTTAATTGACTATTTGAATCTGAAAAGATAAATCAGTGTAGTTGATACAACAATGCAAATATAATTTGAGAATGAACAAGTATGACTTGTTTTAAGTGTTGATTCTCAACCATGTGAACAATGGACTATTTAATTATATATATATATATATATATTTGTGTGTGTGTGTGTAATGGATTATAAGCTTTCTGTTAGAAAAATAAGTCAAACTATTTGATAAGTGAACAGGGTACCATTAGCGTTAAATTCAGGTTGAAATTTAGATTTTCAAGCTATTTTGATCCTTCAAAATTGAAATGTCTTATATATGTATATTTAATATGATTGTATGACGTTCATAAGGACAGTCTACGTCTTGAATCTCTGTTTTGAAACAAACATTTAGAAATATGCAAGAATCAGCTTTATAAAACCTTTCAATATCTTGATACAGAAAGGATATAGTAAATGCTCATATATGTTATACATTTGATATATAACTTTATGCATGCAAAATATGTATATATTTGATGTATGTTGCTGTATATGCAAAAAATACATCTGATGTATTTAAGTTATGTTGAGCCTGCAAATTATAAACTTTTTTGACAGGGAAACTGTGCTGGTTGCTGAAATTGCTCAGTGGGAGGGCAACTCCATCAAGATCAGGGTTCGACAATTGTTAAAATACAAATCTGTATTTGTATTTATTGATGGGTCAATAAGTGTATATATATACTGTTAGCAATTGAAATATATATATAACTGTATGAGGCAGTGAAAGATGAGGGGCAGTAAGCTTAAATTATTTGATATGTTTTGTTGTATACATGCAACTCTTAAAATTTGCTATCTGTATAAATTATGAGATATATGCATAATTGTGGAACATGGCCTTTTACGTTTGTTAATATGCTTGCACATACAAGTACCTTATTATGTTTATATATAATTGGATAATATATTGCCTATGCAATTATATACGTGTATAGATAGAATATCTGAGAGCTGCCTTATATATGTTAGTATAAACGTATATTTTTTGAACAAGATATCAAGGATTCAAAAACTATGTAAAAATAGATTTGAACGTAGTCTCTGATTGCAGAGTAAAGATAATTAAAGGGTTTTGAAACGTTCAAAAGAATATGTAGGCATGATACCTATATATCGTTGAATTTAAATAAATGTACATGGTTGATATATTTTATTTAAATCCAATTTATATTACGAATATAAAATACATATATATTTTGATATTTGTAAATAACTCTAATTGTTATTACCAAAATTAACTTCGGAATAGGCCGGCGGCGAAGGGGTAGAAAAGCAACACAAGCATAAAGAAATTTTCCGTCAACTAAGTTTTGACATAAGAAAAAGCTGACGATATAAAAGAAAATTCCGAGAGTTGTGCAACCGGCACCATCATCGAAGTGAAGAGCTCAAAATCTATACGAAAGGGAATACCGACAAGGTAGTTCTGGCATGATCAATAGAAGATCAACCAAGACCAGGAGACAATAAAGAGAAAGACTAAGAATTCCACCAACCAAGACCCACTAGGACGAAACGATTATGGTATTAACTAACTTAATACCGATACATAAGGAAACGAAAGCACTAAAGACATAGAGGTTAAAACATATGAGCATTATCCAGAACCAATTTCCGAGACCTCCATTAGTTGGTTCCTGAGAAGTTACTCTAACAAGAAGTTTGCAAAGCACAGGAAACAACCTACCAGAGAAGCAAAGATATACTCCGAAAATCTACCAACAGACAAACTGGAACCCCAAAGAGAGACAAGTTATCCACATTAATCTGCTTTGTGTCGATACCGGCAGGGGTGGCGGATCTGACAACCTATCAGTTGAATCACAAAGGCAAGTTCCACAAAGTTCTAATAACAAAATCGGAAGTTCACATCCGGAAGCTTTCATCCGGAGGCCATTCGCATCGGTAGGCTCGGGATCAGTACAAAGTAGATGCACAAACAATCTAAAAGGGGTTCTGCAGACCGGAGCCGTCCTACCGAGAGCAGGAACCGACACCTCAAAGAGCCATATGCAAAGCCTTCAAAACCTAAAAAAAGGCGGTCGAGAGCCAGAATTCCCGGAACCAAGAGGAAAAGCGGTCAACAGTGGCTATTGCTGGCCCAATTACAAAAGGGGCCTCGATTTGTCTATATATAAGACCTCTAAGGGTCTCATTTTGGGGACCGAATTCTCATTCCTCAATCTTGCTCTCTTTTCCTCTAGAGCAAACCCTAATTTCCAAATCAAATTGGGGATTTCTTCAACTCTTGTAATATATCTGTAATTAATAAAGGTATGAAATCCGGGACTTAAGCATTTTCTCGATTTGATAATCATATTGTGTCTATAATGATAAGACATGGAGTTAACGCTAACCTTTCTTATGAAAGAGTTGATCACAAGTTCTTTCGTGGGAAGGAAAGTCTTGAGTAAAAACAAGGCTTCCCCCTTTCAGAACTTTCATGCGTAGTTCAGCTCTTCCATAGTAAGCCTAATGCAACCCAACCTCGGAAGGGGTCTTTTTATAAACTTGTGGCTTAATAACTGACGCAAACAAGGCCTATCCACGCTGGTTCGATGCAGAAGTGTCATATAAGCTAATAGGTGTCATAGCTTTAAAACAAAGCCGAGTATTCTAAGGCATTAGCCTATTTCTTTTCAACACAATGTATAATATTTTATCCTAGATCCGAAGGCATTTGTTGCATAAGGCCTCAGTTTCATTTAACTAATAAAGCCTTTCCTTACGGTTATCTTCGACTTATAGTTTTGTAAGCGTGATACTGACCACCTGAGGGAAGGGTAACTAATCTTCCTACTAACGGTATTGACGCCTAGGAAATGGTGAAATTAGCTAAAAAGCACCGATTTAAGACAACATTTCAATGACCTTTGTATCGTCCTTGAATCAAACTTCTAAATATATGCATAGTCCATTCTAATTCGGGTGTTGATGAAAAATATCTTTAACATTTCGGTGTTAGAAGGAGGGCCTGAACCTCCAACCTTGTGGTTATCTTATTAAAAATTAATTTGGTAAATTTATCGCCCTGTGGCAGGGGAAGATGAATTCAAAAGGATTGGAGGATCGAAACAAGGAGCCAACTCCTAATGCAACCCTTGAAGGAAAGAAGTCGTGAACTTAAATGGAAAGGTAGCAGCCCTCAGTAGGTTCATTTCCAAAGCCACTAACAAGTGTGCCCACTTCTTTGATGTTATAACGAAAAAGAAGAATTTCGAATGGAACGAATAATGTAGAAATGCCTTCCAATAATTGAAAGACTACATAGGTGGACCCCCATTCTATCCAGTTCTGAGAAGGGAGAAGACTTATACCTCTATATGGTCGTTTCAAAGTAAGCAGTAAGCTCATTCCTTACAATAGAGAGTGACGGGACTCAACATCCAATTTACTATGTCAGTAGGAGGATAAAGGATGCAGAAACCCAATACACCGTGATGGAAAATCTAGCATATTGCTTGATACTTACAACACACAAGTTCAAAGGCTACTTCCAAGCACATCCTATTAAAGTCTTAACTAGTTTTCCGCTTAAGCAAGTTTCCAGCAAGCCAGAAACCTCAGGAAGGTTGGTAAAATGGGGAATTGAACTTAGCCAATATGAGATTGAATTCCAACCTCGAACAATAGTCAAAGGACAAGCTCTTGCAGACTACATAAATGAGTGTACAAACTTCATTGCAGAACAATCAACTAAATAAAATGATTTAAATGCTAAATGGCAATTGTTTGTGGATGGGGCCTCAAATGAACAAGGAGCAGGGGCAGGTTACATCATAATCACCCCTGATGGCCATCGCTGGCACTATGCAATGAAATTAGGGTTCCCTGTAACAACCCGAATTCCAACAGACCGGTTTTTTTTTTCAAAATTTTAATCTATCGAAACTCGTGTTGGTTTGCTCTGGTATCCTACAGAAAATACAGAGATATAAAATATACCAGAGCTCAGAAAAACTTCTCACAGCGGAATGAATAAATTATAATGTAATCAAAATATAGCCCTACCGTAGTAATAATACTGCCTAACCAGTATCCAAAGCTATCATATCTTTGCCACAAATCTAACCTGCGAGTATGTTATGAGGAGAGGGTCATATCATAAGTTCTGGTGACTGGATTTAAACTATAGATTTTGGATAATCCTACATATACCGTTCAGTTACATTTTCTTGTTTATTAGGTTACTTGGGTTATCAACACTCAAGAATTACACACGCGTCGAACCCATCTACTTCCCAGCGGATTAACCTAATACAGTATGTATGTAGCTATCCTCCAATATTGAAGTACACCCCATGGTGCCCCACTCGCACGGTTTCCACCTTAATGCCACAGAAATGTACGTAGTCCCTTATCCTACGCCAGATTGATGTACGGATCTCTATATAACAATGTTAATTTCCGCATGTATCTGTCATTCCTATGCTACGTAAGTGTATGGACTGCCACCTTTGATCGAATCAGATTCCATCACAGAGTAATGTCCTCAAGTCTACAATACACCCCCCAGAGCAGACATGCATGTATCTGGACTTTCCCACATACGTATCGTTAATCTTATTCGATGCCTTAACTGCAATAACATCCAATGTGCATCAAGTTCCGTGGCAGCGCCTACAAGAAACACGGAACTCGGTCGGGAGCTTTTCCATATCTGTACAGGCCCGCCTTTAAGAGCCTCCCAATACAAAAATCCTTCAGTTCTGTTTTTCATGGTGGCTATGGCCCCACCTCGGTCCCTCCCTCAACTAGTAAAGTCTACAAGAGCTAAGTGACTTTCCCCTAACAAACAATCTAAACATCCAGTTGGTGTCTCCTCTCACCCACCGTGCCTCGATAGTGAAAGGTGGATGGCGTCTTGGGTTTAGCTCTAGTCATTTCACATCCCACTAGTTGCCGATGATGGGTACCTGATGATATACTATTCTTGTTGGTCCTGACCCCCGCCTCCCTATTGAGGAGATCGCCGAATCACCCTAGTGTCACCTTGCTACAGCTCTCTGACTGCGAAGCTACTTTTGCAGTTAAGGCTACTCACCGGGTAGTAACGCGCAGTCCCAACCTTTATGAGCACATCTCAAACACTGCACCACCACAGAGGACTACCAGGGGCATCTTCCACGTCCCAGAAAGCCACGTGCTTCCCCTTCCAGTTCTTCGGAGCCGACAGAATAATCAGATGAACGTGTGCTCCCCTCATGCCTTATGACACCACAATGGTCTACCCTGTTGGGTTATTCACCCTCAAACATACTGTTAGACCCAAATGTGGTTCTAACACCCAAATTGATTAGAAACAAGATAAAATAAAACAGAAATAAAGGTGAACACACAAGA
Source organism: Allium sativum (assembly GCA_030737875.1). Taxonomy (NCBI): domain Eukaryota; kingdom Viridiplantae; phylum Streptophyta; class Magnoliopsida; order Asparagales; family Amaryllidaceae; genus Allium; species Allium sativum. The sequence continues at coordinate 1,044,166,590 of CM060913.1, forward strand.
TTTATAGTGGTTCGGCGAAGAAATGCCTACGTCCACTTAGTTCTCACTATATTCAGTAATTCAGTTACAAAGGCAATGTAAGATTCACTCACAACTCACTTTTGTTCACTCAAATGATTAAAACAAGAAATGAAAGATGGTTTGGATTTTCCGGGAGTAAAGGAATTCGGATGATGGAGGTACTTGGATTCTCAAAAGTGCTGAAAAAAATCCTTCTCTTTGTCTCTAGATGGGGTATTTATAGGTGTGAATTCGCTTGAGACTTCATCCGGGTCGGGCCACATGTCATTCATCGCGTTCTCTTCGGGTTCGGATGAGCTATCAGGTTGACAACACATCAAAGAGATGAACGTTAGGGGTAGGAATTAGTCATATCCGGTCCGGTTCTCCAGGCGATTTCATAGGAGATTTTCCTATATCATGGGTGCGGGTCGGAGACGTGCAGGTTGGGGGCTCGGATCGGAATACCCGATCCGAACCGGAGTAGCTTGGACGTCTCTCCTTCTCTAATCATACTCCGCTCCGCTCCAGCGTCGTGGCAAGCAGATGGCTTTCCGATCCACTTGAGATTTATTGGCCTTCCGATCCGATCAGATATGCTATGCCAATTTATCCAGTAAGAGATATCCGATCCGAACAGAGAATTCTATCCGATCCGAACCGATATGCTGCTATCAATCTGAATTGTGGTGCTTCCTTCCGATCCGAACTGGAGTCTTATAACTTGAAATACTCTTCAATGGTTGGTTTCTTGACTTTGTGTTGCCTAGTTCACAAAGTAGGCTAACATTTTGCCCCCTCAAAGGATGCTTTCGTTGTACAAAGCGTGCTTTGATGTCGTTTAACCAGAATTGTCAAGAGTAATGCACAGATTTCTGTTCGGTTCGGCGTCCGACCCGAACACATTTTCTTCATTTCTAAGCAAATTTGGAAACTTATCTCACCATGCAATGCTTCTTGCAGGTATGCTCCTCCTTTACTCTCCTTTTCTTCAATTCGAGTCGATTGATGAATCAACGTGTGAAATTTCTACTCGGTTCGGATTCCGATCCGAAGCATATTCGTGGATTTTAGTTCTTAGACATTGGGCCTTCAGAGGGAGTTGTACTACTGGGCTTCCACTCCGGTCCGATCGGGCGAGACAAAATAGGGAGGCGAAGAGTCAACACCATTCTTTATATAAATTCACTACCGCCTTCATTCTTTTCTTCTTCGTTTCTATTGCCGCTCGGACCTAAGTGTTTGAAAACATCAGAAACTCGAATATTCTGAAACTATCCCTCGTTGATTTCTTAACTCGAACACGTAGGTAGCTCTTTAATCTCGAATAGATTCATAGTAATTGCTCTTGATTTCAATTTGTGTTGGATTGGGATGGTTTAGCCACAGGCTTCGCTTGAACTCCACGTCGTTACTGGTGGATGCGCCGTCGCTTCGAGGCGTTGCGAAGCTGGAGAGGGCAAATTTCTGCCCTTAACGATAGCTTTGGTGATAACATGGACTCGTTCGTGAGAAAGGGGGGAAAGAGGAAGAAGATGAGGAGCGTGGTGACCAACTGGAGTCGGTTCGGGTAGAAGACGGAGGACAAAAAAAAAGAAGGAGAAGGAAAGGGGATCGGCTCGGATTGCACATCTTAGAAAGATGGGAGGAAGGAAAACGTCGGCTCGGGTCGGAGAAGTGAATGGGATAAGAAGTTGAAGTAAATGGATCGGTTGAGTGGTGCTAGTTCGGTTCGGATCGGGTCACCCGATCCGATCAGATCAGTCCTGCTTCCGAACCCATTGCTTCCCTTGTCTTGAACTGGCCTTGCTTTAATGATGCATCCGAACCGACTACTATCTGTGTTTGTATTGAGCCAACCATCACATGCATATCCGAACCGAACCGAACGCATCAAATTTTACACATAAAGACTATCCAACTAATCCAACTAACACTTATTCTAGACGAATATGCTTCGCGGACAGTTAGGATAGTGCCTTGTGAACATAAACGAGAATTAAGAACAACTCTGACTATCACCTTCTCTTTAGAGCTTCGTCTTACATTGCTGTACTTTCATTTTGTATTTCCCACGTTTGTTGCACACACTTTAGTTCACACACATACACAAAAGGGGGACACGGGATAATTTACTCTAATCCGTGCTATTGCTTCTTCAATAGTTCCATGACAATGAGGCCCAGACGCTCTTCTCGTTTAGCTGAGAGGATAGAAGCTCCAGAAACTTCCAACAAAACCACTCTCGAGGATATATCTTCTTCATCTGACCCAGAATGGGACAGCGAGGGTCCGGATTACGAAGTTGGTCATCGGGAAAGCGATGAAATGTCTTCAGAAAATGAAGTTTCCTTAGGCTTCGAGGAGGAAGGAGGGATCGGTGATAATCGAGCACCCGACGAATTTGACTCAGCCATTATATTGGAGTCACCTCCAGATTCCGTAGAATCAACAATTGACAATGACCGACTCGTGAGAATTTGCTTGAAGTATGGAATAATGAAGAGAGACACTTTAGTGCCCTCACGTTCTGACCGTCCCCATAACCCTCCAGAAGGATATATGACGGTCACTCGTCTGATGTGCATGGTTGGCGCCATTCCTCCATTCCATCGTCGACTTCTTAAGACAAATGCGGATTGCCCCCATGCAGCTGCATCCCAATTCATATGCCTATCTGCATACCTTATTCATAGCATATCGTGAAATTCTAGGCTTGGAGCTTACGTTTGACGATGTTCATTTCTTCTATAATTTCAAACATCGGACTAGAGAAACCCCTTCTTTCTGTTACTTTGAGTCGGTCCCAAAGAGGAAGATAATCTCTACGCCGTTTAGCAGCAAAGCTGGAGATTCCAGACTAGAGTGGTTCTATATAAAGCAACAGTCTGGATGCGCCAGAAGATGGACAAAATCAAGTAAAGCACTGATTTTCTGACTCTGGACTCTATACACTTGAATCATCATCCTGACCTGTTTTCCTTTTCATTTGCAGTCGACAATCCCAAACAGGTATCAGACCAAGCGTTCTTTGATCGGATGCACCGTCTTCTCAATGGCGACCAAAAATTCCTGACTATTGACGAGGTCCTTAAAGATGAGTACCTTCATTTTCACAGGCTGCTATCCGTTTTCCGCAGCATCGGTCATGGGACGGTTCCCTATGCATATATTCCTCCAGTGGAAACAGTTCCAGAAATAGGAGAAGGCTCGGGAATTCCTGCAGCTTCTCTTCAAACTTCACCCTCTCCCTCTTCCACTCAAGATGACGAACTGGCTAATCTGGCCAAAAAACATCGTGAAGGGTATATTGCCCCCGAGGAAAGTACCTCGGTAGACAAATCAAAATCTCCCCAAGGGTCGCCACTTCACGCTTCCGAAGGGGATGTTCCTAGCACCGACGAGCACATATTTCAGGGTTTGGGGGATCTCCCCTTACCCGAGACTATATATACTTCAGAAGATTTCAGAAAGGACCCTTTAGTCTTCACTTCTTCTGAAGAGACTACTCCTGCTAAGGCCAAAAAGCCTGCCCGCACCAGTCTAGCCTCAGACTCGGGTTGGTTGGGGGGACACACACACCACATAGGATGCGCTTTACACCGTAGCACTAGCATTCATTGCACTTCTTTCTCCATGGATCCGTCGATTCTAAACTTTGTTTAATTTATCGTGCAGGTACAATGTCTCGATCCTCTTATGATATAAGAAAGCTTCGCCGCAGCATGTCCAATCCTCCTCAGGATGCTGAGTATAATCGCCGGGATGACCGTGGTAGGGAGGAAAGAAGACCCTATGATCCTTATCGATCTCGATCCTCACGCTCCCGCTCACCAGTCCGACCGGAACAAGAAAAATACAAAAGCTATCAAGGTCGTAGGGAGGAGGATAGACCACAATCTAGGGATTCCACTTCCTCCCATGAAAAGCGGAGTAGAGAGAAAACTCCTCCAAAGGAGACTGGGTCTAGAAGTAAGCAAAAAGTCCCTGCTACTAAGCGACCTCGGACAGACAAGGGTTCTACAGAATCTTCTTCAGGAAGGGACGCTGAACTAACAATCCTCGCCCCTCCTCCACCAGATGCGGGAACCGCAGTAAGGCTGGCATACTTAAAGGAGCAATTTCCCGAGCACTACTTCGAGACTCTGACCTTTCTACCTTCTCTCGAACCTATTTCTTCTAATTGGGCAGAGGAGGCCAGAGCAAAGATTGATTTGGTGGAAAAACAGTATACCGAGATGTTCAAGTATTCCCGCACTCTTTCTAGAATCATCCGCACGCTAATGACAAACGCTGACTCAATGCACAAAACTGCGGAGGAAGATGCTAAGGCCCTAAAAACCTTAGGAAAAAATTTAGAGGATACTCAAGCTCAACTAGCTATCGCTCAAAAGAACGCTTCTAACTTCAAACAACAGTTTGAGGACATGCAAAAGCGCTATCATGATTTGCTAGAATCCCACACTCAGGAGCGTTCTGAGTTGAAGAAACAAGCTGACGAGGCCAAATCAGAGGCTGCGAAGACACGTCTTGCTTATGCTGAGCTTGAGCAGAAAAACGCCGAGTTAGCGAAAAGGAGTGCTGAGTTAGAAAAGAAAAACGCTGACTTGGCTTCGAGGCTGTTGGAGGCAGAAAACAGGGCTGCTCTGGCTGAGGGCAACGTGGAATGCGCTATTAAATCTGCGGAGGAAACCCGCAAACAATTATCAGAGGCGGAGGCCGATATTCAGGGCTTCGGCGAGCTAATGATCGAATTCTTCGCGCACATTATTCGTCGTCGAAACATTTCCTGGATCGAGGACTATCCATCCACTTTGGTTCATGTGTGGAATCAAATCGTCGAGTGGGAAAAAGAAGAACTTAAGGTCGATTCCCTCGATGAAGATAAGTTGATGGAGAAGTACTTGAGAGACGACGAACCGGAGCGTCTAGCCGAAGGGCGCCGTCTAATTGCTGAGGCCATGGAAGAAGAGAGGCGGAAGTCTAAACAGAAAACCATTCCCGAAGCTGGTTCCTCTTCTTCTGCTCCTGTTACTCCTGAAGTAGAAGGGTATGATCCCGAAAACCCGGGAATTCCCCGAACAACTTTGCTATCTCCCATACCTGAAATAACTCCAGAGGTAGTAGTCACCCCTGCTGAAAAGTCTTCAGAAGGTATCCCTATCTTTTCTCCTCAATTTGTCAAGGCTACTACTACCTTTGGCTACATGACTGAACGTTCGATGAGAAATCCTTTGCTCTTGCCTGAGTTGATAACCGATGTTTCTCATTTTGTAGGCGTTGAATCATCCGCAAGGACAGATGTAGCTCAAGGAGCTACCGCTGGGACAAAGCCCGCTGATAGGGTCAAAGAAGGGGAAGACAAGGCTGCTTCAACAGACTTGGGGGAAAGAAGTGAGCCAACTAAGGTCACTACTCCCCATGATGAAGAAATGATTGCAGCTTTAAAAGACGACGGAGGAGACGAGGGACATGATGAGGGACCGGAGGTTGTAATAACTGGGGAATCAAAAAGCGCTGATGACGTTACCTTGGCTGCCATAAAGGCTGATCAAGACAAGCGCTTGCAATTAAAGACTGAAGAATTAGACCCTGAGGTCCTCAAGCCCCTCGCAGTTGTGGATGCAGGTTCAAGGTTAGTTGTTAAGCTCTCCACTAGATCTATTACCGAAGAGCTTGCTAAAAAATCTTCTCTTGATTCCAGTGCCCCGCCCTCCGGGAAGAAGTCTGCTGGCTCCAGTACTACATCTTCAGGGAAAAAGAAATCAAAGCGAATCTTGACTGAAGCCGAGAAGGAAGCAAAGGACGCGGAAAAAGCTGCCAAGAAATCGAAGGCTCATCCCAAACCCAAATAATGGGTTCCCCTGTATCTTTTTAGCATCTTTGTAAACCAATAAGTGCTGCTTCACCAGCAGCTTCCGCACTTTCCTTTTCAATTATTTCCCTGTACAAATTCATTCATTTGTAAATAAAAATAATTCACTTTTTGCAATGTTTATTTGTTAGCAGTTCTGCACTTATGTAAAAATGCATATCTATAGTTATGAAACAAAGTTGTGGAGAGGGGAGATATGTGTGTCCCCAGTCAATCTCCATAAGTTATTCAGTGCTTAATCATGCAATCTGAATGCTCCCGATTCTCTAACGGGATAGCATTTCCTGTGTCATCAATACCTGTTGTTTTTCCTGGCATTTCTTTTATACTCTCTCTCATTCTCTTGAGAGTTAGAGTTCGAGTTCAGTTATTTGTTTATTCCCCGGTCGTTCAACGGGAAAGGATTTCTTTCTCGGCGCTCGTTCGGAGACGCCTTTATACTCTCTTTCTCTCTGGAAAGTTAGAGTTCGGAGTTGAACCTCTTTCTCTGCGCTCAGTCGGAGACGCTTTTATACTCTCTCTCTTTCTCTGGAGAGTTAGAGTTCAGAATAGAATTTCTTTTTCAGCGCTCAGTCTAAGACGCTTTTATACTCTCTCTCTTTCTCTGGAGAGTTAGAGTTAGAATGTCGTTTTTTCATTCTTTTATGTCTTATTGCACAAATAATCATTGTGCTTCTTTTTATGCCCAAGCTGTTTTCAACCTTTTTTTAGGCTCTGAGTTATCCTGTGTTTTATAATCACAACAGAACAACTAATGAATGTAAATGCATAAAAGTAAATAACACACAATATTTTTATAGTGGTTCAGCTAAGTCGTAGCCTACATCCACTTTATAGTCCTTTATTCATATCATCAGATTTTCCCAAGGCAAGTCGTGCCTTATTATAGAGTTTACAGAAAGAACAGCAAAAAGTATAGCATTTCTAATCCAAATATCGCATTAAGTGTTGTGCATTCCATGCTCGAGGGACTTCTTTGCCATCTACGGTCGTTAACTTGAATGTTCCTTTATCAAGTTTCCGTTGGATGACAAAGGGTCCTTCCCATTTTGGGCCGAGGTGAGGAAGAGATGGAAAAACTCTCTTTAGCACCAAATCTCCTGGTTCAAAAGTTCTGAGGCGAACTTTTTTGTCATAATAGCGTGCCATCTGACGCCGATGTCTTGCTGCACGCAAGTCTGCTTCGTCCCTTTTCTCTTCGATTTCATCAAGAGACTCAAGTAAAAGTGCCCGATTCGTCATCGGGTCATAATACGTCACCCTGTGGGAAGGAACTTCCAGTTCAACTGGAATTACTGCTTCTGAGCCAAAGGAGAGAGAGAAAGGGGTATGACCGGTAGCCGTTTTAAACGTTGTTCGATATGCCCACAAGGCTAGGGGCAATTCATCAACCCATTTTGCCTTTGCACGCTCTAATCGCTTCTTGAGGATGGATTTTATTACCTTGTTTATCGCCTCTACTTGCCCATTAGATTGTGGATAGGCAACTGCAGTATATCGTTTGTCTATCTTATATTTCTGGCAAAAATTTCTGAATTCAGTGCTATCAAATTGGGTCCCGTTGTCAGTAATAATCGTCCTTGGGATCCCGAATCGGCATATAATATTTCTGACCACAAAACTTATCACCTTTCTTGTGGTGATCTTAGTCAGGGGCTCAGCTTCCGCCCACTTTGTGAAATAATCCACGGCTACGATGGCATACTTAGCTCCCCCTTTAGCAATCGGTAAAACTCCAATGATATCAATTCCCCATGTGGCAAATGGCCAAGGACTCACCATCGATTTAAGCTGGGTTGACGGTGCCCTGGGGATTTTGGCGAATCTCTGGCACTTATCGCAGCGTCGTGAATAATCAGCTGCATCTTTGTTGATCGTAGGCCAGAAGTATCCGTACCGCAATATTTTCTTTGCTAAAGTTTGACCTCCTGTATGATCTCCACACTCACCCTCGTGCACTTCTTTCAGTACACGCTTGATGTCGTCGTGTGCGATACATCGTAGCAGGGGCATAGAAAATCCTTGTCTATAGAGAGTATCGTCTTGCATAACATATCTGGCAGCTTTGCGAACTACAGCTCTTTTCTCACTTTTCTTCGATGGGAGTGTCCCATTCTTAAGAAAACTCTTGATTGGAGTCATCCATGACTCCTTCTCTGGTTCCGCTTCATGAACGAATTCAATTTCCACTGACTCAAAGCTTGGCGACTCCAACGTTTCAATTGGAATTACCTCAGTCTCTTCTGGATTGTCGGAACTAGCCAATTTTGCTAGTCTATCCACTTTCTGGTTTTCTTCTCTGGGAATATGTGTTATGTTGTATCGCTCTAAGCTATTTAATAGCTCTTTCACTTTCTTGAGGTAAGCGACAAGTCGAGGTCCTCGAGCCGCGAATTCCTCTCGCACTTGACAAACAACAATCTTAGAGTCACAAAATATGTCCATCATTTTTACTCCGAGGTCTTTAGCGAGTTTCAGCCCGGCAATCAGGGCTTCATACTCAGAGTCATTGTTTGTTGCCGAAAATTCTAGTCGCAGGGCGTAATATAACGACCGTCCCTCGGGAGTGACTAAGACAATCCCAACTCCGGATCTTCGGTCATTTTTAGCTCCATCTGTATATAATTTCCACGGATTCATCTCTAGCTTATCCTCGGATTTGACCACTAGGTCATTGATTATTTCCTCCTCTGGAATGGTGAACTCCGCAATAAAGTCTGCTAGAGCTTGCCCCCTGATTGACTTTCGTGGTTGAAAATTCAAATCAAACTGGCTTAATTCTATGTTCCATTTAATCAACCTTCCCGACGCTTCGGGTCTCTGCAACACCAGTCTTAACGGCTGATCGGTGTATATGGTTATTGGATGGGCTTGGAAGTAGTGACGAAGCTTTCGGGATGCAATCAGGAGGCTGTAAGCAAGCTTCTCGATCTTTGGGTAGTTGCGCTCTACCGCTGCTAATTTCTTACTCACATAGTATACTGGCCTTTGTACTTTATCTTCTTCTCGAACCAGGACTGTGCCGACAGCGTGAGCCGAGACTGCTAGATAAACAAATAGTTCTTCGTGATCTACGGGCTTTGATAAGATTGGCGGTTTTTCTAACAGCTCTAACAGATTTTGAAAAGCCTCGACACAATCGGGAGTCCACTGGAAGTTCTTCTTTCCCCTTTTTATCAAATCAAAAAATGGAACACATTTATCTGTGGCTTTGGAGATGAATCTACTCAGCGCCGCTACCTTCCCTGCCAGACTTTGGACGTCTTTAATTCTCCTTGGTTCTTCGATATTTCTAATCGCCGCTATCTGGTTAGGGTTGATCTCAATTCCTCGGGAACTCACAATGAAGCCAAGGAACTTTCCCGACGCTACTCCAAATGAACATTTTAAAGGATTCAATTTCATGCGGTATTTTCGCAAGATACCAAACATTTCTGCTAAGTCTTGCGTATGACTGGAGGACTGCTTTGATTTAACAAGCATATCATCCACATAAACTTCCATAGTTTTTCCTATTTGATCATAAAACATTCTATTTACCAATCGCTGATAAGTAGCTCCAGCGTTTTTTAATCCGAACGACATTACAACATAACAATATAATCCCAAATTCGTAATGAAACTTGTATGCTCTTGGTCTGGTACATGCATAGGAATTTGATTGTATCCAGAGTATGCATCCATGAAAGAGAGAAGTTCATGACCTGCTGTCGAGTCTACAAGCTGGTCAATCCTGGGAAGTGGGAAACTATCTTTTGGGCAAGCCTTATTTAAATCTGAAAAGTTAATACAAGTTCGTCACTTTCCGTTTGGCTTCTTTACCAGGACGGGATTCGATATCCAGTCGGGATAGGTCGAATCTCGAATAAATCCATTTTGCTTCAATTTCTCTATTTCCTCTTTGAGAGCAGCCGGCCTCTCTGGGCCCAGCATGCGTCTCTTTTGCTTTACAGGTGGATGCTTCGGATTTACATTCAATTTGTGACTGATAATGGAAGGCGATATCCCACACATGTCAGCATGGGTCCAGGCGAACACATCTAAGTTTGCCTTCAAGAAGTCCGTCAGTTCTTCAGCACGACGTGGATCCAATTGGGAACCAATCTTCAAAACTTTCGTCGGATCAGCTTTATCAACAGGAATTTCCACTGTCGCTTCATTAGGAGTTGCATTCCTAGCCTCTGGTTCCTCGTCTTTTCTAGGATCCAGGTCTTCAGGCGTTCCTTTGGGCAACTCCCGTGGGTTCAATCTCTCTAATTGCTATGCCGAGTCCCCCTTTGAGGGAGATGAGACATCCTTACTCTCAGCATTAACTCCTTTCATCAACATCTTCAGTTCGGCCACATAGCAGGCCCGTCCAGAAACCTGATCCCCTCTTATTACTCCAGTTCCGGCTTCGGTTGGGAACTTTAGTAACAGGCACCAAGGGGCAATACAAACTCTAAATTCAGCGAGGGCAGGTCTCCCTAAAAATGCGTTATAGGGCGAATCCACATCCAATACTACGAATTGAAGCATTCACACTCTTCTACGTTCTCCTTGCCCTAAAGTCACGGGCAACTCTATGTATCCCATGGGAGCTGTCGTCGCTCCGTTGAAGCCTCTAATCCATCCTTCACAATGTTTCAGATCTTCGGGCTCAAGCTTCATCTGATCAAATGACTTCTTGAACAAAATATTAACGGAACTTCCGTTGTCTACTAATACCTTATGGACCAAGGCCGGCCCAATAGTGGTAGTAATAACCAACGGATCGTTGGTGGGAGATTGTATTCCCGTGTGGTCTCGGCTGCGAAATACCACGTCATCGAACATGGTTTTTTGTTGTTTTATAGGGGTGACATCTTCCAAATCGTCACCTTCATTCACATCTAGATGCTTGGCAGCATTCACATATTGGTCCATTGACCTAAAACTTCGGATTGCCGGGTGAGGTCCGCCTACTATGGAGTTGATGACGATCCCTTTACCTTTCTGCTGCGCGGTAGGCTTAGGAGCAGGTAGGATCTGTTTTGGAGCCTGCTCTCCTTGCCCTCTGTCCCTCGGGGCAACCTTGTACTCATCCAACTTTCCTTCGCGCAGCAGCTTTTCAATTACATCCCTCAAATGCCGACATTCATTGGTCGAATGTCCATGTGTTCCGTGAAACAAGCAAAATTTGCCTGTCGCCATTTCTTTCTCGGTCGAATCACGAGGTGGCGGTCTTTTGTACTGCAACACATTGTACGTGTCCAGGTAAATATTTTCCAGGGTGTCACTCAATGGTGTGTAACTCTCGTAGTTCTGGAATCGGGGCCTTTTGTTTGGGTCGCTTCCCCTATTTCTGTTTCTCCTGTTACCGTTCGAATTACGGTTGTTGTTGTTTCCCCCATTTCCAGTATTGCTGTTTCCACCCTTGTTTCCTACATTTACCTCGACCTTGCCAGAACTTTCCCCAGACTGCTTCACGGCAATATTACTCTGCACATTCTCCTTTGAAGCCGTCTCAGACTTTCTTTTTCGGTTTGCCCTGGCTTCCTCTCGTCTCAGATAAATATCGGCTTTTTCGTAGAATATCGCCCTTGTGGGAGGTGTTTTCCCAGAAAGGTAGTCTCCAAACTCGGATTCAGGATCGACTCCTTCCTTCAATGCCATCAGAATAGTGGGCTCATGCGGGTCACTGACCTCAGTTACAGCTTGGTTAAAACGATCTAAATATGCCCTTAAAGACTCTCCCGGTGCCTGTTTGATTCTCGACAATTCAATAACACTCTTGGACTTGCGGGCATGTAATCGGAACTGGTTCATGAAACGCTCGCTTAGTTCTTTGTAATTAGAAATTGAACGAGGAGGAAGTCGGGTAAACCAAAATAATGCCACATCTTCTAGGTAGATTGGGAACGCTTTGCACTTTACTTCATCAGGGGCAGCAGCGGCATTCATAAGCCACGAATACCGCATCAAGTGCTGTCCTGGATCAGTCCTTCCGTTATATTTATCCATCTGTGGCAAGTTAAAGCGTCGGGGAAACTGGAAGTCTAAGATATCGTCAGTGAACGGAGTATGGCTTCGCTCAATGCCATAGTCTTCATTTGTGTAATTCCGGCTCTCGGACATAATTCGGCGAACCATTGCTTGTACATCGGTACTAGTTAGGGGCTGCTCAGGTTCCCTGGCCCTAGTGTCCGAGCTCCTTCTGGGCTCATGTTCAGGAGATGCCCTTCTTCTTCGAGCTGCCTCTGCTCGATTCCTTTCCCTATGTTCCCGGTCGATCTCGGGAAGAGGGGACTGGAGTCTTTGCCCCCGAGTGGGGCTATCATTTCCTAATGCTCGTGCGATATCCTCGCGAGATCCCAAAGATCCAAACGTTAGCTGCTCCACGTTCTGAGGTCGTTCGAGTGGCCTTCGTTCACGGGGCCTCTCTTCCTCGGAAGATGAAGATTGATCTACGGGCGTGTGACGAACCGGTGATGGAGTTCTCTGCCGGCGGAGCTCGTTGATCTCCCGACTCATGAGCCTCATATTTTCCTGCATCATGAGATTAGTGCGCTCATGAACTCTCATAGCTTCCCTCGTGCTCTCAAGCATATCAAGCAAGCGCGAGAAATCTCCTTGAGTGATGGGAGCAGATGGATTGACCTGGTCTCCAACCCTGGCAGCTGGAATTGGAGCATTCGCGGGGACTCGAGTAGATGTTCCAGCTTCACCAAGCATCGGGTCGGATCGGAGGTAGGAAGTCGGGTCGGATCGGAGCTGGGGTGCCTGGTCGGATCGGTGTGCAGCGAGCAACTCGGGTCGGTTCAGATTGGGCGAGTGCACGGCTTCAGAGTCTCCTATCCGGATCGGATCGGAGCTCTCTCCTTGCTCCCGGTTCGGATTTCCTGCATGGACTCTTCCTGCTGCTGAACTCTGCCCCCGAGACCTTGTTACAACAGCATGTTGCTGATCTTTGCCAGCTCCATTTCCTTGAACAGACTGAACTTCCTTGCCTTTTCCTTTGGCCATGAGTTTTTGACAATTACTTCAACGAATGCACGAAAGCGGAGAGACTTAAGGATTCACTTCTTTGAACTCAACGGTCCAAAAAGTAGAAAGAGATCCCGGAAAATAAAGAATTTAGATGAGGACTCTCAATGAAAGCACCAAAATGTTAGACCCAAATGTGGTTCTAACACCCAAATTGATTAGAAACAAGATAAAATAAAACAGAAATAAAGGTGAACACACAAGATTTATAGTGGTTCGGCGAAGAAATGCCTACGTCCACTTAGTTCTCACTATATTCAGTAATTCAGTTACAAAGGCAATGTAAGATTCACTCACAACTCACTTTTGTTCACTCAAATGATTAAAACAAGAAATGAAAGATGGTTTGGATTTTCCGGGAGTAAAGGAATTCGGATGATGGAGGTACTTGGATTCTCAAAAGTGCTGAAAAAAATCCTTCTCTTTGTCTCTAGATGGGGTATTTATAGGTGTGAATTCGCTTGAGACTTCATCCGGGTCGGGCCACATGTCATTCATCGCGTTCTCTTCGGGTTCGGATGAGCTATCAGGTTGACAACACATCAAAGAGATGAACGTTAGGGGTAGGAATTAGTCATATCCGGTCCGGTTCTCCAGGCGATTTCATAGGAGATTTTCCTAGATCATGGGTGCGGGTCGGAGACGTGCAGGTTGGGGGCTCGGATCGGAATACCCGATCCGAACCGGAGTAGCTTGGACGTCTCTCCTTCTCTAATCATACTCCGCTCCAGCGTCGTGGCAAGCAGATGGCTTTCCGATCCACTTGAGATTTATTGGCCTTCCGATCCGATCAGATATGCTTTGCCAATTTATCCAGTAAGAGATATCCGATCCGAACAGAGAATTCTATCCGATCCGAACCGATATGCTGCTATCAATCTGAATTGTGGTGCTTCCTTCCGATCCGAACCGGAGTCTTATAACTTGAAATACTCTTCAATGGTTGGTTTCTTGACTTTGTGTTGCCTAGTTCACAAAGTAGGCTAACACATACGGACCGGTCCAAGCGCCTCAGTTTAATGTGTTATTAACCCTATGTCTAAACATTCAATTATGCGCTTGCTCTACCTTATCGGGTTTCCATTTAACTTGGTTATTCCCATTCATATTGACTTCTTATTCAAGTTACCAATTTCCTTTTGCATATTAATTTCAGTTATATAACTTAACCCATTTAAGTTTATTAATAAGCCCACAACATGTTATTCTCTAGATTGTGATCCAAGGTCTGTAATCCACAATCCCTTTATATTATTATTTGATTTTGTGGTTACAATAACATGTTCTACTTAATATGTAATTAAGTATATCTTAATTCACATGTTTTCTGTTTAACATGTCACTCATTATTTATGATTAAATATAACTTATTTCATTTCATTAGTTTTCCTCACTCTTTCTTATTTAATCATAATTCCATCTTATATTGTCATTACCACTTATCGTTGTTTACTTATTAACTTAGTTCTCTTAATTAAGGTTTACTAATAAGTTTCCTTTCCATAAATATAACTTATGTTGTCCTCATCCGTAAATTTCAGATTCTCGTTCTTACAAAAAACCTAATTTACAATTAAGTATAACTTATCTTATTACATGACTTATTTCATTTTCTTTATCGTTTATTATAACCTGAGTTATAATTTCCAATTGTCCCTAGGACAAACCTAACTATTATATAACATTCTCATTAATGTAATTTATTTATAGTAGGTTATTATCATTTCCCGTTCATTCCACTTCTTTTACTATTGTAATTACCTTTCATTCATTTCCTTACTCATTTCCATTCATTTCCATTAATCAAAATTAGTGTCATTTATTTATATCCTTATATATATATGTTTACGTACTAGACTTCTTACATCAAGCCTATCACTTGTGGATGCTGGATTTGCCGGACGGTTCCGGGCAGACTTCTTCCACAAGTTGACTTAACCTCGTGTCTTAGCATCGTTACATGTTTATTTACACACTAGACCCCTCACATTAAATTAGCAACTTGTGGACGCTAGATTTGCCAGGCGGCTCCGGGCAGACTTCTATCACAAGTTGAATTTAACCTCGTGTCTATGTACAGTTACAATTTTCTATTTACTGTAAATTTTCAATATAATTTAGATGTGTCCATTCTTTCAAGTTTTACTGTAATCTAAACTTTACATATCTTGCTTAATTTCACATTAAGTCCATTTCTAATTGCCATATCTCATGTTTTTCCTAACATGTAATTAACTTCATTTTTAAAATGGTACTAAGTAATCATAAAATCATGTAATTATTCCTTTCTAACAATTTAACATGTAACTATCACGATTCTTACAGTCAAGGGTTCAAGTATAATATGTCATATGTTAACGATTAAGTATTCAATTACATAATATGTCACAAATTATCATGTAATTAAAATTTACATGTATACAACAGTAATTGTTTCCACATTTTTAACAAGTTTACATTTCCACATGTTAACATTTCATCTTTTTAATCATTTTAACATATAATCATATCAAATGAACATTTCTAATAGATTTACATGGCATGTTAACGGGGAATGTCAAACGATAATATATCATTATCAAAAATGATATAACTTAAATCCACTCACACTGATATGCCACTTTAGACGAGAATCTGTTTGGCTTGGTTGCAGATGGAGAGTCATGAGTTTGTATTGTCACTGCAGTTGAAAACGCCTTATTTTTTGAATTTGTTGACGATAAATTTTCTTTTTAATCTTCATTTAGATTGCGCTCTAATATTATAATTAATAATTTTATTCAGAAATTATATGGAGGAAGAAGAAGAGGGCAAAGAAAGAGCAAATGAGAATGGAGAGCTATAGGGTCCTTTATATATAATGCACAAATTAACACTGACCATCTATTTTCCCTGATGAAATCTATTCTCTCCACATTATAAGGCCAACCGGAAGGTGTCAAGTCAATATAATTTTTGAATTGGACCAATAGAATAAAGCCAACAAGACATGCGTTGTCATTTCCTACCAATTAAATGTGCCAATTAAGCGCCACATTAATTTTCTACCTTTATGCACATTAATTCCTTTTAAATTAATTCATTATGTTAATTCCTAATTTGGCTTTTTTTTAAATTGATTATGCACCTATTTTCCTTTTTCTATATATTTGCATGCACATTTTGTATATATGTATATAACCTCATAGATTATTCCCTGTTAAATTTTCTCTTTCCTTTAATGCTTTTTGTATATATGCACATTTTCCGTTAATACTTTTGAATTTCGAATGTTATGTATATGTAATTATACACATCTTCCTTTACTTTATTATTTTATTTTACATGCCTTATCTTTTTTTATTTAATGCAATCATTTGACCATGTTTCCTTTTCCTATCAATCCATTGCATTAATTTAGCGCATGTATTATCTTTCCATCAATTTTGAATTGATTAGAATTATATTCATACATAAGGTCCTTATATGTATACAAAACCTCTAATGACCATTTTACGTGTGTATATATGTGCACAACTTACATTTGATTTTCAAAATTCAAATGGTGTTGTACCGTTATTTAATTCTTGCCATATTTATGCGATTGCAGCCTTATCTTGAAATTTTCTCTTGTATATATATATATATATATATATATATATATATATATATCTACATATATATACATATATATTCTCATATACATATATTTTTTTACTTCCTTATATGTGCATTTATAAATATTTTCTCTTTAGAACATGTGTTAATTTAGCCATTTCCTTAAAACAAAAATATGACGTCGGTGGGATCGAATTCTATACATCTTCTATGCAAGCCACACGCTCTAACCAATTTGACTACAAAGGCTATTATTAACAAGGATTAGAACAATGGTAATTATTGTTCTCTTCTTACTTCTCTTTCTCATGTTTGTTACAATATTTCATCTAACCCATTGCATGAATCCTTTTCTTTTATTTCTCTTCTGTTATTAATGCATAATATTTATAAACTAGTGCATGCAACATATTTACACTGCATGCAACCAATCATTTCTTTCTTTTAATGCATGCATTAGATTTTAATTTGCATTAATCTTTTATTCTTTTTCAGTGCATGTATTTATTACATGCAATCAAATATTATCTTAATTTTATTCTTTATATATATATTTATGTCTATGCATATATATATATATACACACACACACACACACATATGCATTATTTAATTACTAATTATCATAAAATGCGGGGTGTTACATTCCCAGCTATTAAGAATGTGGCCGAATATGAGTCAATGTTGGCGTGGTTAAATCTAATAAAGATTCGCAACTAATGGTAAATCATATAAAACAAACCTAGAAGACCAAGGATGCATGGTTAGCCCTGTACATAAAGATGATAATAAAGATGCTTTCTCAGTTTGAGGATTTCTCAATACATCAAATACCTAGAGAAGAGAATACCCAAGCTGATTCACTAGCCAAATAGGCCAGCTCCCGAGGAGCACCTGAAACTCGAGTTATCCTTGTAGAATACCAGCAAAGACCAAGTATTGCACCTGAAACTCGAGTTATCCCTGTAGAATACCAGCAAAGACCAAGTATTGAGCATGAAGATCCAGAAACAAGAAAAGAATTGTTAATCGTAACTAGATCCCAAGCTTCGAAAAGAGGGGACGAAACAGATAGGGAGGATGCTTCTGACAAAGAACCTTCTTCAGCAAAGGTAAACTACCATTACAAAAGTACATGGATGGCTCCTATCGTTGAGTACCTACTGAACAAAACTCTACCCCTTAGCAAGCAGGATGCAAAGAGAATAAGACACCAAACCCCCACATTTGTGATTACAAACGGGATTCTCGATAAGAAAGGGCACTCACTCCCTTATCTAAGATGTGTAAGCATCGAAGACAGATCCAACTTATTGAAGGAGGCACATGAGGGTTTGTCCGGAGATCAATCCAATAGAATTAAGCTAGCCAAAAGAGTCATGCAACAAGATTGTTATTGGCCACAAATTGTTAATCAAGCAATTGAGTACGTCAAGAAATGTGAGAAATGTCAAAGGTACCAAAATACCCCGACTTCATCCTAGTGAGTTAACCACCATCTCAAGCCCTTGGCCATTCAATGTATGTGGCATAGATTTGATCAGATCCCTGCCATTCTCCAGAGGTGGAGCTAAGTATGCCATAGTAACCATTGATTACTTTACCAAATAAGTAGAAGCATAACTCCTTCCGACAATCGCTTCTAAAAAAGTATTGAGATTTGTGAAAAAGAATATTATTACTCGCTTTGGCTTTCCTTACAAGATTATATCAGACAATGGAACACAATTTGAGAGTGAAGAATTCACTCGATTTTAAGATAAGAATGGAATCAGAAGCCTTTCCTCAGTTGCCCATCCAAGGGAAAATGGATCAGTTGAAGCTGAAAATAAACCATAAAAACCATCCTTAAGAAAAGATTAAATCAAGCCAAATAAAATTGAGTTGAAGTATTACCCTTAGTACTTTGGGCATATAGAACTTCCGCTAAGATGGCAACAGGACATACTCCATTTTCTTTGACACATGGATGCGAAGCCATGCTCCGATTGAGTTTAAAATACCTTCACACAGAAGGAAAGATTTCGTATTTAATCAAAATCAATAGTTAAAAAAGGAATCCGTAGATCTAATACAAGGATTAAGAGATAAGGCCATGATCAGAACAACCGAATACGAAAGGAGGATCACAAAATACTATAACTCGAAAATCAAAACTAGAACCTTCTCAAAAAGGGATTTGGTCTTACGAAGGATAATGGCCAACACAAAAAACCCATCGGATGGTCCACTTGGTGCAAATTAGGAAGGACCCTTAATCATCCATCAAGAAGTCATGCCTAGAACGTATCGGCTTTATAAACCAAATGGCGATCTCGTTCCAAGGATATGGAACTCAGAAAATTTAAGATCATACTTCTTAATGATAAATAAGTAAAGGAAGGTCTTCTCCTAGAATATTCACATGACCAAGGGTATGGAAACCCTCTCAAGGCCCGAACTAATCCAAGATGAGTCAAACTACAAATGGATAAGAACCCTTATGATGGCCAAGATTGGTCAGGGCAAGGCACCCCCCGGAGGGGGAGTGGCGTGTAAGTCTTTCTCTGCGCCCAAAACAGAAAGGGCCAGATAAAAGCATCTAAAGCATAAGCCTCCGAGCCACACCAGAAATGGTCATGATGGAGCATCTAATTAGCACGCCCGGCCTCTGCTGGCAGAAGGGTACACCCTGCCTTTACTATGAACTCAACACATCCAAACTATGCTCGTAGAAGAGCACATCCTACCTCTGCTTATGTTCCGCGTTACCCGCAGAAGGAAGTGCAAACTCCTATCATCGCCTACGATGGTTAGGATTGGGCACCCCTTGTAAGGGGTGGAGTGTAAGCCTGTATCATCGCCTACAATGGTCAGGGTAGAGCATCAAAAAGTAAGCCTTACTTCCATGTTTACGATGGCTCGGTTTAAGCATTTAAGACTTTATCATCACCTACGATGGTCAGGATAAAGCGCCCCCTGGAGGGATGTCAGGTAAGTCCTTGGATCCCTGCTTGTGGATAAGCTAGCCAAGCGCACTGGACGCACAGGAGCATGTACATCCTCTTCTTTGATGATAAAAGCCCAGAGAGTGGCTCAAAAGGCACGTACAACCTCTGCATCATAAATTAAATCCAAAGGGGTAATATAACATTAATGCCAGGAGTGGAATTCTGGTCTTCATTCCTTAAATTACCCTAATAAGGGTTAGTTTGGGACTTCCATTAATGCCAGAAGTGAAGTTCTGGTTTTAATCTTTGATTACCCGAATAAGGTTAGTTTGGGATTTCTGTCACTGACAGAGGTTAATTCCAAGCCTTTAGTATGATAATACCAGAATAAAAGGTAGCTTAGAAAAGACCCATGCAAAGGCGGCGCGCTAGACATTTTATTCAAAAATCCCAATGGTAATATCCATTCACTATTCACAACCAGGGGAAATGCGAGAAAATCTAGGGAAGAAGTTTGACTTGAAAAGTCGAAAACACCCCTTCACTAGGGGGAAAATGTTATTACCAAAATTACCTTCGGAACAGGCTGGCCGTGAAGGGGTATAAAAATGACACAAGCATCAAAAATTTTCCGTCAGCTAAGGTTCAACATAAGAAAAGTCGACAACATAATAGAACAGTCCGAGAGTTTTGCAATCGGCACCATCGTCGAAGTGAAGCGCTCAAAATATGTACAAAAGGGAATACCAGCAAGGCAGTTCTGGCACGATCAGTAGAAGGTCAACCAAGACCAGGAGCCAATAAAGAGAAAGACTAAGATTCCCACCAACCGGGACCCGTAATGATGAAAGGGTTATCGGTATTAACTCGCTAGTACCGATGCATAAGGAGACGAAAGCATAAAAAACACAGAGCTTGAAACATATGGGGATTATCCGGAATCAATTTCCAAGACCTCCATTAGCCGGTTCCTGAGAAGTTACTCTAAAAGTAATTTGCAAAGCACCAGAAGCAACCTCCCTGAAAAGCAAGGATACACTCCGAAAATCTACCGACAGACAAACCAAAACCCCAAAGAGAGAAAAACTATCCACACTAGTCTGCTTAGTGTTGATACCGGCAGGGGTGGCGGATCCGACAACCTACCACTTAAATCACAAAGGCAAGTTCCACAAAGTGCTAATAACAAGACCGAAAGTTCATATCCGAAAGCTTTCATCCGGAGGCCATTCGCACCGACAGGCTCAGAATCAATATAAAGTAGATGCACAAGCAACCTAAAAGGGGTTCTACAGACTGGAGTTGTCCTCCCGAGAGCAAGAACCGACACCTCAAAGAGCCATATGCACAGCCTTCAAAACCAAAAAAAAAGGCGGCTGAGATTCCGTATTCCCGGAACCTAAAGAAAAAGCGGACGACCGGAGCTACTACTGGCCTAATAGCAAAAGGTGGCCCGATTTGTCTATAAATAAGACCATAAGGGTCTCATTTTGGGGACCAATTTCTCATTCCTCAATCTTTCTCCCTTTTCCTCTAGAGAAAGCCCTAATTTCCAAATCGAATTGGGGATTTCTTCAACTCTTGTAATATACCTGTAATAATAAAGGAAGGAAGTCCGGGACTTAACCATTTTCTCGATTTGATAATCATATTGTGTCTATAATGATAAGACAGGGAGTTAACGCTAACCTTTCTTATGAAAGAGTTGATTACGAGTTCTTTCGTGGGAGGAAAATTTTGAGTAAATACAAGTCTTCCCCCCTTTCAGAACTTTCATACGTATTTCAGCTCTTACATAGTAAGTCTAATGCAACCCAACCTCAAAAGGGGTCTTGCTGTAAACTTGTGGTTTAATAACTAATGCAACCAAGACCTACCCAGGCTGGTTCAATGTAGAAGTGTCATATAATCTGATAAGTGTGATAGCTTTGAAACAAAACCGAGTGTTGTGAGACATGAGCCTGTTTCTTCTCAACACAATGTATATTATTTTATCCAAAATCCGAAGGCATCTGTTGCATATGGCCTTAGTTTCATTTAACTAATAAAGCCTTTCTTTATGATTGTCTTCGACTTCTTAGTTTTGTAAGCGTGATACTCACCCCCGTGAGAGAATGGAAACTAATCTTCTAACTAAAGGCCTTGACGCCATGGAAATGGTGAAATTAACCAAATAGCACTGATTCAAGATTGCATTTCAATGTCCTTTGGATCGTCCTTGCATCAAACTTCTAAACATATGCATTGTCCATTCTAGTTCAGGTGTTGACGAAAAATATTGTTAGCCATTACGAATTATAAAGTCCATTTAAGGCAAATTTTGTTATATTAAGTCATGATGAAGTCTTCCAATAATACACCCGTCAGTGCTAGTCTCATTGGATGTAACTAACGCCAAAGCATTGTGAACCTTTTATTTTGGTTATATGCAGTAGGAGTAATTGTGATACCTTGACTGTATTATTGGGTTTGACTTAGCTAAGGATGAATAATAGTATTTATGGCCACAGAGACAAAGGGTATGTATTATTCTTTTTTTGGTAAAGCCGACCGGGTTTTATAGTGATCCGTGACACTCTTTTATTTATTTAAAAAAAAATTATGAAAGAGCGCATGTGATATGTAATCCACATATCAACTAATTTTTGTTTGAAGTGGGCCGTCCACTGATACGATAATCTTCTACAAAGGCAAGCAAGCTTTCTTCTGCAGTAGGAATACATTCCCTCACAGGCGATTACTTATGCTAAACAGTAAAATAGAATACATGACTGTTTCATATTGTAAAGCCTCGAGCCAACCTACTTGCACTAAGACAATAGTTGACTCAACCATTGTCAAACACAACATTCTTCATCACTCTCTTCATGCTTTACGTGGTCGGTGACTTATCAGTGTTGCTCGGAGTTATAGTAGCAGAGCTTGCAGCTACTATAACAACTAGTGGTGCCTTGTATCCAGGAGGATGTGGAATATTCGCATATGTATTGGTGAAGGATGACAATTTACCTTTATTAGTGTTGTAGTTCTTGATCATATTCTCCATCACTTGCTTTTTTATTACACTAACCTCATTGTTGAGCTCTCCACTCTCAGTCTCCGCACACAAAGTTTGAATTATTTCAGGTACGGATTTGTCTTTGCACATAAACTTAGTTTTTACCTTGTCTGATGGCTTCTTCCTGTTCACAATTTCAGGACCTTCAATATTAAAGTATTGTTTCAAGAAACTGTCCAGACTCTCAACAACATGTTGAGTGTCAACAGAAAGTGGCACAACAAAGTTACCACATTCACTATTTCTCAACATCTGACTGCCTCTCATTTCATTCCGTCATGCATTGGGTTCTGCATGTCACACAGTTGCTTGTTGGGTGACGTCGTAGGGTTCAAGAACCCGGGTTTGAAATTGCAGTCAGTAGCCATCTGCACAGGGGGTATAAAAATGAGGAAGCCTCTAGTATTCATGGTTGCAAGAAATTCAACTTCATAATTGTTCATAGCTTGAGCCGCATTATCAGTTGTTCTCTTAACTTCTTCTCCGCCAAATTGCTTTCCTTTCTCATTTACTTCTACAACGTTGCCCAGTGTAACCTCTTCATTGCTTATCGCCAATTCACGTGCTTTAGAAGTTTCACAAATCTCCCCTTCCTCAATCTCATGTAAATTAGACTATTCCTCATTCACCTCACAAAGGTCAATTGATGTGCCAAAACCGTTTCCAGTTTGCACCGCAGCTATACCAGTATTGTTCATTTCAACGTTTTTGCACTTCTTTGGTTTTGCACTATCTACCCTCTTCCACTGGCCAAGGTTAACCGAAGGCCTTACTTTATTAAATGGTAAAATCTTGTGTTGCCTGTTGAAATTTGCTTTGAGCCCCTCATTATCACTAGCTTTTGTAAATTTCACTTGTTCATTGTCTTTGCTTCCTTGTTGTCTATCAGATTTACCGTCACTTTTCACTGTATTATCTGTAGTACTGCATAGACAATTTATACTAGTATGACCAAAGCTTATACATGAGTGACAAATGTCTGGTTTCTAGTCGAAGTGAATAGAAACAATATGTCTTGTACCATCACCAAGAAGAATAGGACTCCCATTTGGTAGCTCACTTTCAGGTGTTATCTCCACCAAAACCTTCGCAAGACCGAGCCATTCTGGACTCTCAGTTGCATGATCCACATGGAGAAACTTTCCTATAAGAGAAGCTAGCCAACAAATACCCATTTTCGACCAAGCAACCATAGGCGAATTCGATATTTTAATCCATACTTGTACACGTTTAACTTCTTTATCCGTATTCCCCATGTTAACATCCCCTTTTTTTTTTATGAATACCTTATTCTTTATCAGGACCGGATCAGCCTCCATAATCCATTTCCTGTTGTCAGGATCTAAAAGAAGGAAGAAGAACATTTGACCATTTGATTTAACCTTCATCGAACCACGCAGCTTCCAGAACTTCTTCAAGTGGGTAACCACTACAGTATAAGAAAGAGGGGAGTCGAGGAAGAAAAAAGTGACATGATCATGCCATACATTAATACTCGCCTCAGTTATGTCTTCAGTAGGAACCAAGCTTTTGCCATAAAACTTGTACGTGAATTTCGGAGGTGTGAAATCGCCAGCACTCTGCGGTTTTGATGCAAAAAGGGAGGACCATCTTACCTCACGATGTGGTAGATTGGGTGGAGAAGGAGAGAGACAAGGGGGATGAGGTGGTGGATCTGGAGGAGAAGGCATATGAGTGGGTGGCAAGTCGGAGGTGGGGAGAGAACGAGGAGGAAGCGAGATTTGAGTATTTGTTTGGCTCGAGGAGTTTGGCTGTGAGGTCACCATTTTTGTTTGGCTCGAGGAATAGATCCATTTAAAAAAATGATATTGTGCATGTATTCTTCTATATTTGAGAAAATGAATAATTCAACAAGCAAAATGTTCATCATGCTATCCAAGAATTATATAAGATATAATTAACATAAGATGTCTATTTAAAAGGTTGTGTTTTGGGGATTAACCAAAGCTTGATCAAGGCATGACTAGATATGGATCTTTGAACACCATTATATATATATACATACATACTGATATACATATATGAACAAAGGAAGGTTAATTTGAGAGGGAGCGTATTTTAGTTTAAATTATATATTTATGTTAATATAAATTTTGATTGTCAGAATTTGTATTAAATAAATATTATAGAATTAGTAATTATTTATTATCTATTGTAGATATTAAATAAAAAATAACTCTAATAATTTAAATTAATCCTTAAGAAGGATAAATTGAATTAAATCAAATTCCTTGATTGACATTGAAATTTGAGTATTGTCCTCAAACAAATTAAACTTAATTTTTTAAAAAATATAGAAGATCTAAAATGATATTTGAAGTGTGACTTCAATCGAATAAGATATAAATGTTATAACATTCTACTTATACATCTCTAGTATTAGATACTAGATATGAATCACATAAATGTATGTAAATTTACAGAAATTGCAGAATAAGTAGAAATCGGAAAAAAGGTCAAGTGGACTTCTGATTGGAAATGAAGCAAATGTTGCTGGATTATCCATAGGAAGTTGCTTTGTAACACCCCGTAATTCTGTAACGCTAAGATTCACAAATCAAGGCAGAATTAAAAGTTAAAATCAAAATCAAGGGAAATGGGCTGCGCCATTGCGTTCGTCTCGGAATTCTGCATGAAAACGAGTCCGAGTTTGCGTAAATCGAAGTCCGTATGAGGGAGATATGGCCTCCGGAAGTTTCAAAATTCAGTTTAAAATTCGAACAGACAGAAAACAAATTCAAATTTCAAAAAAATCGGGCCGGATTGGCCAGGGCAGGAATTTTCCCGCCAAAGACACCCAGGTCGACTGGGTAGTCGACCTGGGCTACCCAGGTCCAGGTCGACCTGGGGCACCCAGGTCGACTGGGTAGTCGACCTGGGGCACCCAGGTCGACTACATAGTCGACCTGGGGGTCGACCCCCCTGTTTTTCCTGTTTTCTGCACCTGATTCGTTCTTCTGTATCTAGATGCCATTCTGACCAGATTCGTCCGCCTAACACTATATAAACAGCCCTAGACTCTTTCTCTATTCACAATTCTTTTCTACCCTTATACTGCAAAGATTCTTGGCAGACATGGCTTCTTCTCCTCCTCTTAATAAAATATATAAATAAATAATATATATAAAATAAATCAAGACGAGGAAATGCTGCTAAAAGATTTTCAAGAAGAGGTTCAAGTCAAGCTAGGATTCAAGAGGAGGTTCAAACGACTTCAACGACTGTTTTTCTACGAATCATAGCAACGCCATCTTTCTGTTCTAATCTAATCTCTGTAAGCCAGTTATTTCTAGATTTGAACGTTTTTCTCTGTTCGTGACATGAAATTAAAGGAATAAAAGAATATGCCAAATCTCTCTCTCTCTCTCTCTATTTGAATCAGTGCCTATACTCTTGAACCTAATTAAGAACTGTTATGACTCGAGGACAAATAAGACCGTGACTATGAAACTATGGACCTTAAAACCATTGCCTATGACTATGGACATTGCCTATGACTATGAACATTGCCTATGACTATGAACATTGCCTTTGACTATGAACATTGCCTATGACTGTGACTATGAGGATCATTTCCTTGACTAAGCCTATGCATTTGATTAGAAGATATAAACTATTGCCTATGACATAACAAGGACATCTGTGATTAAACACCTGTGATTCATGGCTAGGAAAGTGTTGCTTAAGTTTTGTGACTATGAAATTGGGTCTAAACCCGATTATCTATTCTGTCTATTCTTGGTTTTCTTTGGCTTTAGACCTTGGGAATTTACCTATTAAGTTAGGTCTACCCATGTTCTGAACCTACTCTGTCTATCCTTGGTTTTAGATCTTGGGAATTTACCTATTAAGTTAGGTCTACCCACGCTCTTCAACCTACGTCGTAATCTATATGCCTGTGAACTACCATCTTAAGCCAGTTGTTATGTCCGTTCTATTATAGCATTTTGGTTCATTCCCTTTGTGAGTGACACTAACGGACGTGGGGTGTTACATGCTTCTTGTTCTATGTACAGGCTTAATTGCATAATTAAATTATTATTATTATTATTATTATGAAATTCCATTTAAAATAAATGTTATTACGAGTCTTGTTTAGACAAGTTTAAATTTCATTTATAACAAAAGAACAATTGTTGTTCATTTTATTTAAATGAAATATCTTATGAAATTTCACAAACAGTTGATGATCTTTATTAATCCTTAACTATGATATACCTAATATAAAAAACTGAGTAGATTAAATTTATTGATTTAAATCTATTACACCTTTAGCATTGTCAATTAGCCCATACAAACAAGGAAACATATCAAAACTCCATAATAATGGAATTTTGGAATCATATGAAGAATGCAAATTTTGTTTATTAGGCAAAATAACTAAATTACCTTTCATTTGACACAGTGAATGGGCTAGTAATTATTGGGTCTCATACATAGTGATGTATATGGAGCAATGAATACATAAGCAAGAGTTAGGTTTTATTACTTCATTACATTTACTGATCATGTTAGTAGGTATAGATGTGTGTATCATTTGAAACACAAATTAGAATCCTTTAAAAAGTTCAAAGAATTCAAAAATGAAGTTCAAAATCAATTTTGTTAGAAAATAAGTACTCTTCGACCAGATCGAGAGAATATTTAATCCAATAATTTAATGACTATCTAAATGAGTGTGGAATTGTTTCACAACTCACTCCATCTAGAACACCATATTAAAATGATGTGTCTGAAAGGAGAAATCGCACCTTTTAAGATATGGTATGATCAATGATAAGTCATATAAACCTTCCATAAATTTAATTTAAAATAATTGCATTTAATCATACTAAAACGATTCTGAAGAAGCCATATAAGATACGAACTAGGAAATGTCCTAGTGTGTCTAATGTGAAGATTTGGGAAGTAAGGCGTTTATTAAATGTCCTTCACCTGATATGATTGAACCTAAATCAGATGACTATTTTTTGGAATACCAAAAAGAAACAAATGGATATTATTTCCAAAAATCCTCTAAGAATATAAATGTTTATTGCTCAAATTGTTATCCATTTAGAGGAGATTTGGTATCTTAGGTCTCTAAGATACCGATGGGAATGAAATAGAATTCGAAATGTATCGAAAACCACAAAATACCATTAAATCTTGTATAGACAAGAAATTGAGTGGGAAAGACACAATAATTCTAATGTTATTTATTGGTAAAACATTAACTATTGTGATTAACATTAGTTTTAAAACAAGAAATATATACTAATTCTAAGAAAGAAAATGTTTGGGTTCAGAAGTTCATAATTGAACTTAATTCATTGTTGATCCAATGACTTACATTGCGATAACATTGTGGCTATTGCTCAGGCCTAAAACCTTAAACTCATTATCAATCCAAACATATATTTAAGAAGTATAATTCTTATGTGAAGTTGTTCATAGAGGAAATGAACATATCTGAAAAGTTGAAAAAGTTGTAATGTTGCAGACTTACTGAATTAAACTCTATCCTAGCAGAAGTTTAATAGTCACGCTAGTTTCATGAGTATACGATACATAAATGATTGACTCTGGTGCAAGTGGGAGATTGTTAGAGTTTATGCCCTAGAGGCAATCCATTTGATATGATTAATAACATTGTTGATGTTATTGTTTTATTTGAATAAGAATATTCTATTATGTTATATTTACCGCGTAATATAAATGTTAACATAATTGAAGTCTTTAGAATAATAATACAGAATTATGAAGTTCGAGTAAGACTTGAGCTTGAGATTATATAATATATTAAGTATTATAATTCTTAAATGTCCCTAGTCAAGTTTTATTGTTTTTATAGAACAACATTAAAACATTGAGACTAGTATCTTGGTTGACTGATGATCACATCTCATTGATCATTAATCTACATGATATTAATGTCAAGACATAAATACGTATTGGAGAATAGCGTATTGGGCTGACCCACCATAAGAAAAATACATGGAATATAATTAACAGTATCATAAGTTACTCTGATAGTGGCAGTGATGTAATGATCCTCAGACCTGAAATCATTATAATTTTATTCGAGGATATTTGTATTTTGATATCATCAAAAGTTGCTTTTAACCGAGTAGACGATAACAGTGATTATTGGATACATCTCGAATCGAATGAAAAATTATGAATGATCTAGATGGAATTTAACCCTATAATATATTTGCAGTGATATCCATGGGCCTCTTGATTAAGTGAGACTATAAAATGTATGGTTGTGCTCAAATATTGATTTGCTTTATATAGTCTACTCATCGATCAAGAAAAACAAATTAAATTATAAAGAGGATGATACGTTCCTTGCCTCGAGTTTAATCCTGGATATATTGGTTAAAAAGATTATATTACATTGAGACACTGGTCACGAAAGGTTATATCGAATCGTCAATATTATTAATATAACTTGGGTAGCAGCGATGTATTACTAGATGTTAATCAAATTTTAAATAGAATTTAAAATCATTGCCAATGTTGTAATAACTATAGGGTCCACTACAACAAAATATGTTATTAACACCATTTTATAACGCGTTAGCCTGAAGTGTATTATTTACATTTAATTTAACATTATTCAAGTTCACAATTGTTGCAACGCACCCTATCCTCTTGTAAAATTTTGGTCTCCCCCCAAAACCATTTTGTTTCCCTCGAATTATTTTCTATTTTCCATCTTATAAACATTTCGTCTCCCTCAATACTAAACTTCGCTCTCTCTCAAAAATCACGACTTCCCTCTTGTTTTGCGAGAAATCAAACTTCGCTCAGAGTTCGCATCTGATCGTCTTCCTAATCTTCGCATCTGAAGAAAATGTGTCGAAACCCTAATTTCAATTTCGATTCTGGTAAGCCCAAATGTGGATAAAATTATTACAGAAGAAACTATATTATTTTCTTTTATTTGTTAATTGAACATTTATGAATGAAAGTTCTTTGATTTGGTCGGTCAAAGAGTACTCAGCCAAAGTCGCCAGTGGCCGTTCCGACCCAGTGCAGGAAAGCTGACCGCCGCAGCCACCGGTCCGGCATCCGCCATTCCCGGACGAGTCAAAGTTGCACCCCATTTGGGCCCAGATGCGGGCTGAAGTGGTGCTTCGATTCATTGTTACGATCCATGAGTCACTATACTATCTTGGAAAACTATATTCCAGAACATCCTGATGTGGTAAACTGTACTATTTGTATTGCTAACTGATTTCATTAGAATATCATAATTTGCCAGGGGTTGCTCTTTCAGCGTGTTTAAGTCAGGCGATTGTTTGGTCATTAGCTTGATTGATTTCTTTGAGAATCCTTTATTGAGCGGATTTATTATTCAGATTCCATGTTGTCAGACATAAAATATCAGATAAAGAATCAATCTCAAGGTACGCTAAAAATGCTTGTATAGATCTTTGGTGTCTTACTTGTAATTACTGTAGTCGGTTTAAATGAAGTTTACATATTAAATTAGTGAAAGATGATCAGTAAACATAAGAAGTGTTTAAATTGTAAGTAAATAAAAATGAGAATGATTATCCATCTCCATTGCTATTTCTGATCACAGAAAACGCCAAAAAGAAACTGCTTTAGTGATGATCTAGTAAACATTGTCAGTTGATGGTTAACACTATAGAAAGACTAAAAAAAAAATGAAATTGACTTACATGTCAAAATAAACACAAATCAAAAGAAATTGAAAAAAAATACTCTTTGATTATTGATGGTTAAATCTTTGGTTGTTAAAATATTAAATGACCAAATATTGCTAAGAATCAAGGGATCAAGAACCTGAATAGTGTCAAGGGCATACACTTTATCTATTCATCAAGACATTTGGTAGGAGAGAACATCTCTATGGGTTTTTATGGGGTTTCATATTTATTCTCATGATGGTTTTATTGATGCTACTAATCAAGTACTAATTGCAAGATAGAGATGCAATCCATGTAATGCCTCAATGATTGTAGACAGATTATATATGATTATCATTAAACTACCACAGTATGAAATCCACACCCCATTGATATAAAGTATACCATTCTCATGCATGCTTTCTTGGCTGTTTGAAGTACTCATACTATCATGAGTCTATCCATACCGTAAATAATACTTCCACCCGTAAATAATACTTCTATTTTTATTTATATGTTTTTCTAGCGGTGTGGAAGTAATTGTAATGTCGATATTGCTATTTTGATATTTTTCCTATGCTCTTCGATTCATAATGTTGGAAGATTAACTTTAATAAAAAAAATGTTGTTAAAGAATTATTACAAAGATTGAACAGTCAAACAAAATTTATGGAAAACTATGTGCAGTAATTATCAAGGAATATACTTTTTGAAACTTTATTTTATTCGTTTTAGTTGTAAACCTGATTTGATTAAGATGCCTCCCCTTGTACTAAATTATAGGATTGATTTATTATGTTGTGCTTGGGTTGTGTGACTTTGCCTAGCAGAACTCTATTACTGGATAGTGATAGTAAAATAGGGCACGAACTAAAAGTTTCACATGCTACACATATTTTGGGTTTATGCATGTATAACATTATGCTAAACTTTTTGTATTTCTATACGTATGAACTTTGGAAATCATAAGATGGAGGAGGACATGAAGGCAGGGAGCCCAGAAAGAAAGATAAAAGCTGACGTTCTACCGAGTTGTCTGCAACAAGCGAAAGATTGTTTTTTAGGTATACGTGAATCCCTTACTGTATTAAGTCACTTTGTTCGAATACAGCGCACCTATGCGATTTTAGGAGTATATAATTAGTATGAGTTACATAGGAATTGCTAAACTATCACACCATCGGTCCTCATAATCTGTCTAAGCTAACTATAAATTATTAATGATCAAATTTTATTCTGGAAAGAAAAGGAAATACTAGAGAAAGGTAATATCTCATAAATTGACTGCATCATGAGTATGGAATCACTATATTGGCATTATATATCATACAGTGAGTTTCTGCTTATTTACATTGGCACATTTGGTAAATGCAAAGATAAAAGACAATCCAAACAGCTATTTAGTACCGACATGGTTTAAACAAGGCATTGACATTAAATAGGCATATTGTTGCTGATAATTTTAGACAATAAGCAAATGAAAAGAACTGCTTATTCAATTTGGAAAGACACATACCACAGGCACAACGCCATGTCTCAGTGTTGCCTTTTTGGTCATGTATGTATGTATGTATGTATAGTGTACTAATTTCTAGACTCTTTCTATCCGAGGATCTTTTGGAGTCTGAATGATGTTCGAAACCAAATTAAAACAAGTGTCAATTTGAACTGAAAATTTTGGTTTATACAATCAATCGGAATTCATGACTTTTGGAATTACTTATTTGTAAACATGAAACTACCATTATTCCTCATATTGATGCAGGCTAGGAGACAAAAGGCTAGCCTGTTGGATGCAATGGATACTTTCTCTGAGAGGTAATTAACTATTCTTACACACACAAATATTATACATAGATGATAAATACACACACATATTGTGCTTCATAAGTTTGGTCTGTGTACTTACAACACTTTGATCTACACTTTTTTGCAGGTCAAATCTACCGGCTGGCAAGGCGTAGAATTTTGGGGAGGTTGTGAGACCTTGTTATGCATGCAACGAATCTGACATGATACTAAAGCTGAGACCTGTAACTGTTTTCTTCTTCACTTCATTTACTTCTAGTTATAATCAATCTTCTCCAAGAACGTCTCTTTTCAGATAAACACAATCATTTAACCTTTGCACAACTTTATAAGATTTAACCTTTTATTTTTATCTTTTATTGCTCATATTATATGTAGAGTTTACCATCTTGTTTGTCTACTCTGTGTAGCAAAGATTTAAGTTTACCTTTCAGATTCATCTTTCCAAGCAATAAAATTTCCAATTGTTTTTGCACTTTGCAGTATTTTCTTCTTTCTTTTTAAAAATAAATAAAGTAATGCAATATTTTTACTTTCAAAGAACCTTAAAAACACATGTACAATGTTAGTTTGATCTCTGTTAATTATCATGCCCCATTAGAGCTTAGGAAAATATATTTGTGGTTACTAAACATAAAACATGTAACCATTTCTGCAAAAGTATACATTACTGTTCGTGTTTTATATGGTACATATGTTAGTAACGATCCTGACTATCTTACCTGTGCATGTGCTTTTATTGCAAAAATTGTAAATTGGTTTCTTCCATTTACAATCAAGGGTCTATTTGTTTTGAGTTACTCACATTGCAAATACAAATGTTAAAAATTACTTTCTACAAGTTTACATTTCCTTGTAGATAGTACCATCCTCAGCCAACCACAACGGTCGCATAAGCCACCGGTTCCTCCTCCTGTCTCTGGAGATGAGTTCTTCGGCAGGTAAACACATTTTCAGACTTATATTCACTGTAAATCCTCAGCTTTACCATATGCCCAGTAACGTTTATTGTGGATTTTATGAGAATTATGTACAACTTTTAACTGATTAAATATGCTTTCAGATCATATATGGATGTACATGCGATGATAATGCAATGGTACTATGGTGATGGTCTTTAACTTATACGTTTGGACTAAATCTTTGGAGTAGAGATCGGATAGGTGGCATAGTTATGGAAGTTTGATGGAGGAGAATGGTTGGTTGAAGTTTTATTGTAGACTTTAAATTTGAATTATATTTTATTTTTTGTTAACTTAAATTGGCATCAATATGAAACTGAAAACATACATATTGAAGTCATTTTTTGTTAGTTGATCCTTTATCTTGCTATCATAAATATGTGTTTCATTTGTTGAGTTACTGCTTTTGAAATTGTTGTGAAGATTCATTTGATTGCTATTATTATAATATATTGAAAAGCATTATAAAAAATAATGTAATACATGAGCTTTCTGGCAAATGATATTGAGTAGGTGTTATATATACATATTTTATAGCGGCATATACAGGCTGTAAAAAGATTTAGAAATGTTATTCTGTTGGTTTATAGCATGATAAACCCGCTATTGAATTAATATTTATAACAGTTATACAATGTTATAGAAATTCGTTATTTTCATGAAGAATGAAATGTTTTATAGCGGCAATAGTGAGCTATATCCTTACGTGTTATAGCGGCATATAGCCATTATAGAATCATGTCGTTTTATAGCGGCTGTTTACATGTTATAGTTATTTAACTGTTTTTTATAACATGTTGACATACAGCGCTTTTCAGACCGCTATAGTATTGTTTAATAGCGGCTATATGCCGCTATAAAAGATTATTTCTGTTGTAGTGGTCACACAATATAGAACATTATAAAGGAGAGAATATTTTGGATGAATAAAATTTCAGTTTCTTGATATTTTATTCGAATTTGGAACAAGTATTTGGTTGGTTCCTAATTTTGGGTGAACGTTGTTATTAAAGGTTACCTATTTCCTTTTAAAAACGTTGGCTAACTCTAATATATATATATATATATATATATATATATATATTTGAAAATTGGTTCGCTTTATTGCTATAAAAACCAATAAAAACCTTCTTTATAAGCCTCGTTAAAACCTTGCAATCCCTCTAACCTAAGTGGGTGCCTTACAAGGAAAAAGAGTACTTATAAATTTGGTATACAACATAGTTATCAAAAGAAATACAACATAAAGCATAAGAAAATAAAAGCAACAAAACAACATTAAAGCTTTATTCAAAAAAAAAATCTCCTTCACGGCCCAACCAGGCCCATCGTCACACCCAGAGAAACCGCGTCTTCAGGTAACCATCTTCAAAAAGTTGACATGTTACAGTTTAACCAGTGTCATTGAGTTCAATACCCCATCTACTAAGCATTGACTTGCTTCTCCTATCACGAATAGTCCTGCTTCCATTGTTGAAAAGAAGGCATTTAATTTCCCTTTCAATTTTCCAAAGAAACGTTGAAGAATCCGATCTTTTGTCATGAAATACTCTTGAGTTCCTTTCCTTCCAGATGAAATAGATAACGCTTGTAAAGGTAGCACATGCTAAATCTCTCAATTGGTCTTTTTTCTTGAAATTTTCATTTATAAGCTTCGCTTCATCTTTCAATTCTAACAAATCGACAAGAAGATCCTATCTTTGCTTTAGGGAGAGCCATACGAAGGCTGTAAAGTCACAAGAGAAGAACAGATGTTGAATTGTCTCGGGGTGGTTGTTGCAGAGAGGACAGAGTGGATCTGAGATGTTGCTATATCGATGAACCCTATCCTTCGTGTTTAATCTACCAAGACAAGCAAGGTAAGCAATAAACGACATTTTTTTTACTGTTTTTATCATGCCAAATTACATAAAAAATGCTTCCTGATTTTCATGATGTCTCAGGAAATCCCAAGCTTTGTGAAATGTGAATTGGCCTCCTTCACACCAAACATACTCATCATGACTTTTATTTGGATTGATTGAGATGGAGTTAATTTCTTCTAGCAGTTCTCTTGTGGCAGGATGTATTTCAGGTATAAACCTCCCATTTCTGATTATATTGCTAACTTTTTCATCTGCATTGCCAATTATATTCAGTCTATTGTAGCCTAGCAAATCAACTAAACTTTTGCAATTAACCCAAGGTTCAAACCATAGATTGGTTTCCACCCTATTTGCAATGTTTTTATTGAACAACTGTTTTGATCTTGACCTTAATCTTAAAAGAGATTTCCAAGTTGTAGTTGCATTATTATCCTGAGCCATTGACCAAAAATAATCCTTCTTACAGTATCTATTGTGCATCCAAGTACTCCATAATGAGTTATTAGATAGAAATTTCCATAAAAGCTTCACACATGCTGCTTTCTTAAGATCTGAACATAATTTTAAGCCTACTCCTCCTTCCTTTTTAGGTCTACATATATTCTGCCATGACACTTTATGTGATGATCCCCCCAAAAGAAATCAGCACATAATGATTGGAGTTTGTCTATTGTATATTCTGGGATTTGATAAATAAAAATCCAGTATAATATAATAGGAGTAATAATAGAATTGATAAGTTCAGCCCTTCCTACAAAACTTAACAATTTAGTTTCCCATCCATTAATTTTACTTTGTACTCTTTGAATGAGGGAATTGCACTCTGAATAGTGTAAATAATTGGATGATAATGGTACTCCTAAATATTTAATTGGTAAAGATCCTTGTTGAAATCCCAAAATGTTGCTGATCTGCTCTGAGTTTGAAACTAATGTACTGAAAAACACTTTGGTTTTTGATGCATTGACACTTAATCCAGCATACACACTTAAATTCTGAAAAATTTTCTTTAAAGATTGAGCATTAGAAATAGATGATTTACCAAATATCATCAAATCATCAGCATATAGAAGGTGGGAAATAATAGGCAGATTAGCACTACTAGGCTGAAAAACCTTATTATGAATTGCTTCATCCATCATATAGGTAAAATATTGCATTGCTATTGAAAATAAATAAGGGGATCTAATATATATATATACATATACATATATATATATATATATATGTATTATTTTGATCAGATCAAAAATATAACAACTGAACCAAATCCTTTTCCAAAACTCTGAAATATCCATGGCGGCTAGTACGGCTTCCTCCATTTATTTTCTTCTTCGATTTGATCGAAGACGAAGGTGTTCTTGTGGATACCAATAGAGGGCCAACGCAACGTTGTCCTAAGTTGATTCAAACAAATAGCCATTTTCTTCTTCAAATTCATGGATCTCAAGACCGAAGGTATGAAACCCTAATCAATTTTGTTTCTATTTACTATTATTTTGCATAGATCCTAAATTTGTACTTGTTGTAGAGTTAAATTAGGGTTACCGATTAGATCGATGAAAACCTAAAAGCAAAGTCATAAGTAACCTAAATTTCTTGTCAATACAAAGAAAATTGCATAATAAATAGATCAAGACACAAAGATTTCTTACCTGTGATGCATGGTCATAAAAATGAGGATATTCCCCTTGATGAACTCCCTTGTCTCCCCAGTACAATCATTCAGATTCTTAGACCACTGGACTTTGACGAGCGACATATTCTTGTTATGAAGGCGTTTAACCTCCATTCCACGAATACACATAGTATGGTGCATAATAGATAAGCTGGGAGAAATCTCAATTTCCTCCAGAGCAC
Organism: Allium sativum; assembly: GCA_030737875.1. Taxonomy (NCBI): domain Eukaryota; kingdom Viridiplantae; phylum Streptophyta; class Magnoliopsida; order Asparagales; family Amaryllidaceae; genus Allium; species Allium sativum. The sequence goes on from CM060913.1 coordinate 1,044,203,215, forward strand.
GAGAATGAATCATTGAATCTGTATCACGCAAACACTTCTTTAGCCGTGGTACGTGAAATACGTCATGAATACCAGAAAATATGTTAGGAAGTGCCACATGGCATGCAACGGGACCGATACACTTAGTAATAGGAAATGGTCCAATGAAGCATGATGCTGGTTTCCCCGTCTGGATAAAGCATATCACTCCCTTCAAAGGACAAGCACGGTGATACATAAGATCATCAAATGAAAACTCAAGAGGTTTCCTATGGTTGTTTGCATATGATTTTTGGTGACTTTGAGCTTCGCTCATTCTCTCTCTGATAAGGTAAATCTTCTCAAATGCTTCGCGAATAGAATTAGGGAAAAAAAGTAAGCTTTTACCCGAACAGAAGCCAACAAGCTGGAAAACGAAAAAATCCCCCATAAAGTGCCTCAAATGGAGCCATGCCAATAAAAGAATGGTAGCTATTATTATAAGTGAACTCAACTAGTGGGAGATGATCCTCACAATTACTAACAAAAATAAGGATACAGGCTCGAAGAAGATCCTCCAAAATATGATTCTCCTGTTTATTAGTCTATCAGACTGTGGGTGGTAAGAAATAATGAAGTTTATCTTTGTACCCAAAGCTAACTGAAGACTCTTCCAGAAATGGCTAGTAAATAAAGGGTCACGGTTACACATGATAGAACTAGAAATGTCGTGCAGTTGCACGACTTCCTTAATATAGAGCCACAGGAGAGAAAAGGTTGTCCTACTAGATTTAGTAGGAATGAAGTGTGCGGACTTAGTGAGGAAATCAACAATTATCCAAATGCTATAATGGCTTACGTGGAACGAGGTAAGCCTTCAACAAAATCCATATAGATCTGGTCCCACTTCCACATTGGGACCTCCTGAGGCTGAAGAAGACCACTAGCTCGTTGATGCTTGTATTTTACGAGATGGCAAGTGCAATTACTTACATAAATTGCCACATCTCAATTTAAGCCATCCCAATAAGATAAGTGATGCTTATAATCGTACATCTTGCTGCTATTCGGATGGATGGTGTACTTAGATCAATGAAATTTGACTAGAATATCTCCCACAACTTCAGAAACATGAGGCAAGAATAGACTGCCCTTCTTATGAAGAAAACCATGATCATCAAGACTAAAATCCACCATTTCATCATCACTGTGGTAACCAGTCTTGCACTTCTGATTAAGAGATAAAATATTATGTCTTGCTCCTGAGCTTCAACGATCCGATCCAAAAGAATAGGTTGAGCTTCGAGACTACACAATATAATAAGAGAATCAGAGGAGATAACTCAATCATGAATATCACACGAAGATAAAAGCTTTAAATCTTTCTACTAAGCTAGCATCATGGAAACAACGGTTGCTTGTTTATGTATCAAATAATATGCCACACGATCACCCATACGCGGGGTGCACTGGACATTAAAACCATACGAAGTGAGGAATTCAAGCCACTGCTATTGCCTCATATTGAGTTCCTTCTGAGAGAAGAGATACTTGAGCGATTTATGATCTATATATGAAATGAAATGCTTTCTTAAAAGATAATGATGCCAAATCTTCAATGTGAAGATGATGGTGGAATGCTCAAGATCGTGGGTAGACCTAATGAGGACATAACTGCCTAGAAGTATAGGCCACAACACAATTATGCTGCATAAGAATAGCTCCAAGGCCACTATGGCTTGCATAGAATAAACCACAAGATCCTGGTTCATTTTGGGAACCACTAGAAAAAGAGCATGAGTAAGAAGCTCCTCAAGCTTCTAAAAGGAAGATCTACAAGATAAGATCAAACAAATCAACACCCTTGCGAGCAAGAAGGGTAAGCGATAGCACAATATGAGAAAATTCTTGAATGAAACGATGATAATAAGGTGTTAAACCCAAAAATCTATGGATTCCATAATCATTCTCAGGTCCCTTCCAATTCTGAATGGCTACAATTATAGAAAGGCAATGGATATGCCATCAGAAGATACAATATGACCCAAGAACTTTACTTGCTTCACCTAGAAATGACGCCTGAAAAATCTGGCTTTAAAATAATGTTGCCGAAGAGTACTCAAAACGATTCTCAAGTGATCAACATGCTAAGATTCTAATCAAAAATTCAAAAGATTTTCATCAATGAACACTTGCATAAATTTATCGAGATATTCCCGGAATTCTCAATTCATAAGATCAACGAAATACATGAAAGCGTTCATCAAACCGAATGGCATGACGAGCCACCCTTCAAAACCGTATCGGGTGTGAAATACTATAAGAGGAGTGATGTCCTCTGGAACTCGAAGCTGATGAAATCTTATGGCTTAACCAAGTCGGGAAAAGATCTTACCTCCGCTTAATTGACCGACTATATCATCGATCCTAGGTAATAAACAATGGTTCTTCATGGTTAACTCATTAAGCTTGCGATAATCGATGTATAAATTAAGAGTCCCATTAGAATTCCTCACAAATATCATTGTGGCACCCCATGGTGATGAACTGGATCGAATAAACTGCTTAGCTTATAGCTCGAGAAGCTACTTATTAAGTTCCTCATTCTCTTTAGTCAACATCGGAGTAAAAGGCTAACTAACAGGTTGTGTAATAGGAAATAAGACAATATGAAACTCGATAGCCCGTTTAGGTGGCAACCTCGAAACTAGCTCAAATAGATTTGCAAAGTCACGTACTACTGGAATGCGAGACACATCACTCCTATTGTCTTGGCCTCAGGACTTGATAAAAAATAAAGAAGCAACAGAATTTGGACCACCATCCTTAAGAACGAGGGATAACCAATCGGGTGAGTTAGGATGTCGAAGATACAAGATCCACTCAACATGAATAATCTTGTCCAAGTATCGCATGAGCCAGTCCATACCAAGGATCATTTTAAAACCTGAGGAATAAATCACGTGTAAATTTACAAATAAAGGAAAGCCATGTAGATATATTTCAACATCACTACACATCAAGTTGACTATTGCGGATGCCCCAAATCGGTTTCGCTATCTGAAGAGAAGTCAACAAACATACTACATCCATAGACAAAACATCAACGAGTTAATTCAATATGAATGAGTGCAATGCACTTATATTAAATAGAACTCGAATAGAATGGTATCTAAATAACGGTGAACCCTCAAGAATAGAAACAGTACCAATAGGCTATAATGAACCTATAGATTTACGTGCCACATTAAGATTACTCGAATCAAGCCTTTTATGATCTCTAGGACACTTGGAGAACTCATGGACCTCTCTTTTATAATATTGACACATGCGAGGCTTAGGACAAGCTCATGTTAAATGATTAGATGACCCACAATTATAACATACCTTCGCTGAAGCTGAAAGAGGTATCACATGGGGTTGGTGCAACAACCTTGAATTTTAGCGATAATTAATTTAGTTTTTTAATTAGATTCCAAAAATGGATTTTTCTCAAATGATGGAATTTGACCACAAAACATAAATTGTTGCTTTAGTGATGGAATTCTGGTCAACTTTCATGTTTGGAACTTCGCGAACGGAGTCCATATGAAAAAGTTATGGAAAAAATACAAAAACGAATGGAAAAAAAAAATTAAATAGAATAATATATATAGTAATAAATATTTCCCTTACCACCTCATTGCCAGTCGACTAGAGCGGTTGACCACTATATCAGCCACTTGATCGATACAGGCAGTTGTGGCGGCTAAGGTAATAAGGTTTTATATATTATAAAAATTTATATAAACGGTCGAATTTTTCTGGAATTCAATCCAACGGTTCAGGGTCATTTCTACGCCTATAAATAAAGGGCTAGAACCCCCCACTCTTTTTCTTGTATTTCTAGAGGCAGTCTAAAAGCTCTGTCATTCTTAAACCTCCAAATTTCTTCTAAAAACATAAAATATAAACATATAAAAATACGATCAACAAGAATTGGAGAGATTGAATTCATATCAATGCAAAAATATTAGTTCTCCGATTAGGTAATTATTTTATTTAAATTTCCTTCTTGTTTACCTATTCTTATTTTAGATCTACAAATCTAAATCTGCATTGTAAATCACCTTTGAAAATAAATTATAGATCTGTAAGGTTTGGGAATTGTAAGCTTAAAAGATGTGTTCAGATTCAAATTTGGATAGCTTCCAAGTGAGTGGGAAATAAAGTCATTCTTAATAATAACTTATATAACTTTCTTTCGTTGAGTCTGAATTATATGCCTAAAAGTTACTAAATTTGTAAAAGCCTGCATTTTACGTATCAGAAGATCATATTTTTATTTCGTTCCGTGAGGATTGGATCATTCTCATCTTTTAATATGTTGCTTATGGAGATGTGAGACATGTCCATAATTTTTACCGATTTTGTTTGTGACCATTTTTCCTCTATCAGTCTTGTACACATAATAACTTTTGACTCAGGTTGAATTAGAGGGCGAGACCTGTGCCATTGGAAAGGAATTGATGATTGTCTTTCCGTAGAGTGGTTACATTAAATATTTGGCTCAGCGGTTTGGGAGGAATCGCTATTTTAAGGTTTAACTATTGGCAGTTCAGGTTTTGGAGCCTTACTTAGTGGGCTGAGCTAGGAATACCCATTAGTAGGCTAGTGGAATCCTATAAATAGGGGGTGAGAGAGGATGGAGAAAGTTTACTTTCCCATTCTCTCATTTGGAGGCCTTGTGCTCCACCTTCCTCTAGCACCTTTCCACCATTAAAAATCCAAATCCAAGGCAGGAAATCATAGATCTACACCATTGGAGGCTAGATCTACATCAATTGAAGCAAGAATTCATTAGATCAAGGTGTTTGGTGTGAGGTTCTTGCTATCAGGATTCGTTTTCCATTAATTTTTGCTTGTTTGGGAGAATCGGTGAGTGGATTACATCTCTCATATGGATTCAATGAAGTGTATGAGTAGTTGATCATGTTTTTCAACCAATTCAAGTATTCTTCTTTAGACCTATGCATTGGTAAGTTCATTTTGATATAGATTATCCTATGATCTGATCTAGCAAGTTTAGATTGGTAATTTCTACGATATTTCATATGAATGTGTAATTTAGATCCATGGTTTTGTTCATATGCATATTTGTGCTAATTTTGGTGAATTTGACATTATCAATGATAGAAATGTCATATTGATGATATTGTTGATTTCATAACATGCTTGTAATCCTTTTGGATGAATTAGATGAGTTAGTTTCGTCGAACGAATCGTTTTATCGAAGTTTTGGTCGAAATTGGAGTTGCATTAAAGAATGCAGGTTTTGGGTCGGCCTCAACTTGTTCTGTTCGGTCTCAAACAGTTCTAGTCAGCCTCAATTAGTCCTGGTCGGTCTTAAACAATTCTGGTCGTCCTCAAGTTGTTCTGGTCGGTCCTAAGTGGTTCTGGTCGGTCCCAAATGGTTCTGGTCGGTCTCAAATAGTTCTGGTCGGCCTCAAGTTGCTCTGGTCGGTCTTAAGTTGCTATGATCGGCTTCAACTTGCTCTGGTCGGTCTCAATTTTCTTTGGATGGCCTCAAGTTGCCCTGGTCGGTCCCAAGTGGTCTAGTCGGTCTCAAATTGGTCTGGTCAGTCCCAAATATTCCTGGTCGGCCTCAAGTGGCCTGGTCGGTCCAAAATGGGTCTGGTTGGTCCGAAATGAGTCCGGTTGGCATTTTTGGTGCCAAATTCTAGTCGGACATTTCTATTTTGTGACTTCGAGGAGACTTCAAGGAGGAGTATTCGAAGTGTTGAAGGTGTTCGTTGATCGGTGTAGAACAACGAATGTGGGAATGATTCAAGGGTGTATTGAGTTCATATAAAAGGACAACTCAAAGATGTATTGAGTTCGTGTGAAGTAATTGCTCTAAAGTGTTCTGAGCTAATGAATGGTCGTGATTGATAACGACAAGAAATAAGAGGGTCGAGGAATTTCCGTTGTCGTAGGTTCCAGCTGACTCAAAGTAGGGGTACAATTGAAGACCAATTGTAGGTCAAGTTCCCTGAGCGTTGTGTATGGCCTAAACATGTGTTATGTATAGCGTGTGGGGTCTTGATAGAACTAGGGCATCGTGTTTGGTCCTTGAAAATTGACGGCAAGTTGTTAGCCAGTCATACGATAACGAGGGTTCCAAGGCAAGGTTGGTGGTGATACTAGCGTCAGTCTTGGATGTTTGAATGCTTTTCATAATAATGGCTTGGTTGCTATTGCTATATGTGAATGATTATTCTGGTTGCCATGGCTGAATTTTTATTCCTTTGGATGTATGGATCGTAAAGGCTATCATTATCGTGTTGTGGAGAAGGCATGTGTAAGTTCTTCTTTGGAGCTGGGTAGATTAGTAGTTTATTTACCTCTTCTCATATACTTTATTGATGAAGTTTATTAGCAGTTTTATCGCTCACTAAGGCTGTTGTCTGACTCAAGGTTTTATGTTTCCTCTTATTACCTTGGGCTGTTCATCTAGTTGCGGATGGGCATACTGAGTAGCAGCTTACAAGTGATGCTTTAGTGAGAACGACGATGCTGATCGATGGCGAGCAGGAGGCTCACGTACCAGTTTTATTACTATCTAGTATTCATTTCCGCTGTTTTTTATTTCTTTGAGTGTTGTTGTGAGGCAAATTGTACAAACACTATTGTTGTTATCCACGTGTATGGGAAATACTTTCTGGTTACCATGAAAGTTTAGTGTTCTCTGCTCCATTATCACTACCAATTGTATATGTTCTATTATTTTTTAACCTTGCGCTGTGAGTTCATGACAGGTTCCGCTTATGTATCATACCTTGATGATCGGCCACAGCTGCTTGGCACACCTTTCAACGCATTATTCCTCTTGTATAGTGCGGGGAATTGTGGGCGGTCTTTACATTTGGTATCAAAGCTCTGGTCAATAATTGTGGCCAAAGTTCTAAGACGTAATTACGTATGAGAGATGTATTTGTAGATTTCAGTTGGATGCTTGCTATTGGCATATATAGCAGTAGCGTTTGTACTTCCTTTAGCAGCTTTTTCTTGAACGTGGATAATCATTCTAATTTGTAGATTTAGCATGAGTCGACGCTATACGAGATATTCTGCTAGGGAAGAAGCTACGCTTGGAGTGGGTAATGGCGGGGGTACCTGATCACCCGACCATGTTTGAAGCTATGATTGAAGCATGCCTTCGAATGATACCCGCTCCAATAACTACTACGGTTGATGTTGAAGTTCCAGTGCCTAGAGCTGTAGAATTTTCAAAGCTATGCAAAGAATTTTCCTCGTCGGGGGGAAACAACTTAAGGGCACTGAACTAGTTGAAGAAGTCAAGAGGTGGATGGATACTTTTGTTTGAATCTTCAAGGACTTGAGCATCGATGATGCAACAAAAAGGAAACTTGAATCAAGGCAGTTGGCGGGCATAGCAATGGACTGGTGGAACTCTGCCACACTTGAGACCCCTGAAGAGGATATTTCATGGGAATTGTTCCACGCTAAGTTTAAAGCAAAATTTATCCCCATCGTGTTGAAGTCTGTTCTGTTTAAGAGATTCGTGGAGCTTAAATAGAATGGTCGCCCAGTTCTTGACTATATTTTTGACTTCGAGGCCTTGTTGAAGTTTGCTTGTTCATATCTGGACACTCCTTATCAAAAGAACGAGAAGTGTGTCTTAGGGTTGGATGAATATATTGGGAATCAGCTTGTGGATCACCTCTATGATAGCATTGAGAAGGTCATTGTGAAGGCTTTGAGGCATGAAAGTCTGTTTCCTAAGAAGGTGTCTAATTGCAGCTAAGAAGAACAGAAGCCACAGCAGGGTGGTGATAATAAGAAGAGAAAGCATCAACAACAGAAAGGAAAGGATGGCCAGAAGAAATAGAAGGGAGAAGAGATTTGCTTCAATTATTTGCAGAAGGGCAATTTTGCTAGTGAGTGCAAGAATCCTAAAGCTTAAAAGAAGTGCTTCAAGTATAGGAGGCCGGGATATGAGAAGTAAGGTTGTCCAGAATCATCTCAAGGGAAGCAAATGGTTAAGGCTTATGCTTTAGGGGTAGTATCATCTTCTTCGAAAGCCCCTACCACAGAGGAGAAGGGAAAGGGTGTCATGGTGCAAGGTACCCTTTCTGTTCATGGTGTTTCAGTTCGAGCTTTGTTTGATACTAGAGCATCGCATTCATTCATTTGCAATGAGTTTGTGTGTCGCTTGGGTTTGGAACCCGAGATTGTGATAGACCATTGATCGTGAATAAACCAGTTGGGGGTTCGTCCAGTTTTTGCATGTTGTGCCGTGGTCTAGTATTGTCGAGTAATTGTTGCTCTTTTGTGTGTAATTGCTTTGTTCTTAACTTCGCTGGGTTTAGGATCATCTTGGGCATGGATTGGTTTAAGAGATATGCGGCAAGGGTGAATTGCGAGAAGCTAGAGGTGAGAGTCCGGGATGTGGAAGGGAAAAAGGTGTTGATGAAGTGTAAGAACAAAGAGGGTGTCTTTGTTAGCTATCTATATTCGTTGTGATTCCAGAAGACTTGTCATCTGTGCTGATCGCTACTGAGTATGAGCATGTCTTTGGCGAGGTCAAAAGGTTGCCGCCGCATCGTGAGATCAAGTTTAGGATTGATTTTGTCGAGGGTGCTAGACCAATCGTCATGCCTCTTAGGAGGATGGCGCCTAAGGAATAAAGACAGTTGGAGTGCAAGTTCGTGACCTTTTGGGAAAAGGATTCATTCGGAGGAGTGTATCCGAATGGAATGCACCAGTCGTGTTTGCAACCAAGGCAGATGGCTAGTTAAGTTTGTGGTGTAGACTATCGTGAGCTGAATAAGGTGACTAAGAAGAACAAGTATCCGTTTGAAAGGATTGATGACTTGTTCGATCAACTTCATGAAGCCAAAGTGTTTTCTCAGATGGATCTGGCAACGGGATTTCACCAGTTGAGGGTGGCTAAGGATAGTGTGCCAAAGACTGCTTTTAGGAAACTGTTCGGGTTCTTTGAATGGTTGGTGATGCCATTCGGGTTGACTAATGCACCAGCTTATTTTGTGGATCTTATGAATACGGTATTCAGAGATCAGTTGAATAAGTTCGTACTTGTGTTCATGGATGACATTTTGGTCTATTCACGGAATGAGGAAGAGCACAAGACGCCCTTAAGGATCGTGTTGGAAATCTTTGAAAAACATAAGCTGAGAGCAAAGTTTTTAAAGTGTCACTTCTAGAAGAGTGAAGTGAGATTCTTAGGTCATGTATTCTCCGGTAGTGGGATAGCAGTTGACCCCGCTAAAGTGGCAGCAATCCGGGATTGAGATAGACCTAAGAATGCGACAGATGTGAGAAATTTCCTTGGGTTGGCTGGTCATTACCGACGGTTTATCAAGGATTTCTCCAAGATAATTTCACCACTGATAGGATTGACGAAGAACCAAGTGTTCACATGGGATGCAAAGTGTGAACAAGCATTCAGGATCCTGAACGAAAGACTTACGTGTGCCCCTGTGTTTACCATTCCAAGTGGGAATGAAGAGATGGTGGTATATACCGATGCATGTGGTACTGGACTTTGAGAAGTACTGATGCAAAAGGATAAGGTGGTGGCTTACGCGAATTGACAGCTAAAGCCGCATGAGAGGAATTACCCAACTCATGATTTAGAGTTAGCGGTGATTGTGTTTGCTTTGAAGATGTGGAGACATTACCGAGTGGGAGTTCAATTCGAGTTGTTCATGGATCACAAGTTGTTGAAGTATCTTTTCTCCCAAAAGGTTTTGAATCTTCGGCAGCAACGGTGGTTAGAGTTTCTGGCATCATATGATTTTGGTATAGCCTATATTCCTGGTAAAGGTATCGCAGTTGCAGATGCGTTGAGTCGAAGACACAAAAGTTTGGGAGCGATGTTTTCAGAATGGAAGAGCCTCGAGTATTTTGCAAGGTTCGATTTTAGGCCACGATGCGAGTTGGAAGCTGAAATATTAGCAAGCTTATCGATAAGAACTACTCTTATCGAAAGGATTAAAGAGAGCCAAAAGCGAGATGTGAAGCTTGTCGAGTTTATCCAGGGATTGGAACCAGAGGATAAGGAATTTGAAATCGATTGAGAAGTTTGTCTTCGAAAGCAAGGGCGATTAGTTGTTCTTGATATTGACAGATTAAGAGTTGAGGTTCTAAGAGAATGTCAATACTCGAAGTTGGCGATTCATCCCGGTGGTAATAAGATATATCAGGACATGAAGTGAGTCTACTACTGGGAGGGGATGAAGCGAGATATTGGAAAGTTCATTTCCAAGTGTATGAATTGTCAGTTGGTGAAGGCTAAACAGAAGAAGCCGAGTGGTTTGCTTCATCCATTAAAGGTTCCTACGTGGAAGTGGGAGTAGATATCAATGGATTTTATCGATGGACTACCTAGAACCAGGACAAGAAACGAAGGGATTTGGGTCATTGTAGATCGCTTGACCAAAAGTGCGAGATTCATTCCTGTCAAGTCGACTAGGACGATGTCGAAACTGGTTGAACTTTATGTGAAATGGATAGTTCGATTCCATGGTGTCCCAAAGAGTATAGTGAGTGATCGAGATCCGTTGTTCACTAGCGGATTTTGGAGGAGTTTACAAGAGGCTTTAAGAACCGAGTTGTGCTTGAGCACGGCTTATCATCCCTAAACTGATGGTCAAATCGAGAGAGTCAATCGAGTTTAAGAAGATCTCTTGAGGGCTTGTGTGTTAGACTTCAGAGGATCATGGGAAGACCATCTACATTTGGTTGAGTTTGCTTATAACAACAGCTACCAATCGAGCATTGGGATGGCACCATACGAGGCGTTATATGGAAGACCATGTAATTCTCCCGCATGTTGGTTATAAAATGGAGATAAGTTGGTACTTGGGCTATAAATGATAAGAGAGACCTCGGATTGTATCGATATCATTCGACAACGAATGAAGGTATCCTAAGATCGTCAGAAGAGTTATGCCGATAAGCATCGTAAGGACTTGGAATTCGACGTGGGAGATATGGTTTTCGTGAAGGTTTCACCGTTGAAGCATATGGTGAGATTTGGAAGCACAGGAAAGTTAGCTCCTAGGTTCGTTGGACCATTTCCGATAGTCGAGCGAATTGGAAAGCTCGCATATAGATTGGGATTACCTGAGAAGATGTTGAGTGTGCATAATGTGTTCCATGTGTCATTTCTACGGAAGCACGTGCATGATTCGAATGTAGTGGTATCTCCAGAGAAGTACGAATACCTAGAAGTAGAGACTGCAGTTGCGAGACCTCGTAAGCCACTTTGTGGTGTGGGAAATGACATAAAATAGCTTAGTAGGAAAACAGTGAAGCTAGTGAAGGTACAATGGAGTGAGGATGGTGACGATTGTACGTGGGATACAGAAGAGAGTATGAAGGCGACTCATCCAGAAATCTTCGTCAGTAGGACCTGTTGAGAACAAGATTTTGATCGATGCCAACATATAAAGTTGCAGTGAAGATCATTTCATAGAGATAAGGTTATATATATATATATACATATTGAGTTGTGTTAGAAATATGTTAAGATCTATCCTCAAAGCATAGCACGAATGCACAAAAAGTTATATCATATCTTCGTTGCTGAAATCTGTATATTTGAGAAATTGAAAAGTCATTGAAAAAGCCCAAACGGTCCAGGCTTCGACTGGGAAAGAGCGCAGAGCGATCTAGACTGTGGACCGAGGTCCTCTGGTCCACAACCATAAACCGGTCGACCGGTCCAAATATGGGCGGTCGATCGGTCTGAGTGTTTTTGCACATAACAGCTATTTTTCTGGAAGTTTTAATTTTAATTAAATTCAACCAGTCGATTGGTGATTTTTAACCTGTCGACCGTTTTTAAACAGCAAGCTTTTTCTGAAAGGTTGCTTCTATTTGTGAAGAGATTTCTATTCAGTAATCAAAGGAAATGGACATAACTTTTTATAGAAACCCTTCATGAAAAATTACTACCTTTCTACTATTATATAAACAACTTCAAACCTGTTTTACAATCACCAAATCATTCTATATTCTCTCTAATTTCTGAACTGCATTTTCATATTCTTTGCAAAACAAAAGCTCTCCAAATTTAAATACTTGTTGAATCCTTGAATCAATTTAATATCATTTGATTCAACAAGCATTCTACTTCCTTAAAATCTACGCATTCAAAGTATATACTCGAGGATTAGATTATAGAAAGATTGTACTCAAACTATTGGCTATCTGTGTTGAATCAAGAACAAAAGCAGAAGTCAAAACCATTGTATTAGTTGAAGTCCTGTGTGTGATCAGGCAAGTGTTGAAGTCCTCAGTGTTGTAAGAGGCAAGTATTGAAGTCCTCGTGTTGGTAGAGACGTGAAACCCCGTTTGGCTGCTTGGGTGTTGTATACTTGTTCCTCCGGGTGAAGTGAGAAGATTGTTAGTGAAATTCCAGAAGGAAGTCTGGGACTAGATGTAGGACGGTGCTCCGAACCAGTATAAAAATCTCTGGTGTGATTTTTCTATTTTTACTGCATTTACTATCTTATATCTGTGATTAGCTATCATTTTATACTTGAATATTGTTCGTCATACTTCACGATCCGTGTGTGTATTATACTTGGCAAGCACACACACATTTTCAATTGGTATCAGAGCTTGGTCATCTTATGACCGTAACACAATTATTTGATATATTCTTGTAATATGGCAAATAACCCAAGTTCTAGCACTCAAAACACCACTTACACGGAAGGTCAATCAACATAAAGACCTCGATTCTTCAATGGTCTTAATTATAGCAATTGGGCAACACGTATGTCATTTTACATGCAGTTAAATAGCTATGATGCCTGGAATGCTACACAAAAAGAAATAGTGATTCCAACAACTGATTATCTAGGATGGACACCGGGTGAGAAAACAGTAGCAGCTGTAAATGCAAATGCAATAAATATGTTGTTTTGTGCATTAGACCAAAACGAATATAACTGTGTTAGTATCTGCACCACTGCATATCAAATTTGGCAAACGCTAAAAACCACATATGAAGGGAGTAACAAGGTTAAACAAGCCAAAATAGGCATGCTGAAAAGTCAGTTCCAAAATTTCAAAATGAAGCCGAATGAAACAATCAATGATATGTATCCACGGTTTCAAACTATTCATCATGCACTTATTGGTTTAGGACAAAAATATTCAGATTTTGACGTAGTCTCGACAGTCCTACATTCTCTGACTAGTGAATGGAAAGGAAAATTATTAGCAACTGAAGATGCAAATAACCTTTCTGTCATGAAGCCAGATGAATTGATAGGAAATCTAATGTCCTATGAAGTAAATTTGCAGGCTATAAAGGAACAAAAAGAAGAAAAGAAAAATGTGGTAAAAGATAAAGATGAATCAGATTCAGAAGATGAAGATCTAGCGTTCATTGCTAAAGGATTCAAAAAATTCCTAAAGCAACGAAAAGCTAGTCGATATAGCAAAAAGAAAACTGGATCAAATAGACCATCATCATCCACTGTAAAATGTTTCAACTACCACAAAAAGGGGCACATGCACAAAGAATGTCCAGAGCAAAAGAAAAATTCAGAAAATGACAAATTCAAATACAAGAAGGACAAATTAAAGAAATAAGCATACTCAGTAACATGGGATGATTCAGACTCGTCTTCGTTGGAAAGTGAAAGTGATACTGAAAATGAACAAGCAAATGTTTGTTTCATGACAGCAGAAGATGAGGTACAAATTCTTATATCTGATGAAGTACTTGATATTAATGCTGAATTGATAGTTAAATTTAAAGACATGAAACGACAATACAAAGAAGCCAAAGTTGATTTGAGTAGAGCAGAGTTTGAACGAGTTATGTTAAAAGTTGAGAAGAAAATAATAGAAGAAGAACTTGAAAAACTTCAAGAATCATCATCTAATATTGATTCTCAATTATCTCTTTTGATTCATGAAATTGAAAACTCAAAAAGAGAAAAATGATGCTCTTACTACTGAAAATCATGATCTTAAGGCAAAAGTCAAAATTCTGGACCTAGAAAAAGCTAGTTTAATACTAAGTTAGATGATATTACTCAAAATGTTTCTAACTTCAACAAAGGTCGAGAAAATTTGACAAAAATAATTAAAAGTCCACAACCTGCTTCAAATAAACAAGGTTTGGGATATAAGAAACAAGAAACCAATCATAGAAATAGTACTAGATATGCTTTTATGTACAATAAGAATATCACTGCTAGTACTAATGCACATCCAAGACCCAATTATTATAGAAATTTAAATACTTCTATGACCAGCGATATTTATAATAAATATAGAAGTACGAAAATGAATATCACTAGAGATTACTTAAGTATTTGGGTTCCTGTAAGTTGGAAAAACAGAGAAAAATATATCGATGATTATTTTGATTCAGTAGTTAATAATGAAAATTTTATCTTTAAAGGTTCCATTAAACCCTCTTGGGTATGGTTTACCTTCCATCTAACACATGGGCCCAAACAAAGCAAGTGGGTACCAAAACTACATATGCCATATTTTTTGCAGGTACACCACAACAAAGAGAAGGTTATTCGGTATCTCTAAATATCTTTGAAAACTCAGCTTATCAAAAAATCACATGATTCAATATCTCCTAAAGGTGCTATAATTGTTTGTATTCTCTACTACTCTCGATTACTGTACTTATTATGGTATTTATTCTTTTTAATCGATGACAAAGGGGGAGAAATATTTTCTCTCATGATGATACATATAATTAATGTTACATATACTATCATTTAAAATTATGTTCTTAACATGGTAATAGTATATGTGTGCTAACATTTGTTAATGCAGGAATCAAAAGGTAAGATTATTTATATTATGAACTAAAAATGTTGCAAAAATTCAGGGGGAGCTTTATATTTAGAGAGAGAAAATCCAAGGTGTTGTCATCAATCAGAATGGGGGAGAATGTTGAGAACAAGATTGATGCATTGCAATGAAGATCATTTCATAGAGATAAGGTTTTATATATACACACACACATTGAGTCATGTTAGAAATATGTTAAAATATATCGCACAAAAAGTTATATCATATATTCGTTGCTGAAATTTGTATATTTGAGAAATTGAAAAGTCACAGAAAAAGCCCAAACGGTCCAGACTTCGACCGGGAAAGAGCACAGAGCGATCTAGACTGTGGACCGAGGTCCCTCCGGTCCACACCCATAAACCGATCGACCGGTCCAAATATGGGCGATCGACCGGTCTGAGTGTTTTTGCATATAACAACTATTTTTCTGGAAGTTTTAATTTTAATTAAATTCAACCAGTCGACCAGTGATTTTTAACCTGTCGACCGTTTTTAAACAGCAAGCTTTTTCTGAAAGGTTGCTTCTATTTGTGAAGAGATTTCTATTCAATAATCAAAGGAAATGGACATAACTTTTTATAGAAACTCTTCATGAAGAATTACTACCTTTCTACTATTATATAAAAAACTTCAAACCTGTTTTACAATCACCAAATCATTCTATATTCTCTCTAAATTCTGAATTTCATTTTCATACTCTTTGCAAAACAAAAGCTCTCCAAATTTAAATACTTGTTGAATCCTTGAATTAATTTAATATCATTTGATTCAACAAGCAATCTTCTTCCTTAAAATCTACGCATTCAAAGTATATACTCGAGGATCAGATTATAGGAAGATTGTACTCAAACTGTTGACTATCCATGTTGAATCAAGAACACAAAGCAGAAGTCAAAACCATTGTATTAGTTGAAGTCCTTTGTATGATCAGGCAAGTGTTGAAGTCCTCAGTGCTGTAAGAGGCAAGTATTGAAGTCCTCGTGTTGATAGAGGCGTGAAATCCTGTTCGGCTGCTCGGGTGTTGTATACTTGTTCCTCTAGGTGAAGTGAGGAGATTGTTAGTGAAATTCTAGAAGGAAGTCTGGGACTGGACGTAGGACGGTGCTCCGAACCAGTATAAAAATTCCTGGTGTGATTTTTCTATTTTTACTGCATTTACTATCTTATATCTGTGATTAGCTATCATTTTATACTTGAATATTGTACGTCATATTACACGATCTGTGTGTGTATTATACTTGGCAAGTAGACACACACATTTTCAGGACCCTCTGGTATCGTGCAATCCTTATATTGTTGTATCTTATTGTTGTTTGATTGAATTCCGCATGCTAGGATAAGGCTATGGATGCATGGCTTGATGGTTGCTAGTTTGGATGATAGAATTGGCTTCTCATGGATGATAGGCATGCAGAATTATTGTGATTGATTGTGTTTGTTTGGAATTTCGAGGGAGAAATTCTTTAGGAGGAGGGGGGAGAGTGTAACAACCCACATTTTACGTATCGTAAGATCGTAAAACATTTTTATTTTTTCCCTGATGGTTGGATCATTCTCATCTTTTAATATGTTGCTTATGGGGATGTGAGACGTATCCATAATTTTTACGATTTTGTTTGTGATCATTTTGCCTCTGTCAGTCTTGTATAGGGCATAACATTTGACTTAGGTCGAATTAGAGTGGGAGATCCGTGCCATTGGAAATGAATTGATGATTTCTTTTCTGTTGAGTGGTTACATTAAAGATTTGGCTCTGTGGTTTGGGAGGAATCACTGTTTTAAGGTTTAACGGTTGGTTGTTCAGGTTTTGGAGCCTTAGAGGGCTGATTTGGGAAGGCCCATTAGTGGGCATGTGGAATCCTATAAATAGGGGGAAAGAGAGGAGGGAAAAAGTTTACTTTCCCATTCTCTCATTTGGTGGCCTTGTGCTCCACCTTCCTCTAACACATTTCCACCATTAAAAATCCAAATCCAAGGACGGAAGTCAAAGATCTACACCATTGGAGGCTAGATCTACATCAATTGAAGCAAGGATACATAAGATCAAGGTGTTTGGTGAGAGGTGCTTGCTGTCTGAATTCATATTCCATTGATTTTTGCTTGTTCGGGAGAATCAGTGAGTGGATTACATCTCTCTCGTGGATTCAAAGAAGTGTATGTAACGACCCAGAAAATCTGAACCAATTTAAATTTTTTAAATTGGCTAAAATAATGGATTTTAAATATTTAAAATAAATATTTTAAATTATAGCAATGAAAACTGAGTTTGAATCGACAATTGAAAACGAATATAATTAATTCTAATTATAAACAAGGCTTGAAATGGCGCTGTAGTTTCAAAAATTGAATTCAAACTTTGTCAGACTGTACCGGGTGCAAAACAAAACGGATTTTAGTGAAACCAAAAATATTTAAATCTGTTAGTGAATACCTTTCTAAGAAATCTGAAAAATCGAATTTTCATAGCAGAAAGCAAAAGTTATGGCCAAATGAATTTTCAGAAAGGTCGCTATGGAATTTATATAGCCCGTAAAATTGGCCATTTTGCATACGACCTCGGAATTCGACAAAACCACTTTTGTTGGATCCGGGATGGGAAGTTATGGCTAGGTTTCAAATTTCATAATTTTTGAAGCTATTATGTGAGCATGGCAAAGGAAAACGTGTTTTGGTCAAGTACAATTAAATTGGATCGACCAGAAATGGGCCTTTTTGCAAACGGTCTCAGAATTCGACGAAACTAGTTTTGTTGGGACCGTATCGTCAAAACATAGCAAGATTTATTTTTCTGGAATTTTTCGAATTAATTTGTGGCCCTGGCAAATTGAAATGTACGTTCAAATCAAATATTGAATGTTATATATTTTAATTTGAATGGAAACTGACTGAAACAGTCGAATGGGCCTACGAAACATATCCCATTGTGTTCGGAATGGGGGTAAAACGCTGGGGATGACAGTCGTTGGGTTTGGATTAGAGTTCGTGTGTGAAAGAGGGTATTTTCGGATTTTAAAAAATATATAAATAAACAAAAAAATATCATTGGTCAGAAAATCTATTTTCTCTCTCCCCGTCTTCGATAGCAGGCGGAAATTCTTCAATCCCTTCTCTCCTCGATTGCTCTCAATCCGCTCAAAATTAGACCTCCATCCTGTTGAGGATTTTGTAGAGCTAGTCAAGACCTTCAAATCCATAGCAAGTTTGGATTTTTTCATTGAGTATCCTTTGAGATTTGAAGCCCCGAAGTCGGCGACTTTGTGCCGCCGCCGAACCCAGCTCCGACCACCGAGTTCAACGTGGGACCCACGGTTCTGTGCGCCTCTCCTCCCTCTTCGACCTCATGCAACCCGATTCCAATATCGTGCAACGGTTTGGGCGAAATATCAAAACCTAGTTTTGAAGAAAAATAGAGGTATACGGCTATATATATTTTCAATAGTTTTAACACCTTTAAACCGTTGCAAACTTTGAAAAATCATATCTTTTTAGTTTCTTGTCCGAATTCGATGAAACAGGAAACATCGTGACCGTGTGGACGTCTACTACATTCTAGAAGAGACCGCATATTTTTCTGAGCCTTCTGCTATTTTTGGTGGAGTGGAACCCAATGTGAGATTTCTAATTTATAAACGATATGGAAAACGACGATGTATAAATTATATAGTCGATTTATGAGTTATATAAGCGTTGTACACCTGTTGTATAAGTTGTACGTTCGATGTATAAGTTCTATATGCGTTGTAAAATTTATATATGTGTTGAAATAGAAGTGAATTGCTATATATATATATATATATATATACGCCCCTCGTCCACAAACCATGGACGATATTTATTGGTTGGGATTGGTGTGAAAATTGATTGATAGCGAATGGTTGATTGGGATTGTTTGTGGTTGATATTGATTGATCGTGGTAGAAAAATACCCATTTGTGGTTGAGAAATATTTGGTTGAAACCGCATAGGATTAGTTTGTGGAAATGAAATAAATATATACATGTCGCCTGCGTGCGAACTAGATGCATGATCCCCATTGTCAAAAACCGCAAGGTTTTAAGGTAGAGCGAGGAGTCTTACTAGGGACGGTCCCGGTTTTAAATACCCTGCCGTTATGCTGCCGAAATTTTTAATAATATTCATGTGTTTGAATTATTTTCATTAGTTGAAACTATATTTATTCGCTGAATAGAAAACCTTCATGTGTTGGATCGATATTCATTCGTTGAATTGAAATTCATGTGTTGAATGGTGTTCGTGTTTTAAATATAAAAATCACATTTTAATCTATATATATAAACTATAGAAAACCTTCATGTGTTGAATCGATATTCATTCGTTGAATTGAAATTCATGTGTTGAATGGTATTCATATTTTGAAATAAATTGTTTTATAATAAAAATCATATTTTTATCACCTATATTAACTATATAAAATAATTTCATTTTGAAATAAATTGTTTTATAATAAAAATCACATTTTTATCACCTATATTAACTATATAAAATAATTTCGTTTTGAAATAAATTGTTTTATAATAAAAATCCTATTTTTATCACCTATATTAACTATACAAAATAGTAGTGTTTTGAAATGAATTGTTTTACAATAAAAATCACATTTTTATTATATACACAAATTGTTGAAATGTAAAGTGTTAAAAATAGCCACTCGTTCAAATAAATATGCATGAGTTGAAATATTCATTAATTAGCTAATGATATGATTTATTTTTTGCCTATGCATGCAACATTCGAATGAATGGTGTTTTTAAACCAAATGCAATCAAATATGAAGTTGTATGGAAAATGATAAGTGATAAGAACTGTATATATGTACATGCATATTTATTGAACATGTTATAGCAAAGGGGCTAGAGAAGAGGAATAAAATTTTTGTGCCCGACAAATAGGTACACATTTACTGTTTTGTTTGGGTGATGATTTTATGAGCCTGTTGGCTAGCCGCTTGGCTTTTTCTTTTTCTTTTTGACATGAGACGCCCGTGTGGCTATTTGGGAATTTTCCCAGCCCCTCCCGTACAAAGGAGGTTATGGCGAAATTTTCCAAAATTTAAAGGCGTTAGTGAAATATTAGAAGTGGAAACAATATAGGAATTTTTGAATGAACTATATTTATATAAATATATAAATATAAATAAAATTAAAACGAAACGTGGCCGTGCAGTTCATATTTTGAAACCGTGATTTCAAACGATTAGTACGGGAGATCCGACCATCGGATTTTCCTGAAATCGCAACCGTTGGGTTCGCTTTGGAAAAATCTTTCCAACGGCACCAACTTTGTAAAATCCAACGGTTGGATTGTCTGGAATGTTTAATTCAAATCTGAAGAAAAACAGCGCCAGAATCGATTATTTATATATATATATATATATATATATATATAAATATAATTATATTTAATCGAATAACGACGCTGTAGTTCGTATTTTGAAATCGAAACTTCAAACGATTGTGCCGGGAGATCCGACCGTCGGATTTTCCCGAAACTGGAACCGTTGGATTCATTTTGAAAAGATCTTTCTAATGATGTAAATTTTGTGAAGATCCAACGGTTAGATTTTCAGATATGTGTAAATCAAATCTGAAGAAAAACAGCGCCACGGGCGCGTTATGGCCCGAAGCGTCGTTTTGAATATATTGGCTATTTTAAAAATAAATAAAAATAGCGATAAATCATTATAAAATATTATAAACGATATGGATGTGATTTAGAAATTAACTGAAGGTTGGCTAAGTCGAATGGTTTCCTGGGTGTTGATCTGATGTTGGTTTCGGCCTTCGGGGTTAATATTTGGGAAATCGTTCTCTTACTGATTGACGGTTAGTGACTAATGAAATGAAATGATGCGTGTGTATGTTAGTGTTGCACTTGTTTATTACATACGCGAGTTGCTCAGAAAGACCGGGTTTAACCCATTCTGAATAACTAAATCGACGATAAGAAATCGAAGATAAAGACGGTGGTCGAAGACCGGAGATCTTCACCTCGTTTGGATGGTAACCGAGGTCCTGATTGGGAGGCATCCCGAAATATGGATAATGAGTGGTGATCGTCCAGACGTACGTGGTGATCGATGGGTTTGCGAGGTATATAGTGCCTCCGGTTTCGTTCAGACCCAGAACGGACTTGTAAATGGACTGTGTGTCTGACATTGGATTTTATTCTATGTTGATTGATCTCTATTAAATATACATCTGTTTGGTGGCGGAGAATTTATACTTTTTCTTAACACCCTTCTCTGAAACGCATGAGCTCAGAGGTTGTATATCGATGGACATCAGTCGCATGGCATGAATTGCTAGTGTGGCATGCCTAAGTGGCAAATGATCAGGGCTTCTGTTGAAAAGCAAAGTCTTGTGGTGATGATCAAAGCACCGCCTGTGTGGTGTAGCTTTGTGTATAACGTGAAATCGCGAGCCTCACACCCGGTATGAACCAGAAACGGGAGGAAGGACCTCAGGGAGGGCATGCGTTTCTTTCTAGCTAGGGTGGTGTCAGTGACCTACCGGCCCTGACATTTATATACTTTTCACCTGTGTGGTTGTTGCTGTTGCGAGGCGCCTCGGTTTGATCGGACGATCCGGGTCTGATGGAGTCATTCGTTGGCTCGTTTACACCCCCAAAGGGCAGGGAAACGTATTGTTCAAGAATTTTAATCCACATCGGTGGACTAGCCCTGTCGCTCCTAGGGTCACTCGAGCTCTGATCCTGTGGCTCGGGCTAGAGAGTCGCGAATTCGGTAAGGACTATCTTTTGCCTTGGTTCATGACGGAAATCCAATTTCCAAATACGACATCTTGCTGTTTTGATTATATATATATATGGCGACATGATATATGTTACCCATGCCGTCTATGATTGATAGTTATGATTTGAAATTGTTTTCAAAACATATAAACACTAGCAATAATATCAATTGCCTTTGTTTTATTCGTATCAAGCATATTTTGGCCGTTATAAGGTAAAACTCTATCCTCCGGTTTGCGTTGCATTGTGTGATGGGAACTGAGTCTTATAATGGCTTCATTTTTATAAAAAGCATTGGGATGGTTAAAAGAATGATTTGTTTTAAAGCACTGGCAATCCAATGGAGTAAACCCGTTCCACGAAAGTGGCGTGGTCCTGTGATTTGCCATAATTTTAAATGTGTTGAGTAGATTTCTCATACCAGTCCCATGATTGACTCGTAGTTTGTTTCACTTTCAAACTCGGGTGCCCCTTTTTCTACATGGGCAGCCTTGTATTCAGGTTTAGCTGGCTTTATTCGGATAGCTGGAGCTGAAGATGGATTCTATCATTTATCTCTTTTTATGCTGTTCAGCTCCTATTGTACATATTTTGTTTGTTTCCGCTGTAGACATATATGTATAGTTGAACTGTATCTGTACTAAGTATGATCCTGTATACTGTGTAACTCTGATGATTACTTTTATCCAGTATATCCTATTGTTCATTATCTGGTGTATTTATTTATTTCTGTTCTTCTATTATCTGTTTCTGTGTTATATTCCACGGATTACCCTTGCCTCCGTCAGTATGGGGTTTGGGGTCGTCTCATTTGGTATCAGAGCTTTGGTTAAGCTTAGTTCTGGGATATAACATATTAACGAACTCGTCAGAAATAGAACCAGCAGTGTTCTAGGATGGGCAACTCAATACAGATAGGATTAGAAATATCCTAGTATGAGTAAAGCAGAATGAAATAGCACCTCGATAGACACATTTACATTGAAGTATATGTTTCTATATTTTAAATTATCTTTTCTGTGACCTGACACTTGATCTGCTGTTTGCAGAAGTACTAGAAAATGAGTGTCAGAAATATAAGGAATACAGAACCAGATATTGAGGCCCTATTAATCAAATATCGAAATATGGGTGGAATACTGTTCTCTGGTGAAGAATCTATTATGAAGACACAGGCTTGGATTCGTTCGGCTGAAAAGATCTTTGATGGTTTAAAGCCGAGGGATGACCAGAAAAGATTATTGGCCTCCTGGGCACTCAAAGACGAAGTTTTGTTCTGATGGGATTCGGTTATAGAGAATAATCCAGAAGGTGATATCACCTGGGACATATTCAAAGTGATTTTCCTAGAAAGATTTACTCCTCCAGAAGCGACTGAGCGATTATGCGACGAATTTTCTTATCTGATACAAGGTGACATGACCATCCCAGAATATCATAAGAAATTCAATGAACTTTCTCATTTTGCTCCTCATCTGATTAAAGACCCAAATAGGAAGAATCTTAGATTTATTCACGGGCTTCAAAGAAAATATCAGAACAGTGTAATGAGGAACGTGAAGCTCCCCTTTTCTGAAATGATATACATGGCTTATCAGTACGAAGATCTAGACAAGAAAGGTACGCTACAGTACGAAGAAGAAGTCATCTCTAGTAATAAAATTGAGTCTGAAACTGATCGTCCTGATGCCAGTACAATGTCTGAAGTCAGTAAGGGGCCCGAAGTAAATTGAAAAAGGGCTAGATCCGAAAAAGAACCAGTAACGACAGCTGTATGCAGTAACTGCAATAGGCAAGGGCACCTTTCGGTAAGTTGCAGATCTCTCCAGAAACGAGTAAGGGATGGGTCTAAATCCGGTAATAAGTTTCAAGAGAATAGGAAGTGCAGCCAATGCCATCAGTCCGGTCATCTTTCAAAGGCCAGCCCGCTTTTCAGAAAACCTAATGCAGTACATGTAAATGAAGTGGTAGAAGTACCTGCATCCTCGTCTGCTCAGGAAAGGTCTGATGTTTTAGAAGGCATGCTCAATGTCAAAAACATTCCAGTTAAAGTACTGTTTGACACAGGCGCATCACGAAGCTTTATTGCAAAGAGTGCAGTCAAGAAGTTGGATTTGAGGTTGAAGAAGCTCAAAGAACCAATGACGGTCCAAAATCCAGTTGGGGGTTCCATCAATCTCAGTTGGATCTGTGCAGTACCTGTCTCTTTTTCTTGCTATAAATTCCCTGTTATCTCTATCGTCATGAATTTTGATGAATTCGATCTTATTTTGGGATTGGATTGGCTAACCAAATATGAAGCAGAGGTTAGATGCGCCGAGAGAGTTGTAAAGGCAAAGGCACAATCGGGGAATTATATAACCATACCTTGTGAAGGCTCGACATCAAATAGAAAGGACTTCTGGGCAGCTTTGGATGTTTCTCCAGTCCAAATAGAAAATATCCCTGAAGTCAGAGAGAATATTCCTGACCTCATCAAAGACATTCCTGTCGTCAAAAATTATGCGGATGTGTTTGAAGAAGTTATTCGCTTACCCCCGCAGAGAGAAATAGATTTCAAGATCGCTTTGATTCCCAATGCAAGGCCGGTAGTTCATGCTATTCGAAGAATGTCCTTGAAAGAGAAAGAAGAACTTGACAATCAAACACGATAGCTAGTATGGAAGGGTCTGATCAGGCCTAGTTTCTCTGATTGGGGTGCAGCAGTGGTGTTTGTCCCAAAATCTGACGGTACTCTACGTCTATGTGTGGATTATCGTGATCTGAACAAACAGACAATAAAGAAAAAATATCCATTGCCGCGGATTGATGATTTGTTGGATCGATTAAATGGCGCACAAGTATTTTCAAGGATGGACCAAGCTACAGGCTTCCATCAACTTCGAATTGCCGAAGAGTGTGTTCCAATGACAGCATTTAAAGGTCCCGACTTATTCTACGAGTGGTTAGTAATGCCGTTCGGCTTATGTAACGCTCCTGCTTACTTCGTCGATCTGATGAATAGAGTGTTCAGAGGAGTTTTGAATAAATTTGTTCTGGTTTTTATTGACGATATTCTAATCTTCTCTAAATCAAAGGCCGAACATGAGAAGCATCTGGAACAGGTTCTAGAAATTATGAGACGGAATGTATTAAAAGCCAAATTTTCCAAATGTATCTTCTGGCAAGATGAAGTAAAATTTCTAGGCCACGTAGTATCGAAAGAAGGAATTGCTGTGGATCCAAGCAAAATCACCTCTATTCAGAATTGGAAACAGCCCAGTACCACCACTGAAGTCCGCAGTTTTCTCGGATTGGCTAGCTATTACCGGAAGTTCGTTAAAAACTTTTCGAAGATATCTGGTCATTTAACGAAGCTTACGAAGAAGCACTCTAAATTCAAATGGACTCCAGAAAGTGAGGAGGCTTTCGAAGAGCTAAAGTTAAGATAAACGACAGCTCCAGTGTTAACCATCATCGATGGCAATCAGGATTTGAAAGTCTGGACTGATGCTTCTAGAGAAGGCCTTGGCGCAGTGTTAATGCAAAGAGGCCAAGTGATTGCTTATGCAAGCCGTCAACTGAAGCCGCACGAGAAGAACTACGTAACTCATGATCTTGAGTTATTGGCTATTGTATTCGCTTTGAAAATCTGGAGACACTATCTTATGGGTGAGAGATTTGAACTGTTTACAGATCATCAGTCGCTGAAGTATTTGTTCACCCAGAAGGACTTGAATCTGAGGCAGCAGCGTTGGCTGGAGTTTCTTGCAGCATATGACTTTGAAATTATATACACTCCAGGGAAAGCCAATGTCGTGGCCGATGCGTTAAGTAGAAAGAATGAGATGATCGCCAGCTTTATTATCACAACTTCATTGATAGATAAAATATCTGCTCTTCAGAAGGATGATCACTTCATTCAGAAGATCAGAGAGATAATTCAACAAGGCGAACCCTCGAGTTTTCAAGTTGATAATGATGAGATTCTAAGGCTCAAAGGTCGAATCTATGTCCCTAACATTCCTGAGCTTCGAAAGGAAGTACTGGATGAATGCCATAAGTCAAAACTTAGTATCCATCCGGGAGTAAGCAAAATGTACAATGACATTAAACGCACTTTCTGGTGGAAGTCGATGAAGAGGGACATTTCTTTATATGTTAGCCGATGCCCTACTTGCCAGCTAGTCAAAAGCGACCAACAAAAACTAGCTGGATTATTACAACCGCTAGACGTTCCAGGCTGGAAGTGGGAACATATTTCTATGGATTTCATTGATGGTCTGCCCAGAACCAGAAAAGGGAATGACAGTATTTGGGTGATCGTAGATCGCTTCACGAAGACCGCCCATTTTATACCTGTCAGATCACATAGAACTGCACAGAGTCTGGCGCAGATATATTTCAAGGAAATAGTTAGACTACATGGAGTGCCGCTCAGTATAGTCAGTGATAGAGATACAATATTTACTAGTAAATTCTGGGAGGCATTTCAAGTCGAGCTGGGAACGAAGTTGAACTTGATCACAGCGTATCATCCTCAGACAGACGGTCAGACTGAGCGGGTGAATCGTATTTTAGAAGATCTATTGCGGGCTTGTGTTATAGATTTCGGTGGATCATGGGAAGACCATCTGCATTTGGCTGAATTCTCTTATAAAAATAGCTACCAGGCGAGTCTGACAATGTCGCCATTCGAAGCATTGTATGGTAGGCCGTGCCGATCCCCTGCTTGTTGGGTCAAACCAGGTAATAGACTTGTGTTGGGTCCTGATATGATTCGAGAAGCTGCCGACAAAGTCGATTTTATCAAGAAACGATTACTGGCCGCTCAGAGCCGACAAAAGAGCTACGCCGATAGGAGAAGAAGAGATATATCCTTTGTTGTTGGCGATTATGTATATCTGAAAGTATCGCCGATGAGAGGAGTAATCCTGTAACAGCCCGCATTTTACGTATCGGAGGATCGTAAAATATTTTTATTTTATTCCCTGAGGGTTGGATCATTCTCATCTTTTGGTATGTTGCTTATGGGGATGTGAGACATGTCCATAAATTTTACAAATTTTGCTTGTGACCATTTTGCCCCTGTCAGTCTTGTACAGGACATAACTTTTGACTCAGGTCAAATCAGGGGATGAGACCTGTGCCATTGGAAAGGAATTGATGATTGCCTTTCCGTAGAGTGGTTACATTAAGGATTTGGTTCAGCGGTTTGGGAGAAATCGCTGTTTTAAGGTTTTCCAGTTGGCTGTTCAGGTTTTGGAAGGCTAATGGGCTGATTTGGAGAAGGCCCATTAAGGGGTTGGTGGAGACTATAAATAGGGGGTAAGGGATATGGGGAAAGGTTAGAATTTTTCATTCTCTTATGGGGAGGCTTTGATCTCCTTCTTCCTCTAACATCTTTCCACCATTAAAATTCCAAAATCCAAGGAGGGAAATCGAAGATCTACACCATAAGAGGCTAGATCTACATCGTTTCAAGGGCGAATTCATCGGATTGAGGAGTTTGATTCGAAGTGTTCGCTGTCCGGATTGCTTTTTCATTGTTTTTGCATCGATTTGAAGAATTGGTGAGTGATTTACATCTCTCATTCGGATTCATGCAAGTATATGGGTTTTAGGATGTTAATTTCATCATTTCCATGTTATTTTCCTTAGATCCACACCATGCTAAGTCCATTTTATATATGAATCACCTTAGGATCTGATCTAGATAATTTAAATGGTTAATTTTATGATTTTTCTCAAGATTATGCAAGTTAGATCTGTTTTTATGTTCATATGATTCACTTATCATGTTTTGGGAAATTTATGTGTTTTGATGGAAATTGTTAGATTAATGATATTGTTGGTTGCATAACATGTTTGTGATTGCGTTTGGATGAATCAGATAAGCTGGTTTCGTCGGATTCGTCGTTTGGCGAAGTTTTTGTCGAAATCGGAGTCGAAGTGGAGATGTGCAGGTTTCTGGTCGTCCTGGAGTTGGTCGGGTCGGTCTGGAATGAGGTGGTCGGTCATAGTATGGCTTGGGAAGCAAGTCAGGGAGCTGGTCGGTTTAAGCTGGTCGGTCCAGAAGGAGCAGAAGTGTTTCTGGTCAGTTTCAGATGGTGGCATTCTGGTCGGTTTCAGATGGTGGCATTCTGGTTGGTTTTTACTGGAAGCAAATCCTGGTCGCTCTGAAGGAGCTGGTCGGTCAGGTGGAGAAAAATCTGGTCGGTCTTGACGGGGTCGATCCAAAGCTGGTCGGTCCCAAGGAGGTCGAGTCGATCCAAAGCTGCAAGGAGGTCGAGTCGATCCAAAGCTGCGTGAAGGCAGGTCGCTCTGGAGAAGCTGGTCGCTCTAGAATCCTGGTCGTTCTGGAATTATGGTTGCTCTGGAATCCTGGTGGCTTGGGAATCTTGGTCGCTCTGGAGCTGGTCGCTCTAGAGGAGCTGGTCGGTCAGATGGGGTAAATCTTGGTCGGTCAGGTGGAAGCATATTCTGGTCGGTCCCAAGGGGGTGGGTCGGTCCAAGGATGCAGGGAGGCGGGTCGGTCCTGGAGTTGGTCGGGTCGGTCCTACCCTGGTTGGTTAAAAATGGAGGGAATTTCAGCAGCGCTTTTTAATGCTGTGGTGAATGGCCTATGTGCTGTCGTTGGCTTTCTCTAGCAAGTTGATATGATGCTATGGATTGTTTTGATCCTTATGATTGACGCTCACTTCGGATCAAAGGTGGTGCTAACTTCGAGGTGGTTCAAGTAGGAAGGCTCGAAGTGGTGAATATGTTCGTTGATCAAGGTGGATCAACGATGTAGTGACAACTCTAAAGTGTCTTGAGTTGGGTGATGAGGATTGCTCTATGGTGTTCTGAGCATGACAACTCTAAAGTGTCCTGAGTTGGTGAACAGTCGTGATTGATAGCGATTGGAGATGCGAAGGCTGAGAGATTATCGTTATCATGGGTTCTAGCGGGCTCAGAGCAAGGGTTATACGATTTCGTTGTATGGTCGAATACCCTGGGTTTCGTTGTATGGCCTAGAATACATTTCGTTGTATGGTGTATGGAGTTTCGCTAGAACCGGGGTTTCGAGTATGGCCCTTGACGGATGGCAATATGGGCTAGTCATACGATAACGATGGTTTTGAAGCAGGATTGGAGGTGATAGCCAGAGTCAGTCATGGATGATTGGTTGTTCTGTTTGTACTATCTCACATAGATTATCCAAAGTCGAGGGAGATGTTCTTTGAGTACTTAAGTGATATTGGTCTAGGCCTCTGGCGAGAGTACTTGAGGAATGTTAAACTTGATTAGGGTTGTCTGTGTGAGACCTATATAATCTGGATGTCATGTGTGTTATGTATGATTGAATGGGTGTTCTGGTTTCTATGGATGAATGGTTGAAATGCTTGGTGTAAAGACTATCATTGTCCGATGTGGGGAAGATAAGGTTGAGTTCTTCTCTGGTGATGTGGGTAGATAAGTTGTTCATTTACCCATTCTCATATACTTTCTTGTTGAAGTTTGTTAGCTGTATTATCGCTCACTAAGACTATTGTCTGACTCAAGGTTTTATGTCTCCTCTTATTACCTTGGGCAGTTCATCCGGTTGTGGATGGGCAGACTAGGTAGCAGGTTACAGGTAATGGAGCTTAGTGATACGAGGAAGCTGAGCGATGACGAGCAGGAGGCTGGCGTACCAATTTTATTACTATCTAGTATTTCTGTTTCCGCTGTTTGAGTTGCTTGAGAGCTGTAGTGAGGCCTTATGTACAAACTTTGATATCAGTTGGATAATCTTTCTGGATGTTGAGAAAGTTTCAAAAGTTTGCTATATGATACCTCGTTACTATTACCTGTTGTATATGTTCTACTATATTTTATCCATGCGCTGTGAGTTCTACGACAGGTTTCGATGTGTTCACTTACTATGATGATCGTCCATAGCAGCCTGGCACGCCTTTCAGCGCATTATTCCTCTTGTTTAGTGCGGGGGTTATGGGCGGTCGTCACATTTGGTATCAGAGCTCTGGTCAACGATTTTGGCCAAAGTTTAAAGACGTAATTGCGTATGAGGGACGTATTTGTAGATTTCAGTTGGATGTTACTATATATATTAGCATATATAGTAGTAGCGGTTGTATTCTTTTAGCAGTTTTCTTGGAAGTGTCTAACTATTCTATATTGCAGACTTGGAATGAGTAGACGACCATCAAGACACGCTGCTAGGAGAGCTAATACTGGAGGGGGAAATGGTGATGAACCAGATTACCCGGCCATGTTTGAAGTCATGGCAGAAGCAATTATGAGAAGGGTACCCGCTCCAGTGGCGGCTACGGTAGATGTAGGGGTGCGAGTTCCTAGAATAGATTTTGCAAAGATGTGCAAGGACTTTATATCTCTAGGAGGGAAACCATTCAAGGGAACTGAACCAGCTGAAGAGGTTCAGAGATAGATGGATTCATGTGTTCGAATCTTTGGAGACTTAGGTATTGAGGATGCAATGAAGAGAAAGCTTGCATCAAGGAAGCTTCAAAATAGGGCCATGGAATGGTGGAATTCTTTTATACTCGAGACTCCGGAAGAGGAGATTTCATGGGAGCAATTCCAAGCTAGGTTTGAAGCAAAGTTTATCTCTACTGCTCAAAAGTCTGTTCTCTTCAAGAAGTTCGTAGAGTTGAAGCAGAATGGCAGATCAGTTCTTGACTACATTTCTGATTTTGAGGCTTTGTCTAGATATGCCCATTCATACATTGATACACCCTATCAGAAGAACGAGAAGTTTGTCTTGGGTTTGGATGCTCATATTGGAAAGCCACTGGTGGACCATCTTGATGAATCATTTGAGAAGATTGTGGAAAAAGCTATTCGCCATGAAAGCTTGTTTCCCAAGGAAGCAAATGTTGTCGCTGCGACTAAAGGAGATCAGAAACCACAGCCGAGTGGTAATAACAATAAGAAGAAGAGGCAGAAACAACAGGAAGGGGAAAGTGGACAGAAGAAGCAAAAGGGTGAAGTGACTTGCTATAACTGCTGGCAGAAAGGCCATTTTGCTAACGAGTGCAAGAATCCCAAGGCTGAGAAGAAGTGCTTCAAGTGTGGAAAGTCTGGACATGAGAAGAAAGATTGTCCGGAAGTAGCTAAGGGAAACCAGATCGTGAAGGCTTATGCTTTGGAAGCCGTGCCGTCTTCTTCGAGGGGTCCGACTGTTGAAGAGAAAGGAAAGGGTGTCGTGGTGCAAGGTACTCTTTCCGTTAAAAGTGTTTCAGTTCGAGTATTGTTCGACACTGCAGCTTTGCGCTCATTTGTTCGTTATGAGCATGTGTGTCGCTTGGGTTTGAAACCCGAGATGCGTGATAGGCCAATTCAGCTGAGGGTTCGTCTAGTTTGTGTATGTTTGGCATGCTCTTGCTTTGTCGAGTCATGGTTGTTTTTGCGATGATCTCCGCTGGATTTGGGATCATCTTGGGCATAGTTTGGCTCAAGAAGTATGCGGCAAGGGTGAATTGCGAGAAGCTAGAGGTGAGGGTCGGGGATGTGGAAGGGCGAAAGGTGTTGATTAGATGTAAGCACGAAGACGGGGTCTTCGTGAGTTATCTATATTCGCTTGGGATTCCACAGGAAGACCTATCATCAGTGTTGATCGCTAATGAGTATGTGGATGTCTTTGACGAGGTCAAAGGGTTGCCGCCGCATCGTGAGATGAGTTTAGGATCGTTTTGATCAAGGGGGCTAGGTCTATCGTTTTACCTCTTAGGCAGATGGCGCCTAAGGAATAGCAAGAGTTAGAGGTGCGAGTTCGCGATCTTTTGGAGAAAGGATTCATTCGGTGGAGTATTTCCGAATGGGGTGGTTTCTCTAGGGTAGTATAAAACCTAGAAGTTGAGTCCGTAGTTACGAGACCTCGTAAGATGCTTCGTGTTTGAGAGGAACAACACGAAATAGCTTAGGAGGTATACAGTCATGTTGTTGATAGAATTCCACGTGCTAGGATAAGGCTATGGATGCATGGATTGATGGTTGCTAGTTTGGATGATAGAATTGGCTTCACATGGATGATAGGCATGCGGAATTGTTGTGGTTGCTTGTGTTTGCTTGGAATTTCGGGGGCGAAATTCTTAAGGGGGGGAGAATGTAACAGCCCGCATTTTACGTATCGGAGGATCGTAAAATATTTTTATTTTATTCCCTGAGGGTTGGATCATTCTCATCTTTTGGTATGTTGCTTATGGGGATGTGAGACATGTCCATAAATTTTACCAATTTTGTTTGTGACCATTTTGCCTCTGTCAGTCTTGTACAGGGCATAACTTTTGACTCAGGTCGAATCAGGGGATGAGACCTGTGCCATTGGAAAGGAATTGCTGATTGCCTTTCCGTAGAGTGGTTACATTAAGGATTTGGTTCAGCGGTTTGGGAGAAATCGCTGTTTTAAGGTTTTTCAATTGGCTGTTCAGGTTTTGGAAGGCTAATGGGCTGATTTGGAGAAGGCCCATTAAGGGGTTGGTGGAAACTATAAATAGGGGGTAAGGGATATGGGGAAAGGTTAGAATTTTTCATTCTCTTATGGGGAGGCTTTGATCTCCTACTTCCTCTAACATCTTTCCACCATTAAAATTCCAAAATCCAAGGAGGGAAATCGAAGATCTACACCATAAGAGGCTAGATCTACATCGTTTCAAGGGCGAATTCATCGGATTGAGGAGTTTGATTCGAAGTGTTCGCTGTCCGGATTGCTTTTTCATTGTTTTTGCATCGATTTGAAGAATTGGTGAGTGATTTACATCTCTCATTCAGATTCATGCAAGTATATGGGTTTTAGGATGTTAATTTCATCATTTCCATGTTATTTTCCTTAGATCCACACCATGCTAAGTCCATTTTATATATGAATCACCTTAGGATCTGATCTAGATAATTTAAATGGTTAATTTTATGATTTTTCTCAAGATTATGCAAATTAGATCCGTTTTTATGTTCATATGATTCACTTATCATGTTTTGGGAAATTTATGTGTTTTGATGGAAATTGTTAGATTGATGATATTGTTGGTTGCATAACATGTTTGTGATTGCGTTTGGATGAATCGGATAAGCTGGTTTCGTCGGATTCGTCGTTTGGCGAAGTTTTTGTCGAAATCGGAGTCGAAGTGGAGATGTGCAGGTTTCTGGTCGTCGTGGAGTTGGTCGGGTCGGTCTGGAATGAGGTGGTCGGTCATAGTATGGCTCGGGAAGCAAGTCAGGGAGCTGGTCGGTTTAAGCTGGTCGGTCCAGAAGGAGCAGAAGTGTTTCTGGTCGGTTTCAGATGGTGGCATTCTGGTCGGTTTCAGATGGTGGCATTCTGGTTGGTTTTTACTGGAAGCAAATCCTGGTCGCTCTGAAGGAGCTGGTCGGTCAGGTGGAGAAAAATCTGGTCGGTATTGACGGGGTCGATCCAAAGCTGGTCGGTCCCAAGGAGGTCGAGTCGATCCAAAGCTGCAAGGAGGTCGAGTCGATCCAAAGCTGCGTGAAGGCAGGTCGCTCTGGAGAAGCTGGTCGCTCTAGAATCCTGGTCGTTCTGGAATTATGGTTGCTCTGGAATCCTGGTGGCTTGGGAAGCTTGGTCGCTCTGGAGCTGGTCGCTCTAGAGGAGCTGGTCGGTCAGATGGGGTAAATCTTGGTCGGTCAGGTGGAAGCATATTCTGGTCGGTCCCAAGGGGGTGGGTCGGTCCAAGGATGCAGGGAGGCGGGTCGGTCCTGGAGTTGGTCGGGTCGGTCCTACCCTGGTTGGTTAAAAATGGAGGGAATTTCAGCAGCGCTTTTTAATGCTGTGGTGAATGGCCTATGTGCTGTCGTTGGCTTTCTCTAGCAAGTTGATATGGTGCTATGGATTGTTTTGATCCTTATGATTGACGCTCACTTCGGATCAAAGGTGGTGCTAACTTCGAGGTGGTTCAAGTAGGAAGGCTCGAAGTGGTGAATATGTTCGTTGATCAAGGTGGATCAACGAATGTAGTGACAACTCTAAAGTGTCTTGAGTTGGGTGATGAGGATTGCTCTATGGTGTTCTGAGCATGACAACTCTAAAGTGTCCTGAGTTGGTGAACAGTCGTGATTGATAGCGATTGGAGATGCGAAGGCCGAGAGATTATCGTTATCATGGGTTCTAGCGGGCTCAGAGCAAGGGTTATACGATTTCGTTGTATGGTCGAATACCCTGGGTTTCGTTGTATGGCCTAGAATACATTTCGTTGTATGGTGTATGGAGTTTCGCTAGAACCGGGGTTTCGAGTATGGCCCTTGACGGATGGCAATATGGGCTAGTCATACGATAACGATGGTTTCGAAGCAGGATTGGAGGTGATAGCCAGAGTCAGTCATGGATGATTGGTTGTTCTGTTTGTACTATCTCACATAGATTATCCAAAGTTGAGGGAGATGTTCTTTGAGTACTTAAGTGATATTGGTCTAGGCCTCTGGCGAGAGTACTTGAGGAATGTTAAACTTGATTAGGGTTGTCTGTGTGAGACCTATATAATCTGCATGTCATGTGTGTTATGTATGATTGAATGGGTGTTCTGGTTTCTATGGATGAATGGTTGAAATGCTTGGTGTAAAGACTACCACTGTCCGATGTGGGGAAGATAAGGTTCAGTTCTTCTATGGTGATGTGGGTAGATAAGTTGTTCATTTAACCATTCTCATATACTTTCTTGTTGAAGTTTGTTAGCTGTATTATCACTCACTAAGACTATTGTCTGACTCAAGGTTTTATGTCTCCTCTTATTACCTTGGGCAGTTCATCCAGTTGTGGATGGGCAGACTAGGTAGCAGGTTACAGGTAATGGAGCTTAGTGATACGAGGAAGCTGAGCGATGACGAGCAGGAGGCTGGCGTACCAATTTTATTACTATCTAGTATTTCTGTTTCCGCTGTTTGAGTTGCTTGAGAGCTGTAGTGAGGCCTTATGTACAAACTTTGATATCAGTTGGATAATCTTTCTGGATGTTGAGAAAGTTTCAAAAGTTTGCTATATGATACCTCATTACTATTACCTGTTGTATATGTTCTACTATATTTTATCCATGCGCTGTGAGTTCTACGACAGGTTTCGATGTGTTCACTTACTATGATGATCGTCCATAGCAGCCTGGCACGCCTTTCAGCGCATTATTCCTCTTGTTTAGTGCGGGGGTTATGGGCGGTCGTCACAAATCCGGTTCGATAAAACAGGGAAATTGGCACCCAAATTCATTGGTCCGTTTCCTATTCTGGAACGGATCGGAACTCTCGCTTATAGGGTCAAATTGCCTGACTGGTTGCCTGGAGTTCATGATGTATTTCACATATCTCAACTTCGAAAGCACGTTCATGATCCAGACTTGATCGTGGAAGAAGCAGCTCAGCAGGATATTGAAATTACCCCTGAATTTGCTGTGAGAAGAGAGCCGCTAATGATTATCGGCAAAGAAACCAAAGAGCTGAGGAACAAGAAGGTTCGCTTAGTCAAAGTGCAATGGAGTGGAGATCCGCGAGATTGTACTTGGGAAACTGAGGAGAGCATTCAGAAAGCTTATCCTAGATGCCGAGTAGATATCTCTGATTGACTCCGGTGCAAGGTATATTTACCATACTTTGCATTACCATTTAATTCTCTACTCTGTTGTTATTTTCTTTCCATGGATGTGCACTTTTAAATTCTATAGTCTGAATGATTTTAAAAAGAGTATAGAAATTGATTAGTATATTTTTGAAAAGTTAAAAACAATTTGATTGTTGTTTGTGTTGTGTGATGATAGATTAGATTAAATGATTGAAACGATAGTTAATATAATCAATAATGGAATAATGGTAGAATTTATTCATTTAAATCACACATTGAACTGATTAGAAAATAAATAGAAATATATATACATGTGTATTATATATGTTTGAACAGGTAAATGGATTAGCAGTTGAGTAAAGATTTTATTTGCGTGCCCGACAAATAGGTAAACCTTAATGAGTTGGATGCGAAATATTATTATATCAACTCCTGTGAATGCCATTGGATGCGGAGTGCTGGTTTTTCTGTGTGAAATAATAAACGTCGCCATAGGATAGTAACAATTAATTTTGAACTACACTACATGGCATACTTTTGAAGATAGGCATACTTCATCATATACCACATATGCATTTGGAGCTTGTGTGACGAGGTGGAATATTTACCATACGAGCAAGAGGCTTGTATGGCGATGACTATATTTTACAGGTTGAACTGGTGACTGATATGGACTATTTAAATTGTAACGATTAAATTGCCAGATTAATAAAAACCCCACACGGGTCTGGAGTTGACAATAATCACGCCTCTCTAGTTATTAGATACGACACATGGACTATTTATTTCCCACACGGGGCAGGGTGACGAGAATTTATTCTCTGGAGTTATTATCAATACACGCTCCCCTGTAAACACCAGAATATATCACTATAAATATGTGTATACTTATTAGGATTTATTGGGTACCTAATACGGCCCAATAAATATCCAAACCTCTCTCCGTACACGGGAGGTTATGGCGAAATTTTTCGAAAATTCCGGGTGTTAGCCAAATTTTTGAATAATTTGAAAATTCTCAGAAACTGAAAAGTTGGAGAATGGAAGCCAGATCGAACGTAGGGTTGAATAATCAAACCACTTTCGACTTTGTTCCTTTTCGGGGACGAAAAGTTTTAAGTGGGGGATATTGTAATGACCTAGAAAATCTGAACCAATTAAAATGTTTTAAATTGGCTAAAATAATGGATTTTAAATATTTAAAATAAATATTTTAAATTATAGCAATGAAAACTGAGTTTGAATCGACAATTGAAAACGAATATAATTAATTCTAATTATAAACAAGGCTTGAAATGGCGCTGCAGTTTCAAAAATTGAATTCAAACTTTGTCGGACTGTACCGGGTGCAAAACAAAACGGACTTTAGTGAAACCAAAAATATTTAAATCTGTTAGTGAATACCTTTCTAACGAATCTAAAAAATCGAATTTTCATAGCGGAAAGCAAAAGTTATGGCCAAATGAATTTTCAGAAAGATCGCTATGGAATTTATATAGCCCGTTAAATTGGCCATTTTGCATACGACCTCGGAATTCGACGAAACCACTTTTGTTGGATCCGGGATGGGAAGTTATGGCTAGGTTTCAAATTTCATAATTTTTGAAGCTAGTATGTGAGCGTGGTAAAGGAAAACGTGTTTTGGTCAAGTACAGTTAAATTGGATCGACCAGAAATGGGCCTTTTTGCAAACGGTCTCAGAATTCGACGAAATTAGTTTTGTTGGGACCGTATCGTCAAAACATAGCTAGATTTATTTTTCTTGAATTTTTCGAATTAATTTGTGGCCCTGGCAAATTGAAATGTACGTTCAAATCAAATATTGAATGTTATATATTTTAATTTGAATGGAAACTGACTGAAACAGTCGAATGGGCCTACGAAACATATCCCATTGTGTTCGGAATGGGGGTAAAACGCTAGGGACGACAGTCGTTGGGTTTGGATTAGAGTTCGTGTGTGAAAGAGGGTATTTTCGGATTTTTAAAAATATATAAATAAACAAAAAAATATCACTGGTCAGAAAATCTATTTTCTCTCTCCCCGTCGTCGATAGCAGGCGGAACTTCTTCAATCCCTTCTCTCCTCGATTGCTCTCAATCCGCTCAAAATTAGACCTCCATCCTGTTGAGGATTTTGTAGAGCTAGTCAAGACATTCAAATCCATAGCAAGTTTGGATTTTTTCATTGAGTATTCTTCGAGATTTGAAGCCCGGAAGTCGGCGACTTTGTGCCGCCGCCGAACCCAGTTCCGACCACCGAGTTCGACATGGGACCCACGGTTCTGTGCGCCTCTCCTCCCTCTTCGACCTCATGCAACCCGATTCCAATATCGTGCAACAGTTTGGGCGAAAGATCAAATCCTAGTTTTGAAGAAAAATAGAGGTATACGGCTATATATATTTTCAACAGTTTTAACACCTTTAAACCGTTGCAAACTTTGAAAAATCATATCTTTTTCGTTTCTTGTCGGAATTCGATGAAACAGGAAACATCGTGACCGTGTGGACGTCTTCTACATTCTAGAAGAGACTGCATATTTTTCTGAGCCTTCTGCTATTTTTGGTGGAGTGGAACCCAATGTGAGATTTCTAATTTATAAACGATATGGAAAACGACGATGTATAAATTATTTAGTCGATGTATGAGTTATATAAGCGTTGTACACCTCTTGTATAAGCGTTGTATAAGTTGTACGTTCGATGTATAAGTTGTATATGCGTTGTAAAAATTATATATGATTTGAAATAGAAGTGAATTGCTATATATATATATATATATATATATATATATATATATATTTATATATACGCCCCTCGTCCACAAACCATGGACGATATTTATTGGTTGTGATTGGTGTGAAAATTGATTGATAGCGAATGGTTGATTGGGATTGTTTGTGGTTGATACTGATTGATTGTGGTTGAAAAATACCCATTTGTGGTTGAGAAATATTTGGTTGAAACCACATAGGATTAGTTTGTGGAAATGAAATAAATATATACATGCCGCATGCGTGCGAACTAGACGCATGATCCCCATTGTCAAAAACCGCTAGGTTTTAAGGTAGAGCGAGAAGCCGAACTAGGGACGGTCCCGGTTTTAACTACCCTGCCGTTATGATGCCGAAATTTTTAATAATATTCATGTGTTTGAATTATTTTCATTTGTTGAAACTATATTTATTCGCTGAATAGAAAACCTTCATGTGTTGGATCGATATTCATTCGTTGAATTGAAATTCATGTGTTGAATGGTGTTCGTGTTTTAAATATAAAAATCACATTTTTATCAATATATATAAACTATAGAAAACCTTCATGTGTTGAATCGATATTCATTCGTTGAATTGAAATTCATGTGTTGAATGGTATTCATATTTTGAAATAAATTGTTTTATAATAAAAATCATATTTTTATCACCTATATTAACTATATAAAATAATTTTATTTTGAAATAAATTGTTTTATAATAAAAATCACATTTTTATCACCTATATTACCTATATAAAATAATTTCGTTTTGAAATAAATTGTTTTATAATAAAAATCCTATTTTTATCACCTATATTAACTATACGAAATAATAGTGTTTTGAAATGAATTGTTTTACAATAAAAATCACATTTTTATTATATACACGAATTGTTGAAATGTGAAGTGTTAAAAATAGCCACTCGTTCAAATAAATATGCATGAGTTGAAATATTCATTAATTAGCTAATGATATGATTTTTTTTGCCTATGCATGCAACATTCGAATGAATGGTGTTTTTAAACCAAATGGAATCAAATATGATGTTGTATGGAAAATGATAAGTGATAAGAACTGTATATATGTACATGCATATTTATTGATCAGGTTATAGCAAAGGGGCTAGAGAAGAGGAATAAAATTTTTGGGCCCGACAAATAGGTACACATTTACTGTTTTGTTTGGGTGATGATTTTATGAGTCTGTTGGCTAGCCGCTTGGCTTTTTATTTTTCTTTTTGACATGAGACGCCCGTGTGGCTATTTGGGAATTTTCCCAGCCCCTCCAGTACAAAGGAGGTTATGGCGAAATTTTCCAAAATTTAAAGGCGTTAGTGAAATATTAGAAGTGGAAACAATATAGGAATTTTTGAATGAACTATATTTATATAAATATAAATAAAATTAAAACGAAACGTGGCCGTGCAGTTCGTATTATGAAACCGTGATTTCAAACGATTAGTACGGGAGATTCGACCATCGGATTTTCCTGAAATCGCAACTGTTGGGTTCGCTTTGGAAAAATCTTTCCAACGGCACCAACTTTGTAAAAATCCAACGGTTGGATTGTCTGGAATGTTTAATTCAAATCTGAAGAAAAACAGCGCCAGAATCGATTATATATATATATAATTATATTTAATCGAATAACGACGCTGCAGTTCGTATTTTGTAATCGAAACTTCAAACGATTGTACCGGGAGATCCGACCGTCGGATTTTCCCGAAACTGGAACCGTTGGATTCGTTTTGAAAAGACCTTTCTAATGATGTAAATTTTGTGAAGATCCAACGGTTAGATTTTCAGATATGTGTAAATCAAATCTGAAGAAAAACAGCGCCACAGCCGCGTTATGGCCCGAAGCGTCGTTTTGAATATATTGGCTATTTTAAAAATAAATAAAAATAGCGATAAATCGTTATAAAATATTATAAACGATATGGATGTGATTTAGAAATTAACTGAAGGTTGGCTAAGTCGAATGGTTTCTTGGGTGTTGATCTGATGTTGGTTTCGGCCTTCGGGGTTAATATTTGGGAAATCGTTCTCTTACTGATTGACGGTTAGTGACTAATGAAATGAAATGATGTGTGTGTATGTTAGTGTTGCACTTGTTTATTACATACGCGAGTTGCTCAGAAAGACCGGGTTTAACCCATTCTGAATAACTGAATCGACGATAAGAAATCGAAGATAAAGACGGTGGTCGAAGACCGGAGATCATCATCTCGTTTAAATGGTAACCGAGGTCCTGATTGGGAGGCATCCCAAAATATGGATAATGAGTGGTGATCGTCCAGCCGTACGTGGTGATCGATGGGTTTGCGAGGTATATAGTGCCTCCGGTTTCGTTCAGACCCAGAACGGACTTGTAAATGGACTGTGTGTCTGACATTGGATTTTATTCTGTGTTGATTGATCTCTATTAAATATACATCTGTTTGGCGGCAGAGAATTTATTCTTTTGCTTAACGCCCTTCTCTGAAACGCATGAGCTCAGAGGTTGTATATTGATGGACATCAGTCGCATGGCATGAATTGCTAGTGTGGCATGCCTAAGTGGCAAATGATCAGGGCTTCTGTTGAAAAGCAAAGTCTTGTGGTGATGATCAAAGCACCGCCTGTGTGGTGTAGCTTTGTGTAAAACGTGAAATCGCGAGCCTCACACCCGGTATGAACCAGAAACGGGAGGAAGGACCTCAGGGAGGGCATGCGTTTCTTTCTAGCTAGGGTGGTGTCAGTGACCTACCAGCCCTGACATTTATATATTTTTCACCTGTGTGGTTGTTGCTATTGCGAGGCGCCTCAGTTTGATCGGACGATCCGGGTCTGATGGAGTCATTCGTTGGCTCGTTTACGCCCCAAAGGGCGGGGAAACGTATTGTTCAGGAATTTTAATCCACATCGGTGGACCGGCCCTATGGCTCCTAGGGTCACTCGAGCTCTGATCCTATGGCTCGGGCTAGAGAGTCGCGAATTCGGTAAGGACTATCTTTTGCCTTGGTTCATGACGGAAATCCAATTTCCAAATACGACATCGTGCGGTTTTGATTGTATATATATACGGCGACATGATATATGGTACCCATGCCGTCTATGATTGATAGTTATGATTTGAAATTGTTTTCAAAACATATAAACACTAGCAATAATATCAATTGCCTTTGTTTTATTCGTATCAAGCATATTTTGGCCGTTATAAGGTAAAACTCTATCCTCCGGTTTGCATTGCATTGTGTGATGGGAACTGAGTCTTATAATGGCTTCATTTTTATAAAAAGCATTGCGATGGTTAAAAGAATGATTTGTTTTAAAGCACTGGCAATCCAATGGAGTAAACCCGTTCCACGAAAGTGGCATGGTCCTATGATTTGCCATAATTTTAAATGTGTTGAGTAGATTTCTCATACCAGTCCCATGACTGACTCATAGTTTGTTTCACTTTCAAACTCGGGTGCCCCTTTTTCTACACGGGCAGCCATGTATTCAGGTTTAGCTGGCTTTATTCGGATAGCTGGAGCTGAAGATGGATTCTATCATTTATCTCTTTTTATGCTGTTCAGCTCCTATTGTACATATTTTGTTTGTTTCCGCTGTAGACATATATGTATAGTTGAACTGTATATGTACTAAGTATGATCCTGTATACTGTGTAACTCTGATGATTACTTTTATCCAGTATATCCTATTGTTCATTATCTGGTGTATTTATTTATTTCTGTTCTGCTATTATCTGTTTCTGTGTTATATTCCACGGATTACCCTTGCCTCCGTCGGTATGGGGTTTGGGGTCGTCTCAGTGTATGAGTAGTTGATCATGGTTTTCATCAAATTCAAGTATTCTTCTTTAGATCAATGCATTAGTATGTTCATTTTCATATAGATCATCCTATGATCCGATTTAGCAAGTTTAGGTATGTAATTTCTATGATATTTCATATGAATGTGCAATTTAGATCCATGGTTTTGTTCATATGTATATTTGTGGCAATTTTGGTGAATTTGACATTATCAACGATAGAATTGTCATATTGGTGATATTGTTGATTTCATAACATGCTTACAATCATTTTGGATGAATTGGATGAGTTAGTTTCGTCGAACAAATCGGTTTGGCGAAGTTTTGGTCGAAATTGGAGTTGCATTGAAGAATGCAGGTTTTGGGTCGGCCTCAAGTTGTTCTGGTCAGTCTCAAACAGTTCTGGTCGACTTCAATTAGTCCTGGTCGATCTCAAACAGTTCTGGTCGGCCTCAAGTCGTTCTGGTCGGTCCTTAGTGGTTCTATTGAGTTCTAAGTGGTTCTGGTCGGTCCCAAATGGTTCTGGTCAGCCTCAAGTAGTTCAGATCGGCCTCAAGTTACTTTAGTCGGCCTCAAGTCGCTCTGTTCGGCCTCAAGTTGCTCTGGTCGGCCTCAAGTCGCTCTGGTCGGCCTCAAGTTGCCTTGGTCATCCCAAATGGTCTGGTCGGTCTCAAATTGGTTTGGTCGGTCCCAAATATTCCTGGTCGCACTCAAGTGGCCTGGTCGGCCCACAGTGTGTCCGGTTGGTCCAAAATGAGTCCGGTTGGCATTTTTGGTGGATATTTCTGGTCAGACATTTCTAATGATGTCGTGACTTCGAGGAGACTTCAAGGGGGAGTATTCGAAGTGTTGAATGTGTTCGTTGATCGGTGTAGAACAATGAATGTGGGAATGACTCAAGGATGTATTGAGTTCATACATAAGGGCGACTCAAGGATGTATTGAGTTCATACAAAAGGGCGACTCAAGGATGTATTGAGTTCGTGTGAAGTAATTATTCTAAATTGTTCTGAGCTAATGAACATTCGTGGTCGATAACGACTAGAAATAAGAGGGCCGAGGAATTTCTATTGTCGTAGGTTCTAGCTGACTCAAAGTAGCGGTATATTCGAAGACCAATTATAGGTCGAGTGCCCTAGCGTCGTGTATGGCCTAAACATGTGTTATGTATAGCGTGTGGGGTCTTGCTAGAACCGGGGCATCGTGTGTGGTCCTTGACAATTGATGGCAAGTTGATAGTCTGTCATACAAAAAATGAGGGTTCCAAGGAAAGGTTAGTGGTGATAGCCAGAGTCAGTCATGGATGTTTGAACGCTTGTCATAATAATGGCTAAGTTGCTATTGTTATGTGTGAATGATTGTTCTGGTTGCCATGGCTGAATTGTTATTCCTTTGGATGTATGGATCGTAAAGGCAATCACTGTCGTATTGTGGGGAAGGAAGATGTAAGTTCATCTCTGGAGCTGGGTAGATTAGTCGTTTATTTACCCATTCTCATATACTTTATTGATGAAGTTTTTTAGCTATTTTATCGCTTATTAAGACTGTTGTCTGACTCAAGTTTTTATGTTTCCTCTTATTACCTTTGGTTGTTCGTCCGGTTGTGGATGGGCAGACTGAGTAGCAGGAGACAGGTGATGCTTTATTGAGAACGGCAATGCTGATCGATAGCGAGTAGGAGGCTCACGTACCAGTTTTACTACTATCTAGTATTTATTTCCGCTGTTTTTTCAATTTCTCTGAGTGTTATAGTGAGGCAAATTGTACAAACACTATTTTTGTTACCCATGTGTACGGGAAATACTTTCTAGTTGTCATGAAAGTTTAGTGTTTTCTGCTACACTATCTCTACCTGTTGTATATGTTCTATTATATTTTATCCTTGCGCTGTGAGTTCATGATAGGTTCCGCTTACTATCATACCTTGATGATTTCCCATAGCTGCCTGACACACTTTTCAGCGCATTATTCCTCTTGTATAG
The DNA here is from genome assembly GCA_030737875.1 of Allium sativum. NCBI lineage: Eukaryota > Viridiplantae > Streptophyta > Magnoliopsida > Asparagales > Amaryllidaceae > Allium > Allium sativum. The sequence goes on from CM060913.1 coordinate 1,044,246,887, forward strand.
TGCGGGGGTTGTGGGCGGTTGTTACAAGATTTGTTGTTTTTGTCAAATCTGAAATATTATGTACATAAATTAGGTATGGATTTGCATGCCTTTCTGTTTAATATATTCATATTGTCTACAATTATTCTTAGATTGTTTGTAGTTATTGTAAACACCTCGAATCTGGAAATCAATCCCATAATTATTACTATATGTGTAATATTTTATTCCAGATTCATTGGATTTAAGTGTTGATCTATAGTTTTTCTTAGAATAATTATCCTATTGTGTTTGATATTGTTTAGAGTTTTTCTTGTTTATTGTAAATAATCCATTTTTGTTCTTTTCAAATAAAAAACGTTATTTGAAATCAGTAAGAAATGTATCCTTATTTCTTGTGATTCAAAATATACCGATATTCCTCTTTAAAATATTTTGGCCATGATTTACAATAATTACAATTATTAATCATTTATGAGATTTTGAATCTTAAACAAGATTAAACATAAGAAGGTTTGTTATGGTCGTTAGTTCAGACCATAATATAAATTGTTAATACTAATAAAATAAAATTAGTAATCACGTTAACAACACGCTTAAATAGATAAATAAGTAAATAAATTATAATCATGTCTATCCAAATCTACGTAAATAACGCTATTATATTGATAAATGTTTGTTATTATGTGTTTGAATTTGAATAGTTTCCATTTAATGGGGATGTATATGGAAATATAATCCATCTTAATGGAAATATATATCATGATCGTTAGTAATAAATGTGGAATTGATTTGCTATAAATAAAAAATCTTTTATAAGGTGATAAATATTATAACCATGTATGTTTTGGGGAAATAAACCGAATAGGAAATAAATGTCCAAATGGTTACAATATAAATTGTGATTAGGAATAGGGATTATAAGTTTAACTAGGGAAATAAATAACGAAGTAAGAAACATATACATTTGTATATTCAGATAAGAAATAAAGGGATTAATTTTGTATTTGGGGGTTGCAATAATTAGATTAGATTTTCATTGGGACTGGTATAAATAATATTTAATAGGTTAATTGATACCTCAGGAAATATGACCGTTAGGGTCATTAATTGTAGGTAATCATAATAGAAATAATAAATGGAATAAAAAGGGGATTAATGGGTACTAGTTAACGTAGTAAATGCTATGTCCAATAAGAAAATAAATAAATAAACATCCTAATATAGGAAGTTGTAGGTTTTAATTATTTTATTCTAGTCAATCTAGAATTAATATAATTAGAAACAAGGTTTGGACTTAGTAGGTTAATGATGCGCTATTAGTTGCTTTATTCGAAAAAAGTCTAAACTTTCCAGCAGTCGGATATATGTACAACCAATGTGAGATATCATTAACCATATAAACTTGTAATGATAATTAATTGCATAATGAAGATTATTTCCTAAAAAAGGTTTACTTCAAGAGTTGATGTACTATGTGGTTGTAAATCTCGCCTTCCGTCCTAAAGAAGAACCAAAAAGGAAACAATTTATAAGCATAGCCTACTTTTGGATTTGAGGTAATAAGTAGTAAGATCCACCTATTGGCTATTAAGTATTCGATTTTCCCTTCCGTATAAGGTATAATCATTGGATCCGCCCTCAAAAGGTATTAAGTTATCGATTAGCTCACCTTTCCATAAATAAGGAGTAATTAAGGCTAATTGGGTACAAGATTGATAATCTTCACGACAGTCTGCTTCCTCTGGGTATTAAGTGATCGAGAGTCCGTCCTTGAAAATGGTGATAAATGACCACCACAAAAGTACAATACGCCCATCCCGCGGGAAGAATTAAAAGACTAGTAGATTATCCAATAAGGTTTACTGGATAGTAACACCGGGGTCTGTTGGGGGAAGGTCATAAATGACGGTGGGTCATCCACATATCATATATAAAATAAGCGACGACATATGATATCTTGCCTTATGCGGGGATCGTGTATATCTGTAAATGAAGGAATCCTTATATTAGTAGGACTTAGTAGCTAGTGCCCTCTTATTTATATTAGTGTAGGGTAAACTACTGAGTAAGGCATTAAGAATCGATTGTATTTGCCTTAGGTCTTAAGTGATCGAAAGGATTAACCCTTGTCTTATATTTATATTGAGGTCTTAAGTGGCTATATTGAAATAATTTACCTCCTGATGGAATATTGAGTAGTTGGAGAGCCTGCCTCTTAGTTTTTGGTGGTTGGTTGAATGGTGGTTTAGAGGCTTCATACTTATATGTAAAAGTTTTATCTTGGTATTGTGATATCATTATCATTGGGGAGTATTGCATTGTTTTTAGTAGTTAATTCTCATCGTAAATCTTTGCAAAGCTGAGCTAGAATTACTAGCTTTGTTAGACATACTTTCTGGCGGAGACCACACATGATACATTTGTGAAACGTCCCACTTTTCAGTACAATTTAAGCTGACATTTAACTGCCACAGCCAACCCAAATTACACAGAAAAGTAGAATGTTAAGAGAAAGAAATTTGAGGATGAGTGAGAAAGAAAGAAATATTAGAATAGAAGAAAGAAGAAGAACATCAGAATCTCATAGCGGAACGAACAAAATATATAATAAAAAAACATGTCTTTACATAAAAGAGAATTGTTTACACATACCAATCATTAGAGTACAACATGAATCAGATACAGCGGAATAACTTTGATTAACTAACGGCAAAGCCTCCTGCTTCCATCTTTTGAAACTCCAAGCAAAAACTAACTTGTCAAATATGTTCAGTATGACCCGAGCACATTTTGAAGCAAAGCAAAAACACCCGGATCAGTCTGAAATACTTTCAGTGGTAAATTCACATCAAACAATCAGCTTAACTTTAGAAATCCTTTTTGAAACAAAAGATAAGAGTAAGACCAGTCCATACATTAATACGGACAGTTTTTACCTTACTATAACCCAAAACATTTTTGAAACAATATTATTCTGATATTATAACAGTGTCTATCAATTCACAAATAAATAGAGATCCAGCGGAACGCTTGCATCTCATGCATTACATATATTACACAAATCAAAACCGCAGGCACTTATTGGAGATTTGATTCCGACTATGACAAGGTATGGGACCACCTGCCGATAGTGTATCTCTAGAGGCGAATACACTGGGTTCAACAAGAACGTCTTCCAACCCGACCCACACATGACTGACCACTCATTTTGCTTGAGTGTATCGAATGTATATCACCAACGGTTGGGATCAGCAACCGTCTCCCGAAAAGGGATAGCATCGAAATAGATTAAAGAAGGAAATGGATTTTCTCTAGATAGGTGATTATACACACTAATGGGAGCGACCCACATAGCCATGCTGCCTGCCCGATTTCTGTCATTTCCCGGTTGATGAGGCTTGAGGTTATATCGATTTTTTGGAACGTCTGGCTATAATTCACTTTGAATGTTACATTGTTAGATCCGCCAAAAACCACTAATTGACGTCCACAAAAATACACTAATCGATAAGCTAAGAGAAGGTGTCTTATCCGCCACCAATATTAATACGTTTGAGGAAATCAAAATATGTGATTCCATTGGAAATACTCTGTCAAACACTCATCCATACAAGTCATCCAGGAACAGGATGAACCGAAGTCACCCTCCTACCGCATCTATGGTATCAACCTATAGATCAGTAGCGAGTAGTCCTTTTTAAATCCGTAGATCTCAATCACGACAGAACCACTATAAATCTTTAGCTGCAAACCAGAGATTATAAGTAGTACTTTCATTACGAATATCAACGGCTTTCAATTGCTCCATCTTTATTCCTTGCAAGTTGGTTTCGTACGTAACATTGATTCGAAGTGGTTTTGGGTCTAGTTCCCATCCCGGTCTCTTTGAAACAACACGTAAAAAGATCCAATAATATTTTATTGATAGTTTTGTTTTAACTATCAATCTCAACAAAACAATCATCCAATCAGATTGGTTAAATAGTACGACCAAGTATATTGGTAGCTTAGGTTCTTATTAGTTAAAATCATTCCTTAACACTCTTTATCGAGTCATTTGGAAATCCTTTCATACATTAAAGTTAATTCCATTATCATATCTGGCCAGCCCATCTTCCATTTTGTCATTTGGAAACGATAACTTTTATTCACACTCCGCTTTATCCTTCTTTCACTTTGGAAATAGTCATATATTTTCATATACCATTTGACTTTAAATTTGGAAATGTGGATACTTCAATATATTGTTAACTAACTAATATAGTCCCATTTACCACTTCTTATGCGACACAAAACATGTTAAACGACCATTTCTTTCTAAAAAACTCAATGGCTTTACTTCGCTTCTACTTGAAGATCTTCTTAAATTCTAATTATTTATTCCCGTTTCCAAAACAGATATAGCCTTTTCCATCTTTAACTATTTACTATTTTAAATAAATATACTTTACTAATATTATTTCTATTTTCTAGAAAACAGTGTTATATAAATAACCTATAGGTATAATTAAACTATTTGTCTCAACTAAGATTAAACAATGTTAATGTACACTGTTTACTTTAAAACTTATTGTATTCAATTCCATTTCAAACCTTGCGAATGAATTGCAAATGTTTTACGAGAGTAATAACTCCTTTCCAAATTCATTTACCATTACGAACTAATACCATTCCTCAATAACAGTGAAGTCAGTCAAGTTGGGGTATTTTATTTACCTCTCAGACCTTAACCGACAACATTCTTATCTTAGAGTAGATAGAAGTTCATAACTAAAAACACACACTCTTATAATATCGATCAGATCTTACTTCCTATTTAAACCAGGGTTTATATCCCATATCTTTTCTTTTGAACAACTCAATCGATCATTACCATTTTACTTAAAATATAATTAAGTAAATTATTTACTCAAATATTTAACTCTTGCTTCAAAACTCCTATATAGTATAACTTGGATTATATTACACTAACCCATTCGCTCATTTCTTTTCCAAAAACGCTTTCATTATATAATCTAACTTTGGATTTACAACAATAAATCCCTTTTCAATTTCTTTTATTCAAAACCTTAACTATCCTTTTTTTTACCTTTTCAAATTTCATTATTGCGCCATGTACTTATAATTTGGTTTTAAATAAGATGTTTATTTTAAACCCTTGCCTTGGTTTTTAACTTCAAATCCACTTTCCTTATAAACCTAGATTTGTTTACTAATACTTTATCCCAAAAATACTTTTAACATCATTAAAAACTAATGGTTGGATTTTATAACCAAAACACTTCTATTTGCTTCATTACTTAAGTCAATAAGTATTTCTATTTTTAATGTGGTTTTTCAAATCATTACTTACATTTGAAAATCCCCCTTTTCAATCATATTCATTTGCACTTAACCATTACGATTAAGTAAAACCCTCTCCTAATCGCAAATCTTATCACTTAAAATTCCTTATCAACAAGTCTTATATAACTTAATTCTATTTCCTAAGCCCTTTATCATTTCTGAAGTATATGTATATTACTTCATTATTAACTAATGATAGGTTAGTCAAAATAATAACTTATTAAAAACTCCAATCCTTTTATAACTCCTTTATGGAATTTAGACTATAAACCCTTTTCATAAGCCCCTTCAAATTTTCTAATCTCGTTACATCTTAAATGAAATCTATTCAAGATGTAATAACTTAAATTAATAATTAACTTAATCGTTAACTTAATCATTTGTTGGAGTAAAAGTATATTACTTCACTATTGACTAACAACATGTTAGTTAATATAATAAATTTTATAAATAATAAATTATTTAATAATTACTTTATTAAAGTCGAATTAAAAGTTTATTTAGCTTTAAAAACAAATCGTTAGGTTAAAATAATAAATATCACTTAATTGTTTTCTTTGGAAACAATTATTCTAAACGATAAATTTTCTCGAAAATCTCAGTCTCCCTTATGTATTAAACATAAGATGTTACTATAAAATTCCTTTTAGCATTTCTTTATAAAACAAGTCATAAATGTCGATTTATTAAAAATTTATATTTAATTAACTAAAATAAAATTAAAACTTCGATTTAGTTATAAAAATAAATTTTATAACTTAAAATACGTTGACCCGCCTTACGGCGAATAAATGTCTAAAAATGATGGATTATAGACTATCACCGCCAATTACCCAAACAATACTGCCTTTTTGATTTAAACATGACAATTGTTGAATTTAGATTCAACATTCAATATTTATCCAAACATCAATATCTAAACAGGATATGATATAAATTGGAATAAACAATCAATATGAAAACAACATATAATATACAATTTTTTTTGAGGAATCCGGTCGGATCCCTCTAAACTATTCTTCCCTGCACAACAGTTCATAATATAGTTTAACACTAACACAGGAAATATCATGCATTTGAATGGTCAATTTATAGACAAACAATCAACAGATAAATAAATAAAAGTCATCCATAGCATCCATTCAGCCAATTAGTGTTAAATATTAATAATATGAATTTAACACATCACGGTATTTTAGAAGTGTGAGAATTAACTCACCATTTTTGTGTTCGACGGTGTTGCATTGTTTTATATAGTTTCAAACTAGCGTTTAAAACTATATAACATTCCAGCGTACTTTGAATCACTCCATTCTATTTCGTATACGTTGGCACCGTCGACATGACCCCATCAGCACTTGTTTCGTCCAATCCCGTTAATAACTGCAAAAGTTATGCGTATTACCACATTTTATTTAAACTGAATTAATTTAAATATTAACCATGATCATTAATTAAATTAAATACCTAATTAATAATTAGTTAATTAATGTTAATCAATTCAAACCATCATTTACCTTAACATAGTTCACGTCAGTACTAATTTCTTGCGTTGGCCAAGTCCACGCGTTTTCCTCTCCTTCACAAATCTGAACCCCGATATCTTCTTTCTCAACCTGATTTCATCTTATCGTTAAACCTGTCACCGTACCCTGCTGTTCACTCAGCCTTTCAACATCGCTGGCGAACTCTTGGCAACTGCGCCCTCCTCCTCCAGCGGCTCATTGACACAGCAACCACCTGAGATTGTTGCCGTCAATCCTGGTGCTCCACCGTTAAATTCCCAAACCAAACCCGTACCCAATTTTGACAAAAATAACATAGTAGCTCCCTCCGTTCAACCCTTCACCATCAGCCAACCCCAGCACCGGACCCCATCATCTTACCACTGCCATCATCGCCACCTCCCAGGCTTTGATCTCGCATCAACTCCGTCCTCTCCGGTGACCCGCACTTCCTCTACGACCTCATAAACCAATCCCAGATCCAGAAAATAACCACATCAGAACGCCTCCGTTCATCCTTGAACTACTCCGGCCCCTCGCCACAAACCACCACCGCACCTCTGCCACAACAACCCCTACGCCTCAGGCTTCCACCTCCCACTGACCGCACGTCCCCCGGCGCTCCATGGACCCCATACGAGTTATACCAGGGCAATGTTTTACTCGGTGAAGTTTGGTTTCGAAATGGAAGTAGAGAAGTGCTGCACTTTGGTTCAAAAAGAACGAAGTGAGAAGAAAGTCAGTATTTTATTTTCGTTAGAATTAAGTGTTGCTGGATTTTTCAGAGATTTCGAAATGGAGAAATGGAGTTGTTTTCGGGTATGGGAAAGGAATTTATACAGTAAGTTGTCGTGGGTGCCAAGGAAAATATGATATATGAATTGTTAGAGATATTTTCCTTTGCGTTGCAGGCATGCAAATGGATTACTGAAATTTCAAAAAGAATGAACGAGCTGATTCGCATGGTGGTCTGAAGAAACAAAACATAAGTACCCAGAGATATTTTCCTCTTTCAGTTTTCACGTGGCAGCTGAACTTTCACATGACCCAATCGGCAGAAAAATAAATGGGCATAATACTCGGAAAGTAGAGTATTAACTTGAAGTGACGTTGCGAAAATAACCAACGATATTTTACGAAAATAACTAATGGTATTTTTGACGTATAACACGCGTTGTTCACAGTTTGTACAAACCCATGCCGACTCTGGTCGCATCGAATTGGAATTCACATATAATTAATTATTATGGTTTTAATAAAATTAATTTCTCTTAAACCGATATCGTTTGAAAATTAACAAATCTTTAAATGACATATTGAATTGATAAAAATATATAACGATTTCCAGGTAACAAATCTAGTAATAATAAATTATTATTAACAAACTCGTCCAAACAAAATTCTTTATGGCTTCAGATTTATAAATTTAACTTGATTTTTAAACTCGACATTTGAAATTTTAAGTTCAAACGATATTCAATATAATAAAAATCCCTTTATTAATAAATCGTTATATTTTAATAATGAATTCCATAACGACTATTTGAAAATTTGATTTCGCCTTAAAACAAAAGCTATACTATGAAAAATCGATTTTTCTGCTTCATTAGAAAACTAATGTCAAATAGATTTGGACGTTTCTTGTTCCGAAGACATCTGACTTGTTTTGGATCCTGTATAACTAATTGAAGTTCCGATGCAGTTCGTTATATAATTAAAATTATAATTTAAACTTTTAAAACAATGTTTAATAAACGAAATCATAAATAAAATTAAATCTAAACATAAATAAATCCTCTTAAATTGCCAAACCATATAACAGTGCAAATTCAGCCAATTTCGACTATTTCGAAATTAAATTATTATTTATATTATTTAAACAAATAAATTACTCAAATTTATTAGTTTCAAACCATTTAAATTTCAAATCAATATTTAAAACAAAAATTAAATATTAAATTAAATGGTTAAAAACGTAGGTCATTACATTCCTTCCCCCTTAAAAGAATTTCGCCCCTGAAATTGCTAAGGTAAGAAAAATGCTACAAACCCCTTTATATTTCAAAATTTTATTTAGTTAAAATCCTCACTTTATAACTTTTTATTTAAAAACTAATCCAATAAATTTAAATCGAAAAACAAGTTTATTCCTATCAACAAATAATTTCAAAAAGATTTGAAATTTTTCTATCACCTTAAATTTTGGAAATTTTTTGGTAGAGTCTCTCCTATACGGAGGAACATCTGCAATATTGCAGGTACAATAAATATATATTCATCAGACTGGATTTAGTTATTATGCAATAAGCGATAAACAATAAGTGAGCCTGCTCAATTACTATGCAGCTCTAATCAGACTGGATTTAGTTAACTAGAAAATCTTCTTGGTCATGTTTTAAAGATAAATTATCTCTTCTGCACCTGGTCTCAACTCTAATGAACTTCATTAGTTTCAAAACAATGCTAGTTAAGTTTAAATATCCGTACTATCCTGGATTTATCTCAATAAATCAATTCTATTCAGGATTGGTTTCAATCAAGTTCATCCAACTTTAAATCCATATCTATGCAATCAATTTCAACCATATAATCCCAAAACATTCCATTTGGATATTTCCATTTCTCAACTCAAGTCAAATTAGTGTTGACTTAAGTTATATTTTATTTCAATATTCAAGTTTAAATTTTACTTATACGATATTCAAATCAACATGATTTAAATTTTCATATTTCACATTTCAAATTTGATATGCCTTTCGATTGATCCAATCCAACCTCATAATCAAACACATTCAAATTAATCAAAGCAATACAAGTTTCAAACATCTATTCAACAATTTAGATAATTATTTCTTTTTATTTACACAAAATATAATTTTGGTAAAATTATTTCATTTATCTCTTTTTCAAAATAATTTAAAAATAATATTATATTCAAAATACAAATACGCACACTCATATATATACAATCAAACTCAATCTAAGGTATTATTTACCCCATCTCTATTGAGCTATGCCACAGAGCCAAGGTTATCACTAAACCAATAGCTCTGATACCAAGTTGTAACGTCCCACTTTTCAGTACAATTTAGGCTGACATTTAACTGCCACAACCAACCCAAATTACACAGAAAGGCAGAAAGCTAAGAGAAAGAAATTAGAGGATGAGTGAGAAAGAAAGAAATATTAGAATAGAAGAAAGAAGAAGAGCATCAGAATCTCATAGCGGAACGAACAAAATATTTAATAGAGCAGCATATCTTCACATAAAAGAGAATTTGTTTACACATACCAATCATCAGAGTACAACATGAATCAGATACAGTGGAATAACTTTGATTAACTAATGGTGAAGCCTCCTGCTTTTGAAACTCCAAGCAAAAACTAATTGGTCAAATATGTTCAGTCTGAGCCGAGCACATTTTGAAGCAAAGCAAAAATACTCGAATCAGTCTGAAATCCTTTCAGTGGTAAATTCACATCAAACAATTGGCTTAACTTTAGGAATCCTTTTTGAACAAAAGATAAGAGTAAGACCAGTCCACACATAAATACGAATAGTTTTTACCTTACTATAACCCAAAACATTTTTGAAACAATATTATTCTGATATTATAATAGTGTCTATCAATTCACAAATAAATAGAGATCTAGCGGAACGCTTGCATCTCACGCTTCACATATATATTATACAAATCAAAACTGCATGAACTTACTGGAGATTGGATTCCGATTATGACAAGGTATGGGACCACCTACCGATAGTGTATCTCTAGAGGCGAATACACTGGGTTCAACAAGAACGTCTTGCAACTCGGCCCACACATGACTGACCACTCATTTCGCTTGAGTGTATCGAATGTATATCACCAACGGTTAGGATCAACAACCATCTCTCGAAAAGGGACAGCATCGAAATAGATTCAAGAAGGAAATGGATTTTCTCTCGATAGATGATTATACACCCTAATGGGAGCGACCCACTTAGCCATGCTGCCTGCCCGATTTCTGTCATTTCCCGATTGATGAGGCTTGAGGTTATATCGACTTTTGGAACATCTGGCTATAATTCACTTTGAATGTTACATTGTCAGATCCACCAAAAATCACTACTTGACGTCCACAAAAATATACTAATCGATAAGCTAAGAGAAGTTGTCTTCTCCGCCACCAACAGTAATACATTTGAGGAAATCAATGTATGTGATTCCATTGGAAATACTCTGTCAAACACTCATCCATACAAGTCATCCAGGAACAGGATGAACCAAAGGCACCCTCCTACCTCATCTAAGGAACCACCCTATAGATCAGTAGCGAGTAGTCCTTGCAAATCTGTATATCTCAATCACGACAGAACCACAGTATATCTTTGGCTGTAGACCAGAGATTATAAGTAGTACTTTCGTTATGAATATCAATGGTCTTCAATTGCTCCATCTTTATTCCTTGCAAGTTGGTTTCGTACGTAACATTGATTCGAAGTGGTTTTGGGTCTAGTTCCCATCCTGGTCTCTTTGAAACAACATGTAAAAAGATCCAATAATATTTTATTGATAGTTGGTGTTTTAACTATCAATCTAAACAAAACATTCATCCAATCAGATTGGTTAAACAGTATGATCAAGTATATTGGCAACTCAGGTTCTTACTAGTTAAAATCATTCCTTAACACTCTTTATCGAGTCATTTGGAAATCCTTTCATACATTAAAGTTGATTCCATTATCATATCTGGCCAGCCTATCTTCCGTTTTGTCAATTGGAAACGATAACTTTTATTCACACTCCGCTTTATCCTTCTTTTACTTTGGAAATAATCATATATTTTCATATACCATTTACCTTTAAATTTGGAAATGTGGATACTTCAATATATTGTTAACTAACTAATATAGTCCCATTTACCGCTTCTTATGCGACACAAAACATGTTAAACGACAATTTCTTTCTTAAAAACTCAATGGCTTTACTTCACTTATACTTGAAGATCTTCTTAAATTATAATTATTTATTCTCGTTTCCAATACAGATATAACCTTTTCCATCTTTAACGATTTACTATTTTAAATAAATATACTTTACTAATATTATTTCTATTTTCTAGAAAACAGTGTTATATAAATGGCCTATAGGTATAATTAAACTATTTGTCTCAACTTGGATTAAACAATGTTAATGTACACTATTTACTTTAAAACTTATTGTATTTAATTCCATTTCAAACCTTGCGAATGAATTGCAAATGTTTTAGTAATAACTCCTGTAATGCCCCGTATATTTGCAGTACCATAATTAATTTATTTAATTATTTATATAGTGATTTAGAGGATTTAATGGTGGTTTAATTAAATAACTTTGCATATCTAACTAATATAATAATTAGATAATATATTTAATTCTGAAGTAATCAGAATTAGCTGAAATGGCAGTACGGTGTGAATTGGGCAATTCAAAATATATAATTCAGTTTAGAATTTGAATTAGAATTACGAATATATTATTTGAATGACAGTTGAACGTATAAATTATATTATATTTATAATCAAGCTCGAAATGGTGCGGCAGTTCACTATTTGGCGATTCAAACTTTAAATGAATATATAGAATCCGTTTTAAATCGGATTTTTGTGAAACAAGAAACGTTCGGAGCTGGTGAATTATATTTTTCTAATGAAAGAGCAAAATCCGGATTTCATTGTGTAGATTTTGATTTAAGTCCAAATCTAATTTTAGAAAAGTCGCTATGAAATTCCTTTGAAATTTATAAATATATATTTATATTATAAAAGGATTTTATATATAAATCGAATATCGATATAACTGGGAATTTTGAAAGATCGAGTTATTAATCCAGTTGGAGCTGTATGGTATTCTAGTGTGAATATATATGATAATATTTATTTTTAAATATTTAATTTAATTATTTTTAAATATATTTATATATTTAAATGGGTTATTTAGAGCTTTAAAAATAACCAGTTTTGCAAACAAACTCCATTTTCGATGAAACTAATTTTGTTGGATCCGCAATGTCGAATTATTGTTAGATTCCCAATTTCGTGATTTTTGGAGTCAGTGTGTGGCCGTACGGTTTTTTAATGTAACACCCCACCTCCGCTAGGGTCACTCACAAAAGGAATGCACTAGTTTTGGTGGAGTATTATCTAGGTAAACATGCACAGAAATATTACAAGACAGAACATATAAAACAGCGGAGGAAAACATGATTTTATTACTTTGTAAAAGTAGTAAGGTCTAAAACCTTTTACATCAATGTGACATTAAATTACTTACATCGAAACCTGTCTTGCAATAGTAAAGAAGCATAAAGCCATAGTCATAAATTATTCCCCAAATAAAACAGTAAAATAGCCATAGCCACGAAAAGTCCAAGCCATAGATGATGATCTTGAAGTAGAAAATCTGCACTAAGTAGCAACATTCCCTCCCTGCAAACCTGGGGGGGGGGGGGAACGGAAGAAAAAGAGGCAAAACAAAACGGGGTCAGTCATAAAGACTGGTAAGTCCTAGCTACTTTCAGCCTAAAAATAGGTAAAGGTAACATGACATGTATAAACTGAAAGTAAACATAAACATGATGATAAGATAAACAAATCAAACTAAGATAACAAGATAAACTCAGGTATCAAGATAACAAGATAAACTCAGGTAACAAGATAACTAAGATAACAGGATAACCAGGGTAACAAGATAACAAGATAAACTCGGAATAGCATCGCATGTCCAACGTCATCTGCACCAACCGTACTAGCATCCTAATTCGTATCATCCCTTCCATGTATATGTATAGTCCCTTGCCGTATATCGTACGGGTTCCATCACATTATTCGGTACCACTACAACGTAGTGTCACCATCCTTGAAATCGTTCGGACTGCCATCCTTGTTCTGGCCAGATTCTCTTATCATGAATTATCGCGTGTTCATCTAGGATTTACGCCACCTAGGACCACTAGGGATTATGCTACCTATTGGACGTTTTCTAGCTTCGATCAGGGTTTATGCCACCTAGGACCACTAGGGATTATGCTGCCTATCGAACAACGCCCTTTTTCCACGTAACGATCTAATCGATCGGCTCCCTACAAGTCCTAACTCGTCGTGTGTCGGTGTCATATGGCCCAATCACAAATGTAGCTACTCTGTGCTAGGTCCACCCTAGGATGTATCAATCCCTAGGGTGTCAACCACTGACACCATTCCAAGCACGCACAGTGTACAGCTACTGGTGCCCACGCCTGCTTTTTCAACTCCGGACTACGTGCACGACCATAGTCCGCCTGAACCTACAATGGAGCACCAAACTCAGCCGTCGTTTTGGTCGCTTACACTCAGCCCAGTAATCGTGCCCCACCCTAGCCTAATCCCTAGGGTATCGTGATACATCCAAGAGGGTTACTGCTGAAAAGGACCGCGTAACTAGGGTTTCCGTCCAGCAGGTTAAGTGTTGTCATCTAAATTCAAGACTTAACCCCTATCAGTCTAGCATGTTCTGTTGGTTAAGTGTGGTCATTCAAGTTCATGACTTAACCCAACTACATGTCATGTCAAGATTGGCTAAGTGTTGTCATTCACGTTCATAGCTTAGCCCTACGAATCACGTGTCAAGTTGGTTAAGCGTATTCCAGCGGTACATGACTTAACCCTATCCAAATCATCGTGTCAAATTGGTTAAGTATATTTAAGCTTAACCCCATCAAATTACCGTGTTAGGTTGGTTAAGTATATTCAAGCTTAACCCCATCAAGTTACTGTGTTGGTTTGGTTAAGTATATTCAAGTGACTCATGACTTAACCTCATAAAGTTATCATGTTAGATTGGTTAAGTATATTCAAGCGATTCATGACTTAACCCCATCAAGTTATCATGTTGGATTGGTTAAGTATATTCAAGCGATTCATGACTTAACCCCATCAAATTATCATGTTAGATTGGTTAAGTATATTCAAGTGATTCATGACTTAACCCCATCCCCTAATCAAATTATAACGGTTAAGTGTTACCCTTTTTAGTTTACTTAACCTTACCATGCATCGCGTTATACTAGTCGGGTGTTATCGACCCATTCAGGTTAGACTAACCCATCCTCTAATCGTGTTATATGGTTAAGTGTCATTAAGAAGTCAAGTCCGGTTTTACTTAACTCACCCGTCCATGTCATATTGGTTAAGTGTCATTAGTCTAATCTAGTTACTTAACCCACCCGTCCATGTCATATTGGTTATGTGTCATTAGTCTAATCAAGTTACTTAACCCACCCGTCTATGTCATATTGGTTAAGTGTCATTAGTCAAATCAAGTTACTTAACCCACCCGTCCATGTCATATTGGTTAAGTGTCATTAGTCTAATCAAGTTACTTAACCCACCCGTCTATGTTATATTGGTTAAGTGTCATTAGTCTAATCAAGTTACTTAACCCACCCGTCCATGTCATATTGGTTAAGTGTCATTAGTCTAATCAAGTTACTTAACCCACCCGTCCATGTCATATTCATTTATTATTTACTAATGCATCAACCTCTCACATTGGACTTATTTGTGGTCACTGGATATACCGGGCGGTTCCGAGCAGAATTACACCGCAAATCCATTCCAACCTCGGGTTCAAGCATTACCACAATCTAATCATTGCCTACGACCTCTCACATTAGACTATTATTGTTGTGGTCACTGGATATGCCGGGCGGTTACGGGCAGAATTACACCACAACTCAAGTCTAACCTCGTGTCGAAGGCATCCGTTAGATTGTTAATTACATATGTGTCATCAAAGTCAAAATCCCCACTTTACATATTACTAAGCATATTCCCAAGTTCCCAATTACGTGTCCATCAAAAATGTGTACCCAATTCTAGTCACTTCCCATGTGTCCAAATCTCGCCTATTTGCATGTATGTCAAGTTTATGCCAATTTACACAAATCAAGTTCTAGCCAAAGTTCCATTTTTGTCACGTTCATGCCCAAATAAATCCACATCATGGTTAATGTTCCCAATTCCACTTATGCCTAATTTACATAAGCCCAATCCCTTGATTTAACTTACATAGTCCCCAAAACTCGTGATTTAATTCATATGCCAATTCATGTATGCCCAAACTTGCAAATTACATTGGCAATACCCCAAATTTTCCTTGTTCATGTTATGCACAAATTCGACCACCCACACCTATATCCAAATAGGTGGAATCCCAATATTCCCCCGTATACAAATCGTACGTAAATCGTAGTTTAGGCCTAGGTCCGAAATCGACCAAGGTTCATCAAAAGAAAATAAATAGTGGAAGGTAGAAACTTTGCATAAAACAAGATCCGAGAGAAAAACATCATTACATGCATGACCAGGATATGAAAGAGTGATTTGCAACATGCATAGGTCCAAATTAATGTCATAGCAACATCCCCAAAGGTCAAGATCCAAAATGAACAAGAATGAGCATGGATCGATTATCATGCATAGGTTCAATTTCAACTTTATCACATGTCATATTCAAGTTATCGTTTCAATCTAAAAGCATCTAGAACTTACAAAGCGTGGCTAGTGAATTAGGAGCAAGAATCGTCATAGAATCGTTATAGAAGCTCTAGGAATGATGTAGCAACACTAGAGGCCTTGAGAAATAACTAGCTCCTTTGATTTGATGAAGAAAGATTGCTCCTTTGACTTGAATCAAGTTTGCATGCTTAGGCCTTTGAAGATGAAGATGGAGGCCATGATCAAGAGACATTTGGGCAGCACTTTATTGTTAGGATGATTTTTTTAGTGATTTAAGTTAGGTCTTAGGGTGTTTTTATAGAAGTAGGAGCTAGTTTTGGCCATAGGATCAACCCTAGAATAGATCTGAGCCACTGAAAATCGTCACAGGCCAACCAACCAGACCACACAAGCAAGCAGGTGCACCAGGCCAACCTGGCCCGACCAGGGAGGTCGACCCCCAGGTCGACACCCAGGTCGACTGGGCATTCGACCTGGTCCCTCGGGGGTCGACTCCCCAGCCGACCTGGGGTTGGGCGGGAAATTTTCCCGCCCAGTCTGTTTGGGCTAAATTCGAATTTTGAAAGTCTGTTTTCGTTTTCTAATTTTTCGTGAAACTTCTAGAGGCCATATCTTGGTCATACGGACTCCGATTTACGAAATTTCGGACTCGTTTCCAACCAGAATTCCAAGACGAACGCAACAGCGCTACCCATTTTGCTTGATTCTTAATTTATAATTTAATTCTGCCCTGATTTCTTGTTTTAACATGTTATAAAATTCGGGTTGTTACATTCTCCCCACCTTGAAGGATTTCCTCCCCGAAATCTCTAAGTTAGGGAGAACGTATCCTACCATCCATCATCCATCTACTCAAAACATCATCCACAAGCAACCATTGTAATTAAAAGATTTCTATTGCCATATGAACATATGCAGAAAGAGTGTGTATATGTTCCTTATCTAATGCAAATGATCAGGCCTGATTGATCTTCTCAATGCAAAATATGTTTAGTGCCATGAATCCACATGTATGCAAATAGTCCTAGTCACATAAACACTATATGTGTGCACAAACATTCATCCATATGCAATATCCACATGATAAC
Source organism: Allium sativum (assembly GCA_030737875.1). Lineage (NCBI taxonomy): Eukaryota > Viridiplantae > Streptophyta > Magnoliopsida > Asparagales > Amaryllidaceae > Allium > Allium sativum. The sequence goes on from CM060913.1 coordinate 1,044,264,328, forward strand.
ACATTCAATTTCATCCATAAACAAGTATAAACACTCATGCATATGCAACATGAAAATGTGTCTGAGCCGATCTAGTGCCTAATGTGTATTCATGCATCCACGAGCAACCACTTGCGACCACTTGCAACCATTTTGCAAACATCAATCATAACATGTTTCAAATACATGTTTGCATCCATAGGGTTCTACCTAAGGTCCACAAGATAGGATCGAGAAGATAAGCAAGATAAACTCCTTTTTGGATTACAAGAAATCCCTTTCAAAGGCCAACCCATATCCTATATAAGCCCAAAAGGTTTAGTCAACCTAACGGACACTCTCAAACCCTAACATATATTACTAAAAGATGAGTCATACTCCCTATGGAGTTTGTAACAGAAATTAGATCGAGAATAGGACCGAGAGGATATGCATAAAAGATAGCATGCAGGTAAGCTCTACAGGAAAACAGGGATCAAGAATATACTCTTAAAAAGAGATATGATGCGCGTATCTAGTCTTCAATCTTCTAAGTCGCATTTCCTTGAGCTTAATTCCATTGTGTTTTGACCATCTTTAACCTCATGATTTCGTGGCCTCTTAACTCCTATTCCCAAATATGAGCTGGAACTCATTTCATTGTCGCCTCTCGTTCCACTTTTTCTTATTCTCCCTCTAGTATACTCGGCTCAACCATATCCGTGTACTCTTGGTTTTCATGCAAGCTCTCCAAAATTCACTAGTGAACTCTGGATCTCATTTACTCACTATACGGCATTTCACGCAGAATAACTATCTCCTGAAAACAAACAGATGCCAACCATGTTACCAAGTGTACTTACTAGAGTGATTTCCATAACACATGCACAAGCGAAATGAGCCATCCGCCTTAGTAGCGAACACTACTAGAATGGATTACCAACAAATGCATCAAGAGATTCTAGGTAACCAATCATGACAGAACCCTAAAAGTTACATGAGACTTCGAGGGTATTACCGAGGCAAGTCAAGAGTCTAACTACCCTCCTTTCAGAACCGAGAATGGCACCCTTACTGGATAACCACTCCATTCCTAGAATCAACCCATAGCTCAAAAACATAAGCATTATTCCCAAAAGTCATAGATGTCCTCAAATCCAAACAAGTCATGAATAAATGGGACGATCCCCCAACAGTATTTGAGGCAAAAACGGGACCCTCTATTGTGCTAGTACTAAGGTGCAGGGACCTAACTATCGAAGCAGGATTTAAAAAGGATGCGATGTACAAAACAAAGTCCTAATGGGATGATAGAAAGGAAAAGCTAAACTTTTACCAGAAACGTTACCACCCCTCTTAGGCACGCTAGTAGTGAGAGCATACAATTGCCCTCTCGACGATCTTGTTCTTTGCCCATGTCCTTGTCCTATTGTACTTAACTACCTTCTTGTTCTAAGCCTCATTCGCCTTAACCACTCCTATCCTTTCTTGTATAACGCGGTAACAGGTCTCTTGAGAACTTCCTCCATCGCACGGAAAACATTTACGTAGCTAGAAAAGGATTAGTCGCAGTTAAAACTACTGTGACTACAGGTGGAGGAAAGAAAGGAAAAGAGATTCGATCACAGGATAGTGCTAATGGCTTTTTGAGGAATAGCCTTTTTCTTTAAAACTTTTCTTGAAAAATGCTTCTTTGTAAACGGTTTTCAAATAGTTTTCAGAAGGTTTTAAAACTTTTGCCCAGTCTGGTAACCTTCTGCTCTGATACCAAATGTAACACCCCACCTCCGCTAGGGTCACTCATAAAGGGAATGCACTAGTTTTGATGGAGTATTATCTAGGTAAACATGCATAGAAATATTACAAGACAGAACATATAAAACAGCGGAAGAAAACATGATTTTATTACTTTATAAAAGTAGTAAGGTCTAAAACCTTTTACATCAAAGTGCCATTAAATTACTTACATCGAAACCTGTCTTGCAATAGTAAAGAAGCATAAAACCATAGTCATAAATTATTCCCCAAGTAAAACAGGAAAATAGCCATAGCCACGAAAAGTCCAAGCCATAGATGATGATCTTGAAGTAGAAAATCCGCACTAAGTAGCAACATTCCCTCCCTGCAAACCTGGGAGGGGGGGGGGGACGGAAGAAAAAGTGGCGAAACAAAACGGGGTCAGTCATAAAGACTGGTAAGTCCTAGCTACTTTCAACCTAAAAACAGGTAAAGGTAACATGACATGTATAAACTGAAAGTAAACATAAACATGGTGATAAGATAAACAGATCAAACTAAGATAACAAGATAAACTCAGGTAACAAGATAACAAGATAAACTCAGGTAACAAGATAACTAAGATAACAGGATAACCAGGGTAATAAGATAACAAGATAAACTCGGAATAGCATCGCATGTCTAACGTCCTCTACACCAACCGTACTAGCATCCTAACTCGTATCATCCCTTCCATGTATATGTATAGTCCCTTGCCGTATATCGTACGGGTTCCATCACGTTATTCGGTACCACTACAACGTAGTGTCACCATCCTTGAAATCGCTCGGACTTCCATCCTTGTTCTGGCCAGATTCTCTTATCATGAATTATCGCGTGTTCATCTAGGATTTACGCTACCTAGGACCACTAGGGATTATGCTACCTATTGGACGTTTTCTAGCTTCGATCAGGGTTTATGCCACCTAGGACCACTAGGGATTGTGCTACATAATGGACGTTTTCTAGCTTCGATCAGGGTTTATGCCACCTAGGACCACTAGGGATTATGCTGCCTATCGAACAACGCCCTTTTTCCATGTAACGATCTAATCGATCGGGTCCCTACAAGTCCTAACTCGTCGTGTGTCGGTGTCATACGGCCCAATCACGAATGTAGCTACTCTGTGCTAGGTCCACCATAGGATGTATCAATCCCTAGGGTGTCAACCACTTACACCATTCCAAGCACGCACAGTGTACAGCTACTGGTGCCCACGCCTGCTTTTTCAACTCCGGACTACGTGCACGACCATAGTCCGCCTGAACCTACAATGGCGCACCAAACTCAGCCGTCGTTTTGGTCACTTACAATCAGCCCAGTAATTGTGCCCCACCATAGCCTAGTCCCTAGGGTATCGTGATACATCCAAGAGGGTTAGTGCTGAAAAGGACCGCGTAACTAGGGTTTCCGTCCAGCAGGTTAAGTGTTGTCATCTAAATTCAAGACTTAACCCCTATCAGTCTAGCATGTCCAGTTGGTTAAGTGTGGTCATTCAAGTTCGTGACTTAACCCGTCTACATGTCATGTCAAGATTGGCTAAGTGTTGTCATTCACGTTCATGGCTTAGCCCTACGAATCACGTGTCAAGTTGGTTAAGCGTATTCCAGCGGTACATGACTTAACCCTATCCAAATAATCGTGTCAAATTGGTTACGTATATTTAAGCTTAACCCCATCAAATTAACGTGTTAGGTTGGTTAAGTATATTCAAGCTTAACCCCATCAAGTTACTGTGTTGGTTTGGTTAAGTATATTCAAGTGACTCATGGCTTAACCTCATCAAGTTATCATGTTAGATTGGTTAAGTATATTCAAGCGATTCATGACTTAACCCCATCAAGTTATCATGTTGGATTGGTTAAGTATATTCAAGCGATTCATGACTTAACCCCATCAAATTATCATGTTAGATTGGTTAAGTATATTCAAGAGATTCATGACTTAACCCCATCCCCTAATCAAATTATAACGGTTAAGTGTTACCCTTTTTAGTTTACTTAACCTTACCATGCATCGCGTTATACTAGTCGGGTGTTATCGACCCATTCAAGTTAGACTAACCCATCCTCTAATCGTGTTATATGGTTAAGTGTCATCAAGAAGTCAAGTCCGGTTTTACTTAACTCACCCGTCCATGTCATATTGGTTAAGTGTCATTAGTCTAATCTAGTTACTTAACCCACCCGTCCATGTCATATTGGTTAAGTGTCATTAGTCTAATCAAGTTACTTAACCCACCCGTATATGTCATATTGGTTAAATGTCATTAGTCTAATCAAGTTACTTAATCCACCCGTCCATGTCATATTGGTTAAGTGTCATTAGTCTAATCAAGTTACTTAACCCACCCGTCTATGTCATATTGGTTAAGTGTCATTAGTCTAATCAAGTTACTTAACCTACCCGTCCATGTCATATTGGTTAAGTGTCATTAGTCTAATCAAGTTACTTAACCCACCCGTTCATGTCATATTCATTTATTATTTACTAATGCATCAACCTCTCACATTGGACTTATTTGCAGTCACTGGATATGCCGGGCGGTTCCGGGCAGAATTACACCGCAAATCCATTCCAACCTCGGGTTCAAGCATTACCACAATCTAATCTTTGCCTACGACCTCTCATATTAGATTATTATTATTGTGGTCACTGGATATGCCGGGCGGTTCCGGGTAGAATTACACCACAACTCAAGTCTAACCTCGTGTCGAAGGCATCCGTTAGATTGTAAATTACATATTTGTCATCTAAGTCAAAATCCCCACTTTACATATTACTAAGCATATTCCCAAGTTCCCAATTACATGTCCATCAAAAATGTGTACCCAATTCTAGCCACTTCCCATGTGTCCAAATCTCGCCTATTTGCATGTATGTCAAGTTTATGCCAATTTACCCAAATCAAGTTCTAGCCAAAGTTCCATTTTTGTCACGTTCATGCCTGAATAAACCCACATCATGGTTCATGTTCCCAATTCCACTTATGCCTAATTTATATAAGCCCAATCCCTTGATTTAACTTACATAGTCCCCAAAACTCGTGATTTAATTCATATGCCAATTCATGTATGCCCAAACTTGCAAATTACATTGGCAATACCCCAAATTTTCCTTGTTCATGTTATGCACAAATTCGACCACCCACACCTATATCCAAATAGGTGGAATCCCAATATTCCCCCGTATACAAATCGCACGTAAATCGTAGTTTAGGCCTAGGTCCGAAATCGACCAAGGTTCATCAAAAGAAAATAAATAGTGGAAGGTAGAAACTTTGCATAAAACAAGATCCGAGAGAAAAACATCATTACATGCATGACCAGGATATGAAAGAGTGATTTGCAACATGCATAGGTCCAAATTAATGTCATAGCAACATCCCCAAAGGTCAATATCCAAAATGAACAAGAATGAGCATGGATCGATTATCATGCATAGATTCAATTTCAACTTTATCACATGTCATATTCAAGTTATCGTTTCAATCTAAAAGCATCTAGAACTTACAAAGCGTGGCTAGTGAATTAGGAGCAAGAATCATCATAGAATCGTTGTAGAAGCTCTAGGAATGATGTAGCAACACTAGAGGCCTTGAGAAATAAGTAGCTCCTTTGATTTGATGAAGAAAGATTGCTCCTTTGACTTGAATCAAGTTTGCATGCTTAGGCCTTTGAAGATGAAGATGGAGGCCATGATCAAGAGACATTTGGGCAGCACTTTGTTGTTAGGATGATTTTTTTAGTGATTTAGGTTAGGTCTTAGGGTGTTTTTATAGAAGTAGGAGCTAGTTTAGGCCATAGGATCAACCCTAGAATAGATCTGAGCCACTGAAAATCGTCACAGGCCAACCAACCAGACCACACAAGCAAGCAGGTGCACCAGGCCAACCTGGCCCGACCAGGGAGGTCGACCCCCAGGTCGACACCCAGGTCGATTGTTGTATATAACAGTGTTGTATACACAATTATATGATTTTTGTTTGATGATAACAACCAAATATATATTATTATAAATGGGTTAATAACTGTACTGTTCTATATATTCATTACAGATAGGAATATAATATTTCTGTTTAAATAAAATACAACAGTACAATTATTTAAATACACACAGTGTTTTATTTGAATAGGATATTTTATTTTAATATCAAACAGTACAGTTTTTACAACTCCATTTATTTGAACACTTCACTGATACAAATCATTTCATTTTTCATATACACAACTCCTTGTTACATCACTCATCACTCAGTTATATATATATATATATATATATATATATATATACACACTCATATTCACATGTATACATTTTTGACACTTATACACATTGTTCACTGATACAGTCTTCAGTCTTCTGCCAGCTTCACTGTCAGCCCAATCACAGTCAGTCCAGTCTTCATACCTGTCATACAAATGAACACACACACAGTACATTGCAATAGAAATAATAATGAACACATGCAAATATAATTTTTAATTTTAAAAATTTTATTTGCCTCAGTTTTCTGGTGTGTTTCTCATCATTTTTCATGACTTGATCTGATATATTTCTAGTACCCACTGATCAGCCTCAACACACTACACCGGTTTGCTGTTGAGAACCAAAAACTGATTCTGAACAGCATCAACGCAGTATAGTGGTTTGCTGATAAAGTTTCATTTGGATATACACACATGTATACACACATACGTGCATATATACACATATGTATACATGAATGCAGACATGGTCGAGACAACTCAACATGGTCGAGACAATTAAACAAGCTCAAGGGGCCAAGCAGCAAGAAAGTCAGCAAGTAACCAATATAGTTCAAACCGAACAACTACACAATATCTCAAGTGGTCGAGCAAACAAACTTCAGTCCAAACAACAAAGGAAATCCAAGCATTTTTAAATGCAGCAAGAACACAACAACAACATGGATGGTGCAAGGCTCAATTGTGCAAGTTCAAAAGCAAGTGCCACATCAAGTCAAGGTTAAACATGTTGGAACAAACAACAAATAAGGGTGCAGCTGAATCATGTTAGCACGGTCAAAAGTGATAGTCACAAATAGGTTACAAATCAACACAATTGGTCGTGGCAGTTTAGCAAATCAGCGAGCTATGTGCAAAGCAGAAATTCATCTTTTTTCAAAAGCAACAGAAATGAATGCAGCTGAATCTGACAGAGTAAAGTAAATACATGAATAGCCAAGGGTGAAGCATTGCAAGAAGTGCATGAACAGTTTCAGGTCAGCCTTGACCCTAGAGTCAAGTCAACCAGCATACAAGAACAAGCAAAAGTGACAAGTTCAAGGCAACCCGAAAGCAAGCCCAACTCAGATGCATGAATTCAATAAACAACATGGGTCGAGACTGTGTCAACACAGCATGGTTGAGTATTAAAGAGTCAAGCAGTTTAACATGGATGACATAAACATGAGAACTGCAAATGGATATAGCAAAGAATAGTAACTAGCAAAGTTACATGTCAGTGTACAAGCATGCAAAGATTAGTGTAGTAATGATCATGTTCAAATATACACAACAACTTGGATGAGAACAACATGAAAATACAATGTATAACAAATCCATGTCCTTCAGATTTCAAGAATACACAACAGTTCAGATATGGTTCAACAGAAAATGTTCTCAAGCATGTTGGATGCAAAGATAGCAAGACAAGTCGAAGCTAAAGACAAATTGAGTGTTAACAACCCAAGTGCAGTGATCAACAAACATATACAAGTGAAGCATGAAGTCAAAAATGGTCGAGGAAATCTTTTTCAACAATACAGCAATGCATGATGCAAGAAACACAAATGCACAGTCAACAAATTTCAGCGTGACCAAGCATGTATGGCATTTGTTATATATGGAATATGCAATAAATTATGGAGAATGGAGATTCTCAGATAATTTCTATTAAGGGCAAAGAAATTTCAGGAACATTACTTAGTGGGACAACATGTCTTTGGCTAGAATTGATAATCCAATTATCACTTTCCAGTTTTGATGTTTTTAAGAAGGAAAGTAAATTCATGTTTCAAACCAGAAAAATTGGCAAGTTTTGTGTCTCAAAATTTACAGTGGTCTAGGTTCACAAATCACGCAAGGGCTTTTGTATTTCCAGAATTGATAAAATCATTAAAAGCCGAAGTTATCAAAAACCAAATAAGGAAATCCATGAAAATCATTCAAGCCGATTTTATCAAGAAAGTCAAAGAAGGAAAATGCAAATCAGTCAAGGTCATATATTGAAATCAGAGTGATTTAGGGTTTTCTATTTTTTACCCTATTTATTTACACCATTCTCATCATCGGCAAATACAAAAAAAAAAAACTAACCCAACATTTCAGATCGAAATAAAAAAAAAAATCAACATCGAAATCACGAGCACAGAGAAAAATCAAACAAGAATTTACTCACAGGATTTTCGATCGAAAGCCATCCAATTCCCAAATCATAGAGAAGCAAGCCACAAGTTGTCGAAGCCATCAGAGATTTATTTTCTCACAAGCAAATCGATCGCGGGTTTTTGGGAATCAAAGAAACCCTAGAAATATTTCAGAGCCGCCGCCATTTCTGTATTTCCTCAAAAGGAAAGTGGACGGGACCAAATGAAGAAAGGGTGGAATCATTTCAATGTTGGCCGGCCTACTTCAAATTGAACGGAGATTTATTTTAATTTAAAGTCCAAGGGTTTTATTATTTTGTTTATTGTTTTTGCTTTCGAATTCTCTTGTAACAAATTCAAACAGTTTCTAGAGTTCTGTAAAAATCTAGGGAAATCAGTCAGGGTGTTGACTGACAATTGACAGAGTCTGTAAAATCTGGGTTATTGGTTACGGGGTCGTAATAAAGGGAAATCTGATCGAGGGGATATCCGTCAGTCTAGGGTTTTGAGCATAGGGCTAGGACAGGAGTAGGCGCTGCGAGTGTACATGGTCTTGTATGCAGGATTTGTTTATAACACCTAGTAGAAACCTTAGGAATGCAGTAGTAGGCAGGGTTTTGCCGAAGCTGGGTATATCTGTGTGTGATTTATTTTCTGCACTTTTATTTCTGCTGCATTCTGTGATTTATTTATTATTTTAATATCCTGTCAGTTTTTCAATTCAGTCTAAAGACTGTGATAAACCGTATTCACCCCCCCTCTAGGGTTAATCTAGATCCAACATTTGGTATCAGAGCTTGGTTTTTGATTAACTCTAGAATCATGTTTTCCCCTTGTTGTCAGTCTTCTGAGAGTCGGTCTAGTTCATCTCCAACTATTTTCAATGGAATAGATTTTTCAAACTAGAAATCCGAAATAGAATTTTATTTAAAATCTCTTAATATTAAATGTTGGGATACTGTTATCAGTGGGAGTGATATGTCTGATAATAGAAACATTGTTTTCAATTCTCGTGCAATGAGTATCATATTTGATTATCTCAGTACGGAACAGTTTATTCACGTATCTCATTGTTTGACTGCGCAGGATATCTGGAGAACTCTCAACAAGCTCTATGGAAAAACTGATGACTGCTTAAAACCCCAGAATGTTAACTCAAATTCAGATATGTGCTTAAAAGGAGAAACAGATGAATCAAACGATGAGAATCAATAGATGCTGAAACTGAAAATCTCACATACGAAGATTTGGTTTATATGTGCACTGATTTAACTAAATCTATTGATAAACTCCAATCTAAAAACAAATCTCTGAAATATATGAATTCTGAGTTAACTGGCAAAATTGATGATTTGGAATCACAACTTAAATCGTTTAAAAACTCTTCAAAGTCTGATTGTAAAAATTGTCTGAAATTGGAAACCAATCTTGTTCATCTCAATAAAAATATTCAAAAGTTTGAAAAAGAAATTCTTATCTTAAAAGAAAACAAGATTGAGTTATCATGTTTGAATAATTTTTTACAAAAGGAATTTGAAATTTTTAAGACTGATATAAATTCCAAATTTGAAATTGCTGAAAAAGAAAATTTGTTGAAATCCGATTTGATTTTGAAAGAACTGGAAAACGAGATTGAATAATCCAAGAAATTTGAGTTTGAAAAAAAAAACGATTTGAATCTGAAATCATGGAATCCCAAGCCAGAATTAAAACTCTTAAAGATGAAAATTTGTTTTTAAAATTAGATTTTGATAGATGTAAGATCACTAAAAATCATTGTTCAGATTTAATGAAAGAGAACCGTGATCTTAAAACTAAAATTCAACAACTTGAGTCAACTTTGACTAAATTTTTAACAGGTGAGAAATCTTTGAATATGTTGTTGAATAATCAACTTTCTCCTGGAAATAAAAATGGTCTTGGATTTGGAAAAACAAATGGCTTTGAAAATTTGAATTCGTATGATTTTAAAAATCCTTTAAATTGCTTCAAAAAGGATCTTTCTGAAAATTTGAGCTTTGGAAATTCCAAAAGGTTTTTTAATCACAAACGAGACAAGAATTGGTTTGATAACAATCCAGTTGAATAGATGTGGACCCCAAAAGGAAATAAAATGATTTTTGGAAAGACTAAACAAATTTGGGTTCCTAAAGGCACAAAGATAGATTCGAATGGGATGTTATACAAACAGATTTGGGTACCAAAAGATGTTAACATAACTGTGAGTGGTTTCACTAATTTTGTTAAACCACTCGATCCCCTCAACTGTTAGGTACCAAAGGATGGCTGAGGAACTACTGTGCTGAAAAGAGTTTGAATTCAAGTTATTCTATATTTCTGTATTTTTTTACAGTTCCCTGGCCAAGGTTTGTTGAGTTAGAGATTCTGATTTACACTAGATTCTGGTATGATCTCTAAACTCACCTCTGTAAATATTTTCTGTTTTGATTTTTTTTTCTTTTGTTTATTTCTTCTTCTTCTCCCTTCTATCTCTTTCTTCTGTCTATTCTAATTTGGTTTATTACAGCCATATTTTCTTTGTGCTTCTTGAATTGCATTATTCATGATATTCTGGAAATTTGTTTTTGCGTGTATAGAACTCTAATACCTTTAATCATTTCCAGATACTGAATTTTTTTTCTGCATTTGTTTTGAAATTCATTTTCTGATTTCTGAATTCATAACAGTGTTGATATATTCTTGTCATATCTTGAACACTGTTAATTAGAATTCTAAAATTTTGAAGATCTGAATAATTATTGAAATTTCACACACTTATGCTGTTTTTGAGTTTCTTCCAATTCATTTTGGAAACGCTTAAAATACTATACTCATTACAGTACATCTTGTTACTTATCAGTTGTGATAATTTCAGAAATTTTCAGATTGGCTTGAATATGTTAAATTATCTTGAATCAGTGATACATCATGATATTTATATTCATTCATGATCATTTTATTTTGAAATATGTTTATTTGAAATCATCTGAAATTCTTGATATTTTGAATATCACACACCACTTGAATTTGAAATTATCAATCTTGTGTGAATAATTCATTATATCTCAAACTTGACATTGATTTATGTGATTTCAAATAAATTATTTCTTAATTTAAGATCATGAATAATTCTCAAACTTGATGTAAATGATCTGAATATTTCACTTGTGCTTGTCAGAGATTTCTTGTGAAAAAATCGTCAAAAATCTAATTTTGTAACTCACTGTTATTTCATGATCAACTGGCTTGAATGTTTATTTAAAATCATTTGGAATTATTGATTTATTGAATCTCACACATATTTTGAAGTTGAAATTTGGTGTGATCGATTCACTGAATTTTGAGCTATTCATATTCCTCAAATGTTTTTTCAAATAAACAGTATTTCTGATCTTGGATCATGAATCATATTCTGTGATCTTGACAAGTATGATTTGAAACTTTTTTTTTGTGTTGCTCTGATACTATTTTTGAAAAATGGTTGTTCTGGAATCACTTGCTTGCTGCTCTGATACATGTGCATATTCTATTATCTCGTCTGCTTGGGCTTTGTACTTAATAATTCTTTTGTCTATGACATTCTTGTTTAGTATCATGTTAAAATTCGTCATAAATAGAGACACCATGTGGTATCAGTTTAGGAGTGTTGAATATTTTTTTGTATATATTCTTTATGGTGTATATATCTCCCTAAATTCCTATGGTAATTGATTTCCAATTTTAAAATCATTTATTGTTTATTCATTCAGAAATTGAAATCAATATCCAATTTGTGTTGTATTTATAATTCATCAAAATTGTTATCAGAATTTTAAAACTGTGATGAATTGTGACTGCAGTATATTTCACAACAAGAAGAGATTTTATTTAAATTCTTCATGATGGTTGAACATTCATTATAATATCTTTGAATTGGGAATTATTTCACAACCATCTCCTTTATCTATCATCATTCTGCCATCCATGATAATTTTATATTAATGAGGAGAGTTAATATGTTTTAAAATTCTTTTGAATAAACAATGAAAATTTTTGTGATAGAAATTGGACTATGTTATTATTCAGAATTAGTGATAATTGAAAATTTTCAATAATCCCGGTACAGTCGAGCATATTTCATAATATAATTAATTTAGAAATTTATTTCACAGACCATTTCTGTACCTACCGCATTTCTATCATCCATTTTTGGTTTTATATAGTGAGGAGTTTTTTCTTTTAAAGCTAAAATGATAAATATATATAATAAATATATAAGTGTGTCTCTAACCTCATTTAAAAATCCAAGCTCTGGTTATGCATGGCTATGAGACAACTTATAATTTAAGCTGCGACTGACCTCATTTAAAAATCCAAGCTCTGGTTATGCGTGGTCAGTGTGCTCTTAAATAAAATAAAAAGAAAAAGGACATGTTGTGTTATAAATTGAAATTATTCTTAAATTGTCCTCGATGTATAAGAATCAGCCTATCAATCCATCTTCTAATCTGTGAAATGTGTTGAAATCTTATGACGTATTAAGATTTGTTGATTGATAGGGATTTGAGATTATACGATTTTATCACTTAAATTGAATTATTAATTATAGTCCAAATCCGTCACTGTTTTTTAGCTCCATTTTTTTATAAAATCATTTTTTTTGGAAAATAATTCATATTTTTATAACTCTCCCCATTTTATATAAATTTCATTGTAAATCCATCATTCTCTGCAATGTGAAATATGTCACCTATTCTCAGTTTACTATGATTTTTTGTTTGACTGATTGAGATTTATGATGACCATTATTCCTCTTAAGCTGTAATTATATTTTTAGTCAATTTTCATCCGTTTTTTAAACTCTGTATCCTTTTGATGATAACAAAAGGGGGAGAATGGATTGAGATTTTGATGTATGACTGAATATTTTATAGATATTTTTAATTTTGAAAATTTATTATTCATTTCACTCATGCACAGTTATAGGGGTAGTAATCTGTTGTAGGGGGAGCATTCAAATAGGGGGAGTTTCTGTTGTTCACTGTAAAACACATTTATATTATATTCAAAATCTTAATATTTGTTTGTCATCATCAAAAGGGGGAGATTGTTGTATATAACGGTGTTGTATACACAATTATATGATTTTTGTTTGATGATAACAACCAAATATATATTATTATAAATGTGTTAATAACTGTACTGTTCTATATATTCGTTACAGATAGGAATATAATATTTTTGTTTAAATAAAATACAACAGTACAATTATTTAAATACACACAGTGTTTTATTTGAACAGGATATCTTATTTCAATATCAAACAGTACAGTTTTTACAACTCCATTTATTTGAACACTTGACTGATACAAAACATTTCATTTTTCATATACACAACTCCTCGTTACATCACTCATCACTCAGTTATATATATATATATATATATATATATATATATATATATATATATATATATATATATATATATATATACAGACTCATATTCACATGTATACATTTTTGACACTTATACACATTGTTCACTGATACAGTCTTCAGTCTTCTGCCAGCTTCACTATCAACCCAATCACAGTCAGTGCAGTCTTCATACCTGTCATACAAATGAGCACACACACAGTACATTGCAATAGAAATAATACTGAACACATGCGAATATAATTTTTAATTTTAAAAATTTTATTTGCCTTAGTTTTCTAGTGTGTTTCTCATCATTTTTCATGACTTGATCTGATATATTTCTAGTACCCACTGATCAGCCTCAACACACTACACCGGTTTACTAATCAGAACCAAAAACTGATTCTGAACAGCCTCAACGCAGTGTAGTGGTTTGCTGATAAAGTTTCATTTGGATATACACATATGTATACACACACATACGTGCATATATACACATATGTATACATGAATGCAGACATGGTCGAGACAACTCAACATGGTCGAGACAATTAAACAAGCTCAAGGGGCCAAGCAGCAAGAAAGTCAGCAAGTAACCAATATGGTTCAACCCGAACAACTACACAATATCTCAAGTGGTCGAGCAAACAAACTTCAGTCCAAACAACAAAGTAAATCCAAGCATTTTTAAATGCAGCAAGAACACAACAACAACATGGATGGTTCAAGGCTCAATTGTGCAAGTTCAAAAGCAAGTGCCACATCAAGTCAAGGTTAAACATGTTGGAACAAACAGCAAATAAGGGTGCAGCTGAATCATGTTAGCACGGTCAAAAGTGATAGTCACAAATAGGTTACAAATCCACACAATTGGTCGTGGCAGTTTAGCAAATCAGCGAGCTATGTGCAAAGCAGAAATTCATCTTTTTTCAAAAGAAACAGAAATGGAATGCAGCTGAATATGACAGAGTAAAGTAAATACATGAATAGCCAAGGGTGAAGCATTGCAAGAACAGTTTCAGGTCAGCCTTGACCCTAGAGTCAAGTCAACCAGCATACAAGAACAAGCAAAAGTGACAAATTCAAGGAAACCTGAAAGCAAGCCCAACTCAGATGCATGAATTCAATAAACAACATGGGTCAAGACTGTGTCAACATAGCATGGTTGAGTACTAAAGAGTCAAGCAGTTTAAACATGGATTACATAAACATGAGAACTGCAAATGGATATAGTAAAAAATAGTAATTAGCAAAGTTACATGTCAGTGTACAAGCATGCACAGATTAGTGCAGTAATGATCATGTTCAAATATACACAACAACTTGGATGAGAACAATATGAAAATACAATGTATAACAAATCCATGTCCTTCAGATTTTATGAATACACAACAGTTCAGATATGGTTCAGCAGAAAATGTTCTCAAGCATGTTGGATGCAAAGATAGCAAGACAAGTCGAAGCTAATGACAAATTGAGTGTTAACAACCCAAGTGCAGTGATCAACAAACATATACAAGTGAAGCATGAAGTCAAAAATGGCCGAGGAAATCTTTTTCAACAATACAACAATGCATGATGCAAGAAACACAAATGCACAGTCAACAAATTTCAGCGTGACCAAGCATGTATGGCATTTGTTATATATGGAATATGCAATAAATTATGGAGAATGGAGATTCAAAGATAATTTCTATTAACGGCAAAGAAATTTCAGGAACATTACTCAGTGGGACAACATGTCTTTGGCAAGAATTGATAATCCAATTATCACTTTCCAGTTTTGATGTTTTTAAGAAGGAAAGCAAATTCATGTTTCAAACCAGAAAAATTGGCAAGTTTTGTGTCTCAAAATTTACAGTGGTCTAGGTTCACAAATCACGCAAGGGCTTTTGTATTTCCAGAATTGATAAAATCATTAAAAGCCGAAGTTATCAAAAACCAAATAAGGAAATCCACGAAAATCATTCAAGCTGATTTTATCAAGAAAGTCAAAGAAGGAAAACGCAAATCAGTCAAGGTCATATATTGAAATCAGAGTGATTTAGGGTTTTCTATTTTTTACCCTATTTATTTACACCATTCTCATCATCGGCAAATATATATAAAAAAAAACTAACCCAACATTTCAGATCGAAATAAAAAAAATCAACATCGAAATCGAGCACAGAGAAAAATCAAACAAGAATTTACTCATAGGATTTTTGATCGAAAGCCATCCAATTCCCAAATCATAGAGAAGCAAGCCACAAGTTTTCGAAGCCATCAGAGATTTATTTTCTCATAAGAAAATCGATCGCGGGTTTTTGGGAATCAAAGAAACCCTAGAAATATTTCAGAGCCGCCGGCATTTCTGTATTTCCTCAAAAGGAAAGTGGACAGGACCAAATGAAGAAAGGGTGGAATCATTTCAATGTTGGCCGGCCTACTTCAAATTGAACGGAGATTTATTTTAATTTAAAGTCCAAGGGTTTTATTATTTTGTTTATTGTTTTTGCTTTTGAATTCTCTTGTAACAAATTCAAACAGTTTCTAGAGTTCTGTAAAAATCTAGGGAAATCAGTCAGGGTGTTGACTGACAGTTGACAGAGTCTGTAAAATCTGGGTTATTGGTTACGGGGTCGTAATCAAGGGAAATCTGATCGAGGGGATATCCGTCAGTCTACGGTTTTGAGCGTTGGGTTAGGACAGGAGCAGGCGCTGCGAGTGTACATAGTCTTGTATGCGGGATCTGTTTATAACACCTAGTAGAAACCTTAGGAATGCAGCACTAGGCAGGGTTTTGCCGAAGCCGGGTATATCTGTGTGTGATTTATTTTCTGCACTTTTATTTCTGCTGCATTCTGTGATTTGTTTATTATTTTAATATCCTGTCAGTTTTTCAATTCAGTCTAAAGACTGTGATAAACCCTATTCACCCCCCTCTAGGGTTAATCTAGATCTAACAGACTGGGCAGTCGACCTGGTCCCTGGGGGGTCGACTCCCCAGTCGACCTGGGGTTGGGCTGGAAATTTTCCCGCCCAGTCTGTTTGGGCTAAATTCGAATTTTGAAAGTCTGTTTTCGTTTTCTGATTTTTCGTGAAACTTCTAGAGGCCATATCTCGGTCATACGGACTCCGATTTACGAAATTTCGGACTCGTTTCCAACCAAAATTCCGAGAAGAACGCAACGACGCAACCCGGTTCGCTTGATTCTTAATTTATAATTTAATTCTGCCTTGATTTCTTGTTTTAACATGTTATAAAATTCGGGTTGTTACATTTAATGTGAAAAACAATTAGTATTTTGACAGTTAAAAATACGCTATGCGAGCAAACGAAGTCGGAATTCAATGAAACCAGTTTCGTTTGGTCCGTAATGTCGAACTGTAGCTGCATGTCCATTTTCATGATTTTTGGATATCGTGTGTGATCCTACGGATTTTTAGATGATAAATACAAGTTGTGTTATATTAAAATGGAATATAAAAATCAAATAAAAAATTATATAAACCATCCTATAAATATCAGTACATCCCTTAACCATAATTCATTTCCTCCCACAACCAAACATCTTCCACAGTAACTCTTTTTATTCCAAACGAGAAAATACCAAGCCTCAAAAGTCAAAGAAAAATCATACAAAATTAATAAATTCATAAAAACTATATATTGGTGTTCACTATGAACTAGTTTCATCTCTATGGATTTTTCCAAAGGATCGAACACAATTTGGTTCGACATTCTGTACCACGCGTGAACTAGGGCACGACTTCGGTGCCAATTAGAGTAGTGATAGCTCGAGCTGAGGGTGGCGCTGCATTGCGGGTGGTAGGAGGCTCCTATCGCCGGAGTTTGGAAGGTGGCGGTCCACTGTTAGGTACCGCGATGGCGGGACGCGACTACAGGTCGCGTGTGATGGGGTGGGTGCAAGTGGTAGCCGGTGGTGTTAGTCAGGAAGTTTGTGTGAAGGGGAAAGTCATGGTCTGTTCTGATCTACGAAGAATTATATCTACAATATGAAGAAAAAGTAGGAAAACACATGAAATTTATAGTGGTTCGGTGTTAACGAGCCTACGTCCACTTTATATGTAGTTGATTATATGCTGAATGCAAGTACAATAAATGATTTCACTCAATCTCACTCTAACAATTATGATTCGCTCAATAATTTCAGGGTAACTCTAAGTAGAAACAATGGAGATATGATAATGGTGGAGTCAGATCTCTCAATTGCCTAAAGATCCTTAAAAATGTCAAGTTCTGGGCTATTTATAGCTGATTTCTTCAGACGGATCGCGGTCATACGTGGCACACATCCCGAGGATCTCGTACTGGTTCGTATCTTGATGAAGAAATTGTCAAATTAGCCGTTGTGGACAGGTGTCGCGAGATCCATACATTTCGGATCGTGGTTGAACAGGTCGTGATCTTCATTTTCTAGCTTCTGAAATTGGATCGGGTCGAGCTTGTGTTGGACGGGTCGGATCGCGAGACATGGAGGCGATCGCGATTGTGGTGATGTAGGGCGATCCGATCGGGTCTTCGACGACCAGAGGAGTGAAGTTCCACATTTTCTTCGTATGTGTAGACCTTGGTGGCTTGGTCAAAAAACTAGCCAACATTTTTCCCCCTCGAAGTATGTTCTATTGAGGATGGAACATGCTTCGAAAGTTCTGAGTTGTCTTTTTATGAAGTGGCGCAAATCAAAGGTTGTGTCTGTCTATAGCGTCGCACTGTTTTCGTTTCCAAAAAGTCGTGTCTCTCGATTATTATAAATACCCAGTTGAATCTTCGATCATTTCCTTGGTTGTCCAGAATTTCTCTTTTGGAGGTTTCATTGCGAAATTGTCAGGTAAACTCTTTAATTTCCATGAATATTTCTGAAATTTCATTTTGACGAGTGTTTGTTAGATCGGATCACCTAGGTCCTTCATGGTCCACGGTTCACGATCTGAGGCGCTCATTCTGCACCGATCCTCGTGTGGGCTCGAGGTATGATGGGCCAGTTTCTATCGTGGGTCGATCCAGGGATCAGCCTCCTCTTTTTCTGATGGGCTCGGATCTGCGGCCCGCTAGCCCCCCACGGGTCAAATAAGACAAAAGACGGAATGCCAAAGGCCACAGATCCGCTTATATAAGCCCGACATCTCTTCCTTCTTCTCTTCTTCTTCTTTCTTTGCCCAGCCGCTTGAAGCTTTGACCGAACCCATACCTTTTTCGATTTCAAAAGAGAAAAAAAATCACATTTCTTCACTTTTTAAGAAAGGTAATTATATCGTAAACACGTCCTCATGTTCCTATTCTCCATTTACTCGAGTTCTCGTCGATTTGAGCAGTGAATCGGATAAATTTTGTGAAAATGGTGGCTTTTGGGAGGACATCGGCGATGGGTTTAGGCACCCGAGTTCGCGAGTAAAGAGGAGGAGAAGAAAGGAAGGTGTTGGATCGTTTCGTGGATGAGGGACTTTGGTTCGGGTCGCAAGGAGGGTGAAGATAGGAAAGTGGGAGCAGGCGGATCGGGTCGTGGTAGCAGTAGTGGATCGGGTCGAGGAGGATAAAATGGATGTTCCCACGTTTGGGTCATCGGATCGGATCGTGGCGTGCGGGGCGGATCATGAGAGGTTAACGCGATCCGTTCTGATTTCCACGATCCGACGCTCCTTCACGAGTTGGCACTTCTGCTACAAGCCTTGCTTCACGATTCGATGGCGCTCCGCGATCCAATCCTCAACTCACGATCCGAGGAGACGTGCGATCCAATGAGACATGCGATCCGATCAGACATGCGACCCGATTTACTTGTTAAATTAACAATACAACCTGAACTTAATACACCAATGGACAGTTAGGTTTAGGGCCTTTAAGACGAACTTTCTGGACTGATCAGTAGCATAACATAACAACGGACAACTACTGATGTCTCGATGATCTTGTTAACTTTTATGCTTTCTTCCTATGCATGCACAAACACACACTTGCACTTGCACACACAGGGGACGGGTAATTATATTCTTATTTCTCATGTTTACTCGCCTAAATAGTAATGCCGAATAATCGTTCTCCTTCAAGATCTGAAACAGAGATGGACCCCGAGATGCCTGAGCACCATAGCCCCGAGGTTCTTCCAATTAATCCAGAGGGTGAGGACTCTGAATCCGAATATGAGGCAGAAACAGAATCAGATTCATCTGAGAGTACCTCGCTTGATGAGGAGTCCGAAGTGGATGACCGAGCTCCCAATGAGATCCCTGGTGCACTAGAAATTGAGAAATTCAATGACTCTTTAGCTTCCAAACTAGACGACATAAAACTTAAGAAAATCTGCTTGAAACACGGGATCCCCTGGGATGATGTGAGTACACCCGGTAGCGAAGATAGACCTCATCTGGCTCTGGAGGGGTATATGACAGTCAGCCAACTCATGTGCTGGGTAGGCGCTATTCCTTCGTTTCCTCCAATCGTCACTGAAACCTTAAAACGATTGGGTATTGCTCCGATGCAGCTTCATCCCAATGCCTACGCAGCCCTATACACTCTATACATCACATATGCGGAAATCATGCAAATTGAGCTCACGTTTAAAGACTTGAAATTCTATTATCTTTTCAAGCATCGTTCTACCGCAACCCCAAAATTTTCCTTCTTCGAATCGGTAGTAAATAGGAAGGTCTTGTCTGATGGTTACAGCAACATAGGGGATCCCAAGGCTGATTGGTTCTATATAAAGAGACAGGCTGGGTGTGCAAGAAGATGGCTTAAATCAAGTAAATTTTAAACCTTTGAATGAATAACCTGTTTAAGAAATCGAAGCGCTAACATGCTTCTTTTCTCTATGCAGATCACACCTTTCCAAAGACGGAAGGCTCGGTGTATAGTAATCGACTATCCCTCCTTCTGAGAAGAAAATACGACTTCCTAAAGATCAAGAAATGTATTACTGACGAGAATCTTCACAAGCACCGCCTTCTGGATATAAGACTTGGACTTGGCGCGGGTGGCAAACCCTACAAATATGTGCCCCCGGCCGAGGGAGAAGGAACGTCACAGGCATCAGAGACAACTAAACTTCATAAGAGTCCTTCACCAATAATTAACCAGGACGATGAAGATTTAAATGTATATAGAGGAGACGAGGCCCGTGCTGATGAGTCTAAGGAAATCCAGCCTCTCCGAGGGGTTCCCCCTCAAGGGCCACTCTACCGGTTGAGCCTGCCGCTCCCGATGATTTAACAGAGGAGCAGTTATTTAAAGAATTGAACAAGATTCCCATACCCGATGATGTATATACATAGGAAGACTTCGAAGGGGAGCCATTTTTTCCTATCACCGAGGAAACAACTGTTCCAGTTGAAGAATGAGAGACTACCTAGATGAGCCTAACTTCGGGCCCTAGTCTGTTAGGGGGAATTATACGGGATGCACAAATCACACGCACTGTCTGACCCCACACTTTTATACCAACAATATTCAAGGTTTTAATATGTACTTGTTTCTTTTGCAGGAAAGATGTCTCGCAAACGATCTTATTCTTATCGCTCTCTTCATGAAGGCACACCTAGTCTTCATCCAAATCCTGCTCGCAGCGATAGTCGGGGGAGGGACAGTTATCGGCCTCGCGACCCACCTCAAGCTTATCCTACACGATCTCGATCTCCTTCCAGGTATGGTCTCGGGAAACCTCACAGTCGTCCACTGCCACCGGCTGGGGGTAAGCAACTTCCTAGGGACTTAAACCCTCCAAAACGTATGCCCTCTCACGTCCAATCTTCCAAGAAACAGCGCGAGTCAGAGGTCAAAAATAAAGACGAGGACAAGATTGCGAAGAAATGAAAAGAAACTCTGGTCTCTCCTGGCGATCACGACTCCGACAGTCTCGTTGCGCGAGATGCTACACATAGTCCCGAGAATCAGGCTAGATTGGCGCGCTTGCGTAAGGAATTCACCGACATTTTCTTGAGAGGATGATGTTTGTACCGGATCTTGAGCTGGTTCCCAGGGACTGGGATACTGAGGTGATAGGATATGTGTGCCATGTAGCCAAACAGTATGAGGTAATGAAAAAGCACGCCGTTAACCTTTCGGATGCCATCCGTCAGCTAGAAACGAACGCGGCCAGATCCAAAGTGAGAATTGAGAATAATAAAAGAGCCAGGAGCAAAATGGAAAAGGAACTGGAGGATGCACCGGCTCAACTGGCTTTAGCTCAGCGAGACGTAGAGAACTACAAGACAGAATTGGAGGAAGCCAGGAAGCGTTTTCGTAGTGAGCTGGATTCTAACAGCCAAGAACGATTATCTTTGAAAAAGGAAATAGAGGATCTTAGAATGGCCAATGCTGATTTGAGGGCAACGCAGAGTCATTTTGATGCTGAGAAGGCTGCTTGGGAGAAGGAGAGAGCGGACTTGAAAAACAGTCTTGTGGCTGCCAAGAAAGAAAAAGAGGTCTTGAGTGACCAACTCATTCAGGCGGAGGGGCGAGCGGTTCTTGCCGAGACTAATGCTAACAACATTCTTGAATCA
The DNA here is from genome assembly GCA_030737875.1 of Allium sativum. Classification (NCBI taxonomy): domain Eukaryota; kingdom Viridiplantae; phylum Streptophyta; class Magnoliopsida; order Asparagales; family Amaryllidaceae; genus Allium; species Allium sativum. The sequence continues at coordinate 1,044,286,353 of CM060913.1, forward strand.
GCTTCCACAACTGCTGACAAGCTTGCCGAAGCCGAAAAAGAAATAGAAGGTTTCAGGGAGCTGATATTCGACTTCTTAGGCCAAGTCATCAAAACTCGAGACATTTCTTGGGTCCCAGACTATCACATTACTCTTGCCAACATATGGGATGCAATTGTCAAGGATGAGAAGCTGCGATTGAAGATCAGTGAGATTGATGAAGGCCAGCTAATGCAGAGGCTCCTCAAAGGAAAAGAACCCGAGGATTTGGAGGAGGGGAGACGCCTAATCCGAGAAGAGGTGGAAAGGGAGAAGACTGAGGCCAAAGGCAAGAGCAAACTTGACGAGGGCTCAAGCACAGCGGCGGAACTCAAGGCTCCCGAAGTCGAGGAATATAATCCTGACGATCCGTTAATTCCCTTAAGCCCAACTCCTCCGGCTGTTGGAGCTTCTGCTGTAAACTTGGATGAAATATCAGATGAAGGTATATCCATATTTTCCCCGCAATTTGCCAAAGCAGTTATGACTTTTCGCCGTTTTGCGGAGCAGCCCATTGAGTTACTAACATGTGCCTCTCGTAATACAGGTGATACATTGACCGAGAAAATGGGAGAAAAGAAAGCAGAGGCAGAGAAAGTTGTTATCCCCTTAGGCACTGATGCTGAAATTTATGAGACTTCAAAGCGAACTAAGGGTGGTGAAAAAGTAACCATGGCATCTGTGGTACCCAGCACTAATGTTCCTGCAGATGCCGAGGTCATTGCTGCTTTGAAGGACACGAAAGGTGGTCACGAGGATGAAGAGGATGATGTTGTTATTACAGACGAAATCAAGGGTGGTGGTGAAACCTTAGCTGATCAACAGGCTAAGGAGGAGAGGCAGTTGCTCCTTATGAAAGGTGAACAGGACCCAGTATATGTGCCCCCTATTTCTAAAATCGATCCCAAAACTGGGTTGGTCATAAGATTTTCCTCCCGATCAATAACTTCACAACTAGCCTCTCAATCTTCTAGTTCTTCGCCAGAGCCTCTTATTGATAAGAGGAAGAGTAAAAAAGTGATCGTTTAGATGTTAACAAGGAGGAGTCGGGGAAGCAGAAAAAGAGCAAGAAGCCAAAATAGCCCCCTAAGCATGAGTTGGATGCAGATATTAGTTCATATTTTGTCCTTAGGATTTTTAGGCATTCCACTGGCCAAAAAATGTAATTGTGGGAATGGCCCTTACTTTTGTTTAGCTATCATATCTTGTATCCCTGCATCTTAGTAAATAAAAATTGATTTTTGTTGCCTTTAAATTAATATGCAATGCAGTGATTCCAAGTTCCTTGCATCCCTGTGCAACTTCCTGAGCAGCCAACATAATGGCATGGGGGATGATTCGTCTTGGTCGACCTTGACTTTCATCCTTGTCGTGATACGAACAAGAGTTTCCCTTTCAAGACAAACTAGCCACATAAAAAGGAGGACTAAACCTGCGAACCTGCAATTTTAATTTATCGCATTAGCCACAAATATTTAAATCATAACTAATCGAAAATTAATTCATGAATCGCATTAGCAAAATTTTAAAATTTCTGTGTAGAGATGTGATGTGCGTGTATATGCCCCCAATCAATCATTTAATATGATGCCTGGCCAGGGCTTATTAACGATTGATTAGGGTCATGTGTGTTTCCCCATATGAAAGGCGGGGGGTAAAGATTCTTTTAGCGCTAAATTTATAACAATTTTATACTCTCCCGATCCTTCAGCGGGTTAGAGTTCGAGCTCGTTCTAGGTCTGCTCTCCGATCCTTCAGCGGGGCAGAAATTTTGGGGGCGCTAAATCTCTGGCGTCTTTATACTCTCCCGATCCTTCAACGGGTTAGAGTGGTGGCAAGGAGGTTTTATCATGGTGCACCTTCACGCCTTGCGGACGTCATCTTCGCGTCCTTTATGCTCTCTCCTGATTCTGGGGAGTTAGAATTTGGTCATGGAGTAATTTACTTTGCCGCACCTTGTGGTCCTTGATTATGGTTCCTCTTTCACCTCGCCGCAAAATGCATTGGATGTTCCAATGTTTTTGCATAATCTGTGACAGACTCAAAAAACAACAATAATTTATATTAATCGAGATAAAGCAAATAGGTACACGATATTTTATAGTGATTCGGTCGAATCATGACCTACGTCCACTTCATAATCTTTTGCTCAAGTAACCAGACTACTCTAGGCAAGTCGTGCCTTTTTACATGGTCCTAAAAACAAAAGAATGAAACTAACGATTTTACGTCAGGTAAGGCTGCAAATGCTGGGCATTCCACACTCTGGGGATTTCGTCTCCATCTATGGTTGCTAGCTTGAAGGTTCCATTATGAAGTCTTCGTAGGATGGAATATGGTCCTTCCCATTTCGGACCCATATGCTCTGAGCATGGGAAGATACGTTTTAGAACCAAGTCTCCGGGTTCAAAAGTTCGCGCTCAGACTTTCTTGTTGTAATATTGAGCTATCTGCTGCTTATGTCTTTAGGCACGTAAATCGGCTTCGTCCCTCTTCTCTTCGATCATGTCCAAGGATTCAAGGAGCAACTCATTGTTGGTCATCGGGTCATAATAGGTGACTCGGTGAGAAGGTACTTCTAACTCGACCGGGATGACCGCTTCAGTTCCAAAGGCGAGGGAAAACAGCGTATGGCCCGTTGCCGATTTATAGGTCGTTCTATAAGCCCATAGTGCCAAAGGCAATTCATCGACCCACATGGCCTTGGCCCGCTTCAATCTCTTCTTCAGGATAGATTTAATCGTTTTATTTGCGGCCTCCACTTGGCCGTTTGCCTGTGGATATGCCACGGAGGTGTACCCTTTCTCGATGAGGTATTTCTGGCAAAAATCCCTGAACTCGGTGCTGCCAAACTGAGTTCCATTATTCGTTATGACGATTCTTGGGATTCCAAATCGGCATATAATGTTTCTAACAACGAAGCTGATTACTCGCTTGGTTGTTATTGTGGTTAATGGTTCTGTTTCTACCCATTTGGTAAAATAATCCATGGCTACGATAGCGAATTTTGCTCCGCCCTTCGCTATGGGGAGGCTTCCAATGATATCGATTCCCCACATAGCGAAAGGACAAGGACTCGTCACCATCTTCAACTGGCTTGATGGGGCCCTATGGATCTTAGAAGATCTCTGGCAGGCGTCACAACGCCGCGCGTATTTGGCCGCATCCTTATTTACGGTTGGCCAGAAATAACCATATCATATTATTTTCTTTGCCAATGTTTGGCCTCCCGTGTGATCTCCACAATCGCCCTCATGTACTTCTTGCAATACGTGTTGAATATCGCTGTGGGCAATACAACGGAGGAGGGGCATCGAAAATCCTTGTCTATATAGGACTCCCTTTTGCAACACATACCGAGAGGCCTTCTGAATTATTGCACGCCTCTCACTTTTCTTCGCAGGGAGCATTCCGTACATTAGGAAATTCTTCAAAGGGGTCATCCACGACTCCCTTTCAGGTTCAACATCTAGTACCAGATAAACTTCCATCTGATCTGTACTAGGTGACTGTAAGACTTCCGTTGGGACCAATTCTGTATTTTCAGGACTATCAGAACTGGCCATTTTAGCCAATTTATCTGCATTTTGGTTCTCTGTTCGAGGAATGTGGGATATGGTGTGATGTTCAAAACCACCCAGCAACTTTTTAACTTTTTCTAAATATGATATCATCCTAGGACTTTTGTCCTGGAATTTTCCTATGACCTAGTTCACGACTATTTTGGAGTCGCAAAAGATGTCTAACTTCGTAATCTTCAACTCCTTTGCTAGTTTCAAACCAGCAATCAGGGCTTCGTATTCTGAGTCGTTATTAGTGGCGCGGAACTCCAATCTAAGAGCATAGTATATTGGCCGTTGATTTGGAGTTTCGAGCTCCGCTCCGGCACCAGATCGTCTATCGTTCTTTGCTCCGTCAGTGAACAACTTCCAGGCACTGGGGTCGAGGAGTAGCCTTGGCGGATCGACTTCTTCTCTCATTGTGTCATCTTCTGGGATGGTAAACTCTTCTATGAAGTCTGCCAGCACTTGCCCCCTTATTGATCGCCGGGGTTGAAAATTCAAATCGAACTGACTTAGTTCAATGTTCCACTTAAGTAATCGTCCCGAAGCCTCCGGCCTTTGAAGAACTTGTCTTAACGGGTGATCAGTGTATATAGTAATCGGGTGTGCTTGAAAATAGTGGCGAAGCTTCCTCGATGTAATCAACAAACTGTACGCAAGCTTTTCTGTCCTTGGATAATTTCGTTTAGCTGCCGCCAACTTCTTACTAACATAATACACTGGTCTTTGCACCTTATCCTCTTCTCTAACCAAAGCCAAACTGACCGCATTGGATGACACCGCCAAATATACAAATAATTCTTCATGATCTACGGTTTTAGACAAAATCAGGGGTTTTTCTAAATGATTCAAGAGATTCTGGAATGCTTCAACACAATCAGGGGTCCATTCGATGTTGCGCTTTCCTCGCTTTATTAATTCAAAAAAGGGGATACATTTATCTGTAGCTTTGGAGATAAATCTACTCAATGCTGCTACTTTCCCTGCGAATCTTTGCACATCTTTAATCTATCTAGGTTTCTGAATATTCCGGATTGCTGCGATCTGACCTGGGTTAATCTCGATCCCACGCGAATTGACGATAAACCATAAAAATTTTCCCGGTGCTAACCCAAATGAACATTTCAAAGGGTTCAATTTCATTCCATACTTGCGGAGAATTTTGAACATTTCTGCTAAATCGGTAGTATGGTCGGATGATTGTTTGGATTTCACTAACATGTCATCGACATACACCTCCATCGTCTTCCCAATCTGGTTATAAAACATCCTATTAACCAATCGCTGATATGTAGCACCGGCGTTTTTCAAGCCAAATGGCATCACTACATTGCAATACAATCCTAAATCTATTATGAAGCTTGTATGTTATTGATCGGGGACGTGCATAGGGATCTGATTGTACCCCGAATAAGCATCCATGAAAGAGAGGAGTTCATGGCCAGCTGTCGAATCCACCAGCTGGTCAATTCTTGGCAACGGAAAACTGTTTTTTGGGCAAGCTTTATTCAGGTCCGAGAAATCAATACAGGTACGCCACTTTCCATTAGCCTTTTTTACCAAGACTGGGTTGGAAATCCAATCTGGATATGTTGAGTCTCTGATGTACCAATTACTTCTCAATTTCTCAACTTCCTCTTTCAAAGCAGCCGACCTTTCCGAGCCAAGCATTCGACTTTTCTGTTTGACAGGAGGATGCTTCGGGTTGATGCTCAGCAAATGACCCATGATCGAAGGAGATATCCCACACATGTCCGAGTGGGTCCAAGCGAATACATCTAAATTGGCTTTCAAAAATTTCGTTAGCTCTCCGGCTCGAATATGGTCTAACTGGGATCCAATCTTCAGGACCTTCTCTGGGTCTCCATCATCGATTGGAATATCCACAGTTGTCTCATTGGGAGTCGCCATTCTGCCCCCAGGCTCTTCGTCCTCTCTGGGATCTATGTCCTCGAGCAGTTCTCCGGGCGACTCTCCCATGGTTATTTTCTTTAGTTACTATAACGTTTCCTCCCTTGCCGGGGAGGAAGCGCCTTTGGTTTCTACATCTTTTCCTTTGCGGAGCATCTTTAACTCTGCAATGTAGCATGCTCGAGCCACAACTTGATCTCCTCTTATTGTACCTATACTATCTTCAGTTGGGAACTTCATTAATAAACACCAAGGGGCTATACAAGCTCTGAACTTTGCTAAGGCCGGTCGGCCTAGAAATGCGTTATATGGGGATTCGACGTGCAGAACCACAAAAGGAAGGATTCTTACTCTCTGGCGCTCCCCTTCCCCAAGGGTTACCGACAACTCTACATATCCCATTGGAGCAGTGGATGCTCCATTGAATCCACGTATCCACCCTTCGCATGGTTTTAAGTCCTTCGGCTCAAGTTTCATTTGGTCGAACGTTTTCTTGAACAAAATGTTGACCGAGCTTCCGTTATCTACCAGAACTTTATGGACTATGGCTGGACCAATTGCGGCTGTGATTACTAATGGGTCTTCGGTTAGGGAGTGAATGCCGACGCTATCCTTGTCATGAAATATGATGTCATCGGTCATTGTCTTCTGTTGTTTGGCCAGGGCAATGTCCTCAGGGCTACTGCCTTCTCCTGCCATGAGGGGTTGTTTAGCTGCATTGACATACTGATCCATTTCCCTAAAGCTATGCCTGGCCAGATGAAGCCCTCTTACTATGGTGTTAATGACAATGTTCTTCCCCTTTTGCTGAGCAGTCAGCCGGGGAGTAGGCTGGCTCTGATTCTGGTTCTGGTTTTGATTTTGGTTTGGGGTAGATGCGGCTTGCCCACTGTCTCTGGGTGTGACCCTGTACTCATTGAGTTTTCCTTCTTGGAGAAGCCTCTCGACCAGGTGTCTCAGATAACGACATTCATTTGTGGAATGACCATGGATTTGGTGAAACAGACAGAACTTTCCGATTTCACGCTCTTTGTCCGTTGACTCTCTCGGAGGAGGCCTTTTATATGGAAGGATGTTATAGGTGTCCAGGAAGATATTTTCCAATGTATCATTTAACGGTGTGAAACTCTCAAATGGCCTGGGTCGAGATCTTCTCTGGGAATCATTTCCTCGGTTTCTCTTCTGATTATTGCTACTATTGTTTCCCGGTTGGTGACCATTTCCTTGATTTTTATTCCCAACATTGACTTCAACCTTCCCTGAGCTATCTCCTGTCTGCTTGATGGCCACATTGCTTTGAATCTCTTCCTTATTAGTAGCCTAAGTTTTTCGATTAGCATATATATCTTCCTGTCGTAAACGGACATTAGATTTTTCATAAAATATTTCTCTGGTCGGAGGTGGTTTGCCGGCTAAATATCTTCCAAACTCGGTATCCTTATCGACACCGTCAATTAAGGCCATTAACACAGTTTGCTCATGCGGATCTTTAACTTCTGTGACTGCTAAATTAAAACGATCCAAGTACGATCTCAAGCTTTCGTCTGGTCGCTGCTTAATAAGAGAGAGCTCAATCACATTCTTAGATCTCTAAGCATGAAGGCAGAATTGGTTCATAAACTTCTCACTCAATTCCTTGAAACTGGATATCGACCGGGCTGGCAAGCGGGTAAACCACACTAATGCCATGTCTTCTAGAAATATAGGGAATGCCGTACACTTTATCTTGTCTATAGCTGCGGCGGCATTCATGGACCAGGAATATCGCATCAGATGCTGGATTGGGTCAGATTTGCCCGCATAGCGATTCATTGTCGGCATATTAAAACATCTCGGGAATGTGACCTCCAATATATCATCAGTAAAAGGCGTATGACTGCGATCTATGCCTCAATCTTCATCCCTATACCCTCGGCTAGCTATCATGTTTTCCCTGATCATTGCTTCAACATCTGCCTGGGTCAAGGTGGACTCAGGATCGGCAATTCTTGCCCGATGGGCTTCTTCAGCATTTCTTTGACGTGCAACTACAAAGTCTGGGATTCGGGCGGAGCTTCCTTGCCCCCTGTTTCCGAGGTCAACTACGCGACGAGCGGGGGGATTGGATCGATTCTGAGCAGGGTCAACCACGTTTCCATTCCTCAGCGGTAAAGCAGGTTCATTCAAGTTATGATTGCCAGTTCCCTGATTAAGCACTTCTTCTTCCCGAGATCGAAGTTGCTCTATGTTCTCAGCTCTTTCTAGCGGAGGCCAACGTCGGTTTCTCCGGGGCTCCTCAGATGAGGATGTGTGTTCTGGGGAAGGAAAACGGGTTGGTGAGGAAACCCTCTGCCTTATGAGGTCGTCAATTCGCCTGTCCAAACCAGTCAGATTCTTTCGCAGTACCAAACTCTCTTGCCGCTGAGCGACTAGTTTTTCAAAAAGTCTATCGTACATGTCAAGCATACGAGACAGGTCTCCCTCAGTAGCAGGAGAAGACGGGTCAAACTGATCATCATCAACTTCTTCTCTTATGTGCAGAAGACCCGTACCAGGTCGAGCAGAGGTACCACCATGAGCAGAGCGGGACGTAGGTTCCTTCCTGGGTCGAGTGGTGGTCCGCTTATCGGATCGGTTCTCCCCCTGCTGTCGATGGCTCGTTGCGCCCCCTTGGGATCGGGTCGTGGTGATAGGTGCTGGTGGGCTCGTGGTGAGGTCACGCGATCTAGTGGTCACCCTTTCAGCGGGTTAGTTCGTGGCTCCTCCATCGATCGCGATCGCCCCTTGCGCAACGCGATCCGTGGGCTCTTCCTCGAACTGCTCGTACACACTCTCTTCAATCGCCTCGTTTGTAGCCTCTTCGGCCTGTAATGCTCGTGCATCTTTAGACTTCTTTCCAGCCATGATATCTGAATTTCTCTGAAATCTTCAAAAACTGAAATAGTGCGGTTTTGGACTGTCTTCTTCGGACTTGAGTATCCAAACAACGGAATAACAATCCAATGTGCTAAAAATTCGTTCTCAGTGAAAGAACCAAAATGTTAGATCCAAAATTGGGTCTAACACCCAAGCTGTTCTAGTCTACGAAGAATTATATCTACAATATGAAGAAAAAGCAGGAAAACACACGAAATTTATAGTGGTTCGGCGTTAACGAGCCTACGTCCACTTTATATGTAGTTGATTATATGCTGAATGCAAGTACAATCAATGGTTTCACTCAATCTCACTCTAACAATTATGATTCTCTCAATAATTTCAGGGTAACTCTAAGTAGAAACAATGGAGATATGATAATGGTGGAGTCAGATCTCTCAATTGCCAAAAGATCCTTAAAAATGTCAAGTTCTGGGCTATTTATAGCTGATTTCTTCAGACGGGTCAAGGTCATACATGGCACAAATCCCGAGGATCTCGTATTGGTTCGTATCTTGATGAAGAAATTGTCAAATTAGCCGTTGTGGACAGGTGTCGCGAGATCCATACATTTCGGATCGTGGTTGAACAGGTCGTGATCTTCATTTTCTAGCATCTGGAATTCGACCGGGTCGAGCTAGTGTTGGACGGGTCGGATCGCGAGACATGGGGGCGATCGAGATTGTGGTGATGTAGGGCGATCCGATCGGGTCTTCGACGGCCAGAGGGGTGAAGTTCCACATTTTCTTCGTATGTGTAGACCTTGGTGGCTTGGTCAAAAAGCTAGCTAACACATGGTGTAGTTGGATTTTGAAACGGTTGATCGGAGAAGGAGAGATGATGGAGTGGACTTACTGTAATGGCTTGAGGAACTTGCGATTTCCTGTAGGTTTGATTTGGGAAGAAGAGGCCGACAGGTTTGGTTTAGAGGAGGTATAAACGAGCGGGCCTAGTTAGTTTAAATAGGATATGGGCCTTACAAAAACGGTGAGCCCAGTAGAATTAAAAATCCAAGTTTTATTTAATTTAAAGTGTATTAACTTGTATAAGTCATAACTTGATCGTACGTGAACGAAATTCAGTGAAACAAGATCCATTGGGACAGATTTTTATAACGTACATTTAGAATTGATAAATGATGACTGATTGCTGTGTGTTGACTGTTTGGTTGAACTGCTAAGTAATTGTTTGGAATTATAGATCTGGTTATATGTGTGTGTGTGTGTGTATATATATATAAATAGGTTCTGTTTAGCAGAATGTTTCATAGTGAAATGAAATGGATGTTAATTATATTATTTAACATTTGTGGATGTAGGGAAACAGGTCGGAGGCATCCACCTGGATTCCTCAACATTTATTTTACTGTTTTTCATATATTGTAATATATGATGTGATATATAATCTTTGTTGATTACGTGTGTTGAATGATATCGATCATTGTTATTTGGATATTTTAAATACCGTAAGAAATACTGGAATGTAGAAAAGGGGATTTTCAAAGTGTATTTTGAAAATAAAGTATTTATATAAAATCAATGAATTTTATATATAAAGGGAAAAGATTATATAAAAGGAAAATATTTGTGAAACAAATATAAAAGGGAAATATTTGTGAAAACAATTATAAAAAGGAAATATTCACAAAACATTTAAAAATAGAAATGAAAAGGATATATTTGTAAAAAAATTACAAATAGAAATGAAAAGGAAATATTTGTATAACATTTACAAATAGAATTGAAAAGGAAATATTTTTATAACATTTACAAATAGATTTGAAAAGGAAATATTTGTAAAACATTTACAAATAGAATTGAAAAGGAAATATGCAGAAAATAAATAGAATTGAAAAGGAAATATTTATTTGTTAAATAAACAAATAGAAAAGGAAATATTTGTATAAACAAATAGAAAAGGAAGTATTTGTAATCAAATAGAGTTAGTTGAATATAGTTTAATCGAATAAAGTTTATTCGAATAGAATTAAAGGAGTTAATCGAATATAGTTAAATCAAATAGAATTAAAGAAGTTAATCAAAAGGAGTTAATCTAAATGCGTTAATGAATATTAGTTAGTCGAATAGAGTTATTCAAATAAGAGTTAATCGAGTTAGAGTTAGTTGAGTGTTAGTTAATCGAGTTAGAGTTAATCGAATTAGAACTAATCGATCAGAGTTAATAGAGTTAGAGTTAATTGAAAGGAGTTAATCGATTAGAGTAATCGAATTAGAGTTAATCGAACAAGAGTTATTCGAATATTAATTATTCGAATAGAGTTAAAAGGAGTTATCGAATATTAGTTATTCGAATAGAGTTAGTCGAATATTAGTTATCCGAAAAAAGGTTATAGAATATTAGTTATTCGAATTGAGTTAGTAGAATATTAGTTATTCGAAGAATAGAGTTAGTAGAATATTAGTTATTTGAAGTGAGGTAATCAAATATATAGTTATTCGAAATGAGTTAATCAAATATAGTTATTCGAAAGGAGTTAATCGAATATAGTTTATTCGAAAGGAGATTAATCGAATGTAAATCATTCTAAAAGAGTTAATAGAATGTAAATCATTCAAAGAGAGTTAATCGAATGTAAATCATTAGACGAGAGTTAATCAAATGTAAATCATTCGAAGAGAGTTAATCGAATGTAAAACATTCGAAGAGAGTTAATCGAATGTAAATCATTTGATGAGAGTTAATCGAATATAGTTATTCGAAGAGAGATTATCGAATATAGTTATTCGAAGAAAGAATTAATGAATATAGTTTATTCGAAAAGGAGTTATCGAATAGATATTATTCGAGAGAGAGTTATACGTTGGAATTCGATTATATCGAATTCGGGAAAATACACTTTCCGTTTTTAATCAAGACTTAATGATTTCTTCATAAATTGTCTATTTAGTTATTTAGTTAAATTAGGGAATAAAAGTTATATTTTGAAGTTAGATATTTCAGAAGAAGGGATTATAAAACTATAGTTATAATCAACGTTTTAAATAAAGTAGTGGATTCGTAAATAGAATCCGAGAGTTACGTAAGGAAGTTTGTTAAAGAATTAAAAGGTGAACTTTGTCTATTTCGAGGTTAGAAATTTTGTTCAGTTAAGGTCTGAGAGGTAGTTATACCCCAACTTGATTGACTCCAATTTAACTAAGGAATAGTTAAGGTTTGATAGTGAAGGTTGGTTAAGTGAATTTAGAACGAGTGTAATGTTTTGAGTTGGCATATTGATGTTTTATTTAAACATCTGTTTAAATCCAATGAAGGAGTTTGGAAATGTTTTCCAAATAAGAATCAGAATTTTTTTCTAATATAAAATACAAATAGAAATGAGAGTAAACATGGAAATGTTTTCCAATGATTTAAATACTTTCTATTCTAGAAAATAAGAATTTCGGAATATATATATATATATATATATATATATGGAAACGGGAAGGGGTAAATAAGTAAATTAATGATGAATTAATTTAAAAGGAGAAAATGTTGATTGATGATTGATCGGTAGAATTTCCATTTGGAAATACGATCGTTGTTTCCACACGTGTTTTTCTTTGATAGTTAAATCCCCGACTATTGAAGTTTTTTACCATTTTTCCGTTGTCAATATGGAGAGACCGAGATCAGATTCATTATCTGAAAACCACTCCATAAGGGCACTAGTGTTGTGATCAAATATGATAAAGATAATTGAAGACAGAGTTATGCAAGGGCAGTCCTGTTTACATAACAGTATCTTTGGTTTGTCCAGTCCCAGGACAACCTATATGGAAGAATGTCTCATAGAGTATATTTAATGGATCACGTAAGTTTATCTCTTCAAACGTATGTACGTTTGGTGGCGGAGGAATTCGTTTCTCTTAGCTATATACACATTGTATTTTTGGGGAAATCAATTTGTGATTTGGCGGGTATGACGATGTGACATTCAAAGTGAATAATTGTGTAATCTGTCAGAGATAAGCGTGGCCTCTAGCCTCAAAACTGGGAAATCACAAAAATCGGGCAGGCAGCATGGCTAAGTGGTTAGCTACCAAGTAGGGTGTATTATCACCTATCTAGGGATATTCATTTCATTCTTTAATCTATTTGATGTTGTCCCATTCGGGAAACGGTTGCTGATCCCAACCGTTGGTGATATACATTCGATACACTCAAGAGAAATGAGTGGTCGGTCATGTGTGGCCGGGTTGCAAGATGTTCTTGTTGAACCCAATGTATTCCTCTCTAGAGGTACACTATCAGAAGGTGGTTCCATACCTTGTCATAGTTGTAAATCCATTATCCAATAAGTGCTCGCGATTTTTGATTGTATACTATCTATGTAGAACGTGAGATGAAAGTGTTTCTGCTAGATGATTATTATATTGTGGTTGATAGACACTATTGTAATATCAAAAAAAAATTATATAAAGATTATTTTGGATTCTTATAAGGGAAAAACCCGTTCCGTTATACGGCGTGGTCTTATGAGATATTGTTTTATTGCTCAAACTGTTTTTAAATTGTTTTACTCACACCAGTCCTGTAACACCCCGTATTTTCTGTGAACATAAGAATGAAAAATCAGAGAATAATTAAATTGTAACAAAATAATTAAGGGAAACGGTTTACGCCATTGCGTTCATCTCGAAATTCGGCTTGGAATAGAGTCCAAGTTTGCGTAAATTGGACTCCGTATGAAGAAGGTGTGGCCTTCAAAAGTTTCAATAAAAACCAGCCCAAAATTCAAAATTCAGATTTCGAAATTCAAAACAGACACCCGGGCTGGGTGGGAAAATTCCCGCCCAGGACCCAGGTCGACACTAGGGCCGACCTGGGGGTCGACCTGGGTAAACAGGTCGACCTTAGGGTTGACCTCCCCCCTTTTTTCCAGATCTGGAGACAGATCCATTTTTCTGCACCTGGACGCATTTCTGACCAGATTCGTGAGCTCTAACCTATTTAAACACCCCCAAACCTAGCTTTCTCCCCACACAATTTCATTCTGCCTATATTATGCCTCTATTCTAATTAAAAATAAAAATGGCGTCGCTACTCTGCTAGAATCAAAACTAGAACTAGTGCATCTTCTTCCAATATGAATAGAGTTAAAAGAGAACAACTATTTTCTAATCTAATCGATAGTCTACGCCAGAGGAGCGCTATTCAGTGTCAGAATACAGATCCCAGAAATCAAGATTTACCTTTTCAATGGTGAGTACAGTTATTTTTAGATATGAAATTTAATAATTATCTTGACATTTTTGTGAATCTAGATCTGAGTTTATGCATACTTTCTGTGGATCTATCTTGATTGTGACGGTTCTGCATCTGTACCCTCTTTTCTTCCAATTTGTTTATAGCCAGGCTACCACGAGCCTACGCAAAATCTCATAGGAGATTAATGCACGAATGCTAAATTTTGGGATAAATAATGGATAATGCATAATTGGACATAACTGATCTTTGACTGATTTGAGAAATGGATATATGTTGTAAATTAGATCTAGATCTGTGTATACTCTATAATTTGGAAGAAGAGGAATCATTGTATGATAACATGTGACTTGAAACTTGGGGACATAATGCATATAAAAATTAAGATCTGATTTTGAGATGTTATAATTTAAAAATCTAGACTTTTGGGGTAAATTTTATGAAACGATTCATGACTTGAAAAAGGAATATGTGACTTAGACATAGAGACCTATATTATAATAGGATAACTATCAATGTGAATACGCCTAAAAGTGGATTCTTGGCATCAAAGGCTATAATTTGGCATAATTCATATGGTATAGCATGATTTGGGCTTTTAGAGAATATTCTGTACTGTGCAAAGTTTAACTAAAGTTTTGGGCATATATTGTATTATGAATTATGGCCATGATTTAGGCGTGTAAGTTTAGGCTAAATTTATGATTAGGCAAGATATGTAAGTAGAGTTCTAGAAATATATAATCTGTTATCTGCTAAATCTGTTGAATTGCCTAATCTGCTAAATCTGTTATCTGCTAAATCTGTTGAATCGCCTAAACTGCTAGATCTGTTATCTGTTGAATTGCCTAATCTGCTAAATCTGTTATCTGCTGAATCTGTTGAATCGCCTAAACTGCTAGATCTGTTATCTGTTGAATTTCCTAACCTGCTAAATCTGTTATCTTCCAAATCTGTTGAATTGCCTAATATGCTAAATCTGTTACCTGCTAAATCTGTTGAATCGCCTAAACGGCTAGATCTGTTATTTGTTGAATTGCCTAATCTGTTGAAAGCTAAATAATTGTAATTTGGGTATAAAAATTCGCAGCCTCGATCTAAGATTGAGTAAAACGTGGAAATTTGATTAATCAGTTGTAACCTGTAAAGAAGTTTAATCTGTTAAATGAACAGAATTAGTCTGATATCTATGTAATCTGTATTGGAATGAATTGGCTAGGACACGAGGTTAGACTCTGTTTGTGGTAGAAGCCTGCCCAGAACCAACCGGCTTAACCGGCAACTTCAAACTGTCAGTCTAATGTGAGAGGTCGTAAAATATGCTTAGGCAGGAGGTTAGGTCTGGCTTGTGGAAGAAGTCTGCCCGGAACCGCCCGGCACATGCAGCGGCCACAAGCTACCGACCTAATGTGAGAGGTCTATGCATTAATATTTAATTAATGCAAATTTAAGAGAAATGTGGTGTCTAAAAACGTATTGGGAGGATTGGGTTAAACCAACTGGACTGACGAATCTAATAAACCCATTTCGTGAATCTATAGGCCCAATACAAAGTTAAACAACCTTTAAGTCTGTTAAATCCATACATCTGATCTGTAAATATGAAAAATTGTTAACTTGATCGTCTAATCTGTGAACTAGTAATCTGAACTCTGTCTAGAACTTAATAAGTTAATCTGAAATATGCTAGTCTGGGGACACAAGGTTAGGAGGGGAAATACATGTGTCATCTTATATTTAGGACTCATATTAATCACTAACCCTTTCTGGTATCAAAACTTTGACCCCACACTATGTAGGGGTCCGGGCACGCTTACTGAACTAATTATAAGCAGTTCATTCTGATAATGGCGAGGGGTGTTGATGGCACGTTACAACCAGGTCATGTGCGTGCTTGGATCCGGTCTGCTCGGAGGACGTAGGACACCGTGACATCTGCAAATAGGTCTGTGCGAATAGGTTTCCACTTTAGAGAGTGATACAGCCTACTGTGGGGCCGACACAGGGTATTTATGTATTAGGGAGCCGATCGCTTGGGGGTAGGACTTGGGGTACACTTAGTTCTGTCTGTTTCTGTTGGTACCGTTTGTTCTGTTGGGTGGTAACACCTGTCTGTTTCTGTGTGGTACCGTCTGTTGGGGAGGTAAAGGCCCATTACTAGTGTACACCAAATTCTAACATTCTGTTTCCATAGGGATTATTCTGTTTCCGTCTCTGATTCCGTCTCCGATTCTATTTCCGTACCTTCTGTTTGTTGGGGTGGTAAAAGCCCATTAGTTGGGTGGTAAAGGCCCATTATTAGTATTCTGTTTCCGTACCTTCTATCTGTTGGGGTGGTAAAAGCCCATTATTAGCATTTTGTTTCTGTACCGTCTACCTCTGTTCGGGTGGTAAAGGCCCATTACTAGCAATCTGTTTCTGTAGAGATTATTCTGTTTCTGTTTCAGTTTAGATATTAGGGTAACACCTAATCCGATTATACTAGTATTAGTGCAGAGAAGTGAAAAGCTTAGCTTAGCCTGTATCATTCCGATCCTTCTGTTAACCTGCTATTTCTGTTACTATTATCTCCAATCCAGTTTTATTTACATGTCATGATACTATTATCTGTTTATATGCTGAAAGTCACTAGAATCACCAGACTTATGTCTGACCTAGTTTGTTTCGCCTCTTTTCTTTCCGTTTCCCCCCTTCCCCAGGTTTTCAAGGTGGAAACATAGGAGCTTGATTCAGATTCTCTCTCCTGGAAGTGTTTGAAGTATTGCTTAGCTTTGGCTCTATCTTTCCATGATAGTTTATATTGGGGATTATGGCTTTAAAAGCTATGCATTCTGAAGGCTTTTGTACGAGATCGATATTTATGTACTTGAATTCCGATATGGTGATTTTGAAAGATGTAACCAATCTTATTTCTGTTTTTGTTGTAAATAAAGTTATAAAATTTTCAAGTACTGCTTTATCTGTCTTGTAAATTTCTGTTCTGTCTACTAAAAACGCACCACCAAAGTTAAGGCATTCCCTTTGCGAGTGACCTTAACGGAGGTGGGGTGTTGCACTTAGTATTAGAGCTGAAGGTTACCAGATTCGATAAAAAGTTTTTGAAAACTATTTTCAAAAAGGTTTTAAAAAAGGAAGTATTTTCAAGAGTATAGTTTATTTTGAAAAACATAATCGCCAAAGCCATATGCCTATCTTTCTATCCTTTGTTTTGAATCTTTCCTTTTCTTTTGTTTCAGCATGTCTAGGAATCTTAACCTTCCGGAGGGCGTACCGATACCTGGCTAGTTCAGGAGGTACCTAAAAGTTAGGGCTAATGATGCAGGCCCAGTAGACGTCCCTCCTCCTCCAGCTGCAGATGTTCCTCCTCCTCCTCCTCCACGCGTGAATACTTTCCCGAAGATATGTAGAGACTTTCGAGCCATGGTTGGGAAGAACTTTAATGGAACTGAATCCTTTGTGGAGGAAAGGAACTTGCTCAAAGAAACTGAGGATTTGATCATTATCTTCGAGGTGGACCATAGGTAGAAGATATAGTTGGTGGGATGGTTGCTTAAGGACGAAGCTTCTTTTTGGTGGGAGGTCACAAATGGAGAGCGTCCGGTAGAGACTTGGATGGATTTCAGGCATAGGTTCGAGATGAAATTTTTCTCATGAGCGGAAGACAGTCTATACGTAGAGAGGTTCTTGGCGTTGAAGTAGGGGGACTTATCAGTGAGAGAGTATGTCAACAAGTTTAATCAGTTGGCGAGATTCGGCTTAGACTTGGTAAATACACCGCATAAAAAGGCACTGAGGTTCGCTAAAGGTTTAAATTAGCCGCTACGCGGATTGGCAATGTCCCACATTCCTATGGGGGCAACCTTCAAGAAATTGGTGGACATGGCGTTAATGCATGAAGAGGAAGCCGAAAGTAAAAAGAAAGAGGGAAAGCTCGAAGGACCAAAGAACAAGAAGGTGGGGCCCAAAATGGAAACACAAAAGAAGGATGAAAACTCCAAAGATAAGAAGGAAAAGAAGTGCTTTACTTGTGGAAGCTCGACCCATCTGAACAAGGATTGCAGAAAGAGGAAGGGCACCTGCTTTAACTATGGTGAGATGGGACACTTCACTAGGGACTGCCCGAAGAAACGAGGGCAAGGGCAGAGGACAGGTCCTACTTCTGGAGGGTAGGCGAATACCCTCGAGGCTGGTGGATAGGATAGAAATAGGAAAACTTTCTGTAGAAGGGTTAACTTTCTTATCTGATTATTGAGTTAAAAAATCTTTTTGATTATGGCATTTTGATTCTGTAATTGAAACTCTGCACTTTAATACTAGTCTTGTTTCTGATTCCGCTATAGTCTCACACCCCATGAGGGTTACGACTCATCTGTTTGTGATAAGTTGGGGTTTGAAGGTATCTGTGTTGGGCATTAAGTTGACTATGACGCATACATTCTGGGTTTTTATCATGCTTAGTTTCCTAAGAATCATTTGGTAATCTGATCTGTACCAATAGTCTGTAAGTATCTGAATATTTCTGATAAGGTTAAGGGTTTTTACTCGAAGCATGAAGTAGATTTCCAGTCTAGCATTGTTTGATGGGAGTAATTCACTAGGTGTCAATTTGATATTGATTTTGGTCTTCGGGGTTGATACTTAGGGAATTATTTTCTTAACCGATGTCTAATAGGAACAGAGCTCTTGTTTTAATCATACTTGCTTCTATCACTCAGCTGTATCCTATCGATCGAGTCTTCGACCTTTAGTTAGAAACTAATGGGTGTAAACATGTGTTTGAGACATTTTATGTTTGATGGTTGCAAGTGGATGCAAGTGGTTGCTAGTGGTTAATCGTGGATGCATATACACACACTAGGCACTAGATTGGCTCAAAAACACTCTCATACTGCATATGGATGTGTGTGCATTTTTAAAATTTTTATGGACGCAAAATGGTTGACTCAGCACTTGGATGTTGCATATGAATGAACGGTTGTGCACTCATATAGAAATGATATGTATCAAATAGGAAAATTGCATACATATTGGACTCATTGCACCGACATAATTCGCATTAAGGAGGTCAACTGAATCAGTGGACCGCCTGATCTTTGCATTAGATGAGGAACATATACACACACTTTTGCATATGTTCATACAACGTTAGAAGTTTCTAAGGACAATGGATGCTTGTGGATGACGGTTTAGTAGATGGGTGATTGGATGGTAGGACACATTCTTCTTAACTTGAAGATTTCGGGGACGAAATCCTTTAAGGAGGGGAGAATGTAACACCCCGTATTTTTTGTGAACATAAGAATTACAAATCAGAGAATAATTATATTGTAACAAAATAATTAAGGGAAACGGGTTATGCCATTGCGTTCGTCTCGAAATTATGCTTGGAATAAAGTCCAAGTTTGCGTAAATCGGACTACGTATGTAGAAGATATGGCCTTCGGAAGTTTCAATAAAAACCAGCCCAAAATTCAAAATTCAGAATTCGAAATTCAAAACAGACATCCGGGCTGGGCGGGAAAATTCCCGCCCAGGACCCAGGTCATCACTAGGGTCGACCTGGGAGTCGACCTGGGTAAATAGGTCGACACTAGGGTCGACCTCCCCCCCGTTTTCCAGATCTAGAGACAGATCCATTTTTCTGCACCTGGACGCCTTTCTGACCGGATACGTGAGCTCTAACCTATTTAAACGCCCCCAAACCTAGCTTTCTCTGCACACAATTTCATTCTGCCTATATTCTGCCTCTATTCTAATGAAAAATAAAAATGGCGTCGCTACTCTTCTAGAATCAAAACTAGAACTAGTGCATCTTCTTCCAATCTGAATAGAGTTAAAAGAGAACAAATATTTTCTATTCTAATTGATAGTCTACGCCAACGGAACTCCATTCAGTGTCAGAATACAGATCCCAGAAATCGAGATTTTCCTTTTCAATCATGAGCACAGTTATTTTAGATATGATGTTTAATAATTATCTTGACATTTTTGTGAATTTGGATCTGAGGTTATGCATACTTTTCTGTGGATCTATCTTGATTGTGACTGTTCTGTATCTGTTCCCTCTTTTCCTCCTTTTTGGTTAAAGCCAGGTTACCCCCACGAGCCTGCGCAAAATCTCATAAGAGATTAATGCACGAACTCTAAATTTTGGGACAAATAAAGGATAATGCATAATTGGACATGACTGATCTTTGACTGATTTGAGAAATGGACATATGTTGTAAATTAGATCTAGATCTGTGTACACTCTGTAATTTGGAAGAAGAGGAATCATTGTATGATAACATGTGACTTGAAACTTGGGGACATAAAGCATATAAAAATTAAGATCTGATTTTGAGATGTTATAATTTAAAGATCTAGACTTTTGGGGTAAATTTTATGTAACGATTCATGACTTGAAAAAGGAATATGTGACTTAGGCATATAGACCTATATTATAATAGGATAACTATCAATGTGAATACGCCTAAAAGTGGATTCTTGGATATTTGGCATTAAAGGCTATAATTTGGCATAATTCATATGGTATATCATGATTTGGGCTTTTAGAGAATATTCTGTACTATCAAAGTTTAACTAAAGATTTGGGCGTATGTTGTATTATGAATTGTGACCATGATTTAGGCATGTAAGTTTAGGCTAAATTTATGGTTTGGCAAGATATATAAATAGAGTTTTAGAAATATATAATCTGTTATCTGCTAAATCTATTGAATTGCCTAATCTGCTAAATCTGTTATCTGCTAAATCTGTTGAATCGCCTAAACTGCTAGATCTGTTATCTGTTGAATTGCCTAATCTGCTAAATCTGTTATCTGCTAAATCTATTGAATCGCCTAAACTGCTAGATCTGTTATCTGTTGAATTACCTAACCTGCTAAATCTATTATCTGATAAATCTGTTGAATTGCCAAATCTGCTAAATCTGTTATCTGCTAAATCTGTTGAATCGCCTAAACTGCTAGATCTGTTGAATTGCCTAATCTGTTGAAAGCTAAATAATTGTAATTTGGGTATGATAATACGTAGGCTCGATCTAAGATTGAGTATAACATGGAAATTTGATTAATCAGCTGTAACCTGTAAAGAAGTTTAATCTGTTAAATGAACAGAATTAGTCTGATATCTATGACACGAGGTTTGACTCTGTTTTGGGTAGAAGCCCGCCCGGAACCAACCGGCTTAACCAGCAACCACAAACTGTCAGTCTAATGCGAGAGGTCGTAGGCATAACTAAAATATGCTTAGGCACGGTGTTAGGTCTGGCTTGTGGTAGAAGTCTGCCTGGAACCGCCCAGCACAAGCAGCGGCCACAAGCTACCGACCTAATGTGAGATCTCTATGCATTAATATTTAATTAATGCAAATTTAAGAGAAATGTGGTGTCTAAAAACGTGTTGGGAGGATAGGGTTAAACCAACTAGACTGATGAATCTAATAAACCCGTTTCATGAATCTGTAGGCCCAATATAAAGTTAAACAATCTGTAAGTCTGTTAAATCCGTACATCTGATCTGTACATCTGAAAACTTGTTAACTTGATTGTCTGATCTGTGAACAAGTAATCTGAACTCTGTCTGAAACATGTAAACAAGTTAATCTGAAATCTACTAGTCTGGGGACACAAGGTAGGAGGGGAAATACTTGTGTCATCTGTTGTTTGGGACCCATATTAGTCAGTAACCCTTTCTGGTATCAAAACATTGACCCTACACTATGTAGGGGTCCGGGAACGCTTACTGAACTAATTATAAGCAGTTCATTCTGATAATGGCGAGGGCTGTTGATGGCGCGTTCCAACCGGGTCATGTGCGTGCATGGATCCGGTCTGCTCTGAGGATGTAAGACACCGTTACATCTGTAAATAGGTCTGTGCCAATAGGTTGCCACTTTAGGGAGTGATACACCCTACTGTGGGGACGACACAGGGTATTTATGTATTAGGGAGCCGATCACTTGTGGGTAGGACTTGTGGTACACTTAGTTCTGTCTGTTTCTGTTGGTACCGTCTGTTTCTGTTGGGTGGTAACACCTGTCTGTTTCTGCGTTGTAACGCCCCACCTACCATTAAGGTCACTCACAAAGGGAATGCCTTAATTTCGGGGGAGCATTATAGGTAAAAGATGCAGATAAATTATAAGACAGACAATTAAAACAGCGACAAATAAAACTTTATTTCATTGATAAATAGCTTGTACAAAGATTGTTTTACAATACCAAAGTATCCTGTCTTGCTTACAAAAATAAAGAAGCATAAAATGATTTCCCCAGATAAAGCATGAGCCAGCCATAGCAGTAGAAGAGAGAGTCCAAGGAAACACGTCAAAGAGTCTTCAAGCTTGGAAAGAGTAACGGTCCAAACAAACCTGAGCTATTCCCTCCCTGACTAATTTTGGGGGGGGGGGAAGGAAGAAAAGAGGCGAAAGAAAAAGTAGGTCAGACATAAAGTCTGATAAGTCTAGTGATTCTTAGTATTTAAACGAGGAAAAGGGTCATGACATGAATAAACTAAATATAAGACTAAACCATAGTAACAAGATAATATGGGATAAGCATAGGATATGGCAAGATAAACTGAATGTACCGATAAACTGAATGTACTGATAAACTGAATGCGCTTCTACTCCTTCTCTGCTTTGCAACTACCCTATTTATACTGATTTCTATATCTCTGCACTACCTAACTAGTGTCCAAACTAGTAATCTATGATCACATGATAACGTGATCCCAATCCCCGTATTTGCGGTTGCCTTCAGGTGTGCTTCTATTATGGGGATTCCGTTTATTACCTAGATCTATTTTAGGGTTTACTATCGAGTGATCACTAGATTCAACTAGAGTTTACGCTACCCAGGGCCACTGGGGTTTATGCTACCTATTGAACGCTTCTCGGATTCAGGGTTTATGCGACCTAGGTCCAACTAGGGATTATGCTACCTACTTTGTATTAATTTTCCATGTGTCTATGTCAGTCGGCCCTCTCTTGCATGTAGATACTCTGTGCTGGCCCCACCATAAGGTGTATCAAGCCTTATGATAGCGACCCAACATGATTCAAGATGCATAGTGTATAACTAACTAGTACCCAACGCCTGCTTTTTCCCACTTCGGAGTACGTGCACGCCCGTAAACCATCGGAACCTACATTGACGTACCCCTTTCCGTTATCTTTGATCGCTTATAATCAGCCCAGTAATCGTGCCCCACCCTGCCTAGTTTCAGGGTACCATGATACATCTATGAGGGTTACTGCTGAAATGGGTCCTCGTTGCTAGGGTTTTGCTGCTGGTCAAGTTTGTGGGCTTATATATACATATATTACCCACCCATACGAGACGTACTTAATTCTCCCACCGATTCTAGCATGTTTTCTTAACGGTTAATTTTGCGGCCCTATATGTACTAATATTTCCCACCTACACGAGATGTACTTAACCTTCCTACGGATTCAAGCATGTTTATTTAATGGTTAAGTTTATGGGCCTATATTTACTAATATTACCCACCTACCGACGTGTACTTAACCTCCTACTTGTCAAGTCGTGTTGGTTAAGTGGTTCTTATTAACTTAACCTTTCTTGCTTAACATGTTGGATTGGTTAAGTGTGATTTATTAAATTAACCCTGTTCATTCATGAGGTTATATTGGTTAAGTATTTCCCATTTAACTTAACCCCATTCGTTCATCGAGTTACATTGGTCAAGTGTCATTAATCAATTCAAGTTAACTTAACCCATCCACCCGTCACATCATGTTGGTTAAGTGTTTCCTTCTGGTGTTGACTTGACCCTACCTCAAATCTTGTTATATTAATGAAGTGTTGTTCTCGTTTTAACCCTTCCCATACATCATGTTATATAATTGGTTAAGTGTTTTCCTCTTATATTACTTAACCCCACCACATGTCATTATATATTTTGGTTAAGTGTTACCTCTGTTATAAACCTATCATCTGCTTAATTAACATGTTACAACGGTTAATTGTTCTAAATTTACTTAACCTCACCCACTTGCCTAGTTAACATGTTATTACGGTTAAGTGTTTCCCTAATTACTTAATCTCACCATTTCTAGCTTGATTTATTCATGAGCCTTAATTAATTAATTAATTAAAGCACCAACCACTCACATTAGACAGATATTGTTGTGGTTACTGGATGTGCCGGTCGGTTCCAAGCAGGTTTACACCACAACTTAGTCTAACCTCGGGTCTTTCTAGGCTTGATGCACTAACCACCCACATTAGACAGGTATTGTTGTGGTCACTGGATGCCCCGGTCGGTTCTGGGCAGTTTTACACCACAACTCAGTCTAACCTCGGGTTAGGCATATTCGTCTTTTACTAAATTTACATGTTTACTATTTATGTAAATTTTCCATAAATCTAGCCTAGATCATATTTATTTGTCATGCAAATTAGAATATTTATATTCTATGCCCAAAACTTGATTTACCTATCAATCAGCCCAACTTGCAGTTTATACCAATTTTTGATTTAATATTCCCCTTTTACAATTCATGCCCAATCTGGATTAATATTCCAATTTACAGTTTATGTCAAAACTAGATTTAATATTCTAGTTTTACCGTTTACGTCCAAAACATGGTTTAAATGCCAATTACATACTTTGCGGCAAATTAAAATTTATCAATTTATGCCCAAGTCTAATATGCATGTAAATCATTCACTATTATAGCCAATTTAGATTCATGCCAACATATTTATTGTGCCAAATTAACTTAATTAAGCTACGCCCAATCCCCACATCATAATCGTACGTATAACCTGATTTCACAAGTTTCTCAGTACTCATGGAATGATACTAATAGTATCAAAGCAAGGGATAGGGCATAAGCACGAGAATTGACATAAAAGAATAGCATGCAAGAATGAACCAAATACAAAAATAATGGTTCCAATGGGTTTGATGTACATAACATTGAATAGGAATAAACTAGACAAGTTACGCCCTAACATAATTAAGGGAATAGGCATAGGTGATTTGGTCCAACATAATGCCAGTTCGAAGTACAACCTAATAGGTTAATGGGAATAGGCATAAGTCACTGACTACAATAATTACAGGCAATTAACCATAATGGTCATGGGCGACTAATCACAATAGTTTCTTAATCCATGTCATAAGCAATAGTCTCATAGTCATGAATCTTGGTAATAGTCTCATAGTCATGAATCATATGCAATAGTCTCAAAATTATGAATCATAGTCATAGGCAACAATCTTATAGTCATAGTCATATGTAATAGTCTCTTTGTCATGAATCATAGTGACATGCGATAGTTTCATGGGCAACAGTTTCATAATCATAGTCTTAGGCAAAAGTCCCATAGTCATAGTCTTTGGCAATTAGCCACAAGAAGTTCTAGGCCACAATCGAGAATCAGATCCAAAGGCATAGATAACGTTAGATTTGACATAAGCATGAATCAAAGATAATTAGCTTGCCAATAGGCACAGTACTATATTTTAATTTATTACATTCACGAGTCCAATTACACGTTCAAATCTAAGGAATAAACGAACTTACAGTGATCGGTTTTAGAAAAGGATAATAAGATAGCGTTGTGGTGATTTGCTATGATTTGCGTGGCGTTGCTCGAAGCCGTTGAATTAGCCTTTGATTCCCTTCTTGAAGCTTTAACTTGATTTAAATCCCTTCTTGAAAAACTTGAGCAGCATAACCTCGTCTTAGATTTATATATTATTTTACTTTAATTAGAATTAGAGCAGTACAGACGTAGAGAAGTTGTGAGGAGAAATATGAGGCCTAGGGGTGTTTTTATAGTTATTTGATCAATGTATAGGGCCAAAATCGCGTCTAGGTTCAAAAATGTGAATTCTGCCCAGATCTGGGGGTAGGTCGACCCCTAGGTCGACCTCTCTTGGGGTAGGTCGACCTCCCTTGAGGTAGGTCGACCTGCCTGGGCAGGAATTTTCCCGCCCAGCCCAGTTCTGCGATTTTTGAATTTTTGAGCTGGCTCTGAATTTTTGCTGAAACTTCTGAACGTCATGACTCCTTCATACGGAGTCCGATTTACGCAAACACGGACTTTATCTCTAGCAGAATTTCGAGGTGAATGCAATGGTGTAACCCATTTCCCTTAGTTCTTCTTCTAAAAATTATTTATACTTTAATTTGTGAAACTTAATGTTATAGAATTACGGGGTGTTACATGTGTGGTACCGTCTGTTGGGGTGGTAAAGGCCCATTACTAGTGTACACGAAATTTGAACATTCTGTTCTGCAGGGATTATTCTGATTCCGTCTCCGATTCTGTTTCCGTGCCTTCTGTCTGTTGGGGTGGTAAAGGCCCATTAGTTAGGTGGTAAAGGCCCATTATTAGTATTCTGTTTCTGTACTGTCTGT
Organism: Allium sativum; assembly: GCA_030737875.1. Lineage (NCBI taxonomy): Eukaryota > Viridiplantae > Streptophyta > Magnoliopsida > Asparagales > Amaryllidaceae > Allium > Allium sativum. The sequence goes on from CM060913.1 coordinate 1,044,312,343, forward strand.
CTGTTGGGGTGGTAAAAGCCCATCGTTAGCATTCTGTTTCTGTACTGTCTGCCTCAATTCGGGTGGTAAAGGCCCATTACTAGCATTCTGTTTCTAAAGAGATTATTCTGTTTCCACTTCTGTTTTGGTTTAGATATTAGGGTAACACCTAATTCGGTTATACCAGTATTAGTGCAGAAAAGTGAAAAGCTTAGCTTAGCCTATATAATTCCAATCCTTCTATTAACTTGCTATTTCTGTTATGGTTATATCCCATCCAGTTTTATTTACATGTCATGTTACTATTATCTGTTTATATGCTGAAAGTCACTGGACTCACCAGACTTATGTCTGACCTAGTTTGTTTCGCCTCTTTTCTTTACGTTTCCCCTTGGTTTTCAGGGTGGAAACATAGGAGTTTGATTCAGATTCTCTCTGCTGGAAGTGTTTGAAGTATTGCTTGGCTTTGGCTCTATCTTTCCATGATAGTTTATATTGGGGATTATGGCTTTAAAAACTATGCATTTTGAAGGCTTTTGTACGAGACCGATATTTATGTACTTGAATTCCGATATGGTGATTTTGAAAGATGTAACCAAAACTATTTCTGTTTCTGTTGTAAATAAAGTTATAAAATTTTCAAGTACTACTTTATCTGTCTTGTAAATTTCTGTTTTTTCTACTAAAAGCGCTCCACCAAAGTTAAGGCATTCCCTTTGCGAGTGACCTTAACGGAGGTAGGGTGTTACAAGTCCCATGACTGACCCAGAGTTTGTTTTGTTTTCCCTAAACTCTTGGGTGCCCAATTTTGTACGGGCAATCAAATAGTCAGGATTTTACAGATATACTTGGAGAGCTTGGAGCAAGAGGCTTCAGGATTATATAGCTATTGTTTATTCCGCTGTGTTGTAAGTGTTGTACTCTGATAATGTTATTGTATACATATACTGATTTTATTTCAAAGATATGTTATCTATTATATGTTGTTCGTTCCGCTGTGAGATTCGTGTTACTCTGATGTTGTATGGTCTTATTCTTCTTCTATTCTAAGATTCTATCTTATCTACTCTCACCCTCTAATTTCTTCCATGGACTATCCGGTGTTTCCGATGCTTGAATAGTCGACATTGAGTTTATGTCAATATCGAGGATCGTAAAAACCCCGGGTCGTTACAGTGGTATCAGAGCTTATGGTTAAGTTATTACCTTCGCTCTGTGGCGTGACTCAGTATAGATGGGGTTAGCAATACCCTAGATTGAGTTGAGTGTATAATTACGAGGGAATGTATTTGTTATTAGATATAAAAATAGTTTTATATTGTGTAGATTTATTGGTTGAGTTGTTTATAAGTTCTTGTCGATCATTTTGATCCACTGTATCGGTAGGAGTTTCTGAACACTCGAATACGATGAACCGACATGGTATGTTTTGAAAGGAGGCCAAATGAAGTAATTTTATCCAAATATATTTTGATATAAAGGATTTATATTGAAATTATTATCATATATTGGATATATTGGTTGTTATTATAATCGAGTAAGATTATAATTGAAATGGTTATGTAAATAACCAATCAAAATTCGTATAAGTGTTACGGGATGAATTAAATCTGAATTTAAATCAGAATTGAAATTAAAACCCGGGAAAAGTTGGAAAAGTGTTTGTAAATGGATTTGAATTAAGTATATGAGAATTTTAAAATCCTGGGAGATTTTAAATTGTTTTACAAGCATTGGGAATAATATTTTGAAAATGAATTTCAAAATGGAAGTGTTTAGGACGGTTTTGAAAGTGATATAGTATTGAACTCACTTCGATGGCTGGGAAATAACCCTGATGATGAATCACGACATCATTAGTGTTCATATTTGAGTTCTAAGTGACGGATTACTTCCAAAGGTTTTGGTTTTTGAATTGTTTTGAGAAAAGCAAGTTGTTTTGAATCCTGAAAAGGAAAGTCTGATTTTCGATATGGTAAACTGTTAAAACTCCCAAGAAGAGATTGTTCGAATTAAAAAATATATAAATAAAAATTTGTGGAAATAAATTGGAATTGAATTGAAAACCAATTAAGTGGAAATCGAATTGAATTAGAATGATATCGAGAAAATTTGATTTGTGACATAGGAATCCGAAATGATATTGTGTTGGTGAGATAAGAATTAGAATCAGGAAGGGAACTTTGGTTTGAAATGGAATTTGGCATTGATATTCGTGAATGATTGGTTTGAGGATAAAAACTAATTGGAGTTTGATTGGGATGACATGGATATATGCTGAATTAATAGCAGATGGAAACGATATAATGATATGCCCGACAAAAAGGTACAAGTTTATATTTTGTATGGTACGAGATTTTTTTTATGAGCCTGTTTGGCAAGCCGCCCGGTTGTTATTTTCTTTTGGGTTGAAGAAGGCCTAGAGAGGCGAGTTGGAGTTTGAGCTATTGACCGGTACAAAGGAGGTACTGGCAAAAAAATTTGAAAAGTTAAGGTGTTAGAAAATTTTCAGGAACTTTGAAAATTTTCATTAGTAGGAATGAACAAATATTTAATTGAAATTAATTGGTTTAGTTGAAACTGAAAAAGAAGTAAGCAAATAAATTTTAACCCAGTCAATAGGGTTTGTTTTCTACCTTAGCAATTTCGAGGACGAAATTATTTTAAGGGGGGAAGAATGTAATGCCCCGTATATTTGCAATATAATAATTAATTTATTTAATTATTTATATAGTGATATAGAGGATTTAATGGTGGTTTAGTTAAATAACTTTGCATATTTAATTAATGTAATAATTAAATAATATATTTAATTCTGAAATAATCAGAATTAGCTGAAATGGAAATACGATGTGAATTGGGCAATTCAAAATATATAATTCAGTTTAGAATTTGAATTAGAATAACGAATATATTATTTGAACGATGGTTGAACGTATAAATTATATTATATTTATAATCGAGCTCGAAATGGCACGACAATTCGCTATTTGGCGATTCGAACTTTAAATGAATATACAGAATCCGTTTTAAATCGGATTTCTGTGAAAAAAGAAACGTTCAGAGCTGGTGAAGTATATTTTTCTAATGAAAGAGAAAAATCAGGATTTCATTGTGTAGATTTTTATTTATGTCCAAATCAAATTTTAGAAAAGTCGCTATGCCTTTGAAATTTATAAATATATATTTATATTATAAAAGGAATATATATATAAATCGAATATCGATATAACTGGGAATTTTGAAATATCGAGTTTAAATCCAGTTGAAGCTGTTTGGTATTCTAGTGCGAATATATACAATATTATTTATTTTTTAAATATTTAATTTAATTATTTTTAGATATATTTATATATCTAAATGGGTTATTTAGAGCATTAAAATAACCAGTTTTGCAAACGAACTCCGTTTTCGATGAAATTAATTTTGTTGGATCCGTAATGTCAAATTATTGTTAGATTCCAAGTTTCGTGATTTTTGGAGTCAGTGTGAGGCCATATGGATTTTTAATGTGAAAAACAGTTAGTATTTTGACAGTTAAAAATACGCTGTGTGAGCAAACAGATTCGGAATTCGACGAAACCAGTTACATTGGGTCTGTAATGTCGAACTGTAGCTGCATGTCCATTTTCATGATTTTTGGATATCTTGTGTGATCCTTTGGATTTTTAGATGATAAATACAAGCAGCGTTATATTAAAATGGAATATAAAAATCAAATAAAAAATTATATAAACTATCCTATAAATATCGGTACATCCCTTAACCCTAATTCATTTCCTCCCACAGCCAAACATCTTCCGCCGTCACTCTTTTTAGTCCAATCGAGAAAACACCAAGCCTCAAAAAGAAAAGTAAAATCATACAAAATTCATAAATTCACCAAAACTATATATTGGTGTTCGCTATGAACTAATCTTCATCTCTGTGGGTTTTTCCAAAGGATCGAACACAATTTGGTTCGACGTCCTATACCACGTATGAGCTAGGGCACGACTTCGGTGCCAATTGGAGTAGTGATAGCTCGAGCTGAGGGTAGCATTGCATTTCGGGTGGTAGGAGGCACCTATCGCTAGAGTTTGGAAGGTGGCAGTCCACAGTTAGGTACCGAGATGGCTGGACATGGCTACAAGTCGTGTGTGATGGGGTGGGTGCGAGTGGTAGCCGGTGGTGTTAGTCAGGGAGTTTGTGCGAAGGGGAAAGTCATGGTTTAGTTGGATTTTGAAACGGTTGATCGGAGAAGGAGAGATGATGGAGTGGAGTTACTGTAATGGCTTGAGGAACTTGCGATTTACTGTAGGTTTGATTTGGGAAGAAGAGGCCGACGGGTTTGGTTTGGAGGAGGTATAAACGAGCGGGCCTGGATAGTTTAAATAGGATATGGGCCTTATAAAAACGGTGAGCCCGGTTAGAATTAAAAATCCAAGTTTTATTTAAATTAAAGTGTATTAACTTTTATAAGTCATAACTTGATCGTACATGAATGAAATTCAGCGAAACAAGATCCGTTGGGATCGTATGGACGGTAGCTACAAATAGAACTGACCGGAAGTGAATTGGTGCTCGTTACAATTTATAGCGAGATAAATTGTCCGTCTGAATCAAGCGATGGTTATCGTTATTAACGATGATTGTCCAATGTGAGTAAAACTCATCAACTCTATCAGTTCACATTTTTATAACGTATATTTAGAATTGATAAATGATGACTGATTGCTGTGTGTTGACTATTTGGTTGAACTGCTAAGTAATTGTTTGGAATTATAGATCTGGTTACATATATATATATATATATATATATATATAAATTGATTCTGTTTAGCAGAATATTTCATAGTGAAATGAAATGGATGTTAATTATATTGTTTAACATCTGTGGATGCAGGGAAACAGGTCGGAGGAATCCAACTGGATTTCTCAACATTTATTTTACTGTTTTTCATATATTGTAATATATGATGTGATATATAATCTATGTTGATTACGTGAGTTGAATGATATCGATCATTGTTATTTGGGTATTTTAAATACAGTAAGAAATGCTGGAATGTAGAAAAGGGGATTTTCAAAGTTTATTTTGAAAATAAAGTGTTTATATAAAATTAATGAATTTTATATATATAAAAGGAAAAGGATTATATAAAAGGAAAATATTTGTGAAACAAATATAAAAGGAAAATATTTGTGAAAACAAATATAAAAAGGAAATATTTGTAAAACATTTACAAATAGAAATGAAAAGGATATATTTGTAAAACATTTACAAATAGAAATGAAAAGGAAATATTTGTATAACATTTACAAATAGAATTGAAAAGGAAATATTTGTATAACATTTACAACTAGATTTGAAAAGGAAATATTTGTAAAACATTTACAAATAGAATTGAAAAGTAAATATGTAGAAAATAAATAGAATTGAAAAGGAAATATTTATTTGTTAAATAAACAAATAGAAAAGGAAATATTTGTATAAACAAATAGAAAAGGAAGTATTTGTAATCAAATAGAGTTAGTCGAATATAGTTTAATCGAATATAGTTTATTCGAATAGAATTAAAGGAGCTAATCGAATATAGTTTATTCGAATAGAATTAAAGGAGTTAATCAAAAGGAGTTAATTGAAATGAGTTAATCGAATATTAGTTAGTCAAACAGGGTTATTCGAATAAGAGTTAGTCGAGTTAGAGTTAGTCGAGTGTTAGTTAATCGAGTTAGAGTTAATCGATTAGAGTTAATCGAATTAGAATTAATCGATCAGAGTTAATCGAGTTAGAGTTAATTGAAAGGAGTTAATCGTAATCGAATTAGAGTTAATCGAATAGAGTTAATCGAACAAGAGTTAGTCGAATATTAGTTATTCGAATAGAGTTAAAAGGAGTTATCGAATATTAGTTATTCGAATAGAGTTAGTTATTCAAAAAAAAAGTAATCGAATATTAGTTATTCGAATAGAGTTAGTAGAATATTAGTTATTCGAAGTGAGGTAATCGAATATATAGTTATTCGAAAGGAGTTAATCAAATATAGTTCTTCGAAAGGAGTTAATCGAATATAGTTTATTCGAAAGGAGATTAATCGAATGTAAATCATTCGAAGAGATTTAATCGAATGTAAATCATTCGAAGAGAGTTAATCAAGTGTAAATCATTTAAAGAGAGTTAATCGAGCGTAAATCATTCGAAGAGAGTTAATCGAATGCAAATCATTCGAAGAGAGTTGATCGAATGTAAATCATTCGAAGAGAGTTAATCGAATACAGTTATTCGAAGAGAGATTATCGAATATAGTTATTCGAAGAGAGAGTTATCGAATATAGTTTATTCGAAAAGGAGTTATCGAATAGAGATTATTCAAAAGAAAGTTATACATTGGAATTCGATTATATCGAATTCGAGAAAGTACACTTTCCGTTTTTAATCAAGATTTAACGATTTCTTCATAAATTGTCTATTTAGTTATTTGGTTAAATTAAGGAATAAAAGTTATATTTTGAAGTTAGATATTTCAGAAGAAGGGATTATAACGCTATAGTTATAATCAATGTTTTAAATAAAGAAGTGGATTCATAAATAGAATCCGAGAGTTACGTAAGGAAGTTTGTTAAAGAATTAAAATGTTTACTTAGTCTATTTCGAGGTTAGAAATGTTGTTCAGTTAGGGTCTGAGAGGTAGTTATACCCCAACTTGATTGACTCCATTTTAACTAAGGAATGGTTAAGGTTCGATAGTGAAGGTTGGTTAAGTGAATTTAGAATGAGTGTAATGTTTTGAGTTGGCATAGCGATGTTTTATTTAAACATCTGTTTAAATCCAATGAGGGGTTTGGAAATGTTTTCCAAATAAGAATCAGAAATGTTTTCTAATATAAAATATAAATAGAAATGAGAGTAAATATGGAAATGTTTTCCAATGATTTAAATACTTTTTAATCTAGAAAATAAGAATTTCGGAATATATATATATATGTGGAAACGGGAAGGGGTAAATAAATAAATTAATGATGAATTAATTTAAAAGGAGAAAATGTTGATTGATGATTGATCAGTAGAATTTCCATTTGGAAATACGATCGTTGTTTGCACACGTGTTTTTCTTTGATAGTTAAATCACCGACTATCGAAGTTTTTGACCATTTTTCCGTTGTCAATACGGAGAGATCGGGATCATATTCATTATCTGAAAACCACTCCGTATGGGCATTAGCGTTGCGATCAAATATGATAAAGATAATTGAAGATGGAGTTATGCAAGGGCTGTCCTATTTACAGAATAGTACCTTCGGTTTGTCCAGTCCCAGGACAAACTGTATGGAAGAATGTCTGACATAGTATATTTAATGGATCATGTAAGTTGATCTCTTCAAACGTATGTACGTTTGGTGGCGGAGGAATTCATTTCTTTTAGCTGTATACCCATTGTATTTTTGGGGAAATCAATTTGTGATTTGGTGGTTATGACGATGTGACATTCAAAGTGAATTATTGTGTGATCTGTCTGAGATAAGCGTGGCCTCTAGCCTCACAACCGGAAAATGACAAAAATCGGGTAGGCAACATGGCTAAGTGGTTGGCTGCCAAGTAGGGTGTATTATCACCAATCTAGAAATATTCATTTCATTCTTTAATCTATTCGATGCTGTCCCATTCGGGAAACGGTTGCTGATCCCAACCATTGGTGATATACATTAGATACACTCAAGCGAAATGAGTGGTCAGTCATGTGTGGCCGGGTAGCAAGATGTTCTTGTTGAACCCAGTGTATTCCTCTCTAGAGGTACACAATCGTAAGGTGGTTCCATACCTTGTCATAGTTGGAAATCCATTATCCAATAAGTGCTTACGATTTTTGATTGTATATTATGTATGTAGAACGAGAGATGAAAGCGTTTCTGCTAGATGATTATTATATTGTGGTTGATAGACACTATTATAATACCAAAAGAATTTTGATATAAAGATTATTTGGATTATCATAAGGGAAAAACCCGTTCCGTTAAACGACGTGGTCTTATGAGATATCGTTTTATTGCTCAAACTCTTTTTAAATTGTTTTACTCACACCAGTCCCATGACTGACCCGGAGTTTGTTTTGTTTTGTTTTCCCTTAAACCTTGGGTGCCCAATTTTGTACGGGCAGTCAAGTAGTCAGGATTTTACATATATACTTGGAGAGCTTGGAGTAGGAGGTTTCAGGATTATATAGCTATTGTTTATTCCGCGGTGTTGTAAGTGTGGTACTCTGATAATGTTACTGTATACATATACTGATTTTATTTCAAAGATATGTTATCTATTATATGTTGTTCGTTTCATGACCGGAGCACAAAGCACCCGGAGCGCTCGGTTTCATACGAGGAGCGTAACGGAGACCCCAATTCAACTTAAAATGAGATTCGTGTTACTCTTATGTTGTATGTTCTTCTTCTTCTCCTATTCTAAGTTCCTATCTTATCTATTCTCACCCTCTAATTTCTTTCGTGGACTATCCGGTGTTTCCAATGCTTGAATAGTCGACAATGAGTTTATGTCGATATCCAGGATTGCAAAAACCCCGGGTCGTTACAACTCCTTTCCAAATTACTTTACCGTTACGAACTAATACCATTCCTCAATAATAGTTAAGTTGGTCAAGTTGGGGTATTTTTTTACCTCTTAGACCTTAATCGACAACATTCTTATCTTAGAGTAGATAGAAGTTCATAACTAAAAACACATGCACTTATAATATCGATCAGATCTTACTTCCTATTTAAACCAGGGTTTATATCCCATATCTTTTCTTTTGAAAAACTCAATCGATCATTACCATTTTACTTAACATATAATTTAGTAAATTATTTACTCAAATATTTAACTCTTGCTTCAAAACTCCTATATAGTATAACTTGGATTATATTACACAAACCCATTCGCTCGTTTCTTTTCCAAAAAAACTTTCATTATATAATCTAACTTTGGATTTACAACTATAAATCCCTTTTCAATTTCTTTTATTCAAAACCTTAACTATCCTTTTTTTTTACCTTTTCAAATTTCATTTCAATTGCGCCATGTACTTAATTTGGTTTTAAATAAGATGTCTATTTTAAGCCCTTGCCTTGGTTTTTAACTTCAAATCCACTTTCCTTATAAATCTGGATTTGTTTACTAATACTTATCCCAAAAATACTTTTAACATCATTAAAAACTAATGGTTGGATTTTATAACCAAAACACTTCTATTTGCTTCATTACTTAAATTAATAAGTATTTCTATTTTTAATGTGGTTTTTCAAATCATTACTTAGATTTGAAAATCCCCTTTTTCAATTATATTCATTTCCACTTAACCTTTACGATTAAGTAAAATCCTCTCCTGATCGCAAATCTTATCATTTAAAATTCCTTATCAACAAGTCTTATATAACTTAATTCTATTTCCTAAGCCCTTTATCATTTCTGAAGTATATGTATATTACTTCATTATTAACTAATGATAGGTTAGTCAAAATAATAACTTATTAAAAACTCCAATTCCTTTTATAACTCCTTTATGAAATTTAGACTATAAACCCTTTTCATAAGCCCCTTCAAATTTTCTACTCACGTTACATCTTAAATGAAATCTATTCAAGATGTAATAACTTAAATTAATAATTAACTTAATCACTAACTTAATCATTTGTTGGAGTAAAAGTATATTACTTCACTATTGACTAACAACAGGTTAGTTAATATAATAAATTTTATAAATAATAAATTATTTAATAATTACTTTAATAAAGTCGAATTAAAAGTTTATTTAGCTTTAAAAACAAATCGTTAGGTTAAAATAATAAATCTCACTTAATTGTTTTCTTTGGCAACAATTATTCTAAACGATAAATTTTCTCATAAATCTCAGTCTCCCTTATGTATTAAACATAAGATGTTACTATAAAATTCCTTTTAACATTTCTTTATAAATCAAGTCATAAATGTCGATTTATTAAAAATTTATATTTAATTAACTAAAATAAAATTAAAACTTTGATTCAGTTATAAAAATAAATTTTACAACTTAAAATACGTTGATTTTCCTTACGGTGAATCAATATCTAAAAATGATGGATTTTAGACCATCACTGCCAATTACCCAATCAATACTGCCTTTTTGATTTAAACATGGCAATTGTTAAATTTAGATTCAACATTCTATATTTATCCAAACATCGATATCTAAACAGGATATGATATAAATTGGAATAAACAATCAATATGAAAACAACCAATAATATACAATTTGTTAAGGAATCCGATCGGATCCCTCCAACCTATTCTTCCCTGCAGAACAGTTCATAATATCGTTTAACACTAATACAGGAAATATCATGCATTTGAACGGTCAATTTACAGACAAACAATCAACAAATAAATAAATAAAAACCATCCATAGCATCCACTTAGCCAATTAGTGTTAAGTATTAATAATACGAATTTAACAAATCACAGTATTTCGGAAGGGTGAGAATTAACTCACCATTTTTGTGTTCGACGGTGTTGCGTTGTTTTATATAGTTTCAAACTGGCATTTAAAACTATATAAAATTCCAGCGTACTCTGAATCACTCCATTTTAGTTCACATACGTTGGCACCATCGTTACGAACCCATCAGCACTTGTTTCGTCCGATCCCGTTAATAACCGCAAAAGTTATGAGTATTACAACATTTTATTTAAATTGAATTAATTTAAATATTAACCATGATCATTAATTAAATTAAATACCTAACTAATAATTAGTTAATTAATGTTAATCAATTCAAACCATTAATTACCTTAACATAGTTCATGTCAGTACTAATTTCTTGCGTTGGCCAGGTCCACACGTTTTCCTCTCCTTCACAAATCTGAACCTCGATATCTTCTTTCTCAACCCAATTTCATCTTATCATTAAACCCATCACTGTACCCTTCTGTTCACTCAGCCTTTCATTATCGCTGGCGAACTCTTGGCACCTGTGCCCTCCTCCTCTAGCACAGCCACCACCTGAGACTGTCGCCGTCAACCCCGGTGCTCCACCATCCAATTCCTAAACCAAACCTGTACCCAATTTTGACAAAAATAACATAGCAGCTCCCTCCGTTCAACCCTTCACCATCGGCCAACTCTAACACCGGACCCCACCATCTTACCACTTCCATCATCGCCACCTCCCAGGCTTTGATCTCGCATCAACGTCGCCCTCTCTAGTGACCTGTACTTCCTCCACGACCTCAAAAACCAATCCCAAATAAAGAAAAAAACCACATCAGAATGCCTCTGTTCATCCTTGAGCTGCTCCAGCCCCTCGCCACTAACCACCACCGCACTTCTTCAATAACAACCCTTACGCCTTAGGCTTCCACCTCCCACTAACCGCACGTCCCCCGACGCTCCATGGACTCCACACGAGTTATACCAGGGAAATGTTTTACTTGGTGAAGTTTGGTTTCGAAATGGAAGTAGAGAAGTGATGCGCTTTGGTTCAGAAAGAATGAAGTGAGAAGAAAGTCAGTATTTTATTTTTCTTTGAATTAAATGTTGCTGGATTTTTCTAAGATTTGAAAATGGAGAAATGGAGTTGTTTTCGGGTATGGGAAAGGAACTGAAGGTAGTGTGTATTTATACAGTAAGTTGTCGTGGGTGCCAAGGAAAATATAATATATGAATTGTCAGAGATATTTTCCTTTGCGTTGCAAGCATACAAATGGATTACTGAAATTTCAAAAAGAATGAACGAGCAGATTAACATGGTTGGTCTTAAGAAACAAAACATAAGTACCCAGAGATATTTTCCTCTTTCAGTTTTTACGTAGCAACTGAACTTTCACATGACCCAATCAGCAGAAAAATAAATGTGCAGAATACTCTAAAAGCATAGTATTAACTTGAAGTGACGTTGCGAAAATAACCAACGATATTTTACGAAAATAACAAATGGTATTTTTGACGTATAACACGCGTTGTTCACGGTTTGTACAAACTCATACCGACTCCAGTCGCATCGAATTGGAAATCAATATAATTAATTATTACGGTTTTAATAAAATTAATTTCTCTTAAACCGATATCGTTTGAAAATTAACAAATCTTTAAATTACATATTGAATTGATAAAAATGTATAACGATTTCCAGATAACAAATCTAGTAATAATAAATTATTATTAACATACTCATCCAAACAAAATTCTATATGGCTTCAGATTTATAAATTTAACTTGATTTTTAAACTTGACATTTGAACTTTTAAGTTAAAACGATATTCAATATAATAAAAATCCCTTTATTTTATAAAATAGATCGTTATATTTTAATAATGAATTCCATAGCGACTATTTAAAATTTTGATTTGGCCATAAAATAAAAGCTATATTATGAAAACTCAATTTTTCCGCTTCATTAGAAAATTATTGTCAAACAGATTCGGACGTTTCTTGTTCCGAAGACATTCGACTTGTTTTGGATCCTTTATAACCAATTGAAGTTCAAAACGCTATATTATAAACTACCACGCCGCTGCAGTTCGTTATATAATTAAAATTATAATTTAAACTTTTATAACAGTGTTTAATAAAAAAAATCGTAAATAAAATTAAATCTAAACATTAATAAATCCACTTACATTGCCAAACCATATAACAACGCAAATTCAGCCAATTTCGACTATTTTGAAATTAAATTATTATTTATATTATTTAAACAAATAAATTATTCAAATTTATTAGTTTCAAACCATTTAAAATTCTAATCAATATTAAAAACAAAAATTAAATATTAAATTAAATGGTTAAAAACCTGGGTCGTTACAATTTGTGTATTGTAGATAGTATTATACATTTTCTACTCACCAGGACTTATTGTTCAGACCCTCCTCCTCATTACAACTCTCGGGCTTATCTCAAGAAAGGAAAGTCTTAGCACATATTCAAGTTTGGTTTTCGGTCCTTGTTCTCTCATTCTCGGTATTGATGTGGCAATTTTCTTTTAAGGTAGTTTCCTAAGTCGATACTTATTACCCTATCTTGTTTCTGATGTGAGTAAGTTTTACCATACTCTGATTATGCTCATGCTAATTATTTTGCAGGTACTAGATTTATACTCTCTATGCTTGGATGAGTTTGACTTTCGATTTTTGTCAAAATTCGGGCTTAGAAAAGTATGGGGTGTTACATTTGGTATTAGATCTTAGGTTTAGACTATCAAAGGAATCAATAAATTATGAGTTGTGTGAGAATGAGTTCGATTTTCTTTAATCGTTCTTACTTGATTCTTAATTATTTCGACGATGGGATAGTCGTGGGCCTATTTATTTAAGAAAGGGGGGATACGAGTTAGAAGTATTTTGAGTTCGAGTATTCAGCCAACCTCGATTTTCCCTATGATGCATTTGGCGATTTGTTTTACGGAGCATAAGGATGGCATATAGTGAATCTTGTGGTTTTGAGCTTTGTGACTGGACAAAAGACCAGCGACAATTGAGATAGTCGCGATTTCTTGTTTTCAGTTTTGTTTGGAAGTTCCAGTCGATGACCTATTCTTGGTCTTGAAACATGAAAGTCACAATAATGTGTCGTTATAGTCCAAAACTATAATTACGTAGCATATCTATTTGATATTTCGTTTTTGTATATAAGGATAATCCTTTGATAGAACTATTCTTCTAAATCCTCGGACTTATATTCGAAGAGATTTCAATTTTAAAACTGTTTTCGAAAATTAAAAGGGTTTCGAAAGTTTTAACCTATAATTTTCAAGAACTATAATCACCTATTCCCTATGATTTTTAATATTCGTCCTTTTGTATATCTTGGATGATTTATAGAAATTATCACAAATAAACTTTTTGAGATTTAAAAATCTTGACAATTTAAAACATGGAAAGGTTATTCTAGTTAGTAATATAGACTAAAATATAAGTTAAATAAAATAATAAATTAAATTTATAATACAAAACCCTCAGTTTACAAATAAAAATTATTATTGAACAGTTTTGATAAGGACTAAGGAAATTTTCAATTCAGCTTGGGGTGTTTAATTTCGCAAACCATTCAAGTCGTTTGTTAGCTAGGTAAGGTGAAATCCATTTTAATGTATTTTTTATTTCTAACTGAGATTTTTTGAGAATTTGTTCATTCATTTGATGATCGCAGTGGTATTGAGGCAAATAAGTAGTGTGGGGAAATTATTTCTTGACTTGATAGATAGTGAACGTTAGCACGAGATTTCTGGTGGAGTCGGGAAGGCGATATGATTTTTTCATAATTTTATTTTAAATTTTACAAGTCGAATCGGCTCGTTTGAGTTAAGGTTCAGGTAATTCCCCAAAAGGGGAAGGAGATTGACGGGTAGCGATTGACCGGGCAGTCGATCGGAAGCGATCGACCATGTTCGTTTATAGGGGTTGACAGCCCTACCCGTTTTGGGTGCGACCCGAGCATGCAGCGATATAAGTCGCCCCCAACAACTGGAATTAATTTCCTTTGTCTTCCTTCTATTTCCAATAACCGTATCCATTCCACCAGCTCCCCTAAGGCCAAAAATCGAACCTTCAAGCTCCGTTCCATCGCTAATTACCATCAAAATTCCTGCAATGTAGATCTTGCCCCTTTTATATTCTAGATAGTTATTTTCTTCTTGAATTTTGCTGATTTCTCAATGATCCCACCTCGAGCTTCCAAAATCCTCACGTAGTACCCCGGTCTCATGCTTTAGGAGGCTGCACAGCTTGACCACAACCCAAGGAAGATTGATGTCTATTTGGAAATGGAGAATTACGGGTTTCCCCATGGGCGTCTAGTGAAATTTGTCGATGTCTCCCCTTTCCACCTCGAGGAGCAATTTGTCATCACAGGCCTGACAACAATCCTACGCCATGTCACCTTCAAGCGCACGTGTTATTTACACTACCTTCATCTTTTATATGCCCAGATGCTTATCAACTTTGATGAGGGTTCTAGTCTGATTCGATCCGAGATGAAAGGTGCCTACATTGATTTCACCGACCGGGATTTGGCAGAGATTCTGGATACATCCGTAGTCAGAGAAGATTTGGATAACATAGAGATGACCCACCCTTAAATTCTTTTTTACAAGTTTCTTGGAGCTACCAGTGTTTGGGACACTGGTAATTTGCGCCCTATCGATCGTCTTGTTGTGTGCATCATTCAACACAGCATTATCCCTAAGATGGAGAGCTCGAGTTGACTTACCCTTTACTACGCCGAGCCACTTATGCTATCATCATCGGCATAGCCATCAACTGGGCACACGCACTTATGGTATATTTTTCGAGCCTTCAGTGGGTACTCTGAGGACTAATTTCTTATGCAGTTATCTTCTCACCCGTGTCATTCGACACTTTCTGATGAACCTTAGATGGGAATTGTGACCGATAGACCCTTCCTTCCAATGAGTGTGCCTCTTTCAGGAGGATAGGAATTCAATTGCCTGCAACTTCCGCTCCTCCTCCATCTCCCGCACCTCTCGCTCTAGTTGAGCAGCAGCAGCCGACCATAGCAACCAGAAGATTCCTAAGCTTGATGCCCTCCTCCAAATTTGGGCAGAGCTCCGCAAGGTTTTCCAGGAGTAGTGTCGACATGCGCATGAGGTTAAACGCATTTTTTCCTTGCTACAATCTTGGCGTGGACATGGCTATAGATCGAGTTCCAGTCTCGTTGCTCACTTTCTTGTAGCCTATAGGCGATGTTTTATGTATCTTGTGTATCTTTTCCTTTTCCAATATTTTTCTTATTTGTAGAAGCTATATCTGTAATTTTTATTGTTGTTGTTTCTATAAATCACATGATGATGTAACGTGATTTCTATTGTGTTTGTCTTTCACGCTTAGTTGTATTTGAATCAGAAATGAAATTCATTTTTCTCTTCCAACTAACAGTTGTTTTAGAGCTGGAAAGAACAGAATTCTATAGCAAATAAATTTTAGGGAAAGACAGGTTTTTGCGTTGTTCCATTACGAGTATATTTATTATTTATCTCCAGTTCCTTTTTGAGCTAAAATTCATTTTTAAGTTTTTTGTGTGTTTTCCGTTTTCATGTTTTTCCTGCGTGACTGACTTCTTTCCATTCAAACATGCAATTTGAATCCTTTAAGTTTTTGCAAAATATATTTTGGAACTTTTTGCAAATATTGTTTGAAAATAGAGGTCCTCTTAGTTTCAATTTTGTTTGATCTACTTTCTTTTTAATTCAATTTATACAAAAACATGGATTTGGGTATGGTCGCTTATGTATGTTTAAACATCTGTTTTGTATAAAAATAAATTGTTTAAATGTATTAAAGCGCAAGTTACCAAGATTTTTTGTTTTTTACAAATCTCGTATGGAAAGTAAAATAGTAACAAAAGGAATTTCAAAATTTACATAAGAAATTTTAAAGTGGAAATTTATTTTTATAGAAAAATTTGATTTTTAATAATCACACATAAAGCGTAAGAAAGATTTTGAATGATATGTTTTCCCATTATAGCAATGCATTAGTGAAAACGATGCATAAAAACGTTAACGATAACAAGGAGAAAGCTGTACTAGCCACGGAAACATTATTTCCATACACTGTTGACGATGTAAGCGAGTTATTAATTAACTTATTTTACATTTTGGAGCTTGTCTTAAATCTCATTTGTAGTCCACAAATGGAAATTTTGGAGTGTTTTGGGGAATTAAGGTAAAATCCCACTGTAGGACGACAATTGGAATATTTGTATGTGGAAAGAAAGTTGAATTTTGCGCTTTGATTTCCTTTTTCGGCTTAGGAGAAATTGATAGGAAACAAATAGATGCATTGACGTGTCGGATGGTAGGGTTTGGATGTAAAATTGATTGCTTCATACTTCTATTTGTAGTTATATTAGGGTTATGGAAGGAAAATATTTACAAAAATTTGCACTCATGTAGAACTATATATATATATGTATATATATATATATATATATATATATAGGATGTTTGAATCATGTTTTCTAAAATAAAATGTATACATATCTGAGGATACAAATTGGAATCATTGTGCATACATCTTTTGTGGTAGAATTCATTATGTACATTACGCACATGCACACTATTGGAAAATTTGATGTACACTAAATGGTTCAGCTGTTTAGGTTGATTAGATGCCAGCACCATGACTTCGTCATTGGTAAATTTTTGGAATGAAGTTTCTTTTAAGGAGGGGAGAATGTGACAACCCAAAATTTTGACGATAATTAATTTAGTTATTTAATTAGATTCCAAAAATGAAATTTTCACAAATGATCGAATTTGACCAAGAAACATGCATCGTTGTGTTCGTGATGGAATTCTGGTCAACTTTTATGTTTGGAACTTCGCGAACGGAGTCCGTATGAAAAAGTTACGTATGAAAAACGAAAATGAATGGAAAATAATTCAAACCGAATAATATACATTGTAATGAATATTCCTCTACCAGGTCGACTAGAGCAGTCGATCGGGCAGTTGATACAGGCAGTGTGGTGGCTAGGGTTACGAGGTTATATATATTATAAAAATTTATATAAACGAACGAATTTTTCTGGAATTCAATTCAACGGTTCTAGATCATTACTACGTCTATAAATAAAGGGCTAGACCCCCATTCTTTTGCTCATATTTCTAGAGGAAATAACAAAGCTCTGGCATTCTCAACCCTTCAAATTTCTTCTAAAAACCTAAAAATAAACATACACAAATCCAATCAACAAGAATTAGAGAGATTGAATTCAGATCGATTCAAAAGGTTGGTTCTTTGATTAGGTGATTCTTTTATTTAAATTTTCTTCCTCTTTTCCTACTTTTCTTTCAGATCCACAAATATAAATCAGCATTGTAATCCCCGTGAAAATAAATTGTAGATCTGTAAGGTTTGAGAATTGTAAGCCTCAAAGCTATGTTCAGATTTAGATTTGGTTAACACTCAGGTGAGTGCGAAATATATTCGTTGTTTACAATAACTTATATATTTCGTTTGTGTTGAATTAGAATTATATGCCTAAAAGTTATCAGATTTGCTGTTTCTGTCAATTCTAAAATATTTTGTATATAAATTAGGTGTGGATTTGTAGGCCTTTTAGTTTAATATTATCATACTGTCTATAATTATTCTTAATTTGTTTGTGGTTATTGTAAATACGTGGAATTTGAAAATCAGTCCGAAAATTATTATAAGATGTATAATATTTTATTTCTTTTTCATAGTATTTGGGTGTTGATTTGTTGTTTGTGCAGTTTCTGTTAGAATAATAATCCTATTATGTTTGATGTCATTTGGGGTTTTTCTTGGTTTTTATAAATATGTCATTTTTCTTCCTTTTAAATAAAAAGGCGTTATTTTGAATTAGTAAGAAATATATTCCTATTTCATGTGATTTGAAAAATGTTTGTATTCCTCTTTAAAATATTTTGGGCAAGATTTACAATAATTACAATTATTAACCTTTTATGAGATTTTGAATCTTGAACAAGGTAAAATGCAAAAATGATTGTTTTTGTTATTAGTTTAGGCCAACACGTAGATTGTTAATAATAATAAAATAAAATTAGTAACTGAAACACCCTACCTCCGTTAAGGTCACTCACAGAGGGAATGCCTTGACTTCGGTGGAGCATTATAGGTAAAAGATGTAGATAAATTACAAGATAGATAAATAAAGCATCGGAAAATAAAGTCATTTTATAAACAACTTAATTCAGTCAAACTTTTACAACAGTTTCCTCAATCATACTAAAATTTAATACATAGAACTTCTGTCTTGATTTAAAAAATTCCAAGAATAAAAGAAGCATAAAAACAATGATATTCCCCGATAAAGCATGAACCAACCATAGCAGTGGAAGAGAGAGAGTCCAAAGCGATACACCAACTAATCTTCAAGCTTGGAAAGAGAAGAGGTCCAAGTTAGGCTGAGCTATTCCCTCCCTGACTACCAGGGGAAACGGAAGAAAAGAGGCGAAAAACAAACTAGTTCAGAACTAAGTCGGGTAAGTCCAGTGATTTTTCAGCATGCAAACAAGATAAAGGATCATGGCATGAATAAAACGAAAATAGGATAATACCATATAAATAAGGTAACTAAAGACAGGATAGGTGCAAGGTGAAATGAATGCACTTCTACTTTTTCTCTGCTTCGCTACTACTCTGTTAATCTGATTTCTATACTTATCTCTGCACCACCTAACTAGTGTCCCAACTAGTAATCTGTATAAAATGATAATCGTGATCCGAACCCCCCATAATTGTGGTAGCCTTCAGGTGTACATCTATCGTGAGGATTCCACCTCAATCAGCCTAATTGCCATGAACATGTTAGATGTACCCTTACTACCTTATCGATCGGCTCCTTACTTGTATTCATGTTCCATGTGTCTGTGTCAATCGACCGTTTCTTGCGTGTAGATGCCCTGTGCTGGTCCCACCATAAGGTGTATCAATCCTTATGATAGCGACCCGACACGATTCAAGATGCACTATAACTACTGTTACCCAGTGCCTGCTTTTTCCCACTCCAGAGTACGTGCACACCCATAAATAGTCGGAACCTACACTGACGTACCCCCTGCCGCTACTTTCACCGCTTATAATCAGCCCAGTAATCATGCCCCACCCTGCCTAGTTCAGAGTACGTAATACATCCATGTGGATTACTCCTGAAATGGGTCCCTGTTACTAGGGTTTCCTATTGGTTAAGTTTGTGGGCCTATATTTACTAATATTACCCACCAACCCAATATGTACTTAACCCACTGATCGATTCAAGCATTTTTAATAAACGGTTAAGTTTTGTGTGCCTATATGTACTAATATTACCCACCTACACGAGATGTACTTAACCCTCCCATCGATTCAAGCATGTTTATTTAATAGTTAAGTTTTGTGGGCCTATATTTACTACAATTACCCACCAACCCAATATGTACTTAACCCTTCCACTGATTCAAGCATGTTTATTTAATGGTTAAGTTTTGCGGGTATATTTACTAATATTACCCACCAACCCGATATCTACTTAACCCTCCCGCACATTACGCCATATTAGTTAAGTGTTGTCTGCTCATGTTAACTTAACCCACAAATCCATCAAGTCATGTTGGTTAAGCATTTCTTATTAACTTGACCTCCTTACTTATCGTGTTGGATCGGTTATGTGTTTCCTACTAACTTAACCATGTTCGTTCATCAAGTTATATTGGTCAAGTGTTTCTTGTTATCTTAACCCCACATATTCATCTTGTTGTGTTGGTTAAGTGTCATCAATCAATTCAAGGTAACCTAACCCACCTACATGTCATGTTACTTTGGTTAAGTGTTGCCTTCTTATATTAACTTAACCCTACTACAAATAAAGTTATATTGGTTAAGGGTTGCCCTCTTATTTTAACTTAACCTTTCCATAAATCAAGTTATATTGGTTAAGTGTTTCTTAATTTACTTAACCTCACCCACTTGTCTAATTAACATGTTATAACGATTAAGTATTCTAAATTTACTTAACCTCACCCACTTGTCTAATTAACATGTTATAACCATTAAGTGTTCTAAATTTACTTAACCTCACCCACTTGTCTAATTAACATGTTATAATGGTTAAGTGTTCTAAATTTACTTAACCTCACCCACTTGTCTAATTAACATGTTATAACGGTTAAGTGTTCTAAATTTACTTAACCTCGCCCACTTGTCTAATTAACATGTTATAACGGTTAAGTGTTCTAAATTTAATTAACCTCACCCACTTGTCTAATTAACATGTTGAATTGGTTAAGTGTTTCCTTAATTGACTTAACCCTACCAATCTTGACTTAGCTTTATTAAAGCACCAACTACTCACATTAGACAGGTATTGTTGTGGTCACTGGATGTGCCGGTCGGTTCCGGGCAGTTTTGCACCACAGCTCAGTCTAACCTCGGGTCCTTTTTGGGCTCTATGTGTTAACTACCCACATTAGACAGTTATTGTTGTGGTCATTGGATGTGCCGGTCGGTGCCGGGCAGTTTTACACCACAACTCAGTCTAACCTCGGGTTAGGCATATTCGTCTTTTCTAAATTTACATATTTCTTATTTATGACAAATTCCATATGTAAATTATTCCCGATTTAATTATGCCATAATTATCCTTTTAATTATTCTCACAATTAATGGTATACTAAGTAATTTCATGCCACTTATCATGCTTATGTGTCAAACATGCCAATTACATGTAATCTCATGTTTTCCCCAACGTTACCCCCGTTGTACGTTCGCAAAATTACATAGAATGTTAGGCTCGATATTTTAGCCCAACTTATAAAACAAAAAGGGGAAAAGAAGAACTTTGCAACATTCCAACATCATACAAAAGTATGGATCTAACTACACACATGTCACATGGATTTGGCATAGAACAATATACTTTTAACTATGAACTTTCAAATTTGATCTATGCAACATGAACCACAAGCATATGAATTTACATAAAACTATACAAGTTAAACTTGGCATGTAGTGGTGAACTTGCAAATTAGATCTATCATGAAGGCATATGGATGTAACATTTAAAGTTGTAGATCTAAACATATAAGGTCGTAGATCTAAACATGTATGCATAATGGCTCTAAACAATTAGGCATAAACGACATGACTTAGCCTAAAACTTGTATGTATCATAATATCACCAAACCTACATATGATAATTTCATTCCCAAATTCCTATACAACATCATAGATTTACTCACCAATTTCCACATAACATGATAGGTTCGATAGAACACAATAGTTCATAGGCATATATGATAGAATAGACATGAATAAACATGAATCAGCATCACATACAACTTGATACAATTCTATTTTACAATTCTTTCCAAATCATGTCTTTTATTTATTCACATCTGAAAGATAACTACACTTACAATCAAAAGGAAAAACTTGATTTCAGGGATCTGTATTCTAAAACTGAATTACTCGCATTTGATGTAGATCGTTGAATTCTCTAAGTTGAATTAGATTAATTTTGATTTGATTTTGATGTAGCTTCTATCTTGCCTTTGAGTTGAAAGAGATGACGGCAATTCTAGGTTCCCCATTGATGGCATGACGGCTCTAGGAATATTTTTGTGTGGCTTAGGGTTTAGATTTAGGTTGCTTATATAGAAGTTTGATTTAATAGGAATCATCAGATTAACCTAGAGCAAATCAAAGCCATTCAGACAAGATAGAATAGCCACATCAGCCCTAATAACTCAGCAAGGAGTCCATCAGAACCAATCAGATGCCACATCTTCCTTACAGCAAATCAGCCCACGGGTTGACAATCAAACGCCCTGAATCAACCCATAGTCGACCCAGCGAGGCTCGGATCGACCTCTAAAATTGGCCGGTTCGGTTATTCCCCTTCCCGATTCGCTATTTTGAACTTTTTTGCATATTTATTTATTAAATTTTTATATATATCTATATTTTTTTTCTCATATGCATACAAACTTCAAGGCTTAATAACTTCTTCATAAGGTATCCGTTTTATGCAAACCAAATGTCTATCTTGGCCAAAATTAATTCTTCTTCTAAAAATTAAGTGTTATTGAATTTGTTAATTTTAATATTCTCAGAAAATTCGTGGTGTTACATTCTCCCCTCCTTAAAGGATTTCGTCCCCGAAATCTTCAAGTTAAGAAGAATGCATCCTAACATCCAATCATCCATCTACTCATCCATCATCCACAAGCATCCATTGTCCTTAAAAGACTTCTAATGCCATATGAACATATGCAGAGTGTGTGTATATGTCTCTTATCTATTGCAAAATCAGGCGGTCTACTGATCCAGTTGACCTCCTTAATGCGAATCATGAGAGTGTCATGCGTCCGATATGTATGCAAATATCTCTAATCATGTAAATACTATATGTGTGCATATTCACTCATCCGTATGCAACATCCATAAGATAACATATCAAGTTTCAATCCATATACTAATACATTCATATGCATATGCATTATGAAAGTGACTGAGCTGATCTAGTGCCTAATGTGTGTATATGCATCCACGTGCAACCACTAGCAAAAACTTGCAACCACTTGCAACCATCAATCATAACATGTCTCAAACACATGTTTTCATCCATTGGATTCTACCTAAGGATCGAGGATAGGACCGAGAGGACATAATTAAAAGATAAAGACTAGCATGCAAATAAATATTACAGAAAAAGGAGGAATCAAGGATATACCCTCAAAAAGGATATGGTGCGCGTATCTAGTCTTCAGTCTTCTAAATCGCATCTTCTTTGAGCTTCACTCCACTGTACCTTAACTAATTTAACTTCACGATTGTGAAGCTTTTTGACCTCCATTTTCAAAACCCACTAGTAAAGATAGGACCTCGATCATTTACTATGCTAGAGGGTATCCAATGTTGTCAAACTATCTTTCCAAGATAAACAGAAGTTAACCATGATACCAAGTGTATATACTAAGATGATGAAAGGTCTCTCTTCTACTTAGCTTATCCCTCAATGTCATAAATCTGAGGGTCGATATCTCTCACGCAAACCATCCTAGTCGAACTTGGCATCCCTCAAGTACAAGCCCCAAAGGCCTAAACCAATATCAGACAAGCACCCAAGGAATACCTCCTCCGAATTTGGATGATCTATATAAGGTGATACTAGAAAAACAACCAAACAGTTGAGCACTTAACTGACTCTAGCTATCCTCGCCAATCTTGCTCCAAAACTATCCTTGATTGCATAACTGGCTTTGTATTATCAACTGGATATATGCGGAAGTCTATCTCGAGTTTTTAGGGGGAAAACTCCTAACCTTAAACAAAAAAACATCTGCGTACTCATGGACTAGTCTAACGGATCGAAAACCGTCGATAAATACATAAAGTGATTCTAGGTAGCTAAGACAAACTGATCCCATAGAATCGCATGAAATTTCGAGTGTATTCCCGAGGCAAGTCGAAAGTCTAACTACCCTCCTTTCACAATTACTAGCTAACTAATCGATGCCTAGAATAAACCCATAGCCTATGAAACCAAAAACATAAGTATCTCAAATCCTTACAAACCGAAGATAAATGAGGCGAACCACAAATTGGACTTGAGACAATAATGGGATCCTCTACTAGACAAGCTCTAGGGTGTAGAGACTCAACTATGGAAGCAGATATAAACGAATGCGAAGCGCAAAAATCAAAAAGAGTACTAGCAGGATGATCAAGAAGAAAAACTAAACTTTTCAACAGAAACCTTACAACCTCTCTCTCAGGTATGCTGGTGGTGAGAGCATGCACTTGCCTTCCGGAAAATCCTGTCTTTTGTTCTTGCCCTTGCCCTTAATTATACGACCCGTTATACTAAAATAAAGATACTTCCTCTTGTTTTAGGTTTTACTTTTCTTTCCTCCCCTCCTTTGTGAACGAAGTCCATATCCATGAGTTCTTCATCCTTGTGTTGTGCTCTTTAGCCAAACTCCCTCATTCTCATCTTTGCAATACTTGTGTAACTTGTTGACAGGTCTCTCGAAACTGCCTCCATCGCATGGAGAATCCTACAAAGCTCAAAAGAAAATTAGCCGTCGGTGAAACTACTACGACTATAGATGGAATTTAGGCACTTGTTTTCCGTTTGACAAGTGTCTAGTCTCGTCGAGCCTACGGAACCATGTTGCGATGAGGTTACCTCCCAGAAAGCCAGGAGCCCCGGAGACCCAGGAAAGAAGGAAACAAGGATTCAAATAGAGGATTAAAAGATAGTGCATATGGCTTTGGGGAATACGCCTTTAAAACAAAACTTTTCTTTTGAAAATGCTTCTTTTAAAAATGTTTTGAAAATAATTTTTCAAATCTTTTATCTGATCCGGTAACCTTCAGCTCTGATACCAAGTGAAACACCCCACCTCCGTTAAGGTCACTCACAGATGAAAATGCCTTAACTTCGGTGGAGCATTATAGGTATAAGATGCAGATAAATTACAAGACAGACAAATAAAGCAGCGTAAAATAAAGTCATTTTATAAACAACTTAATTTAGTCAAGCTTTTACAACAATTTCCTTAATCATACTTAAATTTAATGCATAGAATTTCTATCTTTGATTTAAAAACTTCCAAGAATAAAAGAAGCATAAAAACAATGATATTCCCTGATAAAGCATGAACCAGCCATAGCAGTGGAAGAGAGAGAGATTCCAAAGCGATACACCAACTAATCTTCAAGCTTGGAAAGAGAAGAGGTCTAAGTTAGGCTGAGCTATTCCCTCCCTGACTACCTATGGGAGGGGGAAACAGAAGAAAAGAGGCGAAAAACAAACAAGGTCAGACATAAGTCTGGTAAGTCCAGTGATTTTTCAGCATGCAAACAAGATAAAGGATCATGACATGAATAAACCGAAAATAGGACAATACCATAAAAACAAGGTAACTAAAGACAAGATAGGTGCAAGGTGAACTGAATGAGCTTCTACTTTTTCTCTGCTTCGCTACTACTCTGTTAATCTGATTTCTATATTTATCTCTGCACCACCTGACTAGTGTCCCAACTAGTAATCTGTATAAAATGATAATCGTGATCCCAACCCCCCGTAATTGTGGTAGCCTTCAGGTGTACATCTATCGTGAGGATTCCACCTCAATCAGCCTAATTGCCATGAACATGTTAGATATACCCTTACTACGCTATCAATAGGCTCCCTACTTGTATTCATGTTCCATGTGTCTGTGTCAATCGGCCCTCTCTTGCGTGTAGATACCCTGTGCTGGTCCCATCATAAGGTACATCAATCCTTACGATAGCGACCCGACACGATTCAAGATGCACAGTTTATAACTACGGGTACCCAGCGCCTGCTTGTTCCCACTTCGGAGTATGTGCGCGCCCGCAAACCATCGGAACCTACACTGACGTACCCCCGCCGCTGCTTTGACCGCTTATAATCAACCCAGTAATCGTGCCCCACCCTGCCTAGTTCAGGGTACCGTGATGCATCCATGTGGTTCACTGCTGAAATGGGTCCCCGTTACTAGCGGTTCCTATTGGTTAAGTTTGTGGGCCTAAATTTAATAATATTACCCAACAACCCGATATGTACTTAACCCTCCCATCGATTCAAGCATTTTTAATAAACGATTAAGTTTTGCAGGCCTGTATGTACTAATATTACCCATCTACACGAGATATACTTAACCCTCCCATCGATTCAAGCATGTTTATTTAATAGTTTAGTTTTGTGGGCCTATATTTACTAATACTACCCACCAACCCGATATGTACTTAACCCTTCCACTGATTCAAGCATGTTTATTTAATGGTTAAGTTTTGTGGGCCTATATTTACTAATATTACTCACCAACCCGATATGTACTTAACCCTCCCGCGCATTAAGCCATATTAGTTAAGTGTTGTCCGCTCATGTTAACTTAACCCACTCATTCATCATGTCATGTTCGTTAAGCATTTCTTATTAACTTGACCCTCCTTACTTATTATGTTGGATCAGTTAAGTATTTCCTATTAACTTAACCCCATTCGTTCATTAAGTTATATTGGTTAAGTATTTCTTGTTAAGCTAACCCCACGTATTCATCTTGTTGTATTGGTTAAGTGTCATCAATAATTCAAGTTAACTTAACCCACCTATGTGTCATGTTACTTTGGTTAAGTGTTGCCTTCTTGTGTTAACTTAACCCTACTACAAATCAAGTTATATTGGTTAAGTGTTGCCCTCTTATTTTAACTTAACCTTTCCATAAATCAAGTTATATTGGTTAAGTGTTTCTAAATTTACTTAACCTCACCCACTTGTCTAATTAACATGTTATAACGGTTAAGTGTTCTAAACTTACTTAACCTCACCCACTTATCTAATTAACATGTTATCACGATTAAGTGTTCTAAATTTACTTAACCTCACCCACTTGTCTAATTAACATGTTATAACGGTTAAGTGTTCTAAATTTACTTAACCTCACCCACTTGTCTAATTAACATGTTATAACGGTTAAGTGTTCTAAATTTACTTAACCTCACCCACTTGTCTAATTAACATGTTATAACCGTTAAGTGTTCTAAATTTACTTAACCTCACCCACTTGTCTAATAAATATGTTATAACGGTTTAGTGTTCTAAATTTACATAACCACACCCACTTGTCTAATTAACATGTTATAATGGTTAAGTGTTCTAAATTTACTTAACCTCACTCACTTGTCTAATTACATGTTATAACGGTTAAGTGTTCTAAATTTACTTAACCTCACCCACTTGTCTAATTAACATGTTATAACGGTTAAGTGTTCTAAATTTACTTAACCTCACCCACTTATCTAATTAACATTTTATAACGGTTAAGTGTTCTAAATTTACTTAACCTCACCCACTTGTCTAATTGACATGTTATAACGGTTAAGTGTTCTAAATTTACTTAACCTCACCCACTTGTCTAATTAACATGTTGAATTGGTTAAGTGTTTCCTTAATTGACTTAACCCTACCAATCTTGACTTAGCTTTATTAAAGCACCAACCACTCACATTAGACAGGTATTGCTGTGGTCACTGGATGTGTCGGTCGGTTCCAGGTAGTTTTACACCACAACTCGGTCTAACGTCGAGTCCTTTTTAGGCTCAATGCACTAACCACCCTCATTAGACAGTTATTGTTGTGGTTATTGGATGTGCCGGTCGGTTCCGGGTAGTTTTACACCACAACTCAATCTAACCTCGGTTTAGGCATATTTGCCTTTTCAAAATTTACATATTTCTTATTTATGACAAATTCCATATGTGAATTATTCCCGATTTAATTATGCCATAATTATCCTTTTAATTTTGCTCACAATTAATGGTATACTAAGTATACCATTTCATGAACCAATCTATGCCATGTAATTTTTCATGTTTATCCTACATATTTACATGTAAATTATAAATCAATTATTGTCATGGCCCACTTTCCTTCTAAATCACGTTCAAAATTTTAGGTATATAGATTATACCATTTTCATGCCACTTATCATGCTTATGTGTCAAACATGCCAATTACATGTAATTTAATGTTTTCCCCAACGTTACCTCCGTTGTACGTTCGCAAAATTACATATAATATTAGGTTCGATATTTTAGCCTAACTTATAAAACAAAAAGGGGAAAAGAGGAACTTTGCAACATTCCTACATCATACAAAAGTATGGATCTAACTACACATATGTCACATGAATTTGGCATAAAACAATATACTTTTAACTATGAACTTGCAAATTTGATCTATGCAACATGAACCACAAGCATATGAATTTACATAAAACTATAAAAGTTAAACTTGGCATGTAGTGGTGAACTTGCAAATTAGATCTATCATAAAGGCATATGGATCTAACATATAAAGTTGTAGATCTAAACATATAAGGTCGTAGATATAAACATGTATGCATAATGGCTCTAAACAATTAGGCATAAACGACATGACTTAGCCTAAAACTTGTATGTATCATAATATCACCAAACTTACCTATGATAATTTCATTCCCAAATTCCTATACAACATCATAGGTTTACTCACCAATTTCCACATAACATGATAGGTTCGATAGACCACAATAGTTCATAGGCATATATGATAGAATAGACATGAATAAACATGAATCAGCATCACATACAACTTGATTATATTCTATTTTACAATTCATTACAAATCATGTCTTTAATTTATTCACATCTGAAAGATAACTACACTTACAATCAAAAGGAAAAACTTGATTTCAGGGATCTGTATTTTGAAACTGAATTGCTCGCCTTTGATTTAGATCGTTGAATTCTCTTAGTTGAATTAGATTAGTTTTGATTTGATTTTGATGTAGCTTCTATCTTGCCTTTAAGCTGAAAGAGATTACGGCAATTCTAAGTTCACCATTGATGGCATGACGGCTCTAGGAATATTTTTGTGTAGCTTAGGGTTTAGATATAGGTTGCTTATATAGAAGTTTGATTTAATAGGAACCGTCAGATTAACCTAGAGCAAATCAAAGCCATTCAGACAAGATAGAATAGCCACATCAGCCCTAATGACTCAGCAAGGAGTCCATCAGAACCAATCAGATGCCACATATGCCTTAGAGCGAATCGGCCCACGGGTTGATAGCCAAACACCCTGAGTCAACCCCTAGTCGACCCAGCAAGGCTGGGTCGACCTAAAAAATGGGCCGGTTCGGTTATTCCCCCTCCCGATTCGCTGTTTTGAACTTTTTTGCATATTTATTTATCTAATTTTTATATACATATATATTTTTCTCATATGCATACAAACTTCAAGGCTTAATAACTTCTTCATAAGGTATCCGTTTTATGCAAACCAAATGTCTATCTTGACCAAAATTTTGAGATGAACGTAATAGCACAACCTATTTCACTTAATTCTTCTTCTAAAAATTAAGTGTTCTTGAATTTGTTAATTTTAATATTCTCAGAAAATTCGGGGTGTTATAGTAACTATGTTAATCCCACGCCTAATTTTCTTTTTGAAAATTGGTACACTTTATTAACTTCAAAGGAAAGTACAAGCAAGGTTAGCACTCTAACTAGAATTACATATGAAACATACACATAATCTAAATACAACATAAAAAGCTAAATAAAAAGAAAGAAAATGAAATCCATGATGAGGTCAGATATTCCCATGGTTTCATGTGCATTTCAAGTGCTCCACTTGCACTTCATCACTCATACTCCATGTTCTTTACGTAGTTACAACCCACTCAGTAATAACTGAGCATAATCATGTAGAAATCAACTTGTAAATCATTGGAGATAATAAGCAGTGGTAACTTCCCATATGCGATATCGTAGCTCCTCTTTGTACTGAAATCTGCTTCATATTGGCTTATGTACTCAAAGAGGTGGCAACTTGGAGGACTTCAGATTTTCTTGTGAAACTTTCATAAAACCGCTTCATCCACTTTAGTAGAATGTATGTACATATATCATGTAACTACGTAACCAAACCAATCTTGGATACCATGTGGCAAAAACCATTTATATAATCCATTCCTACACTCATATATATTTGAATTACAATCTACATCCATTACCTATATATATATATATATATATATATATATATATATATATATATATATATAATTTCCAGATCCAAAGTAGTGATGAACATTTTGAACATCATAGAATAGTTCACAATAACAGTAGGACTTCAAAAATTTTTTTGCTTTTATTTACAACTAGCTATCTAGAAAGGTATAAAGGATTCAATTTGCATGATGGTGAAAATAACAGTATTCCATAGACATATTAGTCAACCTTCTCAAGAAACTTTATCCAGCCTAATACATAAACCCATAAATGGTTACACATGCATTTGATTAACAGTTGTAAAAACACCATAAGATACGTTTTAAATCCAAGTATCTAGTAACTATATTCAAAACAGAACCTTATGTTAAATTTTGAGAGGTCAAAAAGTCCCGCAAAAAATTTACTAGCAAAAACCTCAGTGGGGTGTAATGTTTATGGTTCGTTAGAAAAACAATTATCAAGCTTGGTTCTCTAGTAATCAACAATTTTAATTAAATCTAATTCTCTAGAAATTATAGCAAACCAAAAACCAAGAGTCGTCGAACAACTGGAAAAATATCACTCCCAATCAAAACTTGGGAATCATTATTACACTACAAGAAAAAACATTTTTTTACCATAATTATTCTCAGCATTTAATTGTAAATGCAACAAGAAGTTTATTAATTTACATTAAAAGAAAAACGCCGAGGATCTTGTATTCTATATTCCATCCTCTATTTTACTTTTCCTACCTCTAATTAACTTTTATTGCCGCTCTTTTTTCTTCTTCCTTCTGGATTTCCCTCCCTCGACTTAGCCCCTAATTAAACTTTATCCCAAAAATTCATGAAAGCTTCTTCATTTCCCAGAACGACCCCCAAACCACTTTTATTTCCTTCTTCATCCGATTTCCAAAAGGCTTCCAAATGCCTCTTCATTTCACTGACAAACTTAGCTCAGATTCACAGAAGTCTAATTTGATTTCCTTCCCAAGTTCTTACAATTCTTTGTCGCATAACTCGTCTATTGGATTAGAGGTACTCTAATTTGCAGAAGTTTTTATAAGCCTACATGGTTTTTTTTTTTTTTTAGTATTTTTTGTTTCACTATTCACTTGTTATGATATTGATGTTTGATTCATAACCTAAACATGTCCATGTGATGTAGTTTTTATATAAAAAGGAGTTCTCCTATATTAATTTATTTTATGGAATACGTGACTTTTACTCAATTTTGATTTTGCGGTTTTGTTCCGCCTACTTAGTTAGAATAAAAGTAGCAAGATAAAAATGATATTGAAGTTATATAAGCCCATGTAGGCACAAATTTAGGACAAAGAACTTGTATTGCTGATAATTTGCACTGTACAGCAGGCGACAAGCCATATAATAAAAGCAGTCCCAATAATAGTATGGGAAAATAGTGTGGTGTCATACAAATAGGAATTTTAAAACATAATCTGAAATAACAGGTTAACCCAATGATGTGTTTCAAAGAACTTGATTAATCTTAAATTTTGGATAATATGTAGACTTATTTTGTAGGAAGTATATATCTATTTTGATTCAAATGCCTCTCCTTAAATTTGTTTCTATCTAATAGTTAAAACTTCAAAAGTACAATTATATATACTAGTGTAGTTGCATGTTAGCAACATGAAAGGCCTAAGAATGTATTATTCCATGCTGCAATGTAAATTATACATCCTCTATCAATTATTTTCCTTGGGGGATTTGAATTTTTATATGTCAATTAGCTCAAGGTGTTTGAATTTCAGTTCTGATTCAATTTAAACTATGTGTGCATTACCTTTGGGTTACTTGTTTAGGCTTTCACTTGCTAATCAAATCTTGTGTTGGCAAACCTACTCCAACTATTAAAGTTTTAATTATAGTCATGTTCTATGCGGCATAAATTGTAAAATGTTAATTAGAACCATACATCTATTGAATAGTGGGTTCAATGTTTTATAAAATGGCCATTAAGGCAACAAGCACACCCATGAATTTTCCTGTCGAATGGCCAAAAAAAGTGTGCCTATAACATAATCGAAATATTTGGACGATGATCTTGTTGTCACTTGTGTTGTAGCTTAGGAACTTCAACTTGCAGTGGCTAGTTAGGGTGATGGTGAATAGGCGGCCTAGGATGATGTGAACTTTACAATTCTAGTACTGCTGCTTTAGAGGTAACTGAGCGACTTAATTTGATTTTAGATGGTACCGAGTTCATTGGAATATTATAAAATTGAAATAATAAATATAATAAAATTGCTAGTATAACAATTTTAGGTTATATGTATACCAAGAATATCGGTTGTTGTAGTCCCAAAGTATATCCTGGCTCCTATTATTTAAAATATTTTTATCGAAGTTCTATGGTAAAAGTACGATGACTGTAAGAAGTATGTAATGAATTGTTAAACGTAACCACATATACATTAACCTGAATATTCATATTTGTAAGTGGATGTTTCTTTGTTCTTAACCACTAACTAATCATTACTACAAAACTTAGAAACATGTTTGGGTTCACGTTAAATTTGAGGACGAAAAAAGATTGCTTACGTCAATACAGGTAATCATATATATATATATATATATATATATATAATTATATATTACTTTTAAAATATAATTTAAATATTACATAGTAATTTTTTGTTGTCTTCATTTTTTATCGTATAACTAAGAGTATGGACAAGGAGCTTTGAGTTTTGTGTTTGCTGCGAAGAGAAATTTAGGATATGTGGAAAAAAATTATGTCCTTGTGTAGATTGTCAAAATCTTAGTCATCATGATGAAAAAATTGTGGTTTACATTTGATTATAAGAGGAATGGATCAAGTAAAAGGATGGTAAGTGGCATGATCATGGCGAGGAAGTAATTATTGGCAAAGAAAATAAACATAGTGATAAATATGACTTACTGAATGTAATCACTATGAAAACGAAGACTTCATCAATCATACATTTTTTATGATCATAAAGATATAGACGAAGCATAAAGTTAAGAGGATGATTTATGTAAGTATTTGGAAGATGCGGAAACCCATTTGTACCCTGGTTGCATAGATTTAACAAAATTATCTCATTATTATTACTATTTTAATATGGACCTGGTCATCATGCGGAATAAACCCTTTATTGTGAAACCATGGGATGCAACTATAGGTAACACTAGTCGTAGTATAAAACGTGTTCCAGTGTGGGTTAAACTTTTTAATATACCTATGTATGCTTCGTCCTTGATAGCCTTTAAAGTTTGGAATTTCTTTGTATGGATGAATCTACGAAAAGAATTAATAGGCTAAAGTATGTGAAATGTATGGTGGAGATCACTCTGGATCATGAACTTCTTTGTGAGTTCCCAATACAAATGATTGATGGTAGTATGTAGTTTGTATAAGTCAAACACTTATGGAAATGCAAGATATGTACTGACTGCAAAACTTCTGGGCATGACCTAACTTGCTGTTATGAAAACAATAGGAAAACGAAGAAACTTAGCTAAAAGGGTTAAGAACCTGTAGTTGATGGCTCCACCCTTAGCACCAATACAATTGATAATATTGAGAAACTCTCTAGGTTTTCTAAAGTAGTCGCGGTTCTATTGAGTATGAAAACACAAGTGTGGAAGAGAGTCACTAGTAGAGATAGGAAATTAGGAAAAAACCAACCACTTATTGTGTTGATAAACTAAGAATAATGTTAACAGTCTTTAAGCTAGATGCTTATGTAGGTAGTAGTAAGAAGTTAAATGAAGTACTTTTGGCCTACAAATCAGATGCCCTTGTGGCTAAGAGTGGGGAGAGAAATTTACTGCTAAATGATAATGAACTGGAGAAGATATGCTTATCGAATAAATTTGAAGCTTTACTAAATAATGAAGATAATGGGGATGGTTTGGCTATGATTGTAACGACACGGCTTTCGCCCGGACCTAATCGATCGCTAAATCAACCAAGACCGTTCGAATCCTGCATACGCTAGCTCTAGGCATACAACACATCAAAACATATAACAGAAGACTTTTATAAACATCATAATAATGTTACATCAGAGTACATAATATATCAGAGTACAATAAATATAATACAACGAAAGATTAATTTACAACAAATTTAATACAACGTAGCAGAGGACTGTCAATGCTCTGGACATAGCTTTAAGCTTCGATCTAGAATCCTGCTCAATATATCTACAAAATAAGCTACTCGACTGCCCATGTGGAAAAGAGGGCACCCGAGTTTGCAAGTGAAACAAACTACAAGTCAGTCATGGGACTGTTATGAGAAATCTTACTTAACTTATTTAATAATAAGGCTAATCACAGGACCACGCCACTAATGTTGAATTGGTTTACTCCATTGGATTTCCAGTGCATAAATAAAGTAAATCGTTAAACAACGCAATGCTTTTTAGAAAAATGAAACCATTATAAGACTCAAGTCCCATCACACAATGCAATGCAAACCGGGGGATAGAGTTTTATCTTATAATGGTCAAAAATACTTGATATGATAAAGCGAATTTGATATTATTATTAGTGTATATATGTTTTCAAAAATATTTCAATCATAATGTATCAATCATAGTCGACATAGCTACCATATGCTATGTCGCCATACTAGTTTTACAATCAATACCATATGGTGTCATACTGGAAGTTGTATTTCCATTATGAACCAAGGCAAGGGATCATCCTTACCGAATTCAAGACAATCTAGCCCATGTCTCAGGCTTAGAGCTCGAGTGAGCCTTTAGGAGCCACAGGGCCAGTCCACAAATATGTTAGTGGATTATAACTCCTTAACAATACGTTTCCCCGCCTTATGGGGCGTAAATAAAGAGCCATTAGGGACTCAAATACGAGGTACCTAGCTTTCCATCATCCACATAAGTAAAAATGTCTGGGCTCCATACCATGACACCACTTCTAGCTAAAAAGAAACGCATGTTCTCCCTGGATCCTTCTCCCGTTTCTGGTTCATACCGGGGTGTGAGTCTCACGAAGTAACGCTACACAAAGCTATGTTAAATAAAGTCGTGCTTTGATCATCGACCACAAGGCTCTGCTTTTCAACAAAAAGCCTTGATCATTTACATCTTGGCATGCCGCACTAACAATTTACGCCATGTGACTGATGTCTATAAATATATAAACTCTGAGCTCGTACGTCTCAGAGAAGGGTTTTAAGCAAGATAATAAATTCTCCGCCACCAAGCATATATATATATATTTAATCGAAATCAATCAACACAGAATAAAATCCAATGTCAGACATACATCCATTTACAAGTCCGTTCTGGGTCTAAACGAAACCGGAGACACCTTATTCCTCGTCCCATATGTCCAATACAGGAGAGAGGTTCTCGCATATCCGTCGATCTCCAAGTACGTCTGGACGATCACCACTTATTACCATGTCTTGGGATGCCTCCTAATCAAGACATCAGTAATCATCCAAACGATGTGAAGACCTCTGGTCTTCAACCAGCGTCTTCATCTTCGACTCTTAATCTTCGTAGTAATTATTCAGAATGGGTTAAATCTGGTCTTTCCGAATAACTCGCGTATAAACAAGTTCTATAAAAACATCATATGCCTCATTCCAATTCATAATATTCTTCTAAATAAATATTCACATTATTAGGGAAAGGTTCCCATTAATTTTATCAAAGATAAATTCTTTTAAATTTATTCTTTAATCTTCTTTTTAAAGATTCATTAAAACTCTAATTTGGTTTTAATATCAAAAATCATTACTTTTTGATTATTCAACTTAATGAAATTTATCTTGTCTTTAACTGGAATAAAGAGTAATGTCATTTAAAACACTATTCACGATAAAACCAAAATCATCTTCCATTAAATATGGAATTTTCACAGAAATCAAATCAGTGTATAATCGATATAAATTTCCGTATCAGACTAATAGTATAAATGGAATAACGGCAAATCCTTTTAAATTCCATATATAATAATGGTCTTCTTTTACAGAAGCTCATCTCGATTATTATTAAATCGAATTCGATTCAATTCCAATTTAATATATTAAATTAGAAAACTTTATTTTGAAAAGAAAAAAATTCATTAAATCTAAATAAAATGATTTATAAATTCCAAATCATATCTTCATTGTTAATTGAGTTAAAGAACGAATGTCGTTTAAAACACAGTTCACAATAAACCCAATTTACATTTCATTTTATTCCTATTACTAAAAATAATTGGAAACTCTAAAAATCTTGATTAAAAGATTTATTTTTTTCTCAACCGGGTTTAAGAACGGTGTTATTTAAGACACCATTCACGACAAACCCAAAAATCCAATTTATTTTATTTAATTCCAATTAAATATTAATTAATTGGAAAACTTCATTAAATCTTAATTTAAAGATTTATTCTAGTTAATAACTAGTTCATTTCGATAAAAATATATTTTAATCTTTACAAAATTGGAATTCTTCATCCAATTATTTTCAAATCATTCATTATGATTTTATATAATTTTTCCATATTTTTAATAATTTTATCAAGGCCTGTACAGTCGGTTTCCAATAACGTCCACCAAACTGCACTTATGACGACCTTTTCCAAATTTGATTTGGACATAATTCCAAATCCAACCATTAGATTTCAAATCTCTTATATTCGTTGGAAAGCTATTTTCGATACGAACCCAATGGTTCCGGTTTTAGGAGAATACGACGGCCTGATCTCCCGTTACATCAATTTGAAGTTAATGATCGAAATTCACGAACGGTCGCTGCACGGTGCATTATATTCAGGCCATTATATATAATATATATATATATATATATATATATTATATATATATATATTTCGTCGATTTCTATTTAAACGTATTTTATAAATCGTTTATAAATTTATTTTAAAACGATTCCAACTTCATTTTCAATTTTAAATCAAAATTGAATATTCTATATTTGAATCATATTAAAATATTAATGTTTTCAAAATATTAGATTTTGAAATCATTTCTTTCTGACATTCATTATAAAATGAATAAAATCGATCGATAAACCTGTTCGGGTTAAAAATGACGTTTCTATACTTAACCCGACTTTATATTTTATATTTTTGTATCTATCTAAAGTCGGACATCAAAATCATAATTTTATTCTACATTGATTATTATTTTAAAATATTCGTTATTTCAAAATATTCTTTATTTTAAAAGATTCTTTATTTTAAAATATACTTTATATAAAAATGTTCTTTTTTTTAAAACATTCTTTATATAAATGATATTCTGAATTGGAATGCGACTCAATCAATTACCATATAATTTCAGTTATATGGATTTCATACATCCCATGTAAATAACATTAATGATAAATAATCATTAAAACAATCCATTCACATCCAGAGTGAAATTTACAACTGTGTGAGCATTAAAATAAATAAATAAATAACGCTCATCATAGACTGTCAATCCATCGATTGACATATAACTAAATATTAGGACTAGTGTATGTCAAATATTATCCCAATACCTGTGTGGGGTTTTCAAACAACAACAGTTTATTCAAATAAATCATAGGTTAATAAATTTAACCAATTATAATTTAATTTTAATTATTTTAATATCGCTAACATAATAATGTTGATGTTTTAATCTAGCAAATTTTCTAATATCGCTATCATAATAATGTTAATATTGAACAAATGTATATCTTTCTAATTCTCTAACATGTAAATTTTTGATGATCCCTCCATGTAATAAAAATGTAATTTTTATTGTTGAAAATATTTTGTTCCAACAAAACATAAACCTTAACAAATAATTATTCTTATTCTTATCTAACATGATGAAGGTGACAATTTCTAGCAAGATGACATTTTTATTTTGACATAACATTTTCTAACAACATCGCATTTTGATTCTAACATAACATTTTTTTAACAAAATGATATTTTTATCCTAACATAACATTCTCTAACAATAACATTTTCTAACAACATGATACTTTTATTCTAACATAACATTTTTTATATTAACATGTCATGTCTAAATAAATGACATTTTCATAATAACATGACATTTCTAAATGAATGACAATTCTAAATAAATGACATTTTCATAGTAACATGACATTTCAAAATAAATGACATTTCTAAATAAATGACATTTTCATAATAACATGACATTTCTAAATAAATGACATTTTCATAATAACATGACATTTCTAAATAAATGACATCTTCATAATAACATGACATTTCTAAATAAATGACATTTCTAAATGACATTTTCATAATAACATGACATTTCTAAATAAATGACATTTCTAAATAAATTACATTTTCATAATAACATGACATTTCTAAGTAAATGACATTTTCATAATAACATGACATTTCTAAATAAATGACATTTTCATAATACCATGACATTTCTAAATAAATGACATTTCTAAATAAATGACATTTTCATAAGAACATGACATTTCTAAATAAATGACATTTCTAAATAAATGACATTTATAATTCTCATGACATTATCCTAAGTAAATGACATGTTATGTAACATGACATAATCTAAATATATGACATTTTATTGTAACATGAATATATTCTAAATAAATGACTTTTTATTGTAACATGAATATATTCTAAATAATTGTTTTTTTTATTGTAACATGAATATATTCTAAATAAATGACGTTTTATGTTACATAACATATTCTAGCTAAATAACATATTTAGTGGCCAAAAATATATTCTAACTAAATAACATACTTAATTACAAAATATGTTTTCTAACTAAATGACATATTTATTCCAACATGATATTTTCTAAGTTGTTAATGACCAATAAAAAGAAAGATTTTTATTGTCATAACAAGTTCAATGTTCTAATAGCAAATAAAAAGAAATTTTTTATTTTCATAACATGTTCAATGTTCTAATAAAAAATAAAAAGAAAAATTATTTACATGGCATTTCCTATGTTGCTAATGACAAATAAATGTGAATATTTATTTGTATACAAATTTCAATCTTTGATATGACAAATAAATGTGAATATTTATTCGTATACAAATCTAATTTCAGTATGACAAATAAAAAGAAATATTTTTATTTGCATACTATTCTATTTTAAACATGATAAATAAAAAGGATATTTTTATTTGTATACAATTTTATTTCATGCCATTATTTTCAATTACATCCAACAGATCACACCAAACTGCATCAATCTAAATCAAATTGCGTATAACAACAAACTGAATTTAACAGTGTATTTGTGAAGATTTCTAAACACGATAATAAGTAATTAATTTTAATTAATTAAAAAGAAATCTCACTTTGATCGGTTGATTTTAATAAAATTAAACAGCGCTTAATTTTATTAGAAATTCCAACAGCTTTTGTTGTAGTCCAAAGTTGATCCATTACGTAGATCTGGTCAATACGATTCCAACGCTTCGAAAATCGTTTAATTTTGATAAGAATTGCATAAATTACAAGGGTTTAAACTTTTAAACAATTTAATTATATAATTTAAACCCAAATTATAATTAACCTTAATCATGTACCCTCTAACCCTGTCTTCATCATCGTCGTTGTAAACCATCCAACCCAAACATCGTCCTCAACATCACCACATCACTCCTCCTCTAGACCACCTTCCGCTAACCTGAAGCCGCCACAAGGGGCGCCGCTCCGTCGTCCACCCATGCCTCGAGCACGGTGAAGCTCGGTGGGCCCCTCCTCTTGGAAAGCCGCCGCGAACTCGACGTGTTCCAGCTCGAATTTTGAGCCAAACCCTCAACTAAATTTCTTCTCGACGGTTGACTAGAAAGAGCACATGATGTTGAGCGATTTTGCCATTAAAAGTTCTTTGAATTGATGTATGGATTTGTAGAAAAAGAGGGATGAAAATTAGAGGATTCCAACCATCGAAAGCTTTGAACGGCGACTAGGAAATGATTAATTATGGTTTGGATTATCAAGTATTTATAATAAAATATTTTTAAATCTCTTAATTTTTAGTTAAAGCCCGTTAACCCCTAACAGCCCCAAATTCAGCCAAACGAGAGTTGCCCCTAGCCAAATATCCCCCTTCCAGACACAATGGGTTAGGTCCCGTCTTCCTGTTTGATCATTTCATCCCACTTTTCTTTATATTAAAATATAAAACATTTAATTATTTAATTTGATCGTACATTTTAATTTACTGGGGCCACATACTAACTCTAAAAATTCCTGAATAATAAATATATCTATGTTTTGATGATATGGTCCTAACAAAATTAATTCATCGAATTTGGAGACCGTTTGAAAAATGGCCATTTTCTGGTCGATCCAATTTGACTGAAATTGACAAAACACGTTTTAATTTGCCACCCTCACATATTAATTCTAAAAATTATGAAAATTGGAATCTAGCAATAATTTGACATTCCAAATCTAACAAAAGTAGTTTCGTCGAAAACCGAGGTTGTTTGCAAAATGGCTATCTATTATATTAAAAAATATATGTAAATTCCATAGCGACTTTTCAGAATTTTAAACTGGCCATAACTTTTGATTCCCACTATGAAATTTTTATTTTTCAGATTCATTGGAAAGATATTTTTAAACAAATTCAAATATTTTTGGTTTCACCAAAATCCGATTTATTTTGAATCCTGTACATTCAGTCAAAGTACAAATTTAAATTTTCAAACTACCGTGCTATTTCTAACTCCTTTTGTAATTAAAATAAATATATTCGTTCTAACTTCGATTTAAATAAAATTTTAATCGTTATTATTTAAAATAAATCATTTTAAATATTTAAAATCCATTAAAATTGCAAAAATAAAAATTTTAAATTGGTTCCAAAATTCCGGGTTGTTACAATCTCCCCCAATTAAAATCTTTCCGTCCTCGAAAAGGAACGAAGCGGAAAGTTGTTTAACTAACCAAGCCAACTTTCATTCTTTTATTGGTTTCAATAATTTTATTAGTTAAACTAACAATCACACAACGAAATTATCAATCAATTAGTTGATTAGCTTTTTGAATATATATAACTTTTATATATTCAAAAATCATATTTTCTAAGATCGGATTATATATACAATCACAAATAGGTTAATTATAAACTTGTCACTCTCAACTCATTCTAGGGCACTACTAACCCCATCTCTAACGAGATTTCTCATTCTAAGATACTACCGATCCTATCTCTAATGAGTATTCTTTTATAGGATATTTCTAATCCTACCTCTGATGATCCTTTTGTTCAGTTCTAACGAGTTGTACCCCAAAGATTTAAATTAACCAAAGCTCTGATACCAGTTGTAATGACACGGATTTCGTCTGGACCTAATCGATCTCTAAATCGACCAAGACCGTTCAGATCCCGCATACGCTAACTCTGGGAATACAACACATCAGAACAAATAACATAAGACTTTTATAAACATTATAATAATGTTACATCAGAGTACAGAATATATCAAAGTAAAATGAATATAATACAACGGAAGAATAATTTGCAATAAATCTAATACAACGTAGCAGAAAACTATCAACGCTCTGGACACAGTTTTAAGCTTCGATCCAGAATCCTGCTCAATATATCTGCAACATAAGCTACTCGATTGCCCATGTGGAAAAGAGGGCACCCGAGTTTGCAAGTGAAACAAACTACGAGTCAGTCATGGGACTGGTATGAGAAATCTTACTTAACTTATTTAATAATAAGGCTAATCACAAGACCACACCGCTAATGCGGAACAGGTTTACTCCATTGGATTGCCAGTGCATAAATAAAGTAAATCATTAAACAACGCAATGCTTTTTAGAAAAATGAAACCATTATAAGACTCAGGTCCCATCACACAATGCAACCCAAACCGGAGGATAGAGTTTTACCTTATAATGGTCAAAAATGCTTGATACGATAAAAAGGATTTGATATTATTATTATTATTATATATATGTTTTCGAAAACATTTCAATCATAATGTATCAATCATAGACCGCATAGCTACCATACACTATGTCGCCATACTAGTTTTACAATCAATAACTTATGGTGTCGTATTGGAAGTTAGATTTCCATCATGAACCAAGGCAAGGGATCGTCCTTACCGAATTCGAGACAATCTAGCCTATGTCTCAGGCTCAGAGCTCGAGTGAGCCTTTTGGAGTCATAGGGCCGGTGCACAAATATGTAAGCGGATTATAGCTCCTGAGCAATACGTTTCCCCGCCCTATGGGGCATAAATAAAGAGTCAGTAGGGACTTAAATCCAAAGTACCTCACTTCCCATAGTCCACATAAGTAAAAATGTTTGGGCTCCATACCATGACACCACTTCTAGCTAGGAAGAAACGCATGTTCTCCCTAGATCCTTCTCCCGTTTCTGGTTCATACCGGGGTGTAAGGCTCGCGAAGTAACATTACACAAAGCTGTGCTAAATAAAGCTGTGCTTTGATCATCAACCACAAGGCTCTGCTTTTCAACAAAAAGCCTTGATCATTTGCATCTTGGCATGCCACACTAATAATTCATGCCATGCAATTTATGTCTATCAATATATAACTTCTGAGCTCGTACGTCTCAGAGAAGGGTGTTAAGCAAGAGAATAAATTCTCCGCTACCAAGCAGATATATATTTAATAGAAGTCAATCAACATAGAATAAAATCCAATGTCAGACATACATCCATTTACAAGTCCGTTTTGGGTCTGAACAAAACTGGAGACACCTTATTCCTCGTCCCATATGTCCAATACAGGAGAGAGGTTATCACATATCCGTCGATCTCCAAGTACGTGTAATAACCGGGAAAATCCGAGATAATTTAAAATTTTTATTTTGGCAATTTTAATGAATTTTGAATATTTAAAATGAATTATTTTAAATAATAAAGAAGAGAAAATTATTTTGAATAGAATTAGAACATATATATTTATATAGATTGACATTAGAATATAGATATTTATATTTTATTATAAAAGGAATTGGAAATGGCACAGTAGTTCGAAAATTCGATTTCAAAGTTCAAATGATTGTGCAGGATTCAAAATAAACCGGATTTTAGCGAAACTAAAAATATTAGAATCTATTTGAGAATATCTTTCAACAAATCCGAAAAATTGAAATTTCATAGCGGGGATAAAAAGTCATGCCCAGTTGAAAATTTAGAATAGTCGCTATGGAATTTTGGCCCTTAAAAATGGAAATTTTACAAATGACCTCAGTTTTCGATGAAACCACTTTTGTTGGATCCGAGATGTCAATTTATTGCTAGATTCCAAAATTCTTAATTTTCTGAATCAATATGTGGGCGTGGCGAAGTAAAACGTGTTTTGTCAATTTTAGTCAATTTCGATCGACCAGAAAATGGCCATTATTTAAACGGTCTCAGAATTTGATGAAATTAGTTTTGTTAGGACCGTACCG
The DNA here is from genome assembly GCA_030737875.1 of Allium sativum. Taxonomy (NCBI): domain Eukaryota; kingdom Viridiplantae; phylum Streptophyta; class Magnoliopsida; order Asparagales; family Amaryllidaceae; genus Allium; species Allium sativum. Next base: position 1,044,355,821 of record CM060913.1, read on the forward strand.
TCAATACGAAGCTAGAAAATATTTTTCGGGAATTTTTAGAGTCCGTATGTGGCCCCGGTAAATTGAAATATGTGCTCGAATTCAATATATAGATTTATATTTTGATTTTGATAGAAACAGATCGAAACAATCGAATTGGCCTACGTGACATATCCCATTGTGTTCGGAATAGGGGTAATTAGCTAGGGACGATAGTCGGTGGGTTCGATTTCGAGTTCGAAATAAAAGTTGCTTTTTGAAATTTAAAATATAATAAAATATATAAAATATTATATCCCTCCCTTACCTCTCTCCCCCTCAGTCAAACGGCAATAGGAAAAAAAAAAGAAAAAAAGAAAACCTAAATTGCGACGGCCCCGCCACCCCGCCTCCCCAGGCGGCGGCATCCTCTCCCCTCCTCCTCCTAAGCAACGACGTCCCCTCTCCCCCTTCCCCTTTCCTCCAGATGAGCCCCAAAACCGCCATCCAATCAGAGACCGCCGCCGGGTACCATGGTGGGCCCACCGCATTAGAAGCCGCGCCACGCCCACCACCTCCGATAGCTCCAGCGCCCCTCCAGCGAGATTCTCTAATGAAGGTGATTTTTTATTTTATTAAATCAGTTTTAATTTATAGAAAAACATTTTTTTATAAAGATCTGATTTTAGAATAGAAATGCTACGGTTTTTAATAAAAAAAGAACTGATTTTTATTTTAAGAAAGATTATATTTTTATATAATAGGAAAGATTATAGTTTTATTAGAGAAAAGGTTCGATTTTTATTTATAGGAAAAGTAAGATTTTTATCATACATGAAAGGTATGATTTTTATTCATACCATAGCATGATAAAAATATGATTATTATATACTAGAGAATATAGAAATGTGATTTTTATATGAGTGGCGATATAAAAATATAATCTTTATTAGAAAAAGAGCGATATAAAAATATAATTTTTATTTTGAAGCTAACATGATAAAAATATGATCTTTATTATATGAACATCGTTATAAAAATAGTATTTTTATCTATATAGTAGCAATATAAAAATGTGATTTTTATCCATATAGCGTAGTTATAAAAATGTAATTTTCATATATGTAGCGAATACGGACAACGAAAGTGACAAAGGGCGAGCACGGCGAAGATTTCCTGCATATGAAGAGTCGTGGCGTTTCGTTTAGCTCTCGGTGAGAATTTCTCACTTTTAATTTAATTTTCTAGTTAAAATATATACTAGGATGCAGACGGTGTTTAGCAGCACCCGACACCCGTCGTCCACAGACCAAGGACGACTTGTTTGTTTGATTGACTTTGTTGTGAAAATTGATTGGGTGTGGTGGAATGAAATAAAATATTTTATAGTTAAAAATATAATTCTTAATGTGTAAATGAAATAAATATTTATAAACAAATCGAATGATTTGTTGATGTATACACATTAGACTGATATGGATTGGGATGATAAAATTTTACACATTGCCCAACTGCACAAAAAATATGTGTTGGTTGATTTGAAACCCCACATGGGTGTTGGGATGATATATGACATACACTAATCCCAATAATTAGTTGTATGTCTATCGATTGATTGATAGACTGTAATAAGCGTTAAATATTTATAGTTGATGCTTATACAATGTAGAACGCACTTTGGATGATGGTTGATTGTTTATCGTCATTGTTGTATACATGTATTGGATGAAATCCATATAATCAAATTATATGGCAATTGACTGTGTCTGATTCCAGTTCAGAATTATCAAATATTTTAAATTAATAAAGTGAATATTGAAATATGAAGCCGTGTAAAGTAGTTAAACGTCATTTTAACACGAACGGGAATTTTGTCGATTTTATTCGTTTTATAATGAATATGAAAAAGTGATTTCAAAATCGAATGTTTTGAAAATGAAATTTGAATTGAATAGAAATGAAATTCGAATTGAATTGAATAGAAATGAAATTCGAATTGAATTGAATAGAAATGAAATTCGAATTGAATTGAATAGTAATGAAATTCGAATTGAATTGAATAGAAGTGAAATTCAAATTGAATTGAATAGGATTGAAATTCGAATTGAAATGAAATTCGAATTGAATTGAATAGAATTGAAATTCGAATTGAATTGAGTAGAATTGAAATTCGAATTGAATTGAGTAGAACTGAAATTCGAATTGAATTGAAATTCGAATTGAATTGAATAGAATTGAAATTTGAATTGAATAGAATTGAAGTTTGAATTGAATTGAATAGAATTGAAATTCGAATTGAATTGAATAGAATTGAAATTCGAATTGAATTGAAATTCAAATTGAATTGAATAGAATTGCAATTCAAATTGAATTGAATAGAATTGAAATCCGAATTGAATTGAAATTCAAATTGAATTGAATAGAATTGAAATTTGAATTGAATTGAATAGAATTGAAATTCGAACTGAATTGAATAGAATTTGAATTTCGAATTTAGTTGAATTTAAAACGAATTTATAAGGAAAAATTCAATTTTGATTTGAACATGAAATGGATGTGGAAATTGTTTTTGAAACGAATTTAAAAAGTTTTATAAAGTTCATTTTAAATGGAAATCAATGAAATATGTTATATATATATATAATATAATGGCCTGAATAGAACGCGCCGTGCTGCGGCGATTCGCGAATTTCGACCATTGTCTTCGAACGGATATTATGGGAGATCCGACCGTCAGATTCTCCTAAAACTGGAACCTTGGGTTCGTATCGAAAAGATCTCTCTAACGAATATGAGAAATTATAAATCTAACGGTTGGATTTTGAATTATGTCCAAATCAAATTTGGAAAAGGTCGCTGTAAGTGCAGTTCGATGGCCATTTGTGGAAATCGACTGTACGGGCCTTGATAAAATTACTAAAAATATCAATAATTTGTGAAAAGTTCATAATAAATGATTTGGAAAGAACTGGGATTAAATACCCCATATTTGAAAAGATAAAATTGTATTTTTATCAAAATGAACTAGTTTTGAACTAGAATTATAAATTCAATATTCCTGAAATAAATAACTGGATTTGAAATGGTTTTCTGGGTATTGATCTGATGTTAGTTCCGGCCTTCGGGGTTAATATTTAGGGGATTGTTCACTTGCTAATTTACGGTTAGAATCTTATTGGATTTTGGGTTTGTTGTGAACTGTGTTTTTAACGACATTCATTCTTTAACCCGATTAACAATGAAGTTAAGATAAACAGAAATTAACTGGAGATTAGTTAAGTTGAATGGTTTTATGGGTATTGATTTGATGTTGGTTTCGGCCTTCGGGGTTAATACTTAGGGGATTGTTCACTTGCTAATTTACGGTTAGAGGCTGATGGAATGGAATGTGATTTTGGGTTTATCGTGAACTGTGTTTTAAATGGCATTGTTTCTTTAACCCAGTTAAAGACATGATATTGTTTGAATTGAAATCCAAAGGAAGATTAAAGAATAAATTTTAAAGAATTTATCTTTGATAAAATTAATGGGAACCTTTCCTAAAGAACGTGAATATTTGAATAAAAGAATATTTAGAATTTGAATGAGGCGTATGTTGTGATTTATAGAACTTGTCTATTATATACGCGAGTTATTCGGAAAGGCCAGGTTCATACCCATTCTGAATAACTGGTTCGACGATAAGTCGAAGATGAAGATGGTGGTCGAAGACCAGAGGTCTTCACATTGTTTGGATAATTACTGATGATCCTGATTGGGCTGTACACCCAAGAGAAGTGTAATAGTTGGTGGTCGTCCAAACGTATTTGGAGATCAATGGATATGCGAGGTATATGGTGCCTCCGGTTTCGTTCAGACCCAGAACGAACTTGTAAATGGATTGTGTGTCTGACATTGGATTTTATTCTGTGTTGATTGATTTCTATTAAATATATATCTGTTTGGCGGCGGAGAATTCATTCTCTTGCTTAACGCCCTTCTCTGAGACGTATGAGCTCAGAGGTTATATATCGATAGATATCAGTCGCATGGCATGAATTTCCTGTGTGGCATGCTGAGATGCAATGATCAAGGCTTTTGTTGAAAAGCAGAGTCTTGTAGTTGATGATCAAAGCACGGCTTTAATACAGCGTAGCTTTGTGTATAGCGTTAATTCGCGATCCGCACATCTCGATATGAGTTAAAAATGGGATACAGACCGCTGGGAGAACACGACGTTTCTTTCTAGTTATGGGTGGTGTCAGTGTTTTACTAGCGCTGACATCGTTGATTATTATACCTATGCGGATGTTTGATTGCGAGGCGCCTCGATTATAGATCTGTAAGGACCAGGAAACATGTGTTCAGGAATAACTAATCCTCAAACGTAAGAAAGGACCGGCCCAGCCGATTCCAGAGGTTACCCAGAGTGTGTAGTCCCAAGGAATTTGCTAGAGTGTCTTGAAGCGGAGAGGAGCTTGCCCCTTGCCTCGACTCATGACAGAAATCAAATTTCCAATACATGACATTTCAGCTTTAGTTGCAATCCTATATATGGCGACATAGTGGGATGGGGCGCTCATGCCGTCTATGATTGATATTTATGATTGAAATTGTTTTGACACTATACACTTATAATAGTATCAAAAGTTTTGTTTTAAACGTACCAAGCATGTTTTTCTATTATAAGGGAAAACCTTATCCTCCGGCTTGCATTGCATTGTGTAATGGGACCTGGGTCTTATAATAGCTTCATTTTTCCAAAAAGCATTGCGCTGTTTTGTTATATGCACTAGTGTTCTTGGGAGGAAACCCGTTTCGTGTTATACGGCGTGGTCCCTTGAATTACTCTCTTTTAAAGTAAATAATTGTTTTAGTTCTCACACCATTCACATGACTGACCTGGAGTTTATTGTTTTAACCTAAACTATGGGTGCCCCTATTTTCCACACGGGCAGCTAGTAGTTTTGGTTTTGTAGATTTATATTCACAAGATCCATATTTACAACTGGAACGATGCTCGGAAAGCTCTATATCCGTGTATTACTTTCAATTGTGTTTTGTATTGTTTCTCCGCTGCTATGTAATTTATTGTAATCTATGATATTTATCGAATATATTTTATTTATTCATACTCTGGATATTCTTGTATTCTGATGGAATTGTTGTAATAAACAATGAAATGTTCTTCTGTTTGTGTTTTGATGTGGCTTGTCCTCAACTCAATCCGTGCTTTCCTTCACGGGGAAGTTCGGGTCACATCAGTACGTCTTGACAATCACCACTTATTAAGTTGTCTTGGGATGCCTCCCAATCAAGACATCAGTAATCATCCAAACGATGTGAAGACCTTCGGTCTTCAACCACCGTCTTCATCTTCAACTCTTAATCGTCGTAGCAATTATTCAGAATGGGTTAAACCCGGTCTTTTCGAATAACCCGCGTATTTTATAATCAATAAACAAGTGCTATAAAACACATCTTACGCCTCATTCCAATTCAGAACATTCTTTTAAATAAATATTCACATTATTAGGGAAAGGTTCCCCTTAATTTTGTCAAAGATAAATTCTTTTAAATTTATTGTTTAATATTCTTTTTGAAGATTCATTAAAACTCCAATTTGGTTTTAATATCAAAACTCATTACTTTACGATTATTTAACTTTAAGAAATTTGTCTCGTCTTTAACTGGATTAAAGAACCAATGTCATTTAAAACACTGTTCACGATAAACCCAAAATCATCTTCCATTAAATATGAAATTTTCACAGAAATCAAATCATTGTATAATCGGTATAAATTTCCGTATCAGACTAATAATATAAATGGAATAACAATAGAGCCTTTTAAATTCCATACATAATAATGGTATTCTTTCATAGAAGCTCAACTTGATTATTATTTAATCAAATTCCATTCAATTCCAATTTAATATATTAAATTGGAAAATTTTATTTTGAAAAAAAAGCCATTAAATCTAAATAAAAAGATTTGTAAATTCCAAATCATATCTTCACTGTTAATAGAGTTAAAGAACGAATGTCATTAAAAACACAGTTCATAATATACCCAATTTACATTTCATTTCATTTTATTCCTATTACTAAATATAATTGGAAACTCTAAAAATCTTAATTAAAAGATTTAATCCTTTCTCAACTGGGTTTAAGAACAATGTTATTTAAGACACCATTCACGACAAGCCCAAAAATCCAGTTTATTTTATTTAATTCCAATCAAATATTAATTAATTGGAAAACTTCATTAAATCTAAATTTAAAGATTTATTCTAGTTAATAACTAGTTCATTTCGATAAAATTATATTTTTATCTTTACAAAATTGGAATTTTTCATCCAAATTCTTTTCAAATCATTTATTATGATTTTACATAATTTTTCCATTTTTTTAATAATTTTATTAAGGCCGGTACACTCGGTTTCCAATAACGGCCACCGAACTGCACTTACAACGACCTTTTCCAAATTTGATTTGAACATAATTCCAAATCCAACCGTTAGATTTCAAATCTCTTATATTCATTGGAAAGCTCTTTTCGATACGAACCCAACGGTTCCGGTTTTAGGAGAATCCGACGGTCGGATCTCCCGTTACATCAATATGAAGTTAATGGTCGAAATTCCCGAACGGTTGCTGCGCGGCGCGTTCTATTTAGCCCATTATATATATATATATATATATATATATGTATATATAATATATATTATACAAATATTTCGTTGATTTCTATTTAAACGTATTTTATAAATCGTTTATAAATTTATTTTAAAACGATTCCAACTTTGTTTTCAATTTTAAATCAAAATTGAATATTTTATATTTGAATCATATTCAAATATTAATATTTTCAAAATATTAGATTTTGAAATCATTTATTTTCGATATTCATTATAAAATGAATAAAATTGATCGATAAACCCCTTCGGGTTAAAAATGGCGTTTCTATACTTAACCCGGCTTTATATTTTATAATTTTTGTGTCCATCCAAAGTCACACATCAAAATCATAATTTTATTCTACATTGATTATTATTTTAAAATATTCGTTATTTTAAAATATTCTTTATTTTAAAAGATTCTTTATTTTAAAATAAGCTTTACATAAATATGATTTTTATTTTAAATATTCTTTATATAAAAGATATTCTGAATCGGAATGCGACTCAATCAATTACGATATAATTTCAGTTATATGGATTTCATACATCGCATGTATATAACAATAATGGTAAATAATCATTAAAACAATCCATTCACATCCAAAGTGAAAATTACAACTGTGTGAGCATTAAAATAAATAAATAAATAACGCTCATCACAGACTGTCAATCCATCGATTGACATATAACTAAATATTGGGACTAGTGTATGTCAAATATTATCCCAATACGTGTGTGGGGTTTTCAAACAACAACAGTTTATTCAAATAAAGCATTGGTTAATAAATTTAACCAATTATAATTCGGTTTGAATTATTTTTAATATCGCTAACATAATAAAATTAATGTTTTAATCTAGCAAATTTTCTAATATCGCTAATATAATAATGTTAATATTAAACTAATATATATCTTTCTAATTCTCTAACATGTAAAATTTTAATGATCCCTCCATGTAATAAAAATGTAATTTTTATTGTTGAAAATATTTTGTTTCAACAAAACATAACCCTTAAAAAATAATTAATCTTATTCTTATCTAACATGATGAAGGCGACAACTTCTAACAAGATGACATTTTTATTTTAACATAACATTTTTTAACAACATGGCATTTTTATTCTAACATAACATTTTTTTATCAAAATGATATTTTTATCCTAACATAACATTCTCTAACAATAACATTTTTTATATTAACATGACATTTCTAAATAAATGACATTTTTATAATAACATGACGTTTCTAAATAAATGACATTTCTAAATAAATGACATTTTCATAATAACATGACATCTCTAAATAAATGATATTTCTAAATAAGTGACATTTTCATAATAACATGACATTTCTAAATAAATGACATTTTCGTAATAACATGACATTTCTAAATAAGTGACATTTTCATAATAACATGACATTTCTAAATAAATGACATTTTCATAATAACATGACATTTCTAAATAATTGACATTTCTAAATAAATGACATTTTCATAATAACATGACATCTCTAAATAAATGACATTTTTATAATAACATGACAATTCTAAATAAACGACATTCTAAATAAATAACATTTTCATAATAACATGACTTTTCTAAATAAATGACATTTCTAAATAAGTGACATTTATAATTCTCATGACATTATCTTTATTAATAATTCTCTTGGGAGCAAATTTTTTTGGTCCGACCGTGAACTTCGTAAAATACCCTTACGTATGAGATTTTAAATATACAAAATCATTATTTAACCTAATATCCCTGATAAATTAGACATTTAATGTCACTTAAAACTTCCTAAAATACCCTTACATATGAGCTTTTAAATATACAAAATTATCATTTGACCTAATATCCCCAATAAATTAGGCATTTAATGTCACTTAAATTAGGATCTAATAAACCTTTTCAACAAATTAAAATTGCCACTTTAATATCACTCAAAAAGAGAATCTCTAAATATGCTTTCATTGCAAATTTTAATCGCTTCTCATTTTACTTGCTATTTATTTTAGTTTATGCATTTCATTGGTTCTAATGCTACAAATTTCCATGCATAACTTACTGTATCCATTCGGGTTTTTATTATGCTATTAAAATTTTACATTCCAAAACAGTTTGCTTAAAACATTTATTATATGTCTACACGATACTATTATATGTATTAACATATTTGTGTTTAAAATTAGAACTAAAATCATTTATATTTGGCATATAGATCTACTAATTCAATTTATTTTCCATATATAGAAATTAATATTGATATGGATATATGGCAATTTCTTATTTGCTTAGAAAGAAAATTTGGCACTATATCAATGATAGTTTTTTTTTACAATATTTAGGTGCTAAGTTTAGGACAATTTCTTTGATTTAGTTGCTATTTATTTTAGTTTATGCATTTTCATTGGTTCAAATGCTACAAATTTCCATGTATAATTTACCACATCCATTCAGGTTTTTGTCATGCAATTAAATTTTTATATTCCAAAACTGTTTGCTTTAAACCTTTATTATATGTATACATGATACTATTATATATATGATACTATTATCTATGTATAAACATATTCGTGTTTAAAATAAGAACTATAATCATTTATATTTTGCAAATAGATATACTAATTCAATCTATTTTCCATATATAAAAATTCCTATTGATGTGGACATATGGCAATTTCTTATATGGTTAGAAAGCAAATCTTCTTTATTAATAATTCTCTTGGAAACCCATATTTTTGGTCCGATTGTGAAGTGCCAAAATTGCCTTTTATTTAGATTAAAAAACTATCCCATAAAAATATGATCTGTGCGGTCGATTTTCTTTCCCTTCAAAACTTCATTTATGTGTGCGTTTGTCCTTGAATAACGAGTCAATAACAATCCACGCGCGGAGCGCGTGCCGTTACGCTCGTCCTAAATAAATGACATGTTATGTAACATGACATAATCTAAATATATGACATTTTTTTGTAACATGAATATATTCTAAATAAATTACTTTTTATTGTAAACATGAATATATTCTAAATAAATGATTTTTTATGTTACATAACATATTCTGGCTAAATAACATATTTATTTGCCAAAAATATATTCTAACTAAATAACATACTTATTTACAAAATTTGTTTTATAACTAAATGACATATTTATTCCAACATGACATTTTCTAAGTTGTTATTGACCAATAAAAAGAAAGATTTTTATTGTCATACCATGTTCAATGTTCTAATAAAAAATAAAAAGAAATTTTTTATTTTCATAACATGTTCAATGTTCTAATAACAAATAAAAAGAAAATTTATTTACATGGCATTTCCTATGTTGCTAAAGACAAATAAATGTGAATATTTACTTGTACACAAATTTCAACCTTTAATATGACAAATAAATGTGAATATTTATTTGCATACAAATCTAATTTTAACATGACAAATAAAAAGAAATATTTTTATTTGCATACGATTCTATTTTGAACATGACAAATAAAAAGGATATTTTTATTTGTATACAATTTTATTTCATGCCATTATTTTCAATTACATCCAACAGATCACACCAAACTGCACCAATCCAAATCTAATCGCGTATAACAACAAACTAAATTTAACAGCGTATTTTTGAAGATTTCTAAACATGATAATAAGTAATTAATTTTAATTATTTAAAGAAAAATCTCACCTTGATTGGTTGATTTTAATAAAATTAAATAGCATTTAATTTTACTAGAAATTCCAACTGCTTCTGTTCTTGTCCAAAGTTGTTCCATTACGTAGATCCGGGCAGTACGATTCCAACGCTTCATTGATTCTGGTAAGAATTGCATAAATTACAAGGGGTTTAAACTTTTAAACAATTTAATTATATAATTTAAACCCAAATAATAATTAACCTTAATTATTTACCCTCTAACCCAGTCTTCTTCATCGTCGTTCTCTGTAAACCATCCAACCAAAACATCGTCTTCAACATCACCACGTCGCTCCCCCTCTAGACCACCTGCCGCTGATCTGAAGCCCCACAAGGAGCGTTACTCTGTCGTCCACCCACGCCTTGAGCACGGTGAAGCACGGTGGGCCCCTCCTCCTGGAAAGCCGCCGCTAACTGGACGTGTTCTAGCTCGAATTTCGAACCAAACCCTCAACTAAATTTCTTTTCGACCGTTGACTAGTAAGATCACATGATGTTGAACATTTTGCCATTACAAGTTCTTTGAATTGATGTTTGGATTTGCAGAAAAGAGGGATGAAAATGGGAGGATGCCAGCCATCGAAAGCTTTGAAAGGAGGCTAGGAAACGATAAATTAGGGTTTGGATTGTTGGGTATTTATAATAAAATATTTCTAAACCTCTTAATTTTTAGTTAAAGCCCGTTAACCCCTAATTGGCACAAATTCAGCCCAACGAGAGTTGCCCGTAGACAAATATCCCCCTTCCGAACACAATGGATTAGGCCCTGTCAGCGCATTTGATCATATCAGCCCACTTTTCATTAATTTAAAATATAAAACATTTAATTATTTAATTTGATCGCACATTTTAATTTACTGGGGCTACATACTAACTCTAAAAATTCCCGGAAAATAAATCTAGCTAAGTTTTGACGATACGGTCCTAACAAAATTAATTTCATCAAATTTGGAGACCGTTTGAAAAATGGCCATTTTCTGGTTGATCCAATTTGACTGAAATTGACAAAACACGTTTTAATTTGCCACGTTCACATATTAATTCCAAAAATTAGGAAAATTGGAATCTAGCAATAATTTGACATTCCGGATCCACCAAAAGTGGTTTCATCGAAAACAGAGGTCGTTTGCAAAATGGCTATTTATTATATTAAAATATATATAAATTCCATAGCGACTATTCTGAATTTTAAACTGGCCATCACTTTTGATTCCCACTATGAAATTTCAATTTTTCAGATTTTTTGGAATGATATTTTTAAATAGATTTAAATTTTTTTGGTTTCACCAAAATATGATTTATTTTGAATCTTGTACATTCAGTCAAAGTTTAAATTTAAATTTTCAAACTACTGCGCTGTTTCTAACTCCTTTTGTAATTAAAATAAATATATTCGTTCTAACTTCGATTTAAATAAATTTTTAGTCATTATTATTTAAAATTAATCATTTTAGATATTTAAAATCCATTAAAATTCCAAAAATAAAAATTTTAAATTGGTTCCAAAATTTTGGGTTGTTACAATGATAAGTGACGATATTGAACTTGAATATGGGGAAGTTAATGTTCATCGTGATTCAACATCTATCTTGTCTGGTTGTGTTCAGCTCTAACAAGTGGACACACAAGTTGATAGCAATGAAATGTGTTTTGATACTGATAGAGATGAGAATCATGTTTAAACTGATGGAACTGGTGAAATACCTTCTATCGATGCTCTTTACGTTAGTGATGGTGGCGAAGTTGCAACAACTGGTGCGGCTGTGAAAGGGAATGAAATTTCCAACCTTCGAGTGATTTGACTTGCTATTAACAACATGTATTGTTAACAACAAGTATTATTCAAACCATGTTTTTAGCATTTTTTTTATTTTGTTCCTTAACGTTAACTTACAATAATCGATAGCACCGTTCATCACTTAAATTGATAGCACGTGTTCATCTCATGCGATTTTTTTTAATTGTTGTAGGTACGTAATTAAAGACTTATGGAGAAGACGATACGCATGTGTTTGAAGTCTTTTCTTTTGGTTTGGTAAACTTTGGTATGTAATAGATATGTGCAAACATGATGTATGAATATTTTGCAATTTTGAATGTTTATTTTAATGTATTGAATTATCATATTTTGTTTGCATGATTATCATTTGAATATGTTCTAATATATTTAGATTTCTACGATATTACTATATAATTGTAACGGCTGGAAATTTCTGACTCCTCGAGAGTCGGAAATTCCGAGACGTTAGTGAAAGAATTTAGAAGGTGAGGAAGAAAAGATAGAACTAATAGAATAGAAGAAGAAGAAGAACATCAGAATCATCAGAGTAACACGAATCTCACAGCGGAACGAATAACATATAATATATAACATAACTTTGAAGTAAACAGTTATACATATACAATAGCACTTATCAGAGTACAACACTTACAACACGGCGGAAATAACTATAGCTATAAAATCTTGCAGCTTCCTGCTCCAAGCTCTCCAAGTATATCTGTAAATCCCGACTACTTGACTGCCCATACAAATTTAGGCACCCAAGAGTTTAGGGAAAACAACAAAGTAAGCTCCGGGTCAGTCATGGGACAGGTATGAGTAAAATAGTTTAAAACAGGTATAGGATATCTCATAAGACCACGTCGTGAATACGGAACGGGTTTTTCCCTTATGAGTATCTGAACAACATTGACAAGCAATATCATTGTGATATTATAATAATGTCTAAGTACAAATATATATCAATCTAGCAGAAACGCTTGCATCTCACGTTCTACATACATAGTATAAAATCATAAACCGCAGGGCGTTTATCGGAGAATGGATTCCAACAGACAAGGTATGGGAGCACCTTCTGATCAGTGTACTCTAGAGGTGATACACTCAGGTTCAACAAGAACGTCTTGCAACCCGGCCACACATGACCGCTCACTCATTTAGCTTGAGTGTCGTGAATATATTGCCACCACGGTTATAGGCCATCAAACCGTCATCCGAAGATACAGAATCAAAAAGAAGTATAAATATGAATATTCCCCAGATCGATGACAATACACCCTGCTTGGGGATGACCCAACTAGCCATGCTGCCTAGCACAACTTTTGTTACTTCCCGGTGTGAGGCTAGAAGCTACGTCTATCTTCAGAACATCTGATCACCATTCACTTTGAATGCCACATCGTCATACCCACCAAATCACAAATTGACTTATCCAAAAATAACACGGGTATACAGCTAAGAGAAACGAATTCCTCCGCCACCAAACATGAATACGTTTGAATAGATCAACTTACGCGATCTATTGGATATACTCTGTCAGACCTTCTTCCATATACGTTGTCCTGGGACTGGACAAACCGAAGGCACTATTCAGTATATCCATCTTAGTCACTGTTATCTAAGACTTATACAACAGCCCTTGCATTTTACTCCGTCTTCAATTTATCTTTGGCAGATATTGCTCGCAACGCTTATGCCAATACAGAGTGGTTCTTTGGATAATAATCCAACCGGTCTCTCCATATTAACAACGTTAAAATGGTAAAAACTTTGATAGTCTGTGATTCAACTATCAAATGAAAACATGTCGGTGTACAAACAACGATCTTATTTCCAAATGGAAATTCGATCGATCAATCATCACATGTTCATATTTCCTTATTTCATACATTTAGAAAATATATGTTATTAATCATTGGAAAACATTTCCATAGCTTATTTTCACATCACTATTATTTCGCAACTATCCGTCCCTAACTGTAACTATTATGAGAACAATTCTCTAAGTATCAGTCCAGAAGGTCGAAACCAACATCAGATCGTCACTTAGAAAACCGTTCAACTTACCCTCTCCAGTTAGTTTCTGAATTTGCTTAACTCTATCTCTTAAATTCTTATCATGAAAACATTTCATTTTCTATGTTTAGAAAACATATCTGACTATATTTGGAAAACGTTTCCAAAACTCATTTACGGATTTCCAATGAACGTTGTATAAAACATCGTTACGCTTAATCCATTAATCGCTTATTACTTAACTATATTTCAAATCAACCTTTCCTATCGAACCACAACTATTCCTTTGTCAATTCTGAAGTCAATTAAGTTGGGGTATAATTACCTCTCAGACCTTAATTGAACAACGTCCTTTACTGTGAAATAGATGAAGCTCGTCACTCACTTTTTCCAATCATCTATTTACGCAAATTCTCGGATTCAGGTTATGAATCTACTTCTTATATGAAAACGTTTGATTATAACTATAACGTTATAATTCCTACTTCTGCAATATCTAACCTAAATTATAACTTTATCTCCTAACTCGAATAATTTAACAGACACATAATTTCTAAATCAATAACTAAATCTTGATTTAAACCCTGGAAAGTAAATAGTATTTTCCCGAATTCGCTATAATCGAATTCGACGCATAACTCTCTTTCGAGTAACCTCTATTTTATTAACTCTTCTTCGAATAACCTATATTCGATTATCTCTCTTCGAATAACTCATATTCGAAATCTCTCTCTTTCGAATAAACAATATTCGATCTCTTTCTTTCGAATATGCTATATTCGAAAATCTCCTTTCGACTTACTAATCGATAACTCCTTTCGATCAAACTAAAATCGATAACTCCTTTAACTATATTTGAATAACTAATATTCGACTAACTCCTTTGGATCGACTCATTTGATTAACTCCTTCGAATAACTAATTTCGAATAACTTACTTTCGAATAACCAATATTCGATTTACTCTAACTCGATTAACTTTATTCTAATCGATTTACTCCATTTTGATCCAACTTAATTCAAATCGATTAACTTAACTCAAATTGATTAACTCCTTTCGAATAACTAAATTCGATTTCACTCTAATTGAATAACTAATATTCAATTAACTCTTACGTGTTTAACTCTATTTGAATAAGTAATTTGAATCACTCTAATGTGTTTAACTCTATTCAAATATCAAATTCGAATAACTCATTTCGAATAACTAAATTCGATTAACTCTTTTAACTTTACTCGAATAACTATATTCGATTAACACCTTCTTTCGAATAACTATATTCGATTAACTCTTCGACTAACTCCTTTGGATTAAGTAACTTCGAATAACTCCTTTGGATTAGCTAACTTCGAATAACTCCTTTGGATTAACTAACTTCGAATAACTCCTTTGGATTAACTAACTTCGAATAACTCCTTTTGATTAACTAACTTCGAATAACCAATATTCGATAACTATTCTTCGAATAAATAATATTCGGTAACTCTTCTCAAATGAATAACATTTGACTTCTCCACTCGAATAAACTATATTCGATAACTCTTCTCAAATGAATCACATTTGATTTCTCCACTCGAATAAACTATATTCGATAACTCTTCTCAAATGAATAACATTTGATCTCTCCACTTGAATAAACTATATTCGATTTCTCTTCTCTCGAATACACTGTATTCGATAACTCTACTTCGAATAAGTGATATTCGACAACTCTACTCGATTAACTCTACTTGGATAACTCTAACTGATCAAATCTAACTGGTCAACTCTAACTGGTCAACTCTAACTGGTTAACTCTAATTGGTCACCTCTAACTGGTTAACTCTAACTGGTTTAACCTAACTGGTTAACTCGTCTCGATTAACTGAACTAATCCACTTAGTTTAACTTAGCTAATTCACGTTGATTAACTCTAGCCGATTCACTTAGTTTAAATCAACTAATTTACTTCGATTAACCACTTAGTTAACTTAACTAATTCACTTTGATTAACCACTTAGTTTAACTTAACTAATTCACATCGATTAATCCTTTAGTTTAACTTAACTAATTCACATCGATTAATCATTTAGTTTAACTTAACAAATTCACTTTGATTCACCGCTTAGTTTAACTTAACTAATTTACTTTGGTTAACTTAACCAATTACTTTGATTAACTCGACTAACTCGCTTTGGTTAACCTAACTAATTACTTTGTTTAACCCGACTAACTTGCTTTGGTCCACCTAACCAATTACTTTGTTTAATCCTTTATACTCGATTAACAAATATTTCTCCTTTATACTTGATTAACCAATATTTTCCTTTATACTCAAAATCCCCTTTTCTTTATAATATAAAATCCATCGATTTTATATAAATAAATTATTTTCAAATTATAGTTTGAAAATCTCTTTTCTATATCCTGGTATTTCTTATGGTTTTTAACACATCATCTAACAACGATGAATATCGTCCAACCACACATAATCACAATAGATTATATATATATATCACATTTATATATCACAATACATAAATTACAGTAAAAATAACTGTTGAGGAATCCAGTTGGATTCCTCCAACCTGTTTCCCTGCATCACAGATGTTAGACAATATAGATAACATCACTTTCAGTTCCATATGATGTATTCTGTTAAATAGAATCAATATAGAAATTTAACTAACTGACTAGCAGTTCAATCAACCAATCAACACACAGTCAAATAGACAATTTTAACAGTTCTAACAATGCAACATGAAATTATAAACTGTCCAGAGTTAGTGAGATTTACTCACCTTGATTGGTTATTTTTAAATAACGATATTCGTCCCTCAATTCAGATCGGACAATTTATTTCGCCATAAATTGTAACGGGCTCGAATTCACTTCCGGTCAGTTCCATGACGTTGCCCTCGTCCATATGATCCTAACGCAACTGACGGTTCGTCATTCCGACTTCGTAAGGACTAGATATCACGTTATCAAGTTAATACTAATTTAAAGAAAATAAAACTTGGATTTTAGATATAGACAAACCGGGCCTTAACCTATCACTACGGCCCATTCAAATTTGACCAGCCCGCTTCCTCACTCGCTCCTCTTCTTCCTGAAATGAAAACCCGCCTCCATCTCTTCACCATTTCCACTTCCTTTGATCCCATCGTTCTCTCCCGATACTTCATGAAACCACAAACGGCAAGCACCCAACTTCCTCTCGTCAGCTCCTCTTCGACTTTATGTCATTACTTGACAGTTCGATTCCCCCTTTGCTGTCGCGTTTTCTAGTCCTGGAGCGCACCCAACAGTGTCGACGCCGACACTTTTTGACCCCAATCAACACCAAACTCCGGCAACCGAAGCTAGACTCCACCACAAGGTCAACTACCACCATGAATTCGTGAATCGCTGCTTCAAATTCTTGGAACTACAAACCCTAGGTCACGGCGGCTCTTAGGATACAGCGACCAAGAAGGTGTCGAGCTCATTGAAGTGCTCATCAGTTTGAAGAGGGTTTGATAAGGATTACCAATACATATATGTAGTGATTTAAGGAATTTTCTTTGTATTTCCTTTGATTTATTTTCTCCCGATATTTTTGCTGTGTAAAAAGAAATGAGGACGACGGATTGTTTCATGCTTATACAGGGAGGGTTGTTAAGAGTTGTGGCTGTACAAGGTGTTGGGTGGCCATTTTTAGTCCTTAGAAAATGTTGAGATATTTTATTTTATTGTTTTATATTCGTTTTCTACACTCTAAAAATCCGTGTGGTCACACAGTGACTCTAAAAATCACGAAACTGGACATGCAGCTAAAGTTCGACATTACGGTCCCAACGAAACTGGTTTCGTTGAATTCCGACTTCGTATGCTCACACAGCGTATTTTTAACTGTCAAAATACTGACTGTTTTACACTCTAAAAATCCGTACGGCCACACGGTGACTCTAAAAATCACGAAACTAGAAATCTAACAACTATTTGACATTGCGGATCCAACAAAACTGGTTTCGTCGAATTCCGACTTTGTTTGTAAAAGTGGCTATTTTTAGACCCTTGGATAATCCATTTAAATATATAAATATATTTAAATAAATTAAATTAAATATAAATAAATTTATATTACCGTATATATTCACAGTGGAATACCATACAACTCCAGAAAACTTATATGTTTGATATTCCAAGTTCAGATTGAATCGAATTTCAATTTATATTGAAATTCCTTTTTATAACGTATATAAAGCGTTGCGAATTATATACGAATTCCATAGCGACTTTTCTGAATTTTGATTTGGACATAACTAAAAATCTACACGACGAAATCTTCATTTTTCTCTTCCATTAGAAAAATATTGCTTAACAGATTCAAACGTTTCTTGTTTCACAGAAATTCGACTTAAAACGAACCCTATACATCCACTTGAAGTCTAAATCGCCAAATAGCGAACTACCACGTCGTTTCGCGCTCTATTTTAATTATATTATAATTAATACGTTTTAACGTCGATTATTAAATCGATTCGTTATTCAAATTCAATTCTAAACTGAATTAAATATTTTAGCTGATCCAATTCACACAGTATTGTGAATTCGGTGATTTCCGATTATTTTGTCATTATAATATATTATTATATTATTTATTTTAATTAAATATTCAATATTATTTAATTTAAGTCATCGATATCGCCCAATCGATATTTAATAATTAAATAAATTAATTATTCGACAGCTAACAAAACGCGCCATTACAATAATATTATTATACTATGTAGTAACATTGGATAATAATGAATATCATGTGGGAAACTAAAGAAAACAGTATAGTATATGCCTAGCGTTTAAAAAATGCTAATGAAAAGGAAATGGAGAGGTGTATGTAGCGTTTCCTAAATGCTAAGAAAAGAAAATAGTGAATTATACACAACTTCTAATAAACACTAATAATAGTTAATGTCAATGTACACACAATATTTATACAATGCTGAGAAATTTATCTCTAACATTTTAATGTGTCATATGAAAATTTAGAAATCTATTTTACTACGTCTAAAATCTGTTGTGTATGTAAGAAATAACATCAAACTTTAAGCACTGTAAACACTTGTGTTTTAATAGCGGTTCTATAAGTGCTGTCAAAAGTTCAGGACCCACTACCACATGTTGTTATACAACGTTCATAATTCAGCCGTTAAAACATTTTACAGCTTTTTTACGACGCTATTAAAAATGAATTTTCTTGTCGTGCTACCTTTTTATAAATTGGATATGAGTAGAAATATTCCCGAACTAAAGAAGATCGGTTGTGAGGACTGAGGAGATGTGGTTTATGATGGCACGGTTAAATCGTTTTCACCAACTCTCATTTGTCCACATATGGCTTGATCTTCCATGGTGACTAGGAGAAGCAATTTGAAGGTAATTGTGATGATGACCAAGTTTGTGTTTGTTGGACTTGCTAGAATGGAGATGACCTCCTATATATCAAAAATCAATTCGATCACGATATCGTTGTTGAGTTTGCCAGATTAGATTATTGTAGGAGAAGTAGAATAATATGGTGGTTTTATTTAGCAAAGGAAATCACCATTTCCTCTTCCCATAGGAGAGGAAGCACTTCTCTAAATATTTTTTTATATTAATCCCATTCCTAAATAAATATATATATTATAATCTTGTCCGTCCATATCTACGTAAATAATGTTATTATATTAATAAATGTATGTTGTTATGCGTTTGAATTTGAATGGATTCCATTTTATGGGGATGTATATGGAAATATCACCCATCTTACTGGAAATAAATACCATGATCGTTATAGCAATAAATGTGAGTTAGTTTTATCGTACTATGATTATGATCATGCTCATTATTTTGCAGGCACCAGATTTATACTCTCCGTGCTTGGATGAGTTTGAGTTTTGATTTTTGTCGAAATTCGAGCATATAGGAGTGTGGGGTTATAGTTGGGAACTAGAACCACTAGGTTTCTTCTTCGTACTATGAGGAAAAGATTTTGGACTTGGAAAATGCAAAACGATTCTTGTTCTGATTTCCCCAAACAAAAGCCTCAATGTCACTATCTTTCTTCTTCTTGACTTCCCCAGGATGGAGAGCTGCATCAACTAACTTTTCGAAGGTCAACTTTAGCTGCAACATAAGGGGCTTCTTAAGATATTTCTTAAGTCCGCTCACAAACTTACGGTTCTTCTTATAATATGTAGAAGTATTCTCCAAGCCATACTTCGATAAGGCCTCGAAAGATGCAGCATATTCAGTAATGGTCGACTTCCTTTGCTTAAGCTCAAGGAAGCAACAAGAAAGAATATCCTGCTCCGATTCCAGAATAAACTTAAGATCAAACTTCTCTTTGAACCGTTTACACTCTAAAGTAGACTTGTCAACCTTAGACACAAAAATCTCATACCAATCGGGGGCACGCTCTTGAAGTATACTCGATGCCACAAGAACGAAATTATGCTCAGAAATATCCATGCATGTAAAAATATGCACACAAGTACAAAACCAAGTTTAAACCTTTAGCGCGGGCTCTGTGCCTTTGAATGGCTTCAAACCAAGATGAGTGAAATCACCACATATCTGCACAAAGACAACTTTATGTGAAGGGGAAGATCGGGTAGGTGCAAGAGCCTGAGTGCCCTTGATAAGCTCGAGAATATGGTCTATGGACACGAATACCCCTTTTGGACGAGAATGGCTAGGAAGTCTAGCGCTCTTCTCGTGGCGTGGGCCACTGGGCATCCCAGTACCCGAAGTACGTCCTTTACCTCAGCCATACATAAGCTAAAAATAGAAATAAAATAGGATTATTCACTTGGATTAGATATTAAAACAAAATTAAGCACAAAAGAAATACTATGGAATTTAACATTCGTATTCCAAGATGTATTTCATAAAACATTTAATCGGAAGCAAGGAAAGTTGAAGACATGACAATGATCACTTTAGTCAGGGTATAATGTTTGTATTAGTATTATACATTGATGTATCATATCATGCAAACTTGTTCTATGTTTATCCGATATTTTGTTCTGAACATTGCTCTGATACCAAGTTGCGATGCCATACCCCGAGACCCATATTAACAAAGAGTATTAACTAGTAATACCATCTTCCAATACAGAGAATAAGGTTTGAGAGGTGCAACCATCCATACTATTTTATCAAATAAGTATTAAATATGTCAATTTTTCTCTCTCCCCATATCAACATACCTAATCCTTATCTAATACACTACGACGGTGGCTTCAATATCTATTCAGAACAAAACACAATATAATGTCACACTGACACCAATTGTGATACCCCATCTCGATACCACCCTAATAAAGAGCATTAACAAGTAATTCCATCTATTAGAGCAGAGAATAGGGCTTATTAGGAGTGACCATTCGTAGATTTGTATTAACAAGTCTTAAGTACATTGATGGTGTGCTCTCTATTTTTTTTCATTTGGCCCAACATACTTAATACTAGTATATTACAAAACTCTATGATGGCTACAGGATCAGGTTTGAACATGGTACATTACATACACAATCACATCTCACATAATATTACAACAATAGAATACAATAAATACATGTGCTACAAATAAATGTTTATACATGGACCATTACTTATACAATATGATACAAATGAAATAATACACTACATGCTCAAGAATACATAACTAGGAAACAACACCGAAAAGATGGTCCAACAGGGACATATCCAAACCCCAAACACCTCAAAAACTAAAACATATTTGCCTGAACCAAGGAATGCACACACAAGTTAGTCTAGCTTACAAATCAGTATAATAATAATGGGGTGAAATGAAATGTCGATAAATATAGATTCCTTCTTGTTCAAGATGGAATCACAGAGGCATAGATGCACATAATCAACCAATATCAAGGAGCATGTTACACTTAAGTGTATCCTTACAATAGAAAAGATACCCAGTGTCAACATTGAATAATCCCCAAGGCTTAGCGTGTCGACTTCATGAAAAGTCGACAGACGTAAACCCAAATAAGTCAAGGGCATAACATAATCAAATGCAATGAAAACTTATGAGAACTTAACTGGGTTTGTATAACACAGTTAAGCCAATACCAACAACACTAAATAATCAATGTAAGAGGATACAAGATCTAAATCATAAAACAATAATATTTGATAATATCATCAAATCCTCAAGAAAAGTAGGTCCAACACCATGGAACATTGATAAGGATCCAATATCATCAAATCACAGAGCAAAATATGTAATCGTAAGATTATTATCATCAACCCGTCTCTGTTTAGATCTACCCAAAAGTCAATGTTTTCATTAACAACAAATAATTATTAATAACTCAGATTTGAAAACATCAAATATTGCATGTGCATATAGCTCCTCTCGAGATTTTGCCAAGTACCATATATTAGGAGCCTCATCAGACTCTAGTCGTGACCCACCAACCTCGACTATCAAGCCCACTAGCTCGATAGTTGAATAAGTGACCCACCAGTCCTTATTCTGGATCGAAGCACACTAGTTCGACCATGTGAATAAGTGACCCACCAACCCTTATTCCGACCCACTAGCCTTCACCAACAACAAATACCGAACAATTTTGTGTGTATACTTCATACGTACAGGACCCACCAGTCCCTAGTAATGGCATTAACATAGGATGTGTCATAGACTTCCGAATAGTAACCCTGTAGTGGTAACTATGAATTCCATACCACAAGTTCTCACTATTGGTTTATTATTCGCTCATCAACTCCTCCTCGGAAACATCAAAGCATCATAAGCATTAATCATCCAAAAATCAAGCCAACTGTTTTTATTACATAGACCTATGATTAACCAATTCCATAGTGTCTCATATTTCTTGAAAAAGTTATTTGATTGATGGAAATTGTTATGATACTTATGAGGTCGATGAGATTTATATTCAAAAATTTCTTCTTAGAACATATTGATTTGACCCCATAAGTGGGACCACAACCTAATAACATGTTGCCACCAAAAGCGAAACCTTGTATCTCTTCCGTAGAATCTCCTAATTATTCCAGAGAAACTAGAAAGAGATTCTTAACCAAAAAGAATTCAATTCAGATGTAGGATACATATCCAGAAGTTTTCACAGCTCAATCATGTATGATGGAATCACTAAAGATTTTATTTGTTCTAACTTTGTCTGTAACTCACCAAAGGCTCGGGAATAAAAAAAAGATGGGTATGAATGAGATATCCATCAACAAGAAGAAGGAAAAGGATTGAATAGAGGAACTCCCAAGCATTTCACCGTTTCCCATTTAAATTGTTTTATGATATTGTTTAACCTCCATTACGTCTTCTTGAATGGTGCATAAATGTATGGTTTTTATATAAGAAAATACTTGGTTTTCAAAGCCAGTATATAAAACGGTTTTCAAAAACCAATTGTTTTCTTTCTCAAATCTTATAATTTTACAAAAATATTTATACTATTGTTATCAGGCCATTTTAATTCTATAACTAAAATCATAAGATTATTTTGATCTCAAAACTATAGAGAAATAATATTTATTCATAGAGTAAAACCCATTTCAAAAACGTTCATGTGTGTATTAAACACCATCGAAAATCATCCCAATATTCAACAAATTCATTAGTGAAAACTTTTATGAATCCAACCATGAATTAATCATAATGTATATACTTGGTTTACCAAGTTTAGAGAAGTGTAAACTAAGTAAAATGACCTTAGTAATTCATAAACCCTATCCCAGCACTAACAAGCTATAGGAAAACACAGACAACCAGGAATTAGTGCCTATACAAAATACAAAGAGTGGGTCGACTCACTTTACAGACTTAGGTACAAGTGAAAATCCTGATGAAACCTTGACTTTGATGATCTGATTCACTTATTTCTGATGATCATATTTGCATGAAACTTTGCAGTTTCATAAACCAATAACCCAACAACAAGCAGAAACTGAAATGGCATCAATCTAACAAATAATGATCAAGATATCAACATTCAAGTAGCAAGTTTGCTGTTTTGTACAACCGAGTTGGTTTTTTTCACAAAAGTTGTGTATTTTCACCTGACAAAGAACAAAATTATACCGATAACATCGAAAAGAGAGCAAGACAGAAGGAATGAGTCTACTAACTCACCTTGATTGGATAATAGACAAGATTCTCTTTAATTTGGAACTGTAGAGGCTAATATGAAGCATGCAACAACACATGACGATGAGAAACTGACATGCAGCAACCATGCCAAACTGAAACTTCTCCCAAGTGATTAGAGAAGGAGCTGATTCAATGTCAATATTTACATTTTCTTAATGTCAAACCAATTAGTTCACCAATTATTGTCAATAATACAATAGGTTCATTTTTAATCACAAATTCACAACTATATTTATATATTGCCATAATTCATCCTTATGTTTCCCATTTTAAACTTACATGGCTAATGCCAACACACTTTAAAACAAATCCCTAAATTATTCCATCAAGATATATAGTTAGTATTTAAAGATACAAACTTCCCAATTTTATTTATTAATTTTGACATATAAATTTCACACGATGGTTGCAACCATTGAATTTGATCTAATTCTCGCGATATGGCAAGGCTACTTAATGATTAAAAATCTAAGTAGCAACTATAGTTTGAGGAAATTTAATAGTTTCGATGGCAAAGCAACATCAAATTGTGATTAAAAGGTGAAAATTTATGAGCGTATATTCTTAGATACGCCTTGTGAAGGGTAGATTGTTATATTTAAACTTGGGCAGTAATGTGTTCTTGAAATTAGTTTAAACTTTTTATAAATTTGGTTAAATTCAAGTTGGAAATTTGGTGTTATAATTTATACGTGTTAGGAAAATTTTGAATTCATGCGGTTGTTTCTTAAATGGGAATTATTCTGTGGAATGGATTATGATATGAAACTTATGATTATGAGTTCATCATACATTAATCCAAGCAAGTTGAGAGGACATTAGTTATTTAAGGGGGAGTCTATAGCAACCTGAGTTTTTGGGCACTCAGGTTAACCAGACCAGTATGTGTTTCCTATATTTTAAATATATAAAGAATAAAATACAATTTGTGAGTACAACTTGTATAGTACTTTATGCAGAAATTGAGGAATTTGTGGGTTTCATTATTTGTGTGTCTGAAATAAATTAAGTATTTTAATGTAATAGGTAAATATCCCAACCTATGTTTAAAACTATAGTCAATGATTAAAGGGGATGTTGAATATATATATATATATATATATATATATTTAATATCGATCAGTAATTAATACTTAAGTGTTAAAAAGTTTATATTTTCAATGATAAGTGAAAAGTTGCCGAAAAGAAAATATATAATTGCAATATTAATGATGATATGTTAGTTGGAATAATTACTAAATTGTTGATTTTTGTTTTAAAATACTAGATGTATTCTTGTCAACAATAAAGTAGAGAAACTATGTTTTACCTTTATTGATAGATTTACATTGCAACATTGGGATTTATGTGGATTATTGTTATAAGTGAATATGTGTCTTTTGTAATTAATTAGATTGTTGTTAATATGAAAATATAAGTATTGATTGTGAATCCATACTTAGAGATTTGATGTATTTTATTTTCATTGATAAATTTAATATGTTAATCAATAAAGGGACAACGATCTAGTTGTATAAATATAAATGTGTTTTAAAAGTTGAAAATGAATATTTTGTCAAAGCACATTTATGTTAGTGGATTTGTGTCAACTAATTTTTTAGTTATTGTGTGTGTAGTTTGTGTGTTAGATTGAGAAATTTAACACAATGTAAATAAGTGTTATGTGTGTTTTATATTTTAAATTTGTATTTATATTGCTTAATGGAGGGTAAAATGTGTCTTAAATTCTTAAATTGATGTGATTAGCTTTAAATAACATAATTAAGTTTATTTTGGGCTTTGATGGGTGTTTAACCCATTTCCCCTTCTCTTAATTGCTTGTGGATACTTACTGAAGGAGGACAGAAGGAGAAAAACATATGTGCCCTCTTTCTTCACAATTCAAAATAAAAAAGGTTGTTATTTCTTATGAGGTTAAATAGAACCACACACACAAAATTACAACTCAAAATAGACAATAATATCTCACGATGGAAGCATTTTATACAAAAAATCAGAGTTATACAAAATGTTTATTCAACGGAATTTAAATACATATATTTTAATTAAAATAAATTATACAAAAATTATAGATTTCGTCGAGCTAGTGAGCGTGCGTCTTCACATGCCTATAACTTCAATAGCTGAAATCTTTAAGCGACAACACTCGGTCTGACCTGAGTGTTTCATGCAAAATACAAAACACCCGAGTCGGGATTAACTTTATTCAAGTAAAACAACTTCAATAAATACCGAATATAATAGTTAATCTTAATATTTTATTGAAGTTCAAATGAGTGTCCAACTATCAAGATAAATACTGCCAACATGGCTCGGCTTCATGTAAAGAGACATACACATACACGTGTAACTACAACATGCATTATATGAGAAAATAAATAATTATGGATTAAACATGTGTTAAATAACTAGTGTAACACCCCACGTCGATTAATGTCACTCTCAAAGGGAATGCATTAACTTTCATGGAGTATTATTGGTGTATAGAACAGAATATAACAAGACAGATACATATATTGGTGCTTGAAAAATTAAAAAAACTTTTATTGCAGCGGAGAAATAGTTTGGTTACATTAAAAACCAACAATAAAACAAAGTACACTTAATATCCATCTTGACAAATTGTTTTCTGAGTACATAAAGTAAAAAAGCATAACCCCAACATAAGTAGCCATAAAAGAGATGAGCTGAACTTTACTTTCAGCAATCCAAGCACTTCCAAAGAGAGAGGAAGATCCAGATAAAGCTCTACTAGTATTAGTCCCATCCTGGGAACCTGAAGGGGGGGGGGAGGGAGGAAGAAAAGAAGCGAAAACAAAGGGGGTCAGACATGAAGTCTGACGAGTACCATAACTTTAACAATATAATTATTAAAGTAATTAGGATAAGGCATAAACTGGTAAAACAAGAAATGACTGTGAAGCAAGTGGGCAAGACAGACAAACAAGAGGAGTATTCTGGTGTTAATCTCGCTCCTAATCACCATAGGATAATTACTGTACTGCACCATTACTAGTCACCCTAAAAATCGATCCCGCCTACTGAATAAAATAATAATAATGGTAGTTGTCTTCATAGGTGCCGCCTGCTCCTATCTCCACTAGTTGTACCCACTACCCTCTCCGTTCTAATTACAACATTTATTCATAATATGGTAGTTGGACTCCTAGCTGTCTTCATAGGTGCCGCCTGCTCCTATCTCCGCTAGTCGTACCCACTACCTTCCCCATTCGTTCGGCTCCCTAACTCGTAGACACCCGTGTTGGTCCAACAGTGGGGTGTATCACTCCCCAAAGTGGCAACCCGATACCACTAAAGATGCACGACTTATATCTATATGATGCAACAACGTCTTACCTACCAGCCTGGGCCCACACACGCACATGACCCTGTTGGACTTGCGTTGCCACAGTTAACCCATTTTGACCTCTTACGATCAAACCAAGTAAGCGTGTCCCGTCCTCGATCTAACTCGAGCTCACAAAGATACTTAATGGGTTACTGGTTTGAAATGGGTCCCCCATGCTTGACACAAGCTTTCCACCTATGCTTTGTCCCCACTAGAATTTTACACTTAACCCCTTCTTATTCATGTCTTCTTACATGTTTCAATTTGGTTAAGTGTCTCTAATCGTATTTCACATGTCTCCCATGTCATCCACTTAACCCTCATGTCCCACCACATGTTTATCTTGGTTAAGTGTTAATGATTATATCCCACATGTCACCCATGTTACCCACTTATCAAATCAACATGTGTTATTGGTTAAGCTTGTCTTAACCCTATCCGCTTATCAGATCAATATATATATATTTGGTTAAGCTGGTCTTTAACCCTATCCACTTATATATTATTGGCTAAGTTGGTCTTAACCCCATCCACTTATCAGATCAATATGTATTATTGGTTAAGTTTGCCTTAACCCTATCCACTTATCAGATTAATATATATATTATTGGTTAAGCTAGACTTAACCCTACCCACATACAAAATTAATATATATTATTGGTTAAGCTGGTCATAACCCCACCTACTTATCAGATTATTGGTTAAGCTGGTCTTAACCCTATCCGCTTATATATTATTTGTTAAGGTGGTCTTAACCCAACCTACTTATCAGATTATTGGTTAAGCTGGTCTTAACCTTATCCACTTATCAGATAAGTGGTTAAGCTGGTCTTAACCCTATCCACTTATCATGTTATGTATCATATATATATATATATATATATATATATATATCATACAACGTGTTTTACTTAATTTATGATTAAGTACTCCTTAGTTCACAGACACATTGGTTAAGAGAATAACTCCCTAAGTATCAACCGCGAAGACCGAAATCAACATCAAATTCGTCTTTGATCATTCATATTTGTCTTTGATCACCATTAATTAATTATTAATGCACAGATCTCTCACATTAGGCTGACTTCCACCCTAAGGCAGACTTAACCTCGTGTCTAAGCATCTTTTAATAATGCCTATGACCTCTCACATTAGGCTGACGTTTGTGGTTGTTGGATGTGCCGGGCGGGTCCAGGCAGTCTTATACCACAAACGAGTCTAACCTCGTGTCTTAGGCGTTTATTACTCATTTAATTTATGCCTTTGACCTCTCACATTAGACTACCGTTTGTGGTCGCTAGATTTACCTGGAGGGTCCGGGCAGTCTTATACCACAAACGAGTCTAACCTCGTGTTTTAGGCATTTATTACTACACATTATTATTCAACCCCAATTTGGATTAATATCCCTATTTCAAATTGTCAATAACTTCCAAATTAATCTTTGTCCATAATTGTCACCTAAATTATGTCCATACTTTTTAGGTATAAAAATTATACCAATTAATGTCTCAATTTAATTGTATGCTTTTAAAGCCATTTTATGCCAATTCACAATTTACATAACTAATATTTTCCCATTGTCCCCACGTTATTCGTACGTTCAAATATGAAATATGTTTGACTTGCAAATAGTCTAACTTATATAAAAAGAAGAAACATCACAACTTGCTTAACACACAAAAATAGATCTAACTTGCAAATAGGAATTTTTACATAAATTTGCATAGCCAATAATTTGCATAGACAATGGTCATATAGAATCATATATTTGCATAAACTACCATGGATCTAAATATAGATCTAAATATGAAATTGTGAACATGCATATATAAATTATGGATCTCTCCTAAAATGCAAATGTGAATATAATTTTCACCTAAAAATGTGAATATAGTTTTTGTAATGGCCCGCAAATCCGTACTGTTTGAGTCGACTAATAACACCACACGTCCAACTCAAATTGCACAGAAATACGAATCATTATTGGACAGAAGTTAGAGGATGAGAAATAGAAAGAAAGAAATATTAGAATAGAAGAAAACAAAGAAGACAAATCTCGCAGCGGGACGAATAAAATATATAATATAACATAACTTTTGAAATACAAATTGGTAGCTTTACATACATACCATCATCAGAGCACAACAGTTATTCCTGGAACAGTTATAAACACCTGTTTCCAGATACAAACATGGTTCACAGCGGATATAAACACCTGTTTCCATTCAAATTGATTTTGATCAATTTATTTATTTTGATTGATTTAACTTTCTTAAGTTAAATTTTAATTTCCAGAATTCAAATCCCCGGGTTTTCATTTCAAATCCTTTGAAATACATAAATGTATACTTATATTTATTTTCATCTCAAATTCAAAACATTTGAATTTTCAAACCAATTTGTTTTCCTTTAAACAAATTTTTGTCAAAAACTTTTCTATAGTGGCAATTCATCACTTAGAAACTCGAAAATGAACACTTATGAAGTCGCGACCATCATCAGAATTATTTTCCAGCCACTGAAGTGAGTTCAGTGCTTAAACAATTTCAAAATCCATTCAAAATCCTTTTAAAACAAAGGTATATTGTTTTAATATATTTCCAAAAATATTTCAAACTTCCCAGGATTTAAATTTCAAATTCTGGTTTGAATTCAATTTCAATTCATTTCATTTGTATATTTTATTCATATACAAATTCTATTGGTTCTATATAACCATTTCATTTCTTATAATCTCATTTGGATTATACTAATAATAATCAACACATCCATATAATATAATAGTTCTAGAAAATTATTTCTTTTCTATAAAAATAGAAATTTGGGCAAAATTATTTCATTAACCCACTTTAAAACAATATTGTGTTCAATCTTCTGTTCAAGTGTTTAGAAATTCCTATCGACTTTGTGGCGTCCCGCATTTCGATCAGAATTCATAAACAGCTCAACATACTAGCCAACACAATACAAAATGGTTTTTATATCAATTTACAAATACGCGCTCTCGTATATACAGTCAACTCATTTTAGGGTGCTACTGACCCTATCTCTAATGAGTACATCCCACACAAGCCTAGGTATTCGCTCAACCTATGCTCTGATACCAACTGTAATGGCCCGCAAATCCGTACTGTTTGAGTCGACTAATAACACCACACGTCCAACTCAAATTGCATAGAAATACGAATTATTATTGGAAAGAAGTTAGAGGATGAGAAATAGAAAGAAAGAAATATTAGAATAGAAGAAAACAAAGAAGACAAATCTCACAGCGGGACGAATAAAATATATTATATAACATAACTTTTGAAATACAAATTGGTAGCTTTACATACATACCATCATCAGAGCATAACAGTTATTCCTGGAACATTTATAAACACATGTTTCCAGATACAAACATGGTTCACAGCGGAATATATGATAGTCTATAGCTAACTGGTGAAGCCTCCTGCTTTCAGCTCTTCCAAGTGAATCTGAAAAATCCGAACTACTTGACTGCCCGTACAAATTTGGGCACCCAAGAGTTTAGGGAAAACAAAAAAAAAAAAAAAAACTCTGGATCAGTCATGGGACTGGTGTGAGTAAACTCCAACCATTTGTTTAACTTCCAAAATCCTTTCGAAGAAAAGTTAATAGTAAGACCAGCCCACACATAAACATGGACGGTTTTTACCTTACTATAACCCAAAACACTTTGATACGAAAATCCAGTGATATTATAATAATGTCTAATCAAAATAAACAACCAAATAGTAGAATGCTTGCATCTCACGCTCCACATACATAGTATAAAATCAAAAACCGCATGGCGCTTATTGGACATTGGATTTCCAACTATGACAAGGTATGGAACCACCTTCCGCTAGTGTATCTCTAGAGAGGAATACACTGGGTTCAACAAGAACATGTTGCAACCCGACCCACACATGACCGACCACTCATTTCACTTGAGTGTATCGAATGTATATCACCAACAGTTGGGATCAGCAACCGTCTCCCGAATGGGACATCATCAAATAGAATACGGAATTAAATGAATCTCTAGATAGGTGATTATACACCCTAATGGGAGCGACCCACATAGCCATGCTGCCTGCCCGATTTTTGTCATTTCCCGGTTGTTGAGGCCTGAGGCTTCGATTACTTATCATTCATTGATAGCACCATCACTTTGAATGCCACATTGTCACATCCGTTAATCACTAATTGATTTGGACAAATATTCTGGATGTTATGCTAAGGGAATAAATCCGTTGCAACCACATATATTTATACAGACCAACCCATTAGATCATTGGAAATACTTTGTCAGACATTCGTCCATTTATGTTCGTTCTGGGATTGAACGAAACCGAAGGCACAATTTCTGTTTATAGAAAAAGCCCTTGCACTTTACTTCGTCTTCGGTTATTTTCGTATAATCTGATTCGCAATGCCACTGCCCATACAGAGTGGTTCACGGATAATAATCCAACCGGTCTCTCCATATTGACAACGATGGTCAAAAACTTCGATAGTCTGTGATTTAACTATCGAAGAAAAACAAGTGTTCATCCAACATATCAAACAAATCACTGGGCTCTTTAATTAATATTCCATTAATTAAATCTCTTCTCCATTTCCCTATCAATATTTGTTAACCAAATATTTTCAATAATCCTCTTGGCCTTTTATACCATTTGGAAAACGTTTCCAAATATCAACTTCTTTTATTTTCTATATATTAGAAAATATCTCTATTTGCAATTGAAAACAATTTCAATCACTTATCTCTATCCCGACTATTTTAATTATACCCAGGAAATATTTACTTTTATATTTCCAAAATTTAATCACTTGAGTTAAAACGAATGTTGTATACAACCTCGTTACAAACAACCTAAAATATTTTATTCAACTAACTCTTTTCAAACTCTTCTCTTCGAGGTGGGATTCTGCTATATATCAATTAAAAATGAAATCAATCAAGTTGGGGTAAATTTACCTCTCAGACCTTAACTGAAAACATCATCAACTTCAAAACGGCAAAACCACTAACCTCGAATAAACAAACTATAAAACCCAATTATTCATTTTTGAAAACATGTATATGGTTCGCTTTCTATTTCTAATTTAGATTTCCCTTTCTGTTTCCAATACTCTATTTTGATTTCATTTTCTTATCGAATTCTACATATATCGATACATTGATTTATAACTATCAAATTATCTTAAAAATATTCTAACTCCTTAAATTCCCGGAAAAATTCGCCATAACCTCCCCTGTACCGGGAGCTTCGGGATATTTCAAATAGCCTCGCATGGCCCTCACCAATTCAAAAGAAAAAGAAAAAGCCAAGCGGCTTGCCGATACGGCGCATAAAATCTCATATATGAATTTAAACATGTACCTTTTTGTCGGGCACACAAATTTAAAATCTTCATATACTTCATCCCATACCTGTCTAACACATGCTCACCTGTTTCTAATCTGTTCCAACTCAATATGGTCATTTTAACTCAATTCACTAATTTATCCTCTTATTAACTTCTTTTGCCTATTTACTTTATATTTGAAAATAGCATGTTCAAATATCCTTTGATCTCGCTTATAAATTAATTTAATTCCATTCCCAACTCAAACAACATATTCGATTCCGAATATATATCCACCAGTTCAATTTACTTAACTAAAACCCAAATTCGATTCAAGATCTCATTTAACTAAATATACTCCATAGTAGTTAGTTCTATCCAGTAGTTAAAAAAACTAATTTTTGTCTCAAAAATCATTTCACTTACTTCACTGAAGTTCATATTTATTTTATATCTCCAGTCTAGATTTTTCTAATGGAAATTCGGATTTTTATTTATTTAAATAAAACGTTATGGTTTTAAAATGGTTCTGGCGCTGTTTTTCTGAAAATTTGATTTTGACATAACTCAAAATCTATACGACGAAATCTAGATTTTTCTCCTCCATTAGAAAACTATTATCAAATCGGTCCTGACGTTTCTTGTTTCAAGGAATTTCGACTTCAATCGAGTTCTGTATACTCAATTGAAGTTCGAATCGCCAATTTACGAACTACCGCGCTGCGGCGAGTTCGTTTTAATTATATTTATAAATATAAACTTTTAAACCTTGTTTAAAATAAATTCTACCCCATCCTGATGTATTTTAAATTCCATTTGAATTCTATATTCAAATTCCATATTCAAATCCCATTTGAATTTCAATATTCAAATCTATTTCAAACTTCATTTTGAATTCAAATTTGAATTCCCTATATTCAAATCTATTTCGATTCTATTTGAATCCTATATTTAAAATTCCATTTTAACTCTATTCAAATCTATATTCAGAGTCTATTTCAAATTCTATATTCAATTTCTATTTGAATTTCCTTTATTCAAATTCTACTTACATTTCTATATTTAACTCCATTTCTCTTCTGTTTTCAAATTCTGTATTTTAAATTTCATTTGAACTTTCTTTATTCAGATCCATTTGAATTCCTTTGAATTCAAATTCTATTTGAATTCCTTTAAATTCAAACTCTATTTCAATCTCTTTGAATTCAAATCCCATATATAAATTCCTTTGAATTCAAATACTCAATTTATCTCTTGATAATTCATTCATTTTATTTATAAACACTATTTTATAAATTTCCCCGTTTTATTTAAACAAGCTTATTTCAAAATCCATTTAAAACCAAAATCTTATTCTTGAAAATTCTCTTTGCATTTTCTATATTCAAATTCCATTGAATTTCTCATATTCAAAATTCTATTTGAATTTCTCATATTCAAATTCTATTTGAATTCCTCATTTGAAATTTCAAATTCTATTTGAATTCTTCATTTGAAATTTCAAATTCTATTTTAAAAAAATAGAATTTCCTTTTAAATCTACGAAATTCCTTTTCATGATATTTTTAAATATCAATATTTGGGCCCAGTGATATTTAAACACCAAACAACCAATTATTTATTTTTGGTTTTCTAACACATCATATATGACAGTATATATGCAAACAAATAAACAAACAGATAATATATTTTTGAGGAATCCAGTTGGATCCCTCCAACCTGTTTTTCCTGCATCTACAGACGTTAGTCAACAGAAATAATACCCATCCTGCTTCGAGGCAGGATATCGCGGTATAAAAGGGGATCCACTTATATACGTGGGTGTAGGGTCATCCGCTAATGATACTGCTGGCATTCGCTAATAATACTGCGGGAACAATCCAATCACCAAACCAATATATATATATATATATATATATATAATAGTCAACCCTAAATAACTAATATTTTTAAATCAACCAGAAAGCATTCAAACAAGCATCAACAATTATTTTTAACGAATAAATATAATTCAGAATAAAAGGTGAGTGAGATTTACTCACCGAAATTTTCCTTTGCCGAATATCCTGTGAAATTCAAATCTTACTGCTTCGCCTCGAATGAATTTTATCGTGTACCCACGATAATTTTATTTAAATTTACAGGTTAAACATCTATTCATTTAAATTTACTATTTGAACGAATAACTAATTTTCCTATATATTTTAATTAACCAAGTTAAACATTAATTTGCATACTCAACTATTAGTCTATGGATTTTATTTCTATACCAATTAATTTCTTTACGTAAACTGATTTTATAAATTAATTTTCTTTAAATAAATAACAAACTAATTCTTTATTTAAATTAATTCTCTATTTATATTTATGACACACTAATTAATTCTTTAACTAAACTAGACTAACTAGATAAATAAATTATTAACTAAAAAATTTATTAAATTACCTAAATCCATTCTCTTCACTTCATCAGCCCCTAAAACCGCTATCCTCCATTATGACAATTCATCAAACGCTTTGCAAGCATCTCTATTTCCTTTACTAAACTGACATGGTCGCCCTTCTTCCTGAAACTCACTGTGATCGCGTTGTTTTCCAGGCCGACCCCCCTCCAATTCACGATTCCAATTCGCGGATCCCCCCTCCTGAATCAACGAAAAACCTTTGGCCTTGCTCGAGTTTCAGCGTTCGAGCTTCCAGATCTCGCAAGTACCACGGCCCCTTCGTACTCCAGTTTTTCTGTGTTTCGAAATCCTTCATAATTCGCACGCCCAGATCTGCTATCGTGAGTTTGAAAAATACTGTAAATTGAAATCCCGACATTAACTATTGCGCACCCAAAACAAGCGAACTAAAATGGTCAGGAAACTCCTCACCTCGAGATACATCATCCCAACCTCACCACAGATGACTCGCACCATCCTTCCAGAAAGCATCGACAGCCTCCTTCGAACTTCCTTTTGGATCCGTACATCGCGGCCCTTGATTCCGTGAGCTCGTCGAGTCTTGGATTGACCGTGGTCTTCGATTTGATTCGAGAAATTTAGGTGCGGCTTTGTTTGATTTTGAGACTCGGTTGTTCTTCGATTTACAGAAGGATTGAGTGAATCAGAAAGATGAAGTTAAATTTTATTTTAGCTGAACATAATTTAAAGAGAAAAGAGGGGTGAGAGGTGAGGTTTATAAGTGAAGCAGCCATTTTAATTTACATTGAAGCTTTCCATTTAACTTTGCCTGAACAACAAAAATGGAGAAAAAGAAGGAAACGCGTCACAATTTTTAGAAGAGGGATTACTTCAGGAGGAAGGAATAGTAGGGTAAGGTACAATGTAATAAATTTCGATTTGATTTCTATTTAATGCGATTTGAAATAAAGAGAATTTTATTTGTTTTTAAACAGATATCGATTTGATTTCGATCCTATCCAAAATCAAATATCTCGGGGTTCACAATTAAAAATCGTGGACCGCTATTTTAGCGTACCGACCGTCGTTATGATGTTATAACGCTATTCTGAATTCAACAAAATAGATTATACAATTTAATTTGAACGTAAATATAAATAACCAAAATAAATTAATATAATATAATTTAAATTCAAAAACAAATAAATTCTTCAACAATAAATCGCTATTATCGTCGTTTATATTCAAATAGAATATATATTGATCATCTGAACCATTTTGATTCAGTTTTATCTTCGAATTGAATTATTTCAGTTCTCGTATTTCGATGATTATCAAAATAAATTGTATTTTGATTATTTGATCGATTATCCAATATAAAAATTCTTTTATATTATCAACACAATATTTAAAACGATATTAAATATTTAAAACTAATAGTTCAAAAACCTGGGTCGTTACAGTTTTTCACCTAAACTTGCATATGGATTCCTACAACTTGCATATGAATTTATCGTATGTTTTTGCATATAAACTAGCATATGTATATGCTTGATTCACATATAAACTAGTGTACAATTCACGTATACACTTGCATAAGATTCATATTCAAATTAACATACAATTTAACATCCCAAACTTGCATAAAATTCACATACAAATTAGCTTATGATTTAACATCCAAACTTGCATAAGATTCACATAGAAATTAACATATGATTTAACATCCCAAACTTGCATAAGGTTCACATATAAATTAACATATGATTTAACATCCCAAACTTGCATAAAATAATTAACATATGATTTAACATCCCAAACTTGCATAAAATTCACATATGAATTAACATATAATTTAACATCCCAAACTTGCATAAAATTCACATACGGATTAACATATGATTTAACATCCCAAACTTGCATAAAATTCACAGATTTCATATATGATTTAACATCTCGAACTTGCATAAAATTCACATATAAAATGAATCCAGTTAAATATGAAATAGATCTACCAACATAAGATAACAAAGTTAAACAACATCACGTGATTCAGCAGACATGTTCTCATAATCCTATTACAACCCATCATAATTAATTTATTAATTATATTGTGAAAGAAATAGTACTCACAAAGATAGGTTAGAGAAGAGAATGATTTGTTCGTCTTTTGAATTAGAATTCTGACTTGCTAATCCCTAAGCTTTAGGGAGAAGAGCTATCCTAGTAGGTGGCCAAGTTACTGATTTAGTTTAGGTTTAGGGTTTGAGTCTAGGCACTCTTTTATAGAAGTTTAAATCAACCTAACCCATTAGATTAAGACAGAATTAATCCGGACCATCCAGACAAGATAGAATTATCCAGAACAGCCACATCAGCCCTAATGACTCAGCAACAGGTCGGTTTAGACTCAGCAACAAGTCAGGATCGACTGCTTTCAGATCTGCCCGGGGGGTTGGTCGACCCCCACGTCGACCTGTATATAGGGAGGTCGACCCCCTGGTCGACCTGGCCTAGGATAGGTCGACCCCCAGGTCGACCTGCCTTGGTATTTAATTTTCTGAATTGTTTTATATAAATTTCTGAAAGTTCTGAGGGCTATAACTACTTCATACGAAGTCCGATTTTAGAAAACTTGGACTCTATTCCAAGCAGAATTTCGAGACGAACACAATGGCGTAACCCATTTCCCTTAATTCTCACTTTAATAATTAAGTATTCTTAAATTTATTAATTTTAATATTTAAAATTTTGGGCTGTTACATTCTCCCCTCCTTAAAGGATTTCGCCCCGGAAATCTCCAAGTTAAGGAGAATGTATATACTAATATCCAATCATCCATCTACTCACTCAACAAACACAGGCATCCATTGTCATTAAAAAACTTCTAATGTCGTATGAACATATGCAACGTGTGTGTATATGTTCCTTATCAAATGCAAAATTAGTTTGGTTTACTGATTTAGTTGACCTCCTTAACGCAAATCATGATAGTGCCATGCATCTGTTATGTATGCAAAAGAATCCTAACGATACATATTATTTCTACACATGCAAACCATTCATCAAAATGCAGCATCCATATGATAACACAACCATTATACATCCATTAATTAAATATGTACACATAATTATATGCAATATTAAAGTGACTGAGCCGATCTAGTGCCTAATGTGTGTGTACATGCATCCACGAGCAACCACTAGCAACCACTTGCATCCATTTGCATCCACCAAACATAGCATGTCTCAAACACATGTTTACAACCATTTGGTTTTTCCTAACTAAAGATTGAAGATATCATCGCAAAGACATACTCAATGACAGGACAAGTATCAACAAAGTGGTCGAAAAAGGAGAAGTTAAAAATCTCGTCATCCATGTCTCAAGTCGCATCTCCTTGATCGTCTCCCCATTCCACTTTGACCAACTTGACCTCTCTGCTGCATAGCACTAATACTTTCATCCCAAGGGTGCATGTAGGAGCTCGTTTAATCATGGCATCTCACTCTACTTTACTTCTCTAAGCATGATCGGCTCCACTGCTTCCGCGGTATCTTGTAACACTTCCGCAAATGCGATATGTGAAACATGTCGTGAACATCACTAAGCTCGTTGCCTCTTCTCATATCCCTCCAAAATCTAGGATACATAACCTTAAAAGATCTTCCAGGATTTTATTCACCCCTTTCTGTCCATCCATACGTCTGTAGATGATAAGCGATACTCGTACTTGCCGCCTTTTGCATCTCATCTTTTCCTCTTGCACCGAAAACTGCTCCAAGCCCTGTCCTGCAAGCACCTGTATACACTGTGTAACACCCCACACCCGCTAAGGTCACTCACTAAGGGAATGCCTTAACTTCGGTGGAGTATTTTAAGTGAATATAGAACAGAAAAATTACAACAAGACAGATATAAATAATACTTGAAATCTAAAACATCATTTCATTGCAGCAGAAGATAAACATGTTTGGTTACATATCAAAACCAACTAAAACAAGAGTCAAGTACTAAATATCCATCCTGATAAAACATAAGTACATAATCCCACTACATAACTAATAGCCATAATAGAAAAGATAAGCTGGGCTCTACATCACGGTCCAAGCTCCAAAAGATAGATAAAGCAATCTGATCAAAGCCCACTAGTGCTAGGCCCACTCTGAGAACCTGAGGGTTGGGAAAAAAGATAAAAACAACGGGGTCAGACACAAGTCTGAGTAAGCCCTATAACTTTAACAATACAATAATTAAAGTAATTAGGGTATGATATAAACTTGGTACGGTGATGACTGGGGATAAATGACTACACTAAGCAGCCAACTAGACATAGGATGAACTAAGATAACAGTAAAGACGCATCTACCCACCCAAGGGTAATTACTACACTGCACCACACCAGTCATTCCTACTTAAAGGTTGATCCCAGCCAAGGACTTAGAAAATTTAACTAGTAGTTTCATGTACCCCTAGCTGACTACATAGGTGCCGTCTGCCCCTATCTCCACTAGGTGTACCCACTACTCCCCAAGCGATCGGCTCCCTACCGTAGATACTCGTGCTAGCCCCACAGTGGGGTGTATCACTCTCCAAAGTGGCAACCCGATACAATCAACGGTGCACGGCATATACCTACACGATGCAACAACGTCTTACCTACCGGCCCGGGTCCACACACGCATATGAAACCCGTTGGACTTGCGTTGCCACCGCTAACCCGTTTTGGCCTATATAGTCAAGCCCAGTACGCATGTCCCGTCCTCGACATGGGTCGAACCCAATAAGATACATATGGGTTACTGGTTGAAATGGGCCCCCACAAGCTACCCACCTAAGCTTGTCCCTTTTTCTAGTGCATCCCACTTAACCCTTTAATCATGTTTAATTACATGTTTCCACTTGGTTAAGTATTCTAATCGTATTTTCTATTGCCACCCAAGGCAACCAACTAGATTTCCACATGCCACCCAAGGCACTTACTTAATTTCCACATGCCACCCAAGGTACCCACTTAACCCCTCATGCCCCACTACATGCTTATCTGGTTAAGTGTTTCTTAATTGATTAAGACCGTAACCTTTGCAAAGACCTCTCACATTAGACTATCTTTTATGGCAGCTGGATTTGCCGGTCGGGTCCGGGCAGCCTTACGCCATAACCGAGTCTAACCTCGTGTCTTTACACTTGTCACGTATTTAGTTTATGCCTAAGACCTCTCACATTGGGCCAATCATTTGTAGCCGCTGGATTTGCCGGTCGGATCCGGGCAGTCTTATGCTACAAAAGGGTCCAACCTCGTGTCTTAGTCGATTAATTACACCTAATTAATCACCCCCATAATTTGTATTAATTATCCCTAATTAATTACAAATTTAACGATGTACATAATTGACTCAATTATGTCCATCCACTTTATGGTATGCATAATCATACCAACTTCACACCATTTCATTTACATGAATATTAACCCCATCGTTCCCCACGTAATACGTTGACATGACATACTTAAAAGGGAAGATTCTGAAGGATCTAAATTAACCCTAGAGGGGGGGGGTGAATAGGGTTTATCGCAGATTTTCACAGATTTTCACAGAGCAATAATCACAGCACATATAATAATCAGAGTAAATGCTGAAAAATAAATAACACACAGGTATACCCAGCTTCGGCAAAACCCTGCCTACTGCTGCATTCCCCAAGGTTTCTACTAGGAGTTAAAACAATCTCTACGCTTACAATCCCCTGTAAACTCGCGACACTCGCTCCCAACTGTTCTTAACCCTACGCTCAAAACCCTGCACTGGTTTTTATCCCCAAAACCAGATTTCCCTGAATTACAAACCCTGTAATTCGTCTCCCTAGTTTTAGAGACAAACTAGAAAACTGTAGACTGATTACAAATTGAAATGAAAGACGAAACAAAACAAAAATAATAATTTAAAAAGCTTTTAGGACTTAAAATAAATGGGTCATCCCTTTAAAATTCTCTTAGCCCTTTTGTATATCTTGGCCGTTCACTTTTATTATTTCACCACTTTATTTTGTTTGGCTTGATCTCCTTGTCTCTGTAAAAAATGGCGGCCTAGGGTTGCGATCTAGGGTTTCCTTCTTGCAATCTAGGGTTTTGATTTTGCTTCGATTTGATGGGAGCCGCTATGTCGTGTGACGATCTCAAATTCCTATTGCAAGCTATCCTTCGATTGAGTTGTTGAAGCTCTGATTTGAATCCAAGACTTCTCCTTTTCCTGGTATGATTTTTAATTCGATTGTTTGCTTTTAATTTCTTTGATCTTGGATGATTTGTGCCGATGACGATTGTGTGTTATATATAGGGTTAAAATCCCTAAAATTCTGCTCTGATTTCGTCCTTGAGACTTGGCTATGATATTGCGATCGCTTTGAATTGATCTGGTTATTTCTTTTATTTGGGGCCAGGAAGTATATTCCTTTAATCTTGGTCTTTGGCTTTGAATTGGCGTGATTTCTGGACTTTGAAATCCTCAAACTTGAGTACGAATCAGTCTGATTTTTAATTAACCTTATATTTGAACAGATGCTATATTTGAACTTGTTTATTCTTGTGATTGCCGAATTCTCTGGAATGAGTTTTGAGTGATGAATCTTTCAATCTTGAATACAAGAATTTTGGAGTTCTAAAATCTTCAACCTGTTCTGAATTTTTCTAACTTGGCCCCGTATGTTAAAATAAATCTTGGTATCTTCTTGAACTTTGATCGAGTCTTATAAAATCTCGTTTATTTATTGTTCTGAAAAAAAATATCTTTAGATACTTTAATCGCTTGTTGATCTCTCTGGGCTTTGAATTGAGTCTTCCTTTGAACAGATTCAATACTTGAACTTGCTAAACTGTTTAACTGATGTCGCACTTGATATTTGTTTTCTAACAAAACTTGATCATTGAATTTGATTTAATATCTGTCTGTTTTTTGAACTAATAAGAACAGCTTTACTCTTGAACTTGCTTTGCCGAGAACTAAGAACTGGTGCTG
This sequence comes from Allium sativum, assembly GCA_030737875.1. Lineage (NCBI taxonomy): Eukaryota > Viridiplantae > Streptophyta > Magnoliopsida > Asparagales > Amaryllidaceae > Allium > Allium sativum. The sequence continues at coordinate 1,044,398,228 of CM060913.1, forward strand.
TACTTGATCATACAATTGCTCTTCTAACTTGGTTGAATGCCATTTTCATTTTGCATGACTTAAATTGATAAGAACAGATATTGTGCTCGATTTTGCATATATGATCTACTACGTTGTTATACTGCACTTGAATTTTGCATTCGACATGCTTGTGAAGTGCCACTTTCACTTGCTTGCTTTCCTTTGAACTTTAAACTGAAAACAGATACTAGAAAACTGATGCTTTAATTTCTTTTCCATTTTCTGGATTGTGGTATTGTACTGCTCGACCACATAGTCTTCACACTTCACCTTGTTCATGTATTTTGGCTTGAGCTTTATTTGACTTCACTGCTCTTGCTCTTTGACATGTATATTTGAATTAATACTGCACAATCTTCATACTGCTTTGATGACTTTGACACCCATGAAGTCCATTTGAAAACAGTTGTCTTTTTTTTTAATTTATTTGCTTATAAACATTTTGCTGTATACACTGAGTCAAAAACATACATTGTTGTATATTCTTGATCTTGCCATATACTTGCGCTGTTTTGTTGAAACCGAATACTCCTTAGCTGCTTCATGTAGTACTTGCTCCTTGCTTGACTTGAATGAACTTTTGGCCATAATTAATTCATTTATACAAAACTGAGTTGAGTTGGTTGCACCATTGTTTTAACATGCTACCTCCTATGTACTTGACTCCATCTGTTCACTTGAATTCATTTTTTACTTGGCTGTTGCATTGTCAGTTGTACTATTTTACACTTGCAGTTGCATTCTTGTACATTTGAATTCCTTTTGATATTAACTGCTCATGATCTGATCTGAGCTCCATATACTGTTATTGTTTATGCATAATTTGCCATTCACACAGACTTGCACAACACTGATTTGCTTTGTGTTTTCATGTATAATTGCTGTGTCCATATCATGCCTTGATCATGCATAATCAGTCATGATTACTAGTCCTAGTATCACTTGTTCACTTGTTCACATATATAATTTGCTCACTTGCATTCTTGTATGCTTGGTATTTGACCTATACTGATATGTTACTTGCTACATCCTTGGTGATTTTGCACTATCTCGACCATTGCTTGACTTGTTGTTTTGACCATTTTACATGTGCTCAGAGTTGTTGATGCTTGTGCAGCTTTGAGTTTTTACCATTTTTGTGTTTGCCTTGTGTTCATGATTACTATGCTCGACCACTTTGGTTATTTTTGTACTGTCCATTTTGACATGCAATGCTGAGTCGAGTTGGTCCTTGATGGCTACTCCTCAGATGCACACCCTGATTGGCGAGGCAGTGCACACGTATGTGTGTACATGCAGCCATGTTTTTCCTGTTCCTGCATATCAGACCAAGTCTAGAAAAATGATGAGAAACACACCGTAATTCTGAGGCAAATAAAATTTAAAAAATAAATTTTTATTTGCTTTTATTTAATTTTATTTTTGTTGCTGTCTACTGTGTGTGTTCTTTTGTATGAACAGGTATGAAGATGACTGAATTGACTATGGAATGCTGTGAAGTCAAGAAAACTGAAGACGATGATATTCATATGTGTCGGTATATACGAGTGAACTGTATAGAAATGTAGTATATATGAAAATGTAAGTGTTGTAAAGAGGAGCTAAGTACGAAATTGAATATATTGAAATGTATATTAGTGATGTATGTACAAATAGTGGAATTGTAAATCTGTACTGTTTTAAATATTGAAATAAAATATTCTTGTTCAAATAAAATACTGTGTGAATTTTTAAAATTTTTGTATAGTTGTACTTTATTTAAACAGAAATATTATATTCCTGTCTGATGTGTAGTATACCAGTACAGTTACAAACACATTCAATAATAAAATAAATTTGGTTGTTATCATCAAACAAAAATCATATAATTGTGTATACAACACTGTTATATACAACAATCTCCCCCTTTTGATGATGACAAACAAATAAAAGATTTTGAATGTGTTTTGAACGTGAAATATATTACTCCCCCTATTTGTATGCTCCCCCTACAACTGAACTCCTCCTATATATGTGGAAAAATATGAATGATGAAATCCAGTTGACCATTCCCCCTCTAGATATTTAATTTCCAATCTTAAAATATTTTTGAATTAAATACTCATCAATCAAAATCTTGACCATTCTCCCCCTTTTGTTATCACCAAAAGGAAAATAGAAATCGATACAGTGATGAATATAGACTAAAAATATAAATTCATATTCAGAGAGAGAATATATATCGTAAAACCCATTTAATCAAACAAAAATCATAATAATCTTTAGATCAGAAGCAGATTTCACTTTCAGAATGAATGGATTTACGATGGATTTTATCGAATGAGGAGAGTTCAATAAAAATTGAATATTTGAATATAAATTTTAAAGATTTTAAATATGCAAAAAGAATGTGTTAAGCACTTTCTAACCACGCATAGCCCAAAGGTCTTTTAAATGGGGTTAGTAGTAACTTAACTTTATCCTCTCTAATGAGTTCCATCCATGCACAGCCCGAAGGTCTTTTAAGTGAGAATGGAAGCACATAGAAATTAAGGTAATTCACCCACGCATAACCGCGAGGATTTTTAAATGGGAGTGAATACCAAGGATAAATTATTTATTTATTTTTTTTAATTTTTTTTTTAATTTTAAGAATAATTAGAACTCCCCAAATTAAATAAAACTATGATGAATGACAGAAATATGGTAGATATAGAAGATGGTCGTGAAATAAGCTCTAATTCAAAGATATTATAAAATCTGTTTAATCATCATGAGATTTAAAATAATATCTCTTCTAATTATGAATTATACCATAGTCGCAACTCATCACAGTTTCAGAAATCTATCAATAATCTTGATGAGTCCCAAAACGGTTCAAATTAATCAATAATTTCAATTTTTTGAATAAATAATCAAAAATAATTTTAAAATTGAAAATATCAATTTTAAGAGGAGTTTTTGAAAAATTCAAGTTGAAAATCAGCTTAAAGAAAATCAATCAGTTAGAAAATGAAATTTTCTAATATTTTTAACACTGATTGCTCCTTGACAATTTTTAAAACCATTTATATATTAATTCAAATTGTCTATGAATTTTAACTAAATCCAGTTACTGATTTTCCAACTTATCATTTAAACACCAATAAATCAATTTCCTTATCAGAGCAGCACAAGATCATTTTCAAAGCAAGAATCACAAGTGACATCCTCAGAGAATTTTTAGACAAACTCAAGAAACAGTCAACTTATCAAATTTGAAGATAATTGTTTGAAATCACAAAAAAAATCAATTTTTTTTATAGTCCAAGATTTTCAACAATTCATAACGAATGATTTCAAAAACAGCCAAGTAAAAATAAACTAAAAGTAATAAAAGTACGAGTTTAGAGATCATACCTGACTTACCATAATCAACGTGATACAATGAATCTCCAACTCTGAATCTATGGCTAAGGAACTCCAAATAATTCGATATATGAATCAACTTGAATTTTATCTAACTTAAGCACAGTTGTTCCTCAACCTTCCACAGTACCTAAATGTTTATATGATCGAGTGGTCTAACAAAAGTTGTTTTACCACTCTTATCTTTGTTTACACGTTTTGGTACCCAAACCCGTTTATATAACAATCCATTACTATTTACTAGCGTACCCTTTGGAACCCAAATTTGTTTAGATTTGCTTAAATTTATTTTGTTAATTTTTGGAATCCAAATAGATTTAAATGAATTGTTTTTAAACGAGTTATCAATTTGTTTATGATTTAAAAACCCTTTATTAAATTCCAAAAATTCAATTTGATTGTTTTTAATGCCAATTAAAGGATTTTTGAAATCATTAAAATTCTGTTTTTCAACTTGATCAGATTCAAATCCAAGTCCCTTTTTATTCTGAACAAAAAATTGATTTTTTAACAACATATTCAACGATTTCTCTCCTTTAGAAAATTTAGTCAAAGCTGACTCAAGTCGTTGAATTTTAAATTTAAGATTGCTATTTTCTTTCATTAAATTTGAACAACGATTAATAGCAATTTTCCTCTTTTCAGCGTCAGTTTGTTTTAAAATCAAATTTTCGTTTTCAAGTGCTTTCATTCTAGCATCGGTCTTGGAAATTTCAATTTCAAATTGTTTTAGCTTTTCAAAATCAAGTTTTTCAGTTTCTCTAAACTTTCCAATCATCTTTTCAAAATCAAGATTTTCATTTTTCAAATTCATGTTTTCACTTTTAAGTAACTCAAGATCAGTTTTTAATTTCAAAAAATCGTTACTCAAAAATTTACATTTTTCACATTCTGAAAATGGTGAATTCTTAACTTTTTCAAGTTTTGTTTCTAAACTGTTATTTTCTTGAACTAATTTTGACCTATCAGATTTTAATTTCTTAACTTTTAGTTCAAGAGAATCAACGGTTTTTGTGAGATCGTGACACATTAAAATTAAATCTTTATAAGTAAAACTCGATACCTCACTTGAATTCTCTTCACTACTTTCTGAATCAGAATGAGCCATAAGACACAAATTAGCTTCCTCTTCTTCACTTTCAGAAACTTCTTCTCCTTCTTCATCATCCCATGTAGCGGCAAAAGCTTTCTTCTTTCTTCTGAACTTCTTCCTCTTTTCATTTTTAAGCTGTGGGCAATTTGGTTTGATATGACCGGGTTTCTTGCAATTGTAGCAATATACTTCATCGTCTGAATTATCTGAACTTTCGGACTTGTTGGTTTTTGAATTCTTCTTTCGTGGTTTGTATTTTCCTTTGGCCCACTTTTTTAAAACCATGGCTAGCTCTTCAGCGGGATCATCATCATTACTTTCAACAGAATTATTTAGAGCGATCGTCTTTCTCTTTGATTCAGAATCCTTTCGTTCTTCTCTTGCTTTCAACTCCATCTCATAAGTAATCAGATTTCCGATCAACTCTTCCATGCTTACTTTATTCAGATCTTTTGATTCTTGAATCGCCGTCACCTTTGCTTCAAAATTCATCGGTAGCACTCTCAGTATCTTTCTGATCAATTCCACTTCGGTATAGGTTTTGCCAAGAGCTTTTGCATTGTAGACCAGTGATGAGAAGCGTCAATACATCTCTTTTATATCTTCGTCTTTTTGCATAGAGAAATTTTCATATTCGTTGCTGAGTAGAGCGAGACGAGATTCCTTTACTTGAGATGTCCCTTCGTGTGTGACCTCCAACGTATGCCATATTTCCTGTGCTGTCTCACAATGAGAAATTCGATTAAATTCAGTTTTATCAAGAGCACAAATTAAAGCATTCATTGCTTTGGCATTTTTTGAAAATAATTTTTTATCATTAGCATCCCACCTATCTTTTGATTTAGGAATTTCAACACCACTAACAATAACAGTAGGAGATCTATAACCCGTTTCAATAATATCCCACACATCATAATCGACAGAACTTAAGTAAATTTTCATCCTAGCTTTCCAATATGCATAATCAGTTCCATTAAACATTGGTGGCCTAGCTATGGACTGACCCTCAGAAAAAGCGTTGTTTGACAAATTCATGACTCTAGAGTTAAAAATACCTGCTCTGATACCACTTGAAGGATCTAAATTAACCCTAGAGGGGGGGTGAATAGGGTTTATCGCAGATTTTCACAGATTTTCACAGAGTAATAATCACAGCACAGATAATAATCAGAGTAAATGCTGAAAAATAAATAACACACAGTTATACCCAGCTTCGGCAAAACCCTGCCTACTGTTGCATTCCCCAAGGTTTCTACTAGGAGTTAAAACAATCTCTACGCTTACAATCCCCTGTAAACTCGCGACACTCGCTCCCAACTGTTCTTAACCCTACGCTCAAAACCCTGCACTGGTTTTTATTCCCAAAACCAGATTTCCCCGAATTACAAACCCTGTAATTCGTCTCCCTAGTTTTAGAGACAAACTAGAAAACTGTAGACTGATTACAAATTGAAATGAAAGACGAAACAAAACAAAAATAATAATTTAAAAAGCTTTTAGGACTTAAAATAAATGGGTCATCCCTTTAAAATTCTCTTAGCCCTTTTGTATATCTTGGCCGTTCACTTTTATTATTTCACCACTTTATTTTGTTTGGCTTGATCTCCTTGTCTCTGTAAAAAATGGCGGCCTAGGGTTGCGATCTAGGGTTTCCTTCTTGCAATCTAGGGTTTTGATTTTGCTTCGATCTGATGGGCGCCGCTATGTCGTGTGATGATCTCAAATTCCTATTGCAAGTTATCCTTCGATTGAGTTGTTGAAGCTCTGATTTGAATCCAAGACTTCTCCTTTTCCTGGTATGATTTATAATTCGATTGTTTGCTTTTAATTTCTTTGATCTTGGATGATTTGTGCCGATGACGATTGTGTGTTATATATAGGGTTAAAATCCCTAAAATTCTGCTCTGATTTCGTCCTTGAGACTTGGCTATGATATTGCGATCGCTTTGAATTGATCTGTTTATTTCTTTTATTTGGGGCCAGGAAGTATATTCCTTTAATCTTGGTCTTTGGCTTTGAATTGGCGTGATTTCTGGACTTTGAAATCCTCAAACTTGAGTACGAATCAGTCTGATTTTTAATTAACCTTATATTTGAACAGATGCTATATTTGAACTTGTTTATTCTTGTGATTGCCGAATTCTCTGGAATGAGTTTTGAGTGATGAATCTTTCAATCTTGAATACAAGAATTTTGGAGTTTTAAAATCTTCAACCTGTTCTGAATTTTTCTAACTTGGCCCCGTATGTTAAAATAAATCTTGGTATCTTCTTGAACTTTGATCGAGTCTTATAAAATCTCGTTTATTTATTGTTCTGAAAAAAAATATCTTTAGATACTTTAATCGCTTGTTGATCTCTCTGGGCTTTGAATTGAGTCTTCCTTTGAACAGATTCAATACTTGAACTTGCTAAACTGTTTAACTGATGTCGCACTTGATATTTGTTTTCTAACAAAACTTGATCATTGAATTTGATTTAATATCTGTCTGTTTTTTGAACTAATAAGAACAGCTTTACTCTTGAACTTGCTTTGCCGAGAACTAAGAACTGGTGCTGTACTTGATCATACAATTGCTCTTCTAACTTGGTTGAATGACATTTTCATTTTGCATGACTTAAATTGATAAGAACAGATATTGTGCTCGATTTTGCATATATGATCTACTACGTTGTTATACTGCACTTGAATTTTGCATTCGACATGCTTGTGAAGTGCCACTTTCACTTGCTTGCTTTCCTTTGAACTTTAAACTGAAAACAGATACTAGAAAACTGATGCTTTAATTTCTTTTCCATTTTCTGGATTGTGGTATTGTACTGCTCGACCACATAGTCTTCACACTTCACCTTGTTCATGTATTTTGGCTTGAGCTTTATTTGACTTCACTGCTCTTGCTCTTTGACATGTATATTTGAATTAATACTGCACAATCTTCATACTGCTTTGATGACTTTGACACCCATGAAGTCCATTTGAAAACAGTTGTCTTTTTTTTTAATTTATTTGCTTATAAACATTTTGCTGTATACACTGAGTCAAAAACATACATTGTTGTATATTCTTGATCTTGCCATATACTTGTGCTGTTTTGTTGAAACCAAATACTCCTTAGCTGCTTCATGTAGTACTTGCTCCTTGCTTGACTTGAATGAACTTTTGGCCATAATTAATTCATTTATACAAAACTGAGTTGAGTTGGTTGCACCATTGTTTTAACATGCTACCTCCTATGTACTTGACTCCATCTGTTCACTTGAATTCATTTTTTACTTGGCTGTTGCATTGTCAGTTGTACTATTTTACACTTGCAGTTGCATTCTTGTACATTTGAATTCCTTTTGATATTAACTGCTCATGATCTGATCTGAGCTCCATATACTGTTATTGTTTATGCATAATTTGCCATTCACACAGACTTGCACAACACTGATTTGCTTTGTGTTTTCATGTATAATTGCTGTGTCCATATCATGCCTTGATCATGCATAATCAGTCATGATTACTAGTCCTAGTATCACTTGTTCACTTGTTCACATATATAATTTGCTCACTTGCATTCTTGTATGCTTGGTATTTGACCTATACTGATATGTTACTTGCTACATCCTTGGTGATTTTGCACTATCTCGACCATTGCTTGACTTGTTGTTTTGACCATTTTACATGTGCTCAGAGTTGTTGATGCTTGTGCAGCTTTGAGTTTTTACCATTTTTGTGTTTGCCTTGTGTTCATGATTACTATGCTCGACCACTTTGGTTATTTTTGTACTGTCCATTTTGACATGCAATGCTGAGTCGAGTTGGTCCTTGATGGCTACTCCTCAGATGCACACCCTGATTGGCGAGGCAGTGCACACGTATGTGTGTACATGCAGCCATGTTTTTCCTGTTCCTGCATATCAGACCAAGTCTAGAAAAATGATGAGAAACACACCGTAATTCTGAGGCAAATAAAATTTAAAAAATAAATTTTTATTTGCTTTTATTTAATTTTATTTTTGTTGCTGTCTACTGTGTGTGTTCTTTTGTATGAACAGGTATGAAGATGACTGAATTGACTATGGAATGCTGTGAAGTCAAGAAAACTGAAGACGATGATATTCATATGTGTCGGTATATACGAGTGAACTGTATAGAAATGTAGTATATATGAAAATGTAAGTGTTGTAAAGAGGAGCTAAGTACGAAATTGAATATATTGAAATGTATATTAGTGATGTATGTACAAATAGTGGAATTGTAAATCTGTACTGTTTTAAATATTGAAATAAAATATTCTTGTTCAAATAAAATACTGTGTGAATTTTTAAATTTTTTGTATAGTTGTACTTTATTTAAACAGAAATATTATATTCCTGTCTGATGTGTAGTATACCAGTACAGTTACAAACACATTCAATAATAAAATAAATTTGGTTGTTATCATCAAACAAAAATCATATAATTGTGTGTACAACACCGTTATATACAACAGATTCATCACAAACACAATGGGTTCAACTTGCATAACATTAGCATCAACATGGGTTTTAAAGGTGTCAACATGCATATATGACCATGGCATCAAACCCAACTAGCATAAATAATCAACCCAAACTTGCATGAATCACATATGTCATAAAGAGGGTAACTTACATAAGTTACTTATGTCATACAAAGGGGTAAACTTGCAAATGTATGTATGACATATAAAGGGGTTAACTTGCATATGTATGCATATCATACAAAGGTGTAAACTTGCACATGTTACTTGCATATAATCAAACACCAAACTTGCATAACATGTCATATATGAACTTGCATATAATCAAACACCAAACTTGCATAACATGGTGTCATAATGGATCAATGTTTATCATAGTGATTTGCATAACTAGCATCATGAGCACATAGCATAAAACTTGCATAACTAGCATCATGAACATATAGCATAAAACTTGCACAACTAGCATCATGAACTCATAGCATATGACTTGCATAACTTGCATAACATCATGAACACATAGCATATGACTTGCATAACTTGCATAACATCATGAACACATAGCATATGATAACATAACTTGCATTGATCCACATACATAACCATAACCTCATTATATCCTATCATAATTAGTTTAGCAATTGCTTGCTAAAGGCATATAAACTCACCACTTGTTGATTAGCACTCCTATGAAGAAGATTAAGTTGCTAAAGTTGATTAGAAGTTAATTTGAGAAGCTATCTTCTTCTACAATTTGATGGAGGCTCCTTCAAGTTGCATTTTGATGGCATAACGACGTTGTATCTATTTTTAGTATAAATTAGGGTAGTCTTAGGGTCTATTTATAGAATTAGGATGTAGTTTAGGCCCTTAGATTAACCCTAATTTAGTTTAGAGCCGTCAGATTTTGTCATAAGCCACCAAAACACAGCCCAAAGCTCAAATCAGTGCACCCAGGCCAAACTGACCAACAGGGGGGGTCGACCCCTTGGGAGGGGGGTCGACACCCATGTCGACCCTAGTGTCGACACCCTCTGTCTGGCGGGAATTTTCCCGCCTCTTCTGAAATTTGAATATTTTAAATCTGTTTTGAATTTTCTGAAACTTCGGATGGCCATAACTTCTTCATACGAAGCCTAAATCACGCAAACTCGGACTCTATCTCAACCAGAATTCCGAGACGAACACAATGGCGCAACCCGTTTCCCTTAATTCTCACGTCTGAGATTAAATATTCTTTAATTACTAAACCTTAATATTAAGTGAAATTCGGGGTGTTACATTCTCCCCTACTTAAAGGATTTCGTCCCCGAAATCTCCAAGTCAAGAAGAACGTATCCTACCAACCAAACAACCATCTACTCAAACCATCAACCACTGGCATCCATTGTCCTTAAAGTTTCTAATGCTATATGAACATATGCAAAAAGTGTGTGTATATGTTTCATTTCTAATGCAAAATCAGACGGTCTACTGATTCAGTTGACCTCCTTAATGCAAACCATGATAGTGCCATGCATCCAATATGTATGCGAAAGAACCCTAACTATTTCTACATGTGTGCACAACCATACACCAAAATGCATCATCCATATGATAACACAACCATTATACATCCATTAATATAGCTACCTACACACAATTATATGCAATATGCAATATGAAGTGACTGAGCCGATCTAGTGTCTAAAGTGTGTGCATATGCATCCACGAGCAACCACTAGCAACCACTTGCATCCACATGCATCCATCAATCATAACATGTCTCAAACACATGTTTCAACCATAGGTTTATCCTATCTAAAGGTCAAAGGTACTAATGAGAGGACATACTATAGGTAAGATAAGTACTAGACAAACGATAAAGGAGAAGTTAAAAGACATACCCTCAAAAAGGAATGGGTACAGTGAACGCATCTTCGCTTCTGTCTCCCAAGTAGCGTTGCTCTCATCATCTCCCCATTGCATTTTGACTAGTTGAACCTCTCTGTTTCTCAACTTCCTAATCTCTGACCCAAGGATGCGGGTAGGAGCTCGTCGAATAGTCGCATCACGCTATACCTCCACTTCTCTAAGCAAGCTCGGCTCTACCACCTCTGCGGTCTCATGTAGGCACTTCCTCAAATGTGACACATGGAATACGTCATGTACCCCACTAAGTCTCTCGGGTAAATCCACTCTATATTCCATCCGTCCAATCCTTTCCTTAATAGGAAACGGTCCTACAAATCTTGGTGCTAACTTCCCAACGGACCCAAAGCGAACAACATTCTGTAATGGAGATACTTTGACAAAGACCATGTCCCCAACATCTAACTCCAGATCCGTCCTCCTCTTATCCGCGTAAGATTTCTGCCTATCTTGCGCTGCTTTCATCCTTCTTCGAATCAAATCAATCTTTTCTGAAGTCTCTCTAACCATATCAGGCCCAAGCAAGATCTTATCCGTAGATTCCCACCAACATGTAGGTGATCGACAAGGCCTTCCATAAAGAGCTTCGAAAGGAGCCATACCAATACTAAACTGAAAGCTGTTATTATACGCGAACTCCACCAATGGAAGATGCTCTTCCCATGTACCTCCAAAATCTAAGATACATAGCCTCAAAAGGTCTTCTAAAACACGATTTACCCTCTCGGTCTGGCCGTCCGTCTGAGGATGATATGCGGTGCTCAAACACAACTGAGTCCCTACTGCCTCTTGCAAACTCTTCCAAAACTCGCTAGTGAAGATAGGATCTCGATCACTCACTATGCTCGAAGGTACCCCATGCAATCGAACTATTTCTCGAAGGTAAACTGAAGCTAGCCATGGAGCAGTCCTCTTGCTCTTCACGGGTATGAAATGGGCGCTCTTAGTAAGTCTGTCTACCACAACCCAAATTCCCATATTACCCTTCCTCGATCTTGGTAACCCATCAATAAAATCCATCGAGACGCTATCCCTCTTCCATTGCGGAACTTCCAATGGGTGAAGCAACCCACCAGGTTTCTTTTGCTCCGCTTTCACTTGTTGGCACACCAAGAATCTAGCGACATACTCGGCCACATCTTTCTTCATACCGGCCCAAAAGAAAACTCGCTTCATGTCTTGGTACATCTTGTCCCCACCGGGATGAATGGTCATCTTTGAACGATGCGCATCATCAAGAATAGCCTTCCTCAAACCCTCGTCTTGCGGTACACAAAGTCTACCGTCTCTACGCAAGCACCCCCTATCGTCTAGGGTGTACGTACTCAAATGGCTGGACGACTCCACCCTTATGAGCCTCTCTACCAACTCAACCAACTGTGGGTCGTCCCGCTGTGCCTTGCCAATCCGTCCCAAAAGAGTAGGTCTGACCTCTAAGGATGCTAGCAAACCGGGTACAAAGTCAACGGAAGGTCTGAAGTCAAACATCGAGATAAATTCCAAGCTTCGTCGTTCCACGAACAATGGACTCAAGGACAACCTTTTTCTGCTCAAGGCGTCCGCCACCACGTTACCCTTGCCAGGGGTATACGCTATCTCGAAATCATAGGATGCTAAGAACTCCATCCACCTTTGCTATCTTAAGTTCAAATCCTTTTGAGAAAACAAGTACTTCAATGATTTGTGGTCAGTGAACAATTCGAATCTCTCGCCAAGAAGATAATGGCGCCAAGTCTTAAGCGCAAAAACAATAGCGGCCAACTCTAGATCATGTGTAGGGTAATTTTTCTCATGCGCTCTCAACTGCCTTCCACCGTAGGCTATTACCCTTCCCTCTTGCATTAAGACTACGCCCAGTCCTGTCCCACAAGCATCGGTATAAACAACAAATGGCTTACTCCCATCTGGCAACACTAAGACTGGAGCTGTGGTTAAAGCTCTCTTTAACCGTTGGAACGCATCATCACAATCTACGTCCCATGTGAAGACCAGATTCTTCTTCGTCAAGCGAGTTAATGGAGCTGATATTTTCGCGAAGTCCTTGATAAACTTCCTATAGTAGCCAGCCAACCCCAAGAAACTCCTCACCTCGGTAGCATTCTTCGGAACCTTCCAATCTTGGATGGACACTACCTTCGCGGGATCCACAGCTATCCCTTCCTTGGAGACCACGTGCCCCAAGAACCGCACTTCCTTCCTCCAAAAGTGACATTTAGAAAATTTAGCTTTAAGGCTATGCGCTCGAAGAGTCTCTAACACTTCCCTAAGATGTAGGGCATGCTCCTCTTCACTCTTAGAAAAGACTAAGATGTCATCCACAAAGACCACCACGAACTTATTAAGGTACTCCCTGAACACCCTACTCATCAAATCAACAAAGTATGCAGGGGCGTTCGTCAAACCAAATGGCATCACAAGCCACTCATAGAAACCATCCGGAGTCCTAAAGGCAGTCTTGTCTATGCTATCCTCAGCCACTCTCAACTGATGAAACCCCGTGGCCAAGTCCAACTACGAAAACACTGAGGCGCCAACCAACTGATCAAAGAGATCATCAATCCTCGGCAATGGGTGTCTATTCTTCTTCGTGAGCTTGTTGAGTTCTCTATAGTCTACACAAAGTCTGAGGGACCCATCCGCCTTCGTGGTAAAAACTACTGGAGCACCCCACTCCGATATACTTCGTCTTATGAACCCCTTCTCAAGCAACTCTCCTACTTGCTTATGGAGTTCCCTCCTCTCATGAGGAGCCATGTGGCGCACTGGCAAAGATACTGGTTTAGCATTGTCCACCAGATATATTCGGAAGTCTATCTCCCGCTTCGGAGGTAAGCCCTTCACCTCCTCAAACACATCCGAGTATTCCCGGACCACTCTAACAGATCGCAAACTCTCGACCGAAGCGTCAAGCGATTCAAGATAACTTAGCATAACAGAATCCATGGGATTACAAGAGATCTCGAGAGTGTTACCCAAGCGGGTCATGAGCCTAACAACTCTCCTTTCACAATCAAGAACGGCACCATTACTGGATAACCAGTCCATGCCCAAAATCAACCCATAGCCCGTGAAGCCCAAAACAAAAGCATCACATCTAAACTCAATGCTATGTATGGAAATCTTCAAACCCAAACATATCATGGAAAAATAAGTGGAGCCCCCAATTGGGTTTGAAACAACCAAGGGATCATCTACTAGACTGGTGTCTAAGTGCAGTGACTCAACTAATGATGATGAGATAAACGAATGCGATGCGCCAGAGTCAAACAAAGTACGGACAGGATGATCAAACAGAAAAACCAGACTTTCAACGGAAATAGTTCTACCTCTTTCCTGAATCGGTGGAACCGCGAGGGCCTGAACTTGCCCCCTTGCCTAACCTGGTGCCATAAGAGCTTGCACCTGTCCCCCTGAGGTAGATCCCGTCCTCTGCCCCTTCTTAGGGCAGTCCTTCACTAGATGCCCTGCTTCGCCATAGTGGAAGCAGCCAGTCTTCTTCTTCTTCCGACAATCTTTGCTTAGGTGGTCTGGTGTCCCACAATTGAAGCACTTCTTCTTTCCCTTGCCACCTTTGCCTTTCCCACACTTGTTTTGCTGTTGCTGTTGAGGTCTCTTCCGATCTCCTTTCTTCTCGGGTGCCTTATTAGCATTGGGACCCTTCTCTTCCTCATGCATGAGTGCCATGTCTACTAGCTTCTCAAAGGTGGCCCCCATAGGGATGTGAGTCATAGCCAATCCATGCATCGGTTCATTCAAGCCTTTAACGAACCTCAAATCCTTCTTCTCCGGTGTATTCACCATGTCTATGCCAAACCTTGCCAATTGATTAAACTTGTTGACATATTCCTTCACTGATAGGTTTCCTTGCTTTAGAGTCAAGAACCTTTCCATATACAAGTTTTTCTCTGCCCTTGAGAGAAACTTTGCCACAAACCTTTGCCTGAAATCCGCCCAAGAGTCAACAGGGCATTCTCCATTAGTGGCCTCCCACCAGAACGAGGCCTCTCCCTTCATTAACCAAGCAGCTAACTTGACTTTCTTTCCTTCTTCCATCTCAAAGATGTCTATCAACTCTTCCACCTCCTTAAGCCAATCCCTAGCTTCCACAAAAGTTTCTGATCCTTGAAAAGATTTCCCTCCAATAGCCTTAAATTCCTTGCAAGTCTTAGCAAAAGTATCTGTGTGAGGAGGAGGAGGGGGAGGAAGATCGGGTGCTACTGTTGGTGGAGGAACATTTGCTGGACACGCAGTGGCGGCCCTATCCTCCATCAATCTCCTATACCATACTGGTATCGCCACACCCTCCGGAAAGTTAAGATCCTCAGCCATGCTGAAACGAAAAAGGAAAGATTCAAAACGGAGAATTCGAACGATAAAGATATGGCTATTGGGATTATGCTTTTCTTTCAAAAACTTTTCTCTTAAAAGACATGTTTTTGAAAATACTTCTTCCAAAAATGATTTTTAGAAAAATAGTTTTTCTAAAAGTTTTATCTGTTCTGGTAACCTTCAGCTCTGATACCACGTGTAACACCCCACACCCGCTAAGGTCACTCACTAAGGGAATGCCTTAACTTCGGTGGAGTATTTTAAGTGAATATAGAACAGAAAAATTACAACGAGACAGATATAAATAATACTTGAAATCTAAAACATCATTTCATTGCAGCAGAAGATAAACATGTTTGGTTACATATCAAAACCAACTAAAACAAGAGTCAAGTACTAAATATCCATCCTGATAAAACATAAGTACATAATCCCACTACATAACTAACAGCCATAATAGAAAAGATAAGCTGGGCTCTACATCACGGTCCAAACTCCAAAAGATAGATAAAGTAATCTGATCAAAGCCCACTAGTGCTAGACCCACTCTGAGAACCTGAGGGTTGGGAAAAAAGATAAAAACAACGGGGTCAGACATAAGTCTGAGTGAGCCCTATAACTACAACAATACAATCATTAAAGTTATTAGGGTATGATATAAACTTGGTACGGTGATGACTGGGGATAAATGACTACACTAAGCAGCCAACTAGACATAGGATGAACTAAGATAACGGTAAAGACGCATCTACCCACCCAAGGGTAATTACTACACTGCACCACACCAGTCATTCCTACTTAAAGGTTGATCCCACCCAAGGACTTAGAAAATTTAACTAGTAGTTTCATGTACCCCTAGCTGACTACATAGGTGCAGTCTGCCCCTATCTCCACTAGGTGTACCCACTACTCCCCAAGCGATCGGCTCCCTACCGTAGATACCCGTGCTGGCCCCACAGTGGGGTGTATCACTCCCCAAAGTGGCAACTCGATACAATCAACGGTGCACGGCTTATACCTACACGATGCAACAACGTCTTACCTACAGGCCCGGGTCCACACACGCATATGAAACCCGTTGGACTTGCGTTGCCACCGCTAACCCGTTTTGGCCTCTTATAGTCAAGCCCAGTACGCGTGTCCCGTCCTCGACATGGGTCGAGCCCAATAAGATACATATGGGTTACTGGTTGAAATGGCCCCCCACAAGCTACCCACCTAAGCTTGTCCCTTTTTCTAGTGCATCCCACTTAGCGCTTTAATCATGTTTAATTACATGTTTCCACTTGGTTAAGTATTCTAATCGTATTTTCTATTGCCACCCAAGGCAACCAACTAGATTTCCACATGCCACCCAAGGCACTTACTTGATTTCCACATGCCACCCAAGGCACCCACTTAACCCTTCATGCCCCACTACATGCTTATCTGGTTAAGTGTTTCTTAATTGATTAAGACCTTAACCTTTGCAAAGACCTCTCATATTAGACTATCTTTTATGGCAGCTGGATTTGCCGGTCGGGTCCGGGCAGCCTTACGCCATAACCGAGTCTAACCTCGTGTCTTTACACTTGTCACGTATTTAGTTTATGCCTAAGACCTCTCACATTGGGTCAACCATTTGTAGCCACTGGATTTGCCGGTCGGTTCCGGGCAGTCTTATGCTACAAAAGGGTCCAACCTCGTGTCTTAGTCGATTAATTACACCTAATTAATCACCCCCATAATTTGTATTAATTATCCCTAATTAATTACAAATTTAACGATGTACATAATTGACTCAATTATGTCCATCCACTTTATGGTATGCATAATCATACCAACTTCACACCATTTCATTAACATGAATATTAACCCCATCGTTCCCCACGTAATACGTTGACATGACATACTTAAAAGGGAAGATTCATCACAAACACAATGGGTTCAACTTGCATAACATTAGCATCAACATGGGTTTTAAAGGTGTCAACATGCATATATGACCATGGCATCAAACCCAACTAGAATAAATAATCAACCCAAACTTGCATGAATCACATATGTCATAAAGAGGGTAACTTACATAAGTTACTTATGTCATACAAAGGGGTAAACTTGCAAATGTATGTATGATATATAAAGGGGTTAACTTGCATATGTATGCATATCATACAAAGTTGTAAACTTGCACATGTTACTTGCATATAATCAAACACCAAACTTGCATAACAAGTCATATATGAACTTGCATATAATCAAACACCGAACTTGCATAACATGGTGTCATAATGGATCAATGTTTATCATAGTGATTTGCATAACTAGCATCATGATCACATAGCATAAAACTTGCATAACTAGCATCATGAACATATAGCATAAAACTTGCACAACTAGCATCATGAACTCATAGCATATGACTTGCATAACTTGCATAACATCATGAACACATAGCATATGACTTGCATAACTTGCATAACATCATGAACACATAGCATATGATAACATAACTTGCATTGATCCACATACATAACCATAACCTCATTATATCCTATCATAATTAGTTTAGCAATTGCTTGCTAAAGGCATAGAAACTCACCACTTGTTTATTAACACTCCTATGAAGAAGATTAAGTTGCTAAAGTTGATTAGAAGTTGATTTGAGAAGCTATCTTCTTCTACAATTTGATGGAGGCTCCTTCAAGTTGCATTTTGACGGCATAACGACGTTGTATCTATTTTTATATGAATTAGGGTAGTCTTAGGGTGTATTTATAGAATTAGGATGTAGTTTAGGCCCTTAGATTAACACTAATTTAGTTTAGAGCCGTCAGATTTCGTCACAAGCCACCAAAACACAACCCAAAGCTCAAATCAGTGCACCCAGGCCAAACTGACCGACAGGGGGGGTCGACCCCTGGGTCGACACATGGGTCGACCCCTTGGGGGGGGGGTCGACACCCATGTCGACCCTAGTGTCGACACCCTCTGTCTGGCGGGAATTTTCCCGCCTCTTATGAAATTTGAAATTTGAATATTTTAAATCTGTTTTGAATTTTCTGAAACTTCGGATGGCCATAACTTCTTCACACGAAGTCCAAATCACGCAAACTCGGACTCTATCTCAACCAGAATTCCGAGTCGAACATAATGGCGCAACTCGTTTCCCTTAATTCTCACGTATGAGATTAATTATTCTTTAATTACTAAACCTTAATATTTAGTGAAATTCGGGGTGTTACACACTGTGAATGGCTTACTTACATCTGGCAAAACTAAAACTGGAGCTATCGTCAAAACCCTCTTAAAATGTTGGAAAGCATCGTCACATTCAACATCCTAAGCAAAAGTCAAGTTTTTCTTCGTTAACCGAGTAAGTGAGGCAGATATCTTCGCGAAGTCCTTAATGAACTTCCTATAATAGCCCACCAGTCCTAAAAAGCTTCTTACTCCTGTTGCATTCTTAGGAATCTTCCAATCTTGGATTTCCACCACCTTTGTGGGATCCACAGCTATCCCTATTCCGAAATGCTCCTTCTTATGAACCCCTTCTCAAGCAACTCTCTCACTTGTTTACTGAGTTCTCCTCTCTCTCTAGAAGCCATGTGGCGTACTGGCAATGCAACTGGCTTTCCATTATCTAATAGGTATATACGAAAGTCTATCTTATGCCTCGGGGTAAACCCCGAACTTCATCGAAGATGTCACCATATTCACGAACCATACGAACAAATTCCAAATCATCGTTGGACGCGTCAAGAGATACTAGGTAGCTAAGCATTACCTGACCTATAGGGCCACAAGAAATATCAAGGGTCTCTCCACAATGAGTCAACAATCTAACTACCCTTCTTTCACAGTCTAGGATGGCACCGTATCCGGCTAGCCAATCCATGCCTAGAATTAAGCCATAGCCTAAGAAGCCAAGAATGAAGGCGTTGCATTCAAACCCAATGCCCAAGATAGACACTCACAAATCCCAACAAATCATCGAAAGATGAGCCGAACCATCAATATGATTTGAGACTACTATGGGATCCATAACTAGACTAGTATTTAGGTGCAGTGTTTTCAACTGACAAAGCAGATACAAACAAATGTGAAGGGCTAGAATTCAAACAAGGTTCGAACAGGATGATCAAAAAGAAAAACCAAACTTCCAACCAAGATATCTCTACCTGTATCAGGTAAGCCAGCCGTGAGGGAACGTGCCTGCCCTCCAGAAAATCCTGTACTTTGTCCTTACCTTTGCCTTTTGCTTCTTTGGACGATCCTAATAAGATGTCCTGTTTCTCCGTAATGATAACAACTAGTCTTCTTCTTCTTTCTAACGTCTTTATTTAAGTAGTCAGGTATTTCACAAGTGTGGCCCTTCCTTTTCTTTTGGCCCCTTGTTATCCTTACCGCCTTTCTTTGGATCTACTTCCTTATCGTATGTCCTATCCATGTCTCTCCGGCCCATTCTCCATTCGTGACTTCCTACCAAAATGAGGCTTCGTTCTTCATTGACCAAGTGGCTAATTAAACCTTCCTTCCATCGTCCATCTTAAAGGCACCAATAAGTCCTCCACTTCCTTCTAGCTTTGACGAACGTCCCAGTCCTATAAAGTGGTTTTCCGCCCACCATATGGAAGTTCTTACATATCTTAGAAAAAGCGTCTATATGTGGAGGAAGAAATTCAAAAAGGAAAGAGTAAGAGATTCAAAATGGAGAATCGAAGGAAAGATATATGGCTCTTAGGGGCTATGTTTTTAAAACAAACTTTTCTCTTGAAAATACTCTCCTTAAAACATACTTTTGAAAGTATTTCTTTATAAAATGCTTTTGAAAAACAGTTTTTCAAAATATCTTATCTGTTCAGTTAACCTTCAGCTCTGATACCACGTGTAACACCCCACATCCATTAATGTCACTCTCAAAGGGAATGCATTAACTTTCATGGAGTATTATTGGTGTATAGAACAGAATATAACAAGACAGATACATATATTGGTACTTGAAAATTAAAACAACTTTTATTGTAGCGGAGAAATAGTTTGGTTACATTAAAAACCAACAATAAAACCAAGTACACTTAATATCCATCTTGACAAATTGTTTCTGAGTACATAAAGTAAAACCCAACATAAGTAGCCATAAAAGAGATGAGATGAACTTTACTTTCAGCAATCCAAGCACTTCCAAAGAGAGAGGAAGATCCAG
Source organism: Allium sativum (assembly GCA_030737875.1). Taxonomy (NCBI): domain Eukaryota; kingdom Viridiplantae; phylum Streptophyta; class Magnoliopsida; order Asparagales; family Amaryllidaceae; genus Allium; species Allium sativum. The sequence continues at coordinate 1,044,418,640 of CM060913.1, forward strand.
ATTAAGCTCCACTAGTACTAGTACCACCCTGAGTACTTGAGGGGGGGAGGGGGGAGGAAGAAAAGAGGCGAAAACAAAGGGGGTCAGACATGAAGTCAGGTGAGTACCATTACTTTAACAATATGATTATTAAAGTAATTAGGATAAGGCATAAACTGGTAAAACAAGGAATGACTGTGAAGCCAGTGGGCAAGATAAACAAATAAGAGGAATATTCTGGTGTTAATCTCGCTCCTAGTCACCATAGGATAATTACTATACTGCACCATTACTAGTCAACCTAAAAATCGATCCCGCCTACAGAAAATAATAATAATAATGGTAGTTGTCATCATAGGTGCCGCCTTCTCCTATCTCCACTAGTTGTACCCCTACCCTCTCCATTCTAATTACAACATTTATTCATAATATGGTAGTTGGACTCCTAGCTGTCTTCATAAGTGTCGCCTGCTCCTATCTCCGCTAGTCATACCCACTACCTTCCCCATTCGATCGACTCCCTAACTCGTAGACACCCGTGTTGGTCCCACAGTGGGGTGTATCACTCCCCAAAGTGGCAACCCGATACCACTAAAGATGCATGGCTTATATCTACATGATGCAACAATGTCTTAACTACCAGCCCGGGCCCATGCACAAACATGACCCTCTTGGACTTGCGTTGCCACCGTTAACCTGTTTTGACCTCTTACTATAAAATCCAGTAAGCGTGTCCCGTCCTCGATCTAACTCAAGCTCACAAAGATACTTAGTGGGTTACTGGTTTGAAATGGGTCCCCCATGATTGACACAAGCTTTCCACCTATGCTTGGTCCCCACTAGAATTTTCCAGTTAACCCCTTCCTATTCATGTCTTCTTACATGTTTCAATTTGGTTAAGTGTCTCTAATCATATTTCACATGTCTCCCACGTCTTGCACTTAACCCCATGTCCCACCACATGTTTATCTTGGTTAAGTGTTAATGATTATATCCCACATGTCACCCATGTTACCCACTTATCAAATCAACATGTGTTATTGGTTAAACTTGCCTTAACCCTATCCTCTTATCAGTTCAATATATATATATATATATATATATATTTGGTTAAGCTGGTCTTTAACCCTATCCACTTATATATTATTGACTAAGTTGGTCTTAATCCCATCTGTAATGACCCGCATTTTCCAGGGGTATAATTAATTTATTTAATTGTTTAAAATAGTGATATAGGAAATTTAATCATCGTTAATTAAATAATATGGAATATTTAATTAAATTAAATAATATATTTAATTCAGAAATAATCACAAATATTGGAAATCACAATATAATGTGAACAAGGTCATACCCAAGATTTAATTCAGCTTAGAGTTGAATCATATTGACGAACATATTCAATCGACGTCAGTTTGAACGTAGAATTATAATATAATTAAAACAGAGCTTGAAATGGCGCGGCAGTTCGCTATTTGGCGATTCGAACTTCCTCCTTTGAAAAACCAAGAGAAAATCATTGAGACTTATATAAATCCCTATAGAAGTATATTCGTAATCCTTATCAGTTCCCCTTCGATTCAATAACCGTTGTGAGTCATGCGAGGTAGGGATTCAGAGCTCGACAGTGGACGCTGGAAACTAGGGCTGAGGTTTTTGGCTAAGTGAAGCAATGATTTGAGAGTTCGAGTATTGATTTGGATTCAGTGTTGGATGTGGCATCATCCCCGAGTTTTTGGTCGGTTTCCGAGCACTAAAGTGTCGATCGAACTGCAGCAGGTCGGAGGAATGCGTGTTGACGCGGTGTGTTCTGGGTGGTATCGAGTTGAATAGTAAAGGGAGGAGGTCGAAGCTGGTACGAAGGGAAGTAGTTTGGGGTTTTTCCTTTGGGAGAATGGTGGTTTAGAAGTAGAGGACATGGAGGAACCGTGACTGTAAATGGAGAAGAGCAGGCGTTGGTTCATTTGGGGGAAGAAGATGATTACGGTGGGCTTAAATGGAAGTAGTTGGGCCAAGGAAGAAAAGGATGGCGAGGCCCATTAATTATATATATATATGTTTAATAAAATTCGAATATGTATACCAATTTGTAAATTGAATATCTTCTGCATACGGTATCAGATTAATGAACCGTAAGTTGCTTTGGGATCGTATGGACGAGCACTACAATGAGACTGACTGGAAGTCCATCGGAGCTCATTACAATTTATGGCGAAATAAATTGTCCAACTGAGTCAAATAACGCAAACCGTTATTTAACGATTAACGCGCCAATGTGAGTAAAACTCACCAACTCTGAACAGTTATATTTTTATAATGTATTCTTAGAACTGTTAATCATCTGTTGATTGCTGTGTGTTGGTTGATTGATTGAACTGCTAGTCAGTTAGTGGAAATTATATATATATATATATATATATATATATAAACCTTTAAATATTTATATATTGATGCTGTTATCAGAATAATCAGTACTGAACAGAAAGTGATGTTGATTTTACTGTGTAACATCTGTGGATGCAGGGAAACAGGTTGGAGGGACCCAACTGGGTTCCTCAATATTTATAATACTGTTTTGATTCATATATTGTGATATAGAATCCGTGGTCGATTATATGTGCTTGGACGATATGGAACATCGTGATTTGATATGATTGAATACCATAACCTACCGAAATGTTGATAAGGGGCTTTTCAAAGTGATATTGAAAATAGAATATTTATAAATTGGAATATTTATAAATAAGAGATATTTATAAAGCGGAATATTTATAAATAAGAAATGTTTATAAATTGAAATATTTATAAATAGCAGATATTCAAAAAGAAAAAAAATTACAAACCATTTTCTTTTTGAATGGAAAGGCCTGTGTGGCGGGTTTGGGGATTTTCCCAATGCTCCCGTTACAAAGGAGGTTATGGCGAATTTTTCAGAGAATTTAAGGAGTTAGAATATTTCAAGAATAAATTTGAAAAGGAAATATTTGTAAACCATTTACAAATAGAATTGAAAAGGAAGCGTTATAAAAAGGAAATCATTTTTAAAGTGTAGAACCGTTATTTAAAAGTAAATCTTTTCAAATGAATAAAACGTTGTTAAAAAAAGGAAATCTTTATAAAGTGAATAAAGTAAATCAAATATGGTATTCGAAAGGAGTTAAATCGAATATGGTATTCGAAGGGAGTAAATCGAATATGGTATTCAAAAGTTAGTAAAATGAATATGCTATTCGAAAGGGGTTAGTCGAGTCGACTTAGTTGAATAGAGTTAACTAGTTCAGTAGAGTTAACCAGTTCAGTAGAGTTAACCAGTTCAGTAGAGTTAACCAGTTCAATAGAGTTAACCAGTTCAATAGAGTTAACCAGTGAGTTAAGTAAGTCAAGTTAACCAGTGAGTTAAGTAAGTCAAGTTAATCGGTTGGAGTTAATCGATTCGAGTTAAGATTTTCGAGTTGATAATCGAGTTAAGTTATCGAATACCACTTATTCGAAGTAGAAGTTATCAAATATAGTTATTTGAGATAGAGTTAGTCAAATAGAGTTATTCAGGATAAGTTGCCATCTCGTACGACTGCTAGCGTAATTCGCAGGGCTGTAAATAGCCTACGGCGGTCGGATGTTTCCTGAGGGAGTCAGGCGTAACCATTGTGATCGCTGCGATCTAGAGTCAAGCGAATGAAGTTAAATCGAATATTAGTTATTCGATAGGAGTTAAGTTCTTGAGTTAGATTATCGAGATAAGTTAATCGAGTTAAGTTCTTGAGTTAGATTATCGAGATAAGTGAGTCGAGTTAAGTTCATTGAGTTAAATTAATCGATGTTAGTTTCATCGAAAGGAGTTAATCGATGTAGTTTCATAGAAAGGAGTTATTGATTTGTTAAATCGAAAGGGAAGATTATCGAATATCGTTTATTCGAGAGGAGATTATCGAATGTAGTTTATTCGAAGGAGTTATCGATTATTAGTTAATCGAAGTGAGTTATAGAATATTAGTTAAATCGAAGGAGTTATCGAATATAGTTTATTCGATGGAGTTAATCGATTAGAGTTAATTCAAATGAGTTAATCGAATATAGTTTATTCGAATAGAGAAAAGGAGTTAATTGAATATAGTTTATTCGAATAGAGTAAAGGAGTTAATCGAATATAGTTTATTTGAATAGAGTTAGAGGAGTTATCGAATATAGTTTATTCGACAGGAGTTAAGTGAATTAGTTAAGTTAAACTAAGTGAATTAGTTAAGTGAATTAGTTAAATTAAACTAAGTGAATTAGTTAAGTGAATTGGTTAAGTTAACCAAAGTGAATTAGTCGAGTTAATCAAAGTGATTAGTTCAGTTAATCGAGTTGAATTTGTCAGTCGAGTTAATAAATGGAGTTAGTCAAACCAAGTAAAACTAGTTAGAGTTAATTAATTAAGGTTGACCAGTTAGAGTTAGTCAATCAGAGTTAATCAAATAGAGTTAAGTAAAATTAGAACTGACTAGAGATTAGTAAATTGAATGGTTTTCTAAGTGTCTATCTGATGTTGGTTTCGGCCTTTAGGATTTATACTTGGGGAATTGTTCTCATACTAGTTCACAGTCAGGGACTGATAGTTGGGGAAGAGTAGTGATTTGTAAATAAGCAAATGGAAAACGTTTTCCAGTGTTAATAACATATATTTTCTAAACATAGAAAATAAGGCAATGTGAATATATATATATATATATATAGATATATGTTGATGATTTACCGATATAATTTCCATCTGGAAATAATATCGTTGTTTGCACACTTGTTTTTCTTTGATGGTTAAATCACAGACTATCGAAGTTTTGACCATTTTAACGTTGTTAATATGGAGAGACCGATTGGATTATTATCCAAAGAACCACTCTATATTGGCATAAGCGTTGCGAATCATATATGCCAAAGATAATTGAAGACGGAGTAAAATGCAAGGGCTGTTGTATAAGTCTTAGATAACAGTGACTAAGATGTATATACTGAATAGTGCCTTCGGTTTGTCCAGTCCCAGGACAACTTGTATGGACGAAGGTCTGACAGAGTATATCCAATGGATCGCGTAAGTTGATCTGTCCAAACGTATTCACGTTTGGTGGCGGAGGAATTCGTTTCTCTTAGCTGTATACCCGTGTTATTTTTGGATAAGTCAATTTGTGATTTGGCGGGTATGACGATGTGACATTCTAAGTGAATGAGGATGACTTTTATGAATTAATGTCTGACAGAGTATTTCCAGAAAGGTCACGTACATTGATTTCTTCAACCGTACCAAGAGTGGAAGCGGAGAAGGAAACTTCTTTTAGCTGACACGTAATGTACTATTGTAGATGTCAATTAGTGATTTTCAATGGATCTGACAATCTGGCATTCGAAGTGAATCTGATGTGATGATAAAGCGTAGCTTCTAGCCTCATCAACCGGTAAATGATAGAAATCGGGCAGGCAGCATGGCTAAGTCGGTCGCACCGAAGTAGGGTGTATAATCACCTATCTAGAGAATATTCATTTGCTTCTTTAATCTATCAATGTTGTCCCATATATATATACGGGAACAGTTGCTGATCCCAACCGTTGGTGATGTACATTCGATACACTCAAGCGAAATGAGTGGTCGGTCATGTGTGGCTGAGTTGCAAGATGTTCTTGTTGAACTCCAGTGTATCGTTCCTAGAGTACACTGATCGGAAGGTGGTTCCATACCTTGTCATAGTTGGAAATCCATTATCCAATACGTGCTTGCGATTTTGATTGTTTACTATATATGTAGAACGTGAGATGAAAGCGTTTCTGCTAGCTGATATCTATTTGTACATAGACATTATTATAATATCAAAAGGTTTTTTATATAAAGATATTTTGGATTCTCATAAGGGAAAAACCCGTTCCGTTCTGCGGCGTGGTCTTATGAGATATCGTTTACTTGTTCATATACCTGTTTAAACTGTTTTACTCACACCAGTCCCATGACTGACCCGGAGTTTACTTTGTTGTTTTCCCTAAACTCTTGGGTGCCTAAATTTTGTACGGGCAGTCAAGTAGTCAGGATTTTACAGATATACTTGGAGAGTTTGGAGCAGGAGGCTTCAAGATCATATAGCTATAGTTATTTCCGCTGTGTTGTAAGTGTTGTACTCTGATAAGTGCTAGTGTATACATAACTGTTATATTTCAAAGTTATGTTATCTATTATATGTTATTCGTTTCGCTGTGAGGTTCATGTTACTCTGATGTTGTGTTCTTCTTCTTCTTATATTCTAAGTTTCTATCTTATCTATTCTCACCTTCTAATTTCTTTCATTAATTACCGGGATTTTTCAATGTTTTGGTTATCGACATCGAGCTTATGTCGATAACCAAAGTCGCCAAAAATTCGGGTCGTTACAATTGGTATCAGAGCTTAAGTTAAGAATTACTTGGCTCTGTGGCGTGACTCGGTAGAGATAGGGTTAGTAATACCCTAGATTGAGTTAGAGTGTATATATACGAGTGCGTATTTGTATTTGATATAAAAATTGTTTTATATTGTGGAGATTCATTGGCTGAGTTGTTTATGAGTTCTGGTCGATCAGTCTGATCCACTGTATCGGTAGGAGTTACTAAACACTCGAATACGATGGGTTGACACGATATGTTTTGAAAAGAGGGTAAATTAAAATAAGTTTACCCAAAGTATATCTTGATATAGAGAAGATATATATATATCAAAATTATAATATAGTGGATATATTGGTTGTTATTATAATCAAGTAAGATTATAAAATGTGAAATGGTTATAAATAACTAATCAAAATTCATATAAGTAAAGTATATGAAATAAGATGAATTAAATATGAATTTGAATCAGATTTGGAATTAAAATAAGGAAATTTTAAGTTGCTGGGAGATTTTGAGATGTTTCGAAAACGGATGTATTTAGTAAGGGTTTTGAAATGATATAGTATTGAAATCACTTGGGTCGCTGGAAAATAATTCTGATGATGTCTGCGCAGTATCATCGGTGTGATTTTCGAGTTCTAAGTGGTGGATTACTCCCAAGGATTTTAATTTGAATTGTTTTGAGGAAACAAGTTATTTAGAAAATTCAAAGGTTTTGAATTGGCAGTATGATTTCGAATTGATTTGAAATAAAACCGGGAATTTAAGTTCTAGAAATTAAAATTTAACTTGTGAAGTTAATTCGAATGGGATGGTAAAAGTAAATAATAAACCAGAATTTAACTTGAGATGATAGGTTAAGAAAAACTGGAAGTGATTAGAGAATAATATGGATTTGGATTTGAAATGATAAGTTGAGAGTTTGGAATTTGAAACTCGAATTTGAAATTCAATTCGGCTTGAATAAGCAAATGGTTGTGTTAAGAATAACTGATTGGAGATCAAGTTGGTAATGCATTGTTATATGCAGAAGTGGTAATGAATGGTAGGGATGTAATGATATGCCCGACAAAAAGGTACAAGTTTATATTTCATATGAGTTTAGTGATTTATGAGCCGATTTGGCAAGCCGTTTGGCTGTTTGGTTTTCTTTTGGGTTGGAGAAGGCCTAGAGAGGCGAGTTGTGGTTTGTCATATATGCCGGTACAAAGGAGGTGCTGGCGATATTTTTCAAAAGTTTAAAGTGTTAGAAAATTTTCAGAATTTTTGAAAATTTCAGTTAATCGGAAGGAATTAATATTGAAATCTATATTAGTTGGTTCAGCTGAAATCAGAAATAAGGGGTAAACAAATCTTAGGAATTTCAAATAGATAGGGTCGTCCTCTAACTTAGCAATTTCGAGGACGAAATTATTTTAAGTGGGGAAGAATGTAATGACCCGCATTTTCCAGGGGTATAATTAATTTATTTAATTGTTTAAAATAGTGATATAGGGAATTTAATTGTCGTTAATTAAAAAATATGGAATATTTAATTAAATTAAATAATATATTTAATTCAAAAATAATTAAAAATATTGGAAATCGCAATATAAGGTGAACAGGGTCATCTCCAAGATTTAATTCAGCTTAGAGTTGACTCATATTGACGAATATATTCAATCGATGTCAGTTTGAACGTAGAATTATAATATAATTAAAACAGAGCTTGAAATGGCGTGGCAGTTCGCTATTTGGCGATTCGAACTTCAACTGAATGTACAGGATTCGTTTTAAGCCGGATTTCTATGAAACAAGAAACGTGTGGAGCTAACGGAGTATATCTTTCTAGTGGAAGAGAAAAATCGGGATTTCGTCGTGTAGATTTTGATGTACGTCCACATCAAATTTCAGAAAAGTCGCTGTGGAATTCCTTTATAATTTGCGATGCTTTATTTACGTTATAAAAGGATTTTCGATATAAATTAAATATCGAGATAAATCTAAAATCTGAAAATATTAAACTGTAAATTCTGACATGATATTCTGGAGCTGTACGATATCATATGTGAATATATGCGATAATATTTAATTATTTATATTTAATTTAATTTTATTTAAATATATTTATATATTTAAATGGGTCATTCAAAGCTTTAAAAATAGCCAGTTTTGAAAACGACCTCGGAATTCGACGAAACTAATTTTGTTGGATCCGCAACATCAAATTATTGTTAGATTTCAAGTTTCGTGATTTTTAGAGTCACTGTGTGGTTGTACAGATTTTTAGAGTGTAAAATAGTCAGTATTTTGACGGTTAAAAATACTCTGTGTGAACATACGAAGTCGGAATTAGACGAAACCAGTTTCATTGGGATCGTAATGTCAAACTGTAGCTGCATGTCAATTTTCATGATTTTTAGGTATCGTATGTGAGCACAAGGATTTTTAGAGAACAAAAACATATATATAATGTTGAAAATAAAATATCTAAAAATATCCTAAAATATCTAACTTAAATATCTAAATCCCACCCCTATTAATACACCCCCTAACGCACCCTTCTAACCTAATTCTCCTCAGAAGTCAACAAAAGAATTCCGCCGTTCTTATTTTTCATTTCACAGTAAAACTTCCTCCTTTGAAAAACCAAGAGAAAATCATAGAGACTTATATAAATCCCTATAGAAGTATATTCGTACTCCTTATCAGTTCCCCTTCGATTTGATAACCGTTGTGAGTCATGCGAGGTAGGGATTCAAAGCTCGACAGTGGACGCTGGAAACTAGGGCTGAGGTTTTTGGCTAAGTGAAGCACTGATTTGAGAGTTCGAGTATTGATTTGGATTCAGTGTTGGATGTGGCATCATCCCCGAGTTTTTGGTCGGTTTCTGAGCACTAAAGTGTCGATCGAACTGCAGCAGGTTGGAGGACTGCATGTTGATGCGGTGTGTTCTGGGTGGTATCGAGTTGAACAGTAAAGGGAGGAGGTCGAAGCTGGTACGAAGGGAAGTAGTTTGGGGTTTTTCCTTTGGGAGAATGGTCGTTTAGAAGGAGAGGACGTGGAGGAACCGTGACTGTAAATGGAGAAGAGCAGGCGTTGGTTCATTTGGGGAAGAAGATGATTACGGTGGGCTTAAATGGAAGTAGTTGGGCCAAGGAAGAAAAGGATGGTGAGGCCCATTAATTAAATATATATATATATGTTTAATAAAGTTCGAATAAGTATACCAATTTGTAAATTGAATATCTTCTGCATACGGTATCAGATTGATGAACCGTAAGTTGCTTTGGGATCGTATGGACGAGCACTACAATGAGACTGACTGGAAGTCCATCGGAGCTCGTTACAATTTATGGCGAAATAAATTGTCCAACTGAGTCAAATAACGCAAACCGTTATTTAAGGATTAACACCAATGTGAGTAAAACTCGCCAACTCTGAACAGTTATATTTTTATAATGTATTCTTAGAACTGTTAATCATATGTTGATTGCTGTGTGTTGGTTGATTGATTGAACTGCTAGTCAGTTAGTGGAAATTATATATATATATATATATATATATATATGAATATATATATATATAAACCTTTTAATATTTATATATTGATGCTGTTATCAGAATAATCAGTACTGAAATGAAAGTGATGTTGATTTTACTTTGTAACATCTGTGGATGCAGGGAAACAGGTTGGAGGGACCCAACTGGGTTCCTCAATATTTATAATACTTTTTTGATTCATATATTGTGATATAGAATTCGTGGTCAATTATATGTGCTTGGACGATATGGAACATCGTGATTTGATATGATTGAATACCATAACATACCGAAATGTTGATAAGGGGATTTTCAAAGTGATATTGAAAATAGAATATTTATAAATTGGAATATTTATAAATAAGAGATATTTATAAAGTGGAATATTTATAAATAAGAAATGTTTATAAATTGAAATATTTATAAATAGGAGATATTCAAAAAGAAAAAAAATTACAAACCGTTTTCTTTTTGAATGGAAAGGCCTGTGTGGCGGGTTTGGGGATTTTCCCGATGCTCCCGTTACAAAGGAGGTTATGGCGAATTTTTTAGAGAATTTAAGGAGTTAGAATATTTCAAGAATAAATTGGAAAAGGAAATATTTGTAAACCATTTACAAATAGAATTGAAAAGGAAACGTTATAAGAAGGAAATCATTTTTAAAGTGTAGAACCGTTATTTAAAAGTAAATCTTTTCAAATGAATAAAACGTTGTTAAAAAAAAGGAAATCTTTATAAAGTGAATAAAGTAAATCGAATATGGTATTCGAAAGGAGTTAAATCGAATATGGTATTCGAAGGGAGTAAATCGAATATGGTATTCGAAAGTTAGTAATACGAATATGCTATTCGAAAGGGATTAGTCGAGTCGAGTATGTTTAATAGAGTTAACTAGTTCAGTAGAGTTAACCAGTTCAGTAGAGTTAACCAGTTCAATAGAGTTAACCAGTGAGTTAAGTAAGTCAAGTTAACCAGTGAGTTAAGTAAGCCAAGTTAATCAGTTGGAGTTAATCGATTCGAGTTAAGATTTTCGAGTGGATAATCGAGTTAAGTTATCGAACACCACTTATTCGAAGTAGAAGTTATCAAATATAGTTATTTGAGATAGAGTTAGTCAAATAGAGTTATTCAGGATAAGTTGCCATCTCGTACGACTGCTAGCGTAATTCGCATGGCTGTGAATAGCCTACGGCGGTCGGATGTTTCCTGAGGCAGTCAGGCGTAACCATTGTGATCGCTGCGATCTAGAGTCAAGCGAATGAAGTTAAATCGAATATTAGTTATTCGATAGGAGTTAATTTCTTGAGTTAGATTATCGAGATAAGTTAATCGAGTTAAGTTCTTGAGTAAGATTATCGAGATAAGTGAGTCGAGTTAAGTTCGTCGAGTTAAATTAATCAATGTTAGTTTCATCGAAAGGAGTTAATCGATGTTAGTTTCATCGAAAGGAGTTATCGATTTGTTAAATCAAAAGGGAAGATTATCGAATATCGTTTATTCGAGAGGAGATTATCGAATGTAGTTTATTCGAAGGAGTTATCGATTATTAGTTAATCGAAGTGAGTTATAGAATATTAGTTAAATCGAAGGAGTTATCGAATATAGTTTATTCGATGGAGTTAATCGATTAGAGTTAAATCAAATGAGTTAATCGAATATAGTTTATTCGAATAGAGAAAAGGAGTTAATCGAATATAGTTTATTCGAACAGAGTAAAGGAGTTAATCGAATATAGTTTATTCGAATAGAGTTAGAGGAGTTATCGAATATAGTTTATTCGACAGGAGTTAAGTGAATTAGTTAAGTTAAACTAAGTGAATTAGTTAAGTTAAACTAAGTGAATTAGTTAAGTGAATTGGTTAAGTTAACCAAAGTGAATTAGTCGAGTTAATCAAATTGATTAGTTCAGTTAATCGAGTTGAATTTGTCAGTCGAGTTAATAAATGGAGTTAGTCAAACCAAGTAAAACCAGTTAGAGTTAATTAATTATGGTTGACCAGTTAGAGTTAATCAATCAGAGTTAATCAAATAGAGTTAAGTAAAATTAGAACTGACTAGAGATTAGTAAATTGAATGGTTTTCTAAGTGTCTATCTGATGTTGGTTTCGGCCTTCGGGATTTATACTTAGGGAATTGTTCTCATACTAGTTCATAGTCAGGGACTGATAGTTGGGGAAGAGTAGTGATTTGTAAATAAGCAAATGGAAAACGTTTTCCAGTGTTAATAACATATATTTTTGCTAAACATGGAAAATAAGGCAATATGAATATATATATATATATATATATATATATATATATAGATAGATAGATATATGTCGATGATTTACTGATATAATTTCCATCTGGAAATAATATCGTTGTTTGCACACTTGTTTTTCTTTGATGGTTAAATCACAGACTATCGAAGTTTTGACCATTTTAACGTTGTTAATATGGAGAGACCGGTTGGATTATTACCCAAAGAACCACTCTGTATTGGCATAAGCGTTGCGAATCATATATGCCAAAGATAATTGAAGATGGAGTAAAATGCAAGGGCTGTTGTATAAGTCTTAGATAACAGTGACTAAGATGGATGTACTGAATAGTGCCTTCGGTTTGTCAAGTCCCAGGACAACTTGTATGGACGAAGGTCTGACAGAGTATATCCAATGGATCGCGTAAGTTGATCTGTCCAAACGTATTCACATTTGGTGGCGGAGGAATTCGTTTCTCTTAGCTGTATACCCGTGTTATTTTTGGATAAGTCAATTTGTGATTTGGCGGGCATGACGATGTGACATTCTAAGTGAATGAGGATGACTTGTATGAATTAATGTCTGACAGAGTATTTCCAGAAAGGTCATGTACATTGATTTCTTCAACCGTACCAAGAGTGGAAGCGGAGAAGGAAACTTCTTTTAGCTGACACGTAATGTACTGTTGTAGACGTCAATTAGTGATTTTCGATGGATCTGACAATGTGGCATTCGAAGTGAATCTGATGTGATGATAAAGCGTAGCTTCTAGCCTCATCAACCGGTAAATGACAGAAATCGGGCAGGCAGCATAGCTAAGTCGGTCGCATCGAAGTAGGGTGTATAATCACCTATCTAGAGAATATTCATTTGCTTCTTTAATCTATCAATGTAGTCCCATATATATATACAGGAACGGTTGCAGATCCCAACCGTTGGTGATGTACATTCGATACACTCAAGCAAAATGAGTGGTCGGTCATGTGTGGCTGAGTTGCAAGATGTTCTTGTTGAACTCCAGTGTATCGTTCCTAAAGTACACTGATCGGAAGGTGGTTCCATACCTTGTCATAGTTGGAAATCCATTATCCAATACGTGCTTGCGATTTTGATTGTATACTATATATGTAGAACGTGAGATGAAAGCGTTTCTGCTAGCTGATATCTATTTGTACATAGACATTATTATAATATCAAAAGGTTTTTGATATAAAGATATTTTGGATTCTCATAAGGGAAAAACCCGTTCCGTTCTGCGGCGTGGTCTTATGAGATATCGTTTACTTGTTCATATACCTGTTTAAACTGTTTTACTCACACCAGTCCCATGACTGACCCGGAGTTTACTTTGTTGTTTTCCCTAAACTCTTGGGTGCCTAAATTTTGTACGGGCAGTCAAGTAGTCAGGATTTTACAGATATACTTGGAGAGCTTGGAGCAGGAGGCTTCAAGATCATATAGCTATAGTTATTTCCGCTGTGTTGTAAGTGTTGTACTCTGATAAGTGCTATTGTATACATAACTGTTATATTTCAAAGTTATGTTATCTATTATATGTTATTCGTTCCGCTGTGAGGTTCGTGTTACTCTGATGTTGTGTTCTTCTTCTTCTTCTATTCTAAGTTTCTATCTTATCTATTCTCACCTTCTAATTTCTTTCATTAATTACCGGGATTTTTCGATGTTTTGGTTATCGACATCGAGCTTATGTCGATAACCAAAGTCGCCAAAAATTCGGGTCGTTACACCATCCACTTATCAGATCAATATATATTATTGGTTAAGTTTGCCTTAACCCTATCCACTTATCAGATTCATATATATATATATTATTGGTTAACCTAGACTTAACCCTACCCTCATATCAAATTAATATATATTATTGGTTAAGCTGGTCATAACCCTACCTACTTATCAGATTATTGGTTAAGCTGGTCTTAACCCTATCCGCTTATATATTATTGGTTAAGCTAGTCTTAACCCAACCTACTTATCAGATTATTGGTTAAGCTGGTCTTAACCTTATCCACTTATCAGATTATTGGTTAAGCTGGTCTTAACCCTATCCACTTATCATGTTATGTATCATATATATATATATACACACACACACACACACATATATATATATATATATATATCATACAACGTGTTTTACTTAATTTATGATTAAGTACATCTTAGTTCACAGACGCATTGGTTAAGAGAATAACTCCCTAAGTATCAACCGCGAAGACTGAAATCAACATCAAATTCGTCTTTGATCATTCATATTTGTCTTTGATCACCATTAATTAATTATTAATGCACAGATCTCTCACATTGAGTCGATTGCTTGCGGCCGCTTGATATGTCGGGCGGTTTCGGCCAGACTTCCACCCCAAGCCAGACTTAACCTTGTGTCTAAGCTTCTTTTAATTATGCCTATGACCTCTCACATTAGGCTAACGTTTGTGGTTGTTGGATGTGTCGTGCGGGTCCGGGCAGTCTTATACCACAAACTAGTCTAACCTCGTGTCTTAGGCGTTTATTACTCATTTAGTTTATGCCTTTGACATCTCAGATTAGACTACCGTTTGTGGTCGCTGGATTTGCCGGGCGGGTCCGGGAAGTCTTATACCACAAGCGAGTCTAACCTCGTGTCTTAGGCATTTATTATTACACATTATTATTCAACCCCAATTTGAATTAATATCCCTATTTCAAATTGTCAATAACTTCCAAATTAATCTATGTCCATAATTGTCACCTAAATTATGTCCATACTTTTTAGGTATAAAAATTATACCAATTAATGTCTCAATTTAATTATATGCTTTTAAAGCCATTTTATGCCAATTCACAATTTACATAATTAATATTTTCCCATTGTCCCAACGCTGTTCGTAAGTTCAAATATGAAATATGTTAGACTCGCAAATAGTCTAACTTACAAAAAAAAAAGAAACATCACAACTTGCTTAACACACAAAAATAGATCTAACTTGCAAATAGGAATTTTAACATAAATTTGCATAGCCAATAATTTGCATAGACAATGGTCATATAGAATCATATATTTGCATAAACTACCATGGATCTAAATATAGATCTAAACATGAAATTGTGAACTTGCATATATAAATTATGGATCTCTCCTAAATTGCATATGTGAATATAATTTTCACCCAAAAATGTGAATATAGTTTTTCAACTAAACTTGCATATGGATTCCTTCAACTTGCATATGAATTTATCACATTTTTTTGCATATAAACTAGCATATTTATATGCTTGATTCACATATAAACTTGTGCACAATTCACGTATAGACTTGCATAAGATTCACATTCAAACTAACATACAATTTTACATCCCAAACTTGCATAAAATTCACATACGAATTAGCATATGATTTAACATCCAAACTTGCATAAGATTCACATATGAATTAACATATGATTTAACATCCCAAACTTGCATAAGATTCACATATGAATTAACATATGATTTAACATCCCAAACTTGCATAAAAATCACATATGAATTAACATATGATTTAACATCCCAAACTTGCATAAAATTCACATATGAATTAACATATGATTTAGCATCCCAAACTTGCATAAAATTAACATATGGATTAACATATGATTTAACATCCCAAACTTGCATAAAATTCACATATGATTTAACGTATGATTTAACATCCCAAACTTGCATAAAATTCACATATAAAATGAATCAAGTTAAATATGAAATAGATCTGCCAACATAAGATAACAAAGTTAAACAACATCACGTGATTCAATATACATGTTCTCATAATCCAATTACAACCCATCATAATTAATTTATTAATTATATTGTGAAAGAAATAGTACTCACAAAAATAGGTTAGAGAAGAGAATGATTTTTTTTGTCTTTTGAATTAGAATTCTGACTTGCTAATCCCTAAGCTTTAGGAAGAAGAGCTATCCTAGTAGCAGCATGGTGGCCAAGTGACTGATTTAGTTTAGGTTTAGGGTTTGAGTCTAGGCACTCTTTTATAGAAGTTTAAATCAACCTAAGCCGTTAGATTAAGATAGAATTAATCCGGACCATCCAGACAAGATAAAATTATCCAGAATAGCCACATCAGCCCTAATGACTCAGCAACAGGTCAGGTAAGACTCAGCAACAAGTCAGGATCGACTGTTTTTAGATCTGCCGTGGGGGTAGGTCGACCTGTATATAGTGAGGTCGACCCCCTGGCCGACCTGGCCTGGGGTAGGTCGACCCCCAAGTCGACCTGCCTAGGTATTTAATTTTCTGAATTGTTTGATATAAATTTCTGAAAGTTCTGAGGGCCCTAACTTCTTCATACAAAGTTCGATTTTCGAATACTTGGACTCTATTCCATGCAGAATGTAACGACCCGGAAATCCGTACCAAATTGAGCTGATAAATATCCTACACATTCAACTCAAAGTGCACGAAAATTTAGATCATTAATAGAAAGAAATAAGAGGATGAGAAAGATAAGATAGAACTAATAGAATAGAAGAAGTAGAAGAACACAACTGAGCAGAATCAGAGTAAACACAGATTTCACAGCGGAACGAATAAAACATATTATATAACATAACTTTGAAATACAAATCTGTTTTGTATATCCAAACTAGTATCAGAGTACAATACATCATATCACGGCGTAAATTAATCTCTAAATTCTAACGGTGAAGCCTTCTGCCTTTAGCGCCTCCAAGTGTATCTGTAAAAGCCTGAACCCTTGACTGCCTGTACAAATTTGGGCACCCAAGAGTTTAGGAAAACAAACAAAATAAACTCTGGGTCAGTCATGGGACTGGTGTGAGTAAATTCCAACCATATGGTTTAACTTTGTAAATCCTTTTGAAACAAAAGGATAATAGTAAGACCAACCCACACATAAACATGGACGGTTTTTACCTTACTATAACCCAAAATATTTTGATATCAAAATCCAGTGATATTATAATAATATCTAATCAAGTAAATAACCAAATAGCAGAACGCTTGCATCTCACGCTCTAAATACATAGTATAAAATCAAAAACCGCAGGGCGCTTATTGGAGATTGGATTCCAACTATGACAAGGTATGGGACCACCTACCGATAGTGTATCTCTGGAGGCGAATACACTGGGTTCAACAAGAACGTCCTACAACCCGACCCTCACATAACCGACCACTCATTTCGCTTGAGTGTGTCGAATGTATATCACCAACGGTTGGACTCAAACCACCGTTCCCGAATGGGCAGAATCGATAGATTAAGAAACAAAAGGAATTTCTCTAGATAGGTGATTATACACCCTAATTGGAGCGACCCAAATAGCCATGCTGCCTGCCCAATTTTTGTCATTTCCTGGTTGTGAAGCTTGAGGCTACGTCTATCTTTTAGAACATCTGGCCACCTTACACTTTGAATGTCACATCGTCAAACCCGTCAAATCACTAGTTGATCTTCCCAAAAATATTACGGGTATAAAAGCTAAGAGAAACGAATTTCTCCGCCACCAGACGTAATACCTTGAAAAGATCGTCTTATGTGACCGCTAGGAATACTCTGTCAGACATTCGTCCATACAAGTTGTCCTGGGACTGGACAAACAGAAAACACCATTCTGGAACAGGACGACCCTTGCATTTCACTCCGTCTTCAATTGTCTTTAGCAAAATCCAATTCGCAGCGCTTATGCCTATACGGAGTGGTTTCAGATAATATATCCAATCGGTCTCTCCGTATTGACAACGATGGTCAAAACACTTCGATAGTCGGTTATTTAACTATCGAAGTAAAAACAAACATTCATAACTAAAATCACACAATCACGAGCACTTTTATTTAACATTCGTTCTTATATTTCTTTGGACAAACATCGTTACTTGTTACTTTAGAATAAGTGGATTTCAAACCAAATCGTTTCCATTCCCTAGGGAGTAGTGCTATGTATAAAAAATCACGCTTAAGCTTGGTTAACAGTGCTAATTTATCGTTATAGTTCTAAACTTGCAATATGCTACTATATTCCACTTTATAATTAATCTCAACACCTCTTTCCATTACAAAAATCTTGACATCTTTTTCCGTTACAAAAATCTTGACATCACTTTCCGTTACAAAAATCATGACATCTCTTTCCATTACAAAAATCTTGACATCTCTAATTCAATAACATTTTAAATGAGACCCACTTATGAACAATTATTTAATTAAATATAATTAATTAATATTTTACTTTATAAAGTGAACTATAAAGTACCAGTTTATAATAGAATTTCTATTACAGTTTAAAGCTTCGCTTTAATTATAAAAATCTAATTTTTATAACCGACTTTGTTAATTTGCCTGACGGCCAATCAACTTCTTACAAAACGATGTGTTTATGGTCGACTGTTGCCACTTTCTAAATCGATACCGTTCATTTATTAAATCAACATAACATTGAATTTTCATTCAACATGGTTCACCCAGTACATATATAAAACAAACAGTACATGTAAATATTTAGGAATCCAGTTGGGTTCCTCCAATCGGTTTCCGCATCCACAGGTGTTAGTCAAATCAGTATCCCACCAACGATGTGTGCGTATGCAACGATATATATATATTTCAACCAATTTTAATTGTAATTTACCTAAACGATCATCACACAGCATTCAACCAATATTAAAATATAATTATAATATTTTAAAATAGATCAGAGTTAGTGAATCTACTCACCTTGGCGCGTTAACCGTTAAATAACAATTTGCGTTAGTCGATTAAATATGACGTTCAGTTCTGCCATAAATTCACGTGCTTCAAATTTCTCCAAACCGACTTCATAGCTTCGCCAGCTCCTGTGCGATTCCAAAGTGACTACTGTCGCTCGCTTTTGTTAAGGATATACGATCGATGCGTTTTCTTCTTACCCGCATAACTGTTTCGTTCCCACTTCGTATTTGAACCGCCTCCGCACCAATCCCACGTTGCTGCACCCAAAATTGGCCACCGGAATTCATCACGACCTCATCACAAACCACATTGCACCATCTCCTAGAAATATCCGACTTCAAGTTATAAACTTTCTGCAATGAAGAAGCAGTGACACAAAATGATCCCAAACATCACCTAACAACTCCACCGTCGCAACTTGCAATCACAATCATCGCCTTCCATCTCGCTGCGGGACCAAACTGCTCCTTTCCTACAACTTATGAGGACCGTGACTACTTTTTTACTCCTCTCCAGACATCAACCATGCAACCGCTTGTACAAGCTAGCTCACGCATAGTATGACCATCACCACAATCAGTCTCTCACCAGTTGATCTTCTCAAACAAAACGTTGCCCCTTTTATAATCATTACTATTGTTAATTTCCTACCTGCGCATGAATATAATTGCCTGAGGACAAACGTTGGCACCCCACTTCCACTTTCTAAAGCCTTGCCGTGACCATCTGCGGCTTCATTTCCAAAGCAAACTCCACACAACAGTCAGCTTGATGCCCGCTTGAACCCACTCTTTTGTTCACGATCCCGCTACGGTAGAGATAAAAACCACGTTGATCCTTCTTTTCAGCCTTACCACCAACTACAAGCCGCCATAACTTACGAGCCGGCCACCGATAGTTTTCCCTTCGGCCTTGTCCTCAGCTTCACATGGAACCATCGAACTAGATTTCCAGAAAGAATGAAGAAGTGAAATAGCGGTTTGTATCAAGGAAAAGAGATGGCACTGTTTTCGCTATATTTATAGATTTGAATTCCTTCACTGGGAAGGAATAGGAGGCCGTAAATAGCTGGATAGAAGTTCGCATAGCTGCCATGAGTATTCAGTTTTCACGTCTTCCATTAGTTCGATTTGTCTTTGTCATAGCAGTGCGTGATTTTAGTATAAATCGGCATTGAGATGTGATAAATCATGGAGCATAGATAGGTTTGTACAAATTCTAGTTTGTAGCGATGTTGAAACTTAAGCTTGAAGCTTTTACATATAGGCCTGACGTCAATAAGATTTGTAGTTGACAGAAATGAAAGAAAATTTTCAGCTAGGTCTGTTGAATAGATGTATCAAAGACGCGTATTTCCTAGGAGACTATTTTGCCTTACTGTGTTTTGATTTTTCTACAAGTGAATAGTTAAGACGTGAAAAAGAAGTGATCGTTTATACCTATATAATTCATTCTTGTAGTGTCTTGGTGGGTTTCATGTGTACTACTTGTTTTTTTTATTGTTATTTAAAACGAGAATGATGGAGTCCAAATGAATTTGAACAAGTTAATGATCCCAAATTTTTTTCATTTAGTGGCATTTGGGAGCTTTCTCTTATAGTGTGCTGAGATGAAGTGTTTCTATGAAAACGAAAGTTTTCTTGTCATTGTTAAGCACCGAGGACTTAATAAATTTATAAGTTAATTTATACATATATTCACACACGAAGAAATCATCTACAATTATTATATACGAGCTTCCAACAACAAAAGTAAAAACACCATTGTTTGAGCAATGTGCTACGATTTCAAAAATATAATAATATCGGTAGGTTAACTCATATTGTGAAACCCCAAAATATCGATATAAGGTGCAAAATACTCCAAATAAAAAGTTGCATATTTAATTAATTAAAAATTACAGTAAAATTCTAAAAATTAAATTATCACTATGCCTCAAAAGAACCTTGTCTAAATTCGAAACCAATATCTAGTTATATCAAATAAACCGTTACGGTCGATATACGATTTCGTAGCAACTTTCTGAATATTTGATTTGGACGTAACTCACAATCTATAATACGAAATCTTGGTTTTTCACTTTTGTTAGAAAAATACAGTCCAATGGATTCGAAAGTTTCTTGTTTCGAAGAAATACGACTTATAATGGGTCCTGTACACTCAATTGAAGTTCAGAACGTTAAATTACGAACTGCCGCGATATTACGGGCTCTATTATATTTAATATATATTTTTATACGTTCAACTTCGTTTTAATTAATATATAAATCCATTTATATTATGAATTCAATATTTAAACTGATTTAAAATATTCAAATATAAACCGATAAAACTGCTAGATATTACATTCCTTCCCCCTTAAAATAATTTCGTCCTCGAAATTGCTAAGAAGTGGAGATGCTCTAATTCTAAGTCTTCACAACCTGCTTGGTTGAAATTTCATACTTCACATCCCCCTAACTCAATCCTTGCGTCGAATCTTTTATCCTTGTATCAATAATTCTCTTATACTCAAGCCCTATTTCATTTCAACTTCCAGTTCCAAATTTCCAATTTTTTCTCAATAATCAAATTTCACCCCCAGGTTCGGTTCCATTCCAAATCTTAATTCACAACTCAACTACTTTGCCAAGTCAAATCCTTATTCCAGTACGATTTCCACTCACTTGGCTTCTGTTTAACTCCACTTTTATTTGACTTGTTTAAATTCTCTGTTTATTTACTTCATAAGAAATTTTAAATTTCAGAATTCAAATTCCTGGTTTTTTTTGTTCGAATCAGTTTGAAATCATATATTTATTCAAAACATTTGAATTTCTAAACACGTATTTCCTCAAAACAAAATCTTTGGTAGTAATCCGTCACTTGGAAACTCGAAAATTACACTGATGATGCGGACGTCACCATCAGAATTATTTTCTAGTGATCGAAGTGAGTTCAATACTATATCACTTCCAAAATTCATTTTAAAACACTTCCGTTTTGAATTTTACTTCAAAATACCATTCACAGTTCTTGGAAAACATTTAAAATCTCCCAGGATTTAAATTTTCCATATACTTTATCCGAACATTATTTCCAACTCTTTCTCAAGTTTCTAGAGTTTTATTTCAAGTCTGGTTTTCAATTCAGATTCAGTTCATCTGATTTTGCGTATTATACTTATATAATATTTCGATTGGTTATTTATATAACCAACTCAATTATAAATCTTATTCGATCATAATAACGATCAACACATCCAATATATTATAATAATCTCAAGATATATACTTCTTTTCATATTAAAATATAATTTGGGTAAAATTATTTCATTTACCCTCTTTTCAAAACAAACTGTGTTGAATTACTCTGTTCAAGAGTTTAGAAACACCTATCGATACAGTTTGCAATCCAGTATCGACCAGAATTCATAAATCACTCGCTAAACCAATCAACACAATATAAAACAGTTTTTATACCAATTTACAAATACGCGCTCATATATATATATATATATATATATATATATATATATATACACTCAAACTCAATCTAGAGTATTACTAACTCCATCTCTATTGAGTTACGCCACAGAGCCAAGGTAATCACTTAACCTTCAGCTCTGATACCAACTGTAACGACCCGGAAATCCGTATCAAATTGAGCAGATAAATATCCTACACATTCAACTCAAAGTGCACGAAAATTCAGATCATCAATAGAAAGAAATAAGAGGATGAGAAAGATAAGATAGAACTAATAGAATAGAAGAAGAACACAACTGAGAAGAATCAGAGTAAACACGGATCTCATAGCAGAACGAATAAAATATATTATATAACATAACTTTGAAATAAAAATCTGTTTTGTAGATCCAAACTAGTATCAGAGTACAATACATCATATCACAGTAGAAATTAATCTCTAAATTCTAACGGTGAAGCCTTCTTCCTTTAGCTCCTCCAAGTGTATCTGTAAAAGCCTGAACCCTTGACTGCCCGTACAAATTTGGGCACACAAGAGTTTAGGAAAACAAACAAAATAAACTCTGGGTCAGTCATGGGTCTGGTGTGAGTAAATTCCAACCATATGGTTTAACTTTGTAAATCCTTTTGAAACAAAAGGATAATAGTAAGACCAACCCACACATAAACATGGACGGTTTTTACCTTAATATAACCAAAAATATTTTGATATCAAAATCCAGTGATATTATAATAATGTCTAATCAAATAAATAACCAAATAGCAGAACGCTTGCATCTCACGCTCTATATACATAGTATAAAATCGAAAACCGCAGGGCGCTTATTGGAGATTGGATTCCAACAATGACAAGGTATGGGACCACCTGTCGATAGTGTATCTCTAGAGGCGAATACACTGGGTTCAACAAGAACGTCCTACAACCCAGCCCTCACATGACCGACCACTCATTTCGCTTGAGTGTGTCGAATGTATATCACCAACGGTTGGACTCAAACCACCGTTCCCGAATGGTCAGAATCAATAGATTAAGAAACAAACGGAATTTCTCTAGATAGGTGATTATACACCCTAATGGGAGCGACCCACATAGCCATGTTGCTTGCCCGATTTTTCTCATTTCCCGGTTGTGAAGCTTGAGGCTACGTCTTTCTTTTAGAACATCTGGCCAACTTACACTTTGACCGTCACATCGTCAAACCCGTCAAATCACTAGTTGATCTTCCCAAAAATATTACGGGTATAAAAGCTAAGAGAAACGAATTTCTCTGCCACTAGACGTAATACCTTGAAAAGATCGTCTTATGTGACCGCTAGGAATACTCTGTCAGACATTCATCCATACAAGTTGTCCTGGGACTAGACAAACAGAAAACACCATTCTGGAACAGGACGACCCTTGCATTTCACTCCGTCTTTAATTGTCTTTATCCAATTCGCATCGCTTATGCCTATATGGAGTGGTTTCGGATAATATATCCAACCGGTCTCTCCGTATTGACAACGATGGTCAAAACACTTCGATAGTCGGTTATTTAACTATCGAAGTAAAAACAAACATTCATAACTAACATCACACAATCACGAGCACTTTTATTTAACATTCGTTCTTATATTTCTTTGGACAAACATCGTTACTTATTACTTTAGAATAAGTGGATTTCAAACCAAATTGTTACCATTCCCTAGGGAGTAGTGCTATGCATAAAAAATAACGCTTAAGCTTGGTTAACAGCGCTAATTTATCGTTATAATTCTAAACCTGCAATATGCTACTATATTCCACTTTATAATTAATCTCAACATCTCTTTCCATTACAAAAATCTTGACATCTCTTTCCGTTACAAAAATCTTGACATCTCTTTCTGTTACAAACAACTTTACATCTCTTTCCGTTACAAAAATCTTGACATCTCTAATTCAATAACATTTAAATGAGACCTACTTAAGAACAATTATTTAATTAAAAATAATTAACTAATATTTTACTTTATAAAGTGAACTATAAAGTACCAGTTTGTAATAGAATTTCTATTACAGTTTAAAGCTTCGCTTTAATTATAAAAAACTAATTTTTATAATCGACTTCGTTAATTTGCCCGACGGCCAATCAACTTCTTACAAAACGATGTGTTTATGGCCGACTGTTGCCACTTTGTAAATTGATACCGTTCATTTATTAAATCAACATAATGTTGAATTTTCCTTCAACATGGTTTACCCAGTACATATATAAAACAAACAGTACATGTAAATATTTAGGAATCCGGTTGGGTTCCTCCAACCGGTTTCCGCAGCCACAGGTGTTAGTCAAATCAGTATCCCACCAATGATGTGTGCATATGCAACGATATATATATATTTCAACCAATTTTAATTGTAATTTACCTAAACGATCATCACACAACATTCAACCAATATTTAAATATAATTATAATATTTTAAAATAGATCAGAGTTAGTGAATCTACTCACCTTGGCGCGTTAACCGTTAAATAACGATTTGCGTCAGTCGATTAAATCCGACGTTCAGTTCTGCCATAAATTCACGTGCTTCAAATTTCTCCAAACCAACTTCATAGCGTCGCCAGCTCCCGTGCGATTCCAAAGTGACCACTGTCGCTCGCTTTTGTTAAGGATATACGTTCGACGCGTTTTCTTCTTACCCGTATAACCGTTTCGTTCCCACTTCGTATTCGAACCGCCTCCACACCAACCCCACGTTGCTGCACCCAAAATAGGCCACCGGAATTCATCACGACCTCATCACAAACCACATTGCACCATCTCCTAGAAATATCCGACTTCAAGTTATAAACTTTCTGCAATGAAGAAGCAGTGACACAAAATGATCCCAAACATCACCTAACAACTCCACCATCGCAACTTGCAATCACAATCACCGCCTTCCATCTCGCTGCGGGACCAAACTGCTCCTTCCCTACAACTTATGAGGACCGTGACTACTTTTTTACTCCTCTCCAGACATCAACCATGCAACCGCTTGTACAAGCTAGCTCACACATAGTATGACCATCACCACAATCAGTCTCTCACCAGTTGATCTTCTAAAAAAAACGTTGCCCCTCTTTATAATCATTACTATTGTTAATTTCCTACATGTGCATGAATATAATTGCCTAAGGCCAAACGTTGGCACCCCACTTCCACTTTCTAAAGCCTTGCCGTGACCATCTGCGGCTCCATTTCCAAAGCAAACTCCACACAACAGTCAGCTTGATGCCCGCTTGAACCCACTCTTTTGTTCACGATCCCGCTATGGTAGAGATAAAAACCATGTCGATCCTTCTTTTCAGCCTTACCACCGACAACAAGCCGTCATAACTTACGAGCCGGCCACCGGTAGTTTTCCCTTCCGCCTTGTCCTCAGCTTCACATGGAACCATCGAACTAGATTTCCAGAAAGAATGAAGAAGTGAAATAGCAGTTTGTATCAAGGAAAAGAGATGGCACTGTTTTCGCTATATTTATAGATTTGAATTCCTTCACTGGGAAGGAATAGGAGGCCATAGATAGCTAGATAGAAGTTCGCATAACTGCCATGAGTATTCAGTTTTCACGTCTTCCATCAGTTCGATTTGTCTTTGTCGTAGCAGTGCATGATTTTAGTATAAATTGGCATTGAGATGTGATAAATCATGGAGCATAGATAGGTTTGTAAAAATTCTAGTTCGTAGCGATGTTGAAACTTAAGCTTGAAGCTTTTACATATAGGCCTGACGTCAATAAGATTTGTAGTTGACAGAAATGAAAGAAAATTTTCAGCCAGGTCTGTTGAATAGATGTATCAAAGACGCGTCTTTCCTAGGAGACTGTTTTGCCTTATTGTGTTTTGATTTTTCTACAAGTGAATAGTTAAGGCGTGAAAAAGAAGTGATCGTCTGTACCTATATAATTCATTCTTGTAGTGTCTTGGTGGGTTTCATGTGTACTACTAGTTTTTTTTTATTGTTATTTAAAAACGAGAATGATGGAGTCCAAATGAATTTGAACAAGTTAATTATCCCAAAAAAATTTCATTTAGTGGCATTTGGGAGCTTTCTCTAATAGCGTGTTGAGATGAAGTGTTTCTATGAAAAAGAATGTTTTCTTGTCATTGTTAAGCACCGAGGACTTAATTAAATTTATAAGTTAATTTTAACATATATTCACACACGAAGAAATCATCTATAATTATCATATACGAGCTGCCAACAACAAAAGTAAAAACACCATTGTTTGAGCAATGTGCTACGATTTCAAAAATATAATAATATCGGTAGGTTAACTCATATTGTGAAACCCTAAAATATCGATATAGGGTGCAAAGTACTCCCTATAAAAAGTTGCATATTTAATTAATTAAAAATTACAGTAAAATTCTAAAAATTAAATTATCACTACGCCTCAAGAGAACCTTGTCTAAATTCGAAACCAATATCTAGTTATATCAAATAAACCGTTATGGTCGATATACGATTTCATAGCGACTTTCTGAGTATTTGATTTGGACGTAACTCACAATCTGTATTACGAAATCTTGGTTTTCCACTTCTGTTAGAAAAATACAGTCCAATGGATTCGAAAGTTTAATGTTTCGAAGAAATCCGACTTATAACGGCTCCTGTACACTCAGTTGAAGTTCAGAACGTTAAATTACGAACTGCCGCGATATTACGGGCTCGATTATATTTAATATAATTTTATACGTTCAACTTCGTTTTAATTAATATATAAATCCATTTATATTATGAATTCAATATTTAAACTGATTTAAAATATTCAAATATAAACCGATAAAACTGCGGGATATTACACAGAATTTCGAGACGAACGCAATGGCGTAACCCGTTTCCCTTAATTCTCACTTTAAAAATTAAGTATTATTAAATTTGTTAATTTTAATATTTAAAATTTCGGGGTGTTGCAACTAGGCATCAATGCAATATAAAGTACCAAATATGCGTAGGTTTATATACAACAAGGTGGAAAAATTGGGTGTGAACAAAGCATGTTCTAGGTAGATCATTTGAACCACATGAGTATCATTTAAGTTAACTGTAACATAACCTGAACTTAGCATATAATATAAACAACATGTGCCCAGACAAAAAAGACAACGAGTTTTGGGATACTGGGTGAGCAATGCCAGGTTTTTCGAATCAAGGGACCAAGTCATTTTATACTACATGTAAAATAGGAATATACGTTAATAATTTTATTTCAGGTTTAGGTTAACTAAATTCATGCAATCCTATATTCAATTTTCAGGTCAACAAATTTAAGTTCCTGTGCATAACATATACATATACATATACATATACATATACATATACATATACATACATACATATCGAGGTGCATCATGCATAGATAGGAGAAGTCATGCCTAAGCATGTAAATAGGTATGCAAGTTTTCAAATGTCTACAAGAAGTTTCAAAGGTCACATAGGGCAATATCAGTACACAACTGCATCATAAGTTGCAGAAATTATGGTGCAAGTCCCAACAACAGGGGTGTTTTAAGGTAGACTATGTTTTAAGCACACGACACACATGGTGGTTGTCTATTTCATAATAGCACATAAATGTTTTGAATTACAAGTTGCAGGGGTTTAAGGCAATACATATGGGAAGAAAGTTTCTCGACATTCTAATATACAAGTATGATCAAGCAAGTAAGTCACAAAGTTCAACTATTCAAGTAGCATGCATAAGAACAGGTAGGCTACCAGGGAATGGTGCAAAGGACTTGCACAACAAGTAGCCATGGTCAAATGGGTAAAGAAAGTTGCATAACAACCTCAAGAAACATATGCGTTGCAACAATTATAAATGGCCAAGACAAATAGCACCAAAGGAATATTGCAGTAGGTAATCAAGATAGAAAAATAAGTGCACAATAAGTGATACCAAAGTGTAGAGCCCCTCCCCGAGGTCCACCCTAATAAAGAGTATTGCTGAGTAATGTTGTTTATTGGAGCAGGGAATAGGGCTGGTTAGGAGAGATCATTTGTAATCTTGTATTAAATAAGTCCTAAGAACAACGATGGAGTTATTTTTTTTTCCTTTAGGTTGTTCGACATACTTAACACTTACTTAATATAAAACTACGATAGCTACAAGACCGGTTCAGAACGAGACATACATCATCAGATAAATCACAGTCCATGGAATAGTATCACAGTCACATGTACAAAAATATATACATACATTCATTCATTAGGTATAGTACATAATACAACATTCAGTTACATCCCCATAAATTTATATACAACAAAAGGTTTCTAATCACAAGTATAAGAGACTAATCAAAGCATGTCGAATAATATAAAGTAAGACATCCAAGGATGAAGCTAATAGCTATGAGTCACTTCAGACCTTACCTACAAAATCTCGGTCTGACCCGAGCATTAACACACACGGATTAGTCTAGTTGAAATTTATCAGTAGAATGATAATAAAGCAATATGATAAATAGTCATTAGGGTTATAGTCTTCCAAGAGATGCTAGGTGTGAATGTTTCATGACGTGAAGCTACAAACAACATAGTATATGCATCAAATAGGAGGATTTAGGCACACTCACACAAATGGCCTTATCTTTACAAATGGATAAGACAATATGGATCACCTAGTTACACCAAGAACACCACTATTGACACCCTAAGGCCATCTTAAACCATATAAGGGTTCTAAAGCAATGAATTTTTACAAGCAATAGCTCACTACTATTCGCCATAGACGTATAAATCCCAGTTTATACTAGTAAAGGAAGATTATCCAAATCAACAAAAAAAGAAGTCACCGTACAAACATCATAAAGCATCAAAATATAACCCTTGGACCTAGTAGTCCTATTCGCCTACCAACAATCAATTTAGTGTGTCCAAATCACCCACTAACATTTGATATAGCCCCACTAGTTCTGGCTTGTCTAGTACTATACACTATAGACCCATACGTCTCAAGTATCCACCAAATATATATTTTATGACCCACCAGTCTCATCTTTCAATAATTATTATTTTAGGACCCACCAGTCAACGTTTAACACACCACTCTCAAATTATAGTGTATTTAAGAAACACTATTCAAAGTACCAATACCCATAATACCATTGAATGTTCCATGAACTTCTCGATAGTAACCCGAGAAGTGGAAACGATCTGTCTCATACTGTATGCTTCCTCTAACCGTTTCACTATGAGATGACCCTTTTCACACTTTGAAGACAATGAATTACTTTGATCGACGAGTCTGGAATTAACCGATATAATTAAACTGCGTGTCCCATACCACGTAATATATTTTATCGTCCAATTCGCATTCTCTTAGGTGCAATAGTGTGTAGTTTTTATATAAAAAATACTTGATTTATTGGAACAAGTTTATAAAACCATTTCCAAAGCATTTGGTTTTATATCTTTAAAATATAAATACATACACACATACATACATATATACATATATATACATATAACAGAAAATACAGTTTTATATTATTGCTTTAAGATGATTTTATATAAAAGAGAATCCTTAAAATGTTGTCTCAAAGCTATATAGATTTAATAGAAAACTCGCAATAAAATCAAATTGTTGAAGCGCGCATAGTGTTGGCTTCATTGTACAACAATCAACAAGTATACACCAAAATCATATAAAATTTCATACACTACATCATGCGAATACAACAGAATTTTAGCCAATTAACATGGTCTGAATTAACTTTAGCCCAATGGTGTGAGCATCACTTTGTAGCACTTTGCAAATGGTGCAGCAAAGTGGCCCTCAAATGGCCTAACGTGGAGCACAAAAAGGGGTGCGACCCTTTAAAAACAACACAACTAACAAGGATTGACCGACCCTTGGAAATTTATGTTTGGGTGTATGTACACATTTTTAGCATACGCATATACATGAATATACATGCTGCCTTGATGCACTAGCCTTACTCTGTACCTTTATAACCAAAGTTGTAAAATTGGAAATATGTATATATTTACAAGTTTATATATACTTAGGTGTAATTTTGTAATACTTTGGGCATGGCCTATAACTAGTTTTACATTGACTATAATACATATGCATGTTTTGTTTCCACTGACCAAACTTAAACCCTTTTAATTGCCTCATTTATAATCTGGCTGTTTTTGAAAAATAGCATTACCTGGATTCGGAAGACATTTTGTACCTTGTTTGATTTGTTAAAAATAAGCCTCATTTGATCATTACCCTGTTAATCTACACGTTGTCTCGACTTAGTGGATTTATTCTAATATCAGATTTTAGGATAGTCGCCCTTAATCAGTCCTATTTTATGTATTAATACACAACTTTACTTGTTAATATTCTTTATTAATGTAGGTCTTGGGCTATGGTGTTACAACTTGGTATCAGAGCGAGGTTTATAAAACGATTTTCGAAAAGCGATAGATTTCATTCTTAAAACTTCTTGTATTTCTAAAATAGATTTATACTATTGTTCCAAGGCCATTTATTAATAAAACTAAAATTTTAAAATTAATTTTGCCTCAAAACCATAAAGAAAACAATATTTTTTTGAAATTGGGTAAATTTTCATTTCTCAGCCAAAATAGTCGGCTTAGCCCATTGTTATAGCCCGTTTATACTACGGGTACGCAACATAATACAACAAATTTCCAGTTTTCCTTTCACATTCTTTGAAAAGTCAAAGCTTTACAAATTAGGGCACAGGAGAGCAAATCATGGCTGCTACAAGTTCTCTTCTAGAGTTCCTCCAGTCGCTGCCTTCGAGCTCCACTTCTCCAATAACGATAATTCTCGTTCCCCTACATTGGTAAGTACTTTCAGCTTGATTTTTCCAATTATAATCGCAACTTATCTATTAATCGACCTTGAATTGATTAACACATCTTTCTCCTTCTTTTTGAAAGCACAAGAATTGAGTGCTTGCCATGTTTGGCAAACTATGGTTGTGAGTCAAATCTTGCCGACCTCTACCATCCGCTGTGACATGTGTCTCCGATCGTGCAAATATTGTATTTCTTCTTCTATGCTTCTGATGTTGTATTTGTTAAAGCATTTGAGTTTCTAAATTTCCCAGAGTCTTTTGTTTGAATTACACTCGAAAAACAAGTGATTTAGGGTTTTGATAGCTCTATTGCACAACACGCATCTGTTGTCATTATGTATCCCCCAACTTTGTAGACGGTCTTTATAGGAAACCGACCTAACACGACTTTATAGAGAATGTGAGCCATTTTTAGTGGATACGATTTGGACCAAACCATATTGCTATATGGTTTAATTGGTTGTTCGTTTCTGATGCTTTCGCATACCTCTTTGAGCTTAAAACTGCCACCATCCCAAACCCAACTATCTTCACTGTTTGAGTGAATTGTTTTTCCTTTGAGTTCCTCTTATAAATTACGTGCCACCATGTTAGTGCTACAATCCCGATTATTGTTTGAAATAATAGCATCTACAATTACTTTAGGAGAACCATAAGAAGAATAACCATCCCAACCATATCCGTCAATAAAACTTTGACCATTAAGCCATGGGTCGCACCATAGACTAGTTCCGTATCCATTAGCAATGTCTCTTTGGATTCTTTTATTGAGCTCATCTCTTTGTTTCATACAATTTTTCCATATAGTTGATGCATTACTGTTAAGTTTTGAGGCCCTAAACTTTCTGGCCCGTATCTAGATGACCCGAAGATTATTAGAAGAAATTAACTTCCATGCTAGCTTTAGCCCATAAGCCCGCTTAAGTTCAAACAAGTTTTTCAGCCCAACTCCCTCTTCATTTTTGGGCCTGCAGAGCAACTTGTAACTTATGTTATGCAACCCACCTCTCCATATAAATTTCGCACAAACTGTATTGATTTCGGCGATAGAACAATTTTGAATTTGAAATGTCTACAACCAAAAACTGACTTTAGAAGTGATCATAGTATGTGCTAATTCAACTCTACCAGCAAAAGACAACAATTTGGTTCTCCACCCTTGAAGTTTGTCCCATATGTCATTTACTAACTCACCACACTCAGCATCAGTGATGGTATTATTGGATAAAGGCATACCTAATTATTTGACAGGGAGAGTACCCTTTTTAACCCCTATCGCATCTAGAAGGTTCTGTTTGTCCCAGTAGAACTTATCAAAGTAACATTTTGTTTTAAGTTCATTGACTTTGGGCCCAATCCATATCTCCAAATTAGCAAAAATGTTCTTTAGGTGATTAATAGCTGCAGTAGAAGTTATAAACACCACTAAAAGGTCGTCATCATAGATCAGATGAGTGATTTTAGGCTAATGATTATGAACAAGTAAAATTAGTTTATGTTCAGTGGCTAATTCCATTTGAAGCGTGAACCATTCCATTGCAACAACAAACAAGTAGGGGGAAGTGGGTCCCCTTGCCTGATACCCCTCATACTAGTAATATAACCCTTAGGCACACCATTGATCAAAACTGTATAAGTAGGGGTATCTAAGTAGAAGCCAATCAGATTTATGATCTTAGCTGGTAAACCCATCAATCGAAGCATATAAATGATGAACTTTCTGTTAACTCTATCACATGCATTACGTAAGTCAATTTTAAGACATAATTTGTCAGATCCCTTCTCGTTAAATTCTTGAACTAACCCATGTGCCATAAGCGAGTTTGCAAAAATAAATCTTCCCTTTATAAAAGCATTTTTACATTGAGAAACAAGGGAGGGCATCACTTTATTAAGTCGATTGCATATAATTTTACTCAAAATTTTGTAAATTACATTGCAACAAGCAATCGGCCAATAGTCTTCAATTCTTGATGGTTTTGGCACTTTGGGAATTAGTGTAAGAATTATATGATTAATTTCCCGAATGAACTCCCCTGAATTAAGTGCTTCTTGAAATGAAACTAACATAAGACTTTTCAAGTGTTTTCAGTGCAGTTTAAAGAAGGCTACCCCTATGCCATCAGGGTCGGGGCTAGATTCACTATGGATAGAGAATAGGGCATCCTTCAATTCCCGCTTGTCACTCTCACCTGCCAATAGCAGTCTTCCTTCAGCAGTGATTTGCCTTCTACACACAATATCAGATAAATTGTCAGCGTATTCACCATCAAGTAGGCCAGAGTAATAATTTGTAGCAGAATCTTCTAGTTATTTGATTTGTTGGCTCGAGTCTCCCTGTTCATTTAAATAATTAAGAAGATTATCATATTGCTTTCGTTTGGACATTTCAGTATAGAAAAACATGTTGCATTCGTCTCCCTGAGTGAGCCATTTATCTTTTGCACTCTGCTTAGTATCTAGCAATTTTTAGCCTAAGCATCTTTGACTTGCCTCTGCATAGCGTAAAAATCAGTACTAAGTCATTCATTCATTGGGTCTGCAACAAGAAGAGATTGTACATGTTCTAATTAGTCCTGAAGGCTATGAATTTGATCCCTCTGTTTAGGTCGAGTCTTATTCCAAACTTTAGTCTTTGTTTACATTGCTTGAGAGTCGTCACCAGCCTGAACATTTTGTTGCCTACCGGAATGCGAATAACATTGAAATTGACTGCATCGTGGTATCCGTGAATTAAATGCCAATGATTGGCCTACCTGAATGGTTTTCCATTGGAAATACTACTGGCATCATTAAATTAGATTAAGAGTGGAGAATGATCAGTGGAAGAGGAGGCTAAGAATATTGCATTAAGACCACTGGTATGATTTAAAAGTTTGCATTTGCAAATTCACGGTCAAGTCTTGATGAAATTTTCTTGGCCTCACTACAGGCCGGAGTGGGGGATCTCTGGCTTCCCGCTGGCCAATACAAAGTTCTTGAATTCTGCCACCTGGGAGAGCTTAAGTGTAAGTACACCCTTCTTTTCACTGGTACATAACCCCGCATTAAAATCACCTAAAATTAGCCATAGGGATTAAATGTTTTTAGCATTGTCAGTGATGGAATTCCACAGCTTCATTTTATCAAAGACCAAATTGCTAGCATAAATAAACGAAATGTATATTTCCAGTCCTCTCACATTATTAGCAAGGATAGTCATTTGTTGATCATCACAATAAACAGTAACACACTTCCAGCATAACACATCCAAAAAATAGCAATACTCCCCTTTTGAGAAGGATTTAAGTTATGACATAGATACCATTAGTCACCCATACAAGTTTTGAAGTTCTCTAAGTTTTCTGGCGTGAACTTGTTTTTTAAGACAACAATAATTATGGGCTTATACTTGTCCCGAAAGTTGAAAGGTCTAATTGACGAGTGACATTGTTTATGTTACGACCCGAACTTCCCCGTGAAGGAAAGCACGGATTGTTCTAAGGACAAGACAGATCATAACGCAAACAGAAGAACATTTCATTGCTTATTACAATAATTCATCAGAATACAAGAATATACAGTATAAATAAATATTACACATTCGATAAATATCAGAGATTTAATTACATTACATAGCAGTGGAAAATAATACAAAATACAACTGAAAGAGATATACGAAAACAGAGCTTTCCGGATATCGTTCCAGCAGTAAATCAGGATCCTGTGAGTATAAATCTGCAAAACCAAAACTACTAGCTGCCCGTGCGGAAAATAGGGGCACCCCAAGTTTAGGTTAAAACAATAAACTCCAGGTAAGTCATATGACTGGTGTGAGAACTAAAACAATTAATAATCTTTATTTTAAAGTTGGGTAAATCAAGGGACCACGCCGTATAACACAGAACATGTTTCCTCCCAAGAATACCGGTGCATAAAACAACAGTGCAATGCTAAATATGGAACGATGAAGCTATTATAAGACCCAGGTCCCATCACACAATGCAACACAAGCCGGAGGATAGGGTTTTACCATATAATAGCTAAAGAATGCTTGATATGCTAAATTTCATCTTTTATTATTACTATAAGTGTATAGTGTCAAAACAATTTCAATCATAAGTATCAATCATAGACGGCATGGGTACCATATATTGTAACACCCCGAATTTCGGTTAATGCTAAAATTCACAAATTAATGAATAGCTAATCCCAGATGTGGGAATTAGGGGAAACGAGCTGCGTCATTGCGTTCGTCTCGGAAAAATACGCGAAATAGAGTCCGAGTTTGCGTAAAACGGGTACCGTATGAAAGAGATATGGACGAACGAAGTTAGGCAGAAAAACCAGAAACAAGCCGGAAATGCACTGGCGCACTTGTGAAGTGCGCCAGTACAAAAATGCACTGGCGCACTTATGAAGTGCGCCAGTACAAAAATACACTGGCGCACTTGGGAAGTGCGCCCGTGCCGAGCCAAGAAACCTGCACAATTTCTAGAGAGTTCTGTCGTTGGGTGCACCAGTTTGGGGTTTGGGGTTTGGGCTTGGTCTTAGGGCTGGTTTCTGGAAGGTGCCGAAATCTAAGGGTCCTAATCTAATTTAGGGTTAATCTAATGGCCTAAAACACTCACCTAATCTATAAATACACCATAATACTACCCTAATTCATACTAAAAATAGAAATGATGCCACCATGCCGCCAAAATCAAACTTGAGAGGAGCCTCCACTAGTTTATGAAGAAAGTTGCAAGCTAATCAACCTCTAATCATCATCTTCCTCTTGTATAGCAACTAGTTCTACTACATAAGTTTGCTAATCTTGGTTTTGGTGAGTTTCTATAGCTTTAATAATCAATTGTTAAATTGATTATGGTAGGATGTGATAAGACATGGCTATGTTTGTGGATAAATGTGTTTATGCAAGTTTGTATGATATGTGATTTGCAAGTTTTATGCTATATGCGAGTTTAATGCCATGTTTTATGATGCAAAACACTATGTTGAACATTTATGCATATGTAACATGTTATGCAAACTATACGTGAGAGTATATGCAAGTTATATGTAACATGATATGTAAGTTATGCATGTGGTTTTATGCATGCTAAGTGTTTGGTTTTATGCATGCTAAGTATTTGATTTTATGCATGATAAGTATTTGATTGTATGCATGCTAAGTATTTGGTTTTATGCATGCTAAGTGTTTGGTTTTATGCAAGTTATGATACATATTCATATGCAAGTTATGTGTATGCTTATATGCAAGTTCAACATGTTATGCAAGTTATGTGTATGCTTATATGCAAGTTCAACATGTTATACAAGTTATGTGTATGATGTTATGTAAGTTATGTGCATGTTGTTATGCAAGTTCATATGCAAGTTATGTGTATGATGTTATGCAAGTTATGTGCATGATGTTATGCAAGTTATGTGTATATGCAAGTTATGTTTATGATATTATGCAAGTTATGTGTATGATGTTATGCAAGTTAACATGTAACATGTTGTGCAAGTTCACACCTTTAAGACACATGCAAGATCACCTTTGTATAACCTATGAACACTTATGCAAGTTGCCTTTATACATGACATATGCATGTTCATGCAAGTTGGGCTATTTAGTAATGCTAGTTGGGTTAATATCATGATGTAAGTGGACACATTTTAACCCATGTTAATGCTAATGTATGCTAAGTGAAACCCATGTTAATTGTGAAAGAATCTTCTCTTGGAAGTATGTCGTGTTAGCATAAGTACGCGGGAAACGATGGGGTTAATAGACATGTTAATGGAATGGTGTGAAATGGTTATGATTAAGCATACCATAAAATGAATAAGCATAAGTGGGAATTTACCTATTGAGTTAGGTCTACCCCATTGGAATTTACCTATTGAGTTAGGTCTACCCATGTTATGGAATTGGGAATTTACCTATTGAGTTAGGTCTACCCATATTCTTGTAAATGTGAATATTAATTAGGGATAATTAATAAATATGGGGGGTGATTACTTAGGTGTAATTAATCGACTAAGACACGAGGTTGGACTCATTTGTAGTGTAAAACTGCCCGGACCCTACCGGCTTAACCAGTTGCTACAAATGTTAGCCCAATGTGGGAGGTCTTAGGCACAAATTAAATACGTGATTAAAGTAAAGACACGAGGTTAGACCCTGTTATGACGTAAAACTGCCCGGACCCTACCGGCTTAACCAGTTGTCATAAAAGTCAGTCTAATGTGGGAGGTCTTTATGGGAGATCACGGTCTTAATTAATTAAGAAACACTTAACCATATTAACATGTAGTGGGACATGAGGGGTTAAGTGGGTGCCTTGGGTGGCATGAGGAAACTAGTGGGTTGCCTTAGGTGGCAATAGAAAATACGATTAGAATACTTAACCAAAGTGGAACATGTAATTAAACATGATTAAAGGGTTAAGTAAGTGCCTTGGGTAGCATGTGGGAATCAAGTAAGTGCCTTGGGTGGCATGCGAAAAATCTAGTGGGTGCCTTAAGTGGCAATTGAAATACAATTAAATGACAAGCTTAAGTAGTAGCTTGTGGGGGCCTCAAGTGGCAATTGAAATAGGATTAGATGACTTAACCAAACCTTAACATGTAGGTGGGCATGATTATAAAAGGGGTTAAGTGGGATACACTAGATAAATTAACAAGCTTAGGTGGAAGCTTGTGGGGGCCCATTTCAACCAATATCCCAAACGTATCTTAGTGGGCTCGACTCTAGTCGAGTGACGGGACACGCATATTGGGCTTGACTATAAGAGGCCAAACGGGTTAGCGGTGGCAATGCAGGATCAACGGGTTTCATATGCGTGTGTGGACCCGGGCTGGTTGGTAAGTCGTTGTTGCA
This sequence comes from Allium sativum, assembly GCA_030737875.1. Lineage (NCBI taxonomy): Eukaryota > Viridiplantae > Streptophyta > Magnoliopsida > Asparagales > Amaryllidaceae > Allium > Allium sativum. Next base: position 1,044,456,642 of record CM060913.1, read on the forward strand.
TCGTGTAGATATAAAGCCGTGCACCGTTGATATTATCAGGTGGCCACTTTGGGGAATGATACACCCCATTGTGGGACCAGCACGGGTATCTACGCTAGGGAGCCGATCGCTTGGGAGTAGTGGGTACACCTAGTAAAGATAGGGGCAGACGACACCTATGTAGGGGTACACGAATCTACTGGGTGAAATTTCTAAGTACACTTAGTGGGATCAACCTTTAAGTAGGAATCACCCTTGGGTGGGTAGAACTGGTGTGGTGCAGTGTAAGAATTACCCTTGGGTGGGTAGAATCTGGGGTGGTGCAATCTAGTAATTATCCTTGGGTGGGTAAATGCGTCTTTTCGTTTATCTTAGAACATCCTATGTTTAGTTGGCTACTTAGTGTAGTCATTATCCCCAGAGGTACCGTACCTTGTTTATATCATACCCTAATTACTTTAATGATTGTATTGTTAGGGTTATAGGACTCACTCAGACTTATGTCTGACCCTGTTGTTTTTATCTTTTTCCCAACCCTCAGGTTATCAGAGTTGGCCCAGTACGAGTGGGCTTAGATCAGGCTGCTTTGTCTATCTTTTGGAGCTTGGACCATGGAAGTAAAGCTCAGTTTATCTTTTCTATTATGGCTATTAGGTTATGTAATGGGATTATGCACTTTCGTTTTTATCAGGATGGATATTATGTACTTGACTCTTATTTATGGCTTTGGTGTAACCAAACATGTTTTACTTTCCGCTGTAATGAAATGATGTTTTAAAATTTTCAAGTATTACTTATATCTGTCTTGTTGTAATTTTTCTGTTCTATATTCACTTAAAATACTCCACCGATGTTATGGCATTCCCTTAGCGAGTGACCGTAGCGGGTGTGGGGTGTTACACGTGGTATCAGAGCTTAAGGTTACCAGAACAGATAAATTTTTTAGAAAAACTATTTTCTAAGAATATTTTTGAAAGGAGTATTTTCAAAAACATGTCTTTTAAGAGAAAAGTTTTTGAAAGAAAAGCATAATCCCCAATAGCCATATCTATATCTTTCGAATTCTCCGTTTTGAATCTCTTCCTCTCTCGTTTTGAGTTTCCCCTCCGCGTATAGATGATCTTTCTAAGATAGATAAGAATGGAAAACCACTTCAAGGGACTTAGACATTAGTCGGATTAGAAGTTGGTTCAAGAAGGAGGAGGACTTGTAGGTACTTATTGGATGGACGATGGGAGGAAGGCTCAAATAATTGTTTGGTTAATGAAGGACGAAATCTCATTGATGGGAGGTTACGAGTGGAGAATGGGAAGAAGAAGGCTAGTAGTTATCCTTTTGGGAGGAATAGGACACCTTATTAGGATTGTCCAAGAAGCAAGGGCAAGGTATGGAATCTTCTGGAGGGTAGTTGTATTCCCTCACGACTAGGGTACCAGATGGGGATAAGACCGTCTAGGTTGGAATTTGGATTTCTTTATTATCCGATTCAAACTTTATTTGATTCTGATATATCGAGTTCGTTTATCTCATCATTGTTAGTTGAGTCACTGCACTTAGACACCAGTTTGGTAGATGATCCCTTAGTTGTTTCAAACCCAATTGGGGCTCCATGATGTGTTTGGGTTTGAAAGTTTCTATACTTAGCGTTGAGTTTAGATGTGATGCATGTTGGGCTTCACGGGCTATGGGTTAGTTTTGGGCATGGACTGGTTATCCAGTAGGGGTGCCGTTCTTGATTTTGAAGGGAGAGTTGTTAGGCTTATGACCCGCTTGGGTAACACTCTCGAGATCTCTTGTAATCCCATGGAATCTGTTATGCTAAGTATCTAGAATCGCTTGACACGTCAGTCGAGAGTTTGCGATCTGTTAGAGTGGTCCGGGAATACTCGGATGTGTTTGAGGAGGTGAAGGGCTTACCTCCGGAGCGGGAGATTGACTTCCGAATATATCTGGTAGACAATGTTAAACCGGTATCTTTACCAGTGCGCCATATGGCTCCTCGCGAGAGGAGGGAACCCCATAAGCGAGTAGGCGATTTGCTTGAGAAGGGGTCCATAAGACAAAGTATATCGGAGTGGGGTGCTCCAGTAGTTTTTGCTACAAAGGCGAATGGGTCCCTCAGACTTTGTGTAGGCTAAAGAGAACTAAATAAACTCATAAAGAAGAATAAATACCCATTGCCGAGGATGGATGATCTCTTTGATCAGTTGGTTGGCGCCTCAGTATTTTCGCAAGTTGGACTCAGCCACGGGGTTTCGTCAGTTGAAGGTGGCTGAGGATAGTATAGAGAAGACTGCCTTTAGGACTCCGGATGGTTTTTATGAGTAGCTGGTGACGCCATTTGGTTTGATGAACGCCCCTGCATACTTTATTGATGAGAAGGGTGTTCAGGGAGTACCTAAATAAGTTCGTGATGGTCTTTGTGGATGACATCTTGGTCTTTTCTAGGAGCGAAATAAGTTTTCGTATGTGCTCAATAGGGTGAGCAAAGCCAGTTATGGGAAAAACGGTGGTTTTGGAGCGAGACTGGCAAGGACATCCAAAGTTGGTCAAAGGCTTAATTGTTTAGCCATTTTTACTAGTATCATTTCACGTAGGTCGCCTGAACTCGAAGGAGATATCCCTTGGGTGTTTGTCTGATATTGGTTTAGGCCTTTGGGGCTTGCATTTGGGGGATATCGAGCTCGACTAGGGTGGTCTGCGTGAGAGATGGATAGTTGTGACGATTTTGCATGGGAGAATATCCTGATTTTCTCTAGGAGAGGAGAAGAACCTGCCCTACATCTTAGGGAAGTATTGGAGACTCTCCAGGCGCATAGTCTTAAGACAGCAAAAGTGAATAGGATTCTTAGCATCCTATGAGTTTGAGATAGCGTACACCCACGGCAAGGGTAACATGGTAGCGGACGCCTTAAGTAGAAAAAAAGTTGTCCTCGAGTCCATTGTTCGTGGAACAATGAAGCTTGGAATTTATCTCGATGTTTGATTTCAGACCTTCCATTGATTATGTACCCGGTTTGCTAGCTTCCTTGGAGGTTAGACCTACTCTTTTGGGGCGGGTTGGAGAAGCACAGAGGGACGACCCACAGTTGGTTGAGTTGGTGGAGAAGCTCATAAGGGGGGAGTCGTCCAGCCATTTGAGTAGGTACACCCTAGACGATAGGGGGTGCTTGCGTAGAGACGGTAGACTTTGCGTACCGCAAGATGAGGGTTTGAGGAAGGTTATTCTTGATGATGCACACCGTTCTAGGATGACCATTCATCCCGGTGGGGACAAGATGTACCAAGACATGAAGAGGGTTTTCTTCTGGGCCGGTATGAAGAAAGATGTGGCCGAGTATGTCGCTCGATGCTTGGTGTGCCAACAAGTGAAGGCGGAGCAAAAGAAACCAGGTGGGTTGCTTCACCCATTGGAAGTTCCGCGATGGAAGTGGGATAGTGTCTCGATGGATTTTATTGACGGGTTACCCAGATCGAGGAAGGGTAATACGGGAATTTGGGTTGTGATAGACAGACTTACCAAGAGTGCCCATTTTATACCCGTGAAGAGTAAGAGAACCGCTCCATGGCTTGCTTCAGTCTATGTTAGAGAGATTGTTAGATTGCATGGCGTACCATCCAGCATTGTGAGTGATCGAGATCCTATCTTCACTAGTGAGTTTTGGAGAAGTTTGCAAGAGGCGGTAGGGACTCAGTTGTGTTTGAGCACCGCATATCATCCTCAGACGGACGGTCAGACCGAGAGGGTGAACCGTATCTTAGAAGATCTCTTGAGGCTTTGTATCTTGGATTTTGGAGGTACATGGGAAGAACATCTTCCTTTGGTGGAGTTCGCATACAATAACAGCTTTCAGTCTGGTATTGGCATGGCTCCTTTTGAAGCTCTTTATGGAAGGCCTTATCGATCTCCTACATGTTGGTGGGAATCTACGGATAAGATCTTGCTTGGGCCGGATATGGTTAGAGAGACTTCAGAGAAGATTGATTTGATTCGAAGAAGGATGAAGGCAGCGCAAGATAGACAGAAATCTTATGCGGATCAGAGAAGGACGGATCTTGAGTTTGAGGAATGTTGTTCGCTTTGGGTCCGTTGGGAAGTTAGCGCCGAGGTTTGTTGGGCCGTTTCCTATTAAGGAAAGGATTGGACGGATGGCATATAGGGTGGAGTTGCCCGACAGACTTAGTGGTGTTCATGATGTATTCCATATATCACATTTGAGGAAGTGCTTACATGAGACCGCAGAGGTCGTAGAGCCGAGCTTGCTTAGAGATGTAGAGGTAGAGCGTGATGCGACGATTCGACGAGCTCCTACTCGCATCCTTGGGTCAGAAACTAGGAAGTTGAGGAACAGAGAAGTTCAGCTAGTTAAAGTGCAAAGGGGGAGAAGACGAGGGCAATGCTACTTGGGAGACGGAAGCGAAGATGCGTTCTTTGTACGCATTTCTTTTTGAGAGTATGTCTTTTAACTTCTCCTTTATCGCTTGTCTAGTACTTATCTTATCGTTAGTATATCCTCTCGCTAGTACCTATGACCTTTAGATAGGGTAAATCTATGGTTGAAACATGTGTTTGAGACATGTTATGTTTGATGGATGCATGTGGATGCAAGTGGTTGCCAGTGGTTGCTCGTGGATGCATGTATACACACATTAGGCACTAGATCGGCTCAATCACTTCATATTGCATATTGTATAAAATTGTGTGTAGGAAGCTATATTTATGGATGTATAATGATTGTGTTATCATATGGATGATGCATTTTGGTGAATGATTGTGCACTCATGTAGATATTGTATGTGTCGATAGGGTTCTCTCGCATACATAATGGATGCATGGCACTATCATGGTTTGCATATGTTCATACATTAGATAGGGAACATATACACTGTAACACCCCACTCCCGCTATGATCACTCACTAAGGGAATGCCATAGCATCGGTGGAGTATTTTAGTGAATATAGAACAGAAAAATTACAACAAGACAGATATAAATAGTACTTGAAATTTTAAAACATCATCTCATAACAGCGGAAGTAAAACATGTCTGGTTACATCATAAAACCACAATAAAGGTCAAGTACAATATCCATCAAAATAAAGAAGTACATAATCCCACTCTCATACAATAGCCAAACAAAAGAAAAGATAACTGGATAACTAGAGCTTTACATCTATCCAAGCTCCTAAAGACTGGAACAGCAATCCGATCAAGCTCCACTACTGCTAGGATCCACCGTAGGACCTGAGGGTTGGGAAAAAGATAAAAACAACAGGGTCAGACATAAGTCTGAGCGAGTCCTATAACTTTAACAATACAATCGTTAAAGTAACCAGAGAAGACATAAACTGATATACGGTAACATATAGGGATGAATGGCTACCCTAAGCAGTCAACTAAACGAAGATAAAGGATAAAGACGCATCTACCCTCCCTAAGGTAAATTACTAAACTGCACCACACCAGTCGTTCCTAACTTAAAGGTTGATCCCACCCAAGGACTTATAAAATTTACTAATTAGTACCTGCGTACCCCTAGGTGACCAAGTAGGCGCCACGGGGCCCTACAATCCACTAGGTGTACACACTACTTCCCATTCGATCGGCTCCCTAACGTAGATACCCGTGCTGGCCCCACCGTGGGATGTATCATTCCCCAATGTGGCAACCTGATGAAACTAAAGGTGCACGGCTTATATCTACTCGATGCAACAACGGCTTACCTACCAGCCCGGGCCCACTCACGCATATGAAGCCCGTTGGACTTGCGTTGCCACCGCTAACCCGTTTGCCTCTTACAGTCAAGCCCAGTATGCGTGTCCCGTCCTCGACATGGGTCGAGCCCACAAAGATACGTATGGGTTACTGGTTGAAATGGGCCTCCACAAGCTACCCACCTAAGCTTGTCCCTTTTTCTAGTATATCCCACTTAACCCTTTAATCATGTTTTAATTACATGTTCTATTTTGGTTAAGTATTCTAATCTTATTTTCTATTGCCACCCAAGGCAACCACTAGATTTTCTCATGCCACCCGAGGCACCCACTTAACCCCTCATGTCCCTCTACATGCTAATGTGGTTAAGTGTTTCTTAATTAATTAATTAAGAACGTAACCTTTGTAAAGACCTCTCACATTAGACTGTCTTTTATGACCGCTGGTTAAGCCGGTTGGGTCCGGGCAGCCTTATGTCATAACAGAGTCTAACCTCGTGTCTTTACATTAATTACGTATTTAGTTTGTGCCTAAGACCTCTCACATTGGGCTAACATTTGTAGCAACTGGTTAAGCCGGTTGGGTCCGGGCAGTTTTACGCTACAACTGAGTCCAACCTCGTGTCTTAGTCAATTAATTACACCTAATTAATCACCCTCATAATTTTATATTAATTATCCCTAATTAATCAAGTTTTCTTAACATGGGTAGACCTAACTTAATAGGTAAATTCACATGGGGTAGACCTAACTCAATAGGTAAATTCCCAACACATAGTATGGGTACACCTAACCAAATAGGCAAATTCCCATACTATGTTTATTTATTTTGTGTTATGCATAATTATATTAATTTCACACAATCTTATTAACTTATGCATTTAATTACCCCATCGTTCCCACGTAATTTCGTTCATGATATAACACATATAAAAGGTGTCAACTTGCATATGAATGAACATGTTTCAAAGGTGCCATCTTGCATATTAACAAACACATAACTTGCATATGAACTTGCATAACATGTCACATAACTTGCATATAATATGTCACATAACTTACATATTCATTTTGCATAACGAACTTGCATATTAGCTTATAGACTTGCATAATGTGTCATCATGAACTTGCATATTAATAAACATGTAACTTGCATATTTACATACATGTAACTCGCATATTAACAAACATGTAACTTGCATATAAAGAAACATGTAACTTGCATATTTACATACATGTAACTTGCATATTAACAAACATGTAACTTGCATATTAACAAACATGTAACTTGCATATTTACATACATGTAACTTGCATATTAACAAACATGTAACTTGCATATTAACAAACATGTAACTTGCATAGCATATTACCATGAACTTGCATAACATGCATATGATTACATAGCCCACAACTTGCATATTTAGCATCATGCAAACATAACATACATCATATTAAACTTGCATAAGCTTACATACTCAACATGCATAAACATAAGATTAATGCTAACATCATATCATATGATTCAAAGCTCATTAACCCACATACAAAACCATAAATCTCATCACATCTCATCTAATTAGTTTACCAAAAGATCATCAAAGTGATAGAAACTCACAACTAGCAACTTTGAACACCAAATGAAGAAGATTAAGATGCTAAGAAGGGATTAGAAGTTGATTAGAGAGTGATTAGTATGCAACCCTCTTCATAAAATTAGTGGAGGCCATGAGAGCTAGCATTTTGCCATAGTTTAGTCACTAGGTTTAATTATGAATGAATTAGGGTAGGTTAGGGTCTTATTTATAGATTAGGCAAGTGTTTTAGGCCATAGGATTAACCCTAGATTCAATCCAAGCCATCAAAGCATGTCTTGGGGAAGAAGTCAAGTGTAGGAACCATCTAGGGCCTTTAGATTAAAGATGGACCATGAGAACCATTCAAATGCAAAATCTGCACTTGAGCGAATCGGCCCACGGGTTGACAGCCAAACACCCTGGATTAACCCCTAGTCGACCCAGCGGGCTCGGGTCGACTTCAAAAATCGGCCGGTTCGGTTATTCCCCTCTCCCAATTCGCTGTTTTGAGCATTTTTGCATATTTATTTATTAAATTTTCAATTATATATATATATATATATATCAATATATATATATATATATATATATATCTACACAACCCATTTCACTTAATTAAGTATACTTTAATTTGGGAATTTTCGTGAAACTTCGCGAGGCCATATCTTGGTCATACGGACTGCGATTTTCGAAAACTCGGACTCTATTTCGCGTATTTTTCCGAGACGAACACAATGGCATAGCCCGTTTCCCTTGATTCCCATTTTAGAATTAAATTCTGCCTCGATTTATGTTATTACAGGTTATTGAAAATACGGGTTGTTACATTCTCCCCTCCTTAAAGGATTTCGTCCCCGAAATCTTCAAGTTAGGAAGAACGTATCCTACCATCCAATCATCCATCTACTCAAAGCATCATCCACGAGCAATCATTGTCCTTACAAGATTCTAAATGCTGGATGGATATATGCAAAAGTGTGTGTATATGTACTTACCTAATGCGAAAATCAGGCGGTTACTGATACAGTAAACCTCCTTAATGCAAACCATGATAGTGCCATGCATCCAATATGTATGCGAAACCCTATTGACACATACAAATTTCTACATGCGTGCACAACCATACACAAAAATGCATCATCCATATGATAACACAGCCATGATACATCCATCAATCTAACTACCACATCCATTTATGCAATATGCAACATGAAGTGACTGAGCCGATCTAGTGCCTAATGTGTGTGTATATGCATCCACGAGCAACCACTAGCAAACAATTGCATCCATATGCATCCATCAACCATAACATGTTTCAAACACATGTCTCAACCATAGGTTTTACCCTATCTAAAGGTCATAGGTATTAGCGAGAGGATATACTAAAGATAAGATAAGTACTAGACAAGCAATAAAGGAGAAGTTAAAAGACATACTCTCAAAAAGAAATGGATACAAAGAACGCATCTTTGCTTCCGTCTCCCAAGTAGCATTGCTTTCGTCATCTCCCCATTGCACTTTAACTAGCTGAACTTCTCTGTTCCTCAACTTCCTAGTGTCTGACCCAAGGATGCGAGTAGGAGCTCGTCGAATCGTCGCATCACGCTCTACCTCTACATCTCTAAGCAAGCTCGGCTCTACCACCTCCGCGGTCTCATGTAAGCACTTCCTCAAATGTGATACATGGAATACATCATGAACACCACTAAGTCTGTCGGGCAACTCCACCCTATATGCCATCCGTCCAATCCTTTCCTTAATAGGAAACGGCCCAACAAATCTCGGTGCTAACTTCCCTACGGACCCAAAGCGAACAACATTTCTCAATGGAGATACTTTGACAAAAACCATGTCCCCAACCTCAAACTCAAGATCCGTCCTTCTCCGATCCGCATAAGATTTCTGTCTATCTTGCGCTGCTTTCATCCTTTTTCGAATTAAATCAATCTTCTCTGAAGTCTCTCTAACCATATCCGGCCCAAGCAAGATCTTATCCGTAGATTCCCACCAACATGTAGGAGATCGACAAGGCCTTCCATAAAGAGCTTCGAAAGGAGCCATACCAATACTGGACTGAAAGCTGTTATTATATGCGAACTCCACCAAAGGAAGATGTTCTTCCCATGTACCTCCAAAATCCAAGATACAAAGCCTCAAAAGATCTTCTAAGATACGGTTCACCCTCTCGGTCTGACCGTCCGTCTGAGGATGATATGCGGTGCTCAAACACAACTGAGTCCCTACCGCCTCTTGCAAACTTCCCCAAAACTCACTAGTGAAAATAGGATCTCGATCACTCACAATGCTGGATGGTACGCCATGCAATCTAACAATCTCTCTAACATAGACTGAAGCAAGCCATGGAGCGGTCCTCTTACTCTTTACGGGTATAAAATGGGCACTCTTTGTAAGTCTGTCTACCACAACCCAAATTCCCGTATTGCCCTTCCTCGATCTCGGTAACCCGTCGATGAAATCCATCGAGACACTATCCCACTTCCACTGTGGAACTTCCAATGGGTGTAGCAACCCACCGGGTTTCCTTTGCTCCACTTTAACTTGTTGGCACACTAAGCATCTAGCCACATACTCGGCCACATCTTTCTTCATACCGGCCCAAAAGAAAACTCTCTTCATGTCTTGGTACATTTTGTCTCCACCGGGATGAATAGTCATTCTTGAACGATGTGCATCATCCAAAATAGCCTTCTTCAAACCCTCATCTTGTGGTACACAAAGTCTACCGTCTCTATGCAACCATCCCTTATCATCTATGGTGTATCTACCCAAATGGCTGGACGACTCCCCTCTTATAAGCTTCTCTACCAACACAACCAACTGTGGGTCGTCTCGCTGAGCCTCGCCAATCCGTCTCAAAAGAGTAGGTCTAACCTCCAAGGATGCCAACAAACCAGGTACAAAATCAACAGAAGGTCTGAAGTCAAACAAAGAAAGAAACTCCAAGCTTCGTCGTTCCACGAACAATGGACTCAAAGATAGCCTTTTTCTACTTAAGGCGTCTGCCACCACGTTACCCTTACCAGGGGTATACGCTATCTCGAAATCATAGGATGCTAAGAACTCCATCCACCTTTGCTGTCTTAAGTTTAAATCCTTCTGAGAGAATAAGTACTTCAATGATTTATGGTCGGTGAACAACTCGAATCTCTCACCAAGAAGATAATGGCGCCAAGACTTAAGTGCGAAAACAATCGCGGCCAACTCTAGATCATGGGTAGGGTAATTCTTCTCATGCACTCTCAATTGTCTCCCTCCATAGGCTATTACCCTTCCCTCCTGCATCAAGACTGCGCCTAATCCTGTTCCACAAGCATCGGTATAAACAACAAACGGCTTACTCCCATCTGGAAGCACTAAAACTGGAGCGGTGGTCAAAGCTCTCTTTAACCGTCGGAAAGCATCATCACAATCTACATCCCATGAGAAAACCAGATTCTTCTTCGTCAAGCGGGTTAATGGGGCTGATATCTTCGCGAAGTCTTTGATGAACTTCCTATAATATCCTGCCAACCCCAAGAAACTTCTTACCTTGGTAGCATTTCTAGGAACTTTCCAATCCTGGATAGATACTATCTTTGCGGGATCCACAGCTATCCCTTCCTTAGAGACCACATGCCCTAAGAATCGCACTTCTCTTCTCCAAAATTGGCATTTAGAGAATTTAGCTTTAAGACTATGCGCTCGAAGAGTCTCCAACACTTCCTTGAGATGTAAGGCATGCTCTTCTTCATTCTTGGAAAAGACCAAGATGTCATCCACAAAAACTACTACAAACTTATTCAGATACTCTCTGAACACTCTACTCATGAGATCAACAAAGTATGCGGGGGCGTTTGTCAACCCAAATGGCATCACTAGCCACTCATAAAAACCATCCGGAGTCCGGAAAGCAGTCTTCTCTATACTGTCCTCCGCCACTCTTAACTGATGAAACCCTGTAGCTAAGTCCATCTGCGAAAATACTGACGCGCCAACCAACTGATCAAAGAGATCATCTATCCTCGGTAATGGGTGTCTATTCTTCTTCGTGAGCTTATTAAGTTCTCTATAATCCACACAAAGTCTGAGGGACCCATCCGCCTTCGTGGCAAACACTACTGGAGCTCCCCACTCCGATATACTTCGCCTTATGAACCCCTTCTCAAGCAACTCCCCTACTTGCTTATGAAGTTCTCTTCTCTCACGAGGAGCCATGTGGCGTACTGGCAAAGACACTGGTTTGGCATTATCCACCAAATAAATTCGGAAATCTATCTCCCGCTTCGGAGGCAAACCCTTTACTTCTTCAAACACATCCGGATATTCCCGGACTACTCTGACAGAACACAAACTCTCGACCGAAGCATCGAGCGATTCAAGATAACTTAGCAAAACAGATTCCATGGGATTGCAAGAGATCTCGAGAGTGTTACCCAAGCGGGTCATGAGCCTGACAACTCTCCTTTCGCAATCAAGAACGGCACCATTACTGGATAACCAGTCCATGCCCAAGATCAACCCATAGCCCGTGAAGCCCAATACAAAAGCATCACATCTAAACTCAACGCTAAGTATAGAAATCTTCAAACCCAAACATATCATAGACAGATATATGGAGCCCCCAATTGGGTTTGAGACAACCAAGGGATCATCAACTAGACTGGTGTCTAAGTGCAGTGACTCAACTAACGATGATGAGATAAAAGAATGCGATGCGCCAGAGTCAAACAAAGTACGAACTGGATGATCAAACAGAAAAACCAGACTTTCAACGGAAATAGTTCTACCTCTCTGCTGAATCGGTGGAACTGAGAGAACCTGAACTTGCCCCCCTGACTGAGGTGGTGCTATAAGAGCTTGCACCTGGCCTCCTGAGGTAGACCCCGTCTTCTGCCCCTTCTTTGGGCAGTTTTTCACAAGATGCCCTGCTTCACCACAATGAAAGCAACCGGTCTTCTTCTTTTTGCGACAATCCTTACTAAGGTGTCCTGGTGTTCCACAATTGAAGCACTTCTTCTTCGTCTTCTTTTTGTCACCATTGCCTTTTCCGCCCTTGCCTTGTTGTTGCTGTTGCGGTTTCTTCTGATCCCCCTTTTTCTCTGGTGCCTTAGAATTCTTATCATCCTCATGCATAAGTGCCATGTAGACAAGCTTCTCAAAAGTGGCCCCCATAGGAATGTGAGTCATAGCTATTCCTTGCAATGGTTCGTTCAAGCCTCTAACGAACCTCAAAGCCTTCTTCTCCGGTGTATTCACCAACTCTATGCCAAACCTTGCTAATTGATTGAATTTGTTGACATATTCTTTCACCGTGAGATTCCCTTGCTTCAAATTCAAGAACTTCTCCATAAACAGATTCTCTTCCGCCCTTGAGAGAAACTTAGCCCCAAACCTTTGCTTAAAATCTGCCCAAGAGTCAACAGGGCGTTCTCCATTAGTGACCTCCCACCAGAATGAGGCCTCTCCCTTCATTAACCAAGCCGCCAACTTGACTTTCTTTCCCTCTTCCACTTCAAAGATATCTAGCAACTCTTCCACTTCCTTAAGCCAATCTCTAGCCTCTACGAAAGTCTCTGAACCAAGAAAAGGTTTTCCTCCTATAGCCTTGAACTCCTTGCAAACCTTAGCAAAATTATCCACTCTAGGCTGAGGAGGAGGAGCGGTTGTCTCTGGTGTAGTAGCATTGGCCGGACCCGCAGCCGCGGCCCTAGCCTCTTGCAACCTCCTATACCATAGTGGTATAACTAAACCCTCCGGGATGTTAAGATCTTCAGCCATGCTGAAACGAAAGAGGAAAGATTCAAAAAGGAGATTCCGAAAGATAAAGATATGGCTATTGGGGATTATGCTTTTCTTTTTCAAAAACTTTTTCTCTTAGAAGACATGCTTTTAAAAATACTTTCTTCGAAAATACTCTTAGAAAGTAGTTTTTCTCAAAAATTTTATCTGTTCTGGTAACCTTAAGCTCTGATACCACGTGTAACACCCCACTCCCGCTATGATCACTCACTAAGGGAATGCCATAGCATCGGTGGAGTATTTTAGTGAATATAGAACAGAAAAATTACAACAAGACAGATATAAATAGTACTTGAAATTTTAAAACATCATCTCATAACAGCGGAAGTAAAACATGTCTGGTTACATCATAAAACCACAATAAAGGTCAAGTACAATATCCATCAAAATAAAGAAGTACATAATCCCACTCTCATACAATAGCCAAACAAAAGAAAAGATAACTGGATAACTGGAGCTTTACATCTATCCAAGCTCCTAAAGACTGGAACAGCAATCCGATCAAGCTCCACTACTGCTAGGATCCACCGTAGGACCTGAGGGTTGGGAAAAAGATAAAAACAACAGGGTCAGACATAAGTCTGAGCGAGTCCTATAACTTTAACAATACAATCGTTAAAGTAACCAGAGAAGACATAAACTGATATACGGTAACATATAGGGATGAATGGCTACCCTAAGCAGTCAACTAAACGAAGATAAAGGATAAAGACGCATCTACCCTCCCTAAGGTAAATTACTAAACTGCACCACACCAGTCGTTCCTAACTTAAAGGTTGATCCCACCCAAGGACTTATAAAATTTACTAATTAGTACCTGCGTACCCCTAGGTGACCAAGTAGGCGCCACGGGGCCCTACAATCCACTAGGTGTACACACTACTTCCCATTCGATCGGCTCCCTAACGTAGATACCCGTGCTGGCCCCACCGTGGGATGTATCATTCCCCAATGTGGCAACCTGATGAAACTAAAGGTGCACGGCTTATATCTACTCGATGCAACAACGGCTTACCTACCAGCCCGGGCCCACTCACGCATATGAAGCCCGTTGGACTTGCGTTGCCACCGCTAACCCGTTTGCCTCTTACAGTCAAGCCCAGTATGCGTGTCCCGTCCTCGACATGGGTCGAGCCCACAAAGATACGTATGGGTTACTGGTTGAAATGGGCCTCCACAAGCTACCCACCTAAGCTTGTCCCTTTTTCTAGTATATCCCACTTAACCCTTTAATCATGTTTTAATTACATGTTCTATTTTGGTTAAGTATTCTAATCGTATTTTCTATTGCCACCCAAGGCAACCACTAGATTTTCTCATGCCACCCGAGGCACCCACTTAACCCCTCATGTCCCTCTACATGCTAATGTGGTTAAGTGTTTCTTAATTAATTAATTAAGAACGTAACCTTTGTAAAGACCTCTCACATTAGACTGTCTTTTATGACCGCTGGTTAAGCCGGTTGGGTCCGGGCAGCCTTATGTCATAACAGAGTCTAACCTCGTGTCTTTACATTAATTACGTATTTAGTTTGTGCCTAAGACCTCTCACATTGGGCTAACATTTGTAGCAACTGGTTAAGCCGGTTGGGTCCGGGCAGTTTTACGCTACAACTGAGTCCAACCTCGTGTCTTAGTCAATTAATTACACCTAATTAATCACCCTCATAATTTTATATTAATTATCCCTAATTAATCAAGTTTTCTTAACATGGGTAGACCTAACTTAATAGGTAAATTCCCATGGGGTAGACCTAACTCAATAGGTAAATTCCCAACACATAGTATGGGTACACCTAACCAAATAGGCAAATTCCCATACTATGTTTATTTATTTTGTGTTATGCATAATTATATTAATTTCACACAATCTTATTAACTTATGCATTTAATTACCCCATCGTTCCCACGTAATTTCGTTCATGATATAACACATATAAAAGGTGTCAACTTGCATATGAATGAACATGTTTCAAAGGTGCCATCTTGCATATTAACAAACACATAACTTGCATATGAACTTGCATAACATGTCACATAACTTGCATATAATATGTCACATAACTTACATATTCATTTTGCATAACGAACTTGCATATTAGCTTATAGACTTGCATAATGTGTCATCATGAACTTGCATATTAATAAACATGTAACTTGCATATTTACATACATGTAACTCGCATATTAACAAACATGTAACTTGCATATAAAGAAACATGTAACTTGCATATTTACATACATGTAACTTGCATATTAACAAACATGTAACTTGCATATTAACAAACATGTAACTTGCATATTTACATACATGTAACTTGCATATTAACAAACATGTAACTTGCATATTAACAAACATGTAACTTGCATAGCATATTACCATGAACTTGCATAACATGCATATGATTACATAGCCCACAACTTGCATATTTAGCATCATGCAAACATAACATACATCATATTAAACTTGCATAAGCTTACATACTCAACATGCATAAACATAAGATTAATGCTAACATCATATCATATGATTCAAAGCTCATTAACCCACATACAAAACCATAAATCTCATCACATCTCATCTAATTAGTTTACCAAAAGATCATCAAAGTGATAGAAACTCACAACTAGCAACTTTGAACACCAAATGAAGAAGATTAAGATGCTAAGAAGGGATTAGAAGTTGATTAGAGAGTGATTAGTATGCAACCCTCTTCATAAAATTAGTGGAGGCCATGAGAGCTAGCATTTTGCCATAGTTTAGTCACTAGGTTTAATTATGAATGAATTAGGGTAGGTTAGGGTCTTATTTATAGATTAGGCAAGTGTTTTAGGCCATAGGATTAACCCTAGATTCAATCCAAGCCATCAAAGCATGTCTTGGGGAAGAAGTCAAGTGTAGGAACCATCTAGGGCCTTTAGATTAAAGATGGACCATGAGAACCATTCAAATGCAAAATCTGCACTTGAGCGAATCGGCCCACGGGTTGACAGCCAAACACCCTGGATTAACCCCTAGTCGACCCAGCGGGCTCGGGTCGACTTCAAAAATCGGCCGGTTCGGTTATTCCCCTCTCCCAATTCGCTGTTTTGAGCATTTTTGCATATTTATTTATTAAATTTTCAATTATATATATATATATATATATATATATATATCAATATATATATATATATATATATCTACACAACCCATTTCACTTAATTAAGTATACTTTAATTTGGGAATTTTCGTGAAACTTCGCGAGGCCATATCTTGGTCATACGGACTCCGATTTTCGAAAACTCGGACTCTATTTCGCGTATTTTTCCGAGACGAACACAATGGCATAGCCCGTTTCCCTTGATTCCCATTTTAGAATTAAATTCTGCCTCGATTTATGTTATTACAGGTTATTGAAAATACGGGTTGTTACATACACACACTTTTTGCATATGCTCATACATCATTAGAAACTGTTTTAAGGACAATGGATGCCCGTGTTTGATGGATTGAGTAGATGGTTGTTTGGATGGTAGGATATGCATTCTCCTTAGCTTAGAGATTTCGGGGACGAAATCCTTTAAGGAGGGGAGAATGTAACGCCCCGAATTTCGGTTAATGCTAAAATTCACAAATTAATGAATAACTAATCCCAGATGTGGGAAATAGGGGAAACGGGCTGCGTCATTGCGTTCGTCTCGGAAAAATACGCGAAATAGAGTCCGAGTTTGCGTAAAACGAGTACCGTATGAAAGAGATATGGACGAACGAAGTTATGCAGAAAAACCAGAAACAAGCCAGAAATGCACTGGCGCACTTGTGAAGTGCGCCAGTACAAAAATGCACTGGCGCACTTATGAAGTGCGCCAGTACAAAAATACACTGGCGCACTTGGGAAGTGCGCCCGTGCCGAGCCAAGAAACCTGCATAGTTTCTAGAGAGTTCTGTGGTTGGGTGCACCAGTTTGGGGTTTGGGCTTGGTCTTAGGGCTGGTTTCTGGAAGGTGCCGAAATCTAAGGGTCCTAATCTAATTTAGGGTTAATCTAATGGCCTAAAACACTCACCTAATCTATAAATACACCCTAATACTACCCTAATTCATACTAAAAATAGAAATGATGCCACCATGCCGCCAAAATCAAACTTGAGAGGAGCCTCCACTAGTTTATGAAGAAAGTTGCAAGCTAATCAACCTCTAATCATCATCTTCCTCTTGTATAGCAACTAGTTCTACTACATAAGTTTGCTAATCTTGGTTTTGGTGAGTTCCTATAGCTTTAATAATCAATTGTTAAATTGATTATGGTAGGATGTGATAAGACATGGCTATGTTTGTGGATAAATGTGTTTATGCAAGTTTGTATGATATGTGATTTGCAAGTTTTATGCTATATGCGAGTTTAATGCCATGTTTTATGATGCAAAACACTATGTTGAACATTTATGCATATGTAACATGTTATGCAAACTATATGTGAGAGTATATGCAAGTTATATGTAACATGATATGTAAGTTATGCATGTGGTTTTATGCATGCTAAGTGTTTGGTTTTATGCATGCTAAGTATTTGATTTTATGCATGACAAGTATTTGATTGTATGCATGCTAAGTATTTGGTTTTATGCATGCTAAGTGTTTGGTTTTATGCAAGTTATGATACATATTCATATGCAAGTTATGTGTATGCTTATATGCAAGTTCAACATGTTATGCAAGTTATGTGATTGCTTATATGCAAGTTCAACATGTTATACAAGTTATGTGTATGATGTTATGTAAGTTATGTGCATGTTGTTATGCAAGTTCATATGCAAGTTATGTGTATGATGTTATGCAAGTTATGTGCATGATGTTATGCAAGTTATGTGTATATGCAAGGTATGTTTATGATATTATGCAAGTTATGTGTATGATGTTATGCAAGTTAACGTGTAACATGTTGTGCAAGTTCACACCTTTAAGACACATGCAAGTTCACCTTTGTATAACCTATGAACACTTATGCAAGTTGCCTTTATACATGACATATGCATGTTCATTCAAGTTGGGCTATTTAGTAATGCTAGTTGGGTTAATATCATGATGTAAGTGGACACCTTTTAACCCATGTTAATGCTAATGTATGCTAAGTGAAACCCATGTTAATCGTGAAAAAATCTTCTCTTGGAAGTATGTCGTGTTAGCATAAGTACGCGGGAAACGATGGGGTTAATAGACATGTTAATGGAATGGTGTGAAATGGTTATGATTAAGCATACCATAAAATGAATAAGCATAAGTGGGAATTTACCTATTGAGTTAGGTCTACCCCATGGGAATTTACCTATTGAGTTAGGTCTACCCATGTTATGGAATTGGGAATTTACCTATTGAGTTAGGTCTACCCATATTCTTGTAAATGTGAATATTAATTAGGGATAATTAATAAATATGGGGGGTGATTACTTAGGTGTAATTAATCGACTAAGACACGAGGTTGGACACATTTGTAGTGTAAAACTGCCCGGACCCTACCGGCTTAACCAGTTGCTACAAATGTTAGCCCAATGTGGGAGGTCTTAGGCACAAATTAAATACGTGATTAAAGTAAAGACACGAGGTTAGACCCTGTTATGACGTAAAACTGCCTGGACCCTACCGGCTTAACCAGTTGTCATAAAAGTCAGTCTAATGTGGGAGGTCTTTATGGGAGATCACGGTCTTAATTAATTAAGAAACACTTAACCATATGTAGTGGGACATGAGGGGTTAAGTGGGTGCCTTGGGTGGCATGAGGAAACTAGTGGGTTGCCTTAGGTGGCAATAGAAAATACGATTAGAATACTTAACCAAAGTGGAACATGTAATTAAACATGATTAAAGGGTTAAGTAAGTGCCTTGGGTAGCATGTGGGAATCAAGTAAGTGCCTTGGGTGGCATGCTGAAAATCTAGTGGGTGCCTTAAGTGGCAATTGAAATACAATTAAATGACAAGCTTAAGTAGTAGCTTGTGGGGGCCTTAAGTGGTAATTGAAATAGGATTAGATGACTTAACCAAACCTTAACATGTAGGTGGGCATGATTATAAAAGGGGTTAAGTGGGATACACTAGATAAATTAACAAGCTTAGGTGGAAGCTTGTGGGGGCCCATTTCAACCAATATCCCGAACGTATCTTAGTGGGCTCGACTCTAGTCGAGTGACGGGACACGCATATTGGGCTTGACTATAAGAGGCCAAAACGGGTTAGCGGTGGCAACGCAGGATCAACGGGTTTCATATGCGTGTGTGGACCCGGGCTGGTTGGTAAGTCGTTGTTGCATCGTGTAGATATAAAGCCGTGCACCGTTGATATTATCAGGTGGCCACTTTGGGGAATGATACACCCCATTGTGGGACCAGCACGGGTATCTACGCTAGGGAGCCGATCGCTTGGGAGTAGTGGGTACACCTAGTAAAGATAGGGGCAGACGGCACCTATGTAGGGGTACACGAATCTACTGGGTGAAATTTCTAAGTACACTTAGTGGGATCAACCTTTAAGTAGGAATCACCCTTGGGTGGGTAGAACTGGTGTGGTGCAGTGTAAGAATTACCCTTGGGTGGGTAGAATCTGGGGTGGTGCAATCTAGTAATTATCCTTGGGTGGGTAAATGCGTCTTTTCGTTTATCTTAGAACATCCTGTGTTTAGTTGGCTACTTAGTGTAGTCATTATCCCCAGAGGTACCGTACCTTGTTTATATCATACCCTAATTACTTTAATGATTGTATTGTTAGGGTTATAGGACTCACTCAGACTTATGTCTGACCCCGTTGTTTTTATCTTTTTCCCAACCCTCAGGTTATCAGAGTGGGCCCAGTATGAGTGGGCTTCGAGCAGGCTGCTTTGTCTATCTTTTGGAGCTTGGACCATGGATGTAAAGCTCAGTTTATCTTTTCTATTATGGCTATTAGGTTATGTAATGGGATTATGCACTTTCGTTTTTATCAGGATGGATATTATGTACTTGACTCTTATTTATGGCTTTGGTGTAACCAAACATGTTTTACTTTCCGCTGCAATGAAATGATGTTTTAAAATTTTCAAGTATTACTTATATCTGTCTTGTTGTAATTTTTCTATTCTATATTCACTTAAAATACTCCACCGATGTTATGGCATTCCCTTAGCGAGTGACCGTAGCGGGTGTGGGGTGTTACATATATCATGTGGCCAATACTAGGCTATACAATCAAAACCGCAAAGTCACGTATTGGAAGTTGGGTTTTCATCCGTGAAATGAGGCAAGGGATCGTCCTCTACCGAATTCGAGACGCTCTAGCCCGCCTCTCAGGATCAGAGCTCGAGTGACCCTTGGATCGTCTGGGCCAGTCCACCGATGTGGATTAAAATGCCTGAACACTGCATTTCCCCGCCCTTTGGGGCGTCAACGAGCCAAATGACTCCATCGGCTTCACATAGTCACCGATATATCTGAGGCGCCTCGCAATCCAACAACAACACATGTGAAAATAATATAAATGTCAGGGCTGCTAGGTCACTGACACCACCCTAGCTAGAAGGAAACGCATGCCCTCCCTGATGTCCTCTCTCGTTTCTGGTTCACAACCGAGGTGTGAGGCTCGTGAATTAACGTTACACAAAGTTATGCCACACAGGCGGTGCTTGGATCATCAACCACAAGACTCTGCTTTTCAACAAAAGCCTTGATCATTTGCCACTTAGGCATGCCACACAGGCAATTCACTCCATGCGATTGATATCCATCAATATATAACCTCTGAGCTCATACGTCTCAGAGAAGGGCGTTAAGCAAGAGAATAAATTCTCCGCTGCCAAACAGATATATATTTAATAGAAATCAATCACACAGAATAAAATCCAATGTCAGACACACAGTCCATTTACAAGTTCGTTCTAGGTCTAAACGAAACCGGAGGAACCTTATTCCTCGCATATCCATCGATCTCCAAGTACGTCTGGACGATCACCAACTGATTCCCTCCTCTTGGGTGTACAGCCCAATCAAGATCTTCAGTAATCACCCAAACGATGTGAAGACCTCTGGTCTTCAACCACCGTCTTCTTCCTTGACACATCGTCGAATCAGTTATTCAGAATGGGATAAACCCGGTCTTTTTGGATAACTCGCGTTTATAATAAACAAGCATTGCACAAACACAACATACGCCTCATTCCAATTCAGAATATTCCTTTATTCAAATATTCTTATACTTTGAGAAAGGTCCCCATTAATTTTATCAAAGATAAATTATTTAAATTTATTCTTTAATCTTCCTTTGAATATCAATTCAAACCAAATTATGGTTTATCCAAACCAGTCGAGATTAACGAACCTTACCGAAGTAATCATTGGTTTTAATTTCCCAATCCCAACCTATTCATCCCATGAAGTAAAACCGGTATTACTTCATATTAAACACCACAGTGTTATCGGTAAATTGAATTACCATTTCACGTTCAAATCTAATTAAAGATTTAACTATCGCCTGGAGCAAAACTTGTGATACTCCATTCTCGATCATTTCAATCTAATTAAGGATTCATTAAACTCCACTTGGTTTTAATCTTCCCAAAAATCAGTATTAATGATTATTTAACTTGGGAAAATGTATCCTTTCTTTAACTGGGTTAAAGAACCAATGTCATTCAAAACACGATTCACGATAAACCCAAAATCACATTCTATTCCATCAGCCTTTAACCGTAAATTAGCAAGTGAATAATTCCCTAAGTGTTAACACCGAAGGCCGAAACCAACATCAGATCAATACCCAAGAAAATATCCAACCTAACTAATCGCCAGTTAGTTTCTGATTTTCTTAACTCCGTTGGGTCTAAGAAAAGTATTATTAAAGATACCATTCACGACAATCAAAACCCATTTGATATTAAATACAAGGCTCTGAATAGAAAATATATCGGCTTATATTCAATAACAAATTCTACGACCAACAAATATCATATTGGAAATAACGTTATCAATATATCTTTCAAATTTCCATAACAATATCTGTATAATCACAAAATCCAACATCGAAATATTCCAAAGACAATTTCGATTCAAATCCATTCCAATCCAATTATTGGAAATTCTGGTTACTTTTAAAACCCTTTCAAATCCAATTTATTTAATTAAAAAAAATAAAAATAAATGGATTATAATTCTAGTTCAAAACTAGTTCATTTCGATAAAAATCTATTTTTATCTTTTCAAATATGGAGTTTTTCATCCCAATCCTTTCCAAATCATTTCTTATGATTTTACACAAATTATTACTATTTTTAATAATTTTATCAAGGCCCGTACAATCGATTTGCATAAACGACCATCGAACAACACTTATAGTGACCTTTTCCAAATTTGATTTGGACATAATTCCAAATCCAACCATTAGATTTCAAATCTCTAATATTCGTTAGAAATCTCTTTTCGATACGAACCTAATGGCTCCGGTTTTAGGAGAATCCGACGGTCGGATCTCCCGTAATGTCCATTCGAAGTCAATGGTCGAAATTCGTGAACTGCTACAGCGCGGCGCGTTCTATTCAGGCCATTATATATATAATATATATATATTATATATATTTCATCGATTTCCTTTTAAAATGTATATTATAAATCGTTTTAAATTCGTTTTCAAAACGATTTCAACTTCATATTCAATTTCTAATCAAAATTGAATATTCCATATCATTAATCTATAAATGATAATATTTTCAAAACGTTATATTTTGAAACCACTTCCTTTTCAATATTCATTATAAAAATGAATAAAATCGATATAAATATCGTTCACGTCAAAATGGAGTAAATTTAATCAAAACAGCTTTTATTCAACACATGAATGTTTATTCTATTTAACACATGAATATTTATTTTATTCAACACATGAATTTATACTTTATTCAACACATGAATTTTCATTCTATTTAACACATGAATTTATATTCTATTCAACACATGAATTTATATTCTTTATTTTCCAAATTAGAATGAGGCCCAATCAAGTACCATATAATGTTAATTATATGGATTCCATACAACTCATGTATATAATTGCAACGATAAATAACCAACCATCATCCAAAGTGCACCACACAACTGCATAAGCATTAAATATAAATAATTAACGCTTAAACAGTCTATCAACCCACCGATTGACATACAACTAAACAATCAGGATTAGTGTACGTCAAATATCATCCCAATACCCGTGTGGGGTTTCAGTGAACAAACACTGATTTTTATTTGTGCAGTTGTGCGATGTGTAAAATTTATCGTCCCAATCAATATCCTTTAAATGGGCGTACATAAATAAACCGTCCGATTTGTTTATAAGTATTTATTTTATATACACGTTAAAGATTATATTTTTAACTATAAAATATTTATTTCCATTCCACAACACACAATCAATTTTCACAACACATCAATCAAACAAACAAGTCATCCATGGTCTGTGGACGATGGGTGTCGGGTACTACTAAGTACCATATACATCCTAGTATATATTTCAACTAGAAATAAAATAAAATTGAGGAGTTCTCACCGATTAGCTAATCCAAACACCATGACTCTTCATATGTAGGAAATCTTCCTCTTGTTTCCAACGCAGTTTGTTTCACGAAGTTTATATTAAAAATCACATTTTTATAACTTCGCTATATATATATATAAATCACATTTTTATACTACTACTATATAAATAAAAATTCTATTTTTATATAGCTATTCACTTCTTTTTATTCATAATGATCTACACAATAAAAATCACATTTTCTATATATAAAAATCATATTTTTATTCTTTCTATTATATAAAAATCATATTTTTATTCTTTCTATTATATAAAAATCATATTTTTATTAATCTACATGAATAAAAATTTACATTCGATGTTTTGGTCGAAGGGAGACCCACGGGGCCGGAGATGGGGTCAGTAGTGGCGGCACCGAGCTGAGAGGGTTGCGCTGGTTGTGGTGGGTGTCGGGTTGGGCGGAGGTGGGCCCACAATAGTGCACGACGGTGGTTTTTGGTCCAAGGGAGGGTTTTGGTCTCGTTTGGTGGAAGGGGTTGGTCCACGACGGGGAGGAGGGGCTCCGCCTGCGATGCGGCGGCGAGGGAGGGAAGCGGGGCGGTAATCGGTCAACGATGGGGCAGGTTTCAGAAGGGCGATGGGGTTTTAGGGTTGGAGGATTTTTTCATTGATTTCTAATCTCACGTGGAGGGAGAAAAAAGGAAAAAGGGGGCGGGGCTTGTAAAAATTATTTATATTATTTTATTTTATTCTCTAAAAGGTTACTTTAAAATTTTGAACTCAGAATCGAACCCACCGACTGTCGCCCTTAGCTAATTACCCCCATACCGAACACAATGGGATATGTTTCGTTGGCCAATTCTATCGTTTTGATCAGTTTTCATTTAAATTCACATTTAAATCATTATATTGAATTTTAAATGTACATTTCAATTTACTAGGGTTACATACGAACCCCAAAAATTCCAAAAAATATATTTCTAACTTCGTATTGACGATACGGTCCTAACAAAACTAATTTCGTCAAATTTGAAGACCGTTTGAAAAATGTCCATTTTCTGTTCGATCCAAATTGAAAAAATACATTTTCGTGTGCCACGCTCACATACTAATTTAGAAAATTATGAATTTTGGAATCTAGCAATAACTTGACATTCCGGATCCAACAAAAGTGGTTTCATCGAAAACGAAAGTCGTTTGCAAAATTTCTATTTTTAAGGCCTAGAATTCCATAACGACTATTCTGAATTTTCAACTGGGCATATCTTTTTATTCCCGCTATGAAATTTCAATTTTTCGGATTCGCTGGAAAGATATTTTCAAATAGATTCTAATATTTTCAGTTTCGCTAAAATCTGGTTTATTTTGAAACCTGTACATTCATTTGAAAGTTGAAATAGAATTTTCAAACTACCGCGCCATTTTCAATTCCTTTTATAATTAAAAATAAAATATTTATATTCTAACGACGATTCAAATAAATCTATACGTTCTAATTCTATTCAAAATAAATTTCTCATCATCATTATTTAAAATAATTCATTTTAAATATTAAAAATTTACTAAAATTTTAAATTGGCTCGGATTCCCGAGTTATTACAATCTCTCCCACTTAAAACTTTTCGTCCCCGAAAAGGATCGAAGCTGAAAGTTGTTTAACTAATCAACTCAACTTTCATTCTTTCCATTACGGCTTAACTTCTTCAACTTTTCGGTTTCTAAGAACTTTTCAAATTTTTCAAAAATTTGGCTAACTCCCTAAATTTTCGAAAAATTTCGCCATAACCTCCGCTGCACCGGGAGCTTCAGGATATTTCAAATAGCCTCCCATGGCCCTCACCAATCCAAAAAGAAAAAGAAACATCCAGGCGCCTAGCCAATCGGCTCATAAAATCATCCAAACCTAAGAAATACAATAAACATGTACCTATTAGTCGGGCAAACAATTTTATTCCTCTTCTCTAGCCTCTTTGCAATGACCTGTTCAATGGATACACATGTATATGCATGCAAATGCAACAAATTTTCAATACAATTCACTATTTGGTTCAATTTGGCTAAAGATTCAACATTTAATTAATCAAACAATAATCAAACAACACAACCAACAATCAATTAGTTGATTAGCTTTTCAAATTCATAACTTTGATACATAGTCAAAAAATCAGATTTTTGATGCCAATTCACAACAATAAGCCTTATCTAGTTTTGGTTCTCACACCAGTCAAATGGAAATATATAAATATCACACCTTCGAAACTCGAAACAAATATTGATGATGTCACGACATCACCAGAATTATCCCCAAGCGACTAGAGCATGACTCTATATCTATCCAGTATATTAAAACTTCGAATACCCATGGATCAGACGTATATGCAAAATCTTTATATATTGGATTGTCCAAATTCAATACAAAAATAATATTCAAATACGTTGAATAAAGTTTAAATTTTCAAAACAAAATTGGTTTTCAATTTTATTTTTCAAAACAACACTCTTTACACTCATTCTTGGAAACTACTGATCCTATCTCTAACGAGTCATTCTCATTGGATATTACTAATCCAATTTCTGATGAATCCTTTTGTTTGGTTCTAACGTGTCTTGTTCTCCGAGCTCTGTAAACCAAAGCTCCGATACCAAGCTGTTACGACCCGAGCTTCCCATTGAAGGAAAGCACGGATTGTTCTGAGGACAAGACAGATCATAACGCAAACAGAAGAACATTTCATTGCTTATTACAACAATTCATCAGAATACGAGAATATACAGAGTATAAATAAATATTGCACATTCAATAAATATCAGAGATTTAAATTACATTACATAACAGCGGAAAATAATACAAAACACAACTAAAAGAGATATACGGATACAGAGCTTTCCGGATATCTTTCCAGCTGTAAATCAGGATCCTGTGAATATAAATCTACAAAACCAAAACTACTAGCTGCTCGTGCAGAAAATAGGGGCACCCAGAGTTTAGGTTAAAACAATAAACTCCAGGTCAGTCATGTGACTGGTGTGAGAACTAAAACAGTTAATAATCTTTATTTTAAAGTTGGGTAAATCAAGGGACCACGCCGTATAATACGGAACGGGTTTCCTTCTAAGAATACCAGTGCATAAAACAACGGTGCAATGCTAAATAAAGAATAATGAAGCTATTATAAGACCCAGTTCCCATCACACAATCCAACACAAGCCGGAGGATAGGGTTTTACCTTATAATAGCCAAAGAATGCTTGATATGCTAAATTTCATCTTTTACTATTACTATAAGTGTATAGTGTCAAAACAATTTCAATCATAAGTATCAATCATAGACGGCATGGGTACCATATATCATGTCGCCAATACTAGGCTCTACAATCAAAACCACAAAGTCACGTATTGGAAGTTGGGTTTCCATTCGTGAACCGAGGCAAGGGATCGTCCTCAACCGAATTCGAGACACTCTAGCCCGCTCCTCAGGATCAGAGGTCGAGTGACCCTTGGATCGTCTAGGCCGGTCCACCGATGTGGATTAAAATGCCTAAACACTGCGTTTCCCCGCCCTTTGGGGCGTCAATGAGCCAAATGACTCCATCGCTCCACATAGTCACTGATATATCCGAGGCGCCTCTCAATCCAACAACCACACAGGTGAAAATAATATAAATGTCAGGGCTAGTAGGTCACGGACACCACCCTAGCTAGAAGGAAACGCAAGCCCTCCCTGATGTCCTCTCTCGTTTCTAGTTCACAACCAGGGTCTGAGGCTCGCGAATTAACGTTACACAAAGCTATGCCACACAGGCGGTGCTTTGATCATCAACCACAAGACTCTGCTTTTCAACAAAAGTCTTGATCATTTGCCACTTAGGCATGCCACACTGGAAATTCACTACATGCGATTGATATCCATCAACATATAACCTCTGAGCTCGTATATCTCAGAGAAGGGCGTTAAGCAAAAGAATAAATTCTCCACCGCCAAACCGATATATATTTAATAGAAATCAATCACACGGAATAAAATCCAATGTCAGACACACAGTCCATTTACAAGTTCATTACGGGTCTGAATGAAACCAGAGGAACCTTATTCCTCGCATATCCATCGATCTCCAAGTACGTCTGGATGATCACCAACTAATTCCCTCCTCTTGGGTGTACAGCCCAATCAAGATCATCAGTAATCACCCAAACGATGTGAAGACCTCCGGTCTTCAACCACCGTCTTCTTCCTCGACACATCGTCGAATAAGTTATTCAGAATGGGATAAACCCGGTCTTTCTGGATAACTCGCGTATATAATAAACAACACAAACACAACATACACCTCATTCCAATTTAGAATATTCCTTTATTCAAATATTCTTATACTTTGGGAAAGGTTCCCATTAATTTTATCAAAGATAAATTCTTTAAATTTATTCTTTAATCTTCCTTTGAATATCAATTCAAACAAAATTATGGTTTATCCAAACTAGTCGGGATTAACGAACCTTACCGAAGTAATCATTGGTTTTAATTTCCCAATCCCAACCTATTCATCTCATGAAGTAAAACTGGTAATACTTCATATCTAACACCACGGTGTTATCGGTAAATTCAATTACCATTTCACGTTCAAATCTAATTAAAGATTTAACTATCTCCTGGAGCAAAACTGGTGATACTCCATTCTCAATCATTTCAATCTAATTAAAGATTCATTGAACCTCACTTGGTTTTAATCTTCCAAAAAATCAGTATTAATGATTATTTAACTTGAGAAAATATACCCTGTCTTTAACTGGGTTAAAGAACTAATGTCATTTAAAACACGGTTCACGATAAACCCAAAATCACATTCTATTCCATCAGCCTTTAACCGTAAATTAGCAAGTGAATAATTCCCTAAGTGTTAACCCCGAAGGCAGAAACCAACATCAGATCAATACCCAAAAAACTAACCAACTTAACTAATCTCCAGTTAGTTTCTGATTTTCTTAACTCCGTTGGGTCTAAGAACAGTATTATTAAAGATACCATTCACGACAACCAAAAGCCCATTTGATATTAAATACAAGGCTCTGAATAGAAAATATATCGTCTTATATTCAATATCAAATTCTACGACCAACAAATATCGTATTGGAAATAACGTTATCAATATATCTTTCAAATTTCCATAACAATATCTGTATAATCACGAAATCCAACATCGAAATATTCCAAAGACAATTTCTATTAAAGTCCATTCCAATTCAATTATTGGAAATTCTGTTTACTTTTAAAACCCTTTCAAATCCAATTTATTTATTTAAAAAATTGGATTATAATTCTAGTTCAAAACTAGTTCATTTCGATAAAAATCTATTTTTATCTTTTGAAATATGGAATTTTTCATCCCAGTCCTTTCCAAATCATTTCTTATGATTTTACACAAATTATTACTATTTTTAATAATTTTATCAAGGCCCGTACAGTCGATTTTCATAAACGGCCATCGAACTGCACTTATAACGACCTTTTCCAAATCTGATTTGGACATAATTCCATATCCGACCATTAGATTTCATATATCTAATATTCGTTAGCAAGCTCATTTCGATACGAACCCAATGGTTCTTGTTTTAGGAGTATCCGACGGTCGGATCTCCTGTAATGTCCATTCGAAGTCAATGGTCGAAATTCGTGAACTGCCACAGCGCGATGCGTTCTATTCAGGCCATTATATATATAATATATATATTATATATTTCGTTGATTTCCTTTTAAAACATATTTTATAAATCGTTTTAAATTCATTTTCAAAACGATTTCAACTTCTTATTCAATTTCTAATCAAAATTGAATATTCCATATCATTAATCTATAAATGATAATATTTTCAAAACGTTATATTTTAAAATCACTTCCTTTTAAATATTCATTATAAAAATGAATAAAACCGATATAAATATCGTTCTCGTCAAAATGGCGTATATCTAATCAACATGGCTTTTATTTAACACATGAATGTTTATTCTATTCAACACATGAATATTTATTTTACTCAACACATGAATTCATACTTTATTCAACACATGAATTTTCATTCTGTTCAACACATGAATTTTTATTCTATTCAACACATGAATTTATATTCTTTATTTTCCAAATTAGAATGAGGCCCAATAAAGTACCATATAATGTTAATTATATTGATTCCATACAACACATGTATATAATAGCAACGATAAATAATCAACCATCATCCAGAGTGCACCACACAACTGCATAAGCATTAAATATAAATAATTAACGCTTACACAGTCTGTCAACCCATCGATTGACATACAACTAAACAATTGGGATTAGTGTACGTCAAATATCATCCCAATATCCGTGTGGGGTTTCAGTCAACAAACACTGATTTTTATTTGTGTTGTTGGGCGATGTGTAAAATTTATCGTCCCAATCAATATCCTTCAAATGGGTGTACATAAACAAACCGTCCGATTTGTTTATAAGTATTTATTTTATATACACGTTAAAAATCATATTTTTAACTATAAAATATTAATTTCCATTCCACAACACACAATCAATTTTCACAACACATCAATCAAACAAAAAAGTCATCTATGTTCTATGGACGACGGTTGTCGGGTGCTACTAAGTACCGTTTGCATCCTAGTATATATTTAAACTAGAAATAAAATAAAAGTGAGGAGTTCTCACTGATTAGCTAAACCAAACACCACGACTCTTCATATGTAGGAAATCTTCCTCTTGTTTCCAACGCACTCTGTTTCACGATGTTTATATTAAAAATCACATTTTTATAACTTCTCTATATATATATAAAAATCACATTTTTATACTACTACTATATAGATAAAAATTCTATTTTTATATAGCTATTCGCTTCTTTTTATTCATAATGATCTACACTATAAAATCACTTCTTTCTATATATAAAAATCCTATTTTTATTCTTTCTATTATATAAAAATCATATTTTTATTCTTTCGATTATTTAAAAATCATATTTTTATTCTTTCTATTATATAAAAATCATATTTGTATTACTCTACATAAATAAAAATTTACATTCGCTGTTTTGGTCGAAGGGAGACCCACGTGGCCGGAGATGGGGTCGGTAGTGGTGGCACCGGGCTGAGAGGGTGGCACTGGTCGTGGTGGGTGTGGTGCTGGGAGGAGGTGGGCCCACAGTGGTGCACGATGGCGGTTTTTGGTCTGAGGGAGGGTTTTGGTCTCGTTTGGAGGAAGAGGGAAGGGGGTTGGTCCACGACGGGGAGGAGGGGCTCCGCCTGCGATTCGGCGGCGAGGGAGGGAAGCGGGGCGGTGATCGGTCGACGATGGGGCAGGTTTCAGAAGGGCGACGGGGGTTTAGGCTTAGAGGATTTTTTCTTTGATTTCTAATCTGACGTTGGGGGAGAAAAAAGAAAAAAGGGGGTGGGGTTTATAATAATTATTTATATTATTTTATTTTATTCTCTAAAAGGTTGCTTTAAAATTCGAACTCAAAATCGAACCCATTGACTGTCGCCCCTAGCTAATTACCCCCATACCGAACACAATGGGGTATGTTTCATTGGCCAATTCTATCATTTCAATCAATTTTCATTTAAATTAATATTTAAATCATTATATTGAATTTTAAATGTACATTTCAATTTACTGGGGTCACATACGAACCCCAAAAATTTCAAAAAAATTAATTCTAACTTCGTATTGACGATACGGTCCTAACAAAACTAATTTCATCAAATTTGAAGAACGTTTGAAAAATGGACATTTTCTGGTTGATCCAAATTGAAAAAACACGTTTTCGTGTGCCACACTCACATACTGATTCAGAAAATTATGAATTTTGGAATCTAGCAATAACTTGACATCTCGGATCCGACAAAAGCGGTTTCGTCGAAAACGAAGGTTGTTTGCAAAATTTCTATTTTTAAGGGCCAGAATTCCATAGCGACTATTCTGAATTTTCAACTGGGCATATCTTTTTATTGCCACTATGAAAGTTCAATTTTTCGGATTCGTTGGAAAGATATTTTTTCTAATTTTTTTGGTTTAGCCAAAATCTGGTTTATTTTGAATCCTGTACATTCATTTGAAAGTTGAAATCGAATTTTCAAACTACTGCGCCATTTTCAATTCCTTTAATAATTAAAAATAAAATATTTATATTCTAACGACGATTCAAATAAATCTATACGTTCTAATTCTATTCAAAATAAATTTCTCATCGTCATTATTTAAAATAGTTCATTATAAATATTCAAAATTTACTAAAATTGCCAAAATAAAAATTTTAAATTGGCTCGGATTTCCGGGTTATTACAGTTTAGACCTATAACATTCTAGCATATAATCGACATTAATGTTTGGCAGTTTAGCTCCTATTGACTGGAGCAATACTGTCCAAAGCGTGCGTAGTGGCTACGTTTTTACCATCTTGTTTAAATTGTTCTTTGTACTTCTTGATAACTTCTTTGAGGTCACCGACATTTGTTGCATCAATGCTTTCATCATCAAATTCCCCAAGGTGAATTTCCTGATTTTGGATATCTTCTAGAGACTTCAGATCCGTTTCCTGATTTTGGATATTTTCTGAAACATTTGCATGATTTACATTTTGGTGGGATAAACTCGTATTCAACTGCTTGCTCATAAGTATTACCATGCTTATCAAATACTTTGATCCTTTGGGTTAACTCTAAATCAGATGTAATTTCTATAAGGATTCTAGGAAAGCTTATTTTTTTAACCATTTCAGTATTTTAATCAATATCCAATGGTTTGCCAATAAGGTTTGCTAGTTTACTGATGCATCTAGTATTTCATAAAGCTAGGTTTAGGTTTAGGAATTTGACCCAAATCGGGTGTGATGATAACATTGCTTTTTTCAAAGTTGAAATTAGCCACCCACTTACGCATGAATACGAGCTTACTATCCATGAACCATGGACCTCCCTTCAAAAACCTTTCATTATCCTCTTTCAACTGAAACTTGATGAGGAAGAAACCATTTTCTTTGGGAAAAACATCCCATGCCCTTTTGGGCTTCCAAACCCTCTTAGTATAGGCGTTAAAGTACACAAAATAGGGTCGTTTTCCAGCTATGTATGCGTAGATTGATTTTTCCTAAACAAAATTAGATTCATCGTAATTTAAATCATCTATCAATTGATATATGATGTTGCCTGTTGATATTAGTTCATAGATTTTTACCTCACCAGAAATTTGAAGTTTAGAGTCAAAAGCATATGCCTAATTTCTAGGGTTATGGGTATTAGGCATTTAGGCAACACGACTAGATTAACAAATAACGTCGACGAACGTTTGCTTACCCTTGCGCCGAACCTCCCTCCACCCGCCTTCTCTTTCATATTCTTTTTCACATAGGGTTTTGGGGATAGGGTTTAAGGTTGCCATTTTTGTTTGATAAAGAAAACAATATATATATATATATATATATATATATATATATTAACACCAAATTTCGTGCTAATCAAATATGAAGAAGCGGATGCTTTAAAGCCAAAAGGGTAAAGAGGGTTTTGGACAGCGAAACCAGGTTCATATTGAAAAGACCAAATCCAAGGAGTCACTAGAAGAAAAAGTCTGAGGAGCAAACAATAAAACCACAGGGAAAAAAGGGAAAAGCTGAAAGAAGATACCGACAGCAAAGAAGAATCAGGACACAACAATATCAGTCAAATACCGACAGCTAGAGATAGAAAGTAGTATTGAGGATTGTGAAAGGTCATGACAGGGGAAAGATCAAGGTCAATATGAAAAGGAAGATACCGAAAGGGTAATACCGACACATAATGGGATGAAGAATAACAATTCTGGAAGCATACACCTAGTACCAAACGAATATAATCCAAGACGCAAGCAGAAGAGGGAAAGAACCTACCGATACCTAGTTTATACCAACACCAACATCTAGAGCCATCCTTAACATCACCGGAAGGTATGGAAGCCCACCTTTATGACTAAAGACGAACACATATGCCAGAAGCCGAAACCGGCTCCCTTTACCGCTACCGAAGACTTCATAATCCTCTACTTGAGCAGAGAGGTATAGAGACGAATCGAGACTAGAGGTCCCAAAACTGAAAGCCATCAAGGCCAAGAATAACTTTCAAGGCCAAACTACTGGAAGGCATGGCACCAGAGCCATTACCAAGAGTCCAAGATTGATATTCCAAAGACAAAGAAGCATCATGAAGACATTTGATGGGAAGAAAGGCGGCGGAAACCTTTCTGCCGGAACTGGAGTTCACTAGAATAACCGAAACCCTGTTTCCGCATTTAAGAAGGTCTTCCGCTGAGCCCACAACAGAGGGGGTTCAGAAACCGGCAACGTGGTCTAGGAAGCCAGAGAAATCTAGAGGAAGATAGATTGAGCTAGAGACAACTAGAGGAAGCTAACGAAAGGTTGTTGATGAAAGGTTGATGACGAAAGGGGTAAAGCCAAAGAAAGACAAAAAAAATAAAAGCAGAAGGCCGTGGGGAGCAGGAGAGAGGAAGAAAAAGAGAAACAATGCAAGCCAAAGACAGGAACAAAAAGATGGCACCAAAAAAGTGTCCGGAAAAGAATCAGCTAAAGGGGACCCAAGACCTCTATAAATAACACTCGAAGGGTCACATTAGAGGGACCTTCTTTCCTGATCTCTACAATTTTACTCTCATTTTCGAAGAGAACTAACCCCAATATATAAATCAATTTGGGGTTTTCTTATGTAAGCTCCTCCATGAATAAAATCATCAAAGCTCTTAAAGTGGACGTGGGTTCAATATGAACCAAACCACTATAAATCGTGTGTTCTTACTTTTTCCGCATGTTGTGTTACCTTTTAGTATATTTTTGGTGTGTATTTCACTATACGGTTGGATCATCAGAATATTCCTGCTCAAGTCATTAGGTTCTTCGCAACCTGACACTTAAGCCATTGCGTTCTTGGCGGCCTGATGCTTTTCTAAGGATATAAGCCTTACCGTACCTACCTCTGCCCAACTCCTAAACCGTCGATTACCAAAATTATCTTCCTCAACCTTCCTACCTTGCACCGAGACTAGATGAACCTTCCGAAAGCTGTTGAGCTTCATCACATGTGTCGTGCTAAGGAAACCCTTATCCCAAGGTAACTACTGGCTCTCAAGTGGAAAAAGTGTGATACTCACCCCCCTGAGGGAAGAGTAACTAATCTCCAGGCTTAAGACCATGATATCTAGGAAAGGGTGAACTAACTCAAATTTGTAGGAACTGAATAATCCCATTTTCCACTTAGGTCCATCCCTATTGATCTATCTCCAGTGTTGACGAAAAATATCGTCAACATTTTGGTGCTGGAAGGAGGGCCTGAACCTTCATTCCCTTTTCTCTACCTTTAACCTTTTGGATAGTACTGCCACATTTCTAACTGTGCTGTTCCCTCCCGGTTTGGACGAAGCTTTGAAGAAGCAAGATTATAGAAGGAATCTTAACAAGGAGCTTCTAAATACCAAGGTGCTCTAAAAATCGATTAAAGGATGATTCAATTGGTGAAAGGTGGAAAAGAAGGAACCAATATGTCATTCATTCAGAAAACAACATCAAAATAGCTAAACTAGAAACTGGAGGATCTCAATTTTAACAACAGATGAGTTGGAAATATTACACTTGGCTAAGCAAATTGATACCACTAGGATATTTATTGAAGCAAACTTGGTCCGAAGATCCTCTGAAACAGAACCTTATGAAGCGGAATCAAGGATCATAGCACCCCAGGAACTTTATAATCAAATCGAGTCTTCATCAAATCTACATAACAACCCAATCTCATGGAGAAGTAACCAAGCATCAAAAGGAGGTGGTTAGTTTAGAAGAAAATGAAAGCCTAACATGGATAGAAGATATAAAGTTGCAAGGAATCTCCTTCTCTAAAGAGATAATGATGGTGAAGGTTCCATACGGTATAAATGAGCACAAACTCGCGCATGATGGGACTATAGACCCTGAGGAATACCCATCCCTTTTTTAGAATTACATGGATAACTATAAGGCTTCTGAAGCCCTGCGATGCAGGGTCTTCGTGACAACTCTTCATGGAGCAAACATTATCATGGCCCTCTCATCATATCTTGGAAGCAATTTTCCACCGCACTTAGTACACAATTCCATATGCAAATGGACTCGGCAAATATCATTTACGGTTTAGCTAAAATCAAACAAAGGCCAGAGGAGTCACTTAACTGCTATCTAAAAGAGGTTTGAAATTAAGTCACTCAAGGTAAAAGGGGCGACAGATAGAGAGAGACTGAGAGTAGTACGATCTGGGTTGCTAGTGCCATCCCCATTTTGGAAGGAGCTTATCCTAAATGAGTGCGGAAGTTTGGATGATTTGTATTCTAGAGCTGATAAATTCATTCTTATGGAAGAAATACTTAACGCAAGAAAAAGCTCGAAGCAAGAACAAAAGGAAGAATGGCTTGGTTCCAATCCCCTTGTAGAAGGTTCTACCAAATTGAACAAAAGGAAAGACTATTGCCCTTATCATAAGACAGTAGGACACAAAACCAAATATTGTTGGAGCTTGATAAAGATACATCAAGCCAAAAATAAAAGAAAAGCTCATTTCATAAATTCAAAGTAAATTCAATGCGAAAGAGGGTCAGATACAACGCAAAATGGAAATAGGAACTTAACAATAAGCCTCTTATCTGAAAAGACTACTTTTATTATTCGATTAGCTTTATCATTTTACTTATAATCAAACAAATATTAGTATTATTTCGAGTGCTATTACAGGTAAAAACCAAACCATGTTTAGGCTCATGCATATAACGAAAGGTCAAGTGGAAACACTTAAAGAAATGCGATACCTGAATGAATAAGTGCACAACAAAGCTATCAATCAATAACAAGCTTCGATGGAAGCTGCTTAGATAAACAAACTCCAAGAAAATTTATCCAAAGAAAATAATCAAATGCTCAATGTCATTTCAGAATGGATATGATTCTTTCTGATCACCCTATCCTTTTACTTTACACAAAGCACTGTCACCAGACTCATTTACTGATGCAGATAAATAATTTCGTAAAAGGTACGGGACATCAACATGGCTTCCGAATGGAGAAGCTGCATCAACAAAGCTTTTGGATGGAAAAGCTACATCAATAAAGCTTCCGAGGGGAGAAGCTACATCAAGAAAGCTTCCAAATAGAGAAGCTACACAAACACAACCTCCCAGAAGAGGAGGGACAAACAAAGCTTCCAGAGAGAGAAGCAACGACAAATACAACATCCTGGAAGAGGAGCGTCAAACAAAGCCTCCAGAAGAGGAGCAACAAACAAAACTCCAAGGAGAGAAGCCACAAAGTTACATCTCCACCTAGTGGAGTCGCCTCCTAAGTGGGGCTAACAAACAAAGTTACATCTCCACCTAGTGGAGTCGCCTCCTAAGGAGGGCTAATAAGCAAAGTTACATCTCCACCTCATGGAGTCGCCTCTTAAGTGGCGCTAACACCCCTTATAAATTATAATACCCCTAAGTGGGACAAGTAATTCCCATATCTTCCCATATAAAGGGACCAGTGTCACTCTCTTAGAGAGCATTCATCCATTTGCATATCTTATGGGTTAGTATTAAGGCTAGACACTAGAAACCCTATGACTAGGAAATTGAGAGAAACGTTCGCTGAACGACTAGTCATCTCAGGATAGGGTTATTTTATTACGAAAGTAGTCCTCTATATATACACACCCGGAGATTACTTCTTGGAATATTTAGGACTCTTTCTTCCTAATATTCTCTGAGCGAACCTCCAAGAAACACACACATAATCTATGGTTTCTGGATAACTTTCAATAATATTTGGATAGTTTGAAACTATACACATGTATGATCTATGGATGGTTTGTGATGCTTTTGTTGGATGACCCTCAATTAACCTTCTATGTTTCTTCTATGCCTTTATCAGGGCATTTTATTTAGCAATGACATTCTTAAACAACTCTCAGTGAAGAGTATGGTTCTTCGATATGAATTTCTAATTTATGTTTTAGCTAAGTATGAGTCCTGGGGTTTCCATGCGATTTCTACTTTCTACCTACTCAAGTATGAGTCTTGGGGATTTCTGATTTAAATTCACCCAAGCGTGAGTCTTGAGGCTTTCTGCAGAATTTCTGATTTGAAATCGCCTAAGCATGAGTCTTGGGGTTTCCTATATGATTTTTGGTTCATGCCTACCCAAGTACGAGTCTAGGGGCTTTCTGATTTAAATTCACCCAAGCGTGAGTCTTAGTGCTTTCTATACAATTTTTGATTTGAAATCGCCTAAGCATGAGTCTTGGGGTTTCCTATATGATTTTTGGTTTATGCTTCCCCAAGTATGAGTCTTGGGGTTTCCATGCGATTTCTGGTTTCAACTTGCCTGAGTATATGTCTCGAAGTTTCTGTAACAATGAAACACCCCTCCTCCGTTAAGGTCACTCACAAAGGGAATGCCTTAACTTTGGTGGAGGTTTATAAGTAAAAGCCACAGATAAACACAAGACAGATATAAATACACATATTTTAAACAGCGGAAACCAAACAGACTTTTATTTCATCAATACGTGTTCAAACAAAACCTTTCCTTAATTGTCTCAAAATACTTCCATCATTACAACCTCATTACTGTCTTGATTATTAAATAAGCATAAAAACATAAATAAAAGTAACAAAAATCCCCATAGTGATATCCAAAGCCATGATCCGAGCAAAAGAGATCCAAACCTTACGTCTACGGTCTTGAAGCTTGCAAAAGAGTACTAAGCTGGGTTGTTTCCTCCCTGTGGACCTGGGGGGAACGAAAGAAAAGAAGATGAAAAGAAAATAGAGTCAGACATAAAGCCTGAGTAAATCTAGTAACTCTTCAGTATGTGAATAAGAAAAAAGGCATGATGGATATAAACTGAAAACAGGAAAGTGTCACAAGCTAAGGAAGTGTCGTTTAGAATCGAATGTACTATCGCACCCACACTATATCTCTGCACCTACTTGAGCTTATTCTAACTGGAACCCCATGCTGAGGGTGAAGTGATCCCCATTTTCTAAAGATCGGCTCCTACTCATGTAAACATGTGTCATACGGCCCCCAAGAATTGTAGATACCTATGCTAGTCCCACCATGGGGTGTATCAGGACCCATGGTGGCAGCCCCGACACAATTCTAGAAGGCATAGGTTATACTACTGGTGCCCCCAGTGCCCTTTTTGTCTGCTCGCAACATTATAATAAGTGTTGGGCTCGACACAATTCAGCCCAACTTTATAAACGTGAGAAAACGGGGAAACCAAGAACATGTAATATTTTACAATACATAAAGGTGTGTGGCGCATGAACTTGCAATTTAGCGGTACTAACATAAATTATGGGTCATGTGAACTTGCATTCAAATCAAAGTATAACTAAGTAGGTGACATATGAAATGGCATAGTTTAGGCTTATACAAACTTGGGCTTAAACACGTTTAACTTGGCATAATGTCAACCACAAAACTAGCATGTTGTATATTCACCAAAATGTCCAATTTTAACATCAAATCATATAGCCTATTTCAACATGAACTTGCATAGTTTATGTAACCCAAATGATACTTAACATAGATCCAATTATACTTGCAAATAAACATAAGAATGTGTTCATAGGTTTTGGATCATGTAGGCATGAAAGGTCTCAAATCTAGAACATGTTACATAAGCCTTAACTTAGACTTAGAGAATGTATATAGTCCATGCCATAGACATAAACATAAAGGGATCAAATTCTAGTTTTTGCCACAAACTTGCAAGTGCCATTGTTTTTATACACAATTGTTCAATAGGCTTGCATCAATCAATTTAGGCCACAAATATCAATACACAAGTCATGACAGAATCATTACAATACATAGAATTTATATCATTATTATACAATAACACAATTCTATTTTCATTTACATCGAATCACGTCACAGTTTTTATTCATATTCTGAAAGGTCACTATACTTACAACGAATGTAGAATCTTGAATTCTGGATTCTGAATTCTGAAATTGAGATGCGTTCCTTTGGGTAGATTAACGTTGCGTTGATTAATTTGATTAAGCTTTAGTCTTCTTCTTAATTTGATTCGTCCCTAAGCTCCTCTCTCTTGACAGCTTTGCTCAATTCCTTCCTGGCAGAATGACGACTCCAATCTTATATTTTTACATGAATTTTTAGTTGAGACTTAGGGTGTATTTATAGATTTTTAAATTGTTTTTGTAACACCCCACTCCCGCTATGATCACTCACTAAGGGAATGCCATAGCATCGGTGGAGTATTTTAGTGAATATAGAACAGAAAAATTACAACAAGACAGATATAAATAGTACTTGAAATTTTAAAACATCATCTCATAACAGCGGAAGTAAAACATGTCTGGTTACATCATAAAACCACAATAAAGGTCAAGTACAATATCCATCAAAATAAAGAAGTACATAATCCCACTCTCATACAATAGCCAAACAAAAGAAAAGATAACTGGATAACTGGAGCTTTACATCTATCCAAGCTCCTAAAGACTGGAACAGCAATCCGATCAAGCTCCACTACTGCTAGGATCCACCGTAGGACCTGAGGGTTGGGAAAAAGATAAAAACAACAGGGTCAGACATAAGTCTGAGCGAGTCCTATAACTTTAACAATACAATCGTTAAAGTAACCAGAGAAGACATAAACTGATATACGGTAACATATAGGGATGAATGGCTACCCTAAGCAGTCAACTAAACGAAGATAAAGGATAAAGACGCATCTACCCTCCCTAAGGTAAATTACTAAACTGCACCACACCAGTCGTTCCTAACTTAAAGGTTGATCCCACCCAAGGACTTATAAAATTTACTAATTAGTACCTGCGTACCCCTAGGTGACCAAGTAGGCGCCACGGGGCCCTACAATCCACTAGGTGTACACACTACTTCCCATTCGATCGGCTCCCTAACGTAGATATCCGTGCTGGCCCCACCGTGGGATGTATCATTCCCCAATGTGGCAACCTGATGAAACTAAAGGTGCACGGCTTATATCTACTCGATGCAACAACGGCTTACCTACCAGCCCGGGCCCACTCACGCATATGAAGCCCGTTGGACTTGCGTTGCCACCGCTAACCCGTTTGCCTCTTACAGTCAAGCCCAGTATGCGTGTCCCGTCCTCGACATGGGTCGAGCCCACAAAGATACGTATGGGTTACTGGTTGAAATGGGCCTCCACAAGCTACCCACCTAAGCTTGTCCCTTTTTCTAGTATATCCCACTTAACCCTTTAATCATGTTTTAATTACATGTTCCATTTTGGTTAAGTATTCTAATCGTATTTTCTATTGCCACCCAAGGCAACCACTAGATTTTCTCATGCCACCCGAGGCACCCACTTAACCCCTCATGTCCCTCTACATGCTAATATGGTTAAGTGTTTCTTAATTAATTAATTAAGAACGTAACCTTTGTAAAGACCTCTCACATTAGACTGTCTTTTATGACCGCTGGTTAAGCCGGTTGGGTCCGGGCAGCCTTATGTCATAACAGAGTCTAACCTCGTGTCTTTACATTAATTACGTATTTAGTTTGTGCCTAAGACCTCTCACATTGGGCTAACATTTGTAGCAACTGGTTAAGCCGGTTGGGTCCGGGCAGTTTTACGCTACAACTGAGTCCAACCTCGTGTCTTAGTCAATTAATTACACCTAATTAATCACCCTCATAATTTTATATTAATTATCCCTAATTAATCAAGTTTTCTTAACATGGGTAGACCTAACTTAATAGGTAAATTCCCATGGGGTAGACCTAACTCAATAGGTAAATTCCCAACACATAGTATGGGTACACCTAACCAAATAGGCAAATTCCCATACTATGTTTATTTATTTTGTGTTATGCATAATTATATTAATTTCACACAATCTTATTAACTTATGCATTTAATTACCCCATCGTTCCCACGTAATTTCGTTCATGATATAACACATATAAAAGGTGTCAACTTGCATATGAATGAACATGTTTCAAAGGTGCCATCTTGCATATTAACAAACACATAACTTGCATATGAACTTGCATAACATGTCACATAACTTGCATAT
This sequence comes from Allium sativum, assembly GCA_030737875.1. Lineage (NCBI taxonomy): Eukaryota > Viridiplantae > Streptophyta > Magnoliopsida > Asparagales > Amaryllidaceae > Allium > Allium sativum. The sequence continues at coordinate 1,044,498,373 of CM060913.1, forward strand.
AATATGTCACATAACTTACATATTCATTTTGCATAACAAACTTGCATATTAGCTTATAGACTTGCATAATGTGTCATCATGAACTTGCATATAAATAAACATGTAACTTGCATATTTACATACATGTAACTCGCATATTAACAAACATGTAACTTGCATATAAAGAAACATGTAACTTGCATATTTACATACATGTAACTTGCATATTAACAAACATGTAACTTGCATATTAACAAACATGTAACTTGCATATTTACATACATGTAACTTGCATATTAGCAAACATGTAACTTGCATATTAACAAACATGTAACTTGCATAGCATATTACCATGAACTTGCATAACATGCATATGATTACATAGCCCACAACTTGCATATTTAGCATCATGCAAACATAACATACATCATATTAAACTTGCATAAGCTTACATACTCAACATGCATAAACATAAGATTAATGCTAACATCATATCATATGATTCAAAGCTCATTAACCCACATACAAAACCATAAATCTCATCACATCTCATCTAATTAGTTTACCAAAAGATCATCAAAGTGATAGAAACTCACAACTAGCAACTTTGAACACCAAATGAAGAAGATTAAGATGCTAAGAAGGGATTAGAAGTTGATTAGAGAGTGATTAGTATGCAACCCTCTTCATAAAATTAGTGGAGGCCATGAGAGCTAGCATTTTGCCATAGTTTAGTCACTAGGTTTAATTATGAATGAATTAGGGTAGGTTAGGGTCTTATTTATAGATTAGGCAAGTGTTTTAGGCCATAGGATTAACCCTAGATTCAATCCAAGCCATCAAAGCATGTCTTGGGGAAGAAGTCAAGTGTAGGAACCATCTAGGGCCTTTAGATTAAAGATGGACCATGAGAACCATTCAAATGCAAAATCTGCACTTGAGCGAATCGGCCCACGGGTTGACAGCCAAACACCCTGGATTAACCCCTAGTCGACCCAGCGGGCTCGGGTCGACTTCAAAAATCGGCCGGTTCGGTTATTCCCCTCTCCCAATTCGCTGTTTTGAGCATTTTTGCATATTTATTTATTAAATTTTCAATTATATATATATATATATATATCAATATATATATATATATATCTACACAACCCATTTCACTTAATTAAGTATACTTTAATTTGGGAATTTTCGTGAAACTTCGCGAGGCCATATCTTGGTCATACGGACTCCGATTTTCGAAAACTCGGACTCTATTTCGCGTATTTTTCCGAGACGAACACAATGGCATAGCCCGTTTCCCTTGATTCCCATTTTAGAATTAAATTCTGCCTCGATTTATGTTATTACAGGTTATTGAAAATACGGGTTGTTACATTCTCCCCTCCTTAAAGGATTTCGTCCCCGAAATCTTCAAGTTAGGAAGAACGTATCCTACCATCCAATCATCCATCTACTCAAAGCATCATCCACGAGCAATCATTGTCCTTACAAGATTCTAAATGCTGGATGGATATATGCAAAAGTGTGTGTATATGTACTTACCTAATGCAAAAATCAGGCGGTTACTGATACAGTAAACCTCCTTAATGCAAACCATGATAGTGCCATGCATCCAATATGTATGCGAAACCCTATTGACACATACAAATTTCTACATGCGTGCACAACCATACACAAAAATGCATCATCCATATGATAACACAGCCATGATACATCCATCAATCTAACTACCACATCCATTTATGCAATATGCAACATGAAGTGACTGAGCCGATCTAGTGCCTAATGTGTGTGTATATGCATCCACGAGCAACCACTAGCAAACAATTGCATCCATATGCATCCATCAACCATAACATGTTTCAAACACATGTTTCAACCATAGGTTTTACCCTATCTAAAGGTCATAGGTATTAGCGAGAGGATATACTAAAGATAAGATAAGTACTAGACAAGCAATAAAGGAGAAGTTAAAAGACATACTCTCAAAAAGAAATGGATACAAAGAACGCATCTTTGCTTCCGTCTCCCAAGTAGCATTGCTTTCGTCATCTCCCCATTGCACTTTAACTAGCTGAACTTCTCTGTTCCTCAACTTCCTAGTTTCTGACCCAAGGATGCGAGTAGGAGCTCGTCGAATCGTCGCATCACGCTCTACCTCTACATCTCTAAGCAAGCTCGGCTCTACCACCTCCGCGGTCTCATGTAAGCACTTCCTCAAATGTGATACATGGAATACATCATGAACACCACTAAGTCTGTCGGGCAACTCCACCCTATATGCCATCCGTCCAATCCTTTCCTTAATAGGAAACGGCCCAACAAATCTCGGTGCTAACTTCCCTACGGACCCAAAGCGAACAACATTTCTCAATGGAGATACTTTGACAAAAACCATGTCCCCAACCTCATACTCAAGATCCGTCCTTCTCCGATCCGCATAAGATTTCTGTCTATCTTGCGCTGCTTTCATCCTTTTTCGAATTAAATCAATCTTCTCTGAAGTCTCTCTAACCATATCCGGCCCAAGCAAGATCTTATCCGTAGATTCCCACCAACATGTAGGAGATCGACAAGGCCTTCCATAAAGAGCTTCGAAAGGAGCCATACCAATACTGGACTGAAAGCTGTTATTATATGCGAACTCCACCAAAGGAAGATGTTCTTCCCATGTACCTCCAAAATCCAAGATACAAAGCCTCAAAAGATCTTCTAAGATACGGTTCACCCTCTCGGTCTGACCGTCCGTCTGAGGATGATATGCGGTGCTCAAACACAACTGAGTCCCTACCGCCTCTTGCAAACTTCTCCAAAACTCACTAGTGAAAATAGGATCTCGATCACTCACAATGCTGGATGGTACGCCATGCAATCTAACAATCTCTCTAACATAGACTGAAGCTAGCCATGGAGCGGTCCTCTTACTCTTTACGGGTATAAAATGGGCACTCTTGGTAAGTCTGTCTACCACAACCCAAATTCCCGTATTGCCCTTCCTCGATCTCGGTAACCCGTCGATGAAATCCATCGAGACACTATCCCACTTCCACTGTGGAACTTCCAATGGGTGTAGCAACCCACCGGGTTTCCTTTGCTCCACTTTAACTTGTTGGCACACTAAGCATCTAGCCACATACTCGGCCACATCTTTCTTCATACCGGCCCAAAAGAAAACTCTCTTCATGTCTTGGTACATTTTGTCTCCACCGGGATGAATAGTCATTCTTGAACGATGTGCATCATCCAAAATAGCCTTCTTCAAACCCTCATCTTGCGGTACACAAAGTCTACCGTCTCTATGCAACCATCCCTTATCATCTATGGTGTATCTACCCAAATGGCTGGACGACTCCCCTCTTATAAGCTTCTCTACCAACACAACCAACTGTGGGTCGTCTCGCTGAGCCTCGCCAATCCGTCTCAAAAGAGTAGGTCTAACCTCCAAGGATGCCAACAAACCAGGTACAAAATCAACAGAAGGTCTGAAGTCAAACAAAGAAAGAAACTCCAAGCTTCGTCGTTCCACGAACAATGGACTCAAAGATAGCCTTTTTCTACTTAAGGCGTCTGCCACCACGTTACCCTTACCAGGGGTATACGCTATCTCGAAATCATAGGATGCTAAGAACTCCATCCACCTTTGCTGTCTTAAGTTTAAATCCTTCTGAGAGAATAAGTACTTCAATGATTTATGGTCGGTGAACAACTCGAATCTCTCACCAAGAAGATAATGGCGCCAAGACTTAAGTGCGAAAACAATCGCGGCCAACTCTAGATCATGGGTAGGGTAATTCTTCTCATGCACTCTCAATTGTCTCCCTCCATAGGCTATTACCCTTCCCTCCTGCATCAAGACTGCGCCTAATCCTGTTCCACAAGCATCGGTATAAACAACAAACGGCTTACTCCCATCTGGAAGCACTAAAACTGGAGCGGTGGTCAAAGCTCTCTTTAACCGTCGGAAAGCATCATCACAATCTACATCCCATGAGAAAACCAGATTCTTCTTCGTCAAGCGGGTTAATGGGGCTGATATCTTCGCGAAGTCTTTGATGAACTTCCTATAATATCCTGCCAACCCCAAGAAACTTCTTACCTCGGTAGCATTTCTAGGAACTTTCCAATCCTGGATAGATACTATCTTTGCGGGATCCACAGCTATCCCTTCCTTAGAGACCACATGCCCTAAGAATCGCACTTCTCTTCTCCAAAAATGGCATTTAGAGAATTTAGCTTTAAGACTATGCGCTCGAAGAGTCTCCAACACTTCCTTGAGATGTAAGGCATGCTCTTCTTCATTCTTGGAAAAGACCAAGATGTCATCCACAAAAACTACTACAAACTTATTCAGATACTCTCTGAACACTCTACTCATGAGATCAACAAAGTATGCGGGGGCGTTTGTCAACCCAAATGGCATCACTAGCCACTCATAAAAACCATCCGGAGTCCGGAAAGCAGTCTTCTCTATACTGTCCTCCGCCACTCTTAACTGATGAAACCCTGTAGCTAAGTCCATCTGCGAAAATACTGACGCGCCAACCAACTGATCAAAGAGATCATCTATCCTCCGTAATGGGTGTCTATTCTTCTTCGTGAGCTTATTAAGTTCCCTATAATCCACACAAAGTCTGAGGGACCCATCCGCCTTCGTGGCAAACACTACTGGAGCTCCCCACTCCGATATACTTCGCCTTATGAACCCCTTCTCAAGCAACTCCCCTACTTGCTTATGAAGTTCTCTTCTCTCACGAGGAGCCATGTGGCGTACTGGCAAAGACACTGGTTTGGCATTATCCACCAAATAAATTCGGAAATCTATCTCCCGCTTCGGAGGCAAACCCTTTACTTCTTCAAACACATCCGGATATTCCCGGACTACTCTGACAGAACACAAACTTTCGACCGAAGCATCGAGCGATTCAAGATAACTTAGCAAAACAGATTCCATGGGATTGCAAGAGATCTCGAGAGTGTTACCCAAGCGGGTCATGAGCCTGACAACTCTCCTTTCGCAATCAAGAACGGCACCATTACTGGATAACCAGTCCATGCCCAAGATCAACCCATAGCCCGTGAAGCCCAATACAAAAGCATCACATCTAAACTCAACGCTAAGTATAGAAATCTTCAAACCCAAACATATCATAGACAGATATATGGAGCCCCCAATTGGGTTTGAGACAACCAAGGGATCATCAACTAGACTGGTGTCTAAGTGCAGTGACTCAACTAACGATGATGAGATAAAAGAATGCGATGCGCCAGAGTCAAACAAAGTACGAACTGGATGATCAAATAGAAAAACCAGACTTTCAACGGAAATAGTTCTACCTCTCTGCTGAATCGGTGGAACTGAGAGAACCTGAACTTGCCCCCCTGACTGAGGTGGTGCTATAAGAGCTTGCACCTGGCCTCCTGAGGTAGACCCCGTCTTCTGCCCCTTCTTTGGGCAGTTTTTCACAAGATGCCCTGCTTCACCACAATGAAAGCAACCGGTCTTCTTCTTTTTGCGACAATCCTTACTGAGGTGTCCTGGTGTTCCACAATTGAAGCACTTCTTCTTCGTCTTCTTTTTGTCACCATTGCCTTTTCCGCCCTTGCCTTGTTGTTGCTGTTGCGGTTTCTTCTGATCCCCCTTTTTCTCTGGTGCCTTAGAATTCTTATCATCCTCATGCATAAGTGCCATGTAGACAAGCTTCTCAAAAGTGGCCCCCATAGGAATGTGAGTCATAGCTATTCCTTGCAATGGTTCGTTCAAGCCTCTAACGAACCTCAAAGCCTTCTTCTCCGGTGTATTCACCAACTCTATGCCAAACCTTGCTAATTGATTGAATTTGTTGACATATTCTTTCACCGTGAGATTCCCTTGCTTCAAATTCAAGAACTTCTCCATAAACAGATTCTCTTCCGCCCTTGAGAGAAACTTAGCCCCAAACCTTTGCTTAAAATCTGCCCAAGAGTCAACAGGGCGTTCTCCATTAGTGACCTCCCACCAGAATGAGGCCTGTCCCTTCATTAACCAAGCCGCCAACTTGACTTTCTTTCCCTCTTCCACTTCAAAGATATCTAGCAACTCTTCCACTTCCTTAAGCCAATCTCTAGCCTCTACGAAAGTCTCTGAACCAAGAAAAGGTTTTCCTCCTATAGCCTTGAACTCCTTGCAAACCTTAGCAAAATTATCCACTCTAGGCTGAGGAGGAGGAGCGGTTGTCTCTGGTGTAGTAGCATTGGCCGGACCCGCAGCCGCGGCCCTAGCCTCTTGCAACCTCCTATACCATAGTGGTATAACTAAACCCTCCGGGATGTTAAGATCTTCAGCCATGCTGAAACGAAAGAGGAAAGATTCAAAAAGGAGATTCCGAAAGATAAAGATATGGCTATTGGGGATTATGCTTTTCTTTTTCAAAAACTTTTTCTCTTAGAAGACATGCTTTTAAAAATACTTTCTTCGAAAATACTCTTAGAAAGTAGTTTTTCTCAAAAATTTTATCTGTTCTGGTAACCTTAAGCTCTGATACCACGTGTAACACCCCACTCCCGCTATGATCACTCACTAAGGGAATGCCATAGCATCGGTGGAGTATTTTAGTGAATATAGAACAGAAAAATTACAACAAGACAGATATAAATAGTACTTGAAATTTTAAAACATCATCTCATAACAGCGGAAGTAAAACATGTCTGGTTACATCATAAAACCACAATAAAGGTCAAGTACAATATCCATCAAAATAAAGAAGTACATAATCCCACTCTCATACAATAGCCAAACAAAAGAAAAGATAACTGGATAACTGGAGCTTTACATCTATCCAAGCTCCTAAAGACTGGAACAGCAATCCGATCAAGCTCCACTACTGCTAGGATCCACCGTAGGACCTGAGGGTTGGGAAAAAGATAAAAACAACAGGGTCAGACATAAGTCTGAGCGAGTCCTATAACTTTAACAATACAATCGTTAAAGTAACCAGAGAAGACATAAACTGATATACGGTAACATATAGGGATGAATGGCTACCCTAAGCAGTCAACTAAACGAAGATAAAGGATAAAGACGCATCTACCCTCCCTAAGGTAAATTACTAAACTGCACCACACCAGTCGTTCCTAACTTAAAGGTTGATCCCACCCAAGGACTTATAAAATTTACTAATTAGTACCTGCGTACCCCTAGGTGACCAAGTAGGCGCCACGGGGCCCTACAATCCACTAGGTGTACACACTACTTCCCATTCGATCGGCTCCCTAACGTAGATACCCGTGCTGGCCCCACCGTGGGATGTATCATTCCCCAATGTGGCAACCTGATGAAACTAAAGGTGCACGGCTTATATCTACTCGATGCAACAACGGCTTACCTACCAGCCCGGGCCCACTCACGCATATGAAGCCCGTTGGACTTGCGTTGCCACCGCTAACCCGTTTGCCTCTTACAGTCAAGCCCAGTATGCGTGTCCCGTCCTCGACATGGGTCGAGCCCACAAAGATACGTATGGGTTACTGGTTGAAATGGGCCTCCACAAGCTACCCACCTAAGCTTGTCCCTTTTTCTAGTATATCCCACTTAACCCTTTAATCATGTTTTAATTACATGTTCCATTTTGGTTAAGTATTCTAATCGTATTTTCTATTGCCACCCAAGGCAACCACTAGATTTTCTCATGCCACCCGAGGCACCCACTTAACCCCTCATGTCCCTCTACATGCTAATATGGTTAAGTGTTTCTTAATTAATTAATTAAGAACGTAACCTTTGTAAAGACCTCTCACATTAGACTGTCTTTTATGACCGCTGGTTAAGCCGGTTGGGTCCGGGCAGCCTTATGTCATAACAGAGTCTAACCTCGTGTCTTTACATTAATTACGTATTTAGTTTGTGCCTAAGACCTCTCACATTGGGCTAACATTTGTAGCAACTGGTTAAGCCGGTTGGGTCCGGGCAGTTTTACGCTACAACTGAGTCCAACCTCGTGTCTTAGTCAATTAATTACACCTAATTAATCACCCTCATAATTTTATATTAATTATCCCTAATTAATCAAGTTTTCTTAACATGGGTAGACCTAACTTAATAGGTAAATTCCCATGGGGTAGACCTAACTCAATAGGTAAATTCCCAACACATAGTATGGGTACACCTAACCAAATAGGCAAATTCCCATACTATGTTTATTTATTTTGTGTTATGCATAATTATATTAATTTCACACAATCTTATTAACTTATGCATTTAATTACCCCATCGTTCCCACGTAATTTCGTTCATGATATAACACATATAAAAGGTGTCAACTTGCATATGAATGAACATGTTTCAAAGGTGCCATCTTGCATATTAACAAACACATAACTTGCATATGAACTTGCATAACATGTCACATAACTTGCATATAATATGTCACATAACTTACATATTCATTTTGCATAACAAACTTGCATATTAGCTTATAGACTTGCATAATGTGTCATCATGAACTTGCATATAAATAAACATGTAACTTGCATATTTACATACATGTAACTCGCATATTAACAAACATGTAACTTGCATATAAAGAAACATGTAACTTGCATATTTACATACATGTAACTTGCATATTAACAAACATGTAACTTGCATATTAACAAACATGTAACTTGCATATTTACATACATGTAACTTGCATATTAGCAAACATGTAACTTGCATATTAACAAACATGTAACTTGCATAGCATATTACCATGAACTTGCATAACATGCATATGATTACATAGCCCACAACTTGCATATTTAGCATCATGCAAACATAACATACATCATATTAAACTTGCATAAGCTTACATACTCAACATGCATAAACATAAGATTAATGCTAACATCATATCATATGATTCAAAGCTCATTAACCCACATACAAAACCATAAATCTCATCACATCTCATCTAATTAGTTTACCAAAAGATCATCAAAGTGATAGAAACTCACAACTAGCAACTTTGAACACCAAATGAAGAAGATTAAGATGCTAAGAAGGGATTAGAAGTTGATTAGAGAGTGATTAGTATGCAACCCTCTTCATAAAATTAGTGGAGGCCATGAGAGCTAGCATTTTGCCATAGTTTAGTCACTAGGTTTAATTATGAATGAATTAGGGTAGGTTAGGGTCTTATTTATAGATTAGGCAAGTGTTTTAGGCCATAGGATTAACCCTAGATTCAATCCAAGCCATCAAAGCATGTCTTGGGGAAGAAGTCAAGTGTAGGAACCATCTAGGGCCTTTAGATTAAAGATGGACCATGAGAACCATTCAAATGCAAAATCTGCACTTGAGCGAATCGGCCCACGGGTTGACAGCCAAACACCCTGGATTAACCCCTAGTCGACCCAGCGGGCTCGGGTCGACTTCAAAAATCGGCCGGTTCGGTTATTCCCCTCTCCCAATTCGCTGTTTTGAGCATTTTTGCATATTTATTTATTAAATTTTCAATTATATATATATATATATCAATATATATATATATATCTACACAACCCATTTCACTTAATTAAGTATACTTTAATTTGGGAATTTTCGTGAAACTTCGCGAGGCCATATCTTGGTCATACGGACTCCGATTTTCGAAAACTCGGACTCTATTTCGCGTATTTTTCCGAGACGAACACAATGGCATAGCCCGTTTCCCTTGATTCCCATTTTAGAATTAAATTCTGCCTCGATTTATGTTATTACAGGTTATTGAAAATACGGGTTGTTACAGTTTTGAGCCGTCAGATGAAGACAGGAGGAATCTGGACCATACAAATTTCAAAGAGCCAATCAAGAAGTGACATGTCAGCCCTAATGATACACCGAGCCACATAAATTCGAGCCAGAGCCAGACCCAGCCAGCCAGGTCGACCAGGTAGGTCGACTGGCAGGTCGACACCCAGGTCGACACTATGGTCGACCTGGGGTGACCAGGTCGACACCATGGTCGACCCTATGGTCGACCTGGTCCCTGGGCGGGAAAATTCCCATCCAGCCCAGTTTGAGCTTGTTTTTCGAATTTTGAATTTGAAACCAAGCTGTTTGAAATTTAAATTTTATTCTGAAACTTACTAAGGTCATAACTCCTTCATACGGAGTCCGATTCACGCAAACTCGGACTCTATCTCAAGCAGAATTCCGAGACGAACGCAATGGCGTAACCCATTTCACTTAATTCTTTCGTTTAGAATTAACTACACTTTAATTTGTGAAGCTTAATGTTATAGAATTCACGGGGTGTTACATTCTCCCTCCTTAAAAGGATTTCGACCCCGAAATCTTCAAGTTAGGAAGAATGTATATCCTACCATCCAACCGTCTATTTACTCAACCAACAAACACAGGCATCCACTGTCCTTAAAAGACTTCTAATGCTTCATGATCATATGCATAGCGTGTGTACATATCCTTATCTAATGCAGAAATCAGGCGGTCTACTGATTCAGTTGACCTCCTTAATGCGAATCATGTAAATGTCTTGAATCCATTATGTATGCAAATTTTTCCTACTCATAATTCTACATGAGTGCACAACTTATTCATACAAATGCGACAACTATATGACATCATATCATGTTTCAACCACATACAAATGAGAATACATATATGCATATGCAATATGAAGTGGCTGAGCCGATCTAAAACCTAGGGTGTGTGTGTATATGCATCCACGAGCAACCACTAGCAATCACTAGCAACCATTTGCAGCCATCATCCATAACATGTTTTCAAATACATGTTTGCATCCATTTGTTTTCTACCTAAGGAGTTAGGTAAAGGACCGAGGAGATATACCTAAAAAGGTAGATAAAGCATAACTTAAGGAAAAAGAGAGATCAAAGATGTACCCTCAAAAAGAAGAGGGTAGGCAGCGCGTATTCTGTCCTCAGTTTCCCAAGTCGCGTCTTCCTCGGCGTCGCTCCACTGAACTTTAACGAGTTTGACTTCGCGGTTGGGTAGCTTTTTCACTTCAGTTCCTAAGATGCGGGTTGGAACTCTCCTCACAGTTACTTCACGTTCCACTTCGGCTTCTTCTAAAATGCTAGGTTCCACCACTTCCGTAGACTCATGCAAACACTTCCGGAGGTGAGAAACATGAAAGACGTTGTGAACTCTAGCCAGTCTCTCGGGTAGCTCTAATCTATAGGCCATCTTCCCAACCTTCTCGATGATAGGAAACGGTCCTACAAATCTTGGTGCTAGCTTTCCTGCGGATCCAAGGCGAACGACGTTCATTAAAGGAGATACCTTAAGGAAAACCCTGTCCCCAACCTCAAACTCAAGGTCGGTCCTTCTTTTGTCGGCATAGGATTTCTGTCTGTCTTGGGCAGTCTTCATTCTCCTTCATATCAAGTCCACTTTCTCCGAAGTCTCTCGAATCATGTCCAGCCCCAAGTATAAGTTTATCTGTAGACTCCTGTAACAACCCGTATTTTCAATAACCTGTAATAACATAAATCGAGGCAGAATTTAATTCTAAAATGGGAATCAAGGGAAACGGGCTATGCCATTGCGTTCGTCTCGGAAAAATACGCGAAATAGAGTCCGAGTTTTCGAAAATCGGAGTCCGTATGACCAAGATATGGCCTCGCGAAGTTTCACGAAAATTCCCAAATTAAAGTATACTTAATTAAGTGAAATGGGTTGTGTAGATATATATATATATATTGATATATATATATATATATAATTGAAAATTTAATAAATAAATATGCAAAAATGCTCAAAACAGCGAATTGGGAGAGGGGAATAACCGAACCGGCCGATTTTTGAAGTCGACCCGAGCCCGCTGGGTCGACTAGGGGTTAATCCAGGGTGTTTGGCTGCCAACCCGTGGGCCGATTCGCTCAAGTGCAGATTTTGCATTTGAATGGTTCTCATGGTCCATCTTTAATCTAAAGGCCCTAGATGGTTCCTACACTTGACTTCTTCCCCAAGACATGCTTTGATGGCTTGGATTGAATCTAGGGTTAATCCTATGGCCTAAAACACTTGCCTAATCTATAAATAAGACCCTAACCTACCCTAATTCATTCATAATTAAACCTAGTGACTAAACTATGGCAAAATGCTAGCTCTCATGGCCTCCACTAATTTTATGAAGAGGGTTGCATACTAATCACTCTCTAATCAACTTCTAATCCCTTCTTAGCATCTTAATCTTCTTCATTTGGTGTTCAAAGTTGCTAGTTGTGAGTTTCTATCACTTTGATGATCTTTTGGTAAACTAATTAGATGAGATGTGATGAGATTTATGGTTTTGTATGTGGGTTAATGAGCTTTGAATCATATGATATGATGTTAGCATTAATCTTATGTTTATGCATGTTGAGTATGTAAGCTTATGCAAGTTTAATATGATGTATGTTATGTTTGCATGATGCTAAATATGCAAGTTGTGGGCTATGTAATCATATGCATGTTATGCAAGTTCATGGTAATATGCTATGCAAGTTACATGTATGTAAATATGCAAGTTACATGTTTGTTAATATGCAAGTTACATGTATGTAAATATGCAAGTTACATGTTTGTTAATATGCAAGTTACATGTTTGTTAATATGCAAGTTACATGTATGTAAATATGCAAGTTACATGTTTCTTTATATGCAAGTTACATGTTTGTTAATATGCGAGTTACATGTATGTAAATATGCAAGTTACATGTTTATTAATATGCAAGTTCATGATGACACATTATGCAAGTCTATAAGCTAATATGCAAGTTTGTTATGCAAAATGAATATGTAAGTTATGTGACATATTATATGCAAGTTATGTGACATGTTATGCAAGTTCATATGCAAGTTATGTGTTTGTTAATATGCAAGATGGCACCTTTGAAACATGTTCATTCATATGCAAGTTGACACCTTTTATATGTGTTATATCATGAACGAAATTACGTGGGAACGATGGGGTAATTAAATGCATAAGTTAATAAGATTGTGTGAAATTAATATAATTATGCATAACACAAAATAAATAAACATAGTATGGGAATTTGCCTATTTGGTTAGGTGTACCCATACTATGTGTTGGGAATTTACCTATTGAGTTAGGTCTACCCCATGGGAATTTACCTATTAAGTTAGGTCTACCCATGTTAAGAAAACTTGATTAATTAGGGATAATTAATATAAAATTATGAGGGTGATTAATTAGGTGTAATTAATTGACTAAGACACGAGGTTGGACTCAGTTGTAGCGTAAAACTGCCCGGACCCAACCGGCTTAACCAGTTGCTACAAATGTTAGCCCAATGTGAGAGGTCTTAGGCACAAACTAAATACGTAATTAATGTAAAGACACGAGGTTAGACTCTGTTATGACATAAGGCTGCCCGGACCCAACCGGCTTAACCAGCGGTCATAAAAGACAGTCTAATGTGAGAGGTCTTTACAAAGGTTACGTTCTTAATTAATTAATTAAGAAACACTTAACCATATTAGCATGTAGAGGGACATGAGGGGTTAAGTGGGTGCCTCGGGTGGCATGAGAAAATCTAGTGGTTGCCTTGGGTGGCAATAGAAAATACGATTAGAATACTTAACCAAAATGGAACATGTAATTAAAACATGATTAAAGGGTTAAGTGGGATATACTAGAAAAAGGGACAAGCTTAGGTGGGTAGCTTGTGGAGGCCCATTTCAACCAGTAACCCATACGTATCTTTGTGGGCTCGACCCATGTCGAGGACGGGACACGCATACTGGGCTTGACTGTAAGAGGCAAACGGGTTAGCGGTGGCAACGCAAGTCCAACGGGCTTCATATGCGTGAGTGGGCCCGGGCTGGTAGGTAAGCCGTTGTTGCATCGAGTAGATATAAGCCGTGCACCTTTAGTTCCATCAGGTTGCCACATTGGGGAATGATACATCCCACGGTGGGGCCAGCACGGGTATCTACGTTAGGGAGCCGATCGAATGGGAAGTAGTGTGTACACCTAGTGGATTGTAGGGCCCCGTGGCGCCTACTTGGTCACCTAGGGGTACGCAGGTACTAATTAGTAAATTTTATAAGTCCTTGGGTGGGATCAACCTTTAAGTTAGGAACGACTGGTGTGGTGCAGTTTAGTAATTTACCTTAGGGAGGGTAGATGCGTCTTTATCCTTTATCTTCGTTTAGTTGACTGCTTAGGGTAGCCATTCATCCCTATATGTTACCGTATATCAGTTTATGTCTTCTCTGGTTACTTTAACGATTGTATTGTTAAAGTTATAGGACTCGCTCAGACTTATGTCTGACCCTGTTGTTTTTATCTTTTTCCCAACCCTCAGGTCCTACGGTGGATCCTAGCAGTAGTGGAGCTTGATCGGATTGCTGTTCCAGTCTTTAGGAGCTTGGATAGATGTAAAGCTCCAGTTATCCAGTTATCTTTTCTTTTGTTTGGCTATTGTATGAGAGTGGGATTATGTACTTCTTTATTTTGATGGATATTGTACTTGACCTTTATTGTGGTTTTATGATGTAACCAGACATGTTTTACTTCCGCTGTTATGAGATGATGTTTTAAAAATTTCAAGTACTATTTATATCTGTCTTGTTGTAATTTTTCTGTTCTATATTCACTAAAATACTCCACCGATGCTATGGCATTCCCTTAGTGAGTGATCATAGCGGGAGTGGGGTGTTACACGTGGTATCAGAGCGAGGTTACCAGAACAGATAAAATTTTTGAGAAAAACTACTTTCTAAGAGTATTTTCGAAGAAAGGATTTTTAAAAGCATGTCTTCTAAGAGAAAAAGTTTTTGAAAAAGAAAAGCATAATCCCCAATAGCCATATCTTTATCTTTCGGAATCTCCTTTTTGAATCTTTCCTCTTTCGTTTCAGCATGGCTGAAGATCTTAACATCCCGGAGGGTTTAGTTATACCACTATGGTATAGGAGGTTGCAAGAGGCTAGGGCCGCGGCTGCGGGTCCGGCCAATGCTACTACACCAGAGACAACCGCTCCTCCTCCTCAGCCTAGAGTGGATAATTTTGCTAAGGTTTGCAAGGAGTTCAAGGCTATAGGAGGAAAACCTTTTCTTGGTTCAGAGACTTTCGTAGAGGCTAGAGATTGGCTTAAGGAAGTGGAAGAGTTGCTAGATATCTTTGAAGTGGAAGAGGGAAAGAAAGTCAAGTTGGCGGCTTGGTTAATGAAGGGAGAGGCCTCATTCTGGTGGGAGGTCACTAATGGAGAACGCCCTGTTGACTCTTGGGCAGATTTTAAGCAAAGGTTTGGGGCTAAGTTTCTCTCAAGGGCGGAAGAGAATCTGTTTATGGAGAAGTTCTTGAATTTGAAGCAAGGGAATCTCACGGTGAAAGAATATGTCAACAAATTCAATCAATTAGCAAGGTTTGGCATAGAGTTGGTGAATACACCGGAGAAGAAGGCTTTGAGGTTCGTTAGAGGCTTGAACGAACCATTGCAAGGAATAGCTATGACTCACATTCCTATGGGGGCCACTTTTGAGAAGCTTGTCTACATGGCACTTATGCATGAGGATGATAAGAATTCTAAGGCACCAGAGAAAAAAGGGGATCAGAAGAAACCGCAACAGCAACAACAAGGCAAGGGCGGAAAAGGCAATGGTGACAAAAAGAAGACGAAGAAGAAGTGCTTCAATTGTGGAACACCAGGACACCTTAGTAAGGATTGTCGCAAAAAGAAGAAAACCGGTTGCTTTCATTGTGGTGAAGCAGGGCATCTTGTGAAAAACTGCCCAAAGAAGGGGCAGAAGACGGGGTCTACCTCAGGAGGCCAGGTGCAAGCTCTTATAGCACCACCTCAGTCAGGGGGGCAAGTTCAGGTTCTCTCAGTTCCACCGATTCAGCAGAGAGGTAGAACTATTTCCGTTGAAAGTCTGGTTTTTCTGTTTGATCATCCAGTTCGTACTTTGTTTGACTCTGGCGCATCGCATTCTTTTATCTCATCATCGTTAGTTGAGTCACTGCACTTAGACACCAGTCTAGTTGATGATCCCTTGGTTGTCTCAAACCCAATTGGGGGCTCCATATATCTGTCTATGATATGTTTGGGTTTGAAGATTTCTATACTTAGCGTTGAGTTTAGATGTGATGCTTTTGTATTGGGCTTCACGGGCTATGGGTTGATCTTGGGCATGGACTGGTTATCCAGTAATGGTGCCGTTCTTGATTGCGAAAGGAGAGTTGTCAGGCTCATGACCCGCTTGGGTAACACTCTCGAGATCTCTTGCAATCCCATGGAATCTGTTTTGCTAAGTTATCTTGAATCGCTCGATGCTTCGGTCGAGAGTTTGTGTTCTGTCAGAGTAGTCCGGGAATATCCGGATGTGTTTGAAGAAGTAAAGGGTTTGCCTCCGAAGCGGGAGATAGATTTCCGAATTTATTTGGTGGATAATGCCAAACCAGTGTCTTTGCCAGTACGCCACATGGCTCCTCGTGAGAGAAGAGAACTTCATAAGCAAGTAGGGGAGTTGCTTGAGAAGGGGTTCATAAGGCGAAGTATATCGGAGTGGGGAGCTCCAGTAGTGTTTGCCACGAAGGCGGATGGGTCCCTCAGACTTTGTGTGGATTATAGAGAACTTAATAAGCTCACGAAGAAGAATAGACACCCATTACCGAGGATAGATGATCTCTTTGATCAGTTGGTTGGCGCGTCAGTATTTTCGCAGATGGACTTAGCTACAGGGTTTCATCAGTTAAGAGTGGCGGAGGACAGTATAGAGAAGACTGCTTTCCGGACTCCGGATGGTTTTTATGAGTGGCTAGTGATGCCATTTGGGTTGACAAACGCCCCCGCATACTTTGTTGATCTCATGAGTAGAGTGTTCAGAGAGTATCTGAATAAGTTTGTAGTAGTTTTTGTGGATGACATCTTGGTCTTTTCCAAGAATGAAGAAGAGCATGCCTTACATCTCAAGGAAGTGTTGGAGACTCTTCGAGCGCATAGTCTTAAAGCTAAATTCTCTAAATGCCATTTTTGGAGAAGAGAAGTGCGATTCTTAGGGCATGTGGTCTCTAAGGAAGGGATAGCTGTGGATCCCGCAAAGATAGTATCTATCCAGGATTGGAAAGTTCCTAGAAATGCTACCGAGGTAAGAAGTTTCTTGGGGTTGGCAGGATATTATAGGAAGTTCATCAAAGACTTCGCGAAGATATCAGCCCCATTAACCCGCTTGACGAAAAAGAATCTGGTTTTCTCGTGGGATGTAGATTGTGATGATGCTTTCCGACGGTTAAAGAGAGCTTTGACCACCGCTCCAGTTTTAGTGCTCCCGGATGGGAGTAAGCCGTTTGTTGTTTATACCGATGCTTGTGGAACAGGATTAGGCGCAGTCTTGATGCAGGAGGGAAGGGTAATAGCCTATGGAGGGAGACAATTGAGAGTGCATGAGAAGAATTACCCTACCCATGATCTAGAGTTGGCCGCGATTGTTTTCGCACTTAAGTCTTGGCGCCATTATCTTCTTGGTGAGAGATTCGAGTTGTTCACCGACCATAAATCATTGAAGTACTTATTCTCTCAGAAGGATTTAAACTTAAGACAGCAAAGGTGGATGGAGTTCTTAGCATCCTATGATTTCGAGATAGCGTATACCCCTGGTAAGGGTAACGTGGTGGCAGACGCCTTGAGTAGAAAAAGGCTATCTTTGAGTCCATTGTTCGTGGAACGACGAAGCTTGGAGTTTCTTTCTTTGTTTGACTTCAGACCTTCTGTTGATTTTGTACCTGGTTTGTTGGCATCCTTGGAGGTTAGACCTACTCTTTTGAGACGGATTGGCGAGGCTCAGCGAGACGACCCACAGTTGGTTGTGTTGGTAGAGAAGCTTATAAGAGGGGAGTCGTCCAGCCATTTGGGTAGATACACCATAGATGATAAGGGATGGTTGCATAGAGACGGTAGACTTTGTGTACCGCAAGATGAGGGTTTGAAGAAGGCTATTTTGGATGATGCACATCGTTCAAGAATGACTATTCATCCCGGTGGAGACAAAATGTACCAAGACATGAAGAGAGTTTTCTTCTGGGCCGGTATGAAGAAAGATGTGGCCGAGTATGTGGCTAGATGCTTAGTGTGCCAACAAGTTAAAGTGGAGCAAAGGAAACCCGGTGGGTTGCTACACCCATTGGAAGTTCCACAGTGGAAGTGGGATAGTGTCTCGATGGATTTCATCGACGGGTTACCGAGATCGAGGAAGGGCAATACGGGAATTTGGGTTGTGGTAGACAGACTTACCAAGAGTGCCCATTTTATACCCGTAAAGAGTAAGAGGACCGCTCCATGGCTTGCTTCAGTCTATGTTAGAGAGATTGTTAGATTGCATGGCGTACCATCCAGCATTGTGAGTGATCGAGATCCTATTTTCACTAGTGAGTTTTGGAGAAGTTTGCAAGAGGCGGTAGGGACTCAGTTGTGTTTGAGCACCGCATATCATCCTCAGACGGACGGTCAGACTGAGAGGGTGAACCGTATCTTAGAAGATCTTTTGAGGCTTTGTATCTTGGATTTTGGAGGTACATGGGAAGAACATCTTCCTTTGGTGGAGTTCGCATATAATAACAGCTTTCAGTCCAGTATTGGTATGGCTCCTTTCGAAGCTCTTTATGGAAGGCCTTGTCGATCTCCTACATGTTGGTGGGAATCTACGGATAAGATCTTGCTTGGGCCGGATATGGTTAGAGAGACTTCAGAGAAGATTGATTTAATTCGAAAAAGGATGAAAGCAGCGCAAGATAGACAGAAATCTTATGCGGATCGGAGAAGGACGGATCTTGAGTTTGAGGTTGGGGACATGGTTTTTGTCAAAGTATCTCCATTGAGAAATGTTGTTCGCTTTGGGTCCGTAGGGAAGTTAGCACCGAGATTTGTTGGGCCGTTTCCTATTAAGGAAAGGATTGGACGGATGGCATATAGGGTGGAGTTGCCCGACATACTTAGTGGTGTTCATGATGTATTCCATGTATCACATTTGAGGAAGTGCTTACATGAGACCGCGGAGGTGGTAGAGCCGAGCTTGCTTAGAGATGTAGAGGTAGAGCGTGATGCGACGATTCGACGAGCTCCTACTCGCATCCTTGGGTCAGAAACTAGGAAGTTGAGGAACAGAGAAGTTCAGCTAGTTAAAGTGCAATGGGGAGATGACGAAAGCAATGCTACTTGGGAGACGGAAGCAAAGATGCGTTCTTTGTATCCATTTCTTTTTGAGAGTATGTCTTTTAACTTCTCCTTTATTGCTTGTCTAGTACTTATCTTATCTTTAGTATATCCTCTCGCTAATACCTATGACCTTTAGATAGGGTAAAACCTATGGTTGAAACATGTGTTTGAAACATGTTATGGTTGATGGATGCATATGGATGCAATTGTTTGCTAGTGGTTGCTCGTGGATGCATATACACACACATTAGGCACTAGATCGGCTCAGTCACTTCATGTTGCATATTGCATAAATGGATGTGGTAGTTAGATTGATGGATGTATCATGGCTGTGTTATCATATGGATGATGCATTTTTGTGTATGGTTGTGCACGCATGTAGAAATTTGTATGTGTCAATAGGGTTTCGCATACATATTGGATGCATGGCACTATCATGGTTTGCATTAAGGAGGTTTACTGTATCAGTAACCGCCTGATTTTTGCATTAGGTAAGTACATATACACACACTTTTGCATATATCCATCCAGCATTTAGAATCTTGTAAGGACAATGATTGCTTGTGGATGATGCTTTGAGTAGATGGATGATTGGATGGTAGGATACGTTCTTCCTAACTTGAAGATTTCGGGGACGAAATCCTTTAAGGAGGGGAGAATGTAACAACCCGTATTTTCAATAACCTGTAATAACATAAATCGAGGCAGAATTTAATTCTAAAATGGGAATCAAGGGAAACGGGCTATGCCATTGCGTTCGTCTCGGAAAAATACGCGAAATAGAGTCCGAGTTTTCGAAAATCGGAGTCCGTATGACCAAGATATGGCCTCGCGAAGTTTCACGAAAATTCCCAAATTAAAGTATACTTAATTAAGTGAAATGGGTTGTGTAGATATATATATATATATTGATATATATATATATATATAATTGAAAATTTAATAAATAAATATGCAAAAATGCTCAAAACAGCGAATTGGGAGAGGGGAATAACCGAACCGGCCGATTTTTGAAGTCGACCCGAGCCCGCTGGGTCGACTAGGGGTTAATCCAGGGTGTTTGGCTGCCAACCCGTGGGCCGATTCGCTCAAGTGCAGATTTTGCATTTGAATGGTTCTCATGGTCCATCTTTAATCTAAAGGCCCTAGATGGTTCCTACACTTGACTTCTTCCCCAAGACATGCTTTGATGGCTTGGATTGAATCTAGGGTTAATCCTATGGCCTAAAACACTTGCCTAATCTATAAATAAGACCCTAACCTACCCTAATTCATTCATAATTAAACCTAGTGACTAAACTATGGCAAAATGCTAGCTCTCATGGCCTCCACTAATTTTATGAAGAGGGTTGCATACTAATCACTCTCTAATCAACTTCTAATCCCTTCTTAGCATCTTAATCTTCTTCATTTGGTGTTCAAAGTTGCTAGTTGTGAGTTTCTATCACTTTGATGATCTTTTGGTAAACTAATTAGATGAGATGTGATGAGATTTATGGTTTTGTATATGGGTTAATGAGCTTTGAATCATATGATATGATGTTAGCATTAATCTTATGTTTATGCATGTTGAGTATGTAAGCTTATGCAAGTTTAATATGATGTATGTTATGTTTGCATGATGCTAAATATGCAAGTTGTGGGCTATGTAATCATATGCATGTTATGCAAGTTCATGGTAATATGCTATGCAAGTTACATGTATGTAAATATGCAAGTTACATGTTTGTTAATATGCAAGTTACATGTATGTAAATATGCAAGTTACATGTTTGTTAATATGCAAGTTACATGTTTGTTAATATGCAAGTTACATGTATGTAAATATGCAAGTTACATGTTTCTTTATATGCAAGTTACATGTTTGTTAATATGCGAGTTACATGTATGTAAATATGCAAGTTACATGTTTATTAATATGCAAGTTCATGATGACACATTATGCAAGTCTATAAGCTAATATGCAAGTTTGTTATGCAAAATGAATATGTAAGTTATGTGACATATTATATGCAAGTTATGTGACATGTTATGCAAGTTCATATGCAAGTTATGTGTTTGTTAATATGCAAGATGGCACCTTTGAAACATGTTCATTCATATGCAAGTTGACACCTTTTATATGTGTTATATCATGAACGAAATTACGTGGGAACGATGGGGTAATTAAATGCATAAGTTAATAAGATTGTGTGAAATTAATATAATTATGCATAACACAAAATAAATAAACATAGTATGGGAATTTGCCTATTTGGTTAGGTGTACCCATACTATGTGTTGGGAATTTACCTATTGAGTTAGGTCTACCCCATGGGAATTTACCTATTAAGTTAGGTCTACCCATGTTAAGAAAACTTGATTAATTAGGGATAATTAATATAAAATTATGAGGGTGATTAATTAGGTGTAATTAATTGACTAAGACACGAGGTTGGACTCAGTTGTAGCGTAAAACTGCCCGGACCCAACCGGCTTAACCAGTTGCTACAAATGTTAGCCCAATGTGAGAGGTCTTAGGCACAAACTAAATACGTAATTAATGTAAAGACACGAGGTTAGACTCTGTTATGACATAAGGCTGCCCGGACCCAACCGGCTTAACCAGCGGTCATAAAAGACAGTCTAATGTGAGAGGTCTTTACAAAGGTTACGTTCTTAATTAATTAATTAAGAAACACTTAACCATATTAGCATGTAGAGGGACATGAGGGGTTAAGTGGGTGCCTCGGGTGGCATGAGAAAATCTAGTGGTTGCCTTGGGTGGCAATAGAAAATACGATTAGAATACTTAACCAAAATGGAACATGTAATTAAAACATGATTAAAGGGTTAAGTGGGATATACTAGAAAAAGGGACAAGCTTAGGTGGGTAGCTTGTGGAGGCCCATTTCAACCAGTAACCCATACGTATCTTTGTGGGCTCGACCCATGTCGAGGACGGGACACGCATACTGGGCTTGACTGTAAGAGGCAAACGGGTTAGCGGTGGCAACGCAAGTCCAACGGGCTTCATATGCGTGAGTGGGCCCGGGCTGGTAGGTAAGCCGTTGTTGCATCGAGTAGATATAAGCCGTGCACCTTTAGTTCCATCAGGTTGCCACATTGGGGAATGATACATCCCACGGTGGGGCCAGCACGGGTATCTACGTTAGGGAGCCGATCGAATGGGAAGTAGTGTGTACACCTAGTGGATTGTAGGGCCCCGTGGCGCCTACTTGGTCACCTAGGGGTACGCAGGTACTAATTAGTAAATTTTATAAGTCCTTGGGTGGGATCAACCTTTAAGTTAGGAACGACTGGTGTGGTGCAGTTTAGTAATTTACCTTAGGGAGGGTAGATGCGTCTTTATCCTTTATCTTCGTTTAGTTGACTGCTTAGGGTAGCCATTCATCCCTATATGTTACCGTATATCAGTTTATGTCTTCTCTGGTTACTTTAACGATTGTATTGTTAAAGTTATAGGACTCGCTCAGACTTATGTCTGACCCTGTTGTTTTTATCTTTTTCCCAACCCTCAGGTCCTACGGTGGATCCTAGCAGTAGTGGAGCTTGATCGGATTGCTGTTCCAGTCTTTAGGAGCTTGGA
Organism: Allium sativum; assembly: GCA_030737875.1. Classification (NCBI taxonomy): domain Eukaryota; kingdom Viridiplantae; phylum Streptophyta; class Magnoliopsida; order Asparagales; family Amaryllidaceae; genus Allium; species Allium sativum. The sequence continues at coordinate 1,044,521,081 of CM060913.1, forward strand.
TAGATGTAAAGCTCCAGTTATCCAGTTATCTTTTCTTTTGTTTGGCTATTGTATGAGAGTGGGATTATGTACTTCTTTATTTTGATGGATATTGTACTTGACCTTTATTGTGGTTTTATGATGTAACCAGACATGTTTTACTTCCGCTGTTATGAGATGATGTTTTAAAAATTTCAAGTACTATTTATATCTGTCTTGTTGTAATTTTTCTGTTCTATATTCACTAAAATACTCCACCGATGCTATGGCATTCCCTTAGTGAGTGATCATAGCGGGAGTGGGGTGTTACAACTCCCACCAACAAGTTGGTGATTTGCACGGTCTTCCATACAAGGCTTTGAAGGGTTGCATGCCTATGGTAGATTGGTATCTGTTGTTGTAGGAAAATTCCACTAAAGGAAGGTGATCCTCCCAAGTCCCTCCAAAGTCAAGAACGCAAAGTCTCAAAGATCCTATAAAACCCTATTCACCCTTTCCGTCTGGCCATCGGTTTGGGGGTGATAGGCCGTGCTCAAACATAACTGTGTGCCTACAGCTTCTTGCAGACTCCGCCAAAACTCGCTTGTGAAGATGGGGTCTCGGTCACTAACAATGCTGGAGGGTATCCCATGGAGTCGAACTATTTCCTTGAGATAAAGAGATGCTAGAGATGAGGCAGTCCTTCTACTTTTAACGGGTATAAAGTGGGCGCTTTTAGTAAGCCTATCCACTATTACCCAAATGCTAGTATTGCCTCTTCTTGACCTAGGTAGTCTATCAATGAAGTCCATCGAAATGCTATCCCACTTCCACTGTGGGACCTCTAAAGGATGAAGTAGTCCTCCAGGCTTCTTTTGTTCCGCCTTGACCCGTTGGCAGGTCATGCACTTAGAAACGAAATCTACCACGTCCTTTTTCATGCCGCTCCAAAAGAAAGTCCTTTTTATACCCTGGTACATCTTATCACCGCCAGGGTGTATAGTCATCTTGGAATGATGCACTTCCTTGAGAACCTTCTTTGTAAACTCCCTTGCTTGTGGGATGCATAATCTTCCATCTCACCTCAGCCAACTCTTATCATCGATGGCATATCTACTGAGGCGACTAGAAGTCTCACCCCTAATAAGTTTATCAATCACATCAACAAGCTGAGGGTCTTCACGTTGTGCAGCCCCTATTGGGTCCAAGAGAGTAGGGCGAACTTCGAGATATGCTAACAAACCCGGTACAAAATCCGAGGAGGGCCTAAAGTTAAAACTGGCTATATACTCCAAGCTTTGCCTTTCCACAAAGAGAGGGCTTAAGGTCAGTTTCTTTCGGCTCAACGCGTCTGCTACTACGTTGCCTTTGCCGGGAGTATAGGAAATTTCAAAGTCATACGAGGCAAGAAACTCCATCCATCTTTGTTGCCTCAATTTAAGATCCTTCTGCGAGAAGAGATATTTCAACGATTTATGGTCAGTGTATAATTCGAACTTCTCACCTAGGAGATAGTGGCGCCAAGACTTAAGCGCAAAGACGATGGCGGCTAACTCAAGATCGTGGGTTGGGTAGTTCTTTTCATGAACTTTAAATTGCCTTCCACCATAAGCTACTACCCTCCCTTCTTGCATCAAAACAACGCCTAGCCCCGTACCAGAAGCATCCGTATATACTGTGAACATTTTGCTTCCATCTGGCAAAGTCAGAACTGGGGCTGTTGTGAGAGCCCTTTTTAATCGTTGGAAAGCAAACTCGCAGTCCAAATCCCAAGTGAACGCCAAATTCTTCTTCGTTGGCCTTGTGAGTGGAGCTGAGATTTTCGTGGAATCCCTAATAAACTTTCGGTAAAAACCAGCTAGCCCAAGAAAGCTTCGGACTTCGGTTGCATTTCTTGGTGTCTTCCAATCTTGCACTGCCACCACTTTCGCAGGGTCTACAGCTAACCCCTCTTTGGACACTATATGCCCCAGAAATCTTACCTCGTTTCTCCAAAAGTAGCACTTGGAGAATTTGGCCTTTAGCTGATGTGCACGGAGAGTATCCATGATCTCTTTCAGATGCTGAGCATGTTCTTCCTCATTCTTTGAGAAGATTAAGATATCATCTACGAAGACAACAACAAATTTGTTGAGGAACTCTTTGAACACCTTGCTCATTAGGTCTATGAAATAAGCTGGTGCGTTTGTCAAGCCGAAAGGCATGACAAGCCACTCACAGAAACCGTCTGTGGTCCTAAACGCCGTTTTATCAATGTTGTCTTCAACTACTCTTAGCTGATGGAACCCAGTTGCCAGATCAAGTTGGGAGAAGACCGACACACCTACAAGATGATCGAACAAATCGTCGATTCGGGGATGAGGGTGCCTATTTTTCTTGGTCATTTGTTTAACTCCCTATAGTCGACGCAAAGGCGAAGCGAACCGTCCGCTTTGGTTGCGAACATCACTGGAGCACCCTATTCTGAAATGCTCCGTCTAATGAACCCTTTTTCGAGAAGTTCTTTAACCTACTTACTGAGCTCCTTTCTCTCCTTTGGAGCCACGTGTCTGACAGGTAAAGCTACAGGCTTTGCATTATCCACAAGATAAATGCGGAAGTCTATTTCCTGCATTGGAGGTAAGCCTATCACCTCCTCAAAGACATCCGGATATTCCCGGACTACTCTAACTGACTGCAAATTCTCATCAGAAGCATCAAGCGACTCTAGGTAACTTAGCATAACAACATTCAAGGGATTACAAGAAATTTCTAGAGTGTTACCAAGCCGATTCAAGAGTCTAACTACACTTTTCTCACAATCAAGAATGGCACCAGTACTGGATAACCAGTCCATGCCTAAGATCAAACCATATCCGGAGAAGCCCAAAACAAAGGCATTACAACTAAACTCAACGCTGAGAATAGAGATTTTCAAACCCAAACAAACCATTGACAAGTAAGCGGAGCCCCCAATTGGATTTGAAACTACTAAGGGATCCTCTACCATACTAGTGTCAAGATGCAGAGATTCTACTAAGGCAGATGAAATAAAGGAGTGTGATGCGCCAGAGTCAAAAAGTGTGCGAATTGGATGATCATAAAGATAGACTACACTTTCTACAGAAATATTACTACCTCGTTCCTTCGGAGGTGCCACTAGCACATGAACCTGACCCCCTGAAGTGGATCCGGCTTTCTGTCCCTGCCCTTTCTTCTTTGGGCACTCCTTAGCTTGGTGCCTCTCCACAATGGAAGCAACCACCCATCTTTGCCTTCCTTTTTCGACAGTCTTTTGATATATGTCCCACAATGCCACATAAATTGCATCTTCTCCTCTCACAGGGCTTATTGTTCTTCCCTCCTTTCTTGAAGTCTGTTTTCTTTGCTTGTAAACCCTCTTTCTTTTCTTCCACCTTAGTCTCTTTCTTGCCGTTGTCTTCCTCGTGTAGCAATGCCATGTCCTCCAAGCTTTTATAAGTCACTCCCATGGATACATGGGTCATAGCAAGGCTGTGTAGAGGCTCATTCAAACCTTTGACGAAGCGAAGCGCCTTCTTGTGTTGGGTGTTTACTAAGTCCAGCCCAAATCTGACCAGCTGATTAAACTAATTAACATACTCCCTGATTGTCATACTTCCCTGTTTCAGAGTTAGAAACTTCTCCATTTGCCGGCTTCTTTCAGCTTGGGAGAGGAATTTCATCTCAAACCTTGTCCTGAAATCTTCCCATGTTTCCACCGCCCTCTGAGCATTGATAATTTCCCACAAATAGGAAGCTTCATCTTTAAGAAACCACACTACTAGGTGTATCTTTTGCCTGTCATGAACTCCGAAGATGACAAACAGATCCTCAGTCTCCTTTAGCCAGTTTCTTGCTCCTACAAAGGATTCTATCCCATGAAAGTCTTTTCCACCCATAGCCTTGAAGTCTCTACATGTTTTTGCGAAGGCATTTCGACGAGGAGGAGGAGGAGGAGGCAGAACTGCGACCACTGGAGGAGGAATGTCTGCTGGGCCCGCGCCATTGGCCCTTGCTTCTAAGTACCTCCTAAACCAGCCGGGTATCGGCACTCCTTCTGGAAGGTTAAGGTCTCCAGACATGCTGAAACAGAAAGGAAAGATTCAAAATGAAGGATAGAGAGAGATAGTGCACATGGCTTTGGGGGATTATGTCTTTTTATAAATATAACCCCTTTTTTTTCTTGAAAAAAAATACTTCTTTAAACTTCCTTTTTGAAAATAGTTTCAAAATCTTTTATCTAGTCTGTTAAACCTAGGCTCTGATACCAAGTAAAACACCCCACCTCCGTTAAGGTCACTCACAAAGGGAATGCCTTAACTTTGGTGGAGGTTTATCAGTAAAAGCCACAGATAAACACAAGATAGATATAAATACACATATTTTAAACAGCGGAAACCAAACAGACTTTTATTTCATCAATACTTGTTCAAACAAAACCTTTCCATAATTGTCTCAAAATACTTCCATCATTACAACCTCATTACTGTCTTGATTATTAAAGAAGCATAAAAACATAAATAAAAGTAACAAAAATCCCCATAGTGATATACAAAGCTATGATCCGAGCAAAAGAGATCCAAACCATACGTCTACGGTCTTGAAGCTTGCAAAAGAGTACTAAGCTGAGTTTTTTCCTCCCTGTGGACCTGGAGGGGGGAACGAAAGAAAAGAAGACAAAAAGAAAATAGAGTCAGACATAAAGCCTGAGTAAATCTAGTAACCCTTCAGTATGTGAATAAGAAAAAGGGCATGATGGATATAAACTGAAAACAGGAAAGTGTCACAAGCTAAGGAAGTGTTGTTTAGAATCGAATGTATACCACACCCACACTATCTCTCTGCACCTACTTGAGCTTATTCTAACTGGCACCTCATGCTGAGGGTGAAGTGATCCCCATATTCTAAAGATCGGCTCCTACTCGCGTAAACATATGTCATACGGCCCACAAGAATTGTAGATACCTATGCTAGTCCCACCATGGGGTGTATCAAGACCCATGGTGGCGGCCCCGACACAATTCTAGAAGGCATAGGTTATACTACTGGTGCCCCCAATGCCCTGTTTGTCTGCTCGCAACATTATAACAAGTGTTGGCTCGACACAATTCAGCCCAACTTTATAAACGTGAGAAAAAGGGGAAACCAAGAACATGTAATATTTTACAATACATAAAGGTGTGTAGCGCATGAACTTGCAATTTAGCGATACTAACATAAATTATGGGTCATGTGAACTTGCATTCAAATCAAAGTATAACTAAGTAGGTGACATATGAAATGGCATAGTTTAGGCTTATACAAACTTGGGCTTAAACACGTTTAACTTGGCATAATGTCAACCACAAAACTAGCATGTTGTATATTCACCAAAATGTCCAATTTTAACATCAAATCATATAGCCTATTTCAACATGAACTTGCATAGTTTATGTAACCCAAATGATACTTAACATAGATCCAATTATACTTGCAAATAAACATAAGAATGTGTTCATAGGTTTTGGATCATGTAGGCATGAAAGGTCTCAAATCTAGAACATGTTTACATAAGCCTTAACTTAGACTTAGAGAATGTATATAGTCCATGCCATAGACATAAACATAAAGGGATCAAATTCTAGTTTTTGCCACAAACTTGCAAGTTCCATTGTTTTTATATACAATTGTTCAATAGGCTTGCATCAATCAATTTAGGCCACAAATATCAATACACAAGTCATGACAGAATCATTACAATACACAGAATTTATATCATTATCATACAATAACACAATTCTATTTTCATTTACATCGAATCACGTCACAGTTTTTATTCATATTCTGAAAGGTCACTATACTTACAACGAATGCAGAATCTTGAATTCTGGATTCTGAATTCTGAAATTGAGATGCGTTCCTTTGGGTAGATTAACGTTGCGTTGATTAATTTGATTAAGCTTTAGTCTTCTTCTTAATTTGATTCGTCCCTAAGCTCCTCTCTCTTGATGGCTTTGCTCAATTCCTTCCTGGCGGCATGACGACTCCAATCTTATATTTTTGTGTGAATTTTTAGTTGAGACTTAGGGTGTATTTATAGATTTTTAAATTGTTTTGAGCCGTCAGATGAAGACAGGAGGAATCTTGACCATACAAAGTTCAAAGAGCCAATCAAGAGGTGACATGTCAGCCCTAATGACACACCGAGCCACAGAAATTCGAGCCAGAGCCAGACCCAGCCAGCCAGGTCGACTAGGTAGGTCGACTGGCAGGTCGACACCTAGGTCGACACTATGGTCGACCTGGGGTGACCAGGTCGACACCATGGTCGACCCTATGGTCGACCTGGTCCCTGGGTGGGAAAATTCCCGCCCAGCCCAGTTTGAGCTTGTTTTTCGAATTTTGAATTTGAAACCGAGCTGTTTGAACTTTAAATTTTATTCTGAAACTTCCGAAGGTCATAACTCCTTCATACAGAGTCCGATTCATGCAAACTCGGACTTTATCTCAAGCAGAATTCCGAGATGAACGCAATGGCGTAACCCGTTTCCCTTAATTCTTTCGTTTAGAATTAATTACACTTTAATTTGTGAAGCTTAATGTTATAGAATTCACGGGGTGTTACAAACAATTTCTGATTTCCATCTATCTAAGCATATGTCTCGGGATTTCTGATTTTCTTATTACCCAAGCATCAGTCTTGTAGTTTTAACTAAGCACAAATAGGAATTTCTGACATTTGATTTTCTATTTTTGGGTTTTCATTTGTCTGTCATATTCAGGTTTTCAAATTGCTGTTGCATAAACTCATGTTTAAGCCTTAAACTTTCATCCCTCGGTATTTCCCTATTTCCATAAAGGGTGCTAATTTCTTTCTACCATATTTACATATGGATTTCGAATATACTGATATTATTTCTAGACAAGAGTTCTCAACGTGGAACACATGCAAGTTGCACAGGAATTGTAAGAGTTTGCCCTTAAGAACAAAAGCTTCTTCATACTAAGAGCGGGAGGGGGGCTAACTATAAACACCAAATTTCATACCAATCAAATATAAAGAAGCGGAAGCTTTAAAGCCGAAATGGTAAAAGGGGTTTCGGACAACCAAACCAGGTTCGTGGAGAAAAGACCAAATCCAAGGATTCACCGAAAGCAAAAGTCCTAGAAGATAAAAATAAAACCATAGGGCAAAAAGGGAAAAGCTAAAAGCAGTTATAGCCAGCTAAGAAGAATCAGAACACAACATTATCGGTCCAATACCGACAATGAAGATAGAAAGTAGTATCCAGGATTTCGAAAAGTCATGACAGGGGAAAGATCAAGGTCAATATGAAAAGGAAGATACCAAAAGGGTAATACTGACACAGAATGGGATGTAGAATAACAATTCTGGAAGCATACACCTGTTATCGAAAGCATATAATCTAAGACGCAAGTAGAAGTGGGAAAGTACCTATCGATACCAACTTGATACCAACACCAACATCTAGATCCATCTTCAACATCACCAGAAGGTATTCTGGAAGCCCACCTTTATGACTAAAGACGAACACATATGCCAGAAGCCGGAACCGGATCACTTTACCGCTACCGTAGACTTCATAATCCACTACTTAAGCTGGGAGGTATAGAGATGAATCGAGACCAGAGGTCCCAAAACCAAAATCCAGCAAGGCCAAGAATAACTTTCAAGACCAAATTACTGGAAGACATGGCACCGGAGCCATTCCCGAGAGTCCAAGGTTGATATTGCAAAGACAAAGAAGCATCCATGAAGACATTTGATGGGAAGAAAGGCGGAGGAAACCTTTCTGCCGGAACTGGAGTTCACAAGAACAACCGAAACCCTGTTTCCGCATTTAAGAAGGTCTTCCGCTAAGCCCGCAACATAAGGGGTTCAGAAACCGACAACGTGGTCTAGGAAGCCAGAGAAATCTAGAGGAAGTTAGAGTAATCTAGAGACAACAAGAGGAAGCTAACGAAAGGTTGGTGACGACAGGGGTAAAGCCTGAAAAAGAAAAAAAATGACAGCAGAAGGTTGTGGGGAGCAGGAGAGAGGAAGAAAAAGACCAAAAAATGCAAGCTAAAGGCGGGAACAAAAAGATAGCATCAAAAAAGTGGCGGGAAAAAGAAGCAGCAAAAGGGGACTCAAGATCTCTATAAATAACACTCGATGGGTCACATTAGAGGGACCTTCTTTCCTGATCTCTACATTTTTCCTCTCATTTTCGAAGAGAACTAACCCAAATATGTAAATCAATTTGGAGATTTTTTACATAAGCTCCTCCATGAATAGAATCGTCAAAGTTCTTAAAGTGCACGATGGTTCAATCTGAACCGAACCACCATAAATCGTGTGTTCTTACTTTTTCCGCATGCTATGCCTTTCAGTATATTTTTCGTGTGTATTTTGCTAACCGTTGGATCAGAATATTCCTGCTCAAATCGTTAGGTTCTTAACAACCTGACACTTAAGCTGTCGGGTTCTTGGTGACCTGATGCTTTTCTCACGATATAAGCCTTACCGTACCTACCTCTCCCTGACTCCTAAACCATCGATTACCAAAATTGTTTTCCTCAAGATTCCTACCATGCAACGATCCTAGATGAACTTTTCGAAAGCTGTTCAGCTTCCTCACATGTATCATGCTTAGGAAACCCTTATCCCAAGGTAACTGGTGGCTCTCGAGTGGCAAAAGTGTGATACTCACCCCCCTGAGGGAAGAGTAACTAATCTCCAGGCTTAAGACCTTGATATCTAGGAAAGGGTGAAATAACTCAAGTTTGTAGGAACTGAATAATCCCATTTTCCCCTTAGGTCCATCCCCAGAGATCTATCTCCGGTGTTGAAAAAAAATATCGTGAACATTTTTGCGCTAGAAGGAGGGTCTGAACCTTCATTCCCCGTTTCTATACCTTTAACCTTTTGGGTAGTATTGCCACATTTCTAACTATGCTGTTCCTTCCCGCTTTGGACGAAGCTTTGAAGAAGCAAGATTATCGAAGGAATCTCAACAAGGTGCTTATGAATACCAAGGTGCTTTGAAATCAATTAAAGGATGATTCAATTGGTGGAAGGTGGAAAAGAAGGAACCAATATGTCATTCATTCAGAAAACAACATCAAAATAGCCAAACTAGAAACTGGAGGATTTTTAATTTTAACAACAGATGAGTTGGAAATATTACACTTGGCTAAGCAAATTGATACCACTAGGATATTTATTGAAGCAGACTAGGTCCGAAGATCCTCTAAAGCAGAATCTTATGAAGCAGAATCAAGGATCATAGCACCCCAGGAACTTTATAATCAAATCGAGTCTTCATCAAATCTACATAACAACCCAATCTCATGGAGAAGTAACCAAGCATCAAAAGGAGGTGGTTAGTTTAGAAGAAAATGAAAGCCCAACATGGATAGAAGATATAAAGCTGCCAGGAATCCCCTTCTCAAAAGAGATAATGCTGGTGAAGGTTCCATACGGTATAAAAGAGCACAAACTCGCGCATGATGGGACTACAGGCCCTGAGGAATACCTATCCCTTTTTGAGAATTACATGGATACCTATAACACTTCTAAAGCCCTGCGATGCAAGGTCTTCATGACAACTCTTTATGGAAGAGCTCTTAAATGGAGCAAACGTTATCATGGCCCTCTCATCATATCTTGGAAGCAATTTTCCACTGCATTTATCACACAATTCCATATGCAAAAGGACTCAGCAAATAGCATTTACAATTTAGCTAAAATCAAACAAAGGCCAGAGGAGTCACTTATCTGCTATCTAAAGAGGTTTCACATTAAGTCACTCGAGGTAAAAGGGACGACAGATAGAGAGAGACTGAGAGTTGTACAATCAGGGCTGCTCGTACCATCCCCTTTTTGGAAGGAGCTTATCTTAAATGAGTGCGGAAGTTTGGATGATTTGTATTCCAGAGCTGATAAATTCATTCTTATGGAAGAAATACTTAATGCAACAAAAAGCTCGAAGAAAGAACAAAAGGAAGAAGGGCATGGTTCCAATCCCCTTATAGAAGGTTCTACCAAATTGAACAAAAGGAAAGAATATTGCCCTTATCACAAGATAGAAGGACACAAAACCAAATATTGTTGGAGCTTGATAAAGATACATTAAGCCAAAAAGAAAAGAAAAGCACATTTCAGAAATTCATATTAAATTCAGTGGGAAAGCTGGTCAGAGACAACGCAACATGGAAATGGGAACTTAACAATAAGCCTCTTATCCCAAACGATTATTTTATTATTCGATTAGCTTTATCATTTTACCTATAATCAATCAAACATTGATATAAATTCGAGTGCTATTACAGGTAAAAATCAAACCGTGTTTAGGCTCATACATATAATGAAAGGTCAAATGGAAACACTTAAAGAAATGCGATACCTGAATGAATAAGTGCACAACAAAGCTATCAACCAATAACAAGCTTCGATGGAAGCTGATTAGATAAACAAACTCCAAGAAAATTTATCCAAAGAAAATAATCAAATGCTCAATGTCGTTTCAGCATGGATATGATTCTTTCTGATCACCCTATCCTTTTACTTTACACAAAGCACTGTCGCCAGACTCATTTACTGATGCAGATAAATACTTTCGTAAAAGGTACGGGACATCAACAAGGCTTCCGGATGGAGAAGCTGCATCAACAAAGCTTCTGGATGGAAAATCTACATCAACGAAGCTTCTGAGGGGAGAAGCTATATCAACAAAGCTTTCGAATGGAGAAGCTACACAAACACAACCTCCCAGAAGAGGAGCAACAAACAAAGCTTCCAGAGAGAGAAGCAACAACAAATACAACCTCCTATAAGAGGAGCATCAAACAAAGCCTCCAAAAGAGGAGCAGCAAATAAAGCTTCCAAGGAGAGAAGCCACAAAGTTACATCTCCACCTAGTGGAGTCGCCTCCTAAGTGGGGCTAACAAACAAAGTTACATCTCCAGCTAGTGGAGTCGCCTCCTAAGGAGGGTTAACAAGCAAAGTTACATCTCCACCTTGTGGAGTCGCCTCTTAAGTGGGGCTAACATAGTCCTCTAAATATACACACCCGAAGATTGCTTCTTGGAATATTTATGACTCTTTCTTCCAAATATTCTCTGAGCAAACCTCCGAGAAACACATACATAATCTATGGTTGCTTGATCACTTTCAATAATATTTGGATAGTTTGACACTATACACATGTATGATCTTTGAATGGTTTGTGATGCTTTCGCTGGATGATACTTAATTAACCTTCTATGTTTCTTCTATGCCTTTATTAGGGAATTTTATTTAGCTATGACATTCTTTAACAACTCTCAGTTAAGAGTACGGTTCTTCGATATAAATTTCTGATTTATGTTTTAGCCAAGTATGAATCTTGGGGTTTCCATGCGATTTCTAGTTTCTACCTACCCAAGTATGCGTTTTGGGGATTTCTGATTTAACTTCACCCATGCGTGAGTCTTGAGGCTTTATGTAGAATTTCTGATTTGAAATCGCCTAAGCATGAATCTTGGGATTTCCTATATGATTTTAGGTTTATGCCTACCCAAGTATGTGTCCTGGTGATTTTTGATTTAAATTCACCCAAGCATGAGTCTTGGGGATTTCTATAGAATTTCTTTTTTAAAATCGCCTAAGCATGAGTCTTGGGGTTTCCTATATGATTTTTGGTTTATGCTTACCCAAGTATTAGTCTTGGGGTTTCCATGTGATTTCTGCTTTCTACTTTCCTGAGTATATGTCTCGAAGTTTCTATAACAATTTTGGATTTCCATCTATCTAAGCATAAGTCTTGGGATTTCTAATTTTCTTGTTACCCAAGCATCAGTCTTGGGGTTTTAACTAAGCACAATAGGAATTTCTGATATTTGATTTTCTATTTATGGGTTTTCATTTGCCTATCACATTCAGGATTTCGAATTCTTATAGCATAAACTTATGTTTAAGCCTTAAACTATCATCCCTCGGTATTTCCCTATTTCCATAAAGGGTGCTGATTTCTTTCTACCATATTTACATATGGATTTCGAATATATTGATATTGTTTCTAGATAAGAGTTCTTAATGTGGAACACATGCAAGTTGTACAGGAATCGTAAGAGTTTGTCGTATAGAACAAAAGCTTTTTCATATTAGAGGGGGGAGGGGGCTAACTGTAAGCACCAAATTTCGTGCCAATCAAATATGAAGTAGCAGAAGCTTTAAAGCTGAAACGGTAAAGGGGGTTTCGGACAACGAAACCAGGTTTGTGGAGAAAAGACAAATCCAAGGAGTCACCGTAAGAAAAAGTCCTATAAGATAACAATAAAACCACATGGCAAAAAGGGAAAAGCTAAAAGCAGATATCGACAGCCAAGAAGAATCAGAACACAACAATATCGGTCCAATACCGACAACAAAGATAGAAAGCAGTATTCAGGATTCCGAAAAGTCATGACAGGGGAAAGATCAATGTCAATATGAAAAGGAAGATACCAAAAGGGTAATAACGACACTGAATGAGATGCAGAATAACAATTCTGGAAGCATACACCTGTTATCAAAAGAAAATAATCCAAGACGTAAGCATAAGAGGGAAAGAACCTATCGATACCTACTTGATACCAACACCAACATCTAGATCCATCTTTAACATCACCGAAGGATAATCTGGAAGCCCACCTTTATGACTAAAAACGAACACATATGCCAGAAGCCGTAACCGGATCTCTTTATCGCTACCGAAGACTTCATAATCCACTTAAGCAGAGAGGTATAGAGACGAATCGAGACTAGAGGTCCCGAAACCGAAAGCCATCAAGGCCAAGAATAACTTTCAAGACCAAATTACTGGAAGACATGGCATCAGAGCTATTCCCGAGAGTCCAAGATTGATATTACAAAGACAAAGAAGCATCCATGAAGACATTTGATGGAAGAAAGGCGGCAGAAACCTTTCTGCTGGAATTGGAGTTCACAAGAACAACTGAAACCCTGTTTTCGCATTTAAGAAGGTCTTCCACTGAGCCCACAACAGAAGGGGTTCAGAAACCGACAATGTGGTCTAGGAAGCCAGAGAAATCTAGAGGAAGTTAGAGTAAGCTACAGATAGCTAGAGGAAGCTAACGAAAGGTTGATGATAAAAGGTTGGTGACAAAAGGGGTTAAGCCAGAAAAAGACAAAAAAGATAGTAGAAGGCTATGGCGATCAGGAGAGAGGAAGAGAAAGACAAAACAATGCAATCCAAGGGCGGGAACAAAAAGATGGCACCAAAAAAGTGGCAGGAAAAAGAAGCAGCAAAAAGGGACCCAAGGCCTCTATAAATAAGACTCAAAGGGTCACATTAGAGGGACCTTCTTTCCTGATCTCTACATTTTTCCTCTCATTTTTGAAGATAACTAACTCAAATATGTAAATCAATTTGGAGATTTCTTATGTAAGCTCCTCCATGAATAAAATCATCATAGCTCTTAAAGTGTACGTTGGTTCAATCCAAACCGAACCAATGTAAATCGTGTGTTCTTACTTTTTCCGCATGCTATGTTACCTTTCAGTATATTTTTGGTGTGTATTTTGCTATACGGTTGGATCATCAGAATATTCCTGCTCAAGTTGTTAGGTTCTTAACAACCTGACACTTAAGCCGTCGGGTTCTTGGCGACCTGATACTTTTCTCACGATATAAGCCTTACCGTACCTATCTCTCCCTGACTCCTAAACCGTCAATTACCAAAATTATCTTCCTCAAGATTCCTACCGTGCACCGAGCCTAGATGAACCTTCTAAAAGCTGTTCAGCTTCCTTACATGTGTCGTGCTTCGGAAACCCTTATCCTAAGGTAACTGTTGGCTCTCGAGTGGAAAAAATGTGATACTCACCCCCCTGAGGGAAAAATAACTAATCTTCAGGCTTAAGACCTTGATATCTAGGAAAGGGTGAACTAATTCAAGCTTGTAGGAACTGAATAATCCCATTTCCCCCTTAGGTCGATCCCCATAGATCTATCTCCGGTGTTGGCGAAAAATATCATCAACATATATATATATATATATATATATATTGATATATATAGAAAACACTACTTAAAAAATTGTGCTTGTGTGAGAAACACCATCAAAATCTATTATAAAACACAACAAAAAACCATCGAAATGTATATAAATCCAGGATATGGGTTAGCCATGGCACAAATTCAATTAGTTAAGATAAGGTTGCCTAAACCAACACTAAGGACATAAAATGTAATGCCCCACTCCGAGATTCAACCCAATAAAGAGTATTACTGAGTAATACTGTCTATTCTAGCAGAGAGTAGAGTTGGTTAGGAGCGATCAATTGTAATCTTGTATTAAATGAGTCATAAATTTGTCAATTAAGTGATTTTTTCCTTTAGGTAATTCGTCATACTTAATACTTACTTAGTATAAAATTACAGTAGCCACACGACCAGTTTAGAACAAGACATACGTCATTAGATATATCATAGTCCACATCACAATATCATAGTCACAGGTACAAAATTATATTTATACATCCATACATCAGGTACAATATAGAATACAACATTTAGTTACAACCCAATAAATTTATATACAACAAAAGGTGTCTAATCACGAATATAAGAAACTGATCAAAGAAAGTTAAATTATATAAAGAGGGACATCCAACGATGAAGCTAACAGCCATGAGTCACTTCAAACCTTACCTGCAAAATCTCGGTAACATTTCCACAACAAAATAGCACAAAAGAATATATATATATATATATATATATATGTATGTATGTATGTATGTATGTATGTATGTACATTAAAACTCCCACAAAAGAATATACATTATCATATCCAAGGTAAACCACAAAAGATGGTCAACCAAAACTATGCCATCTCATAGTGAAGCATGATATCCAAGGCGAACAACTAAGCATGAGATAAAGGTTCTAACCTGCGACTCGGTCTGACTCGAGGAACAATACACGGGTCAGTTTAACTTGAATCAGATAATAAATAGAAGAAATAAATGAAGTAATATTACTAAAGGGAAACATTCTTCCACATCATAATGGAATGAAACATCACTGTTTTCACGAAGGTAACCATAAGTTAACACAAGAAATACACAAGATGAAATCATTAGACTATGTAAATCATGGAATCACTGGATCACCAATCCAATAAATTACTAAATCACTGAAACTCTATTAAGAATTAAAAACCACAAATGAAATCGCCAATGATAATGGTAATGGTTATAATGATAAAATAAGCAACAAATCATAAAACACTGAATCAACATGATTTGGAATTAACAACATGGTTGGTAAGCCAAAGCCACACATGCACATGCTAATAATATGATGGCTCAAGGCCATAACCAATAACTATATCACACAAAAGGGTCTCCCAAATGGCCCAAAGGTCCAATCACATGGGATGAACCGAAAGTCCATATACTTCACATAGGATAACCTGGAGGTCTAGTACTGACGATCACACTGGAATGTGTCATAGACCCTCAAATAGTTACCCTGTTGATGTCAAAATTGGTCACTAGTGATGATCAATCCCCAATCGTGTGAAGAGAACACAAATACTGATTATAAAATGTGGAAAAGGTAAAGAAAACGGGTAAAACGCATAGAATTTTTATAGTGGTTCGACAAAAGACTGTGCCTACGTCCACTTTATATATTATTTCTGCTTTGGATTACAAATACAATGCTTTTTCTGTTGAAGAAGAGAAAGAAGATGGCTATTTCTCTCTTTTAGAAAAGGTTTTTCCAGAAAGAAGTCCTCCCAAAAGTCGAAGAAGTGCCTTTTCTCTTTAAGTTTTGAGGTATTTATAGGTGGAGATGGCATCTTGGGCTATTGTGACGTTGGTCGGCCTTTTTGAGAAGCCATGGACGCGTGGATTCCATTCATTGGATATAATAGCGGCTGAAAGACAGATTCAACTATTCATAAATAGTATCCTCGGAAGCTACGGCTTACGTGGCATCCATGGTGAGGTGTATCAAAAGTAGAGATTTATATGGATATGGTTGACTTACTTTTCTTCCTTGAAAGTCGGGCTAAGTATTTAAATAGCTCAGCTGGATATTTCAATGCAGATCCCAAATATTCGGTCGACATGCCCTATATGAGAGCGATTCTCTCGGTCGACTGGGGGAGCGAATCTTCCGGAGTGAGTTATTGGCTTGCTTGAGAAGTGGTTCGGCCCAATTCGTGATTACCTTGGACCGACCTTCTGCTAGGTTCCTGGAGTGCGATCTGTCTAATTTGGCTGGTTGCGCATTTGGGCTTCGATTTAACCCGTTGCGAATTTTGCCAAAAAGAGGGCTAACAATTTGCCCCTTAAATTGCGTCTTCTTCAACAGAGGAAGGTGTGTTCTGAAATATGAATCGAAGTATAATCGTTCGAATAGCTATGGTCGCGCTGAACCATATTAGGGCCAGAAACCCAACGATTCTGATGCTTGTATTAAGTCCAAAAAACCGACAATCGAAATAGGTTGTATTAAGGCCAGAAAACCGACAACCATCGGGAACCATATTAAGGCTGAGATGGTCACCGTCTTTATTAGAGTTAGTTCCTGCAAAAATAAAAATAAATTGTTCTCGGCTTGGAGAAGGCTGATGGGTCGAGCATTTTATTTCACTTTGCTTTGAGGGGTGGCGAGTATCAGCCATACTCGGCTTAGTGGCGAGTATTAACCATACTCGGCTTAGAGAGGGCGAGCATTATCCATACTCGGCTTAGTGGCGAGTATTAACCATACTCGGCTTGGAGAGGGCGAGCATTATTCATACTTGGCTTTAGAATTTGCAAAACATTATCCATATTTGCAAAAGAAAATTCATAGCCGCTAAATAATCGTTACAGAGAAAAGAAATTCTAAGAGGACAACAATTGATTCTAGAGCATGCCTAGGAGCTACATCCTAAACGCGTACATATGTAACACCCCACGTCCATTAATGTCACTCACAAAGGGAATGCATTAACTTCCATGGAGGTTTTAAGTGAATATAGAACAGAAAAATTACAACAAGACAGATAATAATTAGTACTTGGAAATCTAAAACTTTATGTTATTGCAGCGGAAATTAAACATGTTTGTTACATCATAAAACCATAAATCAGAGTCAAGTACAATATCCATCTTGATAAAACAAAATACATAATCCTATTACATAAATAGCCATTAAAAAAAGATAACAAGCTAGACTTTACTTCAGCGGTCCAAGCTTTCCAAAGAGAGATAAAGCAATCCAATCAAGCTCCACTAGAGCTGGGTCCACCCTGAGGACCTGGAGAGGGGAAAAAGGATAGAAATAGAGGGGGTCAGACATAAAGTCTGGCGAGTATGATAATTCTAACAATACTATTATTAAAATAACTAGACAAAGGCATAAGCTGGAAAACAAGGAAATGTCTATGAACTATTGAGTATGGAAGAGCAGATAAAGCTAACGTTAAAGGCACACCTAATACTAATGAATAATTACTACACTGTACCACACCAATCACCCTAAAGGTTGATCCCACTTGCTCCACTTGGAAATTATATAAATAGCTTCGTGTACCCCTAGCTGCCTACATAGGTGCCGCCTGCCCCTATCTCCGCTAGGTGTACCCCACTACCCACTTGCGATCGGCTCCCTACTCGTAGATACCCTTGCTGGCCCCACAGTGGGGTGTATCACTCCCCTAAAGTTGCAACCCGATACAACTTGAGAATGCATGGCTTATACCTACACGATGCAACAACGTCTTACCTACCAGCCCGTGTCCACACACGCATATGAAACCCGTTGGACTTGCGTTGCCACCGCTACCCCGTTTGGCCTCTTATAGTCAAGCCCAGTATGCGTGTCCCGTCCTCGACTTGGGTCGAGCCCACAAAGATACGTTTGGGTTACTGGTTGAAATGGCCCCCCCACAAGCTATCCACCTAAGCTTGTCCCCACTAGTGTATCCCACTTAACCCTCTTAGTCATGTTCATTTACATGTGTTTTGGTTAAGTCCTACTAATCGTATTTCAAATGCCACTAAAGGCACCCACAAGATTCCTCATGCCACCCAAGGCACCTACTTAACCCCCATGTCCCACCTTAAATGTTTATCTGGTTAAGTATTTCTTAATTCATCCAGGCCATAACCTCATAAAGTCCCCTCACATTAGACTGGCATTTATGGCAGCTGGATTTGTCCGGCGGGTCCGGGCAGTCTTACACCATAAAAGAGTCTAACCTCGTGTCTTTACAACTGTTATGCTTTAGTTTGGGCCTAGGACCTCTCACATTGGGCTGACATTTGTGACTACTGGATTTGCCGGTCGGGTCCGGGCAGGTTTACATCACAAACGAGTCCAACCTCGTGTCCTAAGCATTGATTAACACTTATAATCTTTCACCCCAGTTTTAAATATATCCCTATTCAAATCATTAATTAATTCCAATTTTAATGATGTCAATAATTGACTCAATTATGGCCATCCACTTATGGTATGCAAAATCATATCAATTGCACCCCAATTTCTTAATATTAAATCCTTAATATTACCCCTACCCCACGTCATACGTTCGCTTATTCAACACAAAATATACGTTAGACTCGAATAGTCTAACTCATAGCACAAAGATAAATTATCACAACATATAGACAAATAAGATAGATCTAATCATAATACGGGTGAAACTTGCATAAAACTACACATGTCATGGATCTGAAGGTGTCAACTTGTTTAGTTAAATGTCACAACTTACATAATATGATCATAACCCAAATTCATGTATAAATTTGCATATGTGGTTTATGCAACATAATGATGGTGTGATAAGCATCTAACACATAGAACTCACACATGTCATAGCACAATTCTAGATCTAAATAGATGTTATGGCATATGTTCATAATCTTTACTAATCAATCTAAACTTGCATACAAGATTTGTCATATAGATCAACATAGCCCAAATAATATCAACATTATGATTTGATTAACATGAACCAATTAGCATAGATAATAACATCATGACTTTATAACATGTATGATTTATCACAACATAGCATAGAAAATTACAACCTATACAATATCATCATAGCATGATTTACAACATATAGGTTATCATCATCACATAACATAGGATTTACAACATACATGATAGCACAAGGTTTACAACAACATATATGACAATTCACATCATTTTCTTATGATCCATATCACATCTTAATCTAATTAGTTTGCTAATAATCTTGTTAAGATCATCATACTCACAATTAGAGAAGAAAGAGAGTCTTGATTTGCTTTAGAGTTGAGTAGAATTAGGGTTTTGATTAGCTTTCTTACTTCTTAGTTGGCGGCGGCTACACTGAGTTCCATGGCGATGGCATGACGGCGGCTATTCTATTTTACATGTGAATTAGAGTGAGAGACTACCTAGGTATATATAGAGTTTAGGATTTATTTAGGCCGTCAGATCAACTCAGAACTAACCTGAACCGTTTAATTTGCCAACTCAGCCCTAAAGACACATCCGCAGCTCAAGATTGGGCTCAGTCAAACCCTAGCCGACTGGACCAGGTCGACACCCAGGTCGACTGCGCAGTCGACCTGGTCCCTGGGGTGTCGACTACCTAGTCGACTCCCCAGTCGACCTGGGTGCTGGGCGGGAAATTTCCCGCCTAGCATGCTTGACTCCAAATTTTGAATTTTGAATTTTGAATTTTCTGAAATCTATTTTGAATTTTCTGAAACTTCCGATGGCCATAACTTCTTCATACGAAGTCCAATTCACGCAAACTCGGACTCTATTTCAACCAGAATTCCGAGACGAACACAATGGCGTAACCCGTTTCCCACAGTTCTCAAGCCTGAGATTAGTTATTCTTTAATTTGTGAATATTAATATTAACAGAATTACGGGGTGTTACATTCTCCCCTCCTTAAAGGATTTCGACCCCGAAATCTTCAAGTCAAGAAGAATGTATATCCTAACATCCAATCGTCCATCTACTCAACCATCAAACACAAGCATCCATTGTTCTTATAGACTTCTAATGCTTTCATGTTTAAATGCACAGTGTGTGTATATGTCCATATCTAATGCAAAATCAGGCGGTCTACTGATTCAGTTGACCTCCTTAATGCAAATAATGATAGTGCCATGCGTCCATTATGTATGCAAAAGTTCCTTAATGCTACATATTTTCTCTATATGCGTGCACAATCATCATCTGAATGCAGCATCCATATGATAATACAATCATCATACATCCATTTTACTAAATACATCCATTTATATGCAATATGCAATATGAAGTGACTGAGCCGATCTGGTGCCTAATAGTGTGTGTATATGCGTCCACGAGCAACCACTAGCAAACACTTGCATCCACTTTGCATCCATCATACATAACATGTCTCAAACACATGTTTCAACCATAGGATTGTCCTAACTAAAGGTCAAAGATACTAGCGAGAGGACATACTAAAGATAAGATAAGTACAATCTAAGCGATAAAGGAGAAATTAATAGACATACCCTCAAAAAGAAAAGGGTACAACGAATGCATCTTCGCTTCTGTCTCCCAAGTAGCGTTGCTCTCATCATCTCCCCATTGCACTTTGACTAGTCTGACCTCTCGATTCCTCGACTTCTTGATCTCCGACCCAAGAATGCATGTAGGAGCTCGTCGAATCGTCGCATCACGCTCTATCTCCACCTCTCTAAGCAAGCTCAGCTCTACCACTTCCGCGGTCTCGAGTAGGCACTTCCTCAAATGTGATACATGGAATACGTCGTGTACACCACTAAGTCTCTTAGGCAACTCCACTCTATACGCCATCTGTCCAATCTTCTCCTTAATAGGAAACGGCCCTACAAACGTTGGTGCTAATTTCCCAATGGACCCAAAGCGAACAACATTCCGTAATGCAGATACTTTGATAAAGACCATGTCCCCAACCTCAAACTCAAGATCTGACCTCCTCTTATCCGCATAAGATTTCTGTCTATCTTGCGCCGTCTTCATCCTCCTTCGAATCAAGTCGATCTTTTCTGAAGTCTCCCTAATCATATCGGGCCCAAGTAAGACTTTATCCGTAGATTCCCACCAACATGTAGGTGAACGACAAGGTCTTCCATAAATTGCTTCGAAAGGTGCCATGCCAATGCTAGACTGAAAGCTATTATTAAATGCGAACTTCACCAATGGAAGATGCTCTTCCCATGTACCCCCAAAGTCTAGGATACATAGCCTCAAAAGATCCTCTAGAATGCGATTCACCCTCTCGGTTTGGTCGTCCGTCTGAGGATGATATGCGGTGCTCAAACATAACTGAGTCCCTACCGCTTCTTGCAAGCTCTTCCAAAATTCGCTAGTGAAGATAGGATCGCGGTCGCTTACTATGCTAGAAGGAACACCATGCAAACGAACTATCTCTCGGACGTATACAGAAGCTAACCATGGAGCAGTCCTCTTACTCTTCATGGGAATGAAATGGGCGCTCTTAGTAAGTCTGTCTACTATAACCCAAATCCCCGTATTACCCTTCCTTGATCTTGGTAATCCATCCACAAAATCCATCGAGACACTTTCCCTCTTCCATAGTGGAACCTCCAATGGGTGAAGCAACCCATCGGGTTTCTTTTGCTCCACTTTTACTTGTTGGCATACCAAGCACCTAGCGACATACTCGGCCACATCCCTCTTCATACCGGCCCAAAAGAAAACTCGCTTCATGTCTTTGTACATCTTGTCCTCGCCGGGATGAATGGTCATCTTCGAATGATGTGCATCATCAAGAATGGTCTTACTTAGGTCATCGTCTTTTGGTATACAAAGTCTACCGTCCCTACGTAACCAACCCTTATCATCTGGGGTATAACTACGGAGATGGCTTGATGACTCCCCTCTTTTGAGCTTTTCTACTAACTCAACCAACTGTGGGTCGTCTCGCTGTGCCTCGCCAATCCGTCCCAAAAGCGTAGGTCTGACCTCTAAGGATGCTAGCAAACCAGGTACAAAGTCAATGGAAGGTCTAAAATCAAACATAGAGATGAATTCTAAGTTTCGCCGTTCAACAAACAACGGACTCAAGGACAACTTTTTCCTACTTAAGGCGTCTGCCACCACGTTACCCGTGCCAGGGGTATATGCTATTTCGAAATCATAGGACGCTAAGAACTCCATCCACCTTTGCTGCCTTAAATTCAAGTCCTTCTGAGAGAATAAGTATTTTAAAGACTTATGGTCAGTGAACAATTCGAATTTCTCCCCAAGAAGATAATGGCGCCAAGACTTAAGCGCGAAAACAATAGCTGCTAACTCTAGGTCATGTGTAGGGTAATTTTTCTCATGCACCCTTAACTGCCTTACACCATAGGATATTACCCTTCCCTCTTGCATTAAGACTGCGACTAGTCCTGTCCCACAAGCATCGGTATAAACAGTAAATGGCTTACTCCCATCTGGCAGCACTAAGACTGGAGCTGAGGTCAAAGCTCTCTTAAAACGTTGGAACGCATCATCACAATCTACGTCCCATGTGAAAACTAGGTTCTTCTTCGTTAAACGCGTTAATGGAGATGATATCTTTGCGAAGTCTTTGATAAACTTCCTATAGTAGCCAGCCAGCCCCAAGAAACTCCTTACTTTGGTAGCATTTTTAGGGACCTTCCAATCTTGGATGGCCACCACCTTTGCGGGATCCACGACTATCCCTTCTTTGGAAACCACGTGCCCTAAGAATCACACTTCCTCTCTCCAGAAGTGACACTTAGTAAATTTTGCTTTAAGGTTATGCGCTCGTAAAGTCTCCAACACTTCCCTAAGATGTAGGGCATGCTCTTCTTCATTCTTAGAAAAGATCAAGATGTCGTCTACAAAGACCACCACGAATTTATTAAGGTACTCCCTAAACACCCTACTCATCAAATCAACAAAGTATGCGGGGGCGTTTGTCAAACCGAAGGGCATCACTAGCCATTCATAGAAACCGTTTGGAGTCCTAAAAGCAGTCTTATCTATGCTATCCTCAGCCACTCTCAACTGATGGAATCCAGTGGCAAAGTCCAACTGTGAAAACACTAAGGCGCCAACTAACTGATCGAAGAGATCGTCAATCCTCGGCAGTGGGTGTCTTTTCTTCTTAGTAAGCTTATTAAGTTCTCTATAGTCCACACAAAGTCTAAGGGACCCATCCGCCTTCGTGGCAAATACTACTGGAGCACCCCACTCCGATATACTTCGTCTTATGAATCCCTTCTCAAGCAAATCCTTCACTTGCTTATTGAGTTCCCTCCTTTCATGAGGATCCATGTGGCGTACTGGAAAAGATACTGGTTTTGCATTATCCATAAGATATATTCGAAAATCTATCTCCCGCTTCGGAGGCAAGCCCTTCACCTCCTCAAACAAATCCGAGTATTCTCGGACCTCTCTAACAGATCGTAGATTCTCAACAGACGCGTCAAGCGATTCTAGATAACTTAGCATAATGAAATTTATGGGATTACAAAAGATTTCGAGAGTGTTGCCAAGGCGAGTCATGAGCCTAACTACTCTCCTTTCACAATAAAGAACGACCCCATTTCTGGATAACCAATCCATTCCTAAAATTAGCCCATAGCCCGTGAAGCCCAAAACATAAGCATCATATCTAAACTCAACGCTAAGTATAGAAATTTTCAAATCCAAACACATCATGGACAAATAAGCTGAGCCCCCAATTGGATTCGAAACAACTAAGGGATCCTCTACTAAACTGGTGTTTAAGTGCAGTGATTCAACTAATGATGTAGAGATAAACGAATGCGATGCGCCCGAATCGAATAACGTACGGACAGGATGATCAAATAGAAAAACTAAGCTTTCAACAGAATGGTTCTACCTCGTTCTTGCAGCGGTGGGACCGCGAGAGTCTGAACTTGTCCCCTTGCCTTCCCTGGTTCCATAAGAGCCTGCACCTGTCCTCCCGAGGTAGACCCTGCCCTCTGCCCCTTCTTTGGGCAGTCCTTCACTAGATGTCCCGCTTCACCACAGTGAAAACAGCCAGTCTTCTTTTTCTTTCTGTAATCCTTGCTGAGATGGCCTGGTGTCCCACAGTTAAAGCATCTTTTCTTTCCTTTGCCATTATTGTCTTTACCACCCTTCTTGTTTTGCTGTTGTGGTTTCTTCTGATCCCCTTTCTTCTCGGGTGCCTTATTAGCATTAGCCCCTTTCTCCTTGTGCATGAGTGCCATGTCTACTAGCTTCTCAAAGGTGGCCCCCATGGGGATGTGGGTCATAGCCAACCCCTGCAACGGCTCATTCAAACCATTAATGAACCTCAGAGCCTTCTTCTCCGGCGTGTTCACTAAGTCCAAGCCAAACCTTGCTAACTGATTAAATTTGTTGACATATTCTTTCACTGATGTGCTTCCTTGCTTTAATGTCAAGAACCTTTCCATGTATAGATTCTCTTCTGCCCTTGAGAGAAACTTTGCCTCGAACCTACGTCTGAAATCCGCCCAAGAATCAACAGGATGCTCCCCATTAGTGACCTCCCACCAAAACGAGGCCTCTCCCTTCACTAACCAAGCTGCTAATTTGACTTTCCTCCCTTCTTCTACTTCAAATATTTCTAGCAATTCTTCCACCTCCTTAAGACAATCTCTAGCTTCCACAAACGTTTCTGACCCTTGAAAAGGTTTTCCACCCATAGCCTTAAATTCCTTGCATGTCTTTGCAAAAGTATCAGCGCGAGGAGGGCGAGGAGGAGCGGGTGCAACTGGTGGTGGAGGAACATTGGCTGGACCTGCAGCGGCCCTAGCCTCTAATAACCTCCTATTCCATCCTGGTATCGTTACACCATCCGGAAGGTTAATATCTTCAGCCATCCTGAAACGAAAAAGGAAAGATTCAAAATGGAGAATTCGAAAGATAAAGATATATGGCTATTGGGGATTATGTTTTTCATAAAAACTTTCCTCATTAAATTACTCATCAGGACATGTTTTTGAAAACACTTCTTCAAAAAATACTTTAGAAAAATAGTTTTTCTAAAAAAATTATCTGTTCTGGTAACCTTAAGCTCTGATACCATGTGTAACACCCCACGTCCATTAGTCTCACTCACAAAGGGAATGCATTAACTTCCATGGAGGTTTTAAGTGAATATAGAACAGAAAAATTACAACAAGACAGATAATAAGTAGTACTTGGAAATCTAAAACTTTATTTTATTGCAGCGGAAATTAAACATGTTTGTTACATCATAAAACCATAAATCAGAGTCAAGTACAATATCCATCTTGATAAAACAAAATACATAATCCCATTACATAAATAGCCATTAAAAAAAAGATAACAAGATGGACTTTACTTCAGCGGTCCAAGCTTTCCAAAGAGAGATAAAGCAATCCAATCAAGCTCCACTAGAGCTGGGTCCACCCTGAGGACCTGGAGGGGGAAAAGGATAGAAATAGAGGGGGTCAAACATAAAGTCTGGCGAGTATGATAATTCTAACAATACTATTATTAAAATAACTAGACTAAGGCATAAGCTGGAAAACAAGGAAATGTCTGTGAACTATTTGGTATGGAAGAGCAGATAAAGATAACTTTCAAGGCACACCTAATACTAACGAATAATTACTACACTGCACCACACCAATCACCCTAAAGGTTGATCCCACTTGCTCTACTTAGAAATTATATAAATAGCTTCGTGTACCCCTAGCTGACTACATAGGTGCCGCCTGCCCCTATCTCCGCTAGGTGTACCCCACTACCCACTTGCGATCGGCTCCCTACTCATAGATACCCGTGTTGGCCCCACAGTGGGTTGTATCACTCCCCTAAAGTGGCAACCCGATACAACTTGAGAATGCACGGCTTATACCTGCACGATGTAACAACGTCTTACCTACCAGCCGGGTCCACACACGCATATGAAACCCGTTGGACTTGCGTTACCACCGCTACCCCGTTTGGCCTCTTATAGTCAAGACCAGTATGCGTGTCCCGTCCTCGACTTGGGTCGAGCCCACAAAGATACGTTTGGGTTACTGGTTGAAATGGTCCCCCCACAAGCTATCCACCTAAGCTTGTCCCCACTAGTATATCCCACTTAACCCTCTTAGTCATGTTCATTTACATGTGTGTTTGGTTAAGTCTTACTAATCGTATTTCAAATGCCACTAAAGGCACCCACTAGATTCCTCATGCCACCCAAGGCACCTATTTAACCCCCATGTCCCACCTTACATGTTTATCTGGTTAAGTATTTCTTAATTCATTCAGGCCATAACTTCATAAAGACCTCTCACATTAGACTGGCATTTAAGGCAACTGGATTTGCCGGGCGGGTCCGGGCAGTCTTACACCATAAAAGAGTCTAACCTCGTGTCTTTACAACTGTTATGCTTTAGTTTGGGCCTAGGACCTCTCACATTGGGCTGACATTTGTGACTACTGGATTTGCCGGTCGGGTCCGGGCAGGTTTACGTCACAAACGAGTCCAACCTCGTGTCCTAAGCATTGATTAATGCTTATAATCTTTCACCCCAGTTTTAAATATATCCCTATTCAAATCATTAATTAATTCCAATTTTAACGATGTCCATAATTGTCTCAATTATGGCCATCCACTTATGGTATGCAAAATCATATCAATTGCACCCCAATTTCTTAATATTAAATCCTTAATATTACCCCTACCCCACGTCATATGTTTGCTTATTCAACGCAAAATATACGTTAGACTTGAATAGTCTAACTCATAGCACAAAGATAAATTATCACAACATATAGACAAATAAGATAGATCTAATCATAATAAGGGTGAAACATGCATAAAACTACACATGTCATGGATCTAAAGGTGTCAACTTGTTTGGTTAAATGTCACAACTTACATAATATGATCATAACCCAAATTCATGTATAAATTTGCATACGTGGTTTATGCAACATAATGATGGTGTGATATAGCATCTAACACATAGAACTCACACATGTCATAGCACAATTCTAGATCTAAATAGTTGTCATGGCATATGTTCATAATCTTTACTAATCAATCTAAACTTGCATACATGATTTGTCATATAGATCAACATAGCCCAAATAATATCAACAATATGATTTGATTAACATGAACTAATTAGCATAGATAATAACATCATGACTTTATAACATGTATGAGTTATCACAACTTAGCATAGAAAATTACAACCTATACAATATCATCATAGCATGATTTACAACATATAGGTTATCATCATCACAAAACATAGGATTTACAACATACATGATAGCACAAGGTTTACAACAACATATATGACAATTCACATCATTTTCTTATGAACCATATCACATCTTAATCTAATTAGTTTGCTAATAATCTTTTTAAGATCATCATACTCACAATTAGAGAAGATAGAGAGTCTTGATTTGCTTTAGAGTTGAGTAGAATTAGGGTTTTGATTAGCTTTCTTCCTTCTTAGTTGGCGGCGGCTACACTAAGTTCCATGGCGATGGCTACACTGAGTTCCATGACGATGGCATGACGGCGGCTGTTCTATTTTTCATGTGAATTAGAGTGAGAGACTACCTAGGTATATATAAAGTTTAGGATTTATTTAGGCCATCAGATCAACTCAGAACTAACCTGAACCGTTTAATTTGCCAACTCAGCCCTAAAGACACATCAACAGCTCAAGATTGGGCTCAGTCAAACCCTAGCCGACTGGACCAGGTCGACACCCAGGTCGACTGCGTAGTCGACCTGGTCCCTGGGGTGTCGATTGCCCAGTCAACTCCCAAGTCGACCTGGGTGATGGGCGGGAAATTTCCCGCCTAGCCTGTTTGTCTCCGAATTTTGAATTTTGAATTTTCTGAAATCTGTTTTGAATTTTCTGAAACTTCCGATGGCCATAACTTCTTCATACGAAGTCCAATTCATGCAAACTGGGACTCTATTTCAACCAGAATTCCGAGACGAACACAATGGCGAAACTCGTTTCCCACAATTCTCAGGTCTGAGATTGGTTATTCTTTAATTTGTGAATATTAATATTAACAGAATTATGGGGTGTTACAACATATGTACATTAAGGTGTCCTTTTTATTGAAAGAAATATATCAAAAAAATCTAATTAATGATAATGCCATAAGTGCTAGTCTCAGGGTCCTTTCCGTTTCTAGGAGCTTGTGGGTCGACCTGAGGAGCTTGGGCCGAGGATCGTGACGGCAAGGCCCAGGAACGATTCTTAACATATTCGGGTAGTTCCCCTTTTCGGACTCGATCCTCGATGAGATCGCGCAAATGTCGTCATTCATTTGTGATGTGTAACGACCCGCATTCTACGCATCATAGGATCGTAGAATATTTATTTCTGTCACATACGAAGTCGTATGGTCATGTAACTTTGGGAGACGACTATTGGGGTCATTTCCCATGTTCATGATTTTTCCCGATTTTTAAACGACCATTTTACTCCTAGTTGGCACTGTTTTGGCCATAACTTTTGACTGGTAAGGAATTTTGACCTGAAACCAATTCCATTGGTCCGGATGATGGTTTCTCTTTCCGTAGACTGGTCACATTAGTCAAACGGACTCACCGTTTGGGAGATATGGCTGAAACAAATTTCAGATGGTGAAAAACAGCTTAATTGGGCTTAACCGGATAATTAGCAGCTAGGCCCAGAGGAGAATTTCGGGTTTAGGAGTATATAGGGGCTGATTAGGGTTAGAAGACATTTCTTTAGACATTTTCCAGCCGCCACTTTCATTTCCCTTAACCTAGCCATGGCCTCCACTCTCTAAATCTCTCTAAAACACCCAAAATCACTTCCTAATCAAGGATTAAGGCTTAGAGGCATCAAATCAAGGAGGATTAGCACAAGGACTGAGGTAGGGCTGCTGTTATATATTGGAATTCGTGCAAATCAGAGGTTCACTTCAGATTTGGAAGTTTTATTGTGGCAAAGGTGAGTGATTTGCATAGTTTTTGCACTAATTACGGTAATTAAGGGTAATTAGTGAAGATTAGCGAATTTATACACTAATAAATTCTAGAAAAATATTTAGAAATTCGAAAATAATATTTTATGCCTCTGGTAGAAATTTGGTTTAATTTGATGAAGTTTTGTTAACCTTATGATTAGTTTTACTTAAACATGCTAAGGGGAAAATAAGGAGTATTGGCCACTTTTAATCCATTTTGCTTCATTAGAATTGTTGTTTGGTGTTGGTGGTTGCTATTACATGTTGTTATGACTTTATGGAGTGTTTTGTGATTGATTAGAGAAGTTAGATTGGTCAAAAACGCCGTCGAATGGCGTAAGATAGTCACTGGGAAAACAAGTGCAGGAAATATACCGGATCGGATCGCCCTATGTACCACGATCCGCCCCATCTTCCACGATCCGAACCGATGGCACGACTCGATCCGTCGATGCTTGAAGACCACGATCCGTTCCAGCCTGGGTGTCACGATCCGCCTGAAGGAACACGTCACGATCTGAAGAGCACGACTCGATCCATCAGAGGTGACCACGACCCGATCCAGTGGAAGGAGCACGAGTTGACACCATGGGCGATCCGCGAGTCGCGATCCGACCCAAGCGAGGGTGACGACCACGATCCGAACTGAGAAGCTGACGATGGCGACCTGAAGCAAAGTGAAGAGGGAAAATGAATACCGATCCGGATAAAGATGATGACCAAAACCCGAGATGCAAAGGAAGTCCAAATGAGAAGTTAGAGCTCAAGATTCAGATGGGAATCAACGAGTTCGCTTCATGGTTGGGCTTTGCTGCGGGACGCGTGTTAAGGGGTTATCGACGTCTATAGCTTTGGACCACTATGGTAAGAGGCACGAAGGCGGATTCAGGGCCATTATGGCATCGGTAGAACCAAGGGCTACAACCAATGAAGTGGGTCATTGAAATGTTTGGTCATGACTCCATATGTTTAGCTTGGTCATAGCAGGGTTTCTACAAGTCGGGATTCGTCGTTGCCTCAGTTTGTCTAGTGTTTCAAAGTGGTAGATATCGTATGCTTTACGCACTGAGTGAGAGATGTGAGGATGGTTGCTATGGTTGATTTGGTTGCTATCATTATGACATGCACACCCCACCCCCATATTCTTACACTATTTATTATGGCACCTTAGGGTACTGTACGGTATGTGGTACTAACTCTTTGGTTGCAGGTCCAGGTTCAGGTATGGTTTAGTATACCTGTTACTACTCTGTTTAGATGCTTATCGCTCATACCAGGCTTTATGTCTGATCCAGAGTTTTATGTCTCCTCTTATTACTCTGGGTGCTCACACGAGCGGACTAGAGACAGGTTAGCTGGTGATGCACGGGTAGATGATCCGAAGACGAGCAGGAGGCTTCCACGTAATATATATATACATAATATTCTCCCTTTATTGTTGAAGATCACTGCTTGGGCATTGGTGGTGTATCTTCTGCTTTAGCTTTCTTTTGTTTGGAGACAGTAAATTGGGAAAGTTGTAATAAGCTGTATTTGAATTTCCGCTGCCCTGATGTTGATGTTGATTTTAGTTATCAGCTTATGCACTGTCTCGCCTGTTTTATGTCAAGTATGTTATTATTATATTTTTATCCCATGCGCTGTGAGACATTCTACAGGTTCCTTGATTAGTTCATTCTCTTCCTTCCTTTCTTTGGCGACCGTCCTGTGCTAGTCGGGCATGTGTACAGCGCACTTTCGGAGGAAATGCAGGCTGGTGCGGGGCGGGCCGTCACACTTGGTATCAGAGCTCTAGGTTGCGTAGTTAACCTAGGGAAGCTATCAGGGAGAGATAATATACATATACGAGAGAGCGTATTTGTGATTACTTTGGTTTTTAAAAGCTATATATATATATATACTATTACTAGTATAAGGATGAAGTCGTACTGCACTAGCACCACTATGGAGTCGTTAATCGTTTCCTTTTCCAGATTGACGATGAGCCGAGATACTAGAGGTGCTGGTAGAGGAGCCAATAATGGGAATGCTGCTGACATGAGGACAATGTTTACTGACCTCATGAGAGAGATGCTTAGAGATGTGCAGAGGGCAGCTCCCAATGGTGGAAATGGTGGTGGTCCAATAGTGCAGGCGCCGAGGGTCGACTTCGCCAAGTTGAATAAGGATTATACTAGCCTTGGTGGGAAGTCGTTTCACGGAATGGAGTCGGCCACGGATGTTCAAGATTGGTTGGATAGTTGCGAACGTATCTTCGAGGATTTGGGTATCGAGGATGCAATGAAGAGAAAGTTAGCGTCCCGTCAGCTGCAAGGGCGGGCAATGAATTGGTGGAATGCTATAAAAGCAGCTACTCCTGAAGATCAGATTACTTGGGAGCAGTTTAAAGCTCGCTTTAGCGAGAAGTTCATTCCAGCTGCTTAAAAGTCAATGCTGTTTAAGAAATTCTTGGAGCTCAAGCAGAATGGCAGAGCTGTCTCGGAGTATATTGCTGAATTCGACACTTTGTCAAAGTACGGGTTATCTCTTATTGATACTGCCGAGAAGAAGAATGAGAAATTCATAACCGGTTTGGATCAGTACTTGGGGGAAAGGCTTATTAACCACATCGATGAGTCGTTTGAGTCGATTGTAGGGAAAGCATTGAGGTCAGAAAGTCTCTTCCCTAAGCCGAAAACTGAGGTTGCATCTGCAGAAGAGCCAAAACCACAAGCAAGTGGTGGGGGCAAGGGTGGTTCCCAGAATAAGAGAAAGCAGAATCAGACTAAGGATGGCCAGAAGAAAAAGAACAAGCAAGATGTGGAGTGCTTCAGCTGTGGTAAGAAGGGCCATTATGCTAGTAATTGTCGGGCCAAGCTAGCAGATAGGAAGTGCTTCAACTGTGGCCAGATGGGACATCACAAGGACAAGTGTCCACAGCCCCCTAAGGAAAAGCAAATGGTGAAAGCATATGCTCTTAATGCTATTCCTTCTTCGTCGAATGCCCCAACAGCGGCGGAGAAGGGAAAGAATGTCGTCATTCAAGGTATGCTTTCTGTTTATGATGTTCCTGTTAGAGTTTTGTTTGATACCGGAGCTTCCAGTTCTTTCATATCTAGTGACCTGGTAGATAGGTTGGGATTGGAGCCCGAGATTGTCGATAGACCTTTAGTGGTGACGAACCCGATTGGTGGTTCGACTAGCCTTAGCATGATTTGTCGTAATGTGTTCTTATCGAGTCATGGATGCATGTTTGTTTGTGATTGCTTTGTTTTGGGCTTTACTGGGTTTGGCATTATTTTGGGAGTAGATTGGCTCCAAAGATACGGGGTGGTGGTAGACTGTGAGGGCTTGTTGGTGACAGCTAGAGCGGATGATGGGCGGAGGATAGTGTTTGGTGGTCTACCCAGTAAGGGGGTATTGGCTAGTTTTCTAAACTCCCTCGACATTCCGCATAGTGAGTTGTCAGGTTTGCCCGTGGTTGGCCAGTATCCGGATGTTTTCGAAGAAGTGACCGGACTTCCACCACACCGAGAGATTGAGTTCCGTATTGATTTTGTAAAAGATGCCAGGCCTATAGTGATGCCACTTCGTCGTATGGCACCAAGAGAGCAGCGAGAGCTCGAGGTGCAAGTCAGCGATCTTTTGAAGAAGGGATTTATCAGAAGGAGTGTTTCTGAATGGGGAGCACCAGTTGTGTTTGCTACCAAGGCGGATGGTTCCCTTCGTTTGTGTGTAGACTACCGCGAGTTGAATAAAGTGACGAGGAAGAACAAGTATCCTCTACCGCGGATAGATGATTTGTTTGATCAGTTGAGTGGCGCGAGAGTATTTTCTCAGTTGGATCTCGCGACAGGTTTTCATCAGCTTAGAGTGGAAGCTGAGAGTATAGCTAAAACGGCATTTCGGACGCCGTCTGGGTTTTATGAGTGGTTGGTCATGCCATTCGGGCTGACCAATGCCCCAGCATATTTTGTGGATCTTATGAATAGGGTATTCAGAGATCAGTTGAATAAGTTTGTCCTTGTGTTCGTTGATGATATTTTGGTCTATTCGAGGACAGAGGAAGAACACAAGGAACATTTAAGAGTAGTGATGGAGGTGTTGAGAAAACACCAATTAAAAGCAAAGTTTTCTAAGTGTCACTTCTAGAAGAGGGAAGTGAGGTTCTTGGGCCATGTTGTATCAGAGAATGGTATTGCCGTGGACCCGGCAAAGGTGGCTACGGTACAGGATTGGCCTACGCCCAAGAATGCAACAGATGTAAGAAGTTTCTTGGGGTTAGCGGGATATTATCGTAAGTTTATCCAAGGTTTCTCCAAGATAGCAGCACCATTGACCCAGTTGACCAAGAAGAATCAAGCTTTTGTCTGGGATGAAAGGTGCAAGAATGCATTCAAAAGTTTAAAGGACAAGTTGACAAGCGCACCGGTGTTAGTCATTCCTAAGGGGGATGAAGAGATGACGGTATACACGGATGCCTGTGGTACCGGACTGGGTGCTGTATTGATGCAAGGCGGTAGGGTGGTGGCTTACGCAAGTCGGCAATTGAAACCGCACGAGAGAAGGTACCCTACCCATGATTTAGAATTGGCAGCGATCGTGTTCGCGTTAAAAATGTGGAGACACTATCTCTTGGGAGAAAGATTTGAGCTGTTTACAGATCATAAGTCGTTAAAGTATCTCTTCTCTCAGAAAGATCTGAATCTCCGTCAGCAGAGATGGTTAGAGTTCTTAGCTTCCTATGATTTTGACATCGCATACACACCAGGAAAGGGCAATGCGGTGGCTGATGCATTGAGTAGAAAACATGCCAGCTTAGGGGCTATGTTCCTTGAATGGAAGCAACTGGAGTATATCGCGGGGTTTGATTTCTGACCAAAGTGCGAATTGGATCCAGAAATGTTAGCAAGTTTGACGATCAGACCCACTTTGATTGAGCGGATCGGCTCTAGTCAGAGGGACGATCCTAACCTATTGGAAATCATCTCCAAGTTAGAGATGGGTATCGATGAGGAGATGAGCAAGTATGGGCTTGATCAAGATGGATGGCTTAGAAAGAATGGAAAGCTTGTTGTACCCAATGTCAATGGATTGAGGGATGAAGTGCTTAGAGGATGTCATCACTCAAAACTGACTATACATCCCGGTGGTAATAAGATGTATCGAGACATGAGACAGACTTACTACTGGGAAGGGATGAAAAGAGACGTTGGGAAGTTTATATCTAAGTGCATGAATTGCCAGCTAGTTAAAGCCGAGCAAAAGAAGCCTAGTGGGTTGTTACAGCCCTTAGAAATTCCCGAATGGAAATGGGAGCAAGTCTCGATGGATTTCATCGATGGTTTACCACGGACTAGATCGGGATATGACAGCGTTTGGGTAATTGTAGATCGACTGACTAAAAGTGCAAGGTTTATACCGGTCAAATCGACCAGAACGGCAGCTAAGTTAGCAGAATTGTATATGAAGTGGGTAGTGAGACTTCATGGAGTACCTAAAAGCATTGTGAGCGACCGAGACCCGTTGTTCACTAGTGGGTTTTGGAGGAGCTTACAAGAGGCTCTAGGGTCAGAGTTACATCTCAGTACCGCATATCATCCTCAGACCGACGGTCAGACGGAGAGGGTGAACCGTATTTTGGAAGATCTCTTGAGAGCATGTATATTGGATTTTGGTGGATCATGGGATGACCATTTGCATCTAGTAGAGTTTGCATATAATAATAGCTACCAATCCAGTATCGGTATGGCTCCATTTGAAGCTTTGTATGGAAGACCGCGCAACTCACCATCATGTTGGATAGAGACTGGCGAGAAGTTTATGCTTGGACCAGATGTGGTGAGGGAAACTTCAGATAAGATTAAGATCATTCAACAACGAATGAAGGCTGCCCAGGATAGGCAGAAGAGTTCTGCTGATAAGAGGAGAAGAGACTTAAAATTCTCCGTTGGCGACTTGGTGTTTGTCAAGATTTCTCCGTTGAAGAGCGTAATACGATTTGGCAGGAGAGGCAAGTTGGCACCAAGATTCGTTGGCCCATTCCCTGTTCTCGAACTAGTCGGGCATTTGGCATATAGGATTGACTTACCAGAGAAGATGGCGGGAGTTCACAACGTATTTCATGTTTCCCAACTAAGGAAGTTCGTTCACAACTCAGATATGACTATTTCACCTGATCAGTTAGAGGACTTCGAAGTAGAACCCGAGGCGGCTGGGAACCGCAAGCCGGCCCGTATTGTCGAGCACGACATGAAGAAACTTCGAAGGAAGGCGGTGAAGCTAGTCAAGGTACAGTGGAGCGAGGATGAGAAAGATTGTACTTGGGAGACAGAGGAGAACATTAGGAAGTCACACCCAGAACTCTTTGCCTGGTAAGATTTTGACTTCGATTTAGTTTTCCGCATGCTAGGATAGACTTGTTTGCTTGTTTTGCATGATTGATTGTTGTATGTGGTTGTTAGGCATGCGGGATCCTTTGTATGTTTTGGGTTAAGGAATTTCGGGGGCGAAATTTCTTAAGGGGGGGAGAGTGTAACGACCCGCATTCTACGCATCATAGGATCGTAGAATATTTATTTCTGTCACATACGAAGTCATATGGTCATGTAACTTTGGGAGACGACTATTGGGGTCATTTCCCATGTTCATGATTTTTCCCGATTTTTAAACGACCATTTTACCCCTAGTTGGCACTGTTTTGGCCATAACTTTTGACTGGAAAGGAATTTTGACCTGAAACCACTTCCATTGGCTCCGGATGATGGTTTCTCTTTCCGTAGAGTGGTCACATTAGTCAAACGGACTCACCGTTTGGGAGATATGGCTGAAACAAGTTTCAGATGGTGAAAAACAACTTAATTGGGCTTAACCGGATAATTAGCAGCTAGGCCCAGAGGAGAATTTCGGGCTTAGGAGTATATAGGGGCTGATTAGGGTTAGAAGACATTTCTTTAGACATTTTCCAGCCGCCACTTTCATTTCCCTTAACCTAGCCATGGCCTCCACTCTCTAAATCTCTCTAAAACACCCAGAATCACTTCCTAATCAAGGATTAAGGCTTAGAGGCATCAAATCAAGGAGGATTAGCACAAGGACTGAGGTAGGGCTGCTGTTATATATTGGAATTCGTGCAAATCAGAGGTTCACTTCAGATTTGGAAGTTTTATTGTGGCAAAGGTGAGTGATTTGCATAGTTTTTGCACTAATTACGGTAATTAAGGGTAATTAGTGAAGATTAGCGAATTTATACACTAATAAATTCTAGAAAAATATTTAGAAATTCGAAAATAATATTTTATGCCTCTGGTAGAAATTTGGTTTAATTTGATGAAGTTTTGTTAACCTTATGATTAGTTTTACTTAAACATGCTTAGGGGAAAATAAGGAGTTTTGGCCACTTTTAATCCATTTTGCTTCATTAGAATTGTTGTTTGGTGTTGGTGGTTGCTATTACATGTTGTTATGACTTTATGGAGTGTTTTGTGATTGATTAGAGAAGTTAGATTGGTCAAAAACGCCATCGAATGGCGTAAGATAGTCACTGGGAAAACAAGTGCAGGAAATATACCGGATCGGATCGCCCTATGTACCACGATCTGCCCCATCTTCCACGATCCGAACCGATGGCACGACTCGATCCGTCGATGCTTGAAGACCACGATCCGTTCCAGCCTGGGTGTCACGATCCGCCTGAAGGAACACGTCACGATCTGAAGAGCCCGACTCGATCCATCAGAGGTGACCACGACCCGATCCAGTGGAAGGAGCACGAGTTGACACCATGAGCGATCCGCGAGTCGCGATCCGACCCAAGCGAGGGTGACGACCACGATCCGAACTGAGAAGCTGACGATGGCGACCTGAAGCAAAGTGAAGAGGGAAAATGAAGACCGATCCGGATAAAGATGATGACCAAACCCCGAGATGCAAAGGAAGTCCAAATGAGAAGTTAGAGCTCAAGATTCAGATGGGAATCAACGAGTTCGCTTCATGGTTGGGCTTTGCTGCGGGACGCGTGTTAAGGGGTTATCGACGTCTATAGCTTTGGACCACTATGGTAGGAGGTACGAAGGCGGATTCAGGGCCATTATGGCATCGGTAGAACCAAGGGCTACAACCAATGAAGTGGGTCATTGAAATGTTTGGTCATGACTCCATATGTTTAGCTTGGTCATAGCAGGGTTTCTACAAGTCGGGATTCGTCGTTGCCTCAGTTTGTCTAGTGTTTCAAAGTGGTAGATATCGTATGCTTTACGCACTGAGTGAGAGATGTGAGGATGGTTGCTATGGTTGCTATCATTATGACATGCACACCCCACCCCCATATTCTTACACTATTTATTATGGCACCTTAGGGTACTGTACGGTATGTGGTACTAACTCTTTGGTTGCAGGTCCAGGTTCAGGTATGGTTTAGTATACCTGTTACTACTCTGTTTAGATGCTTATCGCTCATACCAGGCTTTATGTCTGATCCAGAGTTTTATGTCTCCTCTTATTACTCTGGGTGCTCACACGAGCAGACTAGAGACAGGTTAGCTGGTGATGCACGGGTAGATGATCCGGAGACGAGCAGGAGGCTTCCACGTAATATATATATACATAATATTCTCCCTGTATTGTTGAAGATCACTGCTTGGGCATTGGTGGTGTATCTTCTGCTTTAGCTTTCTTTTGTTTGGAGACAGTAAATTGGGAAAGTTGTAATAAGCTGTATTTGAATTTCCGCTGCCCTGATGTTGATGTTGATTTTAGTTATCAGCTTATGCACTGTCTCGTCTGTTTTATGTCAAGTATGTTATTATTATATTTTTATCCCATGCGCTGTGAGACATTCTACAGGTTCCTTGATTAGTTCATTCTCTTCCTTCCTTTCTTTGGCGACCGTCCTGTGCTAGTCGGGCATGTGTACAGCGCACTTTCGGAGGAAATGCAGGCTGGTGCGTGGCGGGCCGTCACATGATGTGTCTAGCTACGTCGTGGAATATGCAATGTTTGCCGGAATCAAGCTCCATCTGGGTTAGCTCTTGTCAAGGTGGTCTTGGAGTGGGCAAGGACCCTCGTATGTAAAGATAGATATCGAGCAGAGAGGAATTGAGTTTGGTGTACTAGTCGTACTTACTTTCGATTTGAGGGCGCACGTGACACTCGCTCTTTTCCGAGGCTTTTCCTCTTCTTTGATTCTGGCCGTTACTATTGGATGGACCTCGTTGCTTGGCGTCTAAGACCTCTAGGCTCTTCATCTCAATGCTGGCATCATCTTGTCAGAGGAATCGCTCGGCCTCAGAATAGAAATCATCTATATCTTTTGGGGGGATCTCTGGTTAAAGAAATCGAGAATTCTGACCGGTTCTGTAACAACCTAGAAAATCAGAACCAATTAATTTTTTTTATTTTAGCTATTTTAATATATTTTGAATATTTAAAATGATTTATTTTAAATAATAACGAAGAAAAATTTATTTTAATCGAAGTTAGAACGAATAAATTTATTTTATTTATATAACGAGCCTGAAATGGCGCACTAGTTTGAAAATTCGATTTCAAATTTCAAATGAATGTACAGGATTCAAAATAAACCGGATTTTAGTAAAACTAGAAATATTTGAATTTGTTTGAAACTATCTTTTCAACGAATGTTAAAAATCCAGATTTCATAATAGGAATAAAAAGTTATGTCCAGTTGAAAATTCAGAATAGCCGCTATGGAATTTAATATAATATATAGCCCTTAAAAATAGCCATTTTGCAAACGACCTCCGTTTTCGACGAGACCACTTTTGTTGAATTCAAAATGTCAAATTATTGCTAGATTCCAATTTTCAGAATTTTTGGAATAAATATGTGAGTGTGGTGGATTTAAACGTGTTTGGTTAATTCAGTTTGAATTTAATCGACTGGAAATTTTTTGTTTTTCGAACGGTCTCCAAATTCGATGAAATTAGTTTTGTTAGGACCGTATCTTCAATACGAAGCTAGAAATATTTTTTCTAGAAATTTTGGAGTCAGTATGTGACCCTGATAATTTAAAATGTACATTAAAAATTCAATATAATGGTTTATATTTTGATTTTGATGAAAATTGATTGAAATGATGGAATTGGCTTACAGGACATATCCCATTGTGTCCGGAATGGGGTATTCGGCTAAGGATGACAGTCATTGGGTTCGATTTGGGGATTGAATGGAAAAATTACTTTTTGAAATAAAATAAAACTAAATTATATTAAACCATAGGTCAAAGCTCTCATGGTCAACCCCCTCTTCCTTTTGTCGTCATTCAAAACAAAAATGAATAAAAAAAGCGATTGACAATCGCTGCCTCCCTCCACCGCGTCGCTTTGCCCCACGTCGCGCCCTCGCCGCGCATCCCCTCCGACGATCCCCTCCCTCCTCTGCGTCCCCCTTCTTCCAATTCGAACCCAGCTCCCCCCATTTCGCCAAAAGCCTGTCGCCCAACCACTATAGGGCGCCGCCGCCACCACTACAACACCGCCGCCTTCCCCAGTCAACCGGCGCCTCCAATCTGCCCCACACTACCAATTCCGCTGCGAGTTTTATTTTAATTTATTTCCAATAATTAATCTAATTTATTTGATTAAAAAGCATTATTATTTTCTTTTCAGATTTTTATGTATAATTAGCATTGAATTTAAAATTAGATTTTTTTTATATATACATTAGAATATAAAGATATGATTTTTGGAAAATAGAAAGACATGATTTTTAAAATATAGAAAGACATGATTTTTAATTATACAGTGATTTGAGTTTTTTTACAATGAAAAGATTTGATTTTTTTTTACAATATAAAGATTTGATTTTTTTTACAATATAAAGATTTGATTTTTAAAAATATAAAGATGAGATTTTTAAAAATATAAAAATGAGATTTTTATCGTATGAATCATAATGTTTTTAGTTATATAAAAATTTCGGCTTTTAGTTGTATAAAAATTCGATTTTTAGTTAGATAAAAAAATTCGATTTTTAGTTATATAAAAATATAATTATATATATATATATAGTGATATAAAAATGCGATTTTTAAATATATAAACATCATATTAAAAATGTGATTTTTACTATGAACAGCGTGGAAAAGATTGCGTTGGAATTTCGGGTAAATCCAAACTGTTCAGAAATTCAGAAATAAAACTGAAGGAGTGGATCCCAAAGGTGAGAACTTCTCACTCTAATTTCGTTTTCTAGTTAAATATATATACTAGGATGCAGACGGTGCTTAGTAGCACCCGACACCTTTGATTGAAACCATGGATGTTTGGTTGTTTGTTTCGATTGATAAATTGGTTGAATTTGATTTGGAATGTAAACTGAATTGATTATAATTGGTATGTATATGGCGCGAGCCAGTATTAGGTGATGATAAGGATAGATCTTATTCCGGTTCTAGTATCGCGCCGTTATGTTGTCGAAATTTTCTAAAAATGGTAGAACAATATAAATATCTTTTTTATTGTAAAAATGAGCTATA
This sequence comes from Allium sativum, assembly GCA_030737875.1. NCBI lineage: Eukaryota > Viridiplantae > Streptophyta > Magnoliopsida > Asparagales > Amaryllidaceae > Allium > Allium sativum. The sequence goes on from CM060913.1 coordinate 1,044,561,486, forward strand.
TAAAATATTCATGTACTGAAATAAATATTTTATCTTTAAAAATATAATTTTTAACGTGTATATGAATGAAATAAATATTCATTTACAAATCGGACGATTTGTTGATGTACACACATTTAACTGATGTTGATTGGGATGATAATTTTACACATCGCCCAACTGCACAAATAATATTCAATATTTGTTGGTTGAAATCCCGTACGAGTACTGGGATGATATTTGACGTACACTAATCCCAATTGTTTAGTTTTATGTCAATCGATTGGTTGACAAACTGTTGTAAGCGTTAGTTATTTATATTTAACGCTTATGTAGTTGTGTAATGCACTCTGGATGATGGTTGACTGTGTTTGATTATTATTGTGCACATGTGTATATGAAATCCATATAAATAAAATTATATGGTAATTGACTTTTTCTGATTCCAATTCGGAAAAAAAGAATATTTTAAATTAACAAATATTTTAAAATGATGAAAAATGAATATTTTAAAATAACTAATATTTTAAAATAATATTCAGTAATGGATCAAAATATGATTTTGATGTCCGATTTGGGATTGAAACGAAAATATTGAAATATATAAAGCCATGTTGATTAGATATGCGCCATTTTGACGTGAATGATATTTATATCGATTTTATTCATTTTTATAATGAATATCGAGAAGGAAGGGATTTCAAAATCTAATGTTTTGAAAATATTATCAATTATATATTAACGATATGGAATATTCAATTTTGATTTAAAATTGGATATGAAGTTGAAATCGTTTTTAAACGAATTTAAAAAGATTTATAAAATACGTTTTAAAATGGAAATCAATGAAATATATATAATATATATATTACATATATTTAATGGCCTGAATAGAAAGCACCGCGCCACGACCGTTCGCGAATTTCGACCGTTGATTTCGAATTGACAATACGGAAGATCTGACCGTCAGATTCTCCTAAACCCGGAACCGTTGGGTTCGCATCGAAAAGAGCTTTCCAACGAATATAAGAGATTTGAAATCTAACAGTTGGATTTGTAATTATATCCAAATCAAATTTGGAAAAGGTCGATGTAAGTGTAGTTCGATGACCGATTATCGAAATCGACTGAAAGGGCCTTAATAAAATTATTAAAAATATTAATAATTTGTGTAAAATCATAATAAATGATTTGGAAAGAATTGGGATGAAAAATTCCACGTTTGTAAGGATAAAAAATATATTTTTATCAAAATGAACTTTTTGTTAACTAGATTTGAAATCCAATAAATTTTAAATAAAATAAATTGGATATGTGAATGGTTTTAATATAACCAGAAATTTTCAACTAACATATTGGAATGAAAATGGAATGGGTTTGAATGGAAATAATCTACGGAATATTTCAATATTGGATTCCGTGATTATATGGATATTGTTATGGAAATTTGGAAGATATATTTTATATCGTTATTTCCAATATGATATTTGTTGGTTTCAGAATTTGATATTGAATATAAGCCGATATAATTTCTATTCAGATCCTTGTATTTAATATCAAATTGGATTTTGGGTTTGTCATGAATGGTGTCTTAAATAACACTGTTCTTAAACCCCGATGAGAAAAGAATAAATCTTTTAATTAAGATTTAGAGAAGTTTTCCAATTAATTAATATTTAATTGGAATTGAATAAAGGAATTGAATTTTTGGATTTATCGTGAACGGTGTTTTAAATAACACTTGTTCTTTAACCCGATTAACAGTGAAATGTGATTTGGAATTTATAAATCTTATTGTTAAGATTTAACGGGAATTTTCCAAAGTAAAGTTTTCCAATTTAAAATAATAAATTGGAAATTGAATGTAATTCGATTTGATAATATTCGAAATGATCTTTTGTGAAGGAAGACTGTTAATATATATATATAAGGAATTTAAAAGGCTTGGTCGTTATTCCATTTATATTATTAGTCAGATACGGAAATCGATATCGATTATATATATATATATATATATATATATCAATCTTTTTTCTGTGAAGATCCCTAATTAATGGAATGTGATTTTGGGTTTATCGTGAACTGTGTTTTAAATGACATTAGTTCTTTAACCCAGTTAAAGACAGGATTACATGTCTAACATTGTATTTCAAACTGTATGGTTGATCTCTGCTAAATATATATTTGTTTGGTGGCGGAGAATTTATTCTTTTGCTTAACACCCTTCTTTAAGACGTATGAGCTTAGAGGTTATATATCTGTAGAAATCAATAGTACGCTGTAAATTGTCGATGCGACATGTTTGTGTTTCCAAAGTTAAATAATCATTAATATTGATTTTTGGAAAGATTAAAACTTAGTGGAGTTTTAACGAATCTCTAATTAGATTGAAAAGGGAATGTGATAATTTATATTATCAAATTCGGGATATGATTGACAATGGAGTAGCTCCAGTTTTACTCCAAGCGATAGTTAAATCTTTAATTAGAGTTGAACGTGAAATGGTAATTAAATTTACCGATAACACTGTGGTGTTAGATATGGAGCATTACCAGTTTTGCTCCATGGGATGAATAGGTTGGGATTGGTAAATAAAACAAATGATTACTTCGATAAGGTGCGCTAATCCCGAATAGTTTGGATAAACCTTAATTTGGTTTGAATTGATATCCAAAGGAGGATTAAAGAATAAATTTAAAGAATTTATCTTTGATAAAATTAATGGGAACCTTTCCCAAAGTATTAGAATATTTGAATAAAAGAATATTCTGGATTTAAATGAGGCGTATGTTGTGTTTTATAGCACTTGTTTATAATATACGCGAGTTATTCGGAAAGGCCAGGTTTATACCCATTCTGAATAACTTATTCATCGATAAGTCGATGATGAAGACGGTGGTTGAAGACCGAAGGTCTTCACATTGTTTGGATGATTACTGATGTCCTGATTGGACTGCACACCCAAGACAAGGTAATAAGTGGTAATCATCCAGACGTACTTGGAGATCGACCGGATATGCGAGGACCTCTCTCTTTTATTGGACATATGGGACAAGGAATAAGGTGCCTTCGGTTTCGTTCAGACCCAGAACGGCCTATTAAATGGATGTGTGTCTGACATTGGATTTTATTCTGTGTTGATTGATCTCTATTAAATATATATCTATTTGGTGGTGGAGAATTTATTCTCTTTCCTAATACCCTTCTCTGAGATGTAAGAGCTCAGAGGTTATATATCGATAGACATTAGTTGCATGGCATGAATTGCCAGTGTGGCATGCAGAGATATAGTGATCAAGGCTTCTGTTGAAAATCAGAGTCTTGTGGTTGATGATCAAAGCATGACCTTTATTGGCATAGCTTTATGTATAGCATTAATTCGCGAGCCTCACACTTCGGTATGAATCAAAAACAGGATCGGACCAATGAGAGAACATGACGTTTCTTTATAGTTATGGGTGGTATCATGGTATGGTGCCCAGATATTCATATTTTTTACCTATGTGGATGATAGATAGCGAGGCGCATCAGATGTATTGGTTACTACGGAGCCGATGGATAGGTCCGATAGGACCGGGCAACGTGTGTTCAGGAATTGCCAATCCTCAAACGTAAGAGAGGACCGGTCCAACCGATCCAAGGGTTGCCTAGAGTGTATAGTCCTAAGACATTTACTAAAGTGTCTCGAAGCGGTAAGGAGCCATCCATGTCCTCGACTCATAGATGGAATCTAATTTCCAATACGTGATATTTCGTTTTTCATTGTAGAGCCTAGTATGGCGATATAGTAGGATGTGGTACTATACCGTCTATGATTGATACATTTATATTTGAAGTTGTTTTATACAATTTACACTTATAATAGTATCAAAATGATTTGTTTTAAATGTACCAAGCATGTTTGGCTATTACAAGGTAAAACTCAATCCTCCGGCTTGCGTTGCATTATGTGAAGGGGCTTGAGTCTTATAATAGCTTCATTTTTCCAAAAAGCATTGCGCTGTTTATTTTGCACTGGTATTCTTGGGAGGAAGCTCGTTCTGTGTTATACGGCGTGGTCCCTAGATTTACTTTATTTCTAAAGTAAAGATTTAAATAACTGTTTAAGTTCTAACACCAGTCACATGACTGACTTGGAGTTTATTATTTTAACCTAAACTCTAGGTGCCCCTATTTTCCACACGGGCAACTAGTAGGTTTGGTTTCGGCAGATTTATTTTTACAAGATCCTAGTTTACAGCTGGAGCTATATTCGGAATGCTCTGTATCTGTGTATTTCTTTAAATTGTGTAATGTATTGATTTTCCACTGCTTTTTATTTGAATCTCTAATATTTGTCAAATGTATATTATTTATTCATACTCTGTTATATTCTTGTACTCTGATGAAATTGCTGTAATAAGCAATGAAATGTTCTTCTATTTGTATTCTAATTTGTCGTGTTATCAACTCAATCCAGGCTTTCCCGTAAGGGCAAGTTTGGGTTGTTTCATTTTAAAAAGCAGGTAGCCTTAACCATGTGTGGGGATAAAAGCCCGAAGGCTAATCCCATCCCTGTCCGGGGAATGAAACGATCCAAAATCACCCTTACGGGAAAGCCCAGATTGAGTTGAGAACACGACAAATTAGAATACAAACAGAAGAACATTTCATTGCTTATTACAACAATTTCATCAGAGTACAAGAATACAACAGAGTATGAATAAATAATATACATTTGACAATATCAGAGATTGTAACAACCCAAATTCCGATGGACCGATTTTTTTTCAAAAACCCAATCCATCAAAACCCGAGTTGGTTGCTCTGGTATCCTGCAAAAAAGACAAAGACAAGAAATATGTCAGAGTTCGGAAAACACCTCACACTGAAGGAATAAAATATAATATATATAAACATAGCTTTACCTTAATTACAATACTGCTAAATCAGTATCTCCAAAGCTATAAGTTTATGTCATGAATCTAACCTGTAAATGTTATGAGGAGGAGGTCAGAACATAAGTTCTATGTGAATGAGTTTAAACTACACTTCCTGAATAATCCTACATATACCGTTCAATCATATTTTATTGTTTATTAGGTTATATGTGTCGTTAGCGCTTAAGGCTTACACACACATCGCACCCATCTACTTCCAGTAGATTAACCTAATGTAATATATATGTAGCTACCCCGAAACTGAGGTACACCCCATGGTACCCCACTCACATGGTCCCCACCCTATCCTCGCAGTGATATACGTAGTCCCCCGTCCTATGTCATAGTAATGTATATTCCTTTGATATATATAATACAACACTACGCCCACATAGGATCACTCTAATTTGACTGCCATTATCGAATAATGCCCACCAATCTATGATACACCACCCATATCAGACATGGTTATATATAGACTCTTCCATGTACGTATTCTCTATCGTATTCGGTATCTAACCCGCACACCCATCGTGTGTGCGTTCCCGAGTTCCGTGGCAGGGCTACACAAGAAAAACGGAACTCGGTCGGGAGTTTTCCTTATATTTGTGCAAGGCCCGCCTTTAAGAGCCTCCCACACAAATATCCCTAGGGTGTATTTTCTATGGTGGCTATGGCCCCACCTCGGCCCCTCACATAACTAATAAAGACTACGCGAGCTAAGCGACAAGCCCCTAAGCAACCAATCTAAACATCCATGTGGCATCTCCCCTCGACCACCGTCCCATGATAGTGAATGGTTAATGGTATATTGGGTCTAGCTCTAGTCTTTCCGCATCCTACTGGCTGTGGTAACAGGCACTCGACGACCTACTATCCTTGTTGGTCCTGACCCTCCACCATCATTGAGGCAGCCGTCGAATCACCTTTTCCGTCACCGCGAACAGCATTCTGACTGCCCAGCTATTCTTACAGTCAAGGCCGACCCACCTAGTAGTTACGCGCTGACCTAACCTCTGCGGGCACAGCATGAAACATCTGCCACCACATAGAGGACTATTAGGAGCACCTTTAACGTCTCAGGAAGCCGTATGCTTCCCCTTCCAGTCCGTTGGAGCTGCCAAAATAACGAATGTGCGTCGTCTCGTGTCTTATGACACCGTGATGATTTACCTTGTTGGGTTATTCATCCTACAACGTACGGTTTGCCCCAAGCTCCTTGATTTTATATGTCATTAGACCCTACGTGTATTCAATTCTTACACGATTTTGTTACCTCGTCAGTTTTTCTTATTTAACTTGGTTATTCTTATTCATATTGACTTCCTTTTCAAGTTTACCAAGTTACCCTCGCTTATTAATTCAATTTATACTTAACACATTTAAGTCCATTAATAAGACCACAACATGTTATTTTCCAACTTCATATATTATTCCCTTTTAGGGTTACAACAACATGTTATACATAATTCATAGTTAAGTATGTCTTATCCACATATATACTGATTAGGAGAATAATCCCCTAAACACCAGCTTCGAAGACCGAAATCAACATCAGACGGCACCTAGAGAATTACTCAACCCGACTAACATATATGATTCTAATTAATTTCTTTTCCAATCATATACTTATATCATCTTAAATTTCACACTTTCCTTCCCAAACCACTTAATTTATAATTAAGTATATTTTCACATATAAGTTACCTTATTTTCCTCAATCGTTTCTTAGAACTTACCTTATCCCATAAGTTATACTTTCCACTTGCCCCTAGGACAAGTCTAACCTATTATCCTTCCTTTTCTTATTCAAATTCATTCATAATAGGTTATTTACCATTCCCCACTTTTATCATTAATTTAGATTTACTTAACCCTTTCCGTTTATTTAACCCGTTACCTAAACTTTACCTAATTCAATTAATTTGTGATGCCATAACGGGTCCCCTTTGGTTAAGCATTATTTATTTATGTCTTACATGTCGCCTATGTCCCACTTAACCTCTTTTATTATTGTTTCCATGTCTTACACATGCTTTACTACGGTTAAGTCCCCCTTTGTCATGTTTTACTTCACGTATCTTACTACAGTTAAGTCCACATTTACATGTTTTACATGTCTTGTCTTACTACAGTTAAGTCCATATTTACATGTTTTACACGTCTTGTCTTACTACGTTTAAGTCCATATTTACATGTCATATTTTACATGTCACCCACTTAACCCTCTAACCATACCCAAGTTACCCACATATCTTATTATGGTTAGTATTCCTTAATTCATTCATTATGACGAACGATGCATGACCGAACACTTTGTGGCTGCTGGATTTGCCGGGCGGTTCCGGGTAGTCTTACACCACAAAGCGGGTCTAACCTCGTGTCACCAACCGTTACGCCTACAATTCATGCCTTAGACCTCTCACATTAGACGTCCAATTGTGGCAGCTGGATTTGCCGGGCGGTTCCGGGCATTCTTACACCATAATTGCGCCTAACCTCGTGTCAAAGGTTCATAAAACATCGTATTTCACTCAAATCCCAATTTTCAGGTTATGTGTTTCCAATTCAACATATAGTCATGTTTACAATTTTGCCTATTCCAACTTGTCACTAATTACATATTAATTAGCCTTAATTAAAAATTTCCAATTACAGGCATTTTCATCAATTCCATGTAATCCATACCCACATATGCCAATTTCTTTTATATTCCAATTATCCAAAATATCCAATAATACTCAAGTTCATAAAATCAATATTTTTCCGATATATTTCCCAACGTTTCCATGTTCATACATATAACCTAATTCACCTTTTAGGCTCATCTTACCAATAACTTTCACCAATCCATGTTATCCAATTACATGTTGTTAATATTAAATTGTACTAATTCAATATCCAATTTCAATCAGGCCAAACTACATAAATTTAAAATTACCATACAATCATGTCCATAATTCTATTCAAATCATATATAAATCCTTCCAACCCATATTATGCCCAAACAACCCCTTTTTCCCCTTTTACTTTTTCGTTCTCGTTTACAATGCATAAATTCATGATAGATGTAGGCTCGAGATAGCCTAGCTATAAAAGTAAAAAGGGAAAAGAATAAAAAGGAGAAAACTCAATTGTAAGCATAAATGAAATAACCGATCTTATTAAATTATCATCATATTCATTATGGGGAATGGTAAACGATAGAAGTACAATTATACAACAACTGTATTTTAAACCACTCACCTTGACTGGATTGGAGAAATAAACAACTGGTTTTTGAGGTAGAACGTTGGTTTAGGCTTCTTATTTGAATATTGACGTAGAACGTGAATTGTTGTTGAAGAAACTTGCTACTTGATTTGATTAAACTCCAAAATTGATGAAGAACTTGCAATTTAATTTAGAGTTTAGAGGTGGCGGCTATGTTGGGTTGAAGTTTGGTGGCATGGAGGCGTCTTATAGGAGATATATTGATTTTAGGGTTAGGTTAAGTGTTCTTTTATAGGTGGGTTAGAGCAACTAGGACCTTAGGATTAACTAAAAACTCATCTAAACCGTCCACCTCACCCTAGAAAAGAACCATCCAGAACAACCCTTTTCACACTTAGTGCTTCTTTAAATAAAATAAAAAAAGAAATCCCTTTATTTCTTTCTAATTAATGCATTACATACTATTTTTAACGTATAGCAACCTCTTTCCTTCATGCATTCAATTATTTGTTTATTTATTTATTTGCACTTATACGTGAACCTTTATTTGCGATACTCTTCTCCTAATCAATTAATTGATTTCTTTCTCTTTTTTCTACCCTTTTTGAAAAGAAACCGCATGTCCTTAAACCATTTTCTTTTATTTATTTACATCTAATCACATGTGCATGCGTCTCTGATTTGAATGTTATTTAATAACATTAACCTTCCTCCAATTGTGGCTTGCTTATGGCCTTATTAGTTTATTTTTTAAACGTTTAAATTTCAAAGTTGATCCCCTTCACATTTAATTGCTCTAGTTTAATGTTTGCAACCTTTTTCTATGCATGCTTTAATTGCACATTTGACATGTTTTGCATTCCATATTCTCTTTCTTTTATTTGCATCACATTAATTTATTTTTATTCAGGTTCATGCATCATCCATTTATTTAATACAATAATTTCACATATCCTCTTTCCCTTATTGCATTAATTTCAAATAACATGTATACATATATGCCCCCTTTTTGTTTGTCTCTATGTTCGCGCGCAACTTCAAATTTGAATCATGTCCATACGCATCCATCTCTTATGCGTATACTAATTTTTATATGTGAACAATTGTCTATTTTATTTTGGAAATTATCTTCCTTAATCAATTAATGGTTTATTTCAATTCGTTCAATCAAACCTCCAATTAACTTATCCCCTTTCGCACTGAACCAATTTGCTAAGCCACTATTTAGTCGGTCCTTAAAACAAAACAAAAACTATATGGCACTGGTGGGGATTGAAGTCACAACCTCTTATGTACAAGTCTCATGTATTAACCAAATGAGCTACTAAGTCTTTTGTTAACAAGACTTAGGACCAAGCAACATATTATTCTTTTCCCATTGCTCTTTTTCATGTTTTGTTGCATTTCTTAAATTAAGGATAACTTCTTCGTTTTAGATCAGTTTTCTATAAACTATAGGTCTAAATTGACCAGAAAATTGCCAGGAACGTAATGACGCTAATTTCATGACCAAATTCTAGAGTCTCTTCAAATTCTCCTTTTTATTTCTTTTTAAATGTTCGCATGTATTTCTTCGCATTTCACTGTATTTCTTCTTATTTCAAATATTGCATGTAATTTCTTTATTAATCTTTTTCTTTATTTCACCGCATAAACTTCTTACATGCAATTACATTAATATTATTTAATCTTTCCTTTAAATATATCCATGCATATATACATATATCTCATTTTTAATTATATTAAAAATGCGGGGTGTTACAGTGATTCAAATACAAAGCAGCGGAAAATCAATATATTACACAACTTAAAGAAATACATGGATACAACGCGTTCTGAATATAGCTCCAGCTGTAAACCAGGATCCTGTAAAAATAAATCTGCCAAAAACAAAACTACTAGCTGCCCAAGTGGAAAATAGGGGCACCCAGAGTTTAGGACACCACGATTAAACGACCCAAACTCGCCCTTATGCGAAAGCCCGTATTGAGTTGAGAAAACAACAAATAAGAACACAAACAGAAGAACATTTCATTGCTATTACAACAATTTACATCAGAGTACAAGAATATAAATAGAGTATAAATAATTTATACATCAGATGAATATCAGAGATTTAAAATCATAGTGCAGCGGAAAAATAATACATAACACAACTGAAAGAAATACATGGATACTGAGCTTTCCATATATAGCTCCAGCTGTAAATCCAGGATCCTATGAATATAATATCTGTAAAACTGAAACTACTAGCTGCCCATTGGTTCTGAACTTCTGCAATGGTGGCCATAATTACCATCGATGGCTCGGGCCGATCGACTGACACAAATGCTGCATTGAAGCTTTCGAGGAAGGATCTGAGTGTCTCTCCTGGTCGCTGCCTGATGATGGATAAGAACATAACACTCTTTGGTCGGTAGATATGTACCCTGAATTGCTCGATGAAGCGGGTGACCATCGTGTTCCAGTTGCTGATTCACTCCGTTGGTGGCTATCGAATTCACATTCCGGCTATGTCTATGAGAAATGGTCGGAAGCACTTAGCCATGACGTTGGTCGATGCGCCAAGTACTTCCATATGTCGCATGTATCGCATGAGGTGGATGGTTGGATTAGTGCCACCGTTGTATGGTTCGATAGTTGGGAACTTATCTATGTCTTGACATTATCTATGTCTTGCTGCGGGGAAGTGCCCCGAGTAAAGTGTTGGATGATCCTTGCAAGCTGGCTTCCATCCCCAGGAGTCGTTGCCATGAATTTAGTTCAACATCCACGAGAGCTTCGGTGCGAGGATACGGCAAAAGCATGCTCGAAAGGACGGCCTTTGGCTGGACTCGTCCTCCGAGTGTTGAGTGAAGGTGTAAGAGTAGTGAGTTTTGGTAGGTGGTTCTGGGAAGAATAGCCCCTTTTGAACCTGATGAGTGTTGGATCGAACCGTACCCATGACAGAGGGTCCAGGCTAATCTGGCATAGCATGTGATGTTCGGGGCTCGGGGTGATCCCTGGTTGGAGTGAGGTTAGAAGGGTCTATGGTAGCATCATCTTCTGCCACAGTGAGGACCGGTATGGTAGAGTGACCTTTCTTGTTCGGAGGGAAGGCTGCACTAGCTCTTCATTGAGGGGGAAGAATGGTTAGAGTGGTCTGCGGTTAGATTCCGGGCTATAATGGGAATGGCATTGATTTTGATGGGCCTGGTGGTCGCTCGACTGGCATGAGAGCCTGAGCTATTTCCAAGAGTGGAGGCAATGTGGCCAGACGACCTAGATCTCGATCGCCAGCCTCTTGCAAATCTGCAGCTAGGTCATGCTGGTCGTTGGAAGCGATACTACTTGCTGTGATTGATTGGTTGGTGGGACCAAACCAAGATGAAATAAAGGTGTAGTCTGATCAGTGGCCTGAGTCTATGAAGACCAAAGATCAGCTGTTGCCCCAGTCCCGGCCGGTGGAGGAATTGATGTTCAAGCATTCAATCCTCTCTCCAGTCGACCGAGAAGGTGATCCATCAACTGCTACTGTCATTCGAGGAGTTACCCTGAGATGTCATATGATCTCGGAACTCGACCATGATTTTATCCATGTCGTCCTGGGTAAGAAATCGAGACATATCTTCATGAGAGGAAACCTAGTGGCTCGCTTCTGTAGCATTACTATCGGATGCGTCGGTGTTCGCGGGATGAGAGGATGTTGGGTTTTCTTTCGCTTGATCGCCATGAATTGAGATGAGCGGATGCTCTGAAGGAAGGTTAATGCGCTCTCCCCCTACTTGGTACGCCAAAGTGTTGACTTCAAAAGTTGGTCACTAGTGACGATCAACCCCCATTCGTGTGAAGAGCACATGAATACAGATTATTAAATGCGGAAAAAGTAAAGAAAACGGGGAAAATGTACGGACTTTTTATAGTGGTTCGGCTAAAGACTGTGCCTACGTCCACTTTGTATATTATTTCTACATTGGATTACAAATACAACGCTTTTTCTGTTTGAAGAAAAGAAAGAAGATGACTATTTCTCTCTTCCAGAAAAGGTTTTTTCGGAAAGAAGTCCTCCCAGAAGTTGAAGAAGTCCCTTTTCTCTTTAAGTTTTGAGGTATTTATCGGTGGAGATGGCATCTTTGGCTGTTGTGACGTGGTTTGGTCTTTCTGGAAAGTCTTGGATGCGGGAAGTCGTATCCTCAGAAGTTGCGGTTTACGTGGCATCCATGGTGAGGTGTATCAAAAGTAGAGCTTTGTACGGATGCGGTTGACCACCTTTTCTTCCTTGAAAGTCGGGATAAGTATTTGAACAGCTCAGCTGGATATTTCCATGCAGACCTGAAATATTCGATCGACATGCCCTATATGAGAGCGGTTCTCTCAGTCGACTGGGAGAGCGAATCTTCCGGAGTGAGTTATTGGCTTGCTTGAGAAGTGGTTCTGCCCAATTCGTGATTTTCTCGGACTGACCTTCTGTTGCGCTTCCTGGAGTGCAATCTGTCTAATTTAGCTGGTTGCGCGTTTGGGTTCGATTTAACCCGTTGCGGCTTTTACCAAAAAGAGGGCTAACATACAAAAAAGTGGTAATCATCAGTCCCATATCATGCGTTCTCACTTATCGGTTCATACATTGTAAGTCAACTCTACACTAGGAAACATGGAAAAAAGAAGAAATTATAGAGTATCACGAAGAATCACATAAAATCACTAAGATTCTAGGATTTCATTCCTCGATGGGATGGATCTGGGATTAATCGATATCGTAAACCGTTGCATCCCATACCACGTGATTTACAATACCAATTGAAAGCTAACGCACCTTCTCAAAGAGTGTAAATAAATTTGTTTTCATATTAAAGTCTTACCTTAAAAAATGGTTTGAAAAATATAGTTTCCTTCAAAAAATCTTTGAAAAATGTTGAGTTAAGAAATCCTTATATATATTTATAAAATTTTATATAAATTTGTAAGTCTTTGTAAAACAATATTTTATTTCAAAACTATATTTTCCTTGTTTAGTTATTTTTGAAAATAATATGTAAAACCTGTGCATGTTTGTAGAAAATACACGAGAAACACCGTTAAAATGTACTTAACACATTCACTTGAAATTCACTTGACATATTGCATCTTCACTATTGCAGCATACCACTATAAGGTCACAACAACTCATAAGGATATCACTAATGAATTAGACCCGAAATGGACCTCGATTTACAGCAAAATGGGTTAAGGAAATGCATTAAAACTAGGTAGGAAAGGGCTCGATCCTCACACAGGAAATAGATCGAACCTAAGCATGGCGGCCCAGGAAATTTCGACCATAGGTCAATCATTCGGTTGACCTGGGCACTGGGAATATGCCCAGGTCCGAATCATCACAATATTGCCTCTTTGAGGCTGATTTTAGGGCATCGTGCAATTCAGAATTGAATGAAAATTTGTAAGCATATACTAGGAGTCCAAAACAACACACGAAAAAGAATCACGTCAGTTCATAAAGAAATGAGAGAGATACTCAGCTTCAAACATGGACATTCGTAATGTTTGGCTGCTCAGAAACATACAGTATGAAACCAGAACGTAACTTACAGATTTTTGCAGAAGTACACAAAATTTTATATCTAAAGCAAGTTTGAAACTGTAAGGTCTTCACCATTGATATGTAACAAGAATTTGCAAGAAGAACTTTTAAATTGATCAAAGATGGAGCTTTTGGTCTCTTCTTAAGCTTAAGTGCGCGTATAGTGATCTACAACAACATGCAACAACAAACAGAAACAAATTTCTAAACTTCAGATATAATTGATGGACTTGAGAAGAACACCAACCTATATGTGGATTACCTTCTTTAGATTTGATTTGGATGGTGTAGCGAGCTGGGATTTTCGACTCAGAAAATCAACACAAAACTACCATGTTGACTATTCAGACATCGGAAATTCCTGATCATTAATAGAAAGAAGTTAGAGGGTGAGAATAGATCAGATAGAAAATTAGAATAGAAGAAGATCATCTTGGAAAAAAATTAGGGTAATACGAATCTCACAGCAGAACGAATAAAATATATTATAACATAACTTTGAAATAAAACAGTATATATACAATAACATTATCAGAGTACGACACTTACACACAGCGGAAATAACAATGGCTATAAAATCCTTAAGCCTCTTGCTTCAAGCTCCTCCAAGTATATCTGTAAAGACCTGAACTTCTGGACTACACGTACAAATTTGGGCGCCCAAGAATTTAGGGAAAACAAAACAAAAATAAAATCTGGGTCAGTCATGGGACTGGTGTGAGTAAACTCAAATCATTTGTTTTAACTTTCCAAAATCCTTTACAAAAGAAAAGGTAATTGTAAGATCGATCCACACATAAACACGGACGGTTTTTACCTTATGATAACCCAAAACAGTTTTGGAAATCAATACTTCTTTAATATTATAATAATGTCTAATCACAAGTAATTAACAATCTAGCAAAACGCTTGCATCTCACGTTCCACATATATAGTATACAAACAAAATCGCGGGCGCTTATTGGAGATTGGATTACGACTATGACAAGGTATGGGACCACCTGCCGATAGTGTATCTCTAGAGGCGAATACACTGGGTTCAACAAGAACGTCTTGCAACCCGGCCCAGACATGACCGACCACTCATTTCGCTTGAGTGTATCGAATGTATATCACCAAAGGTTGGGAGCTACCCACCGTTTCCCGAAAAGGGACAGCATCGATAATAGATAAAAGAAAGAAATGGATTTTCTCTAGATAGGTCATATACACCCTAATGGGAGCGACCTACTTAGCCATGCTACCTGCCCGATTTTTGTCATTTCCCAGTTGATGAGGCTTGAGGTCAAAACGTACCTTTTGGAACATCTGACCACCCTTTGCTTTGAATGCCACATCGTCATACCCATCAAATCACGCATTGATTTCCCGAAAATACCACGGGTCTAAAGCTAAGAGAAACGAATTCCTCCGCTACCAAACGTAAGTACGTTTGAAGAGATCAAATTACGCGATCCGTTAGATATACTCTGTCCGACATTGGTCCATTCTCGTTTGTCCTGGGACTGGAAAACCGAAGGCACTATTTTGTAAACAGGATAGCCCTTGCATAACTCTGTCTTCAATTATCTTCATCATATTTGATCGCAACGCTAACGTCCATACAGAGTGGTTTTCAGATAATTATTCTGATCCCGGTCCCTCTGTATTGACGATGCAAAAATGGTCAAAAACTTCGATAGTTGGTGATTTAACTATCAAAGAAAAATAGGTGTACAACCAACGATCTTATTTCCAGATAGAAATTCGATCGATCTATCATCAATCAACACTTATCTCTTTTAATTTAATTAATCATTAATTTATTCATTTCCCATTTCCATATACTCAACATTCCTTATTTTCTAAATTTAGGAAATATACGTCATCAATCATTGGAAAACATTTCCATCTCTGTCTCACGTATCACTGTCATTTCAGTATTCTTTCTCATCAACATTTCATTTTCTATGATTAGAAAATATCTCTGATTATATTTAAAAAATTTTCCAAAATTGATTCATTTGATTTAAACAGATGTTTAAATAAAACATCAACTAAGCCAATTTAAACCATTACACTCATTAACTAAATTCACTTAATCAACCTTCACTATTGAACCTTAACCATTTCTTAGTTAAAGACGTAGCCAATCAAGTTGGGTTATAAATACCTCTCAGACGTTAACTGAACAACATTTCTAACTTCGAAATAGACAAGGTTCACCTTTCAAAATTTTAACAAATTTTCTTGCGAAACTCTCGGATTCTATTTACGAATCCACTTCTTAATTGAAAACATTCAATATAACTATAGCGTTATAATCCCTACTTCTGAAATATCTAACTTCAAAGTATAACTTTTATTCCTTAATTTAATTAAATAACTAAACCACTAATTTATTAATAAATAATAAATCTTGATAAAAAAATGGATAGTAAATATTACTTTCCCGAATTCGATATAATCAAATTCAATGTATAATTCTCTTTTTCGAATAATCTCTATTCGGTAATTCCTTTTTCGAATAAACTATATTCGATAACCCTTTCTTCGAATAACTATATTCGATAATCTCTCTTCGAATGATTTACATCCGATTAACTCTCTTCGAATGATTTACATTTGATTAATCTCCTTTAATTCGATTCGAATAAACTATTTCGAATAACTCCTTTGGAATAACTCATTTGGATTAACTCGGTTTGATTAACTCATCTTGACTAACTCAACTCGATTAACTCAACTTGATTAATTTATTTGATTAACTCAACTTATTTAACTCCTATCGAATAACTAATAATCGATTAACTTATGTTCGAATAACTGTGTCTGTTTTAACTTTATTTTGAATGGCTAATATTCGATTCAATTCCATTCGCTTGACTCTAGATTGCAACGATCACAATGGTTACGCCTGATTCCCTCAGGAAACATCCGACCACCGTAGGCTATCTGCAGCCCTGCGAATTACGCTAGCAGTCGTACGAAATGGCAACTCATCCTGAATAACTATGTTTGACTAACTCTATTTCAAATAACTATATTCGACCAACTCTAATCAAATAACTAATATTCAATTTATCCCAATTCGATTAACTATGTTCAATTAACTCTAATTCGATTAATTCTAACTCTAATCGATTTACTCTAACCGATTAAGTCTAACTAATTAACTCCTTTGATTGACTCTATGTTTATTCAGTTTCAAACATCGATGTTGAAATCGATTCTTACTTCTCTATGTAAGTCCCGACTTATATATTCTATTTATCCAATGATAAACATTTTATTTAATTTATAAAATATCATTTATAAATTTATTTACTCCACCTATCTGTTAAAATAGATTTCTATTAAAAATCTACTTTAAATTCATATTCTATTGTACCTATGTGCGAAGCACGGGTCTAAACTTTCCTAGTGTAAAATTCTCTTTTTATACACTTCTTCATTTTTCAAGTATTTCCTTTTATAATCTATTTATTTTCTAAATAAATATCACTTTTATTTTATTTTATTTATCAAATGATAAATGTTCCTTTTATAAAATCCTTTGATTTTATAAATATTTTATTTCTAATATATACTTTTAAAAGATCTTATTTATTTTCTAAATAGTATTTCCTTTATTTGTTACACAAATATATCCCTTTTCTATTTGTTATAGAAATATTTTCCTTTACTATTTATTATACAAATATTTTCCTTTACTATTTGTTTGATTTTATAGTTATTTTCTTTTATAAAATCCTTTTCCTTTTATATATAAAATCCATTGATTTTATATAAATAATTTATTTTCAAATATATTTTGTATATCCCTTTTTTTCATCCTAGTGTTTCTCACGGTATTTAAAATACCAAATAACAATGATAGATATCATTCAAACCCATAAAATCAACAACTGATTATATATCGCGTCATATATCAAAATATATGAAAAACAGTAAAATAAATGTTTAAGAACCCAGTTGGATTCCTCCGA
Source organism: Allium sativum (assembly GCA_030737875.1). Taxonomy (NCBI): domain Eukaryota; kingdom Viridiplantae; phylum Streptophyta; class Magnoliopsida; order Asparagales; family Amaryllidaceae; genus Allium; species Allium sativum. Next base: position 1,044,579,122 of record CM060913.1, read on the forward strand.
CCTGTTTCCCTGCATCCACAGATGTTAAACAATAAAATTAACATCAATTTCATTTCACTATGAAATATTCTGCTGAACAGAATCAATATTTGATTAATGATTTATATCTATATCGTTATCTATATTTTCAATCAACTGACTAGTAGTTCAACTAAACAGCCAACACAGAGCAAACAACCATTATTTATAGATTCTAAAAATATTTTATAAAAAATATAAATTGAGTAGAGTTAGTGAGATTTACTCATCTTGGACGATCATCGTTAATAATGATAACCATCGCTTGATTCTGACGAACAATTTATTTTGCTATAAATTTTAACGAGCTCCAATCAACTCCCAGTTATTTCCATCGCATAGCCACCGTCCATACGAACGGATCTTGTTTCGCTGAGTTCCGATACTGTATGAGCAACTTATGAATTTTACAAGTTTGTATCGATATTTATTTTAAATTAAAACTAAAAATTCAATTTGGGCCATAACCTTAAACTTCCTCAGCCCACTTAAAAAAACATCGGCCCGCCACATACTTTCCTTCTTCCCCCACGAGTTCAGACCTCACTACTCATTCCAGTAAGCCATTTTCGGATCTTCTAACTCCACTCTCTCTCTCTCTTTTCTCCACCATTCTTCAAATCTCTTCCACTATGACACTCCAACTTCTCCACCCATCGCTCCTCAAATCGAGCTCGCCTAGCAGAACGCGTCGCAGACCTTCCCAGTGCGACTCCAGTGAAGACATCGACGACTTCCATCGCTGAATCCACCCAAAATTTCACAACCGATGCTATTCGACCTCCTCATTCCAAAAACAACATCGAAAATCAACATTGATGCTTATAATCCTCACCTCCCTCCAACATCGGCTATGCACTCTACAGGTCAGTGACCCAGACTTCATTCGAACTCGAAGAAAATCACACCAGATTGAAGTACATGATGATGGGAGTTCGAATATATATTCAATTCGATTTTTAGATTTTATTTCGAATTCTTTTTAATTTATCTTTCCCCGATATTTTTGCTGTGTAACAAAATGAGGACGGCGGATTTACTTTGACCGTGGGAGAAATGTTTAGGGTTAAGGGGCGCTAAAGGACATTATATAGGTAAATTTTATTATTTTTATGTTCGGTTAGTTAATTCATTTTTATCCTTACGCTGTTTGTATTTATCCTTTTAAAATTACTGTGAGTACAAACGATACCCAAAAATCATGAAAATTGGCATGCAGCTACAGTTCGACATTACGGTCCCAACGAATCTGGTTTCGTCCAATTCCGACCCCGTTTTCTCACACAGCGTATTTTTAACCATCAAAACATTGACTGTTTTTCACATTAAAATCCCATACGGCCATATACAGACTTCAAAAATCGCGGAAATTGGAAACTGGAAATAACTTAATATTGCGGATCCAACAAAATTAGTTTCGTCGAGTTCTAAGGTCGTTTGCAAAACTGGCTATTTTTAAAGCTCTAAATAAGCCATATAAATATATAAATATATTTAAAAATGATTAAATTTAATATTTAGAAATAAATATTATCGTATATATTCACACTAGAAAGTCATACAGCTCCAATTGGATTTATAACTTGATTTTTCAAAATTCCCAGTTATATCGATATTCGATTTATATATGAAATCCTTTTATAATATAAATATATATTTATAAATTTCAAAGGAATTCCATAGCGAATTTTCTTAATTTTGATTTGGACATAAATCAAAATCTACACAATGAAATCCCAATTTTTCTCTTTCATCAGAAAAATATACTTCACCAGCTCCAAAGTTTCTTGTTTCACAGAAATCCAATTTAAAACGGATCCTGTACATTAAGTTGAAGTTCAAATCGCCAAATTACGAATTACAGCGCCATTTCGAGCTCGATTATAATTATATTATAATTATACGTTCAAACTTCATTTAAATAACATATTCGTTAATATAATTCAACTCTAAACTGAATTATATATATTTTGAATTGTCCTGTTCACATTATATTGTCAATTCACTATTTCTGATTATTTCGGAATTAGATATATTATTATACTATTTAGTTTAATTAAATATCTAATATTATTTAATTCTGGTCATTTTAAATAACCAAACCATTATTTAAATAATTAAATACATTATTTATATACCGTAAAAATACAGGTCATTAAATTCTTCCCCCCTTAAAATAATTTCTTCCTCGAAATTGCTAAGGTAGAGAACAAACCCTATTGACTAGTATGGATTTATTTGTTTACTTACCAACCTTATTTTCAACTGAACCAATTTAATTTCAACTAAAATATTAATTAATTCTTATAAACGAAAATTTTCTAAAATCCTAAAAATTTTCTAACACTCTAGATTTTCGGAAAATTTCGCCAGCACCTCCTTTGTACCGGTCAATAGTTCAAAACCCCAACTCGCCTCTCTAGGCCTTCTCCTATACAAAAGAAAAATCAAATAGCCAAGCGGCTTCCCAAATCGGCCCATAAATCACCAAATCTATAAAAATAAACGTGTACCTTTTTGTCGGGCATATCATTACATCCTTTCCATCTGTTACCAATCGATTTCCAATCAAATTCCAGTCTATTTTTGTCCACCAATCCAACCACTCGCTTATAACTAAGCCATTTTCAATTCTTAACTCAAATTCCATTATCAATTCCAAATTCTTACGACATCAATCCAACCTACTCGATATCATTATAATTCAATTCTATTTCAATTTCAATTTGCTTTTATAAATTTCTATTTAAATTTCTATTTGTTCAACCAATCCCTCCTGGGAGTTTTTAAACAGTTTAGCTCTTTCAAAAATCAAATATCCCTTTTCAGGATTCAAAAAACTTATTTTCTCAAAACAATTCAACACAAAATCTTTGGTAGTAATTCGTCACTTACAGCTCGAAAATGAACACTGATTATATGGCCAGCATCATCAGAGTTATTTCTCAGCAATCGAAGTGAGTTCAGTACTATACCACTTTTTCAAACCATATTTAAACATTTCCATTTTGAAATACATTTCAAAATATCATTCACGATACTTGTAAACAATTTTAAAATCTCCCAGGATCTTAAATTTCTCTTAAACTTAACTCAAATCCACTTATAAAACTTTTTCCCCAGTTTTCAGAATTTTAATTCCATTTCAGATTTAATTAATTTGCTTTTATATTATACTAACTCAAATTGCTTATTTATATAACCATTTTAATTATAATCAACCAACACATCCAATATACTATAATATTTCAAATATTAATCATTCATTTATATTAAAATATAATTTGGGTAAAATTATTTCATTTACCCACTTTCAAAACATACTCTGTCGGTTTATCATATTCAAGCGTTTACAAACTCCTATCGATACAGTGGATCAAACGGATCGACCAGAATTCACAAACTACTCAACCAATAATTCTCCACAATGTAAAACGATTTTTATAAAATCTACAATTACATTCACTCGTATATATACAATAAAACTCAGTCTAGGGTATTACTAACCCCACCTCTACTGAGTTACGCCACAGAGCCAATGTAATCACTTAACCTTCAGCTCTGATACCACTGTAATGAACTGGGATTTTTGACTCCGAAAAACAACACAAAACTACCATGTTGACTATTCAGACATCGGAAATTCCTGATAATTAATAGAAAGAAGCTAGAGGGTGAGAATAGATAAGATAGAAATTTAGAATAGAAGAAGAAGATCACCACAGAACAAAATCAGAGTACTACGAATCTCACAGTGGAACGAATAAAATATATTATAACATAACTTTGAAATAAAATAGTATATATATAATAACATTATCAGAGTATGACACTTACACACAGTGGAAATAATAAATGGCTATAAAATCCTGAAGCCTCCTGCTTCAAGCTCCTACAAGTATATTTGTAAAGACCTGAACTTCCTGACTACCCTTACAAATTTGGGCAGCCAAGAGTTTAGGGAAAACAAAACAAAAATAAACTCTAGGTCAGTCATAGGACTGGTGTGAGTAAACTCAAATCATTTAGTTTAACTTCCCAAAATCCTTTTCAAAAGAAAAGGTAATCGTAAGACCGATCCACACATAAACACGGACGATTTTTACCTTACGATAACCCAAAACAATTTTGGAAACCAGTAATTCTCTGATATTATAATAATGTCTAATCACAAGTAATTAACAATCTAGCAGAACGCTTGCATCTCACGTTCCACATATATAGTATACAAACAAAATCGCGGACGATTATTAGATATTGGATTCCGACTATGGTAAGGTATGGGACCACCTGCCGATAGTGTATCTGTAGAGGCGAATAAACTGGGTTCAACAAGAACATCTTGCAACCCGGCCCACACATGACCGACCACTCATTTCTCTTGAGTGTATCGAATGTATATCACCAACGGTTGGGAGCTACCCACTGTTTCCCGAAAAGGGACAACATCGATAATAGATAAAAGAATGAAATGGATTTTCTCTAGATATGTGATATACACCCTAACGGGAGCGACCAACCTAGCTATGCTGCGTGCCCGATTTTTGTCATTTCCCGGTTGATGAGGCTTGAGGTCAAAACGTATCTTTTGGAACATCTGCCCACCCTTTGCTTTGAATGCCACATCGTCATACCCGCCAAATCACACATTATTTCCCCAAAAATACCACGGATATAAAGCTAAGAGAAACGAATTCCTCCGCCACCAAACGTAAGTACGTTTGAAGTGATCAACTTACGCAATCCGTTAGATATACTCTGTCCGACATTCATCCATTCACATTTGTCCGGGGACTGGACAAACCGAAGGCACTATTCTGTAAACAGGATAACCCTTGCATAACTCTGTCTTCAATTATCTTCATCATATTTGATCGCAATGCTAACGTCCATACAGAGTGGTTTTCAGATAATGATTCTGATCCCGGTCTCTCCGTATTGTCGATGGAAAAATGGACAAAAACTTCGATAGTCGGTGATTTAACTATCAAAGAAAAATAGGTGTACAACCAACGATCTTATTTCCAGGTAGAAATTCGATCAATCGATCATTAATCAACACTTATCTCTTTTAATTTAATTAATCATTAATTTATTCATTTACCATTTCTATATACTCAATATTTCTTATTTTCTAAATTTAGGAAATATACGTCATCAATCATTGGAAAACATTTCCATCTCTGTTTCACGTATCACTATCATTCTAGTATTCTTTCTCATCAAAATTTCATTTTCTATGATTAGAAAATATCTCTGATTATATCTGGAAAATGTTTCCAAAATTTATTCATTTGATTTAAATAGATGTTTAAATAAAACATCACTAAGCCAATTTAAACCATTACACTATTTAACTAAATTCACTTAATCAACCTTCACTATCGAACCTTAACCATTTCTTAGTTAAAGATGAAGCCAATCAATTTGGGGTATAACTACCTCTCAAACCTAAACTGAACAAAAATTTTAACTTCGAAATAGACAAGGTTCACCTTTCAAATCTTTAACAGATTTCCTTGCGAAAGTCTCGGATTCTATTTACGAATCCACTTCTTAATTGAAAACATTTATTATAACTATAGCGTTATAATCCCTACTTCTGAAATATCTAACTTCAAAATATAACTTTTATTCCTTAATTTAATTAAATAACCAAACCACTAATTTATTAATAAATAAGTAAATCTCGATAAAAAAATGGAAAGTAAATATTACTTTCCCGAATTCGATATAATCAAATTCAATGTATAATTCTCTTTTTCGAATAATATCTATTTGGTTATTCGATAACCCTTTCTTCGAATAACTATATTCGATAATCTCTCTTCGAAAGATTTATTTTCGATTAACTTTCTTTGAATGATTTACATTCGATTAACCTCCTGTAATTATGTTCGAATAAACTATTTCGAATAACTCCTTTTTATTAACTCATTTGGGTTAACTCGGTTTAATTAACTCATCTTGACTAACTCAACTCGATTAACTCAACTTGATTAACTTACTTGATTAACTCAACTTATTTAACTCCTATCGATTAACTAATATTCGAATAACTAATATTCGATTAACTTATATTCGAATAACTATGTCTGTTTTAACTTTATTTCGAATGGCTAATATTCGATTAAATTCCATTCGCTTGACTCTAGATCGCAGCGATCACAATGGTTACGCCTGATTCCCTCAGGAAACTTCCGACCGCAAAAGGCTATCTGCAGCCCTGTGAATTACGCTAGCAGTCATACGAAATGGAATCCTGAATAACTACATTTGACTAACTATATTTCAAATAACTATATTCAACCAACTCTAATCAAATAACTAAAATTCAATTTACCCTAATTCGATTAACTATGTTCAATTAACTCTAATTCGATTAATTCTAACTCTAATCGATTTACTCTAACTGATTAACTCTAACCGATTAACTCCTTTGATTGACTCTATGTTTATTTAGTTTCAAATATGGATGTTGAAATCGATTCTTACTTCTCTATATAAGTCCTGACTTATATATTATATTTATCCAATGATAAACATTTTATTTAATTTATAAAATATTATTTATAAATTTATCTTCTCCACTTATCTATTAAAATAGATTTATATTAAAAATCTACTTTAAATTCATATTCTATTATACCCGTGTGCGAAGCATGGGTCTAAACTTTCCTAGTGTAAAATTCTCTTTTTATACACTTCTTCATTTTTCAAGTATTTCCTTTTATAATATATTTATTTTCTAAATAAATATCACTTTTATTTTATTTTATTTATCAAATGATAAATGTTTCTTTTATAAAATCCTTTGATTTTATAAATATTTTATTTCTAATATACACTTTTAAAAGATCTTATTTATTTTCTAAATAATATTTCCTTTACTATTTGTTATACAAATATTTCCCTTTTCTATTTGTTATACAAATATTTTCCTTTACTATTTGTTATACAAATATTTTCCTTTACTATTTGTTTGATTTTATAGTTATTTTCTTTTATAAAATCCTTTTCCTTTTATATATAAAATCCATTGATTTTATATAAATAATTTATTTTCAAATATACTTTGAATATCCCTTTTTTTCCATCCCAGTATTTCTCACGGTATTCGAAATACCAAATTACAATGATAGATATCATTCAAACCCATAAAATCAACAACAGATTATATATCGCATCATATATCAAAATATATGAAAAACGGTAAATTAAATGTTGAGGAACCCAGTTGGATTCCTCCGACCTATATCCCTGCATCCACAGATGTTAAACAATAAAATTAGCATCAATTTCATTTCATTATGAAATTTTCTGCTAAACAGAATCAATATTTGATTAACGATTTATATCTATATCGTTATCTATATTTTCAATCAACTAACTAGCAGTTCAACTAAACAGCCAACACACAGCAAACAACCATTATTTATAGATTCTAAAAATATTTTATAAAAATATAAACTTAGTAGAGTTAGTGAGATTTACTCACCTTGGAAGATCATCGTTAATGACGATAACCATCGCTAGATTCTGACGGACAATTTATTTTGCTATAAATTGTAACTAGCTTCAATCCACTCCCAGTTAGTTCCATCACGTAGCCACCGTCCATGCGATCCTAAAGGATCTTGTTTCGCTGAGTTCCGATACTGTATGAGCAACTTATGAATTTTATAAGTTTGCATCGATATTTATTTTAAATTAAAACAAAAAATTCAATTTGGGCCTTAACCTTAAACTTTGTCAGCCCACTTAAAAAAACACCAGCCCGCCAAATTCTTTCCTTCTTACCTCACGAGTTCAGACCTCACGACTCATTCCAGTAAGCCATCTTCGGATCTTCTAACTCCACTCTCTCTCTCGTTTCTCCACCGTTCTTCAAACCATTGCCACCGTGATACTCCTCTTCTGAATCTCCTTTTTCTCCACCCATCACTCCTCAACTCAAGCTCGCCCAGTAGAACACGTCGCAGACCTTCCCAGTGCGACTTCAATGAAGATATCGACGATTTCCATCGCCGAATCCACCCAAAATTTCACAACCGATGCTATTCCACCTCCTCATTCCAAAAAACAGCATCGAAAATCAATATCGATGCTTATAATCCTCACCACCCTCCAACCTCGGCTATGCACTCTATAAGTCAGCGACCTAGACTTCATTCGAACTCGAAGAAAATCACACCAGATCGAAGTACATGATGATGGGAGTTTGAATATATATTCAATTGGATTTATAGATTTTATTTCGAATTCTTTTTTTATTTATCTTTCCCCGATATTTTTGCTATGTAACAAAATGAGGACGGAGGATTTACTTTGACCGTGGGAGAAAGGTTTAGGGTTAAGGAGTATTAAAGGATATTATATAGGTAAATTTTATTATTTTTATATTCGGTTATTTTATTCATTTTTATCCTTACGCTGTTTGTGCTTATCCTTTTAAAATTACTGTGAGCGCATACGATACCGAAAAATCACAAAAATCGGCATGCAGCTACAGTTCGACGTTACGATCCCAACTAAACTGGTTTCTTCGAATTCCGACCCCGTTTGCTCACACAACGTATTTTTAATCATCAAAATATCGACTGTTTTTCACATTAAAATCCCGTATGGCCACATACTGACTTCAAAAATCGCGGAAATTGAAATCTAGCAATAACTTAATATTACGGATCCAGCAAAATTAGTTTCATCAAATTCTGAGGTCTTTTGCAAAACTGGCTATTTTTAAAGCTCTAAATAACCCATTTAAAATTTATAAATATATTTAAAAATGGTTAAATTTAATATTTAAAAATAAATATTATCGTATATATTCACACTATAAAATCATATAGCTCCAATTGGATTTATAACTTGATATTTCAAAATTCCCAGTTATATCGATATTCGATTTATATATAAAATCCTTTTATAATATAAATACATATTTATAAATTTCAAAGGAGTTCCATAGTAACTTTTCTAAATTTTGATTTGGACATAAATCAAAATCTACACAATGAAATCCTGATTTTTCTCTTTCACTAGAAAAATATACTTCACCAACTCCTAACGTTTCTTGTTTCACAGAAATCCGATTTAAAACGGATCATGTACATTCGTTGAAGTTCAAATCGCCAAATTATGAACTACAGCGCCATTTCGAGCTCGATTATAATTATATTATAATTATACGTTCAAACTTTATTTAAATAACATATTCGTTAATATAATTCAACTCTAAACTGAATTATATATTTTTTGAATTGTCCGGTTCACATTATATTGTTAGTTCACTATTTCTGATTATTTCAAAATTAAATATATTATTATATTATTTATTTTATTAAATATTCAATATTATTTAATTCTGGTCATTTTAAATAACCAAACCATTATTTAAATAATTAAATAAATTATTTATATACCGTAAAAATACGGGTCGTTACAAATGGAGATTCTTTCTAAAATTTGCTATAGGAAGTTGAATAATTCAATTTGTTAAGTGGAGGCCATGGAAACTTGCTTGTTTGAGAAGGAAATGTTTTCTTTCTCAGGCACAAATGAATGTACATAAGTTTTTCCAAAACCTCCATACTAACCATTGAAAATTAGGCCAATTATACCCTAATTAAGCCGTTTACCCCTTAGATTAGCTTGGTAAGTAATTAGAACCTTATAGCCTATTAACACAAGATTACACATTGTTTTTACATATTTATTCACAAATTCACTTATATTTATAAATTAAAACTTATAAAATTCAAACAAGTCCACTGAAAAATATGAAATATGTATTTCAACATGTTTCTAACCACTTTTAACATTATTTTCAAAGATTTTTTTTTTAGTTTTCCACGAAAACGGCGGCATCCTTGTATTCAAATGGCAACCAGGATTTCTGTAATAACCCGGAAATCTGGGCCAGTTTAAAATTTTTATTTTGGCAATTTTAGCGAATTTTGATTATTTAAAATGAATTATTTTAAATAATAACGACGAGAAATTTATTTTGAATAGAATTCGAACGTATATATTATATAGATCGTCGTTAGAATATAAATATTTATTTTAAATTATAAAAGGAATTGAAAATGGCACGGTAGTTCGATAATTCGATTTCAAATTTCAATTGAACATACCGGGTGCAAAATAAACCGGATTTTAGTGAAACCAAAAATAATAGGATCTATTTGGGAATATATTTCCAACGAATCCGAAAAATCAAAATTTCATAGCGGGAATCAAAAGATAGGTCCAGTTGAAAATTCTGAATAGTCGCTATGGAATTCAGGCCCTTAAAAATGGAAATTTTGCAAACGACCTCAGATTTCGACGAAACCACTTTCGTTGGGTCCGAGATGTCAAATTATTGCTAGATTCCAAATTTCATAATTTTTCGAATCAATATGTGAGCGTGGAAAAGGAAAACGCGTTTGACCAGTTTTAGTTGATTTTAATCGACTGGAAATTGGCCATTTTTCAAACAGTCTCATAATTTGACGAAATTTGTTTTGTTAGGACGGTATCGTCAATACGAAGCTAGAAAATATTTTTCTGGAATTTTTCGAGTTAGTATGTGACCCCAGTAAATAGAAATGTGCGTTCAAATTCAGTATATAGAGATATATGTTGATTTTGACGAAAACTAATCGAAATGATCGAATCAACCTGCGATACATATCCCATTGTGTTCGGAATGGGGGTAATTAGCTACGGACGACAGGCGGTGGGCCTCGTTTAGAGGTCGTATGAAAAAGTTAACTTTTTGTAAATAAAATAATTAAAAATAAGATAAAATCCCCCTTCCTCTCAGCCCCCCCCCCCCCCCCCGATTTAAAATCAGAAATTAGAAAGAGAAAAAAAATCAATCGCGCCCTCGCGCGATTACCGCCGCCGCGTCAGGGAGGCGTGCGCCTTCTCCTACCCTCCACCGCATACCCTGCCTTCCCCTCCTCTTCCTCCTCCGCAGCCCCCCCCCCCCCCCGAGACAACCCACAACCGCGACGCCCCCTCCACCCTCGCCGCCGACGAACAACCACCGCACCCCCCGCCTCGTGCTGCGCGCCTCTTCCTTCCCCCTACCCGCGTCGATCCCCTCACCTCCTCCTCCTCTGACCTTCTACGAACCCAAACCCACCGCCGTGAGCACCTAACCCGCCTACGACGAAGCACCACCCCTTCCTGGCACCACCACCTCCTCCATTTCCTCCAACCTTTAACTGTAAGTGTTTATCCTATTTTATTTACATATATTTTTATTTTTCAGTGTTTAAGGTAGTAAAAATATGATTTTTATAGGATAGAAAATATAAAAATTCGATTTTTATAGCAAAGTAAAAATTCGATTTTTATATATTGAATAGCGAAGTAAAAATTCGATTTTTATATATTGAATAGCGAAGTAAAAATTCGATTTTTATATATTGAATAGCGAAAAAAAATTCGATTTTTATATATTGAATAGCGAAGTAAAAATTCGATTTTTATATATTGAATAGCGAAGTAAAAATTCGATTTTTATATATTGAATAGCGAAGTAAAAAATCGATTTTTATATATTGAATAGCGAAGTAAAAATTCGATTTTTATATATTGAATAGCGAAGTAAAAATTCGACTTTTATATATTGAATAGCGAAGTAAAAATTCGATTTTTATATATTGAATAGCGAAGTAAAAATTCGATTTTTATATATTGAATAGCGAAGTAAAAATTCGATTTTTATATATTGAATAGCGAAGTAAAAATTCGATTTTTATATATTGAATAGCGAAGTAAAAATTTGATTTTTATATATTGAATAGCGAAGTAAAAATTCGATTTTTATATATTGAATAGCAAAGTAAAAATTTGATTTTTATATATTGAATAATATAGTAAAAATTCGATTTTTACATATGTAGAGAATACGGACAAAGAAAGTGACAAAAGGTGAAAACGGCGAAGATTTCTACATAAGAAGAGTCGTGGGATTGGATTAGTAATTCTGTGAGAACTTCTCACCTTTAATTTATTTTTCTAGTTGAAATATATATACTAGGATGCAGACGGTGTTTAGTAGCACCCGACACCCGTCGTCCACAGACCATGGACGGCTTGTATGCTTGTTTGTTTGATTTTGCTGTGTAGTTGATTGTGTGATGTGATGTGAAATGAAATAAAATATTTATATAGTTAAAATATTTTATAGTTAAAAATAGAAATTTTAACGTGTATATGAAATGAAATAAAAATAAACAAATCAGACGATTTGTTTATATACACACATTTGACTGATATTGATTGGGACGATAAATTTTACACATCGCTCAACTGCACAAATAAAATCTGTGTTTGATTGTTTGAAACCCCACACGGGTATTGGGATGATATTTGACGTACACTAATCCCGATCGTTTAGTTGTATGTCGATCGATTGATTGACAGACTGTTATAAGTGTTGAATATTTATATTTGATGCTTATACAGTGTAGAATGCACTTTGGATGATGGTTGATTATTCATCGTTGTTATTGTATACACGTGTTGTAGAAAACCCATATAATTAACATTATATGGTAATTGATTGGGCCTCATTCCAGTTTAGAAGTAGGAATATTTGAAAAAGAAATATTTGAAATAGAATATTTGAAATAGAAATATTTGAAAAAGAAATATTTGAATAGAAATATTCGAAATAAAAATATTCGAAATAGAATATTTGAAAATATGAATATATGAAGTCGTGTTGATTAGATTTACGCCATTTTGACGTAAACGATATTTATATCGATTTTATTCATTTTATAACGAATATCGAAAGTGATTTCAAAATCTGAAATTTTGAAAAGAATTGAAATTCGATTTAAATTGAATAGAAATGAATTCAAATTGAAATTGAATAGAAGTGAATTCGAATTGAAATTGAATAGAATTGAATTCGAATTGAAATCGAAAGGAATTGCATTCGAATATTTAATTGAAATTGAATTGAAATCAATTTGAAAATGAATTTAAAACGATTTATAAAGCACGTTTTGAATTGAAATCGACGAAGTATATATTATATATATAATATAATGGCCTGAATAGAACGCGCCGCGGCAGTTCGCGAATTTCGACCATTGACTTCGAATGGATAGTGTGGGAGATCCGACCGTCGGATTCTCCTAAAGCCGGAACTGTTGGGTTCGGATCGAAAAGAGCTTTCTAACGAATATTAGAAATTTGAAATCTAACGGTTGGATTTGGAGTTACGTCCAAATCAAATTTTGAAAAGGTCACTGTAAGTGCAGTTCGATGGCCGTTGATGGAAATCGACTGTACGGGCCTTGATAAAATTATTAAAAATAGTAATAATTTGTGTAAAATCATAAGAAATGATTTGGGCAGAGTTGGGATGAAAAACTCCATATTTGAAAAGATAAAAATAGATTTTTATCGAAATGAACTAGTTTTGAACTAGAATAGTAATTTATTTATTTTTAAAATAAATAAAGTGAGTTTGAAATGGTTTTGAAATATAACTAGAATTTTCAATAATTGAATTGGAATGGATTTGAATCGAAATTGTCTTTGGAATATTTCGATGTTGGATTTCGTGATTATACAGATGTTGTTATGGAAATTTGAAAGATATATATATATCGTTATTTCCAATACGATATTTGTTGGTCGTAGAATTTGATGTTGAATATAAGCCGATATATTTTCTATTCAGAGCCTTGTATTTAATATCAAATGTGATTTGGGTTTGTCGTGAATGGTGTTTTCATTAACACTGTTCTTAAGCCCCGTTTAGAAAAGATTAAATCTTTTTATTTAGATTTAATGAAGTGTACCAATTAAATAATATTTAATTGAATTGATATTGATTTTTGGGTTTATCGTGAATAGTGTTTTAAATAACACTTGTTCTTTAACCCGATAATTAATGGTATGGGATTTTGGGTTTATCGTGAACCGTGTTTTAAATGACACCGATTCTTTAACCCAGTTAAAGATTAAAACTAAGTGGAGTTTTAATGAATCTTTAATTAGATTGAAATGATCGAGAATGGAGTATCACCAGTTTTGCTCCGGGCGATAGTTAAATCTTTAATTAGATTTGAACGTGAAATGGTAATTGAATTTACCGATAACACCGTGGTGTTAGATATGAAGTAGGACCAGTTTTACTTCATGGGATGAATAGGTTGGGATTGGGAAATAAAATAAATGATTACTTCGGTGTGGTTCGCTAATGCCGACTAGTTTGAATTGATATTCAAAAGAAGATTAAAGAATAAATTTAAAAGAGTTTATCTTTGATAAAATTAATGGGAACCTTTCCCAAAGAATATTCTGAATTGGAATGAGGCGTATGTTGTGTTTGTGTAACACTTGTTTAATATATACGCGAGTTATTCAGAAAGACCGGGTTTATCCCATTCTGTATCACTGTTTCGACATGGTGTCGAAGATGAAGACGGTGGTTGAAGACCGGAAGTCTTCACATCGTTTGGGTGATTACTGATGATCTTGATTGGGTTGTACACCCAAGATGAGGGAATCAGTCGGTGGTCGTCCAGATGTGCTTGGAGATCGATGGATATGCGAGGAAAGTGCCTCCGGTTTCGTTCAGATCCAGAACGGACTTGTAAATGGACTGTGTGTCTGACATTGGATTTTAGTCTGTGTGATTGATTTCTATTAAATATATATCTGTTTGGCGGCGGAGAATTTATTCTCTTGCTTAACGCCCTTCTCTGAGACGTACGAGCTCAGGGGTTATATACCGATGGATATCAAACGCATAGAGTGAATAACCTGTGTGGCATGCCTAAGTGGCAAATGATCAAGGCTTCTGTTGAAAAGCAAAGTCTTGTGGTTGATGATCAAAGCACCGCCTGTGTGGCATAGCTTTGTGTAACGTGAATTCGCGAGCCTCACACCCCGGTTATGAACCAGAAATAGGAGAGGACCTCGGGGAGGGCATGCGTTTCCTTCTAGCTTGGGTGGTGTCAGTTACCTACCAGCCCTGACATTTATATACTTTTCACCTGTGTGGTTGTTGCTGTTGCGAGGCGCCTCGGTTAGATCGGACAATCCGGGTCCGATGGAGCCATTTGTTGGCTCATTTACGCCCCAAAGGGCGGGGAAATGCAGTGTTCGGATTTTAATCCACATCGGTGGACCGGCCCTGACGATCCAAGGGTCACTCGGGCTCTGATCCAGAGGCTCGGGCTAGAGAGTCTCGAATCGGTTGGGGACTATCTTTTGCCTCGGTTCATAGATGGAAATCCAATTTCCAAATACGTGACATTTGCGGTTTTATTTGTAGAAACTAGTATGGCGACATAGTGGGATAGGGCGCTTATGCCGCCTATGATTGATACTTATGATTTGAAGTTGTTTTATACACTATGCACTTAAAATAGTATCAAATGATTTGTTTTAACGTATCAAGCATTCTTGGCTATTATAAGGTAAAAACCCTATCCTCCGGCTTGCGTTGCATTGTGTGATGGGAACCGGGTCTTATAATAGCTTCATTTTTCTTTATTTAGCATTGCGCTGTTTGTTTTATGCACTGGTATTCTTGGGAGGAAACCCGTTCCGTGTTATACGGCGTGGTCCCTTGATTTACCTAACTTTAAAATAAAGATTAATAACTGTTTTAGTTCTCACACCAGTCACATGACTGACTTGGAGTTTATTGTTTTAACCTAAACTCTGGGTGCCCTTATTTTGACACGGGTGGCTAGTAGTTTTGGTTTTGCAGATTTATATTCAGAGGATCCTGTTTTACAGTTGGAATGATATCCGGAAAGCATTGTATCCGTATATCTCCTTCAGTTGTGTATTGTATTATTTTCCGCTGCTATGAATTTAAATGTAATTTAAATCTCTGATATTTCTGTGTAATATTCATTTATACTTTGTATATTCTTGTATTCTGATGGAATTGTTGTAATAAACAATGAAATGTCCTTCCCTCCGCGTTCTGTTGTGGCTTGTTCTCGAACTATCCGCTCTTTCCTTTACGGGGAAGTTACGGGTTTTTACAATTTCCTTTTGTTTTCCTAGCCACCACTCTCCAATCCTTTTCTTTTTTTCCACTATCCCATTTCTCTCATTCTCTTTATGCATGGTATCTTTTCCCTAACCCCAACTTTTTCCTTGTGGGTACTGTTGTTTGTCGTCCCCTTCCAGTCTTTTTTCTTCTCGTTCCTTCTCGGATCTCGCTTTGCTCAGCCTAGATCCTGCTCCTTCCCTTGTTCCTTACTATTTTTCTATTGGCGACTTCCCTAGCTCGTCTATCCTGTCATCCTTGGATCACCGAAAGGCAGGCCAATTTCTTAGTTGTGGATTGCTTCGGCAATGTGTTGGTGCTTGCTCAAGCTTATATTGGATTCATGATAGTTGGGTGTTTGTTGGTCAGTCACGTTGTTTCTCATTTTTTTTAGGTGAATGCTTTAGTTGTTTGCGTTACGTCTTGGGTGTGATTTTTTTGTAGTCTTGGATTGTTTGTTGGCTCGGTTTAAGGGTTTGCATGAAATATTTTCTGGGTTCTGGCCGTCAAGCTGTTCTTGGCGGTTTTGAGGTTGTCGTGGTGGATGTTTTCATGAGTGCTCGCTGGGTTGGGTGTGAGTTTGTTTTGGTATTATTTAATTGAAATTTGAAAGGCCTGTTCTAGGACGTTCTTCTTACTTTGGCATTTTGCTCCTATTTGTTGCGGTGGTAGTTCTTTTTATCTAAACATTGTATTATGTCTTGTAATTATCCATGTATAGTGTATCTACACGGCTTTTCAGTGTGAGTGTGATATTTTGGTTATAATTTGGAATGTTCTTGTAGTCAGTAGTATGTGCTATAGTTTGCTCTGTAATTTCAACGTCCCAGCTTTTATGTACTACTAGTATTTTTTGCCCGCTTTGCTAGGCATTAAAAATTATGTTTTTAAAAAAATATTGTAATGATTGAATATTAAAAATAAAAGAAAAATAAAGTATTGTAATTAATATTAAACAATTATATATATATATATTTAAGTATTATAATTTATGTGGCAATGATAATAAATTATTCTGTTGTTTATCTAAAAATAATTTTACCATGAATGATTATTTTGATTAATTTTTCTGTTATCCATCTAATAATTTATGCAGTAATAATAATTAATTGTCATATTATTCACGCATCAATAATTTTTCCATGGATTGAGAGTATTGAGATTATCAAGTTATTTAAACTAAGAGATAGGATGAAGTATCATGTCATTTAATATATGGATATCTGTTGAGGCCGTAGCATTGAATAATAAATAGGTGGTGAAGATCTTATTACAATAATGTTCATGAAGTGCGAGGACTGAATGTTTATAAAAAAATCGATTAGAAAAAAAATGATAATCGTCCAATGTAACACCCCACCTCCGTTAAGGTAACTCACAAGGGAATGCCTTAACTTTGGTGGAGCATTTTAGTAAACAGAACAGAAACATACAAGACAGATAAAACAGTACTTGAAAAATTTATAACTTTATTTCAATAGAAGCTTGGTTACATCCTTTCAAATCACAATATCAGAATTCAAGTACAAAATATCAGTCTTGTACAAAAGCCTTCAGAATGCATAGTTTAAAATCATAATCCCCACAGAAGAAGACAAGCCATACTTTAAGCACTGCAAGTGGAAGAATTCTGGATCAAGCTAGAGTATTCCCTTCTACAAAACCTGGGGGGGAACGGAAGAAAGGAGGCGAAACAACAAGGGTCAGACAAAAGTCTGGCAAGTCCAGTGATTTTCAGTTATGAACAGATAATAATAACATGACATGAAAATAAAACTGGATGAGAGATAACTGTAACAGATGTAGAAGATATGACAGAAGAACAGAATGATATAAGCTATTGCTTTACACTTCTCTGCACTAATACTAGTATAACAGAATTAGGTGTCACCCTAATGTCTAAACTGAAACAGTAACAGGTACAGAATAATTTCCACGCTAGTAATGGGCCTTTACCACCCAATCAGAAACAGACAGAAGCAGAATGTATCATAAGGTGTACACTAGTAATTGGGCCTTTACCACCCGAATAGACGGTACCACGCAGAAACAGACAGGTGTTGCCACCCAACAGAAACAGACGGTACCAACAGAAACAAACAGAACTAAGTGTACCCTAAAACCCTACCCCAAGCGATCGGCTCCCTAATACATAAATACCCTGTGCCAGCCCCACCGAAGGGTGTATCATTCCCTAAAATGGCAACCTTTGAATGACACAGACCTATTTACAGATGTCCCGGCGTCTTACATCCTCAGAGGCAGACCGGGATCCATGCACGCACATGACCCGGTTGGAACGCACCATCAACACCCCTCGCCATTATCAGAATGAACCGCTTATAATTAGTTCAGTAAGCGTGCCCGGACCCTACCTACTATTGGGTCAAAGTTTTGATACCAGAAAGGGTTACTGACTAATATGGGTCCCAAACAACAGATGACACAAGTAATTCCCCTCCTATCCTTGTGTCCCCAGACTAACAGATTAACAAGTTCAGACATACAGAATTCAGATCAACTAGTTCACAGGTCAGACAAGTTTTAGACTAACGGATCAGATATACGGATTTAACATATTTACAGATTTGTCTAACTTTGTAATTGGGCCTACCGATTCATGGACCAGATTTATTAAACTCATCAGTCTAGTGGGTTTAACCCTATCCGCCCAACACGTTTTAGACGTTATATTTATCTCAGATTTTCATTAATTAAATATTAATGCCCAGATCTCTCACATTAGACTGACAGTTTGCGGCTACTGGTTAGGCCGGTTGGTTCCGGGCAGATTTCTGCCGCAAACTGAGTCTAACCTCGGGTTTCAAGCACATTATGACTAACTTCTCACATTAGAACATATTGTTTGCGGCCACTGGATGTGCCGGGCGGTTCCGGGCAGGATTACGCCGCAAACTCATTCTAATCTCGAGTCAGCCATGTTTATCTTTACGGCCAATTAATTATTAATTTACCATTTATGCCCACGCCTAATATACATGTCAATTTTCATAATTATAGCCAATTCAGATTATGTCAATAACAGACTAAATATATCAACTCAACAGATATGGCAGATAACAGATTTAGCAGATTAGGCGACTTAACGGATTCAGCAGATTAAGCAGTTTAGCAAATTTAGCATATAACAGTTTAGGCATCTTCAGCAGACTTAGCAGATGACAGATTTGGTATATGAACAGATATAGCAGAACTAGCAGATTAGGCAATATAACAGAACTAGCAAATTAGGCAATATAACAGAACTAGCAGATTAGGCCATATAACAGATTTAATCATTCCTTAAAGTTTCATAAACATATCTTGCCTTATTATAAATTTGGCCTAAGTTTGCATGCCTAAATAGTTGTCATGATTCACATTATGATCATATACCCCACGTTTGCATTGAATTTACATGGCACAGATTATGGTCATAATTTACCATATAACACACGTCTCAAATTTAGTTAAACTTGCCTAGTACAAAAGATTCACATATAAATTATACCAAATATAGCCATCGATTTCAATGCATGTCATATATTCAAAAATCTCCCACTTAGGTGTTATTCACATTTAATAGTTATCAAATCTTAACATAAATCTTCACACCTAAGTCATATTCCCTTTTTATCCCAAATCATGAATCTCTATATAAACAATATGCCCAACAATCTAGAACTTTAAATTATAATAGATCTTTAATTCAAAAATATGCGTTATGTTCAATGTCTCAAGTCACATGTTAATATACAATGGTTCCTCTTCTTCCAATTCACAGAATATGCACAGATCTAAATCTAGTTTACAAGCTATGTCCTTTTAGTCACAGATTAGCCATGTCCAATTATGCCATCATTCATTATTTGTCCCAAAGTTTAACGTTCGTGCGTTAATCTCTTATGAGATTTGGCGCAGGCTCGGGGTAGCCTGCCTATAGAACAGAAAGAAGAAAGAGATATAGAATAAAATAGATCAGAACAGAACATACGCAATCTCAAATTCAGATTTACAATCATGTCACAATTATAATTAAAGTTTATATCGGAAAATATCTGCACTTGCCTTGGTTGGATTCTAAAAGAAAAAGGTGTTGTAGCTGTTCTCTTTTAATTCTAATCAGAATTGGAGGAAGAAGAAGCACAAGTCCTAGCTTAGGTTTCAGCAGAGTAGAGACGCCATTGATTTATTTATTTTTAGAGAGGAAGAGAGCAATGGAGGCTAGAGAATTGTATATGAGATTTAGGTTTAGGTTAGGGATGTATATATAGGTGTAGGAAGTTATTTAGGACCATTAGATTAACCCTGAATCATGAGAACCATTCAAATGCAAAATCTGCATTTGAGCGAATCGGCCCACGGGATTACAGCCAAACAACCTGGATTAACCCCTAGTCGACCCAGCAGGGCTTGGGTCGACCTCAAAAATGGGCCGGTTCGGTTATTCCCCCTCCCAATTCGCTGTTTTGAACCTTTTTTGCATGTTTATTTATTTAATTTATATATATATCTATATATATTTCTCTCATATGCATACAAACTTCAAGGCTTAATAACTTCTTCATAATTAACCATTTTTTTTAGTATTCTCAGAAAATACGGGGTGTTACATTCTCCCCTCCTTAAAGGATTTTGTCCCCGAAATCTTCGAGTTAAGAAGAATGTATCCTAACTTCCAACATCCATCTACTCAACCATTCAATCATAGGCATCCATTGTCCTTAAAAGGTTTCTAATGCCGTATGAACATATGCAAAGTGTGTGTATATGTTTCTTATCTAATGCAAAACCAGGCGGTCTACTGATCTAGTTGACCTCCTTAATGCGAATCATGTTAGTGTCATGAGTCCAAATATGTATGCAAGAAATCCTATTTGATACACATCATTTCTATATCAGTGCATAACCATTCAACCAAATGCAACATCCATGTGAGGAGTCAATCATTCTGCATCCACAAAAATTGAAAAATGCACACACATCCAT
Source organism: Allium sativum (assembly GCA_030737875.1). NCBI lineage: Eukaryota > Viridiplantae > Streptophyta > Magnoliopsida > Asparagales > Amaryllidaceae > Allium > Allium sativum. The sequence goes on from CM060913.1 coordinate 1,044,600,162, forward strand.
ATGCTGTATGAGAGTGTTTTTGAGCCGATCTAGTGCCTAGTGTGTGTATATGCATCCACGAGCAACCACTAGCAACCACTTGCATCCACTTGCATCCATCAAACATAACATGTCTCAAACACATGTTTACACCCATTAGTTTCTACCTAAAGTTCGAAGATTCGATCGATAGGATACAATCGAACGATGGAAGCGAGTACAGATAAAACAAAAACTTGGTTCCCATTAGACATTGGTTGAGAGAATAATTCCCCTAAGTATCAACCCCAAAGACCGAAATCAATATCAGATTGACACTCAGAGGATTACCCTCTTTAGACAATGTCAAAACTGGAAATCTTAACCTTATCAGAGATATTCAGATATTTACAGACTACTAGTACAGATCATATTACCAAATGATTCTTAGAAAACTAAGCATGATAAAACCCAGAATGTAGGCGTCCTACTTGACGCCTAATACAGATATCTCTCAAACCCCAATTTATCACAAGCAGATGAGTCATAAACCTTATGGGTTTGAGTCTATAGCGGAATCAGAAACAATACTAGTATTAAAGTGCAGAGTATCGATTATAGAATCAAAATGCCAGAATCAGAAAGAGTTTTAACTCAACAATCAGATAAAGAAATTAAACCTCTCATAGAAATTTTTCCTAATTCCATCCTATACACTAGCCTCGAGAGTGTTCGCCTGCCCTCCAGAAGTAGGTCCTATCTTCTGCCCTTGCCCTCGTTTCTTCGGGCAGTCCCTAGTGAAGTGTCGCATCTCACCACAGTTGAAGCAAGCGGCCTTCTTTGGATCCACTTTCTTATCGTGTGTCCTATCCATATCTCCCATGTACGTTCTCCATTCGTGACCTTCCACCAAAATGAAGCTTCATCTTTCATTAACCAAGCAGTTGGTTGAACCTTCCTCCCATCGTCTATCTCAAAGGTACCAACAAGTCCTCTACTCCGTTGAGCCAACTTCTAGCCTCGACAACGTCTCAGTCCCATAAAGCGGTTTTCCGCCCATCGCACGGAAGTTATTACATATCTTAGAAAAAGCATCTATACGCGGAGGAAGAGATTCAAAAGGGAAAGAGGAAGGAACTCGAAACAAAGAATCGAAAGAAAGATATATGGCTTTTGGGGATTATGTTTTTTTTTCAAAATAAGCTTTACTTTTGAAAATACTTCCTTTTAAAACATAGTTTTCAAAAACATTTTATCAAATCTGGTAACCTTCAGCTCTGATACCAAGTGTAACACCCCACCTCTGTTAAGGTCACTCACAAGGGAATGACTTAACTTTGGTGGAGCATTTTAGTAAACAGAACAGAAACTTAAAAGACAGATAAAACAGTACTTGAAAAATTTATAACTTTATTTCAACAGAAGCTTGGTTACATCCTTTCAAATCACAATATCAGAATTCAAGTAAAAAATATCAGTCTTGTACAAAAGCCTTCAGAATGCATAGTTTAAAATCATAATCCCCACAGAAGAAGACAAGCCATAATTTAAGCACTGCAAGCAGAAGAAATCTGGATCAAGCTAGAGTATTCCCTTCTACAAAACCTTGGGGGGGGGGGAACGGAAGAAAGGAGGCAAAACAACAAGGGTCAGACAAAAGTCTGGCAAGTCCAGTGATTTTCAGTTATGAACAGATAATAATAACATGACATGAAAATAAAACTGGATGAGAGATAACTGTAACAGATGTAGAAGATATGACAGAAGAACAGAATGATATAAGCTATTGCTTTACACTTCTCTGCACTAATACTAGTATAACAGAATTAGGTGTCACCCTAATGTCTAAACTGAAACAGAAACAGGTACAGAATAATTTCCACGCTAGTAATGGGCCTTTACCACCCGATCAGAAACAGACAGAAGCAGAATGTAGCATAAGGTGTACACTAGTAATTGGGCCTACAGACGGTACCACGCAGAAACAGACAGGTGTTGCCACCCAATAGAAACAGACAGTACCAACAAAAACAGACAGAACTAAGTGTACCCTAAAACCCTACCCCAAGCGATCGGCTCCCTAATACATAAATACCCTGTGCCAGCCCCACCGAAGAGTGTATCATTCCCTAAAGTGGCAACCTTTGAATGACACAGACCTATTTACAGATGTCCCGGCGTCTTACATCCTCAGAGGCAGACCGGGATCCATGCACGCACATGACCCGGTTGGAACGCACCATCAACACCCCTCGCCATTATCAGAATGAACCGCTTATAATTAGTTCGGTAAGCGTGCCCGGACCCTACCTACTGTTGGGTCAAAGTTTTGATACCAGAAAGGGTTACTGACTAATATGGGTCCCAAACAACAGATGACACAAGTAATTCCCCTCCTATCCTTGTGTCCCCAGACTAACAGATTAACAAGTTCAGACATACAGAATTCAGATCAACTAGTTCACAGGTCAGACAAGTTTTAGACTAACGGATCAGATATACGGATTTAACATATTTACAGATTTGTCTAACTTTGTAATTGGGCCTACCGATTCACAGACCAGATTTATTAAACTCATTAGTCTAGTGGGTTTAACCCTATCCGCCCAACACGTTTTAGACATTATATTTATCTCAGATTTTCATTAATTAAATATTAATGCCCATATCTCTCACATTAGACTGACAGTTTGCGGCTACTGGTTAGGCCGGTTGGTTCCGGGCAGATTTCTGCCGCAAACTGAGTCTAACCTCGGGTTTCAAGCACATTATGACTAACTTCTCACATTAGAACCTATTGTTTGCGGCCACTGGATGTGCCGGGCAGGATTACGCCGCAAACTCATTCTAACCTCGAGTCAGCCATGTTTATGTTTACGGCCAATTAATTATTAATTTACCTTTTATGCCCACGCCTAATATACATGTCAATTTTCATAATTATAGCCAATTCAGATTATGTCAATAACAGACTAAATATATCAACTCAACAGATATGGCAGATAACAGATTTAGCAGATTAGGCGACTTAACGGATTCAGCAGATTAAGCAGTTTAGCAGATTTAGCATATAACAGTTTAGGCATCTTCAGCAGACTTAGCAGATGACAGATTTGGTATATGAACAGATATAGCAGAACTAGCAGATTATGCAATATAACAGAACTAGCAAATTAGGCAATATAACAGAACTAGCAGATTAGGCCATATAACAGATTTAATCATTCCTTAAAGTTTCATAAACATATCTGGCCTAATTATAAATTTGGCCTAAGTTTGCATGCCTAAATAGTTGTCATGATTCACATTATGATCATATACCCCACGTTTGCATTGAATTTACATGGCACAGATTATGGTCATAATTTACCATATAACACACGTCTCAAATTTAGTTAAACTTGCCTAGTACAAAAGATTCACATATAAATTATACCAAATATAGCCATCGATTTCAATGCATGTCATATATTCAAAAATCTCCCACTTAGGTGTTATTCACATTTAATAGTTATCAAATTTTAACATAAATCTTCACACCTAAGTCATATTCCCTTTTTATCCCAAATCATGAATCTCTATATAAACAATATGCCCAACAATCTAGAACTTTAAATTATAATAGATCTTTAATTCAAAAATATGCATTATGTTCAATGTCTCAAGTCACATGTTAATACACAATGGTTCCTCTTCTTCCAATTCACAGAATATGCACAGATCTAAATCTAGTTTACAAGCTATGTCCTTTTAGTCACAGATTAGCCATGTCCAATTATGCCATCATTCATTATTTGTCCTAAAGTTTAACATTCGTGCGTTAATCTCTTATGAGATTTGGCGCAGGCTCGGGGTAGCCTGCCTATAGAACAGAAAGAAGAAAGAGATATAGAATAAAATAGATCAGAACAGAACATACGCAATCTCAAATTCAGATTTACAATCATGTCACAATTATAATTAAAGTTTATATCGGAAAATAACTGCACTTGCCTTGGTTGGATTCTAAAAGAAAAAGGTGTTGTAGCTATTCTCTTTTAATCCTAATCAGAATTGGAGGAGGAAGAAGCACAAGTCCTAGCTTAGGTTTCAGCAGAGTAGAGACGCCATTGATTTATTTATTTTAGAGAGGAAGAGAGCAATGGAGGCTAGAGAATTGTATATGAGATTTAGGTTTAGGTTAGGGATGTATATATAGGTGTAGGAAGTTATTTAGGACCATTAGATTAACCCTGAATCATGAGAACCATTCAAATGCAAAATCTGCATTTGAGCGAATCGGCCCACGGGATGACAGCCAAACACCCTGGATTAACCCCTAGTCGACCCAGCGGAGCTTGGGTCGACCTCAAAAATGGGCCGGTTCGGTTATTCCCCCTCCCAATTCGCTGTTTTGAACCTTTTTTGCATGTTTATTTATTTAATTTATATATATATATATATTTCTCTCATATGCATACAAACTTCAAGGCTTAATAACTTCTTCATAATTAACCATTTTTTTAATATTCTCAGAAAATACGGGGTGTTACATCCAGTCATTTAGGTAAATAATACCAGTGGAGCAAAAGTGAAACTCAAATATGAAATAACCAAAAGAGAGTTGAGAAATGACATTTTTAAATATGTAATTGCTATATAGAATTTGTTTTAATGGTTGATGATGTGTTTTTCTGCAGTTTCATTTATTTATTTGAACAGGAAATCCTTTGCATGTGTTTTTAATTGTTCAACCCATAAATCATAAAAATATTCAAACTTATCAAAAGACAATAGAACCTAAGCTAGAATATAGAATGTTCACGATTCAATTTGCAGGACATGTATCTATGATTAATGTATCAAATTTAATTTGCACACCTTCTATAACAATTATGTCCTAAGTCTAAAATATAGCTAACATGCTTAAGTGAAATATTTCAAATTTGGCCCAAAAATGGATTCCCTACAATTGCATATCTATATATTTTTTTCTTTAATTTGATACACAGGCGATAGGATATTGCGGCATTCTCTTATTTTTACATAATCAATATTACCTAAATTAGAAAGAAAAAATATATAGTTGTAGTCGAAAAACACTATATTTTCTAACTCACATAACATAATCTAGTCTAATTTAGATGTTTTAAATTTACTACTTTATATATTCTAGTTTAAACTTAATAGGGAATTAATGTATGCTTGTAACTTAATTCTTTTTGGTTTAATTAAAAATATTAATTTGGGAAATAAGTACATATACCGGTTATAAATTAATGCTCCATGAAAGGATTCATTATCAGCTATATGCACACTGATTCAGTTATAACTGAACATAACTCTGGTTTATTAGAGGATTTGCGAACAATATGAATATGAACAGTACAACATGAGCTAATAAAGATAACGACAGAGAATGTGGAATATAATAGAATTAAGATGCTGATATGGTACTAAAATTATGATTATGCTTGAATGTTGTAGACGATAATATTTGGGATTGCTAGACATTATTGTGCTCATCCATCTCTGCTCCCCATATCATTTGAACACATTAGCAATTTGAATAATTTGTATACAAAATGAATAATCAAAATATCAGATATTATGTCAAAATATACAAATCAATTAATGAAAATGCAACTAACACCTTGCACGTTAAGTGCTGGGTTAAATGTGAAATGGTGCAATAGTAGAAATCACCTCAAATGAAGAAAAAAATAGCATAAACGTTGAAAGTGGTAGATGAAGAAGTTATGACCCACATATACACACACATATTTTATATGAAAATTTGTGTCATATTTGATAATTTTAGATTTTGTGGTCGACATACAGAGAGATCAGCATTTTAAACAATAAATTAAAAAAGGAGCATAAAAATAATAATCGCATATCCACTTTTTTAAGATATAACTATATATAGAGTAAGCAGAAAGAATAACTGAGAAGAAAGAATAAATATAGACATTCAATTTTTAACGAAATAGTAAATATATTGTAGGTAAATATTAGTCAAAATTAGGAAATTGCATAATCAGCTTCATTTAGTAAAATGATATATATTTATTTACAAAGATTTGATTTCAAGTTGGTTTCCATATGCACCAACTATCAAATATGCAATATTCATTTAAAATAAGTATTAAGGTCAACAAATCAAAACTTCCATACCTAGATACAATGTGGAAAGGAGAGGATACCCTTAAAAAAGCTTTGTACGGTTGGTTCATATACCCAGGAGTTCACCTAATTTATGCAAATATAGCTATAGAAAATATCACACTTCTAGTTATACAAACACTACATATACATTGTAGCCAAATGCAAATATGAAATATAGCCAATGAATCAAATAAAAGCTCTTTCAATATTTTTAATTTATGTTCCAAAGAGAGTATTGAATGCAAATGGATTAAAAAGAGTCTCCATATGTAATAACCCGGAAAATACGGGCCAATTTAAAATTTTTAAATTGGTGATTTCAAAGGAATTTGAACAATTGAAATAGAATATTTCAATAAAATAGTGAATTAGAAATAGTGAGTCAGTTTAAAATTTTGAATTCAAACATTGACTAACTGTGCAGGGTGGAAAGTATAACGGATTTTAGTGAAACCAAAAATATTTAAATCTGTTTATCAATACCTTTCTAACGAATCTGAAAAATCGAAGTTACATAATGGGAATCAAAAGTTATAGCCGAATGAATTTTTAGAAGGGTCGCTATATAGTATATATAGCCCTGGAAAAATGATATTTTGCAAACGACCTCGGAATTCGACAAAACCACTTTTGTTGGGTCCGGGATGTCAAATTATTGCTAGGTTTCAAATTTCATAATTTTTGAAGCTAGTATGTAAGCGTGGCAAAAGAAAATGTGTTTGGTCAATTTTTGTTAAATTGGATCGACCAGAAAATGGCCATTTTCAAACGATCTCAGAATTTGACAAAACTAGTTTTGTTGGGACCGTAGCGTCAAAACAAAGCAAGATTTATTTTTCTGGAATTTTTCGAATCAGTTTGTGGCCCTGGCAAATTGAAATGTACGTTCAGAGTTAAAAAATAAATGTTTTATACTTTAATTTGAAAAATAACTGACTGTAACAGTCGAATTGGCCAACGAAACATATCCCATTGTGTCCGGAATGGGGGTATTTAGCTAGGGGCGACAGTCGTTGGGTTGAAATTGGTGTACGTTGGCTAGAAAGGATATTATAGGAATTTAAAATTTTAATAAATTAGAAAATATCTTTCATTTTCTCTCACATAAAACAAACCCGGTCAACCCCACGAACGAACGACGAAAATCGTTCAAACCTTTCCACCTCGATCGCCGCCGCCACAGGCAATTTCGCCGCCGCCTCCAGTTGGCAATTCCGACCGCCTTCCTCCCCTATTCCAATCAACCCCAGCCTCGTCGGAGACCATCGCCTATCGACGTCGAATTTCGTCGAGGAAGTTCACACCTTTCCGCCGCCGCCGATCGTCCCTGGAGCCACCGAGTTCGCTGCCACCACCGTCGATAGGAAGCCCGTTCGTAGCTCTTCGATGTCGTATAGTCTGATCTGGGCATCGAGCTACGGTTTTGATTTAAATTCAAAACCTAGTTTTGAAGGTTTGAAAAGCCCTCTGCTTTGAAATTTCTGAATTGAAAATAACACTTTTAAGTGTTGCAAAACTTTGAAAAATCATATCTTTTTAGTGTGTTAACGAAATTCGAGGAAACAGGAAACATCGGGACCGCAAGGAAGCTCTCTACCACATAGAAGAAGCCGCGGATTTTTCTGAGTCATCTACAATTTTTAGCACTCTGCAAACCAATGTGAGAAATCTAAATTAAATGAATTTGAATGGAAAATATCGTGTATAAATCATATGAGCGAAATATAAATTACACACGTGTTGTATACCTCATGTACATGCGTGGTTTAAGCTATATAGGCGAAGTATGAATTATACATGCATAGAATAATTGATATATGTGTTGAAATTCAAGTGAAATATAGCAATATATATATATATATATATATATATATATATATATATATACACTCCCCTCGTCCACAAACCATGGACGATATTTATTGTTGTGAATTGGTGTGAAATATTGGATGAAAAATACGAATGGTTGAATAATTGTTTGTGGTTGATATTGTTTGGTTGTAGTTGAAAAATACCCATTGGTGATTGAAATGAATTGGAAATACTTGTGGAAATAAAAATAAAACATGCCGCCTGCGTGCGAATTAGATGCATGAATCCCCATTGTCAAAAACCGTGAGGTTTTAAGGTAGAGCGAGGAGCCGTACTAGGGACGGTGCCGGTTTTAACTACCCTGTCGTTATGCTGCCGAAATTTTGAGTAATATTCATGTGTTAGAATTATTTTCATATGTTGAAATTATCTTCATGCGTTGAAATTAAAGTCATGTGTTGAAACTATATCCATGTGTGGAAATGTTCATGTGTTGAAAAGTGAAGTGTGAAAATTAAATTCATTTGTGAATGAATGAAGTGTTTAAACAATAAAAATCACCTTTTTATAATATATATGAAGTAAGTAAAATATTCGCCTTATATATAAATAGTTTCAACAATAAAAATTCCATCTTTCTTATATGAACAACATAAATAAAATATCCATGTGTGAAAATGCTCACGTGTTGAGAAGTGTGTGTAGTGGAAAAGTTCATGTGTTGAATAAAAAGATCGAACAATGAAAATTACATTTTTATTGAAACTATGAAGTGTTGAAAACATTCATTTGTCGAATAAATATTTTAAATGATAAAAATATCATTTTTATCATATATGTGATATGCTAAAGATATGCGAGCGTTGAAATAAATATTTGTGAAGAAATATTATTTTTAACATGCATAGGAACTAAATAAAATAGTCATGTGTTGAAATATATTTAGTTCGCCAAAATTATCATCTTTGAAATGTGAAGTGTTAAAAATAGCCACTTGCTCAAATAGATATGCATGAGTTGAAATATACATTAATTAGCTAATGATATGATTTTTGCCTATGCATGTAACATTAGAATGAATGGTGCTTTTAAACCGAAGTAAATCAAATATGAAGTTGAATGGAAAATGATAAGTGATAAAAATTGTATATATGTACATGCATATTTATTGAACAGGTTATACCAAAGGAGCTAGAGAAGAGGAATAAAATTTTGTGCCCGACAAATAGGTACACATTTACTGTTTTGTTTGGGTGATGATTTTATGAGCCTGTTGGCTAGCCGCTTGGCTTTTTCTTTTTCTTTTTGATATGAGACGCCCGTGTGGCTATTTGGGAATTTTCCCAGCCCCTCCCGTACAAAGGAGGTTATGGCGAAATTTTCCAAAATTTAAAGGCGTTAGTGAAATAATTGAAGTGAAAACGATATAGGAATTTTCGAATGAACTATATTTATATAAATATATAAATATAAATAAAATTAAAACGAAACGTGACCGTGTAGTTCGTGTTTTGAAACCGTGATTTCAAACGACTAGTGCGGGAAATCCGACCAACCGCAACCGTTGGGTTCGCCTTGTAAATATCTTTCCAACGGCACCAACTTTGTGAAGATCTGACGGTTGGATTGTCTGGAATGTTTAATTCAAATCTGAAGAAAAACTGCGCCAGAAACGATTATATTTATATATATATATAATTAAATTAAATCGAATAACGACGTTGTAGTTCATAAATTGAAATCGTAACTTCAAACGACTAGTGTGGAAGATCCGACCGTCGGATTTTCCCAAAACTGAAACCGTTGGATTCGTTTTGAAACGATCTTTCTAATGACATAAAATTTGTGAAGATCCAATGGTTAGATTTTCAGATATGTGTAAAACAAATTTGGTGGAAAACAGCGCCAGTGCATCAGCACGACCTGAAACGTCGTTTAATTAAATATGGTTGTTTTAAATTAAATAAAAATGGAGATATATCGTTATAAAATACCATAGATGATATAGAGTGGAAATAAACCAATTTCGTTGTGTTTGCTTGATATGTGATGGTTGAATGTATTTAACATGAGAATTATAACTAAAGAACTGAAATTTGAATGTGGAATAGTCCAACCATGTGATTAATTGTTTTGAAAATCTAAATATGCGTGGGTTATTTGAAAAGGCCGAGTTCATCTCATTTCAAATAATCGATCGACGTTGAGAAGTCGAGGAGTCGAAGACGGTTGAAGACCGACGATCTTCACATTGGATGGATGGGCGCTACTGATGCTCGTGATTGGAGTAGCTACCATGAAGGAGCCGAAGTAGTAGCCGTCCAGACATACTGTTGATTGTACGGATATGCGAGGAATTGGTGCCTCCAGTTTCGTTCAGACCCAGAACAGACTTGTAAATGGACTGTGTGTCTAACATTGGATTTTGTTCTGTGCTGATTGATCTCTGTTTAATATATATCTGTTTGGCGGCGGAGAATTTATTCTCTTGCTTAACGCCCTTCTCTGAGACGTACGAGCTTAGAGGTTATGTATTGATAGAAATCAGTCGCATGGAGTGGATTGCCTGTGTGGCACGCCTAAGTGGCATATGATCAAGGCTTCTGTTGCAAATCAAAGTCTTGTGGTTGATGATCAAAGCATTGTCTGTGTGACGTAGCTTTGTGTATAACGTGGATTCGCGAGCCTCACACCTCGGTATGAGTCAAAAACGGGATAGTGACTGCAGGGAGAGCACGACGTTTCTTTTTAGCTAAGGTGGTGTCATTGACCAACCAGCCCTGACATTATATATACTTTTCACCTGTGTGGTTGTAGGAATACGAGGCGCCTCGGTTATAGGTCTGTAAGGACCGGGAAACGTGTGTTCAGGAATTACCAATCCTCAAAAGTAAGAGAGGACCGGCCCTGAAGATCCAAGGATCATAGTGGGTTCCTGAGACATTTGCTAGAGTGTCTCGAATCGGAGAGGAGCTTGCCCCTTGCCTCGACTCATGAAGGAATCCAATTTCCAATACGAAATATGCGGATGTGATTGTATTACTAGTATGGCGACATAGTAGATGGTAGTTATGCCGCCTAGGATTGATATTTATGATTGAATTTGCTTTTGAAACATATATGCACTAGTAATAATATCAAACACTTTTGTTTTATTCGTATGAAGCATTTTTAGCCATTATAAGGTAAAACTCTATCCTCCGGCTTGCGTTGCATTGTGTGATGGGACCTGAGTCTTATAATGACTTCATTTTATAAAAAACATTGCGATGATTTAATCATTTACTTTATTTCATGCACTAGCACTCATTGGAGTAAACCCGTTCCGCGAAAGTGGAGTGGTCCTTTGATTTGCCTTATTATTGTTGTTAATAAGTTAAGTAGATTTCTCGTACCAGTCCCATGACTAACTCGTAGTTTGTTTCACCTTGCAAACTCGGGTGCCCTCATTTTCACACGGGCAGCCTAGTTATAGGTTTCTGACGCACTTTTGGCTCATGGCGAGGCTTGACTACACCGTGCTGACTTGGATTTTCTCCGCCATTATTGTATCTATATTATGATTCCGCCATTGGCGATGTTGACTGATATTTATTTTGTGTACTCTTTATGTATGATCCCGCCTCAGGCGATGGTGACTGATTATGTATCATTAAGCACTAAGTTGTATCCTGTACTGTGCTCTCTAATGTGATGATATCTATATGATTCCGCTGTCATATGTGTGTAAATTATTCTATTTTCTGTTTATGCTATTATCTGTGATATGCTAATGATGATTAATGTGTTATATTCCAATGATTATCCTTAACACCGTGACACGGGGTTTTGGGATCGTCACACCATAAGAGCTGCAAACGTTCCTTAAATTGTTAATGTACAAAATTAGAAAGTAAAATAAGGAAGCCACAATTCTACCATGATGATACTGAAACACATGTGAACAATAACATAATTAACACTAAAAAAACTTACTGTTGCATTTAATGGGATGCATTAAAGTTCAAAACTTTTATGATGCGTTTTCCATTTCAGTTTCTTATAATCCTCTAGCATTGATGTACTACCTGCAGTTATCCAAAATGATAGTTGTTTTATATTATTATTTATAAATATACAAAGTCTGCTTAATAGTATTAAACGTGCTTAGATGTCTACATCAACTTTAATATTCCAACTTTCTTTAACATACTTCTAGGAATAACGACATCACCTAAACCAATTTAAACCATAATTGCAAGCCTGTAAACCAAAAGTTACTAACAAAGTAACAATCTTACTTCAAGTATATATATTGTTATTGCTATTTCCATTCTTCATACGGAAGAGTTACCTGAAGTATTTAATATAACTTGCAATGTGAAATGTGTTCAATCATAGAATTTGCCTCAGATGAAATAAAAACCAGTATGAAATGGTGCAATGGTAGAAATCACTTCAAATGAAAAAATGTGTAAAAGTTGAAAGTGGCAGATGCCGCATATACACACACATATTCTATATGAAAATTTGTGTCAAAATTGATAGTTTTAGATTTTGTGGTCGACTTGCGGAAAGATCAGCAATTTAAACAATAAATTAAAAAAAGGAGCATAAAAATAATAATTGCATTATTCACTTTTTAAGATATACTTATATATAGAGTAAGAAGAAAGAATAACTGAGAAGAAAGAATAAAGATAGACATTCAATTTTTAACGAAATAATACATATATTGTAGGTAAATATTAGTAAAAATTTGGCAACTACTTAATCATCTTCATTTAGTAAAAGGATATATATTTATTTACAAATAGCATGATTTCAAGGTGGTTTCCATATGCACCAACTATCAAATGTTATATATTCATTTAAAATAAATATTAAGGTCAACAAATCAAAACTTCCAAACCTGGGTACGATATGGAAAGAAGAGGATATCCTTAAAAAGCTTTGTACGCTTGGTTAGTTCACCTAATATATGCAAATATAGCTACATAAATTATCACACTTCTAGTTATACAAACACTACATACACATTGTAGCCAAATGCAAATATGAAATATAGCCAATGAATCAAATAAAAGTTCTATCAATATTTTTAATTTACGGTCCAAAGAGAGTATTGAATAGAAATGGATTAAAAATTGCCTACATAAGAGATGCAAACATTCCTTAATTTGTCAATGGTAAACAACAATACAATTTGTATATAACTAAAATTGTTACTTCCACTGTTGTAACATTAAAACTTCTAAGTGCAAAATAATTTGGACAAAAAAAGGGAAATGGAAAAACAAACACGATATGGCTTAGTAGTTTTTGAACAATCAATTAAACTTATAAATACACATTCAAAATTTGTAATGTCCAAACTGCTCAAGACTGACTGAAATCAATCATCTAAATGCCTTTTTATTGGAAGAAAACAGAATAAATGCCGCATACACTGAATATGGTTTACCAAAGAACAGAGAGAATAAGGAAGACAATAAGCTAAAAGACTTCTTTTATAAGAAAATAAATACGAATTATGAATACATGCCAATCCCAAAAAAAGTGAAAAGTTCAAAAAATCCTACCTTTTACTAAAGGCCAATGATGTTCTAGTGAAAATCACATGGTCCTTCATTTCCTGATCAAAACGATTGAAATACTAATTTAGAACCAATGATACGGCGAAGGTTCCAAGACTGGTGGAGAATTTATCAACAAAAATGACAATGGAGTGTAATATATCATGCTCTTATAAGGTATACAAAGCACATGAAATTCATGGTTCTAAACCTAACTCATATATTATGTGAAACAAATTTTATTTTTTTACTTTAGATTTCATAGTGAACATGATGGAAAGGTGGTATAAATTAGAGTGATAATGATTAGAACTTTGGAACAAAATCATTCCATTAAGATTTGCTTATATTATTGATATAAGATTGGTATATGTCTATAATACTGTATTATTATATACTGTAAATTTAATATGGTAGATATAGCAAATAGATTTAATACTTTCCAAAGTTACCTGATATATTCAAGTAGAATTATACATATTATTCATTTAATACAAATAGATGGAGTTGATTTTATCGTCTCATTCACAAAAAATAAATTATTATAAATTTTAAGATATCATTTCATGAATATCCATATTGTAAATATGGATATAATAATATTAACCAATCAATTTATAGCACAATCAATTTAGTTCATTTAAAACTAACTTATCAAAAGTTTCATGTAGATAACGTATGTAATATCCTACCATAATTATATTAATTAATATTTGAATGACATAGGGCATATAAATTAATTATACAAATCAAATGCCATATAAGGAATGAAATATCCTACCATAATTATATTAATTAATAACAAAAAAATGTTTAAAATTGAACGCATTTATATGAACCATAATTCTCATGATTCCATGAGATTTTTTTAAAATAATTATTGAATTTTAAGGGCATTTTTGGTATTTCATGGTCGGACCATGACTCCTAAAGAATTAAGATTAGCCGGAATTATTATATAGATATATATATCTGATCCTCACCTTGCGTGGTGATTTAGTCGTTTGTATCTCGCTAAGCTAGGTCTAGGAAGATGTGTGTAGTAGATAGGCACTCTGCCTACCTCTTGTATCTTTTTGTATCCATTATTTGTTGTAATGGAAAATGTAATACGGATCATTTTAAAAACCGGTTGGCCTTGCCGTTTTTAATATATTTTACACAAATTTAAACATTGTTAAGAAATTTTATTGTTTAAAATTTTCTGCCCTAGCCAATCTAAATTTTTGAACTCAAAATTATCATTATTAGCACCTTTATAAATATTTTACAACAATTTTCACAAACCTTTAATATTTATTTCATACAGACTTCACTTCAACTCACTATTTTGCACAAACTTCCACTTAGAGAAGGTTTAATATAATTTCTCAATCTAACTCTTAGGAATTTCTCAAATTCCTATTTATTAATGTTCTTACAATTTCATTGTTCCAAAAACAATATTCCATCATAGTAATAGGTTTTCAAATCTGAATTACACAAGATTGGGTATTTATCCAACTTAATATTAAATTTCCTCTTTAATTAAAATTTCCACATTTTCATACTCAATTGAATTCAAATACAAAATTAATCTTATCTGTCCATAAGCTCAAATTTCCATTTAAAACAATTTCAAATAATTACATGTTATTCATTTTAAATCAATAATATTCATTTATTAAATTACAACCTAGTTATTTGTTTGACACTTAATTTTATAATTTTAAACCTTATTATAACTTCATTATTCTAGCTTGGCACATGGTTGGGTTATTGCGGTTATCCAATTAATATTTAATTTAATCAAATAGACAAAATATTTAATTCCATAAAAATATATAATTTGCGGAGTCATAAATTTTCCTTTTGGTCTAGACTCTAAGTCTTTGGCAATAAACTTTGAAACATGTAATGACCCGGGTGTTTACGCTTATCACTGACACATATTACACTTATCACTGACACTGTTATTGAATGATCGTAAGTACGTGTTTACAGATACGATTTAAAAATCCAGACTTTGAGTTTTCAAAAAAATCCTGTTAATTTATGAATAATAGCATGTACATAGGTGGATATTACAGCACTAGTTAAAACTATTTTTTACACATTTCAAGTATGATAGCATGAATTTAATAGCATTTGTCTAATTTTATTTTACACATGTATATGGAAAAACAACACTTTTAATAGCAAGTTTTGATGCCATTTTTATTATACATGTTTTGTTCATTATTCTCAAAAGTTTTAGAAATTTAGTTTTTGAAAAATCTTGGATCTAAAAGCTTTTGACACTTAAAATTTTAAAATAGGTCAAAGCCGTTTTCTTGTCAAAAGCAAGGATTTAAGCAAAGCTTAAGTTACATATACATAGACAAAACATGTTTAACACTCTCCTTATGTTCTCATACAAATGCAAGGGGATATTTGTATGCATAAAACCAAGAGCATGTATTGTCAAAATCTTATTGAAAACTCATGATCTCACATACACTATGAATCATGCTTGCTAGAGAGAGGATCTTTAAGGAGATATTGGAACATGACAAAACCTTTCTTGATAAAAGCAATTTTAGTTTGAAATATATCTCTTTTTCTACCATAAGATTTTCCAAAATTGACACTTTCCTCTTTCATTTTCAAAACATGATCACTTTGGCATAAACCATGTGCATATAGATTTACACAATCTTGCATTTATCACATGGATCTCACCTACACTAGATGCATACAAAGCCATAGATTTCTTCAAAGATTTCCATGTCAAAAATCATCATACCAAGATCAATTTTGATGCAAGGATTTTCAGATTTTTGTAAAGCCTTGCAAGGCAAGTAAAATTTTATATAAATTGTTGTTAAATCAAATTTATCGTGTAAGATTTTGGTTTGAGAACCCTTTGCAAAACTGAACCTATGGGATACTAATAAGGATGCTACAATGTGTTAAAACCAAGAAAATATTTGAGAGAATTATAGGGTGTACATAAGCATTTATTTATGATGTTCCATGAAAACCAATAGGGAGAAAAGGGTGTTTGCGTAAGGGATTTTCAGTTGGAGATTTACTGAGGTAGGCCATGTGTATTTTGGAGTTGTTGCCTTGATTTGAAAGCAAGAAAAGATATATTTTTGAGTTGTCACAATAAAAATCTAAAAACAGTTTTTATGCACCTTTCAAAACAGTTTTTAAATGCACATATTTTATAGTTTTCTACCACTATATAAAGGCATGAGCACACATCATTCTCACTTACACAAACACAAGTCTTCCTTACTTGATCAGTGAAGAGAAATCCAAGGGTGCAAGAAAAATTTGGTGACTAAACTTTTTCAGAAATTTCTTCCTGCAATTTCTTTTCTGTTTTGAACCATTCATTTAGATGCCATGATTTGTTTTGATATGTTGAATTCACATTTGGCTGAATTACCTACTTTGCCTAAATCACAAGTCTAGGGAATGGATACTTAAGCTACTAGTTATGTGTGGTATAATACATCAATGGGTTTTTTGTATAATGTGTTAGTTTAAAATCATCAACATTGAGGATGTTTGATCAATACACCTAGTAGATGGTTTAGTATGATTTAGTTTTATACAGGTGCATACATGTTTACTGATTTTATTATATCATACCTAACATATTGACTATGCATGGATGAATTTCTGTCAATATTTGAATATGTTAGTATGCTTTAAAGGTTGGAGAATATTTCATCTCCACTTGAATAGAAATTGAATTTCCTTAAATACAGACCAGTGGATGATTGCCTGATGCTAGCATACACCCTCTGTATAAGTCATGTTGTCTAGTAATATTGTCTGACAATCAAAAACAAGTTCTTTGGTATATATATACACAAAGACATAAAACCATGAAGTGTATACATAGTGAATAAACTCATAATATACATACATTGAATATTGTTATATAACTCATTGTTATATACATACATTGTCTCAAATAAACATCTTCATGAAGTGCTACTGGCATATATAACATCATATATATGTTGTTATCATACCTATAAACAATTATCTGATACCTGAAAATTTAACAATAAAGATAGGTATTCATGCTCAAGCAATTTAAAATCAATAAATCCAAGCTCTAGTGTGTAGTACGGATTGAGATTAAAATGAAAATGGTTCATTGGCATCTTAAAACATATCTTAAAAATATTTTACTTCAAAACAATACCATATATCTTTAACTTATAGTAAGAAGGTTATAAAACCCAATATTTCGAACATCATTATACTTTGATTCAGATATAGGAATGGATTCGTATTAGAAAATCCCGAATTTCAATGACAAAAACATGATTTTTAGTATCTTAGGGAGTGAGAAATTCATTATTGATCAGAAGGTGAACTTTGAGCGAATTTCGGCAGTCGGGATGATCGGAGATCATGGCACTAGATCTGAAGGAGCGGGGTAGGTCTGGGATCATGGGAAAAATACAATTAATTTTTTTTAATAAGTAATCTGCAAGGAATTAATCTAAATATGGTAGCATGGCTGTTTTGGGTGAACTCGAAATAACGATGAACTGCATCGGCGGTGGAGCAGTATAGGGGTGCGCACCTGGGGGGTTCGATATGGGATAGGGTCAGCTTCAGTCAACCGGAGTCGGGTGATGGTCGGAAGACCAAGGTAGCGGTGTGAGGCGATTCAATGAGGTGTTGTTTTTCCAAAGCTTTGCGTGGACACCTTTTTTTTTGCTACAGATACTCGGGGTTAGTTTTGATAAGGTAAGTGGACTCAGATGTAGAGTAGGCGTTTGTGGTGATGGAGTAAGTGGCGAGATCATCCATGGCGCGGTGGTGTATGTGAACGGTGCACGGTATGCATGGTGGATGGATTAGTAGATGCGTAAATGAGAAGGAGTGGAGACAAAACAATGGATCAGGTAGCGTATAGTGTGGCAAGGGTTCAAGCATGGTTTGATCCACATCTTTTCATGTTGCCATGACGCATTTTTGTTTGATTTCTTTGGATCGAACAATAGAGGCTATCTTGGGTGGAAGCAAATATTGGATGAACAATTTAAAAGGGAAACGGGCTTTTCGGAATGGGCCGAGTTAGCCGAGTTGGGCTATTTTGTTTTTTCTAGAAAAAGGAAAGGTTGTTTTTAAATCTTAAGTTGAAACCAATCCTTCTATAGTTATATTTTACGTAGAGAGTAAAGAAGGGAAGGACAGGTTAAGGAAGTCGACGGGAGACTATTTGGTTAGACGGGCCCAGCTATATTGGGTCCGTTAAGATATTCTTAACTAATTTAAACCTAAATTGGAATTAAAGGGGAATGAATAAATAAATAAAATTAAAAGTAAAATAAACATTTAAATAAAAATCGAATTTTTTATTTATTTAGCAAGTAAAAGAAAAGAAGTGAATCAGGATTTGAAATGCTGTTTTTGTCAAGGATTGAAATTCAAATACAGAAACTGTAAATTAAATGAAATTATAAATTTAATTTATAAATACATTTAGAAATGATTTTTCTAATGAATATTCAAATGGGAAGTTAACAAAAGAAGTCGATCAACGATGAAAGATCGGATATTGTTTTGACCAAAGTTGAGACGTCATCACAGAAGCTGTAGAAAAATTTAAATTATAAATTTAATTTATAATTTAAAATGGAATTTATTTTCTACTGAGTTATTTAAATTTTAAACATGGTAAAGAAATCATATCCAACACATACGCTGAGTTTGTCAGATTTAAACTGTAAATCTAAATTTTCCGGTAGCAGTAACTAATCATGTACAGTTTTGAAATTTATAACATATAAGGAACTGTAAGTCATATTTCAATCATGTTTAGATGAATAAATAAAAATAGATATTTTTATTTGTATAGATCAAGTATAAGAAATAAAAAAAGAGAAATTTTATTTGAAGAAAATGTAAAATCGATCAGGTATAGGGATCAAGAAGGAAAAATTTGACGAAAACAATACCAAGTGAAAAGCTGTGATATAAATTCATTTACGAGTGACCAAAATTAGAAATAATGATGAGAAATATTTTTCTAAAGAAAAATAAAGTAATTATTTATTTTTAAAAGTGACGAACAAAAATAAAAAGAAAGACTGTGTGCGACGCACGTACTGAAATTGTTCATTGGTAAGACATGATAAAATTACCAGATATAGGCCAGATAATCATATACTTTACAGTTTGACTGTGATTAGATTTTTAATCTTGTTAGATTTATAATTTAAAAAGAAAAATGTTCGTTAATCATTTCAAAGAGTCCGAAATAAATATTTCATTTTGATTTGATTATACGTCGTACGTCAAAGATTTTTAAAATGAAGACGGTGACATACAAGGACTATTTTTGAATAGTACCTTCGGTTTGTCTAGTCCCAGGACAACTTGTATGGACGAACTCTGACAGAGTATTTCCAAAGGAATCACGTACGTTGTTTTCTTCAAACATACCGGTTGCTGGCACAGAAGGGAAACTTCTTTAGCCTGACAACCAGAGTATTTTTGTGGAATTCAATTAGTGTTTTCCGATGGATTTGACGATGTGGCATTCAGAGAAAATAACTGTGATGATAAAAAAGGTAAGTCTAGCCTCAAGCCTCACACCCAGGAAATGACAAAAAAATTGGGCAAGCAGCATGGCTATGTGGGTCGCTCCCATTAGGGTGTAGCATCACCTATCTAGAGAAATTACTTTTGTTTCTTAATCTATCGATTCTGTCCATTCGAGAATGGTTGTCGTACACAACCATTGGTGATATACATTCGATACACTCAAGAGAAATGAGTGGTCGGTCATGTGTGGGCCGGGTTGTAGGACATTCTTGTTGAACCCAGGTGTATTTGCCTCTAGAGATACATCATCGGAAGGTGGTCCTATACCTTGTCATAGTTGGAAATCCAATTTCCATAAGCGCCAAGCAGTTTTTATTTGTATACTATGTAGGAGAATGTGAGATGCAAGCATTCTTCTAAATTCTAATTTAATTGTGAAAACTTATAGATACTATGATAATATCTATTTTAAAGTACACAAAGTGTTTTTGATCTCATAAGGTAAAAACTCGTTCCATATTCACGGCGTGGTCTTATGAGATATTTTTATTTCTTTAAATCTGTTTTAAATTGTTTACTCGTACCAGTCCCCTGACTGACCCGGAGTTTATTTTTCTGTGTTTCCCTTAAACTCTTGGGTATTCATAACACTTGTTATGAATAGACAAGTGAATCAGGATTGGATAACACATGTGAAGCTGGATAAAGATTATCTGTGTGCTGGTCTACCTACCTTATCTACTGTGCAATTAAGTCTGCAAGTTGATTATCAATGATATCTATAATTGCTGATGTACTATGAAGTGGCTGTATCACTAGACCAATGATGCTTTGATGTAATATATTCTGCTGTGTAATATTATAAAGTATTATCTTTTGTGAAAATTCCGCTTTGAGATTCTGATGTTTTCTGTGATTTTATCTTCTATCTATTCTTATTCTTATTAATGGCACGACTTCTGATGTGTTCGAAAGTTGGGTCGTTACAAAACAATAGCTTCCCTCTAGGTTTCCTTAGTCTCCTTATTGATTTTTCACTTGTTTTTCTTAATATTTTTTTTGAAGGATTTCGATGAGACGTCAAAAATTTGTATAAATCTAGATTTGTAGAAGAAGATCTAAATTAATAGAAGAAGATTTAAAGAATAAGATTTAAAGAAGAAGATTCAAAGAAGAAGAAAAGACTTGAAAAAAAGGAAAGTAAGAGCTAAATTTGAAGCTGAAGATTTATAATAATAAGAATAAGAAGATTTACATATGTAGAAGAAGAATTCACTGATGGAAAATTATGATATAACTTTATAGAAGAAGATTAAAAAAAAGAGGAAGAAATCTAGAATTTTTTTAGTATTGTTAATGCCACTCAAAAAATGGTTGGGGGCATTTTTTTAAAGTTTTACTAAGAGGGTGATCATCTAACATAGCTCCCCTTAAAAATTGGTAAAATATAGACCAAAATGCCTTTCTATTATTTTATCCTAGTTACATTTTACTGCTTATTAAACCCTAATCATCTTCTTCTTCTTAAAGTAAACAAATAATCATTGTTTTCATGGAGGAAATAATTTCTAATAAAATATCTAAATTTGAAAGAAGACAATATGATTTTTACTCAAAAAATCGAATGACATGTTGAGTTTCTTAAAGAAATCAATGAAAAGGTAACAATTTACTAGAAAAAATGGAGGCACGTTTTCAAACATAAACAATATATTCGTTTACAGCAAGCCGCAGTTATACAATTAAAACATCATGCACTTGCCGAATAACGCATCAGCTCACGACAATAACACGAATTTGGCTATAGACCCTCGAATAAAATAGTGTTTGCCGATCTACTATCGCCGAATATATTTAGGATTTTAATTTTTCTTCAATTAATCTATTTTTTCCAAACTTTGTACTAAATTTCGAAATGACCTTATTGATTTTTACCGTGTTTTGTGTATTTGAATGGAGGGTAAAATCAGTTTATTTTATTTATTTTCCCATGGTGTTTGGGCCCTCTTAACAATTTACTTTTTAATAGAGTGAAAATAAAATATTATCCCACTTATCCGTTTTTGGAGTGGCATTAACAACACCCTTTTTTTAGAAGTTGATTTGAAGAAGACGAGTTATAAAAAGAAAACTAAGATTTAATTTTGAAGAAGAAGATATAGAAAGAAGAAAATTAGAATGGACGCTAGTATTTTCTTAATAGTAATAAATAAGGGCTCCTATTTACAGTTCAATTCTTAGAGTTTTTCTGTTTTGAACTTGACGGTTATGTAGAGCGGATATACACATCCAATTAGATATATATAATAGATATATAGTTAAAAGCGATCAACAAGCCGGATCATTGGCCAAAAGACAACAATATATGCATGCAACTTGCATGCATAGGTAGTACGTAGCACTGAGCGCAAATACATAAGTACAATATAAACTTACGAACCACCACACAAGCAAAACAACATCACGAGCCATACCAAAAAAACGCACAAGGTGTCTAACACCCACTAACCAAAAAACCAATGATAATTTAAGGGAACTATGTAAGTAGCTAGAGCAGGAAAATGTTTCCATGGGTGAGGGAACTAAAAATGCTGGTGCAAGCCATCGGTCTAAACACTGCCAACTGATTCATCCTAAATATGCGAGGTGTCCACGATGCTTGGCAGGAAAGGATGGATCTGGGTACTTTTCCAGAGATGGTAAAAGTAAGCGACTTTACCGGATAATCCTGAAATACTGGTGTAGGGACCATTAAAACTTCTACTGTTACATTCACGTCAGATGGTCCAAGCGTAAGCAGCAAGGAGAGTGTCACGAAATGGTGTAACACCCCGCACTTTTAATATAATTAAAAATCAGATATATGTATATATGCATGGATATATTTAAAGGAAAGATTAAATAATATTAATGTAATTGCATGTAAGAAGTTTATGAAGTGAAATAAAGAAAAAGATTAATAAAGAAATTACATGTAATATTTGAAAAAAGAAAAAATATAGTGAAATGCGAAGAAATACATGCGAACATTTAAAAAGAAATAAAAAGAAGAATTTGAAGAGACTCTAGAATTTGGTCATGAAACTAGTGTCATTACGTACATGGCGATTTTCTGGTCAATTCAGACCTATAGTTTGTAGAAAACTGATTTAAAATGAAGAAGTTATCCTTAATTTAAGAAATGCAACAAAACATGAAAAAGAGCAATGGGAAAAGAATAATATGTAGTTTGGTCCTAAGTCTTGTTAACAAAAGACTTAGTAGCACATTTGGTTAATACATGAGACTTGTACATAAGAGGTTATGAGTTCAATCCCCACCAGTGCCATATATTTTTGTTTTTGTTTTAAGGAGTGGCTAAATAGTGGCTTAGCAAATTGGTTCAGTGCGAAAGGGGATAAGTTAATTGGAGGTTTAATTGAAAGAATGGAAATAGACCATTAATTGATTAAGGAAGATAATTTCCAAATAAAATAGACATTTGTTCGCATATAAAAATTAGTATACACATAAGAGATGGATGCGTATGAACATGATTCAAATTCGAAGTTGCGCGCGAACATAGAGAAAAACAAAAAGAGGGCATATATGTGTACATGTTATTTGAAATTAATGCAACAAGGGAAAGAAGATATGTGAAATTATTGCATTAAATAAATGGATGATGCATGAACCTGAATAAAAATAAATTAATGTGATGCAAATAAAAGAAAGAGAATATGGAATGCAAAACATGTCAAATGTGCAATTAAAGCATGCATAGAAAAAGGTTGTAAACATTAAAATGGAGCAATTAAATGTGAAGGGTTCAACTTTTGAAATTTAAACGTTTAAAAAGTAAACTAATAAGGTCATAAGTAAGCCACAATTGTAGGAAGGTTAATGTTAATGAATAACATTCGAATCAGAGGCGCATACACATGTGATTAGATGTAAATTAATAAAAGAAAATGGTTTAAGGACATGCGGTTTATTTTCAAAAAGAGTAGACAAAAAGAGAAAGAAATCAATTAATTGATTAGGAGAAGAATATAGCAAATAAAGGTTCACGTATAAGTGCAAATAAATAAATAATTGAATGCATGAAGGAAAGAGGTTGCTATACGTTAAAAATAGTATGTAATACATCAATTAGAAAGAAATAAAGCGGTTTCTTTTTTATTTTATTTAAAGGAGCGCTAAGTGTGAAAAGGGTTGTTCTGGATGGTTCTTTTCTAGGGTGAGGTGGATGGTTTAGATGAGTTTTAATTTAATCCTAGAGTCCTAGTTGCTCTAACCCACCTATAAAAGAGCACCTAACCTAAATCTAAAATCATTCTATCTCTTATAAGACGCCTGCATGCCACCAAACTTCAACCCAACATAGCCACCACCTCTAAACTCTAAATTAAATTGCAAGTTCTTCATCAATTTTGGAGTTTAATCAAATCAAGTAGCAAGTTTCTTCAACAACAATGAACGTTCTGCGTCAATAATCAAATAAGAAGCCTAAACCAACGTTCTACCTCAACAAACAATTGTTTGTTTCTCCGATTCAGTCAAGGTGAGTGGTTTAAAATACAGTTGTTGTATAATTGTACTTCTATCATTTGCCATTCTCCATAATGAATATGATAATAATTTAACAAGATAAGTTATTTCGTTTATGCTTACGATTGAGTTCTCTTCTTTTTATTCTTTCTCCTTTTTATTTTTTTAGCCAGGCTATCTCGAGCATACATCTATCATGAATTTATGCGTTGTAAACGAGAACGAGAAAGTAAAAGGGGAAAAGCGGTTGTTTGGGCATAATATGGGTTGGAAGGATTTATGTATGATTTGAATAGAATTATGGACGTAATTGTATGGTAATTTTATATTTATGTAGTTTGGTATGATTGAAATTGGATATGGAATTAGTACAATTTAATATTGACATCATGTAATTGGATAACATGGATTGGTGAAATTTAATGGTAAGATAAGCCTAAAAGGTGAATTAGGTTGTATGTATGAACATGGGAACGTTGGGAAATATATTGGAAAAATATTGATTTTATGAACTTGAGTATTATTGGATATTTTGGATAATTGGAATATAAAAGAAATTGACATATTTGAGTATGGATTACATGGAATTGATGAAATTCCTGTAATTGGAAATTTGTAATTAAGGCTAATTAATATGTAATTAGTGACAAGTTGGAATAGGCAAAATTGTAAACATGACTATATGTTGAATTGGAAACACAAAACATGAAAATTGGGATTTGGGTGAAATACGATGTTAATGAACCTTTGACACGAGGTTAGGCGCAATTGTGGTGTAAGACTACCCGGAACCGCCTGACAAATCCAGCTGCCACAATTGGACGTCTAATGTGAGAGGTCAAAGGCATGAATTGTAGGCGTAACGGTTGATGACACGTGGTTAGACCCGCTTTGTGGTGTAAGACTACCCGGAACCGCCCGGCAAATCCAGCAGTGTAATAACCCAGAATATCTGGGCCAGTTTAAAATTTTTATTTTGGCAATTTTGACGAATTTTGAATATTTAAAATAGATTATTTTAAATAATATCGACGAGAAATTTATTTTGAATATAATTCGAACGTATATATTATACGCGTCGTCGTTAGAATATAAATATTTATATATAATTATAAATAGAATTGAAAATGGCGCGGTAGTTCGATAATTCGATTTCAAACTTCAATTGATTGTACCGGGTCGAAAACAATCCGGATTTTAGTGAAACCAAAAACATTAGGATCTAATTGATAATATCTTCCCAACGAATCCGACCAATCAAAATTTCATAGCGGGAATCAAAAGATATGTCCAGTTGAAAATTCTGAATAGTCGTTATGGAATTCAGGCCCTTAAAAATGGAAATTTTGCAAATGACCTCGGATTTCGACGAAACCACTTTTGTTGGATCCGTGATGTCAAATTATTGCTAGATTTCAAATTTCATAATTTTTCGAATCAATATGTAAGCGTGGCAAAGGAAAACGTGTTTGACCAGTTTTAGTTGATTTTAATCGACTGGAAATTGGCCATTTTTCTAACGGTCTCAGAATTCGACGAAACTAGTTTTGTTAGGACCGTATCGTCAATACGAAGCTAGAAAATATTTTTCTGTAATTTTTCGAGTTAGTATGCGACCCCAGTAAATAGAAATGCGCATTTAAAATCAATATATAGAGTTATATGTTGATTTTAACGGAAACCGAACGAAACAGTCGAATCAGCCTACGATACATATCCCATTGTGTTCGGAATGGGGGTAATTAGCTATGGACGACAGGCGGTGGGCCTCGTTTCGAGGTCGTATGTAAATGTCAACTTTTTGCAAAATAATTAAAAATTAAAATCCTTTTCTCTTTCTTCCTCTCCTATACGTTCTGCCCCCCCCCCCCTTCTTTTTCTTTCTTCAGTTAGGTTTAAAGAAGAAAAAAAATCGACCGATTCCTCAGCGCGACCCCCCCCTTGGACGCCGATGCTGGCCACCGCCGCCTCGCCATGGATGGCACGCCTCCCTCAACCGCGGCCTCCCTCTTCGTTCCCTCTCATCCTCCTCTCGATCTGGATGCACGAGACCCCCAATCCCCAACCAACTGAAGACCGCAGCGCCCTAGGGCCCACTGCCCGGCCACCGACGCTGAGAGGTGCCGCCTTCCCCCTCTGGAACCTCCTGCAGCGAATCCGCCCCCCTTCAACCCAATGACGCCGGTAAACTTCTAATTACTTATTTAATTTTGTTTAATTAATGAAATTGGTCTTGTAAATATTTTTAAATCGGTTTAATTACATATGTATGTGATGTTGAAATCAGTTTTAAAATAAAAAGCTATGATTTTCATTATCATAAAGTTGTGATTTTAAACATCATAAAGGTTTGGTTTTTAACATGATAAAGGATTTATTTATATATAAAGTTATGATCTGTTTGTATATAAAAGGAGGAAAAGATTAGGATTTTTGAATTAGAAAAGTTATAGTTTTTATGGGTATGAAGATGCGAGTTTTATCTATATAAAAATATGGTTCTATCATATGAATAACCATAAAAAGATCCGATTTTTCAAAGCGAAAAGTTAAGATTTTTATATAGTAAAAATTCAATTTTTATATATTGAATAGTATAATAAAAATTCGATTTTTATATGTTGAATATCAAAGTAAAAATTCGATTTTTATACATTGAATAGCTATATAAAAATGTGATTTTTATATATGTAGTGGCTACGGGCGAAAGTGAAAAAGGCGAAATCTTTATTTTTATAAAGGCGAAATCTTTATTTTTATAAAGGCGAAATCTTTATTTTTATAAAGGCGAAATCTTTATTTTTGAAAAGATGAAATCTTTATTTTTATAAAGGCGAAATCTTTATTTTTATAAAGGCGAAATCTTTATTTTTATAAAGGCGAAATCTTTATTTTTGAAAAGATGAAATCTTTATTTTTATAAAGGCGAAATCTATATTTTTGGAAATGGAATTTTTATCTATATGACATCGTAGTAAAAATTCGATTTTTATATATTGAATAGCGAAGTGAAAATTCAATTTTTAAATGTATGAAGCGATTATAAAAATATGATTTTTCAAATGGAAAGTGAACAAATAAAAATGTGTTTTTTTATTTTAAAGACATCAAAATATAAAAATGTGTGATTTTTATATATGTAGTGAATACGGGCAACGAAGGTGACAAAGATGCGATAACGACGAAGATTTCTAGTTAAGAAGAGTCGTGGAATTGGGATAGCTTTCGGTGAGAATTTCTCACTCTTCAATTTCTTTTCTAGTTATATATATACTAGGATGCAGACGGTGCTTAGTAGCACCCGACACAATCGTCCACAGACCATGGACTTGTTTGTTTGATTGCAAAAATTGGTTAGATTATTAGATTGAAATTGATTGTTTGGTGAAATGAAATTGATTGGATTGATTTGTGAATGGCGTGGGCCTTCACTAGACCGGGGATAAGGCTAGGCCTCGTCCCGTTTCTAGTATCGTGCCGTTATGCCGCCGAAATTTCCTAAAAAAAGTTAGTAAAATAAAAATATCATTTTTATTTTGTTAATGGACTGAATAAAAATTCATGTGTTGACATAAAATTTTTTATCGTTAAAAATATAATTTTTAACATGAATGTGAATAAATAAATATTCATTTACAAACCGGACGGTTTGTTTATGTACACCTATTTGAATGACATTGATTGGGACGATAAATTTTACACATCGCCCAACTGCACAAATAAAATATGTGTTTGATTGTTTGAAAACCCCACACGGGTGTTGGGATGAAATATGAAGTTCACTCATCCTGATTTATTAAATATGTCGGTCGATTGATTGACAGGCTGTTATAAGCGTTAGATATCTATATTTGATGCTTATACAGTGTAGTGCACTTTGGTTGATGGTTGATTATTTTCAATGCTATTATATACGTGTGATGTATAAAAAGCCAATATAATTAACATTATATGGTGATTGATTGGGCCTCATTCCAATTTAGAAAATAAAGAATATTAAAATATAAAGGTTCATGTGTTGACTGTACTCATCCGTTGAGATTAGTCATGTGTTGAACGAAATATTTTAATAATAAAATTTATATCTTTATCAGTATAATATAAATGTTCATGTGTTGACTGTACTCATCCGTTGAGATTAGTCATGTGTTGAACGAAATATTTTTATAATAAAATTTACATCTTTATCAATATAATATAAAGGTTCATGTGTTGACCGTACTCATCCGTTGAGATTAGTCATGTGTGGAACGAAATATTTGAAATAGAATATTTCAAATAGTATTTGAAATAGAATATTTGAAATAGAAATATTTGAAAACGAAATATTTGAAATAGAAATATTTGAAATAAAATTTTTTAAAAAGAAATATTTGAAACAGAACATTTGAAAATAGAAAAATATGAAGCCGTGTTGATTAGATTGACGCCATTTAGACGTGAACGATATTTATATCGATTTTACTCATTTTAAAATGAATATTGAAAAGTGATTTCGAAATCGCATATTTTGAAATGAAATTTGAATTAAATTGAATAGGAAACGAATTCAAATTGAATATATAATGAATTTGATTCAAATAGAAAACCAATTTGAATTGAATCGAATAGAAAACCAATTTGAATTGAATCGAATAGAAAACCAATTTGAATTTGAATAGAATAGAAAACAAATCGAATCCGAATTCGAATTGAATATATAACGAATTTGATTTCAATTGAATATAAAACGAATTTGATTTCAATTGAATAGCAAACGAAACGAATTCGAATTGAATTCCATAGATAACGAATTTGAATTGAATTGAATATAAAACCAATTCGAATTGAATTGAAAACGAATTCGAATTGAATTGGAAACAAATTGAAATGAATTCAAATTGAATTGAATAGAAATGAATTTTAAAACGAATTTATAAGGAAGAATTCAATTTTGATTTGAAATGAAATGGAAGTTGAAATTGTTTTTGAAACGAAATTAAAACGATTTATAAAATTCGTTTTAAATAGAAATCGACGAAATATATATTATATATATTATATATATAATATAATGGCCTGAATAGAACGCGCCGCGCCGCGGCAGTTCGTGAATTTCGACCATTTATTTCAAACGGACATTACGGGAGATCCGACCGTCGGATTCTCCTAAAACCGGAACCGTTGGGTTCGTATCGAAAAGAGCTTTCTAACGAATATTAGAAATTCAAAATCTAACGTTTGGATTTGGAGATACGTTCAAATCAAATTTGGAAAAGGTCGCTGTAAGTGCAGTTCGACGGCCGTTGATGGAAATCGACTGTACGGGCCTTGATAAAATTATTAAAAATATCAATAATTTGTGTAAAATCATAAGAAATGATTTGGGAAAAATTGGGATGAAAAACTCCATATTTGAAAAGATAAAAATAGATTTTTATCGAAATGAACTAGTTTTGAACTAAATTTAAAACCCAATTATTTTTAAATAAATAAATTAGATTTAAAAAGGGGTTTTAAAAAAAATCGGAATTTCTAATATATTTGATTGGATTTGAAATGGGTTTATCGTGAACGGTGTTTTAAATAACACTAGTTCTTTAACCCGATAATAAATAGAATGTGATTTGGGTTTGTCGTGAACTGTGTTTTAAATGACATTAGTTCTTTAACCCAGTAAAAGGAGTTTTAACGAATCTGCAATTAGATTGAAATGTGAATTGATAATTTAAATTATCAAATATTGAAAGTGAGCGAGAATGAAGTATCACCAGTTTTACTCCAAGCGATAGTTAAATCTTTAATTAGATTTGAACATGAAATGGTAATTAATTTTACCGATAACACCACGGTGTTAGATATGAAGTATTACCAGTTTTTCTTCATGGGATGATTAGGTTGGGATTGGGAAATAAAATAAATAATTACTTCGGTGTGGTTCGCTAATCTCGACTAGTTTAGAAAACCATAATTTGGTTTAAAATGACATCCAAAGGAAGATTAAAGGATAAATTTTAAAGAATTTATCTTGGATAAAATTAATGGGAACCTTTCCCCTAGGAAACTGATTTTGGGAATAAAAGAATATTCTGGATTGGAATGAGGCGTTTGTTGTGTATGTGCAACATTTGTTTTTAATATACGCGGGTTGTTCGGAAAGACCGGGTTTATACCCATTCTTAATAACCGATTCGACGATATGTCGAAGATGAAGACGGTGGTTGAAGACCGGAAGTCTTCACATCATTTGGATAATTACTAACGATCCTGATTGGGCTGTACACTCAAGAGGATGGAAATAGTTGGTGGTCGTCCAGACGTACTTGGAGATGGATGGATATGCGAGGAAAGTGCCTCCGGTTTCGTTCAGACCCAGAACGGACTTGTAAATCGATTGTGTGTCTGACATTGGATTTTATTCTATGTTGATTGATTTCTATTAAATATACATCTGTTTTGCGGCGGAGAATTTATTCTTTTGCTTAACGCCCTTCTCTGAGACGTACGAGCTCAGAGGTTGTATATCGATGGACATCAGTCGCATGGTATGAATTGCCTGTGTGGCACGCTAAGATGCAATGATCAAGGCTTCTGTTGAAAAGCAAAGTCTTGTGGTTGATGATCAAAGCACGCCTACGTGGCAGCTTTGTGTATAACGTGAATTCGCGAGCCTCACACCTCGGTATGAGTTAAAAACGGGATACGGGCCGTTGGGAGAACACGACGTTTCTTTCTAGCTTTGGTGGTGTCAGTGACTTACCAGCCCTGACATTTATATACTTTTCACCTTTGTGGTTGTTGGAATGAGGCGCCTCGATTATAGGTCTGTAAGGACCGGGAAACGTGTGTTCAGGAATAAATAATCCTCTAACGTAAGTGAGGACCGGCCCAACCGATCCAAGTGGCTGCCCAGAGTGCGTAGTCCTGAGCATTTGCTAGAGTGTCTCGAAGCGGAGAGGAGCTTGCCCCTTGCCTCGACTCATGACGGAAATCCAATTTCCAATATGTGTATTGCGGTTTTAATTGTAGAACTAGTATGGCGACATGATATATGGTACCCATGCCGTCTATGATTTATATTTATGATTGAAATTGTTTTGACACTATACACTTATTATAGTACCAAATGATTTGTTTTAAACGTACCAAGCATGTTTGGCTATGTTAGCCTACTTTGTGAACTAGGCAACACAAAGTCAAGAAACCAACCGTTGGAGAGTATTTCAAGTTATGCGACTCCGGTTCGGATCGGAAGGAAACTCCACAATTCAGATTGATAGCAGCGTATCGGTTCGGATCGGGTAAAATTCTCTGTTCGGATCGGATATCTCTTACTGGATAAATTGGCAAAGCATACCTGATCGGATCGGAAGGCCAATGAATCTCAGGTGGATCGGAAAGCCGTCTGCTTGCCACGACTTCGGAGCGGAGCGGAGTACGATTAGAAAAGAAGAGACGTCCAAGCTACTCCGGTTCGGGTCGGGTATTCCGATCCGAGCCCCCAACCTGCACGTCTCCGACCCGCACCCATGATCCAAGAAGATCTCCTATAAAGCCGCCTGAAGAACCGGACCGGATGTGACCAATTCCTACCCCTAACGTTCATCTCATTGATGCGTTGTCAGCTTGATAGCCCATCCGAACCCGAAGAGAGTGCAATGGATGACACGTGTTCCGACCCGGATTGCATCTCAGGCAGATTCACACCTATAAATACCCCATCTAGAGACAAAGAGAAGGATCTTTTTCAGCACTTTTGAGAATCCAAGTACCTCCATCATTCGAATTCCTTCACTCCCGGAAAATCCAAACCATCTTTCATTTCCTGTTTTTATCTTTCTGAGTGAACAAAAGTGAGTTGTGAGCGAATCTTACATTGTATTTGTAATTGAATTACTGAATATAGTGAAAACTAAGTGGACGTAGGCATTTCTTCGCCGAACCACTATAAACCTTGTGTGTTCTTTTTTATTTCTGCTTTACTTTATCTTGTTTCTAATCAATTTGGGTGTTAGAACCACATTTGGGTCTAACATTTTGGTGCTTTCACTGAGAATCCTCATCTAAATTCTTTATTTTCCGGGATCTCTTTCTACTTTTTGGACCGTTGAGTTCAAAGAAGTGAATCCTTAAGTTTCTCCACTTTCTTACATTCGTTGAAGTAATTGTCAAAGACTCATGGCCAGAGGAAAAGGCAAGGAAGTCCAGTCTGTTCAAGGAAATGGAGCTGGTGAAGATCAGCAACATGCTGTTGTAACAAGGTCTAGGGGGCAGAGTTCAGCAGCAGGGAGAATCAACGCAGGAAATCCGAACCGACAGCAAGGGGAAAGTTCCGATCCGATCCGGGTTGGAGACTCTGAAGCAGTGCACTCCCCCAGTCTGAACCGACCCGACTTGCTCGCTGCACACCGATCCGAACAGACACCCCAGCTCCGATCCGACCCGACTTCCTACCTCCGATCCGACCCGATGCTTGGTGAAGCTGGAACATCTACTCGAGTCCCCGCAAATGCTCCAATTCCAGCTGCCAGGGTTGGAGATCAGGCCAATCCATCTGCTCCCATCACTCAAGGAGATTTCTCGCGCTTGCTTGATATGCTTGAGAGCACGAGGGAAGCTATGAGAGTTCATGAGCGCACCAATCTCATGATGCAGGAAAATATGAGGCTCATGAGTCGGGAAATCAGTGAGCTCCGCCGGCAAAGAACTCCGTCGCCAGTTCGTCATACACCAGTAGATCAATCTTCATCTTCTGAGGAAGAGAGGCCCCGTGAGCGAAGGCCACTCGAACGACCTCAGAACGTGGAGCAGCTAACGTTTGGATCTTTGGGATCTCGCGAGGATATCGCACGAGCATTAGGAAACGATAGCCCATCTCGGGGGCAAAGACTCCAGTCCCCTCTTCCCGAGATCGACCGGGAACGCAGGGAAAGGAATCGAGCAGAGGCAGCTCGAAGAAGAAGGGCGTCTCCTGAGCAAGAGCCCCGGAGGAACTCGGACACTAGGGCCAGGGAACCTGAGCAGCCCCTAACTAGTGCCGATGTGCAGGCGATGGTTCGTCGAATTATGTCCGAAAGCCGGAATTATACAAATGAAGACTACGGTATAGAGCGAAGCCATACTCCGTTCACTGACGACATCCTAGACTTCCAGTTCCCCCGACGCTTTAATTTGCCACAGATGGATAAATATAATGGAAGGACTGATCCAGGACAGCACTTGATGCGGTATTCGTGGCTTATGAATGCAGCTGCTGCCCCCGATGAAGTAAAATGCAAAGCGTTCCCAATCTACCTAGAGGATGTGGCTTTATTTTGGTTTACCCGACTTCCTCCTCGTTCAATTTCTAATTACAAAGAACTAAGCGAGCGTTTCATGAACCAGTTCCGACTACATGCTCGAAAGTCCAAGAGCGTTATTGAATTGTCAAGGATCAAACAGGCACCAGGAGAATCTTTAAGGGTATATTTAGATCGTTTTAACCAAGCTGTAACTGAGGTCAGTGACCCGCATGAGCCCACTATTTTGATGGCATTGAAGGAAGGAGTTGATCCCGAATCTGAGTTTGGAGACTACCTTTCTGGGAAGACACCCCCCACAAGGGCGATATTCTACGAAAAAGCCGATATTTATCTAAGACGAGAGGAGGCCCGGGCAAACCGGAAGAGAAAGTCTGAGACAGCTTCAAAGGAGAATGTGCAGAGTAATATTGCAGTGAAGCAGTCTGGGGAAAGTTCTGGCAAGTTTGAAGTAAATGTAGGAAACAAGGGTGGAAACAGCAATACTGGAAGCGGGGGAAACAACAACAACCGTAATTCGAACGGTAACAGGAGAAACAGAAATAGGGGAAGCGACCCAAACAAAAGGCCCCGATTCCAGAACTACGAGAACTACACACCATTGAATGACACGTTGGAAAATATTTACCTGGACACGTATAATGTGTTGCAATACAAAAGACCGCCACCTCGTGATTCGACCGAGAAAGAAATGGCGACAGGGAAATTTTGCTTGTTTCACGGAACGCATGGACATTCGACCAATGAGTGTCGACATTTGAGGGATGTAATTGAAAAGCTGCTGCGTGAAGGAAAGTTGGATGAGTACAAGGTTGCCCCGAGGGACAGGGGGCAAGGAGAGCAGGCTCCAAAGCAAATCCTACCTGCTCCTAAGCCTACCGCGCAGCAGAAAGGTAAAGGGATCGTCATCAACTCCATAGTAGGCGGATCTCATCCGGCAATCCGAAGCTTTAGGTCAATGGACCAATATGTGAATGCGGCCAAGCATCTAGATGTGAATGAAGGTGACGATTTGGAAGATGTTACCCCCATCAAACAACAAAAAACCATGTTCGATGACGTGGTGTTTCGCAGCCGAGACAACACGGGAATACAATCTCCCACCAATGATCCGTTGGTTATTACTACCGCTATTGGGCCAGCGTTGGTCCATAAGGTATTAGTAGACAACGGAAGTTCCGTTAATATTTTGTTCAAGAAGTCATTTGATCAGATGAAGCTTGAGCCTGAAGATCTGAAACCTTGTGAAGGATGGATTAGAGGTTTCAACGGAGCGACGACAGCTCCTATGGGATATATAGAGTTGCCTGTGACCCTAGGGCAAGGAGAACGTAGAAGAGTGCGAATGCTTCAGTTTGTAGTACTGGATGTAGATTCGCCATATAACGCATTTTTAGGGAGGCCTGCCCTCGCTGAGTTTAGAATTTGTATCGCCCCTTGGTGCTTGTTACTAAAGTTCCCAACCGAAGCCGGGACTGGAGTAATAAGGGGGGATCAGGTTTCTGGACGGGCCTGCTATGTGGCCGAACTGAAGATGTTGATGAAAGGAGTTAATGCTGAGAATAAGGATGCCTCATCTCCCTCAAAGGGGGACTCGGCATAGCAATTAGAGAGGTTGAACCCAAGGGAGTTGCGAAAAGGAACGCCTGAAGACCTGGATCCTAGAAAAGACGAGGAACCAGAGGCTAGGAATGCAACTCCTAATGAAGCAATAGTGGAAATTCCTGTTGATAAAGCTGATCCGACGAAAGTTTTGAAGATTGGTTCCCAATTGGATCCACGTCGTGCTGAAGAGCTGACGAACTTCTTGAAGGCGAACTTAGATGTGTTCGCCTGGACCCATGCTGACATGTGTGGGATATCGCCTTCCGTTATCAGTCACAAATTGAATGTAAATCCGAAGCATCCGCCTGTGAAGCAAAAGAGACGCATGCTGGGCCCAGAGAGGTCGGTTGCTCTCAAAGAAGAAGTGGAGAAATTGAAGCAAAATGGATTTGTTCGAGATTCGACTTATCCCGACTGGATATCGAATCCTGTCTTGGTAAAGAAGCCAAACGGAAAGTGGCGAACTTGTATTGACTTTTCAGATTTAAATAAGGCTTGCCCAAAGGATAGTTTCCCGCTTCCTAGAATTGACCAGCTTGTAGACTCGACAGCAGGTCACGAACTTCTCTCTTTCATGGATGCGTATTCTGGATACAATCAAATTCCTATGCATGTGCCAGACCAAGAGCATACGAGTTTCATTACGAATTTGGGATTATATTGTTATGTTGTAATGCCGTTCGGATTAAAAAACGCTGGGGCTACTTATCAGCGATTGGTAAATAGAATGTTTTATGATCAAATAGGAAAAACTATGGAAGTTTATGTGGATGATATGCTTGTTAAATCAAAGCAGTCCTCCAGTCATACACAAGACTTAGCAGAAATGTTTGGTATCTTGCGAAAATACCGTATGAAATTGAATCCTTTAAAATGTTCATTTGGAGTGGCGTCGGGAAAGTTCCTTGGCTTCATTGTGAGTTCCCGAGGAATTGAGATCAACCCTAGCCAGATAGCGGCGATTAGAAATATCAAAGAACCAAGGAAAATTAAAGACGTCCAAAGTCTGGCAGGAAAGGTAGCGGCGCTAAGTAGATTCATCTCTAAAGCCACCGATAAATGTGTTCCATTTTTTGATTTGATAAAAAGGGGAAAGAAGAACTTCCAGTGGACTC
The DNA here is from genome assembly GCA_030737875.1 of Allium sativum. Lineage (NCBI taxonomy): Eukaryota > Viridiplantae > Streptophyta > Magnoliopsida > Asparagales > Amaryllidaceae > Allium > Allium sativum. Next base: position 1,044,636,705 of record CM060913.1, read on the forward strand.
CCGATTGTGTCGAGGCTTTTCAAAATCTGTTAGAACTGTTAGAAAAACCGCCAATCTTATCAAAGCCCGTAGACCATGAAGAACTATTTGTTTATCTAGCAGTCTCGGCTCACGCTGTCAGCACAGTTCTGGTTCGAGAAGAAGACAAAGTACAAAGGCCAGTATACTATGTGAGTAAGAAATTAGCAGCGGCAGAGCGCAACTACCCAAAGATCGAGAAGCTTGCTTATAGCCTCCTGATTGCATCCCGAAAGCTTCGTCACTACTTCCAAGCCCATCCAATAACCATATACACCGATCAGCCGTTAAGACAAGTGTTGCAGAGACCCGAAGCGTCGGGAAGGTTGATTAAATGGAACATAGAACTAAGCCAGTTTGATTTGAATTTTCAACCACGAAAGTCAATCAGGGGGCAAGCTCTAGCAGACTTTATTGCGGAGTTCACCATTCCAGAGGAAGAAATAATCAATGACCGAGTGGTTAAATCCGAGGATAAGCTAAAGATGAATCCGTGGGAATTATATACAGATGGAGCCAAAAATGACCGAAGATCCGGAGCTGGAATTGTCTTAGTCACTCCGGAGGGACGGTCGTTATATTACGCCCTGCGATTAGAATTTTCGGCAACAAACAACGACTCTGAGTATGAAGCCCTGATTGCCGGGCTGAAACTCGCTAAAGACCTCGGAGTAAAAGTGATGGATATATTTTGTGACTCTAAGATTGTTGTTTGTCAAGTGCGAGAGGAGTTCGCGGCTCGAGGACCTCGACTTGTTGCTTACCTTAAGAAAGTGAAAGAGCTATTAAGTAGCTTAGAGCGGTACAACATAACACATATTCCCAGAGAAGAAAACCAGAAAGCGGATAGACTAGCAAAATTAGCTAGTTCTGACAATCCAGAAGGGACTGAGGTAATTCCAATTGAAACGTTGGAGTCGCCAAGCTTTGAGTCAATGGAAATGGAATTCGTTCTTGAAGCGGAACCAGAGAAGGAATCATGGATGACGCCAATCAAGAATTTTCTTAAGAATGGGACACTCCCATTAAAGAAGAGTGAAAAGAGAGCTGTAGTTCGCAAAGCTGCCAGATATGTTATGCAAGACGATACCCTCTATAGGCAAGGATTTTCTATGCCCCTGTTACGATGTATCGCACACGACGACATCAAGCGTGTACTGAGAGAAGTACACGAAGGTGAGTGTGGAGATCATACAGGAGGTCAAACTTTAGCAAAGAAAATATTGCGGTACGGATACTTCTGGCCTACGATCAACAAGGATGCAGCTGATTATTCACGACGCTGCGATAAGTGCCGGAGATTCGCCAAAATCCCCAGGGCACCATCAACCCAGCTTAAATCGATGGTGAGTCCTTGGCCATTTGCCACATGGGGAATCGATATCATTGGAGTTTTACCGATTGCTAAAGGGGGGGCTAAGTATGCCATAGTAGCCGTGGATTATTTCACGAAGTGGGTGGAAGCTGAACCCTTGACTAAGATCACCACAAGAAAGGTGATAAGTTTTGTGGTCCGAAATATTATATGCCGATTCGGAATCCCAAGGACAATTATTACTGACAATGGGACCCAATTTGATAGCACTGAATTCAGAAACTTTTGCCAGAAATATAAGATAGACAAACGATATACTGCAGTGGCCTATCCACAATCTAATGGGCAAGTAGAGGCAATAAACAAGGTAATAAAATCCATCCTCAAAAAGCGATTAGAGCGTGCAAAGGCAAAATGGGTTGATGAATTGCCCCTAGCTTTGTGGGCATATCGAACAACGTTTAAAACGGCTACTGGTCATACCCCTTTCTCCCTCTCCTTTGGTTCAGAAGCAGTAATTCCAGTTGAACTGGAAGTTCCTTCCCACAGGGTGACATATTATGACCCGATGACGAATCGGGCACTTTTACTTGAGTCTCTTGATGAAGTCGAAGAGAAAAGAGACGAAGCAGACTTGCGTGCAGCAAGACATCGGCGTCAGATGGCGCGCTATTATGACAAAAAAGTTCGCCTCAGAACTTTTGAACCCGGAGATTTGGTGCTCAAGAGAGTTTTTCCATCCCTTCCTCACCTCGGCCCAAAATGGGAGGGACCCTTTGTCATCCAACGGAAACTTGATAAAGGAACATTCAAGTTAACGACCGTAGATGGCGAAGAAGTCCCTCGAGCATGGAATGCCCAACACTTAATGCGATATTTGGATTAGAAATGCTATACTTTTTGCTGTTCTTCCTGTAAACTCTGTAATAAGGCACGATTTGCCTTTGGAAAATATGACGATATGAATAAAGGACTATAAAGTGGACGTAGGCTATGACTTAGCTGAACCACTATAAAATATTGTGTGTTATTTACTTTTATGCATTTACATTCGTTAGTTATTCTGTTGTGATTATAAAATACAGGACAACTTAGAACCTAAAAAGGTTGAAACAGTTTGGGCATAAAAAGAAGCACAATGATTATTTGTGCAATAAGACATAAAAGAATGAGAAAACGACATTCTTAACTCTAACTCTCCAGAGAAAGAGAGAGAGTATAAAAGCGTCTCAGACTGAGCGCTGAAAAAGAAATTCTATTCTGAACTCTAACTCTCCAGAGAAAGAGAGAGAGTATAAAAGCGTCTCCGACTGAGCGCTGAGAAAGAGGTTCAACTCCGAACTCTAACTTTCCAGAGAGAAAGAGAGTATAAAGGCGTCTCCGACCGAGCGCCGAGAAAGAAATCTTTTCCCGTTGAACGACCGGGGGATAAACAAATAACTGAGCTCGAACTCTAACTCTCAAGAGAGTGAGAAAGAGTATAAAAGAAATGCCAGGAAAAACAACAGGTATTGATGATACAGGAAACGCTATCCCGTTAGAGAATCGGGAGCATCCAGATTGCATAGTTAGGCACTGAATAACTTACGGAGATTGACTGGGGACACATGCCCATACACATATCTCCCCTCTTCACAACTTTGTTTCATAACTATAGATATGCATTTTTACATAAGTGCAGAACTGCTAACAAATAAACATTGCAGAAAGTGAATTATTTTTATTTACGAATGAATGAATTTGTACAGGGAAATAACTGAAAAAGAAAGTGCGAAAGCTGCTGGTGTAGCAGCACTTATTGGTTTACAAAGATGCTAAAAGGACACAGAAGGACCCACTATTTGGGCTTGGAATGAGCCTTTGATTTCTTGACAGCTTTTTCTGCATCTTTTGCTTCCTTCTCGGCTTCAGTCAAGATCCGCTTTGGTTTCTTTTTCCCTGAAGATGTAGTACTGGGGCCAGCAGACTTTTTCCCGGAGGGCGGGGCACTGGAATCGAGAGAAGATTTTTTAGCAAGTTCTTCGGTAATAGATCTAGTGGAAAGCTTAACAACTAACCTTGAACCTGCATCTACAACAGCGAGGGGCTTGAGGACCTCAGGGTCTAATTCTTCAGCCTTTAATTGCAAGCGCTTGTCTTGATCAGCCTTCATGGCAGCCAAGGTAATGTCCTCAACGCTTTTCGACTCCCCGGTTATTGTAACTTCTGGTTCCTCATCATGCCCCTCGTCTCCTCCGTCGTCTTTTAACGCTGCAATCATTTCTTCGTCATGGGGAGTAGTCACCTTAGTTGATTCACTCCTTTCCCCCAAGTCTGTGGAAGCAGCCTTGTCTTCTCCTTCTTTGACCCTATCAGCGGGCTTTGTCCCAGTGGTAGCTCCTTGAACTACATCTGTCTTCGCGGAGGATTCAACGCCTACAAAATGAGAAACATCGGTTATCAACTCAGGCGAGAGCAAAGGATTTCTCATTGAACGTTCAATCATGTAGCCAAAGGTAGTAGTAGCCTTGACAAGTTGAGGAGAAAAGACAGGGATACCTTCTGAAGACTTCTCAGCGGGGGTGACTACTACCTCTGGAGTTATTTCAGGAATGGGAGATAGTAAAGTTGATCGGGGAATTCCCGGGTTTTCGGGATCATACCCTTCCACTTCAGGAGTTACAGGAGCAGAAGAAGAGGAGCCAGCTTCAGGAATGGTTTTCTGTTTAGACTTCCGCCTCTCTTCTTCCATGGCCTCAGCAATTAGACGGCGACCTTCAGCTAGGCGCTCTGGTTCGTCGTCTCTCAAGTACTTCTCCATCAACTTATCTTCATCGAGGGAATCGACCTTAAGCTCTTCTTTTTCCCACTCAACGATTTGATTCCACACATGAACCAAGGTGGATGGATAGTCCTCGATCCAGGAAATGTTTCGACGACGAATAATGTGCGCAAAGAATTCGATCATTAGCTCCCCGAAGCCCTGAATATCGGCCTCCGCCTCTGATAGCTGTTTGCGGGTTTCCTCCGCAGATTTAATAGCGCATTCAACGTTGCCCTCAGCCAGAGCAGCCCTGTTTTCCGCCTCTAACAATTTTGAAGCCAAATCAGCGTTTTTCTTTTCTAACTCAGCACTCCTTTTCGCTAACTCGGCATTCTTTTGCTCAAGCTCAGCATAAGCGAGACGTGTCTTAGCAGCCTCTGACTTGGCTTCGTCAGCTTGCTTCTTCAACTCGGAACGTTCCTGAGTGTGGGATTCTAGCAAATCATGATAGCGCTTTTGCATGTCCTCAAACTGTTGTTTGAAGTTAGAAGCGTTCTTCTGAGCGATAGCTAGTTGAGCTTGAGTATCTTCTAAATTTTTTCCTAAGGTTTTCAGGGCCTTAGCATCTTCCTCTGCAGTTTTGTGCATTGAGTCAGCATTTGTCAGTAGCGTACAAATGATTCTAGAAAGAGTGCGGGAATACTTGAACATTTCGGTATATTGTTTTTCCACCAAATCAATCTTTGCTCTGGCCTCCTCTGCCCAATTAGAAGAAATAGGTTCAAGGGAAGGTAGAAAGGTCAGAGTCTCGAAGTAGTGCTCGGGAAATTGCTCCTTTAAGTATGCCAGCCTTACGGCGGTTCCCGCATCTGGTGGAGGAGGGGCTAGGATTGTTAGTTCAGCGTCCCTTCTCGAAGAAGATTCTGTAGAACCTTTGTCTGTCCGAGGTCGCTTAGTAGCAGGGACTTTTTGCTTGCTTCTACACCCAGTTTCCTTTGGAGGTGTTTTCTCTCTGCTTCGCTTTTCATGAGAGGAAGTGGAATCCCTAGATTGTGGTCTATCCTCCTCCCTACGACCTTGATAGCTTTTGTATTTTTCCTGTTCCGGTCGAACTGGTGAGCGGGAGCGTGAGGATCGAGATCGATAAGGATCATAGGGTCTCCTTTCCTCCCTGCCGCGGTCATCCCGGCGGTTATATTCGGCATCCTGGGGAGGATTAGACATGCTGCGGCGAAGCTTTCTTATGTCATAAGAGGATCGAGACATTGTACCTGCACGATAAGTTAAACGAAGTTTAGAATCAGCGGATCCATGGAAAAAGAAGTGCAATGAATGCTAGTGCTACGGTGCAAAGTGCATCCTATGTAGTGTATGTGTCCCCCCAACCAACCCGAGTCTGAAGCTAAAGTGGTGCGGGCAGGCTCTTTGGCCTTAGCAGGAGTAGTCTCTTCAGAAGAAGTGAAGACTAGAGGGTCCTTTCTGAAATCTTCCGAAGTGTATATAGCCTCGGGTAAGGGGAGATCCCCCAAACCCTGAAATATGTGCTCGTCGGCGCTAGGAACATCCCCTTCGGAAGCGTGAAGTGGCGACCCTTGGGGAGATTTTGATTTGTCTACCGAGGTAGTTTCCTCGGGGGCAACGTACCCTTCACGATGTTTTTTGGCCAGATTAGCCAGCTCATCGTCTTGAGTGGAAGAGGGAGAGGGTGAAGTTTGAAGAGAAGCTGCAGGAATCCCCGAGCCTTCTCCTATTTCTGGAACTGTTTCCACTGGAGGGATATATGCATAAGGGACTGTCCCATGACCGATGCTACGGTGGACGGATAGCAGCCCGTGAAAATGAAGGTACTCATCTTTAAGAACCTCGTCAATAGTAAGGAATTTTTGGTCGCCATTGAGGAGACGGTGCATTCGATCAAAGAACACTTGGTCTGATACCTGTTTGGGATTATCGACTGCAAATAAAAAGGAAAAACAGGTCAGGGTGATGATTCAAGTGTCTAGAATCCAGGGTCAGAAAATCAGTGCTTTACTTGATTTTATCCATCTTCTGGCGCATCCAGGCTGTTGCTTTATATAGAACCACTCCAATCTGGAATCTCCAGCCTTGCTGCTAAACGGTGTAGAGATTATCTTCCTCTTTGGGACCGACTCAAAGTAACAGAAAGAAGGGGTTTCCCTAGTCCGATGTTTGAAATTATAGAAGAAATGAACATCGTCAAACGTAAGCTCCACGCCTAGAATTTCACGATATGCTATGAATAAGGTATGCAGATAGGCGTATGAATTGGGATGTAGCTGCATGGGGGCAATCCGAATTTGTCTTAAGAAGTCGACGATGAAAGGCGAGAAAGGAGGAATGGCGCCAACCATGCACATCAAACGAGTGATCGTCATATATCCTTCTGGAGGGTTATGTGGACGGTCAGAGCGTGAGGGCACTAGAGTGTCTCTCTTCATTATTCCATACTTCAAGCAAATTCTCACGAGTCGGTCGTTGTCAATTGTTGATTCTACGGAATCTGGAGGTGACTCCAATATAATGGCTGAGTCGAATTCATCGGGTGCTCGGGTGTCACCAATCCCTCCTTCCTCCTCAAAGCCTAGGGAAACTTCATTTTCTGAAGACACTTCACCGCTTTCCCGATGACCAGCTCCGTAATCCGGACCCTCGCTGTCCCATTCTGGGTCAGATGAAGAAGATATATCCTCGAGAGTGGTTTTGTGGGAAGTTTCTGGAGCTTCTTTCCTCTCAGCTAGACGAGAAGAGCGTCTGGGCCTCATTGTCATGGAACTATTGAAGAAGCAATAGCACGAATTAGAGTGAATTATCCCGTGTCCCCTTTTTGTGTATGTGTGTGAACTAAAGTGTGTGCAACAAATGCGGGAAGTGCAAAATAAGAGTACAGCAATGTAAGACGAAGCTTTAAAGAGAAGGTGATAGTCAGAATTGTTCTTAATTCTCGTTTATGTTTACAAGGCACTATCCTAACTGTCCGCGAGGCATATTCGTCTAGAATGAGTGTTAGTCGGATTAGTTGAGTGGTCTTTATGTGTCAAGTTCAATATGTTCGGGTCGGTTCGGATATGCATATGATGACTAGCTCGACGCAGGCAAAGATAACAGTCGGTTCGGATGCCTCACTAAAGCATGGTCAGTTCAAGACAAGGGAAGAAACGGATGCAGAAGCGGGACTGATCCGTTCGGGTCGGGTAGCCCGATCCGAACCGAACCAGCATCACCTAACCGACCCGTTTACTTCAGCCTCTTATCCCATTCACTTTTCCGACCCGAACCGCCTTTTCCTTTCCTTTCCATCTTTCCTAAGAACGAGACCCGAGCCGATTCCCTTTCCCTCCTTTTCCTTTTTGCTCCTTCGTCGTCTACCCGAATCGACTCCAGCTTGTCATCCCACTCTTCATCTCTTTCCTTTTTTCCCATCTACTCACAGATGAGTCCACTTTATCACCGAAGCCGCCGTGAAGAACAAATGTTCGCCCTATTCAGCCTCGCAACGCCTCGAAGCAATGGCGCGTCCACCAGCAGCGGCGGAGGGTTCGAGTGACGCTTATGGCCAAACCATCTTAATCCAACGCTAATTGAAATCGAGAACGGTTGCAACAAAAGTATTTGAGATTAGAAAAGCTACCTATATGTTTGATTCGGGAAATCTACAGGAAGTTGTTTTAGAATTTTCGAGTTTCTAGCGTTTTCAATATTAGGGTCGGGAGCGGTAGCAAAAACGAAGAAGGAAGGAATGAAGGCAGTAACGAGTTTATAAAGAGAATGTTGTTGACTCCTCGTCTTCCCATTTTGTCTCACCCGCTCGGACCGGAATGAAGGCCCAGAAGCACAACTCCCTCTGAAGGCCCAACGTCCAAGAACTTAACTCACGAAGACGCTTCGGATCGGAATCCGAACCGAGCGGAAATCTCACGCGATTGATTTAACGTCCGACTCGAATTGAAGAGAAGGGAAGTAAAGGAGGAGCATACCTACAAGAAGCATTACACGGCGAGTAGAGTTCCCACATTTGCTCAGAAATGAAGAAAAGGCACTCGGATCGGACGCCGAACCGAATAGAAATCAATGCATTACTCTTGACAATTCTGGTTGAACGACATCAAAGGACGCTTTGTACAACGAAAGCATCCTTTGAGGGGGCAAAATGTTAGCCTACTTTGTGAACTAGGCAACACAAAGTCAAGAAACCAACCGTTGGAGAGTATTTCAAGTTATGCGACTCCGGTTCGGATCGGAAGGAAACTCCACAATTCAGATTGATAGCAGCGTATCGGTTCGGATCGGGTAAAATTCTCTGTTCGGATCGGATATCTCTTACTGGATAAATTGGCAAAGCATACCTGATCGGATCGGAAGGCCAATGAATCTCAGGTGGATCGGAAAGCCGTCTGCTTGCCACGACTTCGGAGCGGAGCGGAGTACGATTAGAAAAGAAGAGACGTCCAAGCTACTCCGGTTCGCGTCGGGTATTCCGATCCGAGCCCCCAACCTGCACGTCTCCGACCCGCACCCATGATCCAGGAAGATCTCCTATAAAGCCGCCTGAAGAACCGGACCGGATGTGACCAATTCCTACCCCTAACGTCCATCTCATTGATGCGTTGTCAGCTTGATAGCCCATCCGAACCCGAAGAGAGTGCAGTGGATGACACGTGTTCCGACCCGGATTGCATCTCAGGCAGATTCACACCTATAAATACCCCATCTAGAGACAAAGAGAAGGATCTTTTTCAGCACTTTTGAGAATCCAAGTACCTCCATCATTCGAATTCCTTCACTCCCGGAAAATCCAAACCATCTTTCATTTCCTGTTTTTATCTTTCTGAGTGAACAAAAGTGAGTTGTGAGCGAATCTTACATTGTATTTGTAACTGAATTACTGAATATAGTGAAAACTAAGTGGACGTAGGCATTTCTTCGCCGAACCACTATAAACCTTGTGTGTTCTTTTTTATTTCTGCTTTACTTTATCTTGTTTCTAATCAATTTGGGTGTTAGAACCACATTTGGGTCTAACAGGCTATTATCAGGGAAAACCCTATCCTACGGCTTGCGTTGCATTGTGTGATGGGACATGGGTCTTATAATAGCTTCATTTTTCGAAAAAGCATTGCGTTGTTTATTCTATGCACTGGTATTCTTGGGAGGAAACCCGTTCCGTGTTATACGGCGTGGTCCCTTGAATTACTTTCTTTGAAAATAAAGTTTTAATAACTATTTTAGTTCTCACACCAGTCACATGACTGACCTAGAGTTTATTGTTTTAACGTAAACTCTGGGTGCCCCTATTTTCGACACGGGCAGCTAGTAGTTTTGGTTTTGCAGATTTATATTCACAGGATCCTGGTTTACAGCTGGAATGATATCCGGAAAGCTCTGTATCCGTGTATTACTTTCAGTTGTGCTTTGTATTATTTTCCGCTGCTGTGTAATTTATTGTAATCTCTGATATTTATCGAATGTAATTTATTCAATTATACTCTGTATATTCTTGTATCTGATGGAATTGTTGTAATAGCAATGAAATGTTCTTCCGTCTGCGTTCTGTTGTGTCTTGTTCTCAAACGACCAGGGGTTTCGAACGGTCTAGATCGGTTTAACGACTGATTCGGATCGAGCGAAATTCCTTGTCGTCACATTTGGTATCAGAGCTTTGGTTTACAGAGCTAGAGAACAAGACACATTAGAACCATACGAAAGAATTCATCAGATATTGGATTAGTAATATCCAATTAGAATGACTCGTTAGAGATAAGATCAGTAGTATCCTAGAACGAGTGTGAAGAGTATATTTTTAAAATGAAAACAATTTTGTTTTGAAAATTTAAACCATTTCAAACGTATTTGATTATTTATTTATTTTGAATATGGACAATCTAGTATATAAAGGTTTTGTATATACGCGTCATGAACGTATATTCAAAGTTTTAATATATTAGATAGATATAGAATCACGCTCTAGTCGCCCGGAGATGATGTTGATTATGACCATGGCATCATCAATATTTATGTTCGTGTTTCGAAGGTGTGACATCTATATATTTCCATTAGACTGGTGTGAGAACCAAAACTAATATAGCTAGAACACATTGTTGTGAATTGGCATCAAAAACATGATTTTCTGTGTATATATCAAAATTATGAATTTGAAACGTTAATCCACTAATTGATTGATGTTTGTGTTGTTTGTTTATTTGTTTGATAATTTTGAACCATTTAGCCTAATTGCATCAAATAAAGAATTATATTGAAAATTGGTCGCATATGCCTGCATATACATATACTTACATTGAACAGGTCATAGCAAGGAGGCTAGAGCAGAGAATAAAATTTGTTTGCCCGACAAATAGGTACATGTTTACTACATAATTTACTGTTTTGTTTGGGTGATGATGATTTTATGAGCCTATTGGCTTTTTTTTTTCTTCTTGAGATCAGAAGGCCTATATGGCAATTTCGGGATTTTCCCGTGGCTCCCGGTGTAGGGGAGGTTATGGCGAAATTTTTCGAAAATTTAGGGTGTTAGCCAAATTTTTGATTTTTTTTTGAAAATTCTCAGAAACTGAAAAGTTGGAGAATGAAAGCCAGATCGAACGTAGAGTTGATTAATCAAACCGCTTTCGACTTTGTTCCTTTTCGGGGACGAAAAGTTTTAAGTGGGGGAGATTGTAATAACCCGGAAAATCTGGGCCAGTTTAAAAATTTTATTTTGGCAATTTTGACGAATTTTGAATATTTAAAATAGATTATTTTAAATAATATCGACGAGAAATTTATTTTGAATATAATTCGAACGTATATATTATACGCATCGTCGTTAGAATATAAATATTTATATACAATTATAAATAGAATTGAAAATGGCGCGGTAGTTCGATAATTCGATTTCAAACTTCAATTGAATGTACCGGGTGCAAAACAATCCGGATTTTAGTGAAACCAAAAACATTAGGATCTAATTGATAATATCTTCCCAACGAATCCGACCAATCAAAATTTCATAGCGGGAATCAAAAGATATGTCCAGTTGAAAATTCTGAATAGTCGCTATGGAATTCAGGCCCTTAAAAATGGAAAATTTGCAAACGACCTCGGATTTCGACGAAACCACTTTTGTTGGATCCGTGATGTCAAATTATTGCTAGATTTCAAATTTCATAATTTTTCGAATCAATATGTGAGCGTGGCAACGGAAAACGTGTTTGACCAGTTTTAGTTGATTTTAATCGACTGAAAATTGGCCATTTTTCTAACGGTCTCAGAATTCGACGAAACTAGTTTTGTTAGGACCGTATCGTCAATACGAAGCTAGAAAATATTTTTCTGTAATTTTTCGAGTTAGTATGCGACCCCAGTAAATAGAAATGCGCGTTTAAAATCAATATATAGAGTTATATGTTGATTTTAACGGAAACCGAACGAAACAGTCGAATCAGCCTACGATACATATCCCATTGTGTTTGAAATGGGGGTAATTAGCTATGGACGACAGGCGGTGGGCCTCGTTTCGAGGTCGTATGTAAAAGTCAACTTTTTGCAAAATAAAATAATTAAAAATTAAAATCCTTTTCTCTTTCTTCCTCTCCTATACGTTATGCCCCCCCCCTTCTTTTTCTTTCTTAAGTTAGGTTTAAAGAAAAAAAATCGACCGATTCCTCGGCGCGACCCCCCTCCCTTGGACGCCGATGCTGGCCACCGTCGCCTCACCATGGATGGCACGCCTCCCTCAACCGTGGCCTCCCTCTCCGTTCCCTCTCATCCTCCTCTCGATCTGGATGCGCGAGACCCCCAATCCCCAACCAACTGAAGACCGCAGCGCCCTAGGGCCCACTGCCCAGCCACCGACGCTGAGAGGTGCCGCCTTCCCCCTCTGGAACCTCCAGCAGCGAATCCGCCCCCCCTTCAACCCAATGACGCCGGTAAACTTCTAATTACTTATCTAATTTTGTTTAATTAATGAAATTGGTCTTAGAAAGATTTTTAAATCGGTTTAATTACATATGTATGTGATGTTGAAATCAGTTTTAAAATAAAAAGCTATGATTTTCATTATCATAAAGTTGTGATTTTAAACATCATAAAGGTTTGGTTTTTAACATGATAAAGGATTTATTTATATATAAAGTTATGATCTGTTTGTATATAAAAGGAGGAAAAGATTAGGATTTTTGAATTAGAAAAGTTATAGTTTTTATGGGTATGAAGATGCGAGTTTTATCTATATAAAAATATGGTTCTATCATATGAATAACAATAAAAAGATCCGATTTTTCAAAGAGAAAAGTTAAGATTTTTATATAGTAAAAATTCAATTTTATATATTGAATAGTATAATAAAAATTCGATTTTTATATGTTGAATAGCAAAGTAAAAATTCGATTTTTATACATTGAATAGCTATATAAAAATGTGATTTTTATATATGTAGTGGCTACGGGCGAAAGTGACAAAAGGCGAAATCTTTATTTTTATAAAGGTGAAATCTTTATTTTTATAAAGGCGAAATCTTTATTTTTATAAAGGCGAAATCTTTATTTTTGAAAAGATGAAATCTTTATTTTTATAAAGGCGAAATCTTTATTTTTATAAAGGCGAAATCTTTATTTTTATAAAGGTGAAATCTTTATTTTTGAAAAGATGAAATCTTTATTTTTATAAAGGCGAAATCTATATTTTTGGAAATGGAATTTTTATCTATATGACATCGTAGTAAAAATTCCATTTTTATATATTGAATAGCGAAGTGATAATTCTATTTTTAAATGTATGAAGCGATTATAAAAATATGATTTTTCAAATGGAAAGTGAACAAATAAAAATGTGTTTTTTTTATTTTAAAGACATCAAAATATAAAAATGTGTGATTTTTATATATGTAGTGAATACGGGCAACGAAGGTGACAAAGATGCGATAACGACGAAGATTTCTAGTTAAGACGAGTCGTGGAATTGGGATAGCTTTCGGTGAGAATTTCTCACTCTTCAATTTCTTTTCTAGTTATATATATATACTAGGATGCAGACGGTGCTTAGTAGCACCCGACACAATCGTCCACAGACCATGGACTTGTTTGTTTGATTGCAAAAATTAGTTAGATTATTTGATTGAAATTGATTGTTTGGTGAAATGAAATTGATTGGATTGATTTGTGAATGGTTTGGGCCTTCACTACACCGGGGATAAGGCTAGGCCTCGTCCCATTTCTAGTATCGTGTCGTTATGCCGTCGAAATTTCCTAAAATAAGTTAGTAAAACAAAAATATCATTTTTATTTTGTTAATGGACTGAATAAAAATTCATGTGTTGACATAAAATGTTTTCTCGTTAAAAATATAATTTTTAACATGAATGTGAATAAATAAATATTCATTTACAAACCGGATGGTTTGTTTATGTACACCTATTTGAATGACATTGATTGGGACGATAAATTTTACACATCGCCCAACTGCACAAATAAAATATGTGTTTGATTGTTTGAAAACCCCACACGGGTGTTGGGATGAAATATGAAGTTCACTCATCCTGATTTATTAAATATGTCGATCGATTGATTGACAGGCTGTTATAAGCGTTAGATATCTATATTTGATGCTTATACAGTGTAGTGCACTTTGGTTGATGGTTGATTATTTTCAATGCTATTATATACGTGTGATGTATGAAAAGCCCATATAATTAACATTATATGGTGATTGATTGGGCCTCATTCCAATTTAGAAAATAAAGAATATTAAAATATAAAGGTTCATGTGTTGACTGTACTCATCCGTTGAGATTAGTCATGTGTTGAACAAAATATTTTAATAATAAAATTTATATCTTTAACAGTATAATATAAATGTTCATGTGTTGACTATACTCATCCGTTGAGATTAGTCATGTGTTGAACGAAATATTTTTATAATAAAATTTACATCTTTATCAATATAATATAAAGGTTCATGTGTTGACCGTACTCATCCGTTGAGATTAGTCATGTGTTGAACGAAATATTTGAAATAGAATATTTGAAATAGAAATATATGAAAACGAAATATTTAAAATAGAATATTTGAAATAGAAATATTTGAAAACGAAATATTTGAAATAGAAATATTTGAAAAAGAAATATTTGAAAAAGAAATATTTGAAACAGAACATTTGAAAATAGAAATATATGAAGCCGTGTTGATTAGATTGACGCCATTTAGACGTGAACGAAATTTATATCGATTTTACTCATTTTAAAATGAATATTGAAAAGTGATTTTGAAATCGCATATTTTGAAATGAAATTTGAATTAAATTGAATAGGAAACGAATTCGAATTGAATATATAATGAATTTGATTCAAATAGAAAACCAATTTGAATTGAATCGAATAGAAAACCAATTTGAATTTGAATAGAATAGAAAACAAATCGAATCCGAATTCGAATTGAATATATAACGAATTTGATTTCAATTGAATATAAAACGAATTTGATTTCAATTGAATATAAAACGAATTTGATTTCAATTGAATAACAAACGAAACGAATTCGAATTGAATTGAATAGATAACGAATTTGAATTGAATTGAATATAAAACCAATTCGAATTGAATTGAAAACGAATTCGAATTGAATTGGAAACAAATTGAAATGAATTCAATTTGAATTGAATAGAAATGAATTTTAAAACGAATTCATAAGGAAGAATCCAATTTTGATTTGAAATGAAATGGAAGTTGAAATTGTTTTTGAAACGAAATTAAAACGATTTATAAAATTCGTTTTAAATAGAAATCGACGAAATATATATTATATATATTATATATATATAATATAATGGCCTGAATAGAACGCGCCGCGCCGCGGCAGTTCGTGAATTTCGACCATTTATTTCAAACGGACATTACGGGAGATCCGACCGTCGGATTCTCCTAAAACCGGAACCGTTGGGTTCGTATCGAAAAGAGCTTTCTAACGAATATTAGAAATTCAAAATCTAACGTTTGGATTTGGAGATACGTCCAAATCAAATTTGGAAAAGGTCGCTGTAAGTGCAGTTCGATGGCCGTTGATGGAAATCGACTGTACGGGCCTTGATAAAATTATTAAAAATATCAATAATTTGTGTAAAATCATAAGAAATGATTTGGGAAAAATTGGGATGATAAACTCCATATTTGAAAAGATAAAAATAGACTTTTATCGAAATGAACTAGTTTTGAACTAAATTTAAAACCCAATTATTTTTAAATAAATAAATTAGATTTAAAAAGGGGTTTTAAAAAAAATCGGAATTTCTAATATATTTGATTGGATTTGAAATGGGTTTATCGTGAACGGTGTTTTAAATAACACTAGTTCTTTAACCCGATAATAAATAAAATGTGATTTGGGTTTGTCGTGAACTGTGTTTTAAATGACATTAGTTCTTTAAACCAGTAAAAGGAGTTTTAACGAATCTGCAATTAGATTGAAATGTGTATTGATAATTTAAATTATCAAATATAGAAAGTGAGCGAGAATGGAGTACCACCAGTTTTACTCCAAGCGATAGTTAAATCTTTAATTAGATTTGAACGTGAAATGGTAATTAATTTTACCGATAACACCACGGTGTTAGATATGGTGTATTACCAGTTTTGCATCATGGGATGATTAGGTTGGGATTGGGAAATAAAATAAATAATTACTTCGGTGTGGTTCGCTAATCTCGACTAGGTTAGAAAACCATAATTTGGTTTGAAATGACATCCAAAGTAAGATTAAAGGATAAATTTTAAAGAATTTATCTTGGATAAAACTAATGGGAACCTTTCCCCTAGGAAAGTCATTTTGGGAATAAAAGAATATTCTGGATTGGAATGACGCGTTTGTTGTGTATGTGCAACATTTGTTTTTAATATACACGGGTTGTTCAGAAAGACCGGGTTTATACCCATTCTGAATAACCGATTCGACGATATGTCGAAGATGAAGACGGTGGTTGAAGACCGGAAGTCTTCACATCATTTGGATAATTACTAAAGATCCTGATTGGGCTGTACACCCAAGAGGATGGAAATAGTTGGTGGTCGTCCAGACGTACTTGGAGATGGATGGATATGCGAGGAAAGTGCTTCCGGTTTCGTTCAGACCCAGAACGGACTTGTAAATGGATTGTGTGTCTGACATTGGATTTTATTCTGTGTTGATTGATTTCTATTAAATATACATCTGTTTGGTGGCGGAGAATTTATTCTTTTTCTTAACGCCCTTCTCTGAGACGTACGAGCTCAGAGGTTGTATATCGATGGACATCAGTCGCATGGTATGAATTGCCTGTGTGGCACGCTAAGATGCAATGATCAAGGCTTCTGTTGAAAAGAAAAGTCTTGTGGTTGATGATCAAAGCACGCCTACGTGGAAGCTTTGTGTATAACGTGAATTCGCGAGCCTCACACCTCGGTATGAGTTAAAAACGGGATACAGGCCGTTGGGAGAACACGACGTTTCTTTCTAGCTTTAGTGGTGTCAGTGACTTACCAGCCCTGACATTTATATACTTTTCACCTTTGTGGTTGTTGGAATGAGGCGCCTCGATTATAGGTCTGTAAGGATCAGGAAATGTGTGTTCAGGAATAAATAATCCTCTAACATAAGTGAGGACCGGCCCAACCGATCCAAGTGGCTGCCCAGAGTGCATAGTCCTGAGCATTTGCTAGAGTGTCTCGAAGCGGAGAGGAGCTTGCCCCTTGCCTCGACTCATGACGGAAATCCAATTTCCAATACGTGTATTGCGGTTTTAATTGTAGAACTAGTATGGCGACATGATATATGGTACTCATGCCGTCTATGATTTATATTTATGATTGAAATTGTTTTGACACTATACACTTATTATAGTATCAAATGATTTGTTTTAAATGTACCAAGCATGTTTGGCTATTATTAGGGAAAACCCTATCCTCCGTCTTGCGTTGCATTGTGTGATGGGACCTGGGTCTTATAATAGCTTCATTTTTCGAAAAAGCATTGCGTTGTTTATTCTATGCACTGGTATTCTTAGGAGGAAACCCGTTCCGTGTTATACGGCGTGGTCCCTTGAATTACTTTCTTTGAAAATAAAGTTTTAATAACTATTTTAGTTCTCACACCAGTCACATGACTGACCTGGAGTTTATTGTTTTAACCTAAACTCTGGGTGCCCCTATTTTCGACACGGGCAGCTAGTAGTTTTGGTTTTGCAGATTTATATTCACATGATCCTGGTTTACAGCTGGAATGATATCCGGAAAGCTCTGTATCCGTGTATTACTTTCAGTTGTGCTTTGTATTATTTTCCACTGCTGTGTAATTTATTGTAATCTCTGATATTTATCGAATGTAATTTATTCAATTATACTCTGTATATTCTTGTATCTGATGGAATTGTTGTAATAGCAATGAAATGTTCTTCCGTCTGCGTTCTGTTGTGTCCTGTTCTCAAACGACCAGGGGTTTCGAACGGTCTAGATCGGTTTAACGACTGATTCGGATCGAGCGAAATTCCTTGTCATCACAAGCAGCCACAAAGTGTTTGGTCTAATGTGGGAGGTCATGCACCATTCGTCATAATGAATGAATTAAGGAATACTAACCATAATAAGACATGTGGGTGACATGGGTATGGTTAGAGATTTAAGTAGGTGACATGTAAAATATGACATGTAAATATGGACTTAACCGTAGTAACACAAGACATGTAAAACGTGAAAATATGGACTTGACCGTAGTAAGACAAGACATGTAAAACATGTAAATGTGGACTTAACTGTAGTAAGATACGTGAAGTAAAACATGAAAAAGGGGGACTTAACCGTAGTAAAGCATGTGTAAGACATGGAAACAATAATAAAAGAGGTTAAGTAGGACATGGGTGACATGTAAGATATAAATAAATAATGCTTAACCAAAGGGGACCTGTTATGGCATCACAAATTAATTGAATTATGTAAAGTTTAGGTAATGGGTTAAATAAATGGAAAGGGTTAAGTAAATCTAAATTAATGACAAAAGTGGGGAATGATAAATAACCGGGTATGAATGAATTTGAATAAGAAAAGGAAGAATAATAGGTTAGACGTGTCCTAGGGACAAGTGGAAAGTATAACTTATGGGAAAAGGTAAGTTATAAGAAACGATAGAGGAAAATAAGGCAACTTATATGTGAAGATATACTCAATTATAAATTAAGTAGTTTGGGAAGGAGAAGTGTGAAATTTAAGATGATATAAGTTATATGAATGGAAAAGAAGTAATTTTGAATCATATATGTTGGTTGGGTTGAGTAATTCTCTGGGTGCCAGTCTTATGTTGATTTCGGTCTTCGGGGCTGGTGTTTAGGGGATTATTCTCCTTATCAGTATATATTTGGATAAGACATACTTAACTATGAATTATGTATACTAAAAGGGAATAATTTATGAAGCTGGAAAACAACATGTAGTGGTCTTATTAATGGACTTAAATGGGTTAAGTATAAATTGAATTAATAAGCGAGGGTAACTTGGTAAACTTGAAAAGGAAGTCAATATGAATAAGAATAACCAAGTTAAATAAGAAAGACTGACGAGGTAACAAAAGCGCATAAGAATTGATTAGACGTAGGGTCTAATGACATATAAAATCAAAGCACTTGGGGCAATCCGTACGTTGTAGGATGAATAACCCAACAAGGTAAATCATCACGGTGTTATAAGATACGAGGTGAGCGCACATTCGTTATTTTGGCGGCTCCAATGGACTGGAAGGGGAAGCACGCGACTTCCTGAGATGTTAAAGGTAATCCTAGTAGTCCTCTGTGCGGTGGCAGATGTTTCAGGCTGTGCCCGCAGAGGTTGGGTCTGCACGTAACTACGAGGTGGGTGGGCCTTGACTACAAGAATTGCTGGGCAGTCAGAATGCTTTTCGCGGTGACGGAAAAGGTGATTCGACGGATGCTTCAACGGAGGTGGAGGGTCAGGACCAACAAGGATAGTAGGTCGTCGAGTGCATGTTACCATAGCCAGTGGGATGCGGAAAGACTAGAGCTAGACCCAATATACCATTAACCATTCACTATCGTGGATCGGTGGTTGAGGGAGACGCCACATGGATGTTTAGATTGGTTTCTTAGGGGCTTGTCCCTTAGCTCTCGTAGTCTTTATTAGTTATGGGAGGAGCCGAGGTGGGGCCATAGCCACCATAGGAAACAGAACCTAGGGATATTTGTGTGGGAGGCTCTTAAAGGCGGGCCTTGCACAAATATAAGGAAAGCTCCTGACCGAGTTCCGTGTTTCTTGTGTAGCCCTACCACGGAACTCGGGAATGCACACACGATGGGTGTGCGGGTTAGCTATCGAATACGATAGAGAATACATACGTGGAAGAGTCTAGATATAACCATGTCTGCTCTGGATGGTGTATCGTAGATTGGTGGGCATTATTCGATAACGGCAGTCAAATTAGAGTGATCCAATGTGGGCGTAGTGTTGTATTATATATGTAAGAGGAATATACATTACTATGACATAGGACGGGGGACTGCGTATATCACTGCGAGGATATGGTGGGGACCATGCGAGTGGGGTACCATGGGGTGTACCTTAGTTTGGGGGTATCTACATATACATTATATTAGGTTAATCTACTGGGAGTAGATGGGTGCGACGTGTGTGTAAGCCTTGAGCGCTAACGACACAAATAACCTAATAAACAACAAAATGTAATTGAACGGTAAATGTATGATTATTCAAGAAGTGTAGTTTAAACTCATTCACACAGAACTTATGCTCTGACCCCCTCCTTATAACATTCGCAGGTTAGATTCATGACAGAGATTTATAGCTTTGGAGATACTGATTTAGCAGTATTGTAATTATGGTAAAGCTATGTTTATATATATTATATTTTATTCCTTCCGCTGTGAGGTGTTTTCCGAACTCTGACATATTTCTTGTCTCTGTCTTTTCTGCAGGATACCAGAGCAACCAACTCGGGTTTTGATGGATTGGGTTTTTGAAAAAAATCGGTCCGTCGGAATTCGGGTTATTACATTTGGTATCAGAGCATAGGTTTACGATTCCTATATAGATAATGAGAGAGCGTATTTGTATTTTCAAAAATATAAATATATTATATATAAACCTAGATCTATAAAAAAGCCCACTAAATAGAAAGATTAAAATATGGAAAGAATTGGGATAACTGTTTTGTACTCTAAAAGAATGAGCAAGGAAATCTGAGACCCTTAGGTATGTTGGGCGGAAAGTGTACAAAATGATTGGTGTTAAGAAAGATGTATCCCATACAATAGTAACTGAGATTAGTGGGTTTAGTAGGGAAACCTTATAAAGTGGAAAATGGATTAGGAATATATATAGTTGGAAGAAATGATTTCGTGGATGTGTCTAGGAAAGCCTAGGTAATTTGGAAACCCGATTAAGAAATAGTTGTCCTTGTCTACTCCAATTTTTGATGTTTCAAAAAATGTTTTGCATTTTTGTTACGGCGTGTTTTTATGGTTTGGCAAAAGCAAGTTTTGGTAAAGAAAATAAAGTTTTACCATTTTTAATTTTTAGGAGAAAAATTTAGAAAAAAAAGAGACCAAACCATGTTTTAAAACAAATGGAGTAGGTAAGGATTAATGTCTATAAAGAACGAGTTTGAGGCTAGGAAGTAAATAATAAGGATTGTCCTAGAATAATAAAAACAAATTCCCATAGAATGCAAAAACATTATAAAGACTAGAATTGTTGCTCGAAAAAGATAAGTTAAAAAAAAGTTTATTATATAATTGTGCTTGGATTGGAAAATAGGAACTTTTTATAGAATAGCTACGTAAAAATCCAAGTGCAACCAGAAAAGGTACATAAAAGAAAAACAGAAAATGTAAATTCTTCCGTTTTATACCTTTTTGTAACATAAGAAATATAATTTGGAAAATTAGATTTTTCTAAATTTCGAATTTAATAATGGTTGGTAGGATTTTGGATGCAATAATTAGATGAAGTATGCTCTTATTCTATAAGAGTATGGGAAAATTTGGATGAAAAATGTTTTGGTTTTTCAAAAATATTGCATTCATATAGAACTGCAAGTATATTTATGATGTGAGCATCATGTTTTGAAAAAAAAAATTGAAAGTTTGCATACATATAGGTGGTACCAAATTAGGCATACATGCATTACTATGATGTATTTCACTTTGCACATGTGCACAATGTTTGCAAAAAAAAAAAAAAAAAAAAGGATGCTCACTTGATGGTTTGATATTATGCGAGGAATTATATATTTAACCCCTATCGAATTTCGAGGACGAAATTCCTTAAGGGTGGGAGAATGTAACACCTCGCATTTTTATTATAATTAAAAATGAGATGTATGTAATATGCATGGATATATTTAAAGGAAAAATTAAATAATATTAATGTAATTGCATGTATGAAGTTTATGCAGTGAAATAAAGAAAAAGACTAATAAAGAAATTACATGCAATATTTGAATAAGAAGAAATGCAGTGAACTGCGAAGAAATACATGCGAACATTTAAAAAGAAATAAAAAGGAGAATTTGAAGAGACTCTAGAATTTGGTCATGAAATTAGCGTCATTATGTTCGTGGAGATTTTCTGGTCAATTTAGACCTATAGCTTGTAGAAAACTGATTTAAAACGAAGAAGTTATCCTTAACTTAAGAAATGCAACAAAACATGGAAAAGAGCAATGGGAAAAGAATAATATGTAGCTTGGTCCTAAGTCTTGTTAACAAAAGACTTAGTAGCTCATTTGGTTAATACATGAGACTTGTACATAAGAGGTTGTGAGTTCAATCCCCACCAGTGCCATATATTTTTGTTTTGTTTTAAGGAGCGGCTAAATAGTGGCTTAGCAAATTGGTTCAGTGCGAAAGGGGATAAGTTAATTGGAGGTTTAATTGAAAGAATGGAAACAAACCATTAATTGATTAAGGAAGATAATTTCCAAATAAAGTAGACAATTGTTCGCATATAAAAATTAGTATACGCATAAGAGATGGATGCGTATGAACATGATTCAAATTTGAAGTTGCGCGCGAACATAGAGACAAATAAAAAGGGGGAATATATGTATACATATTATTTGAAATTAATGCAACAAGGGAAAGAGGATATGTGAAATTATTGCATTAAATAAATGGATGATGCATGAACCTGGATAAAAATAAATTAATGTGATGCAAATAAAAGAAAGAGAATATAGAATGCAAAACATGTCAAATGTGCAATTAAAGAATGCATAGAAAAAGGTTGTAAACATTAGAATGGAGCAATTAAATGTGAAGGGGATCAACTTTTGAAATTTAAACGTTTAAAAAGTAAACTAATATGGCCATAAGCAAGCCACAATTGGAGGAAGGTTAATGTTATTAAATAACATTCAAATAAGAGACGCATGCACATGTGATTAGATGTAAATAAATAAAAGATAATGGTTTAAGGATATGCGGTTTATTTTCAAAAAGAGTAGACAAAAGGAGAAAGAAATCAATTAGTTGATTAGGAAAAGAATATAGCAAATAAAGGTTCACGTGTAAGTGAAAATAAATAAATAAATAAATAAATAATTGAATGCATGAAGGAAAGAGGTTGCTATACGTTAAAAATAGTATGTAATGCATTAATTAGAAATAAATAAAGTGGCTTCTTTTTTTATTTTATTTAAAGGTGCACTAAGTGTGAAAAGGGTTGTCCTGGATGGTTCTTTTCTAGAGTGAGGTGGACGGTTTAGATGAGTTTTTATTTAATCCTAAGGTCCTAGTTGCTCTAACCCACCTATAAAAGAACACTTAACCTAACCCTAAAATCATTCCATCTCTTATAGGACGCCTCCTTGCCACCAAACTTCAACCCAACATAGCCGTCGCCTCTAAACTCTAAATTAAATTGCAAGTTCTTCATCAATTTTGGAGTTTAATCAAATCAAGTAGCAAGTTTCTTCAACAAAAATTCACGTTCTGCGTCAATAATCAAATAAGAATCCTAAACCAACGTTCTACCTCAACAACCAATTGTTTATTTCTCCAATCCAGTTAAGTTGAGTGGTTTAAAATACAGTTGTTGTATAATTGTACTTCTATCGCTTTCCATTCTCCATAATGAATATGATAATAATTTAATAAGATCAGTTATTTCATTTATGCTTACGATTGAGTTCTCTCCTTTTTATTCTTTCTCCTTTTTATTTTTATAGCTAGGCTATCTCGGGCAAACATCTATCATGAATTTATGCGTTGTAAACGAGAACAAGAAAGTAAAAGGGAAAAAAGGGGTTGTTTGGGCATAATATAGGTTGGAAGGATTTATATATGATTTGAATAGAATTATGGACATAATTGTATGGTAATTTTAAATTTATGTAGTTTGGCATGATTGAAATTGGATATGGAATTAGTACAATTTAATATTAACAACATATAACTGGATAACATGGATTAGTGAAATTTATTGGTAAGATAAGCCTAAAAGGTGAATTAGGTTATATATGTATGAACATGGGAACGTTGGGAAATATATTGGAAAGATATTGATTTTATGAACTTGAGTATTATTGGATATTTTGTATAATTGGAATACAAAAGAAATTGGCATGGTATGGATTACATGGAATTGATGAAATTGCCTATAATTGAAAATTTATAATTAAGGCTAATTAATATGTAATTATTGACAAGTTGGAATAGGCACAATTGTAAACATGACTATATGTTGAATTGGAAACACAAAACATGAAAATTGGGATTTGGGTGAAATACGATGTTAATGAACCTTTGACACGAGGTTAGGCGCAATTATGGCGTAAGACTGCCCGGAACCGCCCGGCAAATCCAGCTGCCACAATTGGACGTCTATTGTGAGAGGTCAAAGGCATGAATTGTAGGCGTAACGGTTGGTAACATGAGGTTAGACCCGCTTTGTGGTGTAAGACTGCTCGGAACCGCCCAGCAAATCCAGCAGCCACAAAGTGTTCGGTCTAATGTGGGAGGTCAAGCACCGTTCGTCATAATGAATGAATTAAGGAATACTAACCATAACAAGACGTGTGGGTGACATGGGTATGGTTAGAGGGTTAAGTGGGTGACATGTAAAATATGACACATAAATATGGACTTAACCGTAGTAACACAAGACATGTAAAACGTGAAAATATGGACTTGACCGTAGTAAGACAAGACATGTAAAACATGTAAATGTGGACTTAACTGTAGTAAGATACGTGAAGTAAAACATGAAAAAGGGGGACTTAACCGTAGTAAATCATGTGTAAGACATGGAAACAATAATAAAAGAGGTTAAGTGGGACATGGGCAACATGTAAGACATAAATAAATAATGCTTAACCAAAGGGGACCTATTATGGCATCACAAATTAATTGAATTGGGTAAAGTTTAGGTAACGGGTTAAATAAATGGAAAGGGTTAAGTAAATCTAAATTAATGACAAAAGTGGGGAATGGTAAACAACCTATTTTGAATGAATTTGAATAAGAAAAGGAAGGATAATAGGTTAGACTTGTCCTAGGGACAAGTGGAAAGTATAACTTATGGGATAAGGTAAGTTATAAGAAACAATAGAGGAAAATAAGGTAACTTATATGTGAAGATATACTTAATTAAAATTAAGTAGTTTGGGAAGGAGAAGTGTGAAATTTAAGATGATATAAGTTATACGAATGGAAAAGAAGTAAATTAAAATCATATATGTTGATTGGGTTGAGTAATTCTCTGGGCGCCAGTTTGATGTTGATTTCGGCCTTCGGGGCTGGTGTTTAGGGGATTATTCTCCTAATCAATATATATGTGGATAAGACATACTTAACTATGAATTATGTAAAACATGTTGTTGTAACCCTAAAAGGGAATAATTTATGAAGTTGGAAAACAACATGTTGTGGTCTTATTAATGGACTTAAATGGGTTAAGTATAAATTGAATTAATAAGCGAGGGTAACTTTGTAAACTTGAAAAGGAAGTCAATATGAATAAGAATAACCAAGTTAAATAAGAAAGACTGATGAGGTAACAAAAGCGCGTATGAATTGATTAGACGTAGGGTCTAATGACATATAAAATCAAGGCGCTTGGGGCAATCCGTACGTTGTAGGATGAATAACCCAACAAGGTAAATCATCACGGTGTCATAAGACAAGATAGGAGCGCACATACGTTATTTTGGCGGCTCTAACGGACTGGAAGGGGAAGCACGCGGCTTCTTGAGACGTTAAAGGTGCTCCTGGTAGTCCTCTGTGTGGTGGCAGATGTTTCAGACTGTGTCCGCAGAGGTTGGGTCTGCGCATAACTAATAGGTGGGTGGGCCTTGACTGCAAGAGTAGCTGGGAATTCAGAGTGCTATTCGAGGTGACGGAAAAGGTGATTCGACCCCTGCCTCAACGGAGGTGGAGGGTCATGACCAACAAGGATAGTAGGTCGTTGTGCGCCTATTACCACAGGCAGTACGATGCGGAAAGACTAGAGCTAGACCCAATATACCATTAACCATTCACTATCGTGGGACGGTGGTTGAGGGGAGACGCCACATGGATGTTTAGATTGGTTGCCTAGGGGCTTGTCGCTTAGCTCTCGTAGTCTTTATTAGTTATGAGAGGGGCCAAGGTGGGGCCATAGCCACCATAGAAAATAGACCCTAGGGATATTTGTGTGGGAGGCTCTTAAAGGCAGGCCTTGCACAAATATAAGGAAAGCTCCCGACCGAGTTCCGTGTTTCTTGTGTAGCCCTGCCACGGAACTCGGGCACGCACAGACGATGGGTGTGCGGGTTAGATATCGAATACGATAGAGAATACGTGCGTGGAAGATTCTAGATATAACCATGTCTGCTCTGGGTGGTGTATCGTAGGCTGGTGGGCATTATTCGATAACGGCAATCAAATTAGAGTGATCCTATGTGGGCGTAGTGTTGTATTATATATAAGAGGAATATACATTACTATGACATAGGACGGGGGACTGCGTATATCACTGCGAGGATACGGTGGGGACCATGCGAGTGGGGTACCACGGGGTGTACCTTAGTTTGGGGGTAGCAACATATACATTATATTAGGTTAATCTACTGGGAGTAGATGGGTGCAACGTGTTTGTAGGCCTTGAGCGCTAATGACACAAATAACCTAATAAACAATAAAATTTAATTGAAAGGTACATGTAGGATTATTCAAGAAGTGTAGTTTAAACTCATTCACGTAGAACTTATGTACTGACCCCCTCCTTATAACATTCGCAGGTTAGATTCATGACAGAGACTTATAGCTTTGGAGATACTGATTTAGCAGTATTGTAATTAAGGTAAAGCTATGTTTATATATATTATATTTTATTCCATCCGCTGTGAGGTGTTTTCCAAATTGTGACATATTTCTTGTCTCTGTCTTTTCTGCAGGATACCAGAGCAACCAACTTGGGTTTTGATGGATTGGGTTTTTGAAAAAAAATCGGTCCGTCGGAATTCGGGTTGTTATAAATGGGGAAGGTGGGGAGTACTGCCGGTAGTTGAAGTGATGAGGCTCGGGCGCGAGGTGTACTAGAATATGGGTGGACAACAAAACCCAAATGTAGAAGCTAACGTCATAGTCATATAATAGGTGGGTGATGGTTTCATTGTCCAGATGACACACGACGCATGACATAGTCACAAAGATACCTTTACGAATCATACGATCCTTAGTGTTGACTCTAGCTTGCGCCATACTCCAATGGAAAAAACGGACTCTAGGAGGGACCTTGATTTTCCAAATTCTAGGGAAGGAGAAGAGTCTACTGGAATCCGTAATATAGAAATAGCAGGATTTGACGGAGAACAAGCGGGGATTGTTTAGGGTCCAGAAGACAAAGTCTAGACAGGATGAAAGAACTATAGAATGGATGATGAGAAGGAGGTCGTGGAGCTCCCGTAGGATGTGGGGATGGAAGTAGGTGTTTGGGAGAAGGGCTGTTGCTCCTCGTTAGGCAGCCTCGTGGAAAAAAAATGTAAGGGTTAGGGCAGATGGAGAAAAGAGCAGGGAAGAAGCGAGCCAGCTGATAGCAATAATGCTAACAGTCAAGCCACAGGCTATAGTTAAGGCCATTTCCAACTGAGATAGCAACGAGGTGTTTAATGCGAGGAAGGGCTCTGAGAACACCACTACAAAATGGCGACGGGTGGTAGAGGGGATGAGAGTGAAGGATGGATAAGGATTGATTGTTATAGTAGAAGGAGAGGATGAAAGATTTCCAAGTAAAATCGCCTAGGCTAAGGCATCTCCATATCCATTTGGCAAGAAGAGCATGGTTAAGGTGATGGATGTCCAAAATACCTAGTTGAAACACCTCACCTCCATTAATGTCACTATGTAGGGAACGCATTAACTTCAGTGAAGCATTATAGGTAAAAGATGCAGATAAATTACAAAACAGACAAATAAAGCAGCGGAAAATAAAGTCATCTTATAAGCAATGTTGTTCAGTCAAGTTTTTACAACAATTGACTCAATCCTACTTAAAAGTACTACATAAAACTTCTGTCTTGATTCAAAAACTTCTAAGATATATAAGAAGCATAAAACATAGTAAAGTAGCACGAATCCCTAAATTAAAGTGCAAACACAGCCATAGCCAAAGATAAGAGGATCCAAGCAATACATCAAAGAATCTTCAAGCTTGGAAAGAAAAACAGTCTAAACTAAGTTGAGTTATTCCCTCCCTGACTACCTACGGGGAGAAATGAAGAAAAGAAGACGAAAGAAAATGGGTCAGACATAACGCCTGGTAAGTCCAGTGACTATCAGTATGTAAACAGGTAAAAGCAACATGACATGAATAAACTTAATATAAGACAATACCGTGATAACAGGGATAACAAGATAACATAAGATTAGCATAAGATATGATAAAGCAAGATAAACTGAATGTGCTTCTACTCTTTCTCTGCTTCGCTACAACCCTGTTATTTTGATTTCCATATCTCTACACCAACTAACTAGTGTCCCAACTAGTTATCTGTATAAAATGATAATATGATCTCAATCCCCGCAATTGTGCTAGCCTTCAGGTGTACATCTATTATGAGGATCCCACCTCAATCTGCCTTATTGCCATGGATATGTTACATGTACCCTTACTACCCTACCGATCGGCTCCCTAGCTCGCATGTATTTATTACTTGTGTCATTCGACCTCGCTTGTATGTATTCATTACTTGTGTCATTCGACCTCGTTTGTATGTATTCATTACTCGTGTCATTCAGCCTCGCTTGTATGTAGATACCTGTGTTGGCCTCATCATGGGGTGTATCAATTCCAATGATGACAACCCGACATGATTCAAGATGCAAAGTGTATACAACTGATGCCCAGTGCTTGCTTTTTCCACTCTGCAGCACGTGCACGCCCATACTCCGTCGGAACATACACTATTGCACCACTCGCCGCTATTTTGACCGCTTATAATCAGCCCAGTAATCGTGCCCCACTCTGCCTAGCTTAGGGTACCATGATACATCTATATGGGTTACTGCTGAAATTGGTCCCTATTACAAGGGTTTCCTAATCAACATGTTATAATGGTTAAGTGTTCTCAATTTGACTTAACCCCACCCATTTTCTTAATTAACATGTTGTACTGGTTATGTGTTCCCTATTCATATGTTACTTAACCTTCTCATTGATTCACGCATGTTTATTTAACGGTTAAGTTTGTGGGCCTATATATACTAATATTACCCACTTACCCAAGATATACTTAACCCTTCCCCTTATCAACTCCATATGTATTATTGGTTAAGCTTGCCTTAACCCTATCCACCTTGTTCGTATAATATTAGTTAAGTTGTCTTCTTGTCCATGTTAACTTAACCCACCCACCTAACATGTCATATTGGTTAAGTGTTTCTTATTAACTTAACCCTTCCCATTCATCATGTTGTATCGCTTAAGTGTTTCCTATTAACTTAACCCTGTTCATTCATCATGTTACATTGGTTAAGAGTTTCCCCTTAACTTAACCCTACTCGTTCATCATGTTATGTTGGTTAACTTAACCCTACTCATTCATCATGTTGAATTTGGTTAAGTGTTTCCTATTAACTTAACCCTGTTCATTAGCATTAATTCATTCATTAATGCCTCAACCTCCCACATTCTAACTGTTGTTTGCGGTTACTGGATGTGCCGGGTGGTTCCGGGCAGACTTCTACCGCCAAACTCATTCCCACCTTGGGTTTTGGGCTTTATGCGCTTACCTCTCACATTAGACCTGTTGTTGCGGTTGCTGGATGTGCCGGGCGGTTCTGGGCAGACTTACACCGCAACTCAGTCTAACCTCGGGTTAGGCATGTTCATCTTTCATCCAATTTACCTATTTACCATACATGTCCAAGTCTATATTTTATATGCTAATTATCCCAAATTTACAAAACTAGTCATGTTCCAATTCTCAAGTTATGCCCAACCAAGCCAATTGCAAGTTATGCCCCACAAATTCAATTACAAGTTATTTCTCAAAATAGGTTACACCCAATCTTCCCATGTTTGAAATAATAGCCATGCCCCAAAATCACAATATACATTATGCTTGGCGTCCCAACCAATAGTTATACCCAATCTAGATTTAATATTCCATTTATAGTTTTCATCCAATCTAGATTTAATATTCCAATTAACCCCAAGTTCGCAACAATAACAATTATACCCCCAAATCACAAGTTACAAATTATGTTCCACTATTACCAAATAGATTATTCCCCAATATCCCTGCATTTCAGTCGCACGTATAATAAGATTCAGTCTAGATTCTAGGTTAATCTAGATTCATAAAATAAAAGGGGAAGAAAGAAGGAACATAAATGGGAGTAGGCATAACCAGACATTATAATGATAGATTTGTCAAATATAACATTATGGTCCTTAGAGGATTACAGATCCGTTAGAATTGAGGTATAACAAATATATATCTGAAATAAACTGATAGAAATAACCTCGTAGACGTATAAATCTGATATGAATAACATTATGAATCCTAAATGGTTATATATCTGATGTTCAACAAAGATAGACATGATTGAATTGATATAATAACTTCTTAGGCATGTAAAATCGTAGATTCAATAGAAAGACAGGGATAAATCTGAAAAGATTGTCTTATAATCAAGCATGGACTTAGATTCATTTTATTTCATGCCAAGATTACTATTAGGTATTTAAATCTGAAAATAACATGAACTTACAGAAAATGAACTGATCTTGTTTTCTGGGATCCGATTTCTGAATTTGTTAAGCTTAACCTTTGATGTAGACTTTTGATTTGAAGTTCTTCTAATTGATTTCTAGTCTGGATTCGATTTTCTAGTTTGGAGAAGATGGAAGCTAGGCTAGCTTAGGGATGGACAACATGATGGCTACATAGAATGAGATTGTGAGGTTTAGGGTTAAGATTTAATGTGTTTATATAGGAGTATGAGACCATTTAGAGCCATTAGATCAACCTAGTATCCATCCTAGCCTACTAGTGCAAGAAAATTCATCATCATGCCAATCAGGTAACGACACATCATCCATAAGTTATAAAAACACGTCACTAGATTTGGATAAAAAAGGGTCGACTCCCTACAGGGGGGTCGACACCTATGTAGACTCCCCGGGTGGGGGGGGGGGACACCTCTGAGTGGGAAATTTCTCGCTCAGCCCGCTCTTACCGAATTTCGAATTTTGAACAGTTTTGACTTTTAATTATTATTTTAATTTAATTTCTATTTAAACTTGAAATTTTTTGAACTCCATAACTTCTTCATACAGAGCCTGATTTATGCAAACTCGGACTCTAAATCAAGTAGAATTCCGAGAAGAATGCAATGACGTAACCCGTTTCGCCCAATTCTTCTTCTAAAAATTAAGTATTCTTAAATTTGTTAATTTAATATTCATAGAAAATACGGGGGGTTACACCCCCCTTCCTTAAAGGATTTCGTCCCCGAAATCTCTAGGTTAAGAAGAATGTACCCTAACATCCAACATCCATCTACTCAACCATCAATCACAGGCATCCATTATCCTTAAAAATATTTCTAATGCTTTCATGGTCATATGCATAGTGTGTGTATATGTCCTTGTCTAATGCAAAATCAGGCGGTCCACCGATTCAGTTGACCTCCTTAATGTGAATCATGTCATTTCTATAAGTCCATCATGTATGCAACTATTCCTAATCGTACTTTGTAACTTTTACATGAGTGCACAATCATTAATACAAATGCAACGTCCACATGATAACACATCAGGTTTCAATCCATAAATAAATACATATATGCATATGCAATATGAAAGTGACTGAGCCGATCTGGTACCTAATGTGTGTGTATATGCATCCATGAGCAACCACTTGCAACCATCAATCATAACATGTTTCAAATACATGTTCACATCCATTGGTTTCTACCTAAGGATTAAGAATAGGACTGAGGAGATATACTTAAAAGAAAGATATAAGCATGCATCAACTTATGGAAAAAAAGATCAAGGATGTACCCTCAAAAAGAAAAGGGTAAGATGTGCATATCTTGTCTTCAGCCTCCCTAGTCGCGTCTTTTTTAGTGTCACCTCATTGTACTTTAACTAGCTTGACCTCAGGATTTCGAAGCTTCTTGACCTCCATTTCCAAACTCATTAGTAAAGATAGTATCTCGATCACTTACTATGCTAAAGGGTATCCCATGTAGTTGGACTATCTTTCCAAGATAAATAGATGTTAACCTTGATACCAAGTGTTTATACTAAGATGATTAGAGGTCTCTCCGCTACTTAGCTTATCCATTATGTCACAAATCCGAGGGCCTTCATGTTACGCCACTCCTATCCGATCCAAAAATGTAGGCCGCTCTTCTAGCGATGTTAACAAACCAGGTACAAACTTCATTCGGGGTATAAAGCAAAAGGTTGCTATGTACTTCAAACTTTACCCCTCTTAAGGTCAGTCTTTTTCTATTTAGGGCGCCTGCCACAACATTACCCTTGCTAGGGGTATAAGCAATCTCAAAGTCGTATAAGGCAAGAATTTCCATCTATTGTTGTTGCCTCAATTTCAAATCTTTATGCGAGAACAAATATTTTAAGGACTTATGATCATATAGTTCAAGCTTTTTCTCCTAAAAGATAATGATGCCATGACTTAAGATCAAACACTATAGCAGCTAATTCCAAGTTGTGGGTAGGATAGTTTTTCTCATGTACTTTCAGCTGTCTTCCTCCATAACAAACTACTCTCTCTTCTAGCATTAAAACAACGCCTAACCCTTTCCCGCATGCATCCATATAAACTGTAAACATATTGTTCCCTTCGGCCAATGTCAAGACTGGGGTTGTCATCAAGGCTCTCTTCAGTCGTTGGAAAGCAACATCACAAATCAAATCCTAAGAAAAAGTTAGATTCTTCTTCGTCAATCTAGTAAGTGGGGCTGATACCTTCACAAAGCCCTTAATTAATTTCCTGTACCAGCTCGCTAATCCAAGAAAACTTCTTACTCCCGTTGTATTCCTCGAGACCTTCTAATCTTGGATCGCAACTACTTTTGCAGGATCTACTGTTATCCCTTCCATGGATATCACATGTCTTAGAAACCTTACTTCTTCTCTCCAAAAATGATATTTGGAGAACCTATCCTTAAGCTGATGCGCTTGGAGGGTATCTGGGACTTCCGTTAGATTCAAAGCATGTTCTTCCCCACTCTTAGAGAAAACCAAAATATCATCTATGCACAAGCGAAGTGAACCATCTGCCTTTGTAGCGAAAACAACTGGAGCACCCTATTCAAAAATGCTTCGCCTTATGAACCCTTTCTCAAGTAACTCTTTTACTTGTTTACTGAGCCCTTCATTTCCCTTGAAGTCATGTGTTGTACAGTTAATGCAACTGGCTTTGCATTGTCAACAAGATATATGTGGAAGTCTATCTCACGTTTTTAGGGGACAAACCCCTAACATAATAAAAAACATCTGCGTACTCATGGACTACTCTAACGGATCGCAAATCGTCAATAGATGCATCATGTATTTTAGGT
The DNA here is from genome assembly GCA_030737875.1 of Allium sativum. Taxonomy (NCBI): domain Eukaryota; kingdom Viridiplantae; phylum Streptophyta; class Magnoliopsida; order Asparagales; family Amaryllidaceae; genus Allium; species Allium sativum. Next base: position 1,044,669,860 of record CM060913.1, read on the forward strand.
AGCTAAGCCAAATTGATCCCTTAGGATCACACGAAATCTCGAGGGTATTCCCGAGGCAAGTCAAAAGTCTAACTACCCTCCTTTCACAATTACTGGCTAACCAATCCATGCCTAGAATCAACCCATAGCCCACGAAACTAAAAACGTAAGCATTACACTTAAACTCAATACTTAATATAGCAATTCTCAAATCCTTACAAACCAAAGATAAATGAGCCGAACCACCAACAGGATTTGAGACAATATTGGGATCTTCTACTATACAAGTACTAAGGTGCAGAGACTCAACTATGGAAGAAGATATAACCGAATGTGAAGCGCTAAAATCAAAAAGAGCACTAAAAGGATGATCAAAAAGAAAAACTAAACTTTCTCAACATAAACTTTACTACCTCTCTCTAGCATGTTGGCGGTGAGAGCATGTACCTGCCCTCCTGAAAATCATGTCCTTTGTTCTTGCCCTTTTCCTTAATTATATGACCCGTTATACCATAATGAATACACTTCCTCTAGACTTAGATTTTACTATTCTTTCCTCCTTGTCCTGTGATTCTTCCACTTACACCTTTTTCTTTTTACCTCCTTTGTGAACCAAGCCCATATCCATGAGTTTCTCATCATTGGGTTGTGCTCCTTAGCCAAACTCCCTCATTCTCCTCTTTACCATCCTTGTGTAACATGTTGACAAGTCTCTCGAAAGCTGCCTCCATCGCACGAAAAACTCTACAAAGCTTGAAGGAAAATTAGCCGTAGGTGAAACTACTGCATAGATATATGGAGGTTGGGCACTTCTTCGCCTTTTGATAGGTGTCGTAGTCTCATCAAGCCCACGGAACCATGCCATGATGAGTTTACCTCCCAGAAAGCCAGGAGCCCCAGAGACTCACGAAAAATGGAAACAAGGATTCAAACAGAGGACCAAAAGTTAGTGCATATGGCTTTAGGGAATATGCCTTTAAAACAAAACTTTTCTTTTGCAAATTCTTATTTTTAAAACCGTTTTGAAAATAATTTTTTAAATCTTTTCTCTGATCTGATAACCTTCAGCTCTGATACCAAGTGAAACACCCCACCTCCATTAATGTCACTCATGTAGGGAATGCATTAACTTCAGTGAAGCATTATAGGTAAAAGATGCAGATAAATTATAAGGCAGACAAATAAAGCAGCGGAAAACAAAGTCATCTTATAAGCAATATAGTTCAGTCAAGCTTTCACAACAATTGATTCAATCCTACTTAAAAGTACTACATAAAACTTCTGTCTTGATTCAAAAATTTCCAAGATATATAAGAAGCATAAAACATAGCAAAGTAGCATAAATCCCCAAATCAAAGTGCAAACACAGCCATAGCCAAAGATAAGAGGATCCAAGCAATACATCAAAGAATCTTCAAGCTTGGAAAGAGAAACGGTCCAAACTAAGCTGAGCTATTCCCTCCCTGACTACATGGGGGAGAAACGGAAGAAAATAAGACGAAAGAAAACGGGTCAGACATAAAGCCTGGTATGTCCAGTGACTATCAGTATGTAAACAGGTAAAGCAACATGACATGAATAAACTGAATATAAGACAATATCGCGACAATAGGGATAACAAGATAACAAGATAACATAAGATTAGCATAAGATATGATAAGGCAAGATAAATTGAATGCGCTTCTACTCTTTCTTTGCTTTGTTACTACCCTGTTATTACGATTTCTATATCTCTGCACCACCTAACTAGTGTCCCACCTATTAATCTATATAAAATGATAATATGATCCCAATCCCCACAATTGTGGTAGCCTTCAGGTGTACATCTATTATGAGGATCCCACGTCAATCTGCCTAATAGCCATGGATATGTTACATGTACCCTTACTACCCTACTGATCGGCTCCCTAGCTCACATGTATTTATTACTTGTGTCATTTGACCTCGCTTGTATGTATTCATTACTTGTGTCATTCGACCTCGCTTGTATGTATTCATTACTTGTGTCATTCGGCCTCGCTTGTATGTAGATACCTGTGTTGTCCCCATCATGAGGTGTATCAATTCCAATGATGGCAACCCGACACAATTCAAGACGCACGGTGTATATTACTGATGCCTAGTTCCTACTTTTTCCACTCCAGAGCACGTGTACGCCCATACTCCGTCGGAACCTACACTGCTGCACCACTCGCCGCTATTTTAATCTCTTATAATCAGCGCAGTAATCATGCCCCACCCTGCCTAGCTCAGTGTATCATGATATATCTATGTGGGTTACTACTGAAAAGGGTCCCCGTTACTAGGGTTTCGTAGTCAACATGTTATATTCTCAATTTGACTTAACCCCACCCATTTGCTTAATTAACATGTTGTGTGGTTAAGTGTTGCCTATTCATATGTTACTTAACCTTCTCACTGATTCACGCATGTTTATTTAATGGTTAAGTTTGTGGGCCTATATATACTAATATTACCCACTTACCCAAGATTTACTTAACCCTTCCCCTTATCAAGTCCATATGTATTATTAGTTAAGCTTGCCTTAACCCTATCAAATTTGTTCATATAATATTGGTTAAGTTGTCTTCTTGTCCATGTTAACTTAACCCACCCACCTAACATGTCATATTGGTTAAGTGTTTCTTATTAACTTAACCCTTCCCATTCATCATGTTGTATTGGTTAAGTGTTTCCTATTAACTTAACCCTGTTCATTCATCATGTTATATTGGTTAAGAGTTTCCCCTTAACTTAACCCTACTCGTTCATCATGTTATGTTGGTTAACTTAACCCTACTCATTCATCATGTTGAATTTGTTTAAGTGTTTCCTATTAACTTATCCATGTTCATTAGCATTAATTCATTCATTAATGCCTTAACCTCTCACATTAGAACTGTTGTTTGCGGTTGCTGGATGTGCCGGGAAGTTCCGGACAGACTTCTACCACAAACTCATTCTAACCTCGGGTTTTGGATTTTATGCGCTAGCCTCTCACATTAGACCTATTGTTGTGGTTATTGGATGTGCCGTGCGGTTCCGGGCAGACTTACACCACAACTCAATCTAACCTCGGGTTAGGCATGTTCATCTTTTATCAATTTACCTATTTACCATACATGTCCAAGTCTAGATTTTATATGCTAGTTATCCCAAATTTACAAAACTAGTCATGTTTCCATTCTCATGTTATTCCCAACCAAGCCAATTGCAAGTTATGCCCCACAAATTCAATTACAAGTTATTGCTCAAAATAAGTTACACCCAATCTTCCCAAGTTTGCAATAATAGCCATGTCCCAAAATCACAATATACATTATGCATGGCGTCCCAACCAATAGTTATGCCCAATATAGATTTAATATTCCAATTTACAGTTTTCGTCAAATCTAGATTTAATATTCCAATTTACCCCAAGTTCGCAACAATAACAATTATGCCCCCGAATCACAAGTTGCAAATTATGTTCCACTATTACCAAATAGATTATTCCCCAATATCCCCGCATTCCATTCGCACGTATAATAAGATTCAATCTAGATTCTAGGTTAATCTAGATTTATAAAATAAAGGGGGAAGAAAGAAGGGATATAAATGAGAGTATTCATAAAAACAGGCATTATAATGATATATCTATCAAATATAACATTATGGTCCTAGGAGGATTACAGATCCATTAGAATTGAGGTATAACAAAGATAAATCTGAAATAAACTGATAGAAATAATCTCGTAGACATATATATCTGATATGAATAACATCATGAACCGTAAAGTGTTATATATCCGATGTTCGACAAAGATAGGCATGATTGAATCGATATAATAACTTCTTAGGCATGTAAAATCATAGATTCAATACAAAGACAGGGATAAATTTGAAAAGATTGTCTTATCATCAAGCATGGACCTAGATTCATTTTATTTCATGCCAAGATTACTATTAGGTATTTAAATCTGAAAATTACATGAACTTTTAGAAAAAGAACTGATCTTGTTTTCTGGGATCTGATTTCTGAATTTGTTAATCTTAACATTTGATGCAGACTTTTTATTTGACGTTCTTCTAACTGATTTCGTGTTTGGATTCGATTTTATAGTTTGGAGAAGATGGAGGCTAGGCTAGCTTAGGGATGGACATCATGACGGCTTCATAGAATGAGAATTGTGAGGTTTAGGGTTAAGATTTGGTGTGATTATATAGGAGTATGAGACCATTCAGAGCCTTTAGATCAATCTAGTATCCATCCAAGCCATCCAGTCCAAGAAAATTCGTCATCAGGTCAATCAGGTAACGACACATCAGCCCTAGGCTGTAAAAATACGTTACTGGATCTGGATCTAAAAAAGGGGTCGACTCCCTACAGAGGGATCGACACCTATGTCGACACCCTTATAGGGGGCTCGACACCTATGTTGACTCCCCTTGGGGTGGGTCGACACCTCTGTATGGGAAATTTCGCGCTCAGCCCGCTTTGACCGAATTTTGAATTTTGAACAGTTTTGACTTTTAATTGTTATTTTAATTTAATTTCTGTTTAAACTTGAAATCTTCTGAACTCCATAACTTTTACATACGGAGCCCTGATTTATGCAGACTAGGACTCTCTCTCAAGCAGAATTCTGAGATGAACACAATGGCGTAACCTATTTCACCCAATTCTTCTTCTAAAAATTAAGTGTTCTTAAATTTGTTAATTTAATATTCATAGAAAATACGTGGTGTTACACTAGTCCCCCTGCCTTGACGCTTAAGCAAGGCGTCTCTGAGTTAACAAGAGATTTGATGGGACCGCCATTCCAGAGGAAGGATCTTCGTGCCTGATCAATGTGATTGACGAATCAGCAAAGGGCTCTGTGGATGGAAAGCCAATAAAGAGGAAAAGATGATAAGACTTCTTTCACCATAACTAGTCTGCCCGCGATTGAGAGGGACGAGGATTTCAAATGAACTAGTCTGAGATCAATCTTAAAATTCAGAGTCATCCAGTCACTACAGCACAACTTCGTGGGCTAGATAGAAACACCTAGTTAGGACAGCGGGAATTGCTGAATTTTGCAGTTGAGCATACTGGCAACAGAGGGACCAAGGTGACCACTCCCAAGATAATGACTGAACTTTTGGCGAAATTGATAGAGAGGCCAGAGATCTGCTCAAAGAGGTAATGGATAAGCTTTAGGAAGTAGAGGTTCTGTGGAGTAGGTATAGAGAAGAGGATGGTATCATCAACAAATTGATTGTTGGCACATGTGGTGCTGGGGGGATTGGGATTGATGGTAGTGAGAAGGTTATGGTGAAGTGCCAGCCTGACCAACTGGTTGAGCTAGCCGACGACAATGATGAAAAGAAGCGAGGATAAAGGATCTCCCCATCGCAATCCTCTCCTGGGTTTAACAAGGTAACTATCCACACTATTGGTATGGACAAAGGACATGCTTGAATTGAAAATGGCTTCAATCCATCGACACCAACGTTGAGGGAAACCCCTAGTCGATAGGATTTGGAGAATAAAGTCCCAACTGACTATATGAAATGCCTTATGGAAATCAAGTTTGAGGAGAAAGCCATCAGTCTTGGTACGGTGACAGTAGGAGACGATTTCCTGGACCGAGGCGATACAGTCATGAATATTTCTCCAAGCGATGAAGGCAGACTGCTCAGAACTGATCAGGGATGGGATGAAAGTTTGGAGGCGGTTAGAAAGGACCTTGGTGTGATCTTAAAGGAGCAATTGAGTAGGTTGATTGGTCTAAAGATATTGGGGTGGGTTGCTCCTTCATGCTTTGGGAGGAGTATATTTTAGCATAGTTGATGCAGTTAATGGTAATTGGGTTTGAGTAGAAGTCGTCGAAGATGCTAAGATGAAATCATTAGACTATGTAAATTGTGGAATCGCTGGATCACGAAGCCAATGAATTACTAAATCACCGAAACTCTATTAAGAATTAAAAACTACAAATGAAATCGTCAATGATAATGATAATGGTTATAATGATAAAATAAACAACAAATCACAAAACGCTGAATCAATATGATTTGTAATTAATTAACAGCATAGTTGGTAAGCCAAAGCCACGTGTGCACATGCTAATAATATGATGGCTCAAGGCCACAGCCAGTAACTATATCACACAGAAAGGGCTCCCAAATGGCGTAAAGGGCCACTCGCATAGGATGAACCGAAAGACCATAGACTTCACATAGGTTGACCGGAGGTTTAGTATTTATGGTCACACTGGAATGTGTCACAGACCCTTAGATAGTTACCCAAAAAGTGGTAATCGTCCGTCCCATACCACGTTTCTCACTTACCAATTCACATAATGTAAGTCAGCTCCACACTAGGAAACACAGAAAAAAAAGAAATTATAGAGTATCACGAAGAACCACAAAAAATCAATAAGAATCTGGGATATCATTCCTCGATGGGATGGATCTGGGATTAATCGATATCGTAAACCGTCGCGTCCCATACCATGCGATTTACAATACCAATTGAAAGCTAACATGCCTACTCAAAGATGGTAGATAAATGTGTTTTCATATTAAAGTCATACCTTAAAAAATGGTTTGAAAAATATAGTTTCCTTTGAAAAATCTTTCAAAACTGTTGAGTAAAGAAATTCTTATATATTTATTGTAAATCTTTGTAAAACAATATTTTATTTCAAAACTATATTTTCCTTGTTCATTTTTTTTGAAAATAATATGTAAAACCTGTGCATGTGTGTAGAAATTACATGAGAAACACCATTAAAATGTAATTAACACATTCACTAGAAATTCACTACATATATTGCTTCTTCACTACTGTAGCATAACACTATAAGGTCACAATAACTTATAATGATATCACTAATGAATTAGGCCCGAAATGGCACTTGATTTGCAGCAAAATGGGTTAAGGAAATGCACTAAAACCAGGTAGGAAAAGGCTTGCATGCTCACATAGGAAATAGATCGAACCTAAGAATCCTTGCCTAGGAAATTTCGACCACAGGTCAATTGTACGGTTGACCTGGGCACCGGGAATATTCCCAGGTCCATGTCATCACAATATTGCCTCTTTGAGGATGATTTTAGGGCATCGTGCAATTCAGAATTGATTGAAAATTTGTAAGCATATACTAGGAGTCCACAACAACACACAAGAAAAAGAATCACGTCAGTTCATAAAGAAATGAGAGATATTCAGCTTCAAACATGGGCCTTTGTAATGTTGGGCTGCTCAGAAACATACAATATGAAACTTGAACGTAACTTACATATTTTTGCAGAAGTCCACACAAATTTATATCTAAAGCAAGTTTTAAACTATAAGGCCTTCCTCACAATTGATCTGTAACAAGAATTTGCAAGAAGAAGCTTTTAAATTGATCAAAGATGGAGCTTTTGGTCTTTTCTTAAGCTTGAGTGCCTGTAGAGTAATCTACAACAACATGCAACAACAAAAAGAAATAAATTTCTCAACTTCAAATATAATTGACAGATTTGAGATGAATACAAACCTATATGTGGATTACCTTCTTCAGATTTAATTTGGATGGAGATTCTTTCTAAAATTTGCTATAGGAAGTAGAATAATTCAATTTGTTAAGTGGAGACCATGGAAACTTGCTGGTTTGAGAAGAAACCGTTTTCTTTCTCAGGCACAAATGAACGTACGCATGTTTTTCCAGAACCTCCCAACTAACTATTGGAAATTAGGTTAATTATGCCCTAATTAAGTCATTTGCCGATTAGCTTGGTAAGTAATTAGAGCCTTGTAGCCTATTAACACAAGTTTACACATTGTTTATACATATTTCTTCAAAAATTCACTTATATTTATAAATTAAAACTTATAAAATTCAAACAAGTCCATTGAAAAATATGAAATGTATATTTCAACATGTTTCTAACCGTTTTTAACATTATTTTCAAAGATAATGTTTCTAGTTTTCCACGAAAACGGCTGCATCCTTGTATACAAATGGCAACCAGGATTTCCTTTAGTTTTCTCCGCTTCCACTCTTCAATCCTTTTCTTTTTTTCCCCTATCCCATTTCTCTCAATCCCTTTATGCATCGTATCTTTTCCCTACCCTGTCTTTTTCCTTATGGGTACTGTTGTTCGTCATCCCCTTCCGGTCTTTTTTCTTCTCGTTCCTTCTCGGATCTCTCTTTGCTCAGCCTAGATCCTGCTCCTTCCCTACCTCGCATGTCCCGTCTTCCCTGGATCACCGAAAGCTAGGCCAATTTCTTAGTTGTGGATTGCTTCGGCAATGTGTTGGTGCTTGTCAAGCTTATATTGGATTCATGATAGTTGGGTGTTTTTTGATTAGTCACGTTGTTTCTCATTTTTTAAGTGAATTCTTTTGTTGTTTGCGTTACATTTTGGGTGTGATTTTTTTGTGGCCTTGGATTGTTTGTTGGCCCGGTTTAAGGGTTTGCATGGGATGTTTTATGGGTTCTGGCCGTTAGTTGTTCTTGGCAATTTGGAGGTTTTCATGGTTAATGTTTTCATGATTGCTCGCTGGATTGGGTGTGAGTCTGTTTTGGTATCATTCAATTGAAATTTGCAAGGCCTGTTATAGGCAGTTCTTCTTGCTTTGGCATTTTGCTCCTATTTGTCGTGGTGGTAGTTGTTGTGTTATCTTGCATTGTATTATGTCATGTAATTATCCATGTAGATTGTATCTACACGGCTCGTCAATATGAGTGTGATATTTTGGTTGTAATTTGGACTGGCCTTGTAGCAAGTAGTATGTGCTTATAGTTTGCCCTGTGATTTCAACGTCCTAGTTTTTATGTAATATATTTGATCCTCACCCTGCATGGTGATTTAGTGGTCTGTATCTCACTAAGCTAGTCTAGGAAGATGTATGTAGCAATAGGCGTTCTGCCTACCTCTTGTATCTACTTATATCCATTATTTGTTGTAATAGAAAATTGAATATGAATCACTTTAAAAAACAGGTTGATCTTGCCATTTTTGGGTATATTTTACACAAAAATAAACATTGTTAAAAAAATTATTGTTTAAAATATTCAGTCCTAGCCAATCTAAATTTTTGAACTCAAAATTATCATGGTTAGCACCTTTATAAATATTTTACAACAAAATTCACCAACCTTTAACGTTTATTTCATACAGACTTCACTTCAGCATAATATTTTGCTCAAACTTCCACTTTGATAAGGTTTAATATAATTTCTCGACCTAACTCTTAGGAATTTCTTAAATTTCTATTTATTTATGTTCTTACAACGTCAATGTTCCAAAAACAATATTCCTTCAAATTAATGGGTTTTCAAATCTGAATTACACAAGATTGGGTATTTATCCAACTTAATATTAAATTTCCTCTTTAATTCAAATTTCCACACTTTCATACCCAATTGAATTCAAATACAAAATTAAGCTTATCTGTCCATAAGAGCTAATTTCCATTTAACACAATTTCACATAATTACGTATTATTCATTTTAAATCAATAATATTCATTTATTAAATTACAACCTAGTTATTTGTTTGACACTTAATTTTATAATTTAAAACCTTATTATAACTCCATTATTCTAGCTTGATACATGGTTGGGTTATTACAGTTATCCAATTAATATTAAATTTAATCAAATAGGCAAAATAATTAATTCCATAAAAATATATAAGTTGCGAAGTCATAAAACTCGCCTTTTGGTCTAGACTCTAGCCTATGGCAATAAACGTTATATTCGTTGATAACGAGCCGAAGTTAAATAATTAAAACAGCATGCACTTGCTGAATTCGGTGAACGCATCAGGTCATGACATTAACACGAATTCGGCTGTAGACCCCCAAATAAAACCGTGTTTTCTGATCTACTGTTGCCGAATATATTTAGGATTTTAATTATTCTTCAATTAATCTATTTTCGACATGTTATTTCCGAACTTTGTACTGAATTTCGGTATGTTCTTATTGATTTTTACAGTGTTTTGTATATTTGAATGGAGGGTAAAATCAAGTTATTTTATTTATTTTTCCATTTTGTTTGGCTCCCTTTTAACAATTTACTTTTTAATGGAGTGAAAAAAAATATTATCCCACTTATCCCTTATGGAGTGGCGCTAACAACACTCTTTTTTTAGAAGTTGATTTGAAGAAGACGAGTTATAAAAAGAAAACTAAGATTTAATTTTGAAGAAGAAGATATAGAAAGAAGAAAATTAGAATGGACGCTTGTGTTTTCTTAATAGTAATGAATAGGGGCTCCTATTAACAGTTCAATTCTTGGAATTTTTTTTGTTTTGAACTTGATGGTAAATCCGCTTAGATATATATAATAGATGTATAGATAATAGCGATCAACAAGCCTGATCGCTGGCCAAAATACGACAAAATATGCATGCAACTTGCATGCAAAGGTAGTACGTAGCGTTGAGCACAGATACTCAAGTACAATACAAACTTACCAACCACCACACAAGCAAAACAACATCATGAGCCATACTAAACAAACGCACAAGGTGTCTAACACCCGCTAGCCAAAAACCTGTGATAATTTAAGGAACTATGTAAGTAGCTGGAGTAGGAAGATGTTACCATGGGTGAGGGAACCGATGATGCTGGTGCAAGCCATGATTCTGAATGCTGCCAACCGATCCATCCAAAATATGCGAGGTATCCACGATGACTAGCAGGAAAGGTTGGACTGGGTACCTGTTCAGAAATGGTGAAAGTAAGCGACTTTGCTGGATAATTCTGAAGGACCGGTGTAGGGACCGATAAAACTTCTATTGTTATGTTCACGCCAGATGATCCAAGCGTAAGCAGCAAAGAGAGTGTCAAGCACTGGGGAAGGTAGGGAGTACTGCCAGTAGTCGATGTGATGAGGCTGAGGTGTGAGGTGTCCTAGAATATGGGTGGGCATCGATACCCAAATGTAAAAGCTGACTTCATAATCACAGAATAGGTGGGTGATGGTTTCGTTGTCCAGATGACACATGACGCATGACAGAGTCACAGAGATCAGATGATCCTTAGTATTGACTCTACCATGCACCATACCCCAAAGGAAAAAACAGGCACTAGGCGGGACCTTTCTTTTCCATATTCTAGGGAAGGAGAAGAGTCTGCCGGAATCAGTAATATAGCATAGTAGGATTTGATGGAGAACATGCGGGAGTTATTTAGGGGACAGAAGACAGAGTCCGGAGAGGATGTAAGAACTGTAGAATGGATGATGAGAAGGAGGTCATGGAGCTCCAATATGATGTGGGGATGGAAGTAGGTGTTCGGTAGAGGGGTCGTTGCACCTCGTTGGGCAGCCTCGTGAATAGAAATGGAAGGATTAGGGAAGATGGAGAAAAAAGCAGGGAAGAAGTGAGCCAGCTGATAGCAATAATTCCAGGAGTCAAGCCATAGGCTACAGTTAAGGCCATTTCCAACTGAGATAGCGAAGAGGTGTTTAATGCGAGGAAGGGCTCTGAGAAAACCACTCTAAAATGGCGACGGGTGGTAGAGGGGATGAGAGTGACGGATGGATAAAGGTTGATTGTTATAGTAGCAGGAGAGGACGAAATATTTCCAGCTAAAATCGCTTGGGCTAATGCATCTCCATATCCATTTGGCAAGAAGAGCACGGTTAAGGTGACAGATGTCCAAAATACCTAGTCCCCTGCCTTGATGCTTAAGAAAGTCATCTTCCAGTTAACAAGCGATTTGATGGGACCACCATTCCAGAGGAAGGATCTTCGTGCCTGATCAATGTGATTCACGACTTAGCAGGGGGCTCTGTGGATGGAAAGCTAATAAAGAGGAAGAGCTGATAAGACCGCTTTCACCAAAACCAGACTACCAGCGATTGAGAGGGACGAGGCCTCCCAACGGTCTAGTCTGAGATCAATCTTAGAATTCAGAGTCGTCAAGTCACTATGGCGCAGCTTCGTGGGCCTGATAGGAACACCTAGGTAGGACAATGGGAATTGCTGAATTTTGTAGTTGAGTGTACTGGCAACAGAGGGACCAAGGTGAGCATAGTTAGCTAACATAATGACCAAACTTTTGGCGAAATTGAAAGTGAGCCCAGAGATCTTCTCAAAGAGGTAAAGGATAAGCTTTAGGCAGTGGAGGTTCTACGGAGTAGGTGTAGAGAAGAGGATAGTACCATCAGCGAATTGAATGTTGGCGCATGTGGTGCTGGGGGGATTGGTATTGATGGTAGTGAGAAGGTTATTGTGAAGTGCCAGCCTGACCAACTGGTTGAGCGAGTCAACGACAATGATGAAAAGAAGCGAGGATAAAGGATCTCCCTGCTGCAATCCTCTCCTTAATTTAGTAAGGCCATTATCCATACTATTGGTATGGACAAAGGACATGCTGGAATTGAAAATGGCTTCAATCCATCGACACCAACGTTGAGGGAAGCCCCTAGCCAATAGGATTTGGAGAATAAAGTCCCAGTTGACTATCAAATGCCTTGCAGAAATCATGTTTGAGGAGAAAGCCATCAATCTTGGTACGGTGACAGTAGGAGATGAGTTCCTGGACTGAGGCGACACATTTCTCCCAGCGATGAAGGCAACTGCTCAAAAACTGATCATGTTCTGATATTTCATCAAATGGCATTAGATTCAATTAACTTCTCTTCCTTCTTAACCGAAAAATCCTCATCAAATTAGTTTCACTTAAATTTGATAATAATGTGAAAATATGCCTAAATTATGTGTTACTGCATCCTCTTTCTTCCCATAAAAGCATTTTATGGTTTTTGCAACAAATTGAATTAATACATATGGAAGGATAATTTTATTTCACTCCATATTTATCATACACACACAAAATTCAAAAGTATATTGTAATAATTTGAAGTTTTGAAAAAAATGAATTAGTTGGAATTAAATTTTCAAAATTTATGATTTAACTTATTATTGAATAATATGAAATAAATGAATTGAATTCATGCAAACATAAGTAAAGGCAATTTAACACTATGAACTAAATGGTGGTTAATGTATACCTTAATTGTTCAGCCACCAATTTATTTTTTTATTTGAATGTTTCCTTCTTAGAATTTAAATTTAAGTAATATACTTTTAATACTTAGTAATGTAATTGGTAAATCTATTGAAATGAAACATTCCAAAAAAAATAAAAAATTGTCAAAATTTGAATTTGAGTTGAAAATTTGAAATTTCTTTTTTTTTATAATTCTACTCTAAATTCTATATTGACTAGCTTTTTAGATATCAGTCAAAATATGCTTCCATTTGATCCAGATATGTGTTTTTGACTGAAAAATGCGCAAAATAGATGGTATTTATGTGATTTATTACTGTTACTCTTTTTTGGAATTATTTAGTATACTCTTCCTTTTGCTTCTTGGGAAAGATTTTGCTACCTCACCTCTTGTTAATTTTAAAGTTTGAATTTTAAGAGACTTGGTAAGTTATAATATGCGATTTCTTTTTGAACACTTCTTATCTCTTTTTCACTGAGACAATCACTTCTCCCTCAATCTCTTCCTTGTAAACTTCTTCTCGGAAATTTACACGATTTCTTCCTTCATCTGAATTCTCAAATCAAAAAAAAAATTACTAATTTATTCTTGTCTTTATTCCTTATTTCCTAAGCATTCTCTTCAACTTTTATTCTTCTCTGTAAATCTTCTCTACAACCTAAACATCTCTCTTAAAACAAATCCTGAAACTTAATTTACAATCTCCTCTCTAATTATTATTTTCTAAATCTAATTCATCTATTTACAAAAGCAACGTTTTTTTCCAAAAAACTAGATCTCAATTTCCCCGCTTTGCATAAAACCCTTTGTTTTCCCCCTTCCTAGCAACCAAGCCCTACCACTAACCAATAAGTCAGTCACCACATTGCCTCTACACCACCAAACTAGCACCTAGAACACCTAAGTGATGCTATATCAGCTGGTTGCACCATACATCCGTGACTCAAACCAAAAATCCATAAATTCAAACCCCATTATACAAGTTTCTATTTCCTGTTTCAGGAAAATAGTGTTAAGGACAAAATTACAAGTTTTTTCAGCTGATAGGACAACCTACTGAAATTTTATTCTAATGGACAAAGCCTCAGATTTTAGGTATTAGTTTTATAGTGGGCATGGCATCAGAATTTGACTACTAGTTTTATTGTATCTGTTTTACAATGTTTATGGTATTAGAATTTTAACTATCAGTTTTTGTATACTAATTTTAAGGTGTGTGTGGTAACAGTTTTACAATGTATTGTCCTTGGAACTAAATTTTTGATGGGTTGTCTTGAACTTAAAAAACTTGTAAAATTTGTCCTTCACGATAAAATCTTCTTTATGTTTTCCTAGATTTTACCCTGTCTTCCCACATCCATAACTTTCTCATAGGAAATCTGAATCCAATGTTCCTTTTTTTCGATTGGGTGGAATTGAAAGAGATACAACTTTTATGTTGACAATTTTTTCAGATTTCATACTCTTCTGCGCCGAAATCGTGAATCTTCCGGACCTATTTTTGAACCCAGATTTTTGGATCCAAAAATACCCTCCACTAGTTTATTGTACCTCCCTCAAATTTTGTCGAAATTCAATTTTTATTTTTTATATTAAAATTAAGAGAAAAGAAATTCCTAAAACTTTACAGTTGACCTGTTTTTAGAATTTAGTGACTGACATACCCAAATATCTATTTTAAAAAGTCCAAAATCTGGTTCTATTTTGTAAAAATATTTGGAAACCAAAATCCATTTTCCCTAACCAAATCCCTCTACTCTCCCACAAATTTTCTTGATCTATTAATTTATGAATTTATTCGTGTCATGTTGTCAGAGAGTGCATAGTTGCGCTTGAAGCCAGAGTTATGCACCTTGTTTTCTATGTCAATTCGTTTATCGTCTTCGTTCAATGACACGAATGGTGAGTTTATCTCACACTCGATTAACATTTTATGAAAGTATTTTTCAACGCATGTGAATGGTTAAATTGAATGTTAGAATTGCTTTAGTTGACATAATTGTTATGTTAAATTTGAATTTGCATTCCTGACATAAAATTGTGTTATTTTATGATATATGTTTATTTGTGACATGTAAGATTGCCTTGATGGTTATTGACAAATGAGATGATATGAATTTTCTATGTGAAATTTTAGTGTTGCTATATTTTTAATTTATGTTCTCACACTACAAGTTACTTGTAGATTTAGGAAAACAATATTGGGTTGAAATGATATATTCCCAAATCACTATACCTTTTGATATTGAATTGAGAAATAGGCTGAAATGATATATACTTGGAAATTTAATTAAACGGGTTGAAATGATACATACCCTATTCACCAGACCATAGGGTAGAAAATTATATATGAACATCATGGTCCAGTAAAACTTCTTTTTGAAATTTTATAAGTATGTACTGATTTAAATAAATTGGTTATGAAATATAATTTAAACATTTTAGTATAAATTAATGTTTCAAATAATTTAACTTGAACTTATGAATTTGAGTTAGAATTGTTTGATGAAAGGATTTAATATGATTTTGGATTGATTCTTTGTTTGAAAATAATTAATAAACTTAATTAATATTTAATTTAAATTAATTTAATATAGTATAAAGTAACTTAATATAATACAATAGAATTTAATAAAATAATTTATTTCAAAATGTTTTTAAGTCAATATTAAAAAAATATTTGGTTTTAAAGATTTAATGTAAATTTTTAACATAATATAAAATTTTAATTTAAGATGACGGCTTTAATAAATTTGATTTAAAGAAAGAATTCGATTTAAGATTTGTTTAAATGAAAGGAATGAAAGCATTAATTTAAATAAGATTAAAATTGTAATTTGCTAAAATTTGAAGTTGAAGAAATTTGGTTTAAAAGATTAACTTGACAATTAAACTTTGAATGTGTTTAAATAATATAATGAGATGAAACGAATTTTGAACATAAGCTTTACGTCAATTTTAAGAAATGATTTAAAAATCGTGATTGTAGCTGTAAACTAATAATTCAGAAATTGTTCCAATTAATTTAAGTTAATTCAAAAATAAATTTGAAATCTAAATTTTTGATTAGTCAAATTTGATATGTGACGATCGCCCATAACTTCTGCACTTAACAAGAGGAATTATGCACTGAAGGATGTTCCAGGCAACTATGGACGATAATCAGGGTATAATAACACAAGTGGAAACTGTCATATAAATCAAAGCGCAGAGATAAAATATAATAGAACATACACAAACTTAAACTTCCATAACAACTTGAAAAAATATTCCACACAACCAACGATTTCAATAGAAGAATCTGTAAAAAGATGACTCACTACAATAACAAAGAGAATCATATAACAAACATAACAGCGGAAACATCAACTAGATATGAATAGTAGAAAACTGATAAGTAAGCCTCCTGCTCATCATCGATCTGCAAAATCGTCCACTAAGGTTTGCTACCTGTGATCTGCTACTCAGTATGCCCATCCGCAACAGGATAAACAACCCAAGGTAATAAGAGGAAGCATGAAACCTTAAGTCAGACAAAAGTCTTAATGAGCGATAAAACAACTATCTAACATCATCAATAAAGTATATGAGAATAGGCAGATTAATCATCTAATATGCCAATCATATCAACAGAGAAGAACCCAACTCCTCTTCCTCACATCCGACAGTGATATTCTTTACAAATAATCAGATAGAAAAATAGTACATTCATGGCAATCAGTTATAAAGCGTAGTCCATCCTAATTGATATCGCTGTCCCCCAAGGACAAGCGCTGAAGGCCTAAACCAACATCAGACAAGCACTCAAGAGATATCTCCTTCGACGTCGGACAATCTACAAAGGATGTAACACCCCACGTCCATTAATGTCACTCACAAAGGGAATGCATTAACTTCTATGGAGCATTTTAAGTGTGTATAGAACAGAACAGATATAAACAGTACTTTAAAAATTTAAAATTTTATTCATTGCAGCGATAAACACATAGGTTTGGTTACATCATCAAAAACCAGAGTCAAAGTACATAATATCCGTCTTCACTAAATCAGAGTACATAAATTGAAAGACATAACCCCAACACAAAATAGCCATAAATAAGATAGGCTGAACTTTTACTTCAGCGATCCTAGCAAGTTCTAAAAGCAAGAGATACAGCTATCCAAAATCAAGCTCCACTGGTGCTAGTTCCACCCTGAGCACCTAGTGGGAAAAGAAAGAAAAGAGGTGGAAACAAAGGGGGGTAAGACATAAAGTCTAGCGAGTGCGATAACATTAGCAATATAATTACCAAAATAACTAGGCTAAGGCCTAAGTTGGAAAATAAGGAAATGACTGTGAACAATTGGGTATGGCAGAGCATACTAAAGGAAATAAGATGAACAAAGATAATGTTAAAGGCGCACCTAGTCGCTATAAGATAATTACTACTGTGCACCACACCAAACACCCTAAAAGTTGATCCTGCCTACAAGACTTTAATAATGATAATGGTAGTTTCGTGTACCCCTAGTTGCCTTCATAGGTGCTGCCTGCCCCTATCTCCACTAGGTGTACCCACTACCCCCATGCGATCGGCTCCCTAACTCGTAGATACCCGTGCTGGCCCCACAGTGTGGTGTATCACTCCCCAAAGTGGCAATCCGATACCACCAACATTGCACAGCTTATACCTAAAAGATGCAACAACGTCTTACCTACAAGCCCAGGCCCACACACGCACATGAACCCGTTGGACTTGCGTTGCCACCACTAACCCGTTTTGGCCTCTTACAGTCAAGCCCAGTATGCGTGTCCCATCCTCGACTTGGGTCGAGCCCAAAAAGATACTTATGGGTTACTAGTTGAAATGGGCCCTCATTACTTGACACAAGCTATCCACCTAAGCTTGGTCCCCTCTAGTACATCCCACTTAACCCTCTTCTTATTCATGTTTAATTACATGTTTCACTTTTGGTTAAGTGTTTCTAATCGTATTTCACAAGCCACCCAAGGCACCCACTTAACCCCCATGTCCCACCACATGTTTATCTGGTTAAGTGTTTCTTAATTCATTTACACCGTAACCTTGTAAAGACCTCCCACATTAGACTGACATTTGTGGCAGCTGGATTTGCCAGGCAGGTCCGGGCAGTCTTACACTACAAACGAGCCTAACCTCGTGTCTTTACAACTGTTACGCATTTAATTTATGCCTAAGACCTCCCACATTAGACTAGCATTTGTGGCAGTTGGATTTGCCGGGCGGGTCCGGGAAGTCTTGCACTACAAAAGAGCCTAACCTCATGTCTTAGGCGATTAATTACACACAATTAATTATCCCTCAATTTGAATTAATTTCCCTATTCAAATTATCAATCAATTCCAAATTTAACTATGTCCATAATTGACTCAATTATGTCCATCTATTTATGGTATGCAAAATTAGACCAATTATCATCATAAATTTATTTTATGCTATTTAAGGCATTTATGCCAATTCTCATTATTAAATCTGTTAATATTATCCCTTCGCCCCACATTGTACGTTCGTTTGTTTAACGTGAAATATACGTTAGATCGAATAGTCTAACTTATGGAATAAAGAGAAAGCATCACAACATACATAGAAATAAAATTAGATCTAAACATAAGGGGTAAACTTGCATGTGTGAATGAGGTTCTTCATCTAAAACTTGCATAGGCCAAAGTCACAAACTTGCATAAAACTACATATGTCATAGATCTAAATCTAAAGGTGTAAACTTGTTTAGGTGATAGTCACAAACTTGCATAAACCATGTATGTCATAGATCAAATCATAAGGTGTAAACTTGCATAAGCAACAATCACAAACTTACATTACATGATTCATACTCAAAACACACGCACGCACACACGCACACACACACACACACAAATATATATATATACACACACACACACACTTGCATATGTGATTTATGCAACATAAACGATGGTGTAAACTTACATCTAAACATGTAAACTAGCATATAGAATTTTGTATACTAGCATATAACTCACACATGTCATAGCCTAACTTTAGTTCCAATTTACACATAAAATAGATGTCATGAAACATGTAAGGTTGTATATTATTTTCATTAACTTGCATACGATCCATGCCTCAATTAACATCCTAACTTGTATGTAGAATTATCAAGTTAAACTTTATATAACTTAACACATGAATTAGTTCCACAAACATAACCAAACTAGCATATGAATTGATTGTACATAAGCCAGTAATTAACATAGGTTTACAAAATAACATCACAACTTTACAACATAGACAATAACAACATGGATAGTAGCATAACAAATATACAACATAGAAAATAACATAACGGTCAATGATTCACAACATAACCATATAATCCCAAATCATAACTCAACCAAATTAAGTTGTTAATTATCTTATTAAAGATATCGAACTCACTACTCAAAGAAGGTCTTGAGTTCTGAAATCTGAGTTTTGAAATTGACTTAGCTTTCCTTTGAAGAAGGAAATTTGTTGCGGTTTAAATTAGAATTGAATTGATTAGCTTTTCTTCCTCTCTAATTGGTGGCGGCTATTCTGGGTTGCAAGATGACAACATGGAGGCCATGATTCTAATTTTTATTTGATTTTAGGGTTTGAGTCTACATGTGTTTTTATAGAGTTTAGGATTAATTTAGGCCATTCGATCAACCTAGAATGAACCATAGCCATTCAGTCAAGATAGGGTGACAGTCAGCCCTAATGACTCAGCCAAGAGTCAGAAAATTGTCATCAATCAAATCTGCCCGGGGGGGAGGGGGGAAGGTCGACCTATGTGGGTAGGTCGACCTGGCCCATGGTGGGAAATTTCCCGCCTAGCCCACCTGAGTTCGAAATTTGAATTTTTAAAATTATTTTGAATTTTACTGAAACTTCCAATGGCCATAACTTCTTCATACGAAGTCCAATTCACGCAAACTCGGACTCTATCTCAACCAGAATTCCGAGATGAACACAATGGCACAACCCGATTCCCTTAATTCTCACATCTGAGATTAGTTATTCTTTAATTTAAACATTAATATTGAAAATTACGGGGTGTTACATTCTCCCCTCCTTAAAGGATTTTGCCCTCGAAATCTCCAAGTTAAGGAGAATGCATATCCTAACGTCCAAACAACCATCTACTCAACCATCTACTCAACCATCAAACACAGGCATCCATTGTCCTTATAAAATTCCTAATGCTGTATGAACATATGCAAGAAGTGTGTGTATATGTTCTTTATTTAATGCAAAATCAGGCTGTCTACTAATTCAGTTGACCTCCTTAATGCAAACCATGATAGTGACATGCGTCCATTATGTATGCGAAAGAATCCTTTCGATACATATTATTTCTACATGTGTGCACAACCATTCACCAAAATGCAGCATCCATATGATAGTACAACCATTATACATCCATTAACTTAAATATGTACACACATTTATATGCAATATGCAATATGAAGTGACTGAGCCGATCTAGTGCCTAAAGTGTGTGCATATGTATCCACGAGCAACCACTAGCAACCACTTGCATCCACATGCATCCATCATACATAACATGTCTCTAACACATGTTTCAACCATAGGACTACCCTATCTAAAGGTCAAAGATACTAGTGAGAGGACATAATAAAGATAAAACAAGTACAAGCTAAGCGATAAAGGAGAAATTAAAAGACATACCCTCGAAATGAATAGGGTACAATGAATGCATCTTCTCTTCCGTCTCCCAAGTAGCGTTGCTCTCATCATCTCCCTATTGCACTTTGACTAGCTTGACCTCTCGATTCCTCAACTTCTTAATCTCCGACCCAAGAATGCACGTAGGAGCTTGTCGAATCGTCACATTACGCTCTATCTCCACCTCTCTAAGCAACCTCGACTCTACCACTTCCGCGGTCTCATGTAAGAACTTCCTCAAATGTGATACATGGAATACATCGTGTACACCATTAAGTCTCTTGGGCAACTCCACTCTATACGCCATCTGTCCAATCCTCTCCTTAATAGGAAATGACCCTACAAACCTTGGTGCTAACTTCCTAATGGACCCAAAGCGAAAAACATTCCGTAATGGAGACAACTTGACAAAGACCATGTCCCCAATACCAAACTCAAGATCTGTCCTCCTCTTGTCCACATAAGATTTTTGCCTATCTTGCACCGTCTTCATCCTCCTTCGAATCAAATAGATCTTTTCCGAAGTCTCTCTAATCATATCGGGCCCAAGCAAGAACTTATCTGTAGATTCCCACCAGCATGTAGGAGAACGACACAGAAATCCATAAAGAGCCTCGAACGATGCCATGCCAATGCTAGACTGAAAGCTATTATTATATGCGAACTCCACCAAAGGAAGATGTTCCTCCCATGTACCTCCGAAGTCTAAGACACACAACCTCAATAGGTCCTCTAGAATACGATTCACCCTCTCGGTCTGGCCATCCGTATGAGGATGATATGCGGTGCTCAAACATAACTGAGTCCCTACTGCCTCTTGCAAGCTCTTCCAAAACTCGCTAGAAAAGATAGGATCGCGGTCGTTCGCTATGTTAGAAGGAACACCGTGCAAACGAACTATCTCTTGAATGTATACGGAGGATAACCATGGAGCAGTCCTTTTACTCTTTACGGGAATGAAATGGGCGCTCTTAGTAAGTCTGTCTACCACGACCCAAATCCCCGTATTAACCTTCCTCGATCTTGGTAACCCATCAATAAAGTCCATCGTGACACTTTCCCACTTCCATTGTGGGACCTCCAATGGGTGAAGCAACCCACCGGGCTTCTTTTGCTCTGCTTTTACTTGTTGGCACACCAAGCATCTAGCGACAAACTCAGCCACATCCCACTTCATACCGGCCCAAAAGTAAACTCGTCTCATGTCCATGTACATCTTGTCCCCGCTGGGATGGATGGTCATCTTCGAACGATGTGCATCATCAAGAATGGTCTTCCTCAAATTCTCGTCCCATGGTACACAAAGTCTACCGTCCCTACGTAACCAACCCTTATCATCTAGGGTATACCTACTAAGATGGATCGATGACTCCCCCCTTTTGAGCTTCTCAACTAACTCAACCAAATGTGGGTCATCTCGCTGTGCCCCACCAATCCATCCCAAAAGCGTAGGTCTGACCTCTAACGATGCTAGCAAATCGGGTACAAAGTCAGTGGAAGGTCTAAAGACAAACGTAGAGATGAACTCTAAGCTTCGCCGCTCAATAAGCAACGGACTCAAGGACAACCTTTTATTACTTAAGGCGCCTGCCACCACGTTACCCTTACCAGGGGTATATGCTATCTCGAAATTGTAGGACACTAAGAATTCCATCCACCTTTGCTGCCTTAAGTTCAAGTCCTTCTGAGAGAACAAGTATTTTAGCGATTTGTGTTCAGTGAAAAATTTGAATTTCTCGCTAAGAAGATAATGGTGCCAAGACTTAAGCGCGAAAACAATAGCGGCCAACTCTAGGTCATGTGTAGGGTAATTTCTCTTATGCACTCTCAACTGCCTTCCTCCATAGGCTATTACCCTTCCCTCTTGCAATAAGACTGCACCTAGTCCTGTCCCACAAGCATCGATATAAAGGGTAAATGGCTTACTCCCATCTAGAACCACTAACACTGGGGCTGTGGTCAAAGCTCTCTTTAAACGTTGGAACGCATCATCATAATCTACGTCCCATGTGAAAACTAGGTTCTTCTTCGTCAAGCGTGTTAATGAGGCTGATATTTTTGCGAAGTCTTTGATAAACTTCCTATAATAGATAGCCAACCCTAAGAAACTCCTTACCTCGGTTGCATTTTTAGGGACCTTCCAACCTTGGATGACCACTATCTTCGCGGGATCCACAACTATCCCTTCTTTGGAATCCACGTGCCCTAAGAATCGCACTTCCTTCCTCCAAAAGTGACATTTAGAAAATTTAGCTTTAAGGCTATGTGCTTGAATGGTCTCCAAAACTTCCCTAAGATGTATCATGATGTCGTCCACAAAGACTACCACGAATTTATTAAGGTACTCACTAAACACCCTACTCATCAAGTGAACAAAGTATGTGGGGGCGTTTGTCAAGCCGAAAGGCATCACAAGCCACTCGAAGAAGCCGTCCAGAGTCCTTCCTAAAGGCAGTCTTGTCTATGCTATCCTCAGCCACTCTGAACTGATGGAAACCCGTGGCTAAGTCCAACCGCGAAGACACCGAGGCGCCAACTAACTGATCGAAGAGAACTTCAATCCTCGGCAGTGGGTGCCTATTCTTCTTAGTAAGCTTATTAAGTTCTCTATAGTCCACATAAAGTCTAAGTGACCCATCTGCCTTCGTGGAAAATACTACTGGAGCACCCCACTCGGATATACTACGTCTTATGAACCCCTTCTCAAGAAATTCTTTCACTTGCTTACTGAGTTCTCTTCTCTCTCTTGGAGCCATGTGGCGCATTGGTAATGCAACTGGCTTTGCATTATCTACTAGATATATTCGAAAGTCTATCTCACGTTTTGGGGGTAGACCCCTCACCTCATCGAAGACATCAACATATTCATGGACTATACGAACATACTTTTTTCTAGGTATGGATTGGCTAACTAGATACTTTCTTAAAACATACTTTTGAAGGTACTTCTTTGTAAAAAAAAAATTTGAAAAAATGTTTTACAAAATTCATATTTTTTCTGGTAACCTTCAGCTCTGATACCACGTGTAACACACCACGTCCATTAAGCACTCACAAAGGGAATGCATTAACTTCTATGGAGCGTCTTAAGTGTGTATAGAATAGAAACTTAACAACATGGCAGATATAAGTAGTACTTTAAAATTTTAAAAATTTATTAATTGTAGCGGTAAACACATAGGTTTGATTACATCATCAAAAACCAGAGTCAAAGTACATAATATCCATCTTGACTAAATCAGAGTACATAAATTGAAAGACATAACCCCAACACAAAATAGCCATAAATAAGATAGGTTGAACTTTTACTTCAGCGATCCAAGCAACTTCTAAAAGCAAGAGATACATCTATCCAAAATCAAACTCCACTGGTGCTAGTTCCACCCTGTGCACCTGGGGGGAAAGGAAGAAAAGAGGTGGAAGCAAAGGGGGGTCAGACATAAAGTCTGGCGAGTGCGATAACTTTAACAATATAATTACCAAAATAACTAGCCTAAGGAAAAAGTTGGAAAATAAGGAAATGACTGTGAACAATTGGGTATGGCAGAGCAAACTAAAGGAAATAAGATAAACAGAGATAACGTTAAAGGCGCACCTAGTCGCTATAAGATAATTACTACACTGCACCACACCAAACACCCTAAAAGTTGATCCCGCCTACAAGACTTTAATAATGATAATGGTAGTTTCGTATACCCCTAGTTGCCTTCATAGGTGCCACCTGCCCCTATCTCCACTAGGTGTACCCACCACCCCCATGCAATCGGCTCCCTAACTCATAGATATCCGTGCTGGCCACACAACGTGGTGTATCACTCCCCAAAGTGGCAACCCGATACCACCAACAATGCACGGCTTATACCTACACGATGCAACAACGTCTTACCTACTAGCCCGGGCCTACACAGGCACATGAACCCGTTGGACTTGCATTGCCACCGCTAACCCGTTTTGGCCTCTTACAATCAAGTCAGTATGCGTGTCCCGTCCTTGACTTGGGTCGGGCCCACAAAGATACTTATAGGTTACTGGTTGAAACGGGCCCTCATTACTTGACACAAGCTATCCACCTAAGCTTGTTTCCCTCTAGTACATCCCACTTAACCCTCTTCTTATTCTTGTTAACTTACATGTTTCAATTTTGGTTAAGTGTTTCTAATCGTATTTCACAAGACACGCAAGGCACCCACTTAACACCTATGTCCCACCACATGTTTATCTGATTAAGTGTTTCTTAATTCATTAACACCGTAACCTTGTAAAGACCTCCTACATTAGACTGGCATTTGTGGCAGCTGGATTTTCCGGGTGGGTCGGGGAAGTCTTACACCACAAACGAGCCTAACCTCGTGTCTTTACAACTGTTATGCATTTAATTTATGCCTAATACCTCACACAATAGACTGGCATTTGTGGGAGCTGGATTTGCCGGGCGGGTCCGGGCAGTCTTACACCACAAAAGAGCCTAACCTCGTGTCTTAGGCGATTAATTACACATAATTAATTATCCCCCAATTTGAATTAATTTCCCAATTCAAATTATAAATCAATTTCAAATTTAACTTTGTCCATAATTGACTCAATTACGTCCATCTATTTATGGTATGCAAAATTATACCAATTATCATCATAAATTTATTTTATGCCATTTAAGGCATATATGACAATTCTCAATATTAAATCCTTTAATATTATCCCTTCGCCCTACGTTGTACATTCGTTTGTTTAACATGAAATATACGTTAGACTCGAATAGTCTAACTTATGGAATAAAGAGAAAGCATCACAACATATAGAGAAATTAAACTAGATCTAAACATAAGGGGTGAACTTAACATGTGTTAATGAGGTGCTTCATCTAAAACCTACAAAGGCCAAAGTCACAAACTTGCATAAAACTAAATATGTCATAGATCTAAATCTAAAGGTGTAAATTTATTTATGTTATAGTTACAAACTTGCATAAACCATGTAGTCTTAGATCTAATCATAAGGTGTAAACTTGCATAGGCAATAATCGCAAAATTACATTACATGATTCATACTCCAAACGTGTTTATATATATATATATATATATATATATATATATATATATATATATTTGCATATGTGATTTATGCAACATAAACGATGGTGTAAACTTACATCTAAACATGTAAACTAGCGTATAGAATTTTGTATACTAGCATATAACTCACATATGTCATTGGCTAACTTTAGATCCAATTTACACATAAAATAGATGTCATGAAACATGTAAGGTTGTATATGATTTTCATTAACTTGTATATGATCCATGCCTCAGTTAACATCCTAACTTGCATGTAGAATTATCAAGTTAAACTTTATATAACTTAACACATGAATTAGTTCCACAAACATAACCAAACTAGCATATGAATTGATTGTACATTAGCCAATAATTAACATAGATTTACAAAATAACATCACAGCTTTACAACATAGATAATAACAACATGGATAGTACCATAACAGATTTACAACATAGATAATAACATAACGGTCAATGATTCACAACATAACCATATAATCCCAAATCATAACTCAACCAAATTAAGTTGTTAATTATCTTATTAAAGAAATTGATCTAACTCCTCAAAGAAGGTCTTGAGTTCTGAAATCTGAGTTCTGAAATTGATTTAGCTTTCCTTTGAAGAAGAAAATTTGTTGCGGTTTAGATTAGAACTGAATTGATTAGATTTTCTTCCTCTCTAATTGGTGGCGGCTATTCTAGATTACAAGGTGACAGCATGGAGGCCATGATTCTAATTTTTATTTGATTTTAGGGTTTGAGTCTACATGTGTTTTTATAGAGTTTAGGATTAATTTAAGCCATCCGATCAACATAGTATGATCCATAGCCATTCAGTCAAGATAGGGTGACAAGTCAGCCCTAATGACTCAGCCAAGAGTCAGAAAATTGTCATCAATCAAATCTGCTCGAGGGGGGCAGGTCGACCCTCAGGTCGACCCCCTGGTCAACCTGTGTGGGTAGGCCGACCCCTAGGTCGACCCTCCGGTCGACCTGGCCCATAGTGGGAAATTTCCCGCCTAGCCCACCTGAGTTCGAAATTTGAATTTTTATTTCTGTTTTGAATTTTAGTGAAAATTCCGATGGCCATAACTTCTTCATACGAAGTCCAATTCACGGAAACTTGGACTCTATCTCAACCAGAATTCCGAGATCAACACAATGGCGCAACACCTTTCCCTTAATTCTCACATCTTAGATTAGTTATTCTTTAATTTGAACATTAATATTGAAAATTATGGGGTGTTACACAAGATGATACAAGCAAAACAATCATCATCCATGACTCTGGCTATCACCGGCAAGCCTGCCTTGAAACCATCATTAATCGAATGACTTGCTACGACACGCCATTTGTTAAGGGCTTAATGGTAACCCCAGTTCTTGCAAACTCCATATGCCTTTCCACGATACGTATGTTTTCCTTACTCAACGAAGACAACTAGACCTTTCCACGATACCCTGGGACTCGACTAGCTAAAAACTAGTTTTTTGGATGACCCGACCCAAGGAGGACTACCCGACCAAACTTGGACGACCTGACTCAACTTGGACGACGCGACCCAACTTGGAAGACCCGACCCAACTTGGACGACCTGACCCAACTTTAAAGAAACGACCCAACTTGGACGACGTGACTTTACCAAGCACAGATCCATCAAGTTACAACCAGACCGACGCATTAAGCTACAACCCAAGTTTGCCACGTCATCAACAACCCGACTTTGGCCGACCCGACTTCAATCTCGAATGACCCGAAAAACCGGCCACTTTGACTCATCATTTCTTTCATGAGAAGCCATGCGATCCATCACTAATCACAACCAATCCATGCTAGATTTGACCAACCAACAAATTGTGCAATCGATCCATCAAAAAACACAGCAATTAAAGAAATCATCAAAAGAACAATAACACAACAATTATCATCATACATTCCTATACAATTCACCGAATCATGATAAAACAATGAACGAACAAAGTAACGGGTTTAAATTTGCATAAACATGTGAATTGACATAAGAATTGCCAATTTAAGTTACTAGATTAGATCCTATGGTGATTTCAATGAAAATACATTTACCATGCTGTAGATCAACGTGAAATCAACTTGAAATGATGAAAATAAGATCAAACAACCTATATACTTGATTGAATCCATGTGAGAGATGCTTATCACTCACTAAATCTTAAAATTAGCTTTAAAACGATTATCAACAAATTCGAACAGCAAAGAACGATCTTTAAATCACTCAATTTGATGCGATCTACTCGCTCCTGCTGTTGATCTAGCCTTCCTTGATGTAGACCTTCAATCTTCTAATGTAGATCTAAGATTTTAATGGAGGAGAGATGTATTTGATTGAGCAAGGAGGATCAGGAGCTCAACCAAATGAGAAATGAAGAAACTAATCAATTATCCTTGCCTCTAGCCCTCTATTTATAGCCATCCAACTAGCCTACTAATGGACCTCACCAAATTAACACATCGATGACTAGTTAACCTGTCCAGAAATTGTGTAGAACTAAAACAGTGATTCCATCCAAACCGCTGAACCAAATCTTTAATGTGACCACTCTATGGATTTATAAACACCATTTCCTTTCCAATGAAATCAATATTAGCACTTGATTTGATCCCAGTCAATAGTTATGCCACATACAAAATTAATAGGGGAAAATTGGCCATAAATAAAACCGGCAAAAATTGTGGACATGTCTCACATCCGTATAACCAACATATCAAAATATGATAATGATCCGACCCTCATGGAATTAAATAAAAATATTTTACGATACTCCTATACGTAAAATGCAGGTTATTACATTATCCCCCCTTAGAAATTTCACCCCTAAAATTTCAATCAAACACAAGCAACTAGAAACAATTACATATGCCTACCATCCTGAAGCAACCAATTTATCATCCAAACTATTATTCATTAAGCCATGCATCCATAGCCATACCCTAGCACGTGTAATTCAAATGATAATACTACAAGCTACAATGGTGTAAGGTGACACGACATTTATGGGTCATACCAACGAAGAGTTTTGGATGAATCGTCTTCATTCCCTCTTCCGTTTCCCACGTACAATCGTCATCATCCTCACTCCACTCCACCTTGACTAGCTTATCCGTCTTTCTTCTAAGTTGTTTCGTCTCATTCCCCACAATATCAAGCGGCTTACGAGGTCTCGAAACTACGCTCTCAACTTCTATATCTTCATACTGTTCTGGAGATACAACCACATTCGAGTCATGCACACACTTTCATAAAAATGACACATGGAAACATTGTGTACACTTGACATCCTCTCGGGTAAATATAGTCTATATGCGAGCTTTCCAATCCGCTCGATTATCGGAAATGCTCTGATGAACCTTGGAGCTAACTTTCCTTTACTTCTGAATCGAGCAACATTCTTCAATGGCAAAATCTTCAAGAAAACCATATCACCCGCATCGAACTCCAAATCTTTTCGACTTTTATCAGCATAACACTTTTGATGATCTTGAGTTGCCTTCATTCATTGCCAAATTATCTCAATACAGTTCGAGGTCTCTCTGATCATCTTTGGCCCAAGCATCTTCTTATCTCCAGTCTCTAACCAACATGCTGGCCCAAGCATCTCAATACAATGCCTCGTATGGTGCCATCCCAATGCTTTATTATTATACGCAAATTCTACTAGATGTAGATGGTCTTCCCATGATCCCCCAAAGTCAAATATACAATCTCTTAGGAGATCTTCCAAAACTCAATTAACCCTCCCGGTTTGACCATCTTTCTGGAAATGATAAGCCATATTCAAATACAACTCGGTTCCCAAAGTCTCTTGCAAACTCTTCCAAATTCCACTCGTGAATAGTGGATCTCGATCATTAACTATGCTCTTTGGGATACCATGGAATCAAAATATCCATTTAATATATAGATTAGCCAACTTTGATGCTGTCCTGGTTGATCTGACAGGAATAAACCTCATGCATTTGGTCAAACGATCCTTTATGACCTAAATCCCTTCATTTCCTGCCCTAGTTCTTGGTAGTCCATCGAAAAAATCCATTGATATCTTCTCCCACTTCCACGTAGGAACTTCCAATGGCTGAAGCAATCCTTCCCAGTAGTACATTTGGAAATAAACTTTCCAACATCCCTCTTCATTCCTTCCCAGCAGTAAGGTCGCCTCATGTCCTGATACATTTTATTACCACTAGGATGATTCGTCAACTTTGAGTGATGACATTCCCTCAGAACCTCATCTCTCAATCCGTCGATATCAGGAACAACCAGTCGTCCTTGTTTCAGAAGCCAACCCTCTTGATCGACTTTGAATTCCTAATACTCTGGTTCCAACTTCTAGATAATCTCAAAAAGCTTTGCATCATGCTTTTGGCTCTTTCCAATCCTTTTGATGAGAGTAGGTCTTATCAATAAGCTTACTAGCATTTCAGGTTCTAACTCGCACTGAGGCCTGAAACCAAATCCTGCCAAGTACTCGCGGTGCTTCCATTCTGAAAACATCGCTCCCAAACTTGCGTGTCTTCGACTCAACGCATCCGCTAGTGGGTTACCTTTACTAGAAGTATAGGCTATACCAAAATTATAGAATGCTAGAAACTCTAACCACTGGTGTTGCCAAAGATTCAAATCCTTTTGGGAGAAAAGACACTTAATGACTTGTGATTAGTAAACAACTTGAATCAAACTCCCAATAGGTAATGTCTTCACATCTTTAGAGCAAACATGATCCCTGCCAACTCCAAATCTTGAGTTGAGTAATTCTTCTTGTGCGACATTAGCTGTCGACTCGCTAGGCCATAACTCTATCTTTTTGCATCAGCACTGCTCCAAGTCTAGTACCACATGCATCGGTGTACACCACCATCTTTTCATTCCTGCTTGGAATGGTCAAAACTGGAGCACTCATCAGTCACTCTTTAAGGATTCCAAAATCTTTCTCATACTTCGCATCCTATGTAAAAACTTGATTCTTCTTCGTCAATCCTATTAATAGTGCGGAGAAATCCTTGATAGAACGAAAATAACATCTCGCCAAACCAAGGAAACTCCGAACATCCGTTACATTCTTAGGTTTATCCCAGTCCTGGATTGCTGCCACCTTAGCGGGATCAACCACTATTCCATTTCCAGAAATAACATGGCCTTAGAACCTCACTTCACTCTTCCAGAAGCGACACTTCAAAAATATAGCTCTCAACTGATGTTTTCGCAAGATTCCCAAAACAACTCGCAAGTGTGTCTTATGCTCTTCCTCATTCCAGGAGAAAATCAAAATTTCGTCCACGAACGCAAGCATGAACTTGTTCAACTGATCTCCGAAAACTCTATTAATAAGATTTAAGAAATGTGTTGGTGCATTGGTCAATCCAAATGGCATCACCAGCCACTCGAAGAAACCATATAGTGTCCTAAAGGCTGTCTTTAGCACACTATCCTTCGCCACTCTCAACTGGTGAAATTCTGTCACCAAATCCATTTGGAAAAAC
This sequence comes from Allium sativum, assembly GCA_030737875.1. Lineage (NCBI taxonomy): Eukaryota > Viridiplantae > Streptophyta > Magnoliopsida > Asparagales > Amaryllidaceae > Allium > Allium sativum. The sequence continues at coordinate 1,044,701,103 of CM060913.1, forward strand.
ACCTTTGCCTCGTGAATCTGATCGAACAAGTCATATATCCTCGACAATGGATACTTATTCTTCTTAGTCACCTTGTTCAGCTCACGATAATCAACATACAATATCAAAGATCCATCAGCCTTGGGTGCAAACACAACTGGTGCACCCCATTCAGACACACTTCTCCAAATGAATCATTTTCCCAAAAGGTCACATACTTGCACCTCTAACTCTCGATGTTTCTTAGGTGTTATTATCCTAAGAGGCATAACGATTGGTCTAGCACCTTCAACTAAATCGATTCTGAACTCAATATCGCGGTGCGGTGGCAACCCTTTGACCTTCTCAAAGACATCATTGAACTCACTAGCGATAGGCACAGATGACAAGTTTTCCCGTGGAATCACAAGCGAATATAAATAGCGTACGAAGACCCTGTCTTATGGATCACATCGAATAACAACCATTCGCTCTTCCACATTCCCAGCTGTCACCTCGAGCTTTTCGCTATCCACTTTTGCCGCACAACTCTTGAGTCAATCCATACCCAAAATATTCCAAAACCCAGCGAAGTTCAAAACAAAGCAGTCACGTAAAAAGGAGAAACCATGACTCGACAATATTAGATCATGACAAATCATACAAAAACTGGACGAACCCCCAACTGGATTAGTCACAAATAAAGGTCAATCACAAATCTCTGATTCCAAACCCAAGTGTTAGCCTACTTTGTGAACTAGGCTATACAAAGTTAAAGGATTATTTAAGTGAAGAATATTGACCAAGAAATGCACCCTTTTAGAAGTCCGATTCGGATCGGATCCTAGTTGTCAAGCCTAGATGATTGTGAAGCAGAAGACAAAGCCACGGGGGCATAACTGGTTCGGAGTAGAAAGACCCGATCCGCTCCTTTCTCTTTGCGTACTCAATCCGCCCTTCCATTATTCCACCAAAACCAATCCGATCCCCCGGTTGCTAGCACCACCGATCCGAACCCAGAGTCACGACAGCTTCACCCCACATTCCCTAAAAATCCGGAGTGGTTATGCCCACATTCTACCCATGTTTGCCACTAAACTGATGTGTTGTCACTCCCATATCCCGTCCGAACCCGAAAGTGATGGGATGGAGGCCACGTGGATCCGAACCGAATCCATCCCAGGAGCATTTTTCACCTATAAATACACCATCAAGAGGCATTTGGAAGGATCTTTTGGCATTTTCAGAACTCAAACTCCTTTGCTATCCGAATTTCATCAACTTATTAAGATTACAATCATCTTTTGAATCATATTGTGAAGGAAATTGAGTGAATCAATGTATGGTATAAGTGAAAAATGAGTGAGAATCGTTGTTGTACTAGCATTCAAAACATCAATTCAAAGAGTAGAAAGTGGGCATAGGCTATTTAACGCCGAACCACTATAAATTGTGTGTTTTCTCCATTTTTTGATTTCATTTCAGTAGAATCATTACTCGTTTGGGTGTTAGAGCCAATTTTGGATCTAACATTTTGGTGCTTTCACTGAGAATTTTTGAATTCTCCGCTTTTTGGGATTATCATTCTACTATTTGGACCTTCGAGTTCAAAGAAGTTAATCCTCTATTTTCGGCATCTTTAAGTACCTGTTGGTTAATCATTGATGAATTGGAAATTATGGTCAAAGGAAAAGACAAGGAAATTTAAAGTAATGAGAGAATGAAGTGAACGAAGATCAGCAAACAATGGTTGTGATGAGGTCGCGTGGTCAATAATCTGGAGCAGGCCGCTGCGGTCAGGAAGGACTGATCCGAACCGATGACCCCGATCCAATCCAGCGATGTTGAAGCCACCCGCTCCTCCCATCCGAACCGGTCCGGCCGTATCACTGTGCTCCAATCCGATCTGAATCAAAGTAAAACTGGAACTTCTACTCAAGCTCGCACCAATGCTCGGATTCTAGCCACTATGACCAATGATCAGCCTGACCCATCTACACCCGTCACACAAGGAGATTTTTCATGCTTTCTTGAAATGCTCCAGAGTACTAAAGAGGCATTGGAACCTCATAATCATGATAGTCTTTGCATGCAAGAGAACATGATCACAATGAGTAGGGAACTCAAGGAGCTCTGGAGGCAAAAGACACCTTCCCCGACACGCCGCCTTGCTGCAGGTTATTCATCTTCTTTAGATGAGGGACTTCCTCGTGAAAGAAGGCCGCTTGAGTGACCTCAGAATCTTGATCAGTTAACTTTTGGATCTTTAGGATCCCGCGAGGACCCCGCTCGTGTGTTAGGGCCTGATGACCCGAGCTTGAAAGATCCTATGTTGTTGCCCATGCGTGGATCCCATGTTCTACCCAGGGATCCTAACATTACTAATCCTACGCAATAGCAACTTCTTCAGCCCCTTCCTCCTGAGATCTACCAGGAGAGTAGGGAACAATATAGAGCAGCAGCTGCTAGAAACAGGAGGTTATCCCCTAATTAGGAACCTAGGGGTAATCCGAATATCAGACCTAGAGAACCTGTGCAGACATTAACAAATGCCGATGTGTGGGCGATGATGCATCAGATTATGTCCGAAAGCCGACGATACACTAATGAGGACTGGGGCATTGAGTGAAGTCATACCCCCTTCATAGATGATATATTGGACTTCTAGTTCCCTCGGCTATTCAACTTGCCACAAATGGATCGATATTCAGGGAGAACGAACCCGGGATAGCATCTGATGAGGTATGCATGGTTCATGAATGCCACAACAGCTCCAGATGCTATAAAATGCAAGGCCTTTCTAATTTACCTAGAAGATGTGGCATTAATGTGGTTCACCTGACTCCCTCTACGGTCAGTGTCAAACTTCACAGAATTAAGTGAGCGCTTTATGAACCAGTTACGACTTCACGCCCGCAAATCCAAAAGTGTCATAGAGTTGTAAAGGATTAAACAGGCTACTGGCGAATCTCTGAAATCATATTTGGACCGCTTCAACCTGGCCGTCGCCGAAGTTAGTAACCCTTATGAACCCACTATTCTGATTGTTTTAATAGAAGGAGTTGACCCGGACACAGAATTTTGGGGACTATCTATCCGGGAAACCGCCACCCTAGGTAATTGTTCTACGAAAAAGGTAATATTCGCTTAGGCGAGAAGAAGCTCATGCAAATAAGAAGAGAAAGTCAGAAGGGGCCTCAAAGGAAGGTGTCCAAAGTAATGTTGCTGTGAAACAATCTGGAGAGAGTTCAGGGAAGGTTGAAGCGAACGTCGGCAACCAGAACAGAGGTAACAGCAACAAGAATGGAAATGGCAATAGGAGGAGTAGGAACCGAGGAACAATTCCAGCAAAAGACCTCGATTCCAAACCTTCGAAAACTATTCTCCATTGAATGATACCTTGGAAAACATTTATTTGGACACATACAGCATATTGCAATACAAAAAACCACAACCCAGAGACTTTACTGAAAAAGAGATCGCAACGGGAAAGTTTTATTTGTTCCATGGAACCCACGGTCATTCCACCAATGAATGCCGTCATTTGAGAGATATAGTTGAAAGATTGCTGCGGGAAGGGAAATTAGACGAGTACAAGGTTTCTCCAAGGGACAGGGGCCAAGGGGGACAAGCCCCAAACCAAAACCAGCTTACTTCAAAACTCATAGCCCGACAGAAAGGTAAGGGGATCGTTATCAATACCATTATAGGCGGACCCCACCTAGCCAGTCATAGTTTCAAAGAGATGGATCAGTACGTCAATGCCACCAAGCACTTTTAGGTAGGAGAACGCAGTAACCTCGAAGACATTACTCCAGTAAAACAATAGAAGATGATGTCAGACGACGTCATATTCCATAGTAGAGATGATTCTGGAGTTCAATCCCCAACTGAAGACCCACTAGTAATTACCATGACCATCGGCCCTGCTCTATTCCATAAAGTGTTAGTGGACAATGGCAGTCAATATCCTCTTTAAGAAAGCTTTTGAACAAATGAGACTTGAAGCAAAAGATCTAAAGCACTACGAAGGATGGATACGTGGCTTCAATGGTGCGTCGACGGCTCCGATGGGCTATGTAGAATTACCTGTAACATTAGGATAGGGAGATCGCCAGAGAGTGAGGAACTTGCCATTCGTAGTTTTGGATGTAGAGTCACCCTACAACGCTTTCCTAGGCCGACCGGCCCTTGCCGAGTTTAGGGCATGTATTGCACTTGGTGCTTGCTGCTTAAATTCCCGACAGACGCAGGAATTGGGGTGATGAGAGGCGACCAAGCTACGGGACGAGCTTGTTACATTACGGAGTTGAAGATGCTAATGAAGGGGTTGAGTATAGAAACTAAGGACGATTCTCACCCTTCGAAGGAAACTCAGCATAGCCATTAAGGGGTCCAGCCCCAAGAGAGTCGCCCTTAGATGTGCTCGAGGATATAGATCCCAGAAAGGATAGAGAACCCGAGGATAGAAAGGTGACTCCCAACGACTCAACAATAGATAAAATATTGATGAGACTGATTCGATAAAAGTACTAAAGATCGGCTCGCAACTAGATCCAATTCAAGCGAAAGAGTTGGCTTATTTGTTAAGGGCAAATCTGGATGTGTGTGCCTAGACTCACACTGACATGTGTGGGATTTCGCCTGCCATTATAAGCCACTCTTTATGCATTAATCTCGAGCACCCACCGATCAAATATAAGAGACAAATGTTAGGCCCAGAGCGATCAGTAGCTTTGTAGGAAGAGGTAGAGAAATTGATTGATAATGGATTCATTAAGGATTCGAGATATCCCGACTGGATATCAAATCCTATCCTGGTCAAAAAATCTAACGGGAAGTGGCGTACATGTATCGACTTCTCTGACTTGAACAAGGCTTGCCCGAAGGATAGCTTTCCTCTTCCCATAATTGATCAGCTAGTAGACCCGATGACTGGACACGAGCTTTTATCCTTTATGGATGCCTATTCGAGGTACAATCAAATTCCCATGCACATACCAGATCAGGAGCATACAGGTTTCATCACAGACTTGGGGTTATCTTGTTATGTAGTAATGCCATTTGGATTAAAGAATGCAGGAGCCACGTACTAGCGTTTGGTCAAGTGCATGTTCTATAATCAAATTGGGAAAACCATGGAGGTTTACGTGGATGACATACATGTGAAGTCTAAATAATCTTCCGACCATATAAGGGACTTAGCTGAAATGTTTGATATTCTTCGATGGTATTGAATGAAGTTAACCCCCTAAAATGCTCATTTAGGGTTGCATATGGAAAATTCCTTGGGTTTATCGTGAGTTCTCGAGGTGAGATAAATCCTAGTCAAATAGCAGCATTAAGGAATATTGAAGAACCATGAAAGATCAAGGATGTTCAAAGCCTAGCCGGAAAAGTTGCTGCATTGAGCAGGTTTATCTCCAAAGCCACAGATAAGTGCGCACCTTTCTTCGTTCTGCTAAAATGAGGAAAACGAAATTTTGAGTGGACCCCTGACTATGTGGAGGCTTTCCAAAATTTATTAGACTTACTAGAAAAGCCTCCAATATTATCGAAACCTGTGGAACATGAGGATTTGTTTGTCTACCTAGCGTTATCACCTCATGCCGTCAGTACAACATTGGTACGTGAAGAGGATAAAGTCCAGAGGCCTGTATACTACGTAAGAAAAAAGCTAGCTGCTTCAGAACATAATTACTCGAAGATAGAAAAACTTACTTGTAGCCTCCTAATTGCTTCCCGCAAACTTCGTCATTATTTCGGGCTCACCCGATAGTTGTATACACCGAACAACGTTTAAGACAAGTGTTACAAAAACCCGAATCATCAGGGTGGTTACTTAGATGGACCATCGAGCCGAGTCAATTTGATTTATATTTGAAGCCATGGAGATCAATATGGGGTTAGGCATTGGCTGACTTTATAGCCGAATTTACAATTCCCGAAGAGGAAACGGTGGGTGACAAGGTGGTTACTTTGGACCAAGTGTTAGAGCTTAGTCCGTGGAAGCTATATACGGACGAAGCCAAAAATGATCGAAGATCTGGTGCTGGAGTTGTTTTAATAACTCCTGAAGGACGATGTATTTACTATGCATTGCGATTAGAGTTTGCTTCTACCAATAAAGATTTTGAGTATGAAGCCTTGATTGTCGGGCTGAAACTCGCCAAAGAACTGGGGGTGAAGACACTGGATATATGTTGCGATTCCAAGATAGTTTTATGCCATGTTCGGGAGGAATTTATTGCTAAACGGCCTCGACTCGTTACTTATTTCAGAAAGGTAAAGGAGTTACTGGGTAGTTTGGAGCATTACAGCATAACGAATATTCCAAGAACAGAAAATCAGAAAGCAAATCGGTTGGAAAAGCTAGCAAGTTCTGATAATCCCAAAGAAACTGAAATGGTTCCGATAGAGGTTTTGGAATCACCGAGTTTCGACCTGATGGAAGTGGAACTAGCCTTGCAAGTTGATCCAGAGAGAGAATCATGGATGACACCGATCAAGAATTTTCTCAAGAATGGAACCCTCCCGTTGAAGAAGAGCGGAAGACGAGTAGTAAGACGTAAGGCTGCAAGGTACGTTTTATAGGACGACGTCCTTTATCGCCAGGGGTTTTCAATGCCCCTACTACGATGTATCATGCACGATGGCATCAAATGTGTACTGCAAGAAGTACATGAAGGTGAGTGTGGGGGACCACACCGGGGGCCAAACCCTAGCAAAGAAAATATTACGCATGGATATTTTTGGCCTACCGTGAATAAAGATGCGGCTGATTATTCACGATGCTGCAATAGATGTCAAACATTTTCCAAGATTCCCATAGCACCTCCGACTTAGCTCAAGTCGATGGTTAGCCCTTGGCCATTTACCATGTGGGGGATTGATATTATTGGAGTGTTACCTATTGCCAGAGCGGAAGCAATGTACGCGATCGTCGCCGTGGACTATTTCACGAAATGGGTGGAATCTGAACCTTTAACAATGATCACGGCAAGAAAGGTGATCAGTTTTGTGGTCAGAAACATTATCTGTTGATTTGGGATATCGAAGACCATCATAACTAATAATGGGAAACAATTTGACAACGTTGAATAAAGAAACTTCTGCCAGAAGTACAAGACCGATAAACAGTACGCTGTTGTAGCTCACCCACAGTCAAACAGCCAGGTCGAAGCAATAAACAAGGTCATTAAATCTATTCTTAAGAAGCGGTTGGAGCGGGCCAAAGCCAAGTGGGTAGATGAGCTGCCACTAGCTTTGTGGGCCTATAGGACAACCTTTAAGATGGCCACTGGTCATACTTCCTATTCACTTTCCTTCGGGTCAGAAGCAGTAATCCCGGTAGAATTGGAAGTCCCTTCTCATCGAGTCGCATACTATGTCCCGATAACAAATAGAACACTCCTCTTAGAGTCTCATGATATGGTTGAAGAAAAAAGAGACGAAGCATACTTGCGTGCCTCAAGACATCGACATCAAGTAGCACGTTATTATAACTGGAAAGTTCGCTTCAAAACCTTTGAACCAGGAGACTTAGTATTGAAACGAGTCTTCCCGCCTTCAACCCAATTGGGTACAAAATGGGAAGGGCCACATACCATCCAATGGAAGCTTGATACAGGAGCATTCAAGCTAACGACCGTGGAGGTGAAGAGATTCCCAGAGCTTTGAATGCTCAGCACTTGCGATGATACCTCAGGTAAATATGAAATGTCTTCCTTTTTGTTTTTACAAGCTATGTAAAAAGGCATGACTTGCCTTAAAAAGTTTGTTTATATGAACAAAGGATTATGAAGTGGATGTAGGATACGACTTAGCTGAACCACTATAAAAATATCGTGTGTCACTTTCCTGCATTATTTATATCTTCAACCATTATTCTGTCATAACAATGAAACACAAAACATTAAATTAAATTTCAAAAATTGAAGATAACCTATGTGCAGGAGAAAACAAAATGACCATTTGCATGGTAAGATCCAAAAAACGGGAAGACAACATTCCTAACTCTAACTCCCATGAAAAATGAGAGAGTATAAAGGACGGGAAGACGACGTCCCTTGTGGCGTGAAGGTGCACACGATAAGAGATTGCCTCAGTAGTACACTAACCTGGTTATGAGAGAGGAGAGTTTAAAGACGCTAAAGATGCTAAAAATAATAAGCATCAATGACGTAAAGAATATGGCCCCGTCCGAGAATCGGGGGCAGCTGAATTTTGAACTTAATCAATCTTGAGTAAATCTTAATCAGTTATCGAAGATCGATTGGGTGCATATATATGTATACATGTTCCCCTTAATAATGACTTTACTGTATAACTATGATATGACATGCTGTTCATTTGCATTTTTACTTAAATGTCAAATTTAAGAATATCAGACATTGCAAGGAACAAACCACTTTATTCACAAACATGTGAAATAATAGCGGACCAGTGGAATATCAAAATAAAATAAAACAAAGTGCATTATCATTTGGGCTTTGGAGTAGACTTGGACTTTTTGGCAGCCTTAAGAGCATTTCTAGCTTCTTTTTCAGTATCAGACATGAGACGCTTTGGCTTCTTCTTCTATGTGGTTGAAGTACCAAAATCGGTAGATTTCTTCCCAGGAGTCGGAACACTGGAATCAAGAGAAGATTTTTTCGCAAGCTCTTCTATAATTGACCTAGTTGAAAGCTTAACAACTAACCTCGATCCAACTTCCACCACTGTAAGAGGCTTAAGGCTTTCGAGGTTTAATTCCTTGACTTTCAGCTGCATGCGCTTGTCTTGTTCGGCTTTCATTTCAGCCAAAGTCATGTTATCAGCATTTTTCGAATCCCCAGTTATAGAGACATCAGGATCTTCTTCATGCCTCTCGTTACCATCGTTGTCTTTCAAAGCATCTATCATTTCATCATCATGAGAAGCGTCGGCCTCAGGCGGTTCAGCTCCCCCTCCGGATTCGACGATGGTAGCCTTATCCTGTCCTCCCTGAGCCTTTTCCATGGATTCTTTCCCAATGGTGGTTCCCCGAGGCTCATCAATCTCTCGGCTAGTTCAACACCTACAGAATGAGAAGCAACAGTTATCAACTCGGGAGAAACTAAAGAATCCTCGATCGATTTCCCATTGATGTGATGAAAGGTGGAAACTGCCTTGACAAATTGGGGTGAAAAGGTGGAAATACCATCTGATGATTTCTCAATTGGGGCAGCTACCGTCTCTGACGCTGATTCGGGTATAGGAGATAAAAGAGACGCTCTAGGAATTCCCGGATTGTCAGGATCATATCCCTCGACTCCAGTAGCTTCGACGGTAGCAGAAGAAGAACCAACTTCAAGGATATTCTTTTGTTTGGCCAGGCGTTTCTCCTCCTCCATGGCACCGGCAATAAGGCGACGCCCCTCAGCTAGATGTGCCGGTTCATCACCTCTCAGATACTTCTCCATGAGTTTGTCTTCATCTACGAAGTCTACCTTAAGTTCCTCTTTTTCCCATTCGATGGTTTGATTCCATATGTAAACTAAGGTAGTCCGAGAGTCTTCGATCCAAGAGATGTTTCGGCGACGGATTATGTGTGCAAAGACTTCAATCATTAGTTCGCCAAAGCCGTGTAATTCTTCTTGAGCCTCGGATAGCTGTTTATGAGTTTCTTCAGCAGACTTAATAGCGCTATCCACATTCCCCTCAGCTAAGGCATCCCTAGTCTCGGCTTCCATTATCTTGGACTCCAAGTCAGCATTTCGTTTTTTCATCTCAGTGTTCTTCCTTGCTAACTCGGCCTTTTCTTCCTCAAGAGTATTGTAAGCCAGTTGCATTTTGACACTGTTTGACATAGCGTCTTCTGCTTGTTTCTTCAACTCCAAACGTTCTTGACTGTGAGATTCCAGTAAGTCATGATAACGCTTTTGTAATTCCTCAAATTGCTGTTTGAAGTTGTGGCATCTCGTTGAACAATGAAAAGTTGAGCCTGTGTATCTTCTAAGTCCTTCTCCAGATTTTTCAAAACATTCTCATCGGAATCTACAGCCTTCTTCATTGTGTCAACGTCTGTAATTAAGGCCCAAATGATTCTGGAGAGATTGCGTGAATACTTGTACATCTCCGAGTATTGTTTTTCAACTGCGTCAATCTTTGCCTTAGCCTCATTTGCCCACTTTGAAGAAATAGGCTCAAGTGGGGGTAAGTGCAACACCCCACCTCCGCTAGGGTCACTCACAAAGGGAATGCACTAGCTTTGGTGGAGCATTATCCAGGTAAACATACACAGAAATATTACAAGACAGAACATATATAAAACAGCGGAAGAAAAACCAAATTTCATTTTTAAAATCTAGTAAGGTCTACAGCCTTTTACATCAAAATGCCATTAAATCCATTACATCGAAATCTGTCTTGCAATAGTAAAGAAGCATAAAACCATAGTCATAAATCATTCACCAAGTAAAACAGCAAAGCAGCCATAGCCAAGAATGGTCCAAGCCATATATGATGATCTTGAAGCAGAAAGAAGTCCAAACTAAATAGTAGTGCTTCCTCCCTGAGAAACTGTGGGGGGCAACGGAAGAAAAAGAGGCAAAACAAAACGGGTCAGTCATACAGACTGGTAAGTCCTAGTGACTTTCAGCATAGAAACAAGTAAAGGTAACATGACATGTATAAACTGAAAGTAAACATAAGAACGATGACAAGGTAAGCTACAGGCATGATGAGTCAAGTATAACATTGCAAGGTTTCTATTAAGTATAACATCGCAAGATTTCTAAGCTTCACCATCCCACAATTTTCTTTGATTTCCTGTACTCTCTGCACCAACTGTACTAGTACCCCAACCCGTATCATCCTTTCTATGTATATGTACAGTCCTTTATCGTATATCGTACGTGTTTCATCACGTATTTCTATACTACTTCAACGTAGTGCCACCATTCTGGAAATCGTTTGGACCGCCACCCTTGTTCTGGCTAGGTTTCCTTATCATGAACTATCGCGTGTTCAACTAGGATTTATGCCACCTAGGACCACTAGGGATTATGCTACCTATTGAACATTTTCTAGGTTCGATTGGGATTTACGCCACCTAGGACCACTAGGGATTATGCTACACAATGAATTCCTCGTAACGATCTATTAGTCGATTGGCTCCCTACAAGTCCTATCTCGTTCATGTGTCTGTGTCATACAGCCCAATCATGAAATGTTGTCACCTGTGCTAGGTCTGCCATAAGGTGTATCAAGCCCTAGGGTGCCAAACACCGACACGAATCAAGCACACACAATGTAAACCTACTGGTGCCCAATGCCTGCTTTTTCAACTCCGGACTACGTACACGACCGTAGTCCGCCTGAACCTACAATGGTGCACCAACTCAGCCGTCGTTCTGGTCGCTTACAATCAGCCCAGTAATCGTGCCCCACCCTGCCTAGTTCCAGGATACCGTGATACATCAAGTGGGTTACTGCTGAAAAGGACCGTGCAACTAGGGTTTCCGTTCAGTAGGTTAAGTGTTGTCATTTAAATTCGAGACTTATCCCCATCGGTCTAGCATGTCAAGTTGGTTAAGTGTTGTCATTCAAGTTCGTGACTTTACCCGCATACGTGTCATGTCAAATTGGCTAAGTGTTGTCGTTCGAGTTCATGACTTAGACCAACGAATCATGTGTCAAGTTCGTTAAGTATATTCAAGCGGTTCATGACTTAACCCTATCAAGTCATCGTGTTAAATTGGTTAAGTATATCCAAGCGGTTCATGACTTAACCCTGTCAAATCATCGTGTTAAATTGTTTAAGTATATCCAAGCGGTTCATGACTTAACCCTATCAAATCATCGTGTTAAATTGGTTAAGTATATTCAAGCGGTTCATAACTTAACCCTATCAAATCATCATGTTAAATTGGTTAAGTATATTCAAGCGGTTCATGACTTAACCCTATCATGTAGCACTAATTCATTAATGCATCTTCACCTCTCACATTAGACCTATTGTTGTGGTTATTGGATATGCCGGGCGGTTCCGGGCAGATTTACACCCCAACTCAGTCTAACCTCGGGTTTCAAATGTGATATGACCAACTACTCACATTGGATCCTATTGTTTGCAGCCACTGGATTTGCCGGGCGGTTCCGGGCAGATTTACACTACAAACTCAACCCAACCTCGAGTTGGCCATTTTCATGTTTATTCTAATGTCATGTCCATGTTCAAGTTTCATGTCGAGTTCGTGTCAAGTTTCAAGGATAAATTTCATGCCCCCATCCAGATTCAAGTTATAACAATGTTCATGTTTCAAGTTTTTCCTTTTATCAGGTTCATAATTCATGTTCATAACCAATTCATGTTTTGCCTATTCTACCCAAATCGTATTCCCATCGCACGTAAACGTGAATCGATCCATACTACAAATAAATCAAACCACAGAATAAAGGGAATAACGTCAAAACTATGATAGGCAAAAGGGATGAGCATAAAGCGATAAAAGGGGTTACAAGACTAGCATTACATAACTTGAGATAATTGGTTACAACATCACTGGCATGAAGGATTTCAAATCTAGCAAGATAAGGCGATAGTCATGGTAAACGCTGACATAAAAGAATAGGCATGCAAAAGCAAGCCAAATACAAGGATAATGGATCCTATTGTTTTGGTGTACATAATAGCGAATAAACTAAGCAAGCCACACCCCAGGTATACGATCCAACAAAATGCCCATTTCGGTGCACATCATGGGTTTCAACTATAGTGTTATGGGCATGAACAATCAACTATAATAGTCTTAAGAAATTAACCCCAATAGCCATAGATAGAAATCTCATAGTTATGAATAATAAGCGACTCATCACAATAATCATGGACAATTATCAAAAATAGTTCTAGGCAAATAGTCATACGCAATTAACAGTAATAGTTTCAAAGTCATGGTCATAGATAATGGCTGTATGTTCATAATCCTAGGTAATAATCCTCATAGTCAAGAGTCATAGGTGATTAGCCACAATTGTCCTCGTCATAGTAGGCATAGTCTTATGTTCACGGTCATAGGCATGGTCTTATGTTTTGTCATAAGCATAGGTATAATCTTATGTTCATAATCATAGTCATAGTCATAGGAATAGGTATAGTCTTATGTTCATCGTCATAGTCATAGGCATAGGCAAAACCTTATGTCCATAGTCATAGGCATATTAAGGTTATAGTCCTGAAAGAATTTGATTTACAACATGAATAGGTCCCAAATAAAAATATTCCCACAAGTCAAGATCCAAGAATTTATGTTACAATCTAGCGTTTGAATAAAAACTAGGTCCAACAACATGAATGGGCATGATTCAGTCGATAAGAAATAATCCCAAAACCATAGATTCAAGAAGAGACAAGACCAGATCCAAATAGATAATCAAGCTTAGGTCCAATCTCATTTTATTCCATGTCCATATCAAATTTAACAAGTTTCAATCTCAAAGTAATATAGAGCATGGATCGAGAATTAGATTGCAGAGATTTGATTCCGGAAACGGTTACTGCAGTTGTTGAATCTCTATTTGTTAAATCTTGTTCTAGTTGAAAACCCCCAATTTGTAATTCCTAGTTGTTGTCTTGACAAAGAAGAAGTAGTCTCTTTTAATTTGAATATTATCATTTTGATTTTTACAGAGGTAGCATAAGGACAGAATGAAATGGTGTAGAGAGAACGAGGCTAGGGGGTTGTTAATATAGGGTTAGGCAGACGAATCTGGTCACGAAACAAGTCTAAATACATCAGAATGCATCTGGTTCAGGAAATAGGTTTGGGAGGCAGGTGGACCCACAGGTCGACACTATGGTCGACCTGGTCCCTGGGAGGTCGACACTATGGTTGACCTCCAGGTCGACCCGGTCTATGGACAGGAGTTTTCCTACCCTGCCTGCTGTGGGGTTTGAATTCGAATTTCGAATTTGAAATTCGGGCTGTCTTTGATTCTGAAAATTTTTGAAACTTCAGAGGGTCATATCTCCCTCATACGGACTCCGATTTTCGAAAACTCGGACTCTATTTTATGTAAAATTTGAGACGAACACAATGGCGTAACCCGTTTCCCCTGATTCTGATTTTAAAATTTAATTCTTCCTTGATTTCTAGTTTTAACGTGTTATAAAAATACGGGTTGTTACATTCTCCCCTCCTTAAAGGATTTCGTCCCAGAAATCTTCAAGTTAAGAAGAATGTGTCCTACCATGCAATTATCCATCTACTCAATCATCAATCACAGGCATCCATTGTCCTTAAGAGACTTCTAATGCTGTTAGAACATATGCAGAAAGTGTGTGTATATGTTCCTTTTCTAATGCAAATGATCAGGCCTGATTGATCTTCTTAATGAAAAATATGTTTAGTGCCATGAGTCCAACATGTATGCAAATAGCCCTAATCACATAAACACTATATGTGTGCTCAAACATCCATCCATGTGCAACATTCACATGATAATACATTCAATTTCATCCATAAACAAGTATAAACACTCATGCATATGCAATATGAAAATGTGTCTGAGCCGATCTAGTGCCTAATGTGTGTTATGCAACCACGAGCAACCACTTGCGATCACTTGCAACCACTTGCAACCATCAATCATAACATGTCTCAAACACATGTTTCACCCAATTGTTCCTACCTAAAGATATAGCCGAATGATAGAAGCAAGTAAAAACTTTGTGCCCATCAAGCAATGTCAAAGCTGGAATTCTATGTCACATATATACTGAAAAGGAGAAGAACTCCCTAAGCACCAGTCCATATCCTATAAAACCCAAAGAGTTTAGTCAACCCAACGGACACCCTCAAGCCCCAACACGTATTACTAATAGATAAGTCATACTCCTTATGGGGTTTGTAACAGAAATAGGATTGAGAATAGGACCGAGAGGATATACTTAAAAGATAGCATGCAAGTAAGCTCTACAGGAAAAGTGGAATCAAGGATATACTCTTAAAAAAGATATATGATGTGCGTATCTAGTCTTCAATCTTCTAAGCCGTATTTCCTTGAGCTTAACTCCATTGTGCTTTGACCATCTTTAACTTCATAATTTCGTAGTTCCTTAATTCCTATTTCCAAAATATGAGTTGGAACTCATTTCACTTTCGCCTCTCGTTCCACTTTCCCTTATTCTTTTCCTAGTATACTCGGCTTAAACATAACTGCCTACTCATGGTTTCATGCAAGCTCTCCAAAATTCACTAGTAAATCCTGGATCTCGTTTATAGGGTATTCCACGCAGAAGGATTTTCTCTTGAAATCAAACAAATGCCAACCATGTTGCCAAGTGTACTTACTAAGGTGATTTTATATAACTCATGCATAAGCGAGATGAACCATCCGCCTTAGTGGCGAACACTACTCGGGATCAATAGATGTATCAAGAGATTCTAGGTAACTAAGCATGGCAGAACCCTAAGGGTTACACTAGACTTCGAGGGCATTACCAAGGCAAGTCAAGCGTCTAACTACCCTCTTTTCATACTCGAGAATGGTACCATTTCTGGACAACCACTCCATCCCTAGAATCAACCCATAGCCCAAAAACATAAGCTTTACTTCTAAACTCAACACTTAGCATAGACATTCTCAAATCCAAACAAGTCATGAATAAATGAGTTGATTCCCCACAGGATTTGAGACAAAAATGGGATCCTCTATTACGCTAGTACTAAGGTGCAGAGACTCAACTATCGAGTCAGAATAAAAAGGATGCGATGTACAAAAACAAAGTTCCCATGGTATGATAGAGAAGAGAAGCTAAACTTTTAACATAAACGTTACCACCTCTCTTGGGTATGCTAGTAGTGAGAGCATACAAATGCCCTCTGGACGATCTTGTTCCTTGTCCTATGATACTTAACAACATGTCCCTTTTTACCATACTAAAGGTACTCTCTTTGTTATGGTTTTATTATTCTTTCACTTTGGCCTCTTCCTTTTCATCTTTTCCTCCTTCGTGGATTAAGCCATATCAACAAGTTTCTTATCCTTAGGCTTGTGTTCTTTTATCCTCGTTCTTACTATCCCTGTATAGCTTGTTGACAAGTTTCTCGAAATCTACCTCCATCGCATGGCAACCCTACAAAGCTTGAAATAATATTAGGTGCAGATGGAACTACTGCGGCTACTGATGGAGGTTGGGCACTCCTTTGCCCTCCGACAAGTGTCGTATGCCTATAAATTATGGTGAAAAAGAAAGACTCAAGGAGAGAATCAAAAGATAGTGCATATGGCTTTGGGGAATATGCCATTCGTAAAACAAAACTTTTCTTAGAAAAATGCTTCTTTGTAAACGTATTGCAAATAATTTCAAAAGGTTTTAAAAACTTTTGCCCCGTCTGGTAACCTTCTGCTCTGATACCAAATGTAACACCCCAACTCCGCTAGGGTCACTCACAAAGGGAATGCACTAGCTTTGGTAGAGCATTATCTAGGTAAACATACACAGAAATATTACAAGACAGAACATATATAAAACAGCGAAAGAAAAACGAAATTTAATTTCTTAAAATCTAGTAAGGTATAAATCCTTTTACATCAAAATGCCATTAAATCCATTACATCGAAATCTGTCTTGCAATAGTAAAGAAGCATAAAACCATAGTCATAAATCATTCCCCAAGTAAAACAGCAAAGCAGCCATAGCCAAGAAAGGTCCAAGCCATATATGATGATTTGAAGGAGAATGAAGTCCAAACTAAATAGTAGTGATTCCTCCCTGATAACCTGTGGGGGGCAACGGAAGAAAAAGTGGCGAAACAAAACGGGTCAGTCGTACAGACTGGTAAGTCCTAGTGACTTTCAGCATAGAAACAAGTAAAGGTAACATGACATGTATAAACTGAAAGTAAACATAAGCATGATGACAAGGTAAGCTACAGGCACGATGAGTCAAGTATAACATTGCAAGGTTTCTATTAAGTATAACATCGCAAGATTTCTAAGCTTCACCATCCCACAATTTTCTTTGATTTCCTGTACTCTCTGCACAAACTGTACTAGTACCCCAACCCATATCATCCTTTCCATGTATATGTACAGTCCCTTGCCGTATATCGTATAGGTTTCATCACGTATTTCTATACTACTTCAACGTAGTGCCACCATTCTTGAAATCTTTTAGACCGCCACCCTTGTTCTAGCTAGGTTTCCTTATCATGAACTATCGCGTGTTTAACTAGGATTTATGCCACCTAGGACCACTAGGGATTATGCTACCTATTGAACGTTTTGTGAGTTCGATTGGTGTTTATGCCACCCAGGACCACTAGGGATTATGCTACCCAATGATTTCCACATAACGATCTATTAGTCGATTGGCTCCCTACAAGTCCTAGCTCGTTCATGTGTCTGTATCATACGGCCCAATCATGAAATGTAGTCACCTGTGCTAGGTCCACCATAGGGTGTATCAAGCCCTAGGGTGCCAACCACCGACACGAATCAAGCACGCACAATGTAAACCTACTGGTGCCTAATGCCTGTTTTTTCAACTCCGGACTACGTGCACGACCATAGTCCACCTGAACCTACAATGGCGCACCAACTCAGCCGTCGTTCTGGTCGCTTACAATCAGCCCAGTAATCGTGCCCCACCCTGCCAAGTTCCAGGGTACCGTGATACATCTAGTGGGTTACTACTGAAAAGGACCGCGCAACTAGGGTTTCCGTTCAGTAGGTTAAGTGTTGTCATTTAAATTCGAGACTTAACCCCATCGGTCTAGCATGTCAAGTTGGTTAAGTGTTGTCATTCAAGTTCATGAGTTAACCCACCTACATGTCATGTCAAATTGGCTAAGTGTTGTCGTTCAAGTTCATGACTTAGCCCTACGAATCATGTGTCAAGTTGGTTAAGTATATTCAAGCGGTTCATGACTTAACCCTATCAAGTCATCGTGTTAAATTGGTTAAGTATATCCAAGCGGTTCATGACTTAACCCTGTCAAATCATCGTGTTAAATTGTTTAAGTATATCCAAGCGGTTCATGACTTAACCCTATCAAATCATCGTGTTAAATTGGTTAAGTATATTCAAGCGGTTCATAACTTAACCCTATCAAATCATCATGTTAAATTGGTTAAGTATATTCAAGCGGTTCATGACTTAACCCTATCATGTAGCACTAATTCATTAATGCATCTTCACCTCTCACATTAGACCTATTGTTGTGGTTATTGGATATGCCGGGCGGTTCCGGGCAGATTTACACCCCAACTCAGTCTAACCTCGGGTTTCAAATGCGATATGACCAACTACTCACATTGGATCCTATTGTTTGCAGCCACTGGATTTGCCGGGCGGTTCCGGGCAGATTTACACTACAAACTCAACCCAACCTCGAGTTGGCCATTTTCATGTTTATTCTAATGTCATGTCCATGTTCAAGTTTCATGTCGAGTTCGTGTCAAGTTTCAAGGATAAATTTCATGCCCCCATCCAGATTCAAGTTATAACAATGTTCATGTTTCAAGTTTTTCCTTTTATCAGGTTCGTAATTCATGTTCATAACCAATTCATGTTTTGCCTATTCTACCCAAATCGTATTCCTATCGCACGTAAACGTGAATCGATCCATACTACAAATAAATCAAACCACAGAATAAAGGGAATAACGTCAAAACTATGATAGGCAAAAGGGATGAGCATAAAGCGATAAAAGGGGTTACAAGACTAGCATTACATAACTTGAGATAATTGGTTACAACATCACTGGCATGAAGGATTTCAAATCTAGCAAGATAAGGCGATAGTCATGGTAAACGCTGACATAAAAGAATAGGCATGCAAAAGCAAGCCAAATACAAGGATAATGGATCCTATTGTTTTGGTGTACATAATAGCGAATAAACTAAGCAAGCCACACCCCAGGTATACGATCCAACAAAATGCCCATTTCGGTGCACATCATGGGTTTCAACTATAGTGTTATGGGCATGAACAATCAACTATAATAGTCTTAAGAAATTAACCCCAATAGCCATAGCTAGAAATCTCATAGTTATGAATCATAAGCGACTCATCACAATAATCGTGGACAATTATCAAAAATAGTTCTAGGCAAATAGTCATAGGCAATTAACAGTAATAGTTTCAAAGTCATGGTCATAGATAATGGCCTTATGTTCATAATTATAGGTAATAATCCTCATAGTCAAGAGTCATTGGTGATTAGCCACAATCATCCTCGTCATAGTCATAGGCATAGTCTTATGTTCACAGTCATAGGCATGGTCTTATGTTCTGTCATAAGCATAGGTATAGTCTTATGTCCATCGTCATAGTCATAGGCATAGGTATAGTCTTATGTTCATCGTTATAGTCATAGGCATAGGCAAAACCTTATATCCATAGTCATAGGCATATTAAGGTTATAGTACTGAAAGAATTTGACTTACAACATGAATAGGCCCCAAATAAAAATATTCCCACAAGTCAGGATCCAAGAATTTATGTTACAATCTAGCGTTTGAATAATAAACTAGGTCCAACAACATGAATGGGCATGATTCGGTCGATAAGAAATAATCCCAAAATCATAGATTCAAGAAGAGACAAGAACAGATCCAAATAGATAATCAAGCTTAGGTCCAATCTCATTTTATTCCATGCCCATATCAAATTTAACAAGTTTCAATCTCAAAGTAACTAGAACATATAGAGCGTGGATCGAGAATTAAAGTGCAGAGATTTAATTCCGGAAACGGTTAATGCAGTTGTTGAATCTCTATTTGTTAAGTCTTGTTCTGGTTGAAAACCCCCAATTTGTAATTCCCAGCTGTTGTCTTGACGAAGAAGAAGTAGTATCTTTTAATTTGAATATTATCATTTTGATTTTTACAGAGGTAGCATAAGGACAAAATGAAATGGTGTAGAGAGAATGAGTGTAACACCCCACACCCGCTAAGGTCACTCACTAAGGGAATGCCTTAACTTCGGTGGAGCATTTTAAGTGAATATAGAACAGAAAAATTACAACAAGACAAATATAAATACTTGAAAATCTAAAACATCATTTCATTGCAGCAGAAGGTAAACATGTTTAGTTACAACACCATAAAAGAGTCAAGTACCAAATATCCATCCTGATAAAAACATAAGTACATAATCCCACTAAGTAACTAATAACCATAATAGAAAAGATAAGCTGGGCTTTACATCATGGTCCAAGCTCCAAAAGATAGATAAGCTATCTGATCAAAGCCCACTAGTACTAGGCCCAACCTGTGGACCTGAGGGGGAAAAAGATAAAAACAACGGGGTCAAACATAAGTCTGAGTGAGCCCTATAACTTTAACAACACAATCATTAAAGTAATTAGGGTATGATATAAACTTGGTACGGTGATGACTGGGGATAAATGACTACACTAAGTAGCCAACTAGACATATGATGAACTAAGATAACGGTAAAGACGCATCTACCCACCCAAGGGTAATTACTAACTGCACCACACCAGTCATTCCTACTTAAAGGTTGATCCCACCCAAGGACTTAGAAAATTTACCCAGTAGTTTCGTGTACCCCTAGCTGACTACATAGGTGTCGTCTGCCCCTATCTCCACTAGGTGTACCCACTACTCCCCAAGCGATCAGCTCCCTACCGTAGATACCCGTGCTGGCCCCATAGTGGGGTGTATCACTCCCAAAGTGGCAACCCGATACAACCAATGGTGCACGGCTTATACCTACACGATGCAACAACGTCTTACCTACCAGCCTGGGTCCACACACGCATATGAAACCCGTTGGACTTGCGTTGCCACCGCTAACCCGTTTTGGCCTCTTATAGTCAAGCCCAGTACGCGTGTCCCGTCCTCGACATGGGTCGAGCCCAATAAGATACATATGGGTTACTGGTTGAAATGGGCCCCCACAAGCTACCCACCTAAGCTTGTCTCTTTATCTAGTGCATCCCACTTAACCCTTTAATCATGTTTAATTACATGTTTCCACTTGGTTAAGTATTCTAATCGTATTTTCTATTGCCACCCAAGGCAACCCACTAGATTTCCACATGCCACCCAAGGCACTTACTTGATTTCCACATGCCACCCAAGGCACCCACTTAACCCCTCATGCCCACTACATGCTGATCTGGTTAAGTGTTTCTTAATTGATTAAGAACGTAACCGTTGTAAAGACCTCTCACATTAGACTATCTTTTATTGCAGCTGGATTTGCCGGTTGGGTCCGGGCAGCCTTACGCCATAACCGAGTCTAACCTCGTGTCTATACACTTGTCACGTATTTAGTTTGTGCCTAAGACCTCTCACATTGGGCCAATCATTTGTAGCCGCTGGATTTGCCGGTCGGTTCCGGGCTGTCTTATGCTACAAAAGGGTCCAACCTCGTGTCTTAGTCGATTAATTACACCTAATTAATCACCCCCATATTTCGAATTAATTTTCCCTAATTAATTCCAATTTTACCGATGTACATAATTGACTCAATTAAGTCCATCCACTTTATGGTATGCATAATCATACCAACTTCACACCATTTCATTAACATGTATATTAACCCCATCGTTCCCCACGTAATTCGCTAACATGACATAAAAGGGAAGATTCACCACAAATACAATGGGTTCAACTTGCATAACATTAGCATCAACATGGGTTTTAAAGGTGTCAACATGCATATAGCATCAACCCAACTAGCATAAATAATCAACCCAAACTTGCATGAATCACATATGTCATAAAGAGATTAACTTGCATAAGTTACTTATGTCATACAAAGGGGTAAACTTGCATATGTATGTATGACATACAAAGGGATTAACTTGCATATGTATGCATATCATACAAAGGTGTAAAATTGCACATGTTACTTGCATATAATCAAACACCATACTTGCATAACATGTCATATGTGAACTTGCATATAATCATACACCAAACTTGCATACAAATCATATATGAACTTGCATATAATCATACACCAAACTTGCATAATCATGGTGTCATAATGGATCAATGTTTATCATAGTAATTTGCATAACTAGCATCATGAACACTTAGCCTAACACTTGCATAACTTGCATAACATCATGATCATATAGCATATAGCTTGCATAACTTGCATAATATCATGAAAATGTAGCATATGACTTGCATAACTTGCATAACATCATGAACATGTAGCATATAACTTGCATAACATCATGATCACATAGCATATGACTTGCATAACTTGCATAACATCATGAACACATAACACATAACTTGCATAACTTGCATAACATCACAAACACATAGCATATGATAACATAATCTTGCATTGATCCACATTCATAGCTATAACCTCATTATATCCTATCATAATCATTTCAACAATTGGTTATTAAGGCTATAGAAAACTCACAACTTGTTGATTAGCACTCCTAAGAAGAAGATTAAGTTGCTAGAGTTGATTAGTAGTTGATTTGAGAAGCTATCTTCCTCTTTAATTTGATGGAGGCTCCTTTAAGTTGCATTTTGACGGCATAACGGTGTTGTATCTATTTTTAGTATGAATTAGGGTAGTCTTAGGGTGTATTTATAGAGTAGTTAGGTGTTTTAGGCCATTAGATTAACCCTAAATCAGATTAGAGCCGTCAGATCTCGTCCTAGCCACCAAAACACAGCCCAAAAGCCAAACTGGTGCAACCAGGTCACCTGGGCTCGACCAGGGAGGTCGACCCCCAGGTCGACACTAGGGTCGACACCCTAGTCGACCTGGTGGGCAGGTCGACACCCCTGTCGACCCCTAGGTCGACTCCCTGAGTCTGGCGGGAATTTTCCCGCCACTTCTGAAATTTGAAATTTTAATATTTAAAATCTGTTTTAAATTTTCTGAAACTTCTTCGGGCCTTAACTGGGTCATACGGACTTCGATTTTAGAAAACTCGGACTTTATTTCGCGTATTTTTCCGAGATGAACGCAATGGCATAGCCCGTTTCCCCTGATTCAGATTGTAAAATTTAATTCTGCCCTGATTTATATTATAGCAAGTTATTCAACATGCGGGGTGTTACAATGAGGCTAGGGTGCTATTTGTATAGGGTTAGGCAGACGAATCTGGTCACGAAACAAGTCTGAATACATCAGAATTCATCTGGTTCAGGAAACAGGTTCGGAAGGCAGGTCAACCCCCAAGTCGGCACTATGGTCGACCTAGTCCCTGGGAGGTCGACACTATGGTCGACCTGGTCTATGGGCGGGAGTTTTCCCGCCTTGCCTACTGTGGGGTTTGAATTCGAATTTTGAATTCAAAATTCGAGCTGTCTTTGATTCTGAAAATTTCTGAAACTTCAGAGGGTCATATCTCCCTCATACGGACTCCGATTTTCGAAAACTCGGAATCTATTTCATGTATAATTTCGAGACGAACGCAATGGCATAACCCGTTTCCCCTGATTCTGATTTTAAAATTTAATTCTTCCTTGATTTCTAGTTTTAATATGTTATAAAAATACGGGTTGTTACAATAAGAAAGTTAGATTCTCAAAGTAGTGATCTAGGAACTGCTTCTCCAGATATGTCAGTTTAGTTTTGGAATCAGCATCTAGTGGTGGGGGTTTGCAGTATGATAATTCAATGTGTTTCCGCCTAGCAGGGACGATGGCTGCATCGCCTTTTTCAGATCGCTTCTCAGAAGCTTTGTGCTTGTCTCATGAATCGGTGTGTTTTGATTGACTTTTTTCTCGATTATATTTGTTTTGGGGAGAAGTTCGATCTTTGGATTGCGATGTGTCTTCCCCACGACGACTCTGGTAGCTCTTATACCTGTCTTGATCCGACCGGACAGGATAACGAGAGTGTGAGGTGTTTGGTCAATGAGAATCATGAGGCCTTCTTTCATCTCTGCCCCGGCTCTCACGGCGATCGTGCTCGGTGTCAGAAGGAGGTCTAGACATGCTACGACGAATTTTCCTAACATCATAGTATGGGCGAGACATCGTACCTGCACAACAATTTAAGTGGAGTTCAGAATCAATGTTAACATAAGACATGAGTGTTGTGACGTGCGGTGCTAATGTGTTATGTGCATCCTAAGTGGTGTCCCTCCCCCCCCCCCCCCCAACAAGCCCGAGTCTGAAGCCAGACTAGCATAAGTTGAGTCTACGATTTCATAGCGTTTTGATTAATGACAAGGAGAAAATTCATGATCGACAATGAGAAAAGAATCAATGATATCGTAAGTTAGAGGCTGATTATTTAGTGTTATAAATGTTAAAATCTATTCTCAATTAATCATATACCTTATTATTGTGAATAAACATATGTATATATATATATATATAAATGAACATTTATTGTGCATATTGCCAGAAACCAGTCGACCGGTTTCAAAATAGCGGGTCGATCGTTTTTTGGAAGAGTGCACAATAAACATGCATACATATATATAATGTATATATATATATATATTCAAAAATCATTCTACTGGTTAATTTTGACAAGTCAACCATTTTTCAAACTGAAAGCAACATTTTGAATAGACATCTTCTTTCATCAAAAGTTGCTTCTCTTTCTTTTGATCAAAAATCATTTCTCTTCAATGTTTCTCTTCACAAATGGTTACAAATGTTTATTCATTATATAAACATCATTAAACCATCAACAAATTAATATCTCTGATCTTAATTCTTTCATTTATCTTGCTTTCTATTTGATATTCTAAAAGCGCTCATATTCAACCAAAATATAGTTTGAGTCTCAAAACTTATTTAATACTCTTGTGATTCAATACGATATCTACTTCCAAATTTTCACATACATCAAATTATATTTGAGGATAAGATTATAGGAAGGGTGTAATAAAAGTGACAAATCCATGTTGCAAAGAGAACAAGTTGCCAACACACAAATTATAATCTTAGCTGTTGAAGTCCTCGGGAGTTATAAGAGGCAAGTGTTGAAGTCCTCATTGTTGTTGAGGCATGAAATCCCGTTCGGATGTTCGGGTATTGTGAACCTGTTCCTCCGGGTGAAGCGAAGTGGTTGATTAGTGAAAATCTAGAAAGAGGTCTAGGACTGGACGTAGGACGGTGCCCCGAACCAGTATAAAAAGCCCTGGTATTATTACTTTACTGCTTTTTATTTATGATATTTTTCACTATCTCATATTTATTTGCATAACTATTGCAAATATACAAGTTAGTTTATCACATACATTCCGCATATCCAAATTACTAATCCTGTTGACCTTTTCAATTGGTATCAGAGCCCGGTCATCACATGACCGTAACACAGTTATTTGATATATTCTAATAATATAGCAAATAACGCAAGCACTAGCACTAACACTTACATGGAAGGTCAATCAACCTAAAGACCTCCATTATTAAATGGTCTTAACTATAGCTATTGGGCAACATGTATGGCTTTTTACATGCAATCAACTAGCTAAGATGCTTGGAATGCTACTAAGAAGGAAACAGTAAATCCAACAACTGTGTATAAAAATGGACAGCTAGTGAGAAAACTACAGCAGCTGTAAATGCAAAAGCAATAAATATGTTGTTTTGTGCATTAGATCAAAACAACTATAACCGTGTTAGTATCTGTACCACTGCATATCATATTTCGCAAACACTAAAAACCACTCATGAAGGTACTAACAAGGTTAAACAAGCCAAAATAGCTTTGTTGAAAAGTCAATTTCAAAATTTCAAAATGAAGCCGAATGAAACAATCAATGAGATGTATTCACGGTTTCAAACTATTCATCATGCACTTATAGGATTAGGGCAAAAATATTCTGATTATTATGTTATTTCAACAATCCTACATTCTTTGACTAATGAATGGGAAGGAAAAGTATTAGCAACAAAAGAAGCTAATGATCTTTCCAACATGAAGCCAGATGAATTGATAGGAAATCTAATGTCCTGTGAAGCTACTTTACAGGCTAGAAAAGAATAAAAAGAAGAAAAGAAAAATGTAGCTTTTCATGCTGAAAAAGATGAAGACAACTCAGACTCCAAAGATGAAGATCTAGCGTTCATTGCAAAAGGATTCAAGAAATTCTTAAAGCAACGAAAAGCTAGTTGATACAACAGAAAGAAGTTCAGATCAAATATACCATTGTCATCAAATGTAGAATGATTCAATTGTCACAAAAAAGGGCATATGCAAAAGGATTGTCCAGAGCAAAAGAAGAAATCAGAAAATGACAAATTCAAATACAAGAAAGACAAATCAAAGAAGCCAGCATTCTTAGTGACATGGGATGATTCAGACTTATCTTCATCTGATAGTGAAAGTGACTCAGACAATGAGCAAGCTAATGTGTGTTTCATGGCAACAAAAGATAAGGTACGAATTCCGACCTTTGAAGAAGTTCTTGATATTAATGTTGAATTAATACTTAAACTTAAAACGTAAAACGTCAATTAAAAGAAGCCAGAGCTGATTTGAATAGTTCAGAGTTAGAACTAGATATGCTAAAAGATGAGAAGAAAATATTAGAAGAAGAACTTGTAAAACTTCAAGAATCGTCATCTAATATTAACTCTCAAGTATCTCTTTTGAGTCAAGAAATTATAACTCAAAAAGAGAAAAATGATGTTCTTACTTCTGAAAATCATGAGCTTAAGGGAAAAGTCAAAATTCTAGACCTAGAGAAATCCAATTTAAAAAGTAAGTTAGATATTATTACTTAAAATATTTCTAACTTTAACAAAGGTCGAGAAAATTTGACAAAAATCATTGAGAATTCACAATCTGCTTCAAATAAGCAAGGATTGGGATATAAGAAACAAGAAACCAAGAAATTTCCAGGAAAAAGGAGAAAAAGAAAAAAATAAAGTAGTACAAGAAACCGAAGCTAAGAAAAAATCTTAGTTTGTTATATTCCAAAGCAAAACCAGTTGTGAGATCTCAAAAACAAAATACCAAAACTATCAAAATATGGGTTCCTAAAACAAACATTAATTTGATTAGGAACAAATATATTCAAAACTTTTTGAAAACAGTGCATTATAATTCTAATTATTTATATAAAGGGGATACTGGACCCGTATGGGTTTGGACTCCTAAGACCTAACTCTTAGGACCCTATATAAAGGAGGGTACCATGGACTTAATTTTATTTTTTGCAGGTCCCACTAAAGAAAACAGGAAAGTGGATTTTGGACAGTGGTTGCTCGAAGCATATGACTGGAGACAAGAATTTGCTGATAAATATTACATATGAAGATGGTGGCTCCATAACTTTTGGAGATAACTCAAAAGGCTATATCATCGGCAAAGGCAATTTAAGCAATTACGATACATCTAACTTATCTCTCATTACTAATGTCTTGCTAGTTAAAAATTTGAAGCATAATTTGCTTAGTATTAGTCAATTAAACGATAAAGGCTTTACAACTTCTTTATCAAATAATAAATGTAGTATTCTAGACAAAGATAACAATTTAGTTTTTAAAGGATATAGAGATAGAAATATATATTCTGAATTTGAATATTAATCATAATTCAGATATGTGTCTTATAGCAAACGACAATGATCCATGGCTATGGCACAAACGTTTCTGTCATATAAACTTCAAAACTATTGACAAGCTAGCCAAAAATAATCTAGTTAAAGGACTACCCAAGTTAAACTTTAAAGTTGACAATCTTTGTGACGCATGTCAAGTAGGAAAATTGACCAAATCTACATTTAAATCCAAGAAGGTAATATCAACATTACAACCACTTGAGTTATTACATATGGATTTATTTGGACCAACTCAGGTTCAGTCAATAAACCATAGTCAATATGTGTTTTTAATTGTTGATGATTTCTCACGTTACACCTGGACAATTTTCTTGAAAAACAAAAGTGACACTTTTAGTAATTTTAAATCTTTTGTCAATAGAATTCAAAAATTGAAAGACTTAAGGTTAAAAATATAAGAAGTGATCATGGCGGAGAGTTTGAAAATAATGAATTTGAACATTTTTGTACAAAGAAAGGTATATATCATAACTTTACGTTCCCTAGAACTCCAAAACAAAACGGAGTTGTAGAAGGAAGAACCGGACTTTACAAGAATGTGCAAGAACATTATTAAATGGAACCACTTTACCAAAACATTTCTGTGCAGAAGTCGTTGCAACTGCCTGTTATGTTTTCAACCGTGTATCCATACGACCTCTCACCAAGAACACGTCTTATGAATTATTTAACAATAGAAAGCCTAATATTTCATACTTCAAAGTATTTCGTTCAAAGTGCTTTATTTTAAATACGAAAGACCATCTAGGTAAATTCGATCCAAAGGCCAATGAAGGTATATTTGTTGGTTATTGGAACGAAGCAAGGCCTATCGTATATTTAATAAACGAACCAAAACTATTGAAGAATCACTGCATATATCTTTCGATGAGTTCTATCAGCATCCTAATAATATCATAAATGATGACGAAATAATGGCCACAGAAAATCCTATCATCACAAATACATATTCTGACTCAGAAACAACTGTTGAAAATAATACTCATCAAATAGAGTCACGATCTCCACCAAGAATACGTTCTCCAACAAGAATTTTAAGAGATCATCCTGTTCAAAATATAATTGGAGAAGTATCTTCACAAATAAGAACAAGAAGTCAACTTAATCAAATGGGTCATGTTGCGTTTATCTCAAATATCGAACCTAAAAATCCTAAGGAAGCTGCTACCGATGTCTACTAGATCATTGCCATGCAAGAAGAACTAAATCAGTTTGAGCGCAATGATGTATGGGAATTTGTTCCAAGGCCAACCGATCAATCGGTAGTAGGAACTAAATGGGTCTATAAAATAAGGCTGAAGAACAAGGAAACATCATGAGAAATAAAGCACAGTTAGTAGCACAGTGTTAAAATCAAGAAGAGGGTATCGATTATGAAGAGATATTTGCACCCATTGCTAGATTAGAGGCTATTAGAATTTTATTATATTTTGCTTGTCACCATAATTTTAAATTATATCAGATGGATGTCAAGAGTGCGTTTTTAAATGGATTTATCAAGAATAATGTTAATGTTGAACAACCTCCTCTATTTAAACATGAAAAATACCCTGATCATGTATTTAAACTTAAGAAAGCTTTGTATGGTTTAAAACAAGCACCTCGTGCTTGGTATGAGTGTTTACGAAGTTATCTTATGATTCGGGATTTCAAATAGGGAAACTTGATCAAACATTATTTATTAAGCATTCTAAAAAGATATTTTGGTTATACAAATATATGTGGACAACATAATCTTTGATCAACAAACGATAAAATCTGTAAGGAGTTTGCGGATATTATGACCAAAGAATTTGAAATGTCACATATGGAAGAATTATCATATTTTCATGGTCTTCAAATTAAACAACTTCCGAACGGTATATTTTTAAATCAAGAAAAATATTATGGAATTCTTATTAAACGGTTCGGACTAGAAAACACTTCTGGAAAACCTACTCCAATGAGTATATCTAACCATCTTGAAAAAGATGAGAATAGGAAAGTGTAGACCAAAAATTATATTGTAGTATGATAGGATCTTTTTTATATCTAATAGCTAGTCGTCCAGATATTATGATGAGTGTTTATTTATGTGCACGTTTTCAAGCCGATCCTGAGGAATCACGTTTATGTGCAGTGAAACGAATAATTCGTTATCTTAATAAAACCAAAGATTTCAGTATTTTCTATCCGAAATATTTTCCATTTGAGTTAGTATCATATAGTGATGCTGATTTCGGTGGATCTAGAACGGATATAAAGAGTACAAGTGGTATATGTCATTTTATTGGAAAATCACTTGCCTCCTGGTTTAGTAAGAAACAAAATTGTGTTTCACTATCTACATGTGAAGCGGAGTATATATAGGCAGCTCTTGCTTGCACACAAGTTATATATATGCAAAAAACACTTAAAGATTTTGGTATTAATTTATCAAATTCAATCATATACTGCGATAATACAAGTGCGATAAATTTATCTAAAAATCCGGTTAATCACTCCCAAACTAAACATATAGATATACGACATCATTTTCTGAGAGATAATATTGAGAATGGAAATATAAATCTTGAATATGTACATACGGAAAATCAACTAGCAGACATCTTTACTAAGCCTCTACTCGAATCAAATTTTATCAAACTTCATAGAGAGCTTGGTCTCATATCATGGAAGAAACTTCAAAATTAATATCTACATGTTTTTCATGATATAACAAGTTAAAATATGCATGTACTAAATTACTACAATTCTTACTTAGCATATTTTGCTATTATTAGCATATTGAATATGAGCCTCTCTTTAAGTTTACGGCCAAAACTCTATGTCTTTTCCTGGCCATTCATGTATATATAGTAAAACACTATATATATGATAAGATATATCACTTTCATATCAAGTAGAAACAATGGCTCACATCTGCGATGAATGTGCACAAAGGTCACACATTTCGGTTACAAGTTCTGAACCTTAGGAATACTATTCTCCTAAAACACTGAAAAGTGGACCAAAATGCACTCATACCCCTGGAAATACACCAATGCCTAAACGCGCAAAGAAAGCTCTGTTTTTCTCCCCTCAAACTAGAGATAAGATAAGAGAAATTCATCACTATCAAAAGCAACAAATTGAGCTTCAACGACAGTTGCATTACGAACAGAGAATTACCCCGGATCGTCTCCCTCTTTTGGAAAGAATGGCTTCATTTTTCTGTAGCACGAACAAACATGGAGTTTATGAACTTGTGTCACATGTCCCTTCTTCTTCTGGGAGTCCAAACTCTTGGGATCGTAATTATAATCGTAACGAAGGTGCAAAGGAAAAATGGCCGCCATGGACATCTTGTATTCGAGAAGTTAAGGAAGAGTCAACCGAGCATAATTCAGCTACATCACATTAATTTTCTAGTATATGTTATGTTTTCTTTTATATTTCATGTATTTTGTTTTATTATTTCAAGATTTTTAATTCAATTTATATATAATAGGACTTTGAAAAATCTTGAAAAGATGGAAAACCATGTTCAGTCAAACCAGTCGACCAATAAAATCCCCCCGGTCGACCGTTTAACACTCTGTTTCGAAACAAAATAGGCTTCAGATAAACCAGTTGACCGGTTGATAATCACCAGTCGACCAGAAATGTTTATGTTTTGAAACGGTCAACTGGTGATTTCGTCGCGGTCGACCGGTTTCGTTATTTTTTGTTTTTTAAAACATCAAACTTTCAAACGTTAGTTCCACCTCCCAACCTTTCATTTATACTTTTCAACCTTCAAAACTCACAATCCCATATATATCTTAAATCCCCAATTCAAAGCTCTTCAAAATCAATGGCTCCACCGCAAAAGAAATTGAAGAAATCATCTTCTACACAATTTCAGCCCATTGATTCCTATATAAAACAATGGTTAATGGATCTAATAACAGTTAAGAGATGGAATGAGATGAAGGATTATATGATTCATGAAGGTTCGTTCATCAGATACTATGATTTCCTTCTTTATGATGTTAGGGAAATAGCAACCAGAGCCCGTATTCATTCTCTTCTTGACTTTGATGATAACAACGTGGAAATCAAGCATATCATGATCAGTTTGTTATACGCAAGTCTTAACTTAGACAAGTTCAAACCCGAGAATTCTACTCATTGTCCATGGTCGGTTGTATGCGGTGAGCATGTTTTTATTTCGAAGGAAAGGATAGCAACGATTCTTCGTTCGGAAAACATTGGTAGGAAGTTCTCAAGCGTTATTTGTACTGTTCGTACTCGAGACAATGTAAGTCATCTTTTTATTGAAGATCATAAACTTAGTACAAAAGCAACCAACTTAAGGCCTATTGCTTGAGTTGTACATCATGTTATTATGCATTCTTTACTACCTAGAATTGGTAACTTCGATGCGATTTATAAAGAGAATTTTCAGGATTTGTATGCTATATATGGAGATATCCAAATTAATTGGATAAATATATCTTTGATTAGATCTTATTAGTGAATGATCGTACAAACCGCATTTGTTCTACAATGAATATACTATGAGACTTCTACTTGATTATGGTCTCAAATCTCCCGAATCTAAAATTTCAAAGCCAAAATGTATTAACAAAGCATCGAGAAAGAGAATGAAGCTTCCTGAACCATGAATGAATATCATACCTTTTGAACAGTATAAGGAACAAGGTCATCGAGAAGGCACTTCTTCACAGCCCTCTAAACCCAAACCAGAAGAGGTCAAGCTTCTTCAACCATCATCGTCGACTAAAGATTCACTTGAACAAATTGTACGAAATCAATTTTTTCTTAGAGCTAGACTTAAGTGTACCGACAATAAGATAGATAATTTAAATACAAAACTTGAAAACATTTTACGAAACTTAAGTGTTTCTTCGGTATTCTTTGGGATGCAATATCTTGTGGCACATCCTCCTCCTCTACACATATACAAGACCTAGGTAAACATCCAATGCCTCCTACTTTTACATTGACATCCTCAGAGGAAGGCACTAGTTCTAGAACAAGTAACGGACATGGTCGTGGAACACCTTACATTGAGGATGGAGGAAATGAAGAAGAAGAAGACAAAGGACAAGAAGAAGAAGAAACTGAATCCGACTCTCCATCTCACTAGTTCCTTTTATCCATCTTTTATCATATATTTAAGACTTAAAACAACACTTGTACATAGGTGGTGTTGTATTTTATTTTTGGTTCAAAATCTAAGACTACGTAACTTGGTTGGGTAAGTATGGTGTGTTTGATACAATCCTAATGTATTTTGTGATGAATGATTAGTGTATCTTAACTCTTGTGATTTTCTACTCCTTTTTGTCAAGGACAAAGTGGGAGAAAAATGCTGCTAACAATATTCTTTGCAGATTTTTTTTAGTTTTTATTTCAGGGTGAGTACATAAACAAGGCGAATCAGCAATAATTTCATAGCTATGTTGTCATCAATCAAAAAGGGGGATTATGTTGAGTCTACAATTTCATAGCGTTTTGATTAATGACAAGGAGAAAATTCATGATCGCCAAAGAGAAGAGAATCAATGATATTGTAAGTTAGAGGCTGATTATTTAGTGTTATAAATGTCAAAATCTATCCTCAAATAATCATATACCTCATTATTGTGAATATATATGTATATATATAAATGCACATTTATTGTGGATATTGCCAGAAACCAGTCGACCGGTTTCAAAATAGGCGGTCAATCGTTTCTGGGTTGTATACCCAATAAACGTGCATACATATATATATAACGTATATATATATATGTATATTCAAAAATCAATCTACTAGTTAATTTTGACATGTCGATCGTTTTTCAAACTGAAAGCAACATTTTGAATAGACATCTTCTTTCATCAAAAGTTGCTTCTCTTTCTTTTGATCAAAAATCATTTCTCTTCAATGTTTCTCTTCACAAATGGTTACAACTGTTTATTCACTATATAAACATCATTAAACCATCAACAAATTAACATCTCTGATCTTAATTCTTTCATCTATCTTGCTTTCTACTTGATATTCTAAAAGCGTTCATATTCAACCAAAATATCATTTGAATCTCAGAACTTATTTAATACTCTTGTGATTCAATACAATATCTACTTCCAAATCTTCACATACATCAAATTATATTTGAGGATAAGATTATAGGAAGGGTGTAGTATAAGTGACAAATCCGTGTTGCAAAGAGAAAAAGATGTCAACATACAAATTGTAATCTTAGCTGTTGAAGTCCTCGGGAGTTATAAGAGGCAAGTGTTGAAGTCCTCATTGTTGTTGAGGCATGAAATCCCATTCGGCTGTTCGGGTATTGTGAACCTGTTCCTCCGGGTGAAGCGAGGCGGTTGCTTAGTGAAAATCCAGAGAGAGGTCTGGGACTGGACGTAGGACGGTGCTCCGAGCTAGTATAAAAAGCCCTGGTGTTATTACTTTACTTTACTGCTTTTTTATTTGTGATATATTTCACTATCTCATATTTATTTGCATAACTACTGTAAATATACAAGTTAGTTTATTACATACATTGCGCATATCCATATTACTGATCCTGCTTAAGTCGTATACCGACTTTTTCAGCATGAGCGGGCTCTTTGGCCTTCACGGGAGTAGTCTCCTCTGAAGAAGTGAAGGTTAAAGGATTTGTGCCAAAGTCCTCTAAAGTATAGATAGTTTCGGGCAGGAGAAGATTTCCTAAACCCTTAAATGTGGAATCATCGGTAGTAGGAGCATCTCCTTGAGAAGCGCCTGGTAGCAGTCTTTAGGGGATGTTGATTTTCTCAGGAGAAACAACGTCATCATGGATGGTATACCCTTCTCTATGCTTTTCAGCTACATTGGCTAATTCATCGGCCTGAGTTGAGGATGGAGAAGGTGGAGTCCTAAGTGGTATTGTTGGACCTTTCGAGCCCTCGCTCGTCTCAGGACTAATGTCGACCGGGGGTATGTACACATATGGACCCATCCCATGACCTATACTACGGGTAATAGATAGTAAACCGTGATAATGGAGATACTCATCATTAAGAACTTCATCGATGGTTAGGAACTTTTGATCGCCATTGAGAAGCCGATGCAAACGATCAAAGTATAATTGATTCAATATTTGCTTTGGGTTATCAACTGCGAATGAAAAAGAAAGCAAATTAATTCGTTGGCATGAGCATTTAAAATCGAAATCTAGAAAGTCGGTGCTTTACTTGATTTGGTCCATCTCCTGGCACACCCTGGTTGCTGTCTGATATAAAACCATTCAAGTTTAGAATCGCCAGCCTTGCTGCTAAATGGAACAGTAATAATTTTTCTTTTCGGGACTGATTCAAAATATGAGAAGGATGTAGTTTCTTTAGTCTGATGCTTGAAATTATAAAAAAAGTAGACGTCATCGAAGGTAGGCTCTATACCTAAAACTTCTTTGTATGCTATATACAAGGTGTACAAATAAGAATAAGAGTTGGGATGTAATTGCATGGGGGAAATCCGCATCTATATCAGAAAATTGACCACAAAAGGCGGAAATGGTGGAATAGCCCCAACCAAACACATCAATCGGGTAATTGTCATAAATCCTTCCGGTGGATTGTGGGGGCGATCTGTTTTTGATGGCACCAGGGTATCTCTTTTAAATATCCCATGCTTTAGACATATTCAGACGAGTCTATCATCATCGATTGTCGACTCAACATAATCTTTGGGTAACTCTAATATAGTGGTAGTTTCAAACTCATCGGGAGCACGATCATCTCCTATCCCTCCTTCCTCTTCATCACCAAGACAAATTTCACTACCAGAAGACATTTCACTATTGTGTGCTTCCACTTTATAATCTGGTCCCTAATCATCCCATTCAGGGTCTGAGGGCAAGGATTTGTCATCAAGAGTGAGTTTCTTGGAAGTTTCTGCGACTTCTCTCTTTTCTGCTAACCTAGATGAACGTCTCTCTGCCATGGTCGCTAAACTACTAAAGGAGAAATAACATAAGTTAGAGTAAAATAGCCCGTATTCCCCCTGTTCATATGTGTGAACTAAGGTTTGTACAGTGTGTGCAAGAGATACAAAGTAAATACGTAAGAGCATAATGTAGAAGTTTGTTGAAGCAATAATGTTCACAATAATCTTAGATGTTTGCTCACATCCATAAGGCACTATCCTAACTGTTCATTAAGTTATAGGTCGTGGCAGACATTGATCGGGCAAGTAGGATATGTCTTGTGTATTGAGTTAAATGATTTCAATTCAGTTCGGGGGCATATGTCAGAACCGGATCGGGCACCTCATGAAGAAAAGGGGTTCGGGTTGAGGGCAGCATCATGTTTGGTTCAGAGCAGAAGTTAATGCATTATAGGAGAAATCGGTTTGGTTCGGAAATAGGTTCTCTAAGAAGTCCGGATCGGTTCAAGTATTCATTTTTTCCCTTGTCTATTTCTTCCGTTTTGACTCGAACTAGTCGGACATACCTAGTTTCTCTCCTCCTCTTTAATTCTTGCTTCGACCCAACCCGGTCAGATGAACCTCTCTTTCTCCTTCGCTTTTATGACTCTTCACCCGAATCGATCCCATGCCTCCTTCTCTTCTTCTTCTTCATCCTCTCTATCTCTCAACCAATACCAAACCCAACTTTATCCCAAAAACTGATTAAAACCAAGTGTATATGTGTTGGCCTGGCCAACGTTAGATCGTAACCTCCACCGTTACTGCCTCGAGATGGCGACAAGACCATGAACGATGATGGCAAGGGGGACGAGGCCACGACATCAGGATCAAATTAACACCTAGGATCAAATAAACACCCAAATCGCTCAAATTATCGACAAATCCTAATTGAAATCAGCAGTGACAGAGTTAATTGAAATTATAAAACTACCTATAAGTTCGATTTGAAGATTAGAACGAGAATTCTGGAGTTTTTGTGAGTTAGAGTTTTTGATTCTTTGTGCAAAACCTAGAAAGCGACGGGAATGCAAAGTAAAAAAGAAAGAAACAGAAAATGATGAATTTATATAAAAGTGGAGTGACCTTTTGTATTCCTGCCAACGTGTCTCCCCATTCCGATCGGACCAAAAGACAGACCCACGATGATTTGGCCCACTGACGTAATGGCACCCCTAATAGGGAAAACTATATGAATCGGATCTGAACCCAAGCATAACCGCAAGTACTGATTTGATAAACGAATGAAAACTCAAAGAAAAATATATGTACTAAAGCTTAACTGGAAGAGCTGTTGGACATCAAGCGGAGTTCTCAGAGTTATTTGGAACAAAGGAAGAAATTGGAACGTTCTATGGTGTATATATAGGCAACAAGAGATATGACTTTAAGAAGCAACACATTTCTACAAATGAATGGGAGCGACTATTCAACGATTCCAACTCATAAATCAATGGTCAAATAATGTCAAAGCACGCTCTATCTTCAATAGAAGCATCCTTCAAGGGGGCAAAATGTTAGCCTACTTTGTGAACTAGGCTACACAAAGTTAAAAGATTATTTAAGTGAAGAATATTGACCAAGAAATGCACCCTTTTAGAAGTCCGGTTCGGATCGGATCCCAGTTGTCAAGCCTAGATGATTGTGACGCAGAAGACAAAGCCGCGGGGGCATAACCAGTTCGGAGTGGAAATACCCGATCCGCTCCTTTCTCTTTGCATACTCAGTCCACCATTCCATTCTTCCAACAAAACCGATCCAATCCCCTGGTTGCTAGCACCCCCGATCCGAACCCAGAGTCACGACAGTTTCACCCCACATTCCCTTGAAATCTAGAGCAGTTATGCCCACGTTCTACCCATGTTTGCCACTATGCTGATGTGTTGTCACTCCCATATCCCATCCGAACCCGAAAGTGATGGGATGGCGGCCACGTGGATCCGAACTAAAGCCATCCCAGGAGCATTTTTCACCTATAAATACACCATCAAGAGGCATTTGGAAGGATCTTTTGGCATTTTCAGAACTCAAACTCCTTTGTTATACGAATTTCATCAATTATTCAGATTACAATCATTTTTTAAATCATATTGTGAAGGAAATTGAGTGAATCAATGTATGGTATAAGTGAAAATTGAGTGAGAATCGTTGTTGTAATTGCATTCAAAACAACAATTCAAAGAATAGAAAGTGGACATAGGCTATTTAACATCGAACCACTATTAATTGTGTGTTTTCTCCGGTTTTTTATTTCATTTCGGTAGAATCATTACTCGTTTGGGTGTTAGAGCCAATTTTGGATCTAACACCAAGAGGCACAAAAGATCATTGCAAATGAAGGAACGCGATGCTCCGGTATCAAACAACACACGAAATGAAACATTTCTAATGAAAAGAATACGTTGAATGATGACACTCATTCCTTTCTCCTATGCTGTAAGAGCCCTTGAAGAAAATGGCATGCACTACAAGCGTTTTTTGGTGTATTACAACTTCCAAAGCATACGCCTTCACAACATGCTACCCTTAGCTAGTTTTGGACAATCCTTCTTGTCATGCCCAAGTTTTCCACACTTAAAGCAATTCCTTTCGGCTTTCGGATTCTTTCAATCCTTGGGGAAATAGCCCTTCTACCGGCAGTTATAGTAAGTCACTTCGTCTTTCTTCATTTTCTGACCATCTTTATATTTTTACTGTTGTTGCTTCCTCTTTTTTTTTATTACCACCTTGTTGTGGCTTCAATTCCTCTTTTGCTGTAACAACGGTCTCTTCCTTGGGAATAAAATCTAGTGCCTTACAGCTTTCTCCACGATGTTCTTGTAAGTGTCATCCAAGTGATCAACCAGCTGATTTCAAAGGTATTTGTCAAAGCCATAACAAACTTCTCTTATTTTTGGTATGGAATCTCAACATATGAACAAGCATATTTTGATAAAGCTTCAAAAGTTGAAACATACTCTAACATTGACCTACCATTCTACTTCAGCTCAACGAACCTTTTCAATAGTATAGACTTATGAATGGTAGAAATAAACTTTGTCTCAAACTTGAAGTAGAACTGGTCCCGTGTGATCTTATCTTCAGGAGATTCGAGAGTGACAGAGTTCCACCAATCCATAGCTCTTCCCTGTAGCTGTCGCGATGCAAGGTTCCTCTTAGTCTCCTCATCAAAACCTAAATCTCTAAAACTATGAATGCAAGTATCAAGCCACCTTTGAATCTCTACAATTGTTTTTGTCCCTTTAAATGGCTTCCCTCCAAGAGTAGTATAGTCTTTACATAGCTTCGCGTAGTCCACGACCCTAGGCACTTGCACTTGAACTCCTACATCTACCACGGGTGTCTCCTGAGTGGGCACCCTTCTCATGATCGCTGCCATCATGGCCTCGAATATAGATGGGTAGTCTAGTATACCGCCATCACCCCCAACACAAACAGTCTCCTTGCTAACACTATTTTTTGACAATCGACGACTCATTATAAATCTGGAAAATAGAATGATTAGTCCACATATAAGAAAAACTGCAAATGGAGATCAACCCTTATTATACTATACATTAATATATAACATACATCAATCAGAAATCTACAAATACGTCTCTCATACGTTATTACGTCCTTGGACCATGGCTAAAATCGATTAACCGGTGCTCTAATACCAAATGTGATGACCTCCCATAACTCCTGCGCTTAACAAGAGGAATAATGCGCTGAAGAAAGTGCCAGGCTACTATGGACGTTCATCAGGGCATAATAACACAAGCGGAACCTGTCGTAACTCACGGCACTGAGATAAAATATAATAGAACATATACAACATGCACATAATAGTGAATCGGATTTGAGCAGAAACTTAAACTTCCATATCAACTTGAAAGAATATCAATACAACAAAGGATTTCATCATAAAAATCTATATAAAGATGCCACTCTACAATCATTTAGAGAATCATACAACAAAATGATAGCGGAAACATCAACTAGACACAAATAGTAGAAAATTGATACTTAAGCCTCCTGCTCGTCATCGATTTGAAGCACCGTCCAGTAAGATCTGCTACCTGTAACCTGCTACTCAGTCTGCCCATCCACAATAGGATGAACAACCCAAGGTAATAAGAGGAAATATATAAACTTGAGTCAGACAACAGTCTTAATGAGCGATAAAACAACTATCAAACATTATCAATAATGTATATGACAATAGGTAGATTAATCATCTAATCTACCAATCATATCAACAGATAAGAACCCAACCTGTCTTCCCCACATTCGACAGTGACAGCCTTTACAAATAATCAGTTAGAAACAAACAATACATTCATGGGAATCAGTTCTCTAGCATAGACCATCCTAATTGATATCGACATCCCCCAAGCACAAGCCCCGAAGGTCTAAACCAATATCAGATAAGCACTCAAGAGATATCTTCTTCGAAGTCAGATAATCTACACAAGATGATACAACAAATCAATCATCATTCATGACTCTGGCTATCACTGACAATCTTGGCTTTAAACCATCATTAATCTTATGACTGGCTACGACACGCCATTTATCAATGGTTTAATGGTAACCCCAGTCCTAGC
Organism: Allium sativum; assembly: GCA_030737875.1. NCBI lineage: Eukaryota > Viridiplantae > Streptophyta > Magnoliopsida > Asparagales > Amaryllidaceae > Allium > Allium sativum. The sequence goes on from CM060913.1 coordinate 1,044,741,083, forward strand.
AAAACTCCATACGCCTTTCCACAATATGTATGTTTGACTTACTCAATAAAGATTGCTAGGCCTTTCCACGATACCTAAGGTACTCGATCAACTAATATCTAGTCTTTTGGGCGTCCCTATTATACCCCTGCTTGGAGTCTGCTAGAAACTCTGATTAACGTTAATTCCTTAGCCTTTAATATCTCTAGTCATCCAACTTGATGACTATCCATAAGCTCAATCGACTTCTCGAGCAGCCATTATCCACAGACTCACAACTTTGAGTCATATTCACATTCGTTGCATTTCATCAATCAACGAACACTTCAAAACACTTTGAACATTCCACTTTGAACTCACGTCGAAGCCACAACCATTATCGAACCAATAACAAGCTTCGCTTGGTCGATAGTTGATACACAATGTTCCACCATTCTTTGCTACAACATTTCATCTTTTGCTATAAGTCACAATCCATAGTGTTTCCCAAACGCAACAATCATTCCTGGGTCGTTCCACGACCCATAAGTCCTCTTCCATGACAACCCATTAATCATAATGACCCATTGAAGTGCTGCAAGCCACTATCACTGATCCATCAAACGCTGCCTTTGCCGACCCCACTCCAAACGATCTGACCAAACTTGGATGACCCGACCCAACTTGGACGACACGACCCAACTTTGACTACCCAAGCCAACTTGGATGACCCACCCCAAATTGGATGACCCGATTTTACCAAGCACTAGTACATCATGTTGCAACCAGATTGAACCATTAAGCTACGACCCAATCTTGCCACGTCATCAACGACCCAACGTTGGCCGACCCGAATTCAATCTCTAACGACCCAACCACTTTGACCCATCATATCTTACATGAGAAGCCATGCGATCCGTCACTAATCACAATTGATCCATGCTAGATTCAACCGACCATTAACTCGTGCAACCAATCCATCAAAACACCCAATAATTCAAGCATCATCAAACGAACAATAATACAACAAGTATCATCATACATCCCTATAGAATTCACCGAATCATGATAAAATAATGAATGAACAAAATAATGGATCTAAATTTGCATAAATATAAGAATTACCCATTTAAGTTGCTAGATTAGATCTTATGGTGACTCGAATGAAAATATACTTAGCATGATGTAAATCTAGGTGAAAACAACTTGAAATAATGAAAAATAAGATCAAACAACCTATATACTTGATTGATTCCATGTGAGAGATGCTTATCACTTACCAAATCATCAAATTAGCTTTAAAACGATGTTATACAAATTTGGACAGCGAAGAACGATCTTTAAATCACTCAATTTGATGCAATCTACTCTCTCTCGTTGTTGATATAGCCTTCCTTGATGTAGATCTTCAATCTTTTAATATAGATCTAAGATTTAATGAAGGGAAGATGTATTTGATTGAGAAAGGAGGATATGAGCTCAATCAAATGAGAAATGAAGAAATTACTCCTTGCCTCTAATCCTTTATTTATAGCCATCTAACCAGCCCACTAATGGGCCTCACCAAATCTAGTTAACCTATCTAGAAAATGTGTAGCACTAAAACAACGATTCCTCCCATACTGTTGAACCAAATCTTTAATGTGACCACTCCATAGAATTGGCAACACCTTTTGCTTTCCATTGAAATCGATCTCAGCACCTGATTCGATCTCAGTCAAAAGTTATTCCATGTACAAAAATGACAGAGGAAAAATTGTAATAGCCCACTTTTTCTGCACCTAAATTTTGACTAAAATCAAAACTTGAACACATCCAGCCATGGAGCGCATATCTGGTACCTACAATAAATGAGCACTTGCATAATCATAGTATGATAAAAATAACTCATAGCGGAAACAAAACTAGGATAAATTAGTATTAACTCAAGCAACTACCTTTTTCAAAGTAAGTCCCATGCAAACACCGAGCATGAGAGAGAATGAGAACCGAAAGCCAAACATAATATTTCCTAGAACCCGACCTTCTCTATGAAACCTGGAGGTTGTAAAGAGGAGGGGGTTCAAAACAACAAGTTCTGGTGACTAAGCAATGTACAACACAAATATATTCCGTTCAGTTCAATCCAAGCTGTATGCCTAACCCGGTTAGTGATTTTAGCCAAACCTGTAAATGTCTACGCACGACTTTACTATTCATCCCAACAATATTCCCAAATTATATTATAGAGATAGGACTTTTACACACATTTTTGGTGAAGCCTTTATACAAGAGTTTAACTGGTTAATTATATCGAGGATGGGCCCTTATTTCAGGGTTTCTATCTATACCCTCATTCTCTATTCTTTATTATTTAATGCCTCATTATCAAATGATAGATAGGGTGGATTCTCCCTAATCACTTAAGATCCCTGGGGGACATGTTGATCACTTATTAACCCTCGACAATATATTCAACGTTAAAATAAACTAAAGGGTACTAGCTACGGGCCATACTACTTAAGGCTTCCGTCATTCATGCATATACCCTTGCCCCGCATAAGGTGAGAGTATGTATTTTATCGTTTGTCATACCTTCTAGATGATCTCATTCGATAGCCTCCTTAGTCACTTACTACTTCACATTGGATAGATGGGCATATCTAACCCTTTTAATTTCCAGATTTGGGTAGGCCCACACACACCAGCCATTTAAGACCCCTATACTGAAAATTCTATTCCAAGGTGGATTCTTCAACCCATGCCACTTAAGACCCAAGGAAGCGGACTATACGCGAAGGTTATTAGTTCGTCCCCCATTTGCCTTTAAAATTTTCCCTTTTTAGGTAGGCTATGTTATTAAGTCATTCTCATTTAATTTCCTTATACAAAATACTATACATTCACCGTTTATTTGTATCACGGATTTATATGGTTAATGACGTCTTATATTATTAACCTACTAAGTCTAACTATATTTTTAATTATATGTTTTATTGACATAAATGTAACACCCCGTAATTTTATAACATTAAAATTCAAAAATTGAAGTATACTTAATTTTTAGAAGAAGAATTAAGTGAAATGGTTTGCGCTATTATGTTTTCTCAAAATTTTGGGTCAGGATAGACATTTGGTTTGCATAAAACGGATAATTTATGAAGAAGTTATTAAGCCTTAAAGTTTGAATGCATATGAGAGAAATATATATATAATATTCAAAAAAAGTTCAAAACAGCGAATCGGGAGGGGGAATAGCCGAACCGCACCATTTTCGGAGTCGACCCGAGCCCCGCTGGCCCGTGGCCCGATTCGCCCTAAGGGCTTATGTGGCATCTGAGTGGTCATGATGGTTTTGGTTATCCCTAGGTTAATCCGACGGCTCTTATTAAATTAAACTTCTATAAAAACACTCCTAAACCCCTAACCCTAATCACGTTAATTCATAACAAGAGCCTCCATGCCGTCAATGGAGAACCTAGAGTAGCCGCCATACACTTTCAACCCTAAAGCAAGATAGAAGCTTGAGTCAAAATCAAATAAAATCTAAATAACGATTAGTCTATATCAAAGACGAGAAATTCAGTTTCAGAATACAGATCCCAGAAAATCAAAACTATTCTTTTTAATTTTGAGTATGATAGCGTTCACAAAATAATTAATTTAATTATGATATGATATAATCGGGATTATGAGAATATGATTTTTAATCATGTGATGTAAATTATATGTATGTTTGTGGTGTTGAATCATATGTTAGTCTTATGCAAGTTGGATCATATGTTAGTTCCTATGTGAATCTTACGCAAGTTGAATCATATATCTTATGTAAGTTTGTGATGATTGGATCATATATTCATGTATGAATCTTATGCAAGTTCGGGTTGTGAAAATATATGTGAGACATTTACATGCATATGCTAGTTTATGTGACATTAACCTTTATGTCTAGATCCATATGCACATTTACATCTTTATGTTTAGATCCATATGCAAGTTTACATCTTTATGTTTAGAACTATATGCAAGTTTACATCTTTATGTTTAGATCTATATGCAAGTTTACATCTTTATGCTTAGATCTATATGCAAGTTTACATCTTTATGTTTAGATCCATGTGCAAGTTCACACCTTTTCGTTTGGATCTATAGCAGTACATAAGTTATGCAAGTTTACACCCATTACCTATGCTAGTTTTCATCATATGCTAGTTTGAATGAAATTCATATGCAAGTTATTGGCTATGTAATCTTATGTCATGATCCTTAGATGTATTTTAGGTGTTATGTGATATTGCTTTTCTTTTTATAAGTTAGACTATTTGCGAGTCTAACATATGTCATATGAATACATACGAATAGCGTGGGCATGACGGGATAATATTGAATATACATAAATTGTGAATTGGCATAAAATGGCCTTAAAAGGCATATAATTAATTTGAGACATTAATTGGCATAATTGGTATTTATGGACATAATTTTAAGTGATAATTATGGACATAAATAAATTTGGAGTTTATTGACAAATTTGAATAGGGATATTAATCCAATTTGGGGTTAAATAAAGATGTGTAATAATTGACTGCCTAAGACACGATGTTAGACTCTACTGTGGTGTAAGACTGCCCGGACCCGCCCAGCAAATCCAACAGCCACAAATGTCAGTCTAATGTAAGAGGTAAAAGGCACAAATTAAATGCGTAACAATTGTAAAGACACGAGGTTAGGGTCGTTTGCGGTATAAGACCGCCCGAAAAAGCCCGGAAAATCCAGAACCCGCAAATGTCATCCTAATGTGGGGGTCTTTACAAGGTTACAGTTCTAATGAATTAAGTAACACTTACCCAGATAAACATGTGGTGGGACATGAGGGTTTAAGTGGGTGCCTTGGGTGGCATGTGAAATTAAGTGGGTGCCTTGGGTGGCATGTGAAATACGATTAGATGCACTCAACCAAGATTGGAACATGTAAGAAGACATGAATAAGAATGGGGTTAAGTGGGGAAACCTTAGCGGGGAACAAGCATAGGTGGAAGGCTTGTGTCCAGCATGGGGGCCCTTTTCAAACCAGTAACCCGTTAAGTATCTTTGTGCGCTCAACCCAAGTCGAGGACGGGACACGCTTACTGGATTTGATTGTAAGAGGTCAAAATGGGTTAGCGGTGGCAACGCAAGTCCAATGGGGTCATGTGCGTGCGTGGGCCCGGGCTGGTAGGTTAGACGTTGGTGCATCGTGTAGATATAAGTCGTGCATCTTTGGTGGTATCGGGTTGCCACTTTGGGAGTGATACACCCCACTGTGGGACCAGCACGGGTATCTACGAGTTAGGGAGTCGATCGAATGGAGGTAGTGGGTACAACAAGTGGAGATAGGGGTAGACGACACCTACGAAGGCAGCTAGGGGTACACGAAACTACCATTATCATTATTAAGTTCTGTAGGCGGGATCAACTTTTAGGGTGACTAGTGGTGGTGCAGTATAGTAATTATCCTTTAGTGATTAGGAACGAAATTAACGCCAGATTATTCCTCTTATTTGATTTGTCATGCCCACTTGTTTCATGGTCATATCTTATCTTACCAGTTTATGTCGTATCCTAGTTACTTTAATAATTATATTGTTAAAGTTATTATACAAGCCAGACTTTATGTTTGACCCCCTTGTTTTCGCCTCTTTTCTTCCTTTCCTCCCCCCCTCCCCCAGGTTCTCAAGGTGGGACTAGTACTAGTGGAGTTGGCGGATCTCTTTCTCTCTCTTTTGGAAGTGCTTGGATTGATGAAAGTGAAGTTCAGCTCATCTCCTTTATGGCTACTTGTGTTGGGGTTTATGCTTTTATTTTATGTACACTGAAACAATTTATCAAGATGGATATTAAGTGTACTTGGTTTATGAAGTTGTTGTAATCAAACTATTTCTCTACTGCAATAAAAGTTGTTTTAAAATTTTCAAGTACCATTATTTATATCCGTCTTGTTATATTCTGTTCTATACACTAAATACGCTCCATGGAAGTTAAAGAATTCCCTTTGTGAGTGACATTAATAGACGTGGGGTGTTACATGTGGTATCATAGCTGAAGGTTACCAGACCAGATATGAATTTTGAAAAACTATTTTTCAAAAAGCATTTTATAAAGAAATACTTTCAAAAGTATGTTTTAAGGAAAGTATTTTCAAGAGAAAAGTTTGTTTTAAAAACATAACCTCCAAGAGCCATATATCTTTCTTTCGAATTCTCCATTTTGAATCTCTTCATTTTGTTTTCAGCATGTCTACAATTCCCGAGATACCCGAGGGGCTACCGATACTAGAATGGTTTAAAAGGTATCTGGAAGCTAGGGCCAATATCGCAGGCACAACAAACGCTCCCCCTCCTTCTCCTCCTCCTCCTCCACGTGTTGATACTTTTGCAAAGATATGCAAAGATTTTAGGGCAATGGGCGGAAAACCTTTTCACGAATCAGAGACGTTTGTTGAAGCTCAAAATTGGCTTAAGGAGTTGCAAAATCTATTTTGTATTTTCGAAGTAGAAGATGGAAGGAAGGTCCAATTGGCTTCTTGGTTAATGAAAGACGAAGCCTCGTTTTGATGGGAGGTCATGAATGGAGAGCATCCGGTGGAGACATGGATGGATTTCAAGCGTAGGTTCGAAATGAAGTTTCTCTCACGAGTAGAAGAGAATTTATATATGGAAAGATTCTTGGCATTGAAGCAAGGGGATTTATCAGTAAAGGAGTACGTCAACAAGTTCAATCAGTTGGCGAGATTTGGCTTGGAGTTGGTAAACACACCTGAGAAGAAGGCCCCGAGGTTCGTTAAAGGTTTGAATGAGCCGCTACATGGGTTGGCGATGACCCACATTCCGATGGGGGCTACCATTGAGAAACTGGTTGACATGGTGCTTATGCATGAGGAAGAGAAAGGTGCAAATGCAAATAAGGCACCGGAGAAGAAAGGAGACCAGAAGAAGCCACAACAGCATAACAAGAAAGGTGGGAAGAACAATAATGGCAAAGGAAAGAAGAAGTGCTTTAATTGTGGGATACCAGGCCATCTGAGCAAAGATTGTAGTAAAAAGAAGAAGACTGGCTGTTTCCACTATAGAGAGGCAGGTCATCTAGTTAAGGACTACCCAAGGAAACAAGCACAAGGGCAAAGAACTTCTGGAGGGAAGTTTCTGGCTCTCATGGCACCAGGGCAGGCGAGAGGGCAGATTCAGGCTCTCATGGCACCTGGACAGGAGAGAGGTAGAAACATTTCCGTTGAAAGTTTAGTTTTTCTGTTTGATCATCCTGTTCGTACTTTGTTTGACTCTGGCGCTGCACACTCGTTTGTATCTGCTTCGTTAGTTGAAACACTACACCTAAATACTAGTCTAGTTACGGATCCTATAGTAGTCTCAAATCCTATTGGCGGTTCAGATCATCTTTCTATGATTTGTCGGGATTTGAGAGTGTCTTTCTTGGGCTTTGGGTTTGAATGCAACGCCTTTGTTCTTGGCTTCATGGGCTACGGCTTGGTTCTAGGTATGGATTGGCTAATTAGATATAGTGCCATCCTAGATTGTGAAAGAAGGGTAGTTAGATTGTTGACTCGTTGTGGAAAGACCCTTGATATTTCATGTGACCCTAGAGGTCCGATAATGCTTAGCTACCTAGAATCCCCAAACGCATCCAATGATGATTTGAAATCTGTTCGTGTAGTCCGTGAATATAGTGACGTCTTAGATGAAGTTCGTAGTCTACCCCCGAGGCACGAGATAGATGTTAGATCCAAAAGTGGCTCTAACACCCAAATTGTTCAATTATGCAGAGATTAATATCAGAAAAATGCAAGAAAAGCAGAAAAGACAAGAGATTTATAGTGGTTCAGCATTAACGAGCCTACGTCCACTTTATATCTATGATTATACTTAAGATTTGAGTACAATCAATGATTTATCTCTCAACTTCACTTTTACAATGTTGGTTCACTCAGTAAATTCAAGACAGCTCTGAATAGGAATAATGGAGGTATAATAATGGTAGAATCAGAGTTTAGAATCGCCAAAAAGATTCTGAAAAATGCCAAGCCTGGGGCTATTTATAGGTGATATCTATAGACAGATCATGGTCATACATGGCATAAATCCCGAAGATCTAGGACTGGTTCGTGGCTTGATGGAGAAAGAGACAATATAGCTGTTGTGGACAGGTGTCGTGAGATCCTATATTATCGGATCGTGAATGACTTGTGTTAGAATTTGTGCCCTAGAGGCAATTCATTTGATGAGACTGATAACACTGTTGATGTTATTATTTTATTTGGAATAAAATATTATTCTATTATATTGTATTTACTGCGTAATATAAATAATAATATAATAGAAGTCCTTAGAATAATAATAGAGAATTATATAGTTCGAGTAAGACTGAACTTGAGATTATATAATGTGATAAATATTATAATTCTTAAATGCTCCTAGTCGAGTTTTATTGTTAATATAGGACGACAATAAAGTGTTAAGACTAGTATGTTGATTGGCTGATGATCACATCTCATTGATCATTAATATCGTGATATTAATGTCAAAACATAAATACGTATTGGAGAATATCGTATTGGGTTGACCCGCCGTTAGATAATTCCATGGAATATACTTAACAATATCATAAGTTATTCTCATAGTGACAGTGATGTAATGGTCCTCAGATCTGAAATCATTATAATTTTATTCGAGGATATTTGTGTTTTGATATCATCTAAAGTTATTTCATAACAAAGTAACGATAACGGTGATTATTGGATACATCTCGAATCGAATGAAAATTATGAATGATCTAGATGGAATTTAACCGTACGATATATTCGTAGTGATATCCATTGGCCTCTTGATCGAGTGAAACTGTGAAATGAATGGCCGTGCTCAAATATTGATTTGTTTTAAACAGTCTACTCATCGATCAAGAAAAACGGATTAAACTATAACGAGGATGATATGATCCATGCCTCTAGTTTGATCCTGGATACATTGGTTAAAAGGATTATATTGCATTTAGACACTAGTAACAGAAAGGTAGTATCGAATCATAAATATTATTATAACTTGGTTAACAGCGATGTGTTGCTAGATACCGCTCACTGTTTATAATTTAAATTCAATTTAAATTATTGCCAACGTTGTAGTAACCTATAAGGTCACACACTTAGAGATTTACAGGGATGAAAACATATTTTGGATAAATATAATATTAATATGTTGATATTTTATTAAACGTTGTAAAAGGTAAAATGGTCGGATCCATATGTGATGGTATACAAATGGTTTGAAAAGGGGGGCTACACTTTCCTTTATAGACCGACATATAAACCCTTTATATAATAGATATTGGTATTGAGAAGGGTTAACCCTAATTTTTCCTTTGAAAACGGAATCCAAAAATCATGGCGGCTAGCACCGAGTCTCTAATCTTTTTCAATCCGATTGAAGAGGAACAATCTCGTGTGGATTACTTATAGAGGCTCAACAATCAGAGGGCTTATGATTCGATTCTTCCATTTCTTTGTTACAAATTCGATACGGCTTCAATTTCAATATGATTTCATGGATTCACGCATCCCAGATCTGGTATGATTTCGATTTACAGTTATTACGCATAGATCCTAATTTATAATCATTATAAGTACAATATGGTTGATTATTAGACAGATCCAAACCTTACAACTTGGTCATGGCCCTCGCTTCTCAGCTTTAGGGATCGGATCGGATCATACTGGCGTGAATGCATCAGATCGGATCGGGCAGGTATGAATGGATGGGATGGCCTAGGATGATCGCGATCGAGGGGGTGTAGCAACAGCGCTATGATCCGGCAAGGGCTTAGAGACCACGATCGGGGTTTGGTGGCTTCTACGAGTAAAACTCAATAGTGAACATATGTGTAAATCTTGGTGGCTTAGTCCAAAAGCTAGCCAACATTTTTCCCCCTCGAAGTATGTTTTATCAAAGATGGTTCATGCTTCGAAATTACAAAACCTATCTTTTCACGAAGCGATGTGAATCAATGGTTTTATCTGTCTGAAATGTCGTATTGCTTCAGGAAGTTGTGTCCTTTGTCTGGTATAAATACCGGGTTATATCATCTATCATTTCTTTGCTCATCGGGTGGTTTCCATCTCTTGAATTCCTGAAGATATTGCTATCAAACTGCCAAGTAAGTCTTAAAACTTATTATAAAAAGTAGCATTTATAAATTTCGTGTTTTTGTGTAAGTATGGAATCCTACTATTTCCGACCCATTGTTCACGCTAGGGCTTGGATCGCCACTTCAAGCTACGGGCTGTGATGGATCATCTCGCATCCTCGAGTAGAGCCATCCTATGGGCTTCAGATCTTGGTCTGGAAGGGGGGACATTTATGAACCCTGGTGGGCTTTCCGCCTGCTCGTGGCCCATGATGGCCTGGCGAACCATATAGGACAAAGAAGGGAAGACCAACGGTCTTCTCTTTGGTTATATAAATGAGTTTACTCTTCTATTTTCACTTTTACTTCTTCTTTTTCCGGCCGCCGCTCTTCTTACTCCTTACCTTCAAAATCCTAATTTAACTTTCAATGAAGATCGAATTTTTTTTTCAATAAAAAGGTAATAATAATGGTAATTTCTTTTGTATCTCTCCTCTTCTTTTTGAGTATCGATTTGAGTTCAATTTCCGTAGGGGTTTTTCTTCAATGGCTATAGATTATGTGGCGGTTCCATGATCTTTAATGGGTTTGTTGTTGCATAGTGGAGCTAAAAGAATTAAGTTGGAGCTGGGAAACGAGGAAGAAGAAGAGGAGCAGGTAGGGTCGGCTCATAAGTGAGGTTCGGGTTCAGATCTCGATAACAATAGGATGGAGGAAAATGAGATGGAGCTGGTGTTTAACGCAACAATGGATAGGATCGTGGGTCCCTTTCATGATCCGTTCGGGTAAGTCAGAGTTGTCACGGATTGGATCGTTCTGCGATCCGTCGCCTACATCACGAGGCGATGCTGCCTTACCAGCATAACTTGCCGGCGATCCAACACCCACGATCCGATCCACTCCATGTATTAGTATTTATACCACGATCCAGCCCCCAAGACTTCAACGAACCATCTTTGTTGACGATTTCGGACACATATTAACAAGCAATGCATAGCAATTACGACATATTGGACAGCTTGATTAGAGCCTTCGAGACGAACTTCTGGACTGATCAACTTAACTTGATGGCATATCATGACCAGTATCCTGTTCATTTAACTAACTTCATGCTTTTCTTATATATACGCACAAGCACACACTTGCACTTACAAACACGGGGAACGGGTAACTTGTCTTCTAATTTTTACTCGCCAACACAGCTATATCGGATAAACAAGTGACTGAGATACCGAATGAAAGTACCGAATCAGAGACATCAATACATCATAGCCCTGATGTGCTTCCCACAGATTCAAATGAGGAAAAATCCATTCCTGATTACGAGACGGGTACCGATATAGAGTCAACGACTTCTAAGAGCACATCTCTTGAAGATGAAGATGATCGAGCTCCTGATGAAATTTCGGGTGTTAAGGAAATAGAGAAGTACACCGATTCTTTACCCTCTAAGTTAGATGATATAAAACTTAAGAAGATATGTTTAAGACACGGAATTCCCTAGGACGATGTGAAAGCACTAGGAAGCAAAGATATACCTCATTCTGCCCCAGAGGGGTACATGACTGTTAGTCGACTCATGTGCTGGGTAGGGGGATATTCCTCCTTTTACTCCACTTGTTGTTGATCTCTTAAGACAGTTACACATTGCCCCCATGCAACTCCATCTGAATGCCTATGCGGCTCTGTACACTCTGTATGTTGCTTATATGGAGATTCTGCAGACCGAACTTACCCTTAAAGACCCGAAGTTCCATTACCACTTCAAGAATCGTTCCGTAGAGGCTCCAAATTTTTCTTTCTTCAAATCAGTTGCCAACAGAAAAGTTGTGATGGATGGTTACAGTAATATAGGGGATATCAAATCTGATTTGTTTTATATAAAACACCAAGCCGGATGTGCAAGGAAGTGGCTACAAGCGAGTATGTTTTCAACTTTCCCGCATTTAATTCGAATGCATAATTTCAGTGCTAACGAATCATTTTGTTCCATAGAGATCACAACTTTGAGAGAACAGTAGGATCGATATATGAAGACCGAATGTCTCGCCTTCTTAAGAGTAACTCGGATTTCTTAAGGATTAAGAAATGTATCACCAACGAGAACCTTCACAAATACCGTCTTTTAGATATAAGATTCAGACTTGGAGCCAGCAGTAAATCTTACAAGTATATACCTCCGACTAAGGGAGAAGGAACTTCTCAAGCTGTAAAGACAGCTACCCTTCGCAAGAGTCCTTCTCCAATGATTAATCAGGATGACGAGGATTTAAACGTATACAAAGGGGACGAGGGGCAAGCTAAAGAATCAAAGGAGGTCCCGACCTTTGGGGGGCAGTCTCCCTTAAGAACTTCATCACCGGTTGAGTCTGTCGCTCAGGATGAGTTAACGGAGGAACAGATACTCAGGGAATTAAATAAGATTCCTTTACCAGATGATATTTATAATCAGGAAGATTTCGGAGGGGAACCAATTTTTCCCATCTGTTAAGAGACGAGTGCCCTAGTTGGAGAAAAAGAAGTCATCCAAACAAGCCTAACTCTGGGCCTTCGTCCGTTAAAAAGGGGATTTCATGGGATGCACAAATCACATGCACTATTTACCATAACACTATTTTACCACTGTCGTTCATAGTTTTAACATGCACCTGTTTCTTTTACAGGGAAAATGTCTCGCAAACGGTCTTATTCTTATCGTTCCCTTTACGAGTGCACACCAAGCCTCCTTTCAGATCCTGAGCATGCTCGTAGTGATATTCGGGGAAGGGATAGTCGTCGGCCCCAGGATTCTCATCAACCTTATTCCACACGATCTCGATCTCCATCAAAGCAAGGTTCTGAAAAGCCTCACAGTTGTCCATCGTTACTGGCTGGGGGCAAGCAACTTCCTAGAGATTTGACCCCTCCGAAGAGTACGCCTTCTCATGTCCAGTCTTCTAAAAAACACCATAAGCCAGAGGACAAAAACAAAGATAAGGGTAAGATCGTAGAGAAGAGAAAGACATCTCATATTTCTTCTAGTGAGCACAACTTGGATACCACCGTTGCGCAGAATATTTCTCCCAATTCTGAAATTTAGGCCAGGCTTGAGAGCTTGCGAAAGCAGTTTCCTGGTATTTTCTTTGAGAGGATGATGTTCGTCCGGGATCTTGAACCGGTCCCCGAGGATTGGGACACAGAGGTGATAGGGTACGTATGCCATGTGGCTAAACAATACGGAGTAATGAAGAAGCATACTGCCACACTTTCTACTGCCATCTGCCAGCTGGAGACGGAAGCAGCCAGAGCCAGAGTGAAGATTGATAATGATGCTATGTTCAGGACCAAAATGGAAAAATAATTAGAGGATGCACAGGCCCAACTGGCTTTAGCTCGGTGAGACGCAGAGAATTACAGGTCCGAACCGGAGTGTGCTAAGGAGCGTTTTCGCAGTGAGCTTGACTTAAACAGCCAGGAACGGGTGGTTCTGAGGAAGGAAGTGGAAGATCTTAGGGCAATTAATACTGAACTGAAGACAGCACAGGAATGCTTTGCTATTGAGAAAGATGCCTGAGAGAAAGAGAGGGCGAGCTTAAAAGATGACCTCGCTCTCACCAAAAAGGAAAGAGAGGTTTTAAATGATCAACTTGCCCAAGCTGAGCAGTGTGTAGCTCTCGCTGAAAGTAACGCCAATAATGCTCTTGAATCGGCCACTGTTGATGCTGATATGCTCGCTGAAAAAGAGAAAGATATAGCTGGTTTTGAGGAACTGTTGTTCGACTTCTTTGGTCAAGTCATTAAGACTCGAGATATCTCTTGGATTCCGGACTATCATGTTACTTTGTCCAATGTATGGGATGCAATTGTTGAAGGCGAGAAGCGGCGATTGATGGTCGACGAAATTGACGAAAACAAGCTGATCCAGACGTTTCCTAGAGGTGAAGAAAATGAGGCTTTGGAGATAGGTAGTGTAACAACCCATATTTTCAATAACCTGTTATAACGTAAATCGAGGCAGAATTTAATTTATAAATCTGATTCAAGGGAAACGAGCTATGCCATTGCGTTCGCCTCGGAAAAATACGCGAAATAGAGTCCGAGTTTTCGAAAATCGGAGTCAGTATGACCCGATTAAGGCCCAACGAAGTTTTCAGAAAATTTCAAAGTAAAAACAGATTTCAAATTCAAGTTTGAATTTGGAAATTTGGGCCAGTTTGGGCCAGGCGGGAAAATTCCTGCCAGAGCACCCAAGTCGACAGCCCTGTCGACTTGGGAGTCGACTTGGTTGGACCCAAGTCGACAGCCCTGTCGACTTGGCTGTCGACTTGGCTCAGCCGGGCAGTTTTGCCTGGTGCACCATTTTGGGGTTTTGGTTAGGTTTTGGGGCCAGATTCGATTTTGAGGGCTGAGATTGGAACTAGGGTTTAATCCTAAGGTTGAAACTAATCCTAATCTCTATAAATAAGCCCCTAACCTAACCCTAAATCATCATTATTCATTCAAGTAACTAAACTATGGCAAAATCATTCCTCTCATGGCCTCCACTCTCTTCATAAAATTCCTAAGTTATTTCTATGAGAGATTTTCCATGCATACAAGTGTTTTCAAGCTTGTATGAGTGTCATTAGCTTGCATTCAAGTCAAGTTTCCATATTTACACCATAAAGCAAGGGTTTTTATTGATTTGGAGCTTGCATTTTGGGTTTATTTGATTGCATAAGGGCTTAGTCTCAATCTATATATATATTTGAGTCTTCATAAGCATTGTAAGTCCTTTTCTACTTTCATCTTTAAACTCTAAAGTTAATGAATGATGCAAGTTGTGCTTGATCATTATGATGTGTTATGCAAGTTTGCTATGATGTGTTATGCAAGTTTACTATGATGTGTTATGCAAGTTTGCTATGATGTGTTATGCAAGTTTACTATGATGTGTTATGCAAGTTTATCAAGTTATGTTATGCAAGTTTGTCATATGATATGCAAGTTATGTTATGCAAGTTTGATATGCAAGTTTGTCATATGATATGCAAGTTATGTTATGCAAGTTTGATATGCAAGTTTGTCATATGATATGCAAGTTATGTTATGCAAGTTTGATATGCAAGTTTGTCATATGATACGCAAGTTATGTTATGCAAGTTTGATATGCAAGTTTGTCATATGATATGCAAGTTATGTTATGCAAGTTTGGGTTGATACTTTTGTTCATGTTATCATGTTATGCAAGCTTATCTTGGGTTTATGAGCTTAAAGCTCCAAGCTTTATGCTAAAGGTTGCATTTTGGCAACATGTAAGTTATCATATCTCTTATGATAACTTGCATGTGAGGCTAAATGCGAACTTATGGCCATTTCTATATGCCATTCATCACCATGTATCACCAATATGCTAAGTTTGGTTTTATGCATGCTTTTGAGGCCTAAAAATGTAATATGCAAGTATATGAACATATGTACATTTCATATGCCACCATGTTAAACTTGTGGCTTCAACACCTTTATGTCATGATTACGCCAAGTTCCCTCTTTCTATCCTTTATGTGCTATTGCGATATGTAAGCGATGGGATTGCATTTGGGGTTGGGTAAACTTAAAAGACATAAAAACATAAGATTGGGAATTTACCTATTAAGTTAGGTCTACCCATTGGGAATTTACCTATTAAGTTAGGTCTACCCAAATGCTTGAAAACTTGTAATGTGTTTTGGAAACATGATGGACATGACACTTAGAAAATATAAGTGTAACCAACTCGAGGTTGGGTTGAGTTTGTAGCGTAAACCTTGCCGAAACCGACCGGCCTAACTAGTTGCTACAAACAATAGGACCCAATGTGAGAAGTTGGTCATGTTGTACCTTAAACCCGAGGTTAGACCAAGTTGTGGTATAAAGCTACCCGGAACCAACCGGCTTAACTAGTAACCGCAACAAAGTCTAATATGAGAGGTTAAGGCGCATTAATTAATTAATGCCTCATGGTTAGAGTTAAGTCATGGTCCACTTAATACTTAACCAATTTGGGCTTGGTAGATTAATCAGGGTTAAGTCGTGAACTCATCGTTACACTTAACCAAGTTAATCCATGATTAGCAAGAGGGTTAAACCGTACTTAACCCACTAGAAAATCCTAGCAATGGGGGTCCACTCCAGCAGTAATCCCAAGTTTGTATCATTATGACCCTAGGGTCTAGGCTAGGGTGGGGGCACGATTACTGGACTTGAGGTAAGTGACCAAAAGCGACGGCAGAGGGTACGCCGGTGTAGTTCCGGGCGGACTATGGTCGTGCACATAGTCCGAAGCCGGGGAAAGCATGCACGGGTACCAGTAGATCGAGACTGTGCACTTATGTTTATGGTGTCCAGGGGTTGACATCCTAGGGCTTGATACACCCGACGGGAGACCCTGCACAGTCTGACTACAATTATGTTTGGGCCGCATTGACACCAACACGTGACGAGTTAGGCTTAGGGAGCCGATCGATTAGACCGTTTGGTTGGACCTCGTATTAGGGTCAAACCATGTTATTGGACCTCATATTAGGGTCGCTTCATGTTATTGGACCTCATATTAGGGTCACTTCATGTTATTGGGCCAAAGCTTGGGCCAAGGGATCAATACTTGTTTATTCAAGTCATGTTAGTTTGCTAGTACACCTGTGGTGCAAAAACCTTAAACCTGATTATGCAATGACACCTTTATCTACCTTGTTAGGTAATCATCATGCCAATATGTATTTATCCATATGTTCATCTCAGCTTTCATCATGCCAGTTAACTTTATCAGTTTACATTGATTGTAGTAGGACTTACTCAGTCTTTTTGACTGACCTGTTTTCCTTTCGCCTCTTTTCTTCCATTCCCCCCCCCCCAGGTTCTCAGGGTGGGAATATTGGAGCTTAGCTTGGATTTCTGATCGCTTGCTTGTGGGATTTTAGCTCATGTACGGTCTTGACATGAAGCTAGCTATGGTTATCACTTATTTTGGGGATAGTACTTATGTATTTCAGTTTTTCAGCAATGTTGTTTTATCTAGACTTGTGTATTTGGAAAGTTGACATTATGTTGTACCAGACTTGTTTTGAAATGGTTTGGAATCTTCCGCTGTTTTATCTATGTTATTTACTCTGTTTACATATATACACATGTTCTTGTTCTGCCTTGATATATCATTATGCATGTTTACCTGATTCAAACGCCCCTCCAAAGTCAGAGTGCTTGCAATAGCCACCCTGGCGGAGGTGGGGTGTTACATTTGGTATCAGAGCATATGGTTTACGAGAAGGAACAAAAAGGTTTTTGAAACTTTTGAAAAACTATTTTCAAAACCAAGCATAAAGTATTTTCCAAAGAAAAGTCTAGTTTATTTTAAAGGCTATTCCCCAAAAAGCCATTAGCAAAATTCCTTCGTTTTTCTCCATTCTGAATCTGTCTTTTTCTTCGTTTTCTGTATGGCCAATAACTTTGCCATTCCGGAGGGAGTACACGTACCTGTTTGGTATAGGAGACTTTTGGAGGCTAGGGCGACTGAAGCCGGCCCCGCAGATGTCCCTCCTCCTCCTCCTCCGGTAGTTAATGTTCCTCCTCCTCCTGTCGCTGAGGTTCCTCTTCCTCCTCCCCCTCAGCATCCTCAAGCTGACTTCGCAAAGACTTGTAAAGATTTCAAAGCAATGGGTGGCAAGAATTTCATTGGAACGGAGACTTTTGTAGAGGCAAGGAATTGGTTGAAAGAAACCGAAGATCTTTTTGCCTTCTTTGATATAGATGACCGTAGGAAGGTTTTATTAGCAGTGTGGTTGCTAAAGGAAGAAGCTGCACGTTGGTGGGTGGTCACCACCGCTACTAGGCCAATTGAGACTTGGGATGACTTTCGGGGAAAGTTTGGACTAAGGTTCCTATCACTAAAGCAAGGGGACATGACTATTAGGGAATACGTGGATAAGTTTAATCAACTTGCTCGGTTCGATTTAGACTTGGTTAACACAGCTCAGAAGAAGGCCCTATACTTTGCTCTAGGATTAAACGAGCCATTACATGGTTTGGCCATATCTCATATACCCTTGGGGGCAACTTTTGAGAGTTTGGTGAATATGGCCCTACTCAATGAAGAGAATAGGAGTGACAAGAAGAGGGTCAAGAGGAATGAGTCTCAAAACAAGGAAACGGAGCCCAAAAAGGAAATGAAAAAGAAGGAGGAGAAGTCTAAAGATAAGAAGGAAAAAAGGTGCTTTACTTGTGGAAGCTCGACTCATCTAAACAAGGATTGCAGAAAAAGGAAGGGCACTTGCTTTAACTGTGGAAAAATGGGACACTTCACTAGGGATTGCCCGAAGAAGCAAGGGCAAGGCCAGGGTCAGACTCAGTGTGCTGGACCTTCGGGAGGGCAAGTTCATGCTCTCAATGCCGCTCCAGTTCCCGATCGAGGTAGTATTTCTGTTGAAAGCCTTGTATATATTTCTGATTTTCCAGTTCGTACCTTGTTTGATTCTGGTGCATCGCATAGCTTTATCTCATCTGATCTTGTTGATAGTTTGCACCTAAGTACTAGTCTAGTTAATGATCCCGTGTGTGTTTCAAATCCAATTGGGGGTTCCGCCCATTTGTCTATTATCTAGGTGGATTTGAATTCTCGCGTGATGCTTATATTCTCGGTTTCATGGGGTATGGGTTGATTTTGGGCATGGATGGGTTGTCCAGTTTTGGAGCCATCCTTGATTTTTGAGCATAGGGTTGTGAGGCTCATGACTCGCCTCGGTAATACCCTAAAAATTTCTAGTAACCCTATGAGTCCCGTCATGTTGGGTTATCTTGAACCCCTCGACTCGTCTATCGATAGTTTGCAATCGGTGAGGGTGGTCCGAGAATATCCTGATATCTTGGGTGAAGTGAAGGGGGTTACCCCTAAACGAGAGATAGATTTCCGCATTTATCTGGTTGATAATGCCAAGATAGTTTCGTGGCCGGTAAGGCACATGGCCCCGCAAGATGAGAGTTAAGAAAGCAAGTCAAGGAGTTACTTGAGAAGAACTTCATTAGATGAAGTATATCTGAATGGGGAGCGCCTGTAGTATTTACTACAAAGGCAGATGGTTCTGTTCGACTTTGTGTTGATTATCGTGAGTTAAACGAAGAGAATAGACAACCATTGCCAAGGATCGATGATTTGTTTGATCAGCTTGTAGGAACATCTGTTTTCTCTTGATCTTGCTACTGGATTCCATCAGCTCAGAGTAGCTGAGGATAGTATAGACAAGACTGCGTTCAGAACTCCGGATGGATTCTTAGAATGGCTGGTCATGCCATTCGGTTTGACTAATGCACCCGCCTACTTCGTGGACTAGATGAGTAGGGTGTTCAGGGAGTTCTTGAACAAGTTTGTCGTGGTCTTCGTAGATGATATTCTAATCTTCTCTAAGGATGAGGAAGAGCACGCAAGGCATCTCGTGGAGGTGATGGATACGCTTAGAGCGCATCAGTTGAAGGCCAAGTTCTCCAAGTGTCATTTTGGAGAAAAAAGAGTTAGATTTCTTGGGCGCATAGTTTCTAAGCAAGGCTTAGCGGTGGATGCCGCTAAGGTAGTTGCAGTTCAGGATTGGAAGACTCCAAGGAATGCAACTGAAGTAAGAAGTTCTCTCAGTTTAATTAGTTAGTTAGCGTCGCTTGAGCTTAGACCTACCCTTCTGGATCAAGTAGGGACTTCGCAGAAAGAAGACCCGCAGTTAGTCGAGATCATGGACAAGGTTATTCGAGGCGAGATGGTAAGTCACCTCGCTATAGATGACAAGGGATGGCTAAGACGCGATGAGAGAAAGAAGGTTCTTGAAGATGCACATCACCCGAGGAGGTGGCCGAGTTGGTCCCAAGGTGCATGTTGTGCCAACAGGTTAAAGGCCGAGTCATAGAAGCCCGGTGGGCTATTATATCCATTGGAGTTCCCCGTAATGGAAGAGGGAAAAAACGTCACGAAGGATTTCGTGGATGGACTTCCTAGATCAAGAAAGGGAATAAGAACATGTGGGTCATAGTAGGTAGACTCACGAAGAGTGCTCATTTCACTCCAGTAAAGAGCGAAAGGACTGCATCATAGCTAGCGACAGTTTACCTTTAAGAAATAAAGCGGTTGCACGAGGTTCCCTAAAGTATAGTTAGTAACCATGACCCAATCTTCACTAGCCAGTTTTGGGATAGTCTACGGGAAGTCATGGGCAAGCGACTGAATCTAAGTACGGCCTATCATTCGCAGGCGGATGGTTCATTTCGTCCAAGCATGAGTTATAGAAAATCACGTTAGTAAGAGCAATTGGCAACGTGGATTGGTATTTCCAAGAAAAGTTCTGCTGCGTGGAATACTTTATAGTAAGTAAACGAGATCCAGGATTCACTAGTGAATTTTGGAGAGCTTGCATGAAACCATGAGGTCATAGTTATGTTTAAGCCAAGAATGATAGAAGAGTAAGTGAAAAAGGAAGACGAGAGGCGACAATGAAATGGGTTCCAACTCATATTTGGAAATAAGAGTTAAGAAGCTAAGAAATCATGAGGCGAAAGACGGTCAAAGCACAGTGGAGTTAAGCTCAAGGAAACGTGACTTAGAAGATTGAAGGCTAGATACGCGCATCAGTATATCCTTGATCCTTGTTTTCCTGTGGAACTTACTCGCATGTTATCTTTTTACATATATCCTCTCGGTCCCATTCTCGGTCCTATTTTTGTCGGGAGGTACGACTTATTGGCTAGTAATACATGTCAGGGTTAGGAAGGGATTTCTTGTAATCCAAAAGGAGTATATCCTGCTTATCTTCCCGATCTCTTTGTAGCATATCTTTTGCTATCCATGTTTGTCTTGATTATCTAGTTTATCATGTTAATCTTGTCATGAGAACCTTAGGTAGAAACCCTTTGGATGAAACATGTGTTTGAAACATGTTATGCTTGATGTTTGCAAGTGGTTGCAAGTGTTTGCAAGTGGTTACTCGTGGATGCATTATACAAATTAGGCACTAGATCGGCTCACACACTCCTCATATTGCATATGCATGAGTGTTTACGCTTATTCATGGATGAAAATTTTTGTGTTATCACATGGATGTTGCATATGGATGTATGTTATGTGCACACATATAGATGTTATACATTATTTTAGGAATTGCATACATATGGATTCATTTCACTAACATAATTTGCATTGATGATATTTGCATTAGATAAGTACATATACACACACCTTTGCATATGTTCATACAACATTTAGAATCTTGTAAGGACAATGGTTGCTCGTGGATGATGTTTTGAGTAGATGGATGTTGGATGGTAGGATACGTTCTTCCTAACTTGAAGATTTCGGGGACGAAATCCTTTAAGGAGGGGAGAATGTAACAACCCGTATTTTCAATAACCTGTTATAACGTAAATCGAGGCAGAATTTAATTTATAAATCTGAATCAAGGGAAACGGGCTATGCCATTGCGTTTGTCTCGGAAAAATACGCGAAATAGAGTCCGAGTTTTCGAAAATCGGAGTCCGTATGACCCGATTAAGGCCCAACGAAGTTTTCAGAAAATTTCAAAGTAAAAACAGATTTCAAATTCAAGTTTGAATTTGGAAATTTGGGCCAGTTTGGGCCAGGTGGGAAAATTCCTGCCAGAACACCCAAGTCGACAGCCCTGTCGACTTGGGAGTCGACTTGGTTGGACCCAAGTCGACAGCCCTGTCGACTTGGCTGTCGACTTGGCTCAGCCGGGCAGTTTTGCCTGGTGCACCATTTTGGGGTTTTGGTTAGGTTTTGGGGCCAGATTCGATTTTGAGGGCTGAGATTGGAACTAGGGTTTAATCCTAAGGTTGAAACTAATCCTAATCTCTATAAATAAGCCCCTAACCTAACCCTAAATCATCATTATTCATTCAAGTAACAAAACTATGGCAAAATCATTCCCCTCATGGCCTCCACTCTCTTCAAAAAATTCCTAAGTTATTTCTATGAGAGATTTTCCATGCATACAAGTGTTTTCAAGCTTGTATGAGTGTCATTAGCTTGCATTCAAGTCAAGTTTCCATATTTACATCATAAAGCAAGGGTTTTTATTGATTTGGAGCTTGCATTTTGGGTTTATTTGATTGCATAAGGGCTTAGTCTCAATCTATATATATATTTGAGTCTTCATAAGCATTGTAAGCACTTTTCTACTTTCATATTTAAACTCTAAAGTTAATGAATGATGCAAGTTGTGCTTGATCATTATGATGTGTTATGCAAGTTTGCTATGATGTGTTATGCAAGTTTACTATGATGTGTTATGCAAGTTTGCTATGATGTGTTATGCAAGTTTACTATGATGTGTTATGCAAGTTTATCAAGTTATGTTATGCAAGTTTGATATGCAAGTTTGTCATATGATATGCAAGTTATGTTATGCAAGTTTGATATGCAAGTTTGTCATATGATATGCAAGTTATGTTATGCAAGTTTGATATGCAAGTTTGTCATATGATATGCAAGTTATGTTATGCAAGTTTGATATGCAAGTTTGTCATATGATATGCAAGTTATGTTATGCAAGTTTGGGTTGATCCTTTTGTTCATGTTATCATGTTATGCAAGCTTATCTTGGGTTTATGAGCTTAAAGCTCCAAGCTTTATGCTAAAGGTTGCATTTTGGCAACATGTAAGTTATCATATCTCTTATGATAACTTGCATGTGAGGCTAAATGCGAACTTATGGCCATTTCTACATGCCATTCATCACCATGTATCACCAATATGCTAAGTTTGGTTTTATGCATGCTTTTGAGGCCTAAAAATGTAATATGCAAGTATATGAACATATGTACATTTCATATGCCACCATGTTAAACTTGTGGCTTCAACACCTTTATGTCATGATTATGCCAAGTTCCCTCTTTCTATCCTTTATGCGCTATTGCGATATGTAAGCGATGGGATTGCGTTTGGGGTTGGGTAAACTTAAAAGACATAAAAACATAAGATTGGGAATTTACCTATTAAGTTAGGTCTACCCATTGGGAATTTACCTATTAAGTTAGGTCTACCCAAATGCTTGAAAACTTGTAATGTGTTTTGGAAACATGATGGACATGACACTTAGAAAATATAAGTGTAACCAACTAGAGGTTGGGTTGAGTTTGTAGCGTAAACCTTGCCGAAACCGACCGGCCTAACTAGTTGCTACAAACAATAGGACCCAATGTGAGAAGTTGGTCATGTTGTACCTTGAACCCGAGGTTAGACCAAGTTGTGGTATAAAGCTACCCGGAACCGACCGGCTTAACTAGTAACCACAACAAAGTCTAATGTGAGAGGTTAAGGCGCATTAATTAATTAATGCCTCATGATTAGGGTTAAGTCATGGTCCACTTAATACTTAACCAATTTGGGCTTGGTAGATTAATCAGGGTTAAGTCGTGAACTCATCGTTACACTTAACCAAGTTAATCCATGATTAGCAAGAGGGTTAAACCGTACTTAACCCACTAGAAAATCCTAGCAATGGGGGTCCACTCCAGCAGTAATCCCAAGTTTGTATCATTATGACCCTAGGGTCTAGGCTAGGGTGGGGGCACGATTACTGGACTTGAGGTAAGTGACCAAAAGCGACGGCAGAGGGTACGCTGGTGTAGTTCCGGGCGGACTATGGTCGTGCACATAGTCCGAAGCCGGGGAAAGCATGCACGGGTACCAGTAGATCGAGACTGTGCACTTATGTTTATGGTGTCCAGGGGTTGACACCCTAGGGCTTGATACACCCGACGGGAGACCCTGCACAGTCTGACTACAATTATGTTTGGGCCGCATTGACACCAACACGTGACGAGTTAGGCTTAGGGAGCCGATCGATTAGACCGTTTGGTTGGACCTCGTATTAGGGTCAAACCATGTTATTGGACCTCATATTAGGGTCGCTTCATGTTATTGGACCTCATATTAGGGTCACTTCATGTTATTGGGCCAAAGCTTGGGCCAAGGGATCAATACTTGTTTATTCAAGTCATGTTAGTTTGCTAGTACACCTGTGGTGCAAAAACCTTAAACCTGATTATGCGATGACACCTTTATCTACCTTGTTAGTTAATCATCATGCCAGTATGTAGTTATCCATATGTTCATCTCAGCTTTCATCATGCCAGTTAACTTTATCAGTTTACGTTGATTGTAGTAGGGCTTACTCAGTCTTTTTGACTGACCTGTTTTCCTTTCGCCTCTTTTCTTCCGTTTCCTCCCCCCCAGGTTCTCAGGGTGGGAATATTGGAGCTTAGCTTGGATTTATGATCGCTTGCTTGTGGGATTTTAGCTCATGTACAGTCTTGACATGAAGCTAGCTATGGTTATCACTTATTTTGGGGATAGTACTTATGTATTTCAGTTTTTCAGCAATGTTGTTTTATCTAGACTTGTGTATTTGGAAAGTTGACATTATGCTGTACCAGACTTGTTTTGAAATGGTTTGAAATCTTCCGCTGTTTTATCTATGTTATTTACTTTGTTTACATATATACACATGTTCTTGTTCTGCCTTGATATATCATTATGCATGTTTACCTGATTCAAACGCCCCTCCAAAGTCAAAGTGCTTGCAAGAGCCACCCTGGCGGAGGTGGGGTGTTACAGGTAGACGCCTAATCCATGAAGAGATCGAGAGGTAGAAGAGTAGGCTTAACGGCAAGGATAAAGTTGGCGAAAGATTGTGCTCGGTGGTGGAGCCCAAAACCTCTGAAGTTGAGGAATATAACCCTGATGATCCATTGATCCCCTTTGCTCCAACCCGTCCAATTGTCGGAGCTACTATTACAAGTCTGGGCGAGGAGTCCGCTGAAGGTATCTCCATATTCTCTCCACAGTTCATCAAAGCAATCGTAACTTTTTGTCGTCTCATGGGGTAGACAACTGACATGGCCACATCTTCTCCTGATTCACTAACATTTGTTTCTCATGGTGTAGGTACAAAATTGGTCGAAAAAGATGCGGTGGAGAAGGTAGTGCGGAGAAAGTTGATGTCCCCTCGGGTTCAGGTGTTGAAGTTTCTGAGATTCCAAAGCAAACCGAGGGTACAACTAGTGAGAGAGTTATGGTAGCACACATGGAATCCGGAACGGGCGCTCCTGCAGACGCTGAGATTATTGAGGCTTTGCAAGAAATAGATGGTGGTATGGAGATGAGGAAGAGGAGGTTGTCATCACAGATGAGGCCAAGGACGATGATAGTGAAACCTTGGCTGATATGCAGGCTAGGAAAGAAAAGCAGTTGGTTCTTAGGAAGGGGAACAGGACCCTGTATTCATGCCCCCTATTTCTGAAATCGACCCTAAGACTGGGTTGGTTATAAAATACTCTTCCAAATAAATA
Source organism: Allium sativum (assembly GCA_030737875.1). Taxonomy (NCBI): domain Eukaryota; kingdom Viridiplantae; phylum Streptophyta; class Magnoliopsida; order Asparagales; family Amaryllidaceae; genus Allium; species Allium sativum. Next base: position 1,044,766,523 of record CM060913.1, read on the forward strand.
ACTTCACAACTTGCCTCCCAAACTTCTAGTCCTCCTCTGGAGCCTCTTGTTGATAAGAGGAAGAGGAAGAAAAGTGACAACTCTGATGCTGACAAAGATGGGTTGGAGAAACAAAAGGGGGAAAAGAAATCAAAATCGTCTCCCAAGCATAAATAGAATGCACTTATTAGTTCATATTTTAGTTTTAGGATTTCCTTTGGCCAAAAGATGTAATTTTGAGAGTGGCCCTCACTTTTGTTTAGCTTCTTGTTCTTGTAGATTTGCTTTTAGTAAATGAAAATATATTTCTTTTGCACCATTGTGTTCCTGCAAGTTCACCTACAAATTAGGTTTGCAGAGTGTATTATTCTAAATCACAAAACTTAAAGATAGTCATAACTAACTAAAATAATCGTGACTAAATACTGAAGTCATGAATGATAATCAATGAAAAGTTCGTGTACTAAGTAAACACATAGTGTTCATAAACGTAAAGTATCATATGTGTATGCCCCCAATCGAACGTCAATATGGTGCATGGCCAGGGCTTATTGAGGACTAATTAGAGTCATATATGTGCTCCACCCATTCCCAGAAATGAGGGGTTCAGGCCCCTTTTTCATTCTTGTCCGCAGTTGTGTGAGGGGATAGGAGCCCTTGAGCGGCATATATCACTATGCCTTTATACTCTCCCGCTGAAGGGGATAAGAGCTCTTGAGCGGCATATATCACTGTGCCTTTATACTCTCCTGATCCTTCAGCGGGGTAGGAGTTCTTGTGGTGCTAAGTCTCTAGTGCCTTTGTACTCTCCCGATCCTTCAGCGGGTTAGAGTTCTTGTGGCGCTAAGTCTCTTGCGCCTTTATACTCTCCCGATCCTTCAGCGGGTTAGAGTTTGTGCTCGATTCGTGGTGTGCTCACCGATCCTTTAGCGGGGAAGAAGTTCTGGGGGCGCTGAGTCTCTAGCGCCTTTATACTCTCCCGATCCTTTAGCGGGTTAGAGTGTTATCAAGGCGATTTTATCATGGTGCACCTTTATGCCTTGAGGACGTTATCTTCACGTCCTTTGTACTCTCCCCCTAATCTTGAGAGTTAGAGTGCAAGCAGTAGTGCGATTTACCTCGCTGCACCTTTTGGAGCTTTAGTTACCGTTAGCCTTCCGATCTAATAGATGGCATTTTGAATTAGCTATTATGAGATTACTGCATAATTTAAAACAAACTTCAAAGTGGTAATGATATATTAATCAAAATAAAAAAATAAATAGGTAAAAAGAAGGTGAAGTAAAGCTAAATGACGCACTATGTTTTTATTGTGGTTCGGTCGAATCATGACCTACATCTACTTGATAATCTTTTGTTCAAGTAACCAGACTGTTCTAGGCAAGTTGAGCCTTTTTACATGATCTTAGAAAACAAAAGAGTGAAATTGACAATTTCACGTCAGATAAAGCCGCAAATGCTGGGCATTCCACACTCTGGGGATTTCATCTTCATCCATGGTTGCTAGCTTGAAGGTTCCATTAACAAGCCTTCGTAAAATGGAGTACGGTCCATCCCATTTCGGGCCCATATGTACTGGGGGTGGAAAGACGCGCTTTAGAACCAAGTCCCCGGGTTCAATGGTTCGAGCTCGGACTTTCTTGTTGTAATACCGAGCTATTTTTTGTTTATGCCACAGAGCACGGCTTCGTCCCTTTTTTCTTCAACCATGTTCAAGGATTCAAGGAGCAGCTCATTGTTGGTCATCGGATCGTAATAAATGGTTCGATTAGATGATACTTCCAAATTGATCGTAATGACTGCTTCAGCTCCAAAAGCAAGGGAAAACGGGGTGTGACCCATCGCCGACTTATACGTTGTCCTATAGGCCCATAGTGCCAGGGGTAATTCATCAACCCACATGGCTTTGGCCCTCTTCAATCTTTTCTTTAGAATGGATTTGATCACCTTGTTTGCCGCTTCAACTTATCCTTTGATTGCAGATGTGCCAAAGAGGTGTATCTTTTCTCGATATGATACTTCTGGCAGAAATCTTTGAACTCAGCGCTATCAAATTGGGTTCCATTGTCGGTTATGATGACTTTTGGTATCCCAAATTGGCATATAATGTTTCTGACGACAAAGTTGATCGCTCTCTTGGTTGTGATCGTGGTCAATGGCTCTGCTTCTACCCATTTAGCGAAATAATCCACGGCCACAATAGCGAACTTTGCTCCGCCCTTCGCTATGGGAAGACTTCCAATAATATCAATCCCCCAAACAGCAAAGGGCCACGGTCTTGTCATTGTCTTCAACTGGCTAGGTGGCTCCCTAGGTATCTTAGAAAATTTTTGACAAGCGTAACAACGTCATGCATACTTGGCTGCATCCTTATTTATGGTGGGCCAAAAATAGCCGTATCGCAATATCTTCTTTGCCAATGTTTGCCTTCCAATGTGGTCGCCACACTCACCTTCATGGACTTCCTTCAGTACGCGCTTGATGTCGTCATGGGCGATGCACCGGAGGAGAGGCATCGAGAAACCTTGTATGTACAGGACTTCACCTTGCAATACATATCGGGAAGCCTTTCGGATAACTGCACGCGTTTCACTTTTCTTTGATGGGAGCGTTCCATTCATCAAAAAATTCTTTAGAGGGGTCATCCATGACTCCCTCTAAGGTTCAATCTCTAATACCGTATCAACTTCCATCTGATCCACGCTAGGGAACTGTAGTAATTATATTGGGACTAGCTCCGTATGCTATGGACATCTTCGCTAACTTGTTTGCTCTTTGGTTCTCCGCTCGAGGAATGTGAGATATGCTGTGGTGATCAAAACCATCCAGCAACTTCTTCACCTTTTCCAAATATGATATCAACCTTGGACTCTTAGCCTGAAACTTCTCATTAACTTGGTTCACAACCATATTGGAGTCGCAAAATATGTCTAGCTTTGCTATCCCCAATTCCTTTGCAAGCTTCAACCCGGCAATTAGAGCTTCATACTCGGAATCGTTATTAGTGGTGTGGAACTCTAATCTAAGAGCATAATATATTAGGCGTTTCTCTGGAGTTTCAAGAACCACTCCGGCATCAGATCATCTGTCATTTTTAGCTCCATTAGTATATAGTTTCTAGGCATTAGGGTCAAGGAGTAGCTTTGGTGGATCGTCTTCTTCAGTTACCACATCATCTTCTAGGATGATAAACTCTGCTATAAAGTCTGCAAGTGTCTGCCCTCTTATCGACCTTCGGGGTTGGAAGTTCAGGTCGAATTGACTCAGCTCAGGGTTCCATTTAAGCAACCTTCATGATGCTTCTGGCCTTTGCAGGACTTGCTTAAGCGGGTGATCAGTGTAAACAGTAATGGGGTGAGCCTGTAAGTAGTGATGAAGCTTTCTAGATGCGATCAGCAATCTATACGCAAGCTTTTCTATTTTTGGGTAATTCCGTTCTACGGCTGAAAATTTCTTACTCATATAGTACACCGGTCTTTTCACCTTATCCTCCTCTCTTACCAAAGCTGAACCGATTGCGTGGGATGACATTGCCAAATACATAAATAAATCCTCGTGATCCATAGGCTTAGAGAGTATCGGGGGTCTTTCCAAATGATTCAACGGATTCTGGAATGCTCCTATACAATCAGGAGTCCATTTAAATTTGCGCTTGCCTCGCTTTATCAGCTTGAAAAATGGGATGCACTTATCTGTAGCTTTTGAGATAAATTTGCTGAGCGCTGCTACTTTTCCAGCAAGGCTTTGCACTCTCTAATCTGCTTTGGTTCTTGAATATTTCAGATTGCTGTAATTTGATCTGGATTGATCTCAATTCTGCGCGAGCTGACAATGAACCCTAGGAATTTTCCAGATGCTACCCCAAATGAACATTTCAAAGGATTCAGTTTCATCCCATATTTTCGGAGAACCTAAAACATCTATGCTAAATCGTTAGTAAGATCTGACGATTGTCTGGACTTTACCAACATGCCGTCAATGTATACCTCTATCGTTTTCCCAATTTGGTTGTAGAACACTCTATTCACCAATCACTGTTATGTAGCGCCAGCATTCTTCAAACCGAAAGGCATCACCATAACAGTATAATTCCAAATCTGTAATGAAACTGGTATGCTATTGGTCTGGGACATGCATGCGGATCTGATCGTACCCCGAGTATGCATCCATAAAAGAAAGAAGTTCATGACTCGTGGTTGAATCTACCAACTGATCGATTCAAGGTAACTGTCTTTTGGGCAGGCTTTGTTTAGATCTAAAAAGTTAATGCACGTACGCCACATTCTATTGGCTTTTTTTTATCAAAACCGGGTTTGAAATCGAGTCAGGGTACGTTGAATCTTTAGTAAATCCATTACTCCTCGGTTTTTCGACTTCTTCCTTCAAGGCGGCAGACCTTTCTGGGCCAAGCATTTTCCTTTTCTGGTTGACAGGAGGATGTTTTAGGTTGATGCTTAACAATTGACTCATAATTGAGGGAGAAATCCCACACATGTCCGCATGGGTCCAGGCGAATACATCCAAGTTAGATTTCAAGAAATTTGTTAATTCTTTCGCTTGAACATGATCCAACTGGGATCCAATCTTTAGGACCTTCTCTGGGTCTCTATCATCGATTGGTACATCCACAGTCGCTTCATTGGGAGTCGCCATTCTGGCCCCAGGCTCTTTATCCTCTCTTGGATCTATGTCCTTGGGCAACTCTCTAGGCGACCCTCTCGGAGGTATTTTCTTTAGTTGCTACCACGATTCCTCCCTCGAAGGGGAAGAACCACCTTTTGCTTCTACATCTTTCCCTTTGCGGAGCAACTTTAACTTTGCAATGTAGCACGCTCGTGCAACGACTTGATCTCCTCTGACTATGCCTATGCCGGCATCCATCGGGAACTTCAACAATAGCACCAAGGTGCAATGCAGGCCCTGAATTTGGCTAAGGCTGGCCGGCCTAAGAAGGCATTGTATGGCGACTCAATGTCCAGGACTACAAAGGGGAGAATTCTCACTCCCTGGCGTTCTCCTTTCCCAAGGGTTACTGATAATTCCACGTATCCCATTGGAGTTGTCGAGGCCCCATTAAATCCATGTATCCAACCCTCACATGGTTTCAAATCCTTCGGCTCGAGTTTCATTAGGTCGAATGTTTTCTTGAACATAATGTTGACTGAACTCCTGTTATCTACCAAGACTTTATGAACTATAGCTGGGCCGATGGTGAAGGTGATCTCCAATGGGTCTTCAGTTGGGGAATGCACTCCAATACTCTCTCACTCGCGAAATATGACATCATCGGACATCATCTTTTGTTGCTTAACTGGAGCGTTATCCTCGGGGTTGCTACATTCTCCTACTTCGAGGTGTTGTTTAGCTGCATTCACATACTTATCCATCACCTTGAAACTATGCCCAGCCAGGTAAAGCCCTCCGATGATGGTATTGAGGATGAGGTTCTTTCCTTTCTGTTGAGCCGTTGGTATGGCAACGGGTTAGTTTTGGTTCTGGTTTGGGGCCTATACAGCTTGCCCCCTGCCCTTGGGATCCACCTTATACTCATCAAACTTCCCTTCTTGGAGCATCCTTTCAATCACGTCTCTCAAATGATGACATTCGTTTATGGAATGACCATGGACCTGATGAAAAAAACAGAATTTCCCAGTTTCACGCTCCTTTTCTGTAGAATCTCTCAGAGGAGGCCTTTTGTATTGGAGGACATTATATGTATCCAGGAAGATATTCTCCAATGTATTATTTAACGCTGTGAAGCTATCAAATGGTCTGGGTCGGGATCTTCTCTGAGAGCCATTCCATCGATTTCTCTTTCGATTATTGTTATTACTATTCCCTGATTAGCGACCACTGTCTTGATTCTTATTCCTGACATAAACTTCAACTTTTCCTGAGCTATCTCCCTTTTGCTTGATGGCCACGTTGCTTTGGATATCTTCCTTATCAGTAGCCTTCCTTTTCTGATTAGTGTATATCTCCTCCTGACGCAAGCGAACATTAGCTTTTTCATAAAATATTTCTCTGGTAAGGGGTGGCTTGCCGGCCAGATACCTTCCAAACTCGGTATCTTTATCAACGCCATCGATCAGGGCCATCAACACAGTTTGCTCATGCGGATCTCTGACTTCTGTGACAACCAAGTTGAAACGATCCAAATACGACCTCAGGCTTTCATCCGGTCGTTGTTTAATAAGGGATAGCTCAATCACATTCTTAGACCTCTGGGCATGAAGACGGAATTGGTTCACGAATTTCTCACTCAATTCCCTGAAGCTGGATATTGACCATGTTGGCAAGCGGGTAAACCACAATAACGCCACATCTTCCAGGAATATACGGAATGCTTTACATTTTACCGCGTCTGTAGCTGCAGCGGCATTCATTGACCAGGAGTATCGCATTAGATGCTAGATTGGGTCAGTCCTGCCCGCATAGCGATTCATGGTTGGCATATTGAAGCGCCTCGGGAATGTAAAATCCAGTATGTCGTCAATAAAAGGAGTATTACTGCGATCTATGCCCCAAGCTTCGTTCCTCTGTCCACGGCTATCTACCATGACTTGCCTAATCATTGCTTCAACCTCTGCATGGGTCAAGGTAGATTCGGGATCAGCACTTCTTGCCCGACGACCCCCTCCAGCATTTGTTTGACATGCTGCTGCAAAGTCTGCGCCCTGAGAAGAACTCCTTTGCCACATGTTGCCGCGGTCGATCATGCGACGAGCAGGAGGAACGTCGTTCCTCGGTGGTAGTGCAGACTCATTTAAGTTGCGATTACTGGTTCCATAATTAAGTGTCTCTTCTTCTCGAGATGGAAGTGACCTAAATCGATGCTGCTTTATGTTCTCAGCCCTTTCTAACGGGGGCCGTCGTCGGTTCCTTTGGGGTTCTTCAGATGACGACGTGTGTTCTGGGGTAGAAGGACGAGATGGAGGAAAGACCCTCTGTCTTAATATATCATCAAGTCGCCTATCCATAGCAGTCAGATTCTGTCGCAACACTGAACTCTCTTGCCTCTGAGCGGCTAACTCGTCATATAGTTTATCCCACATTTCAATCAAGAAAGGTGTCCTTCAGTAGCAGGGGCAGAAGGGTCGAATTGGTCATCAACATTCTCTCTTATACGTAGAGAGCTTGAGCTAGGTCGAGCAGATGTACCAGCATGGGAAGAATGAGCCAAAACCTCCTTTCCAGGTCGAGTTGTAGTCTGATAATTACTTCGGATCGTGGTCACCCTACGTTGATGGCTCGTGGTACCCTCTTGGCGTCGGTTCATGGTGGTACCCTGGGATCAGATCGTGATGATGGGTGCAGGAGGGTTCGCGGCGTGGTCCTGCGATCGGGTAGTGACTCCTTCAGCTGCTTGGTTCGGGGTACCTCCTTCGACTCGTGATCGCCCCCTATCATCACGATTCGAGGACTGTAGCTCGACTTTGACCCGTTCCTATGCACTTTCTTCGATTGCTTCGTTTGCAGCTTCGTTCGCCTGCGAAGCTCGTACTTCCTTAGACTTCTTTCCAGCCATGGTATCTGAACTTTGTTGAAATCTTCAAAAATCGAAACTGTTAAGTTTTGGGCTGTCTTCTACGGACTTGAATATCCAAACAATAGAGCGACAATCCAATATACCGAGACTTCAGTTTCTCAGTGAAAGCACCAAAATGTTAGATCCAAAAGTGGCTCTAACACCCCAATTGTTCAATTATGTAGAGATTAATATCAGAAAAAAATGCAAGAAAAGCAGAAAAGACATGAGATTTATAGTGGTTCGGTATTAACGAGCCTACTTCCACTTTATATCTATGATTATACTTAATATTTAAGTACAATCAATAATTTATCTCTCAACCTCACTTTTACAATGTTGGTTCACTCAGTAAATTCAAGACAGCTCTGAATAGGAATAATGGAGATATGATAATGGTGGAATCAGAGCTTAGAATTCCCAAAAAAGATCCTAAAATGCCAAGCTTGGGGCTATTTATAGGTGATATCTGTAGACGGATCGTGGTCATACGTGGCACAAATCCCGAAGATCTCGGACTTGTTCGTGGCTTGATGGAGAAAGAGTCAATATAGCCGTTGTGGACAGGTGTCGTGAGATCCTATATTATCGGATCGTGAATGACTTGGTCATGACCCTCACCTCTCAGCTTCAGGGATCGGATCGGATCGAACTGGCGTGAACGGATCGAATCGGATCAGGTATGGATGGATGGATCGGATCGCCTAGGATGATCGCGATCGAGGGGGTGTAGCAGCAGCACCACGATCCGGCAAGTTCTTGGCGACCACGATCGGGGTTTAATGGCTTCTACGAGTAAAACTCAGTAGTGAACATATGTGTAAATCTTGGTGGCTTGGTCCAAAAGCTTGCCCACAATAGACTTTCGAATATATCAAGTAGATAATGCAAAGCCAGTTGCATTACCAGTGCACCACATGGCTCCGATAGAGGGAAGAGAACTCAGTACGCAAGTGAAAGAATTTCTTGAGAAGGGGTTCATAAGAAGAAGTATTTCAGAGTGGGATGCTTCAGTCGTTTTTGCTACAAAAGCTAATAGTTCACTTAGATTGTGCGTGGACTATAGAGAGCTGAATAAGCTAACAAAGAAGAATGACACCCATTGCCAAGGATAGACGATTTATTCGATCAGTTGGTGGGTGCTTCAGTTTTCTCGCAACTGGATTTAGCTATAGAGTTTTATCAGCTAAGTGTGGCTGAAGATAGCATCGATAAAACTGCCTTTAGAACTCTTGACGGTTTCTTTGAGTGGCTCGTCATGCCTTTTGGTTTGACGAGTGCACCCGCTTACTTTGTTTACTTAATGAGTAGGGTGTTTAGGGAGTTTCTAAACAAGTTTGTGGTAGTCTTTGTAGACAATATTATGCTTTTCTCTGAAAACGAAGAAGAGCATGCCCTACATCTAAGGGAAGTCTTAGAGACCCTACGAGCGCATCAGCTAAAAGCTAAGTTCTCCAAGTGCCATTTTTGGAGAAAAGAAGTGAGGTTCTTAGGACACGTGGTCTCTAAGGAAGGGATAATTGTGGATCCCGCCAAGGTGGTGGCAATCCAAGATTGGAAAACTCCTAAGAACGCAACAGAAGTAAGAAGATTTTTAGGGTTGGCTGGCTAGTATAGGAAGTTCATTAAGGACTTTGTGAAGATATCAGCCCATCTCACTCGATTAACAAAGAAGAATTTGACTTTTACTTGGGACGTTGACTGTGATGATGCTTTCCAACGTCTAAAGAGGGCTTTGACGACAACTCCAGTTTTAGTTTTTCCAGACGGGAGTAAGACATTCACTGTATATACTGATGCTTGCGGGACAGGGCTTAGCATAGTTTTAATGCAAGAGGGAAGGGTGATATGCTATGGTGGAAGACAGTTGAAAGCCCACGAGAAAAATTACCCTACCCACGACTTAGAGTTGGCGGTCATAGTTTTTGCGCTTAATTCATGGCGTCACTATTTGCTTGGTGAGATGTTTGAGTTGTATACAGACCATAAGTTGCTAAAGCACTTATTCTCTCAGAAGGACCTAAACTTGAGGCCACAGAGATGGATGGAGTTTTCGGCATCCTATGATTTTGAGATCGCATATACCCCTGGCAAGGGTAACGTTGTAGCCGACGCCTTAAGTAGAAAGAAGTTAACTTTAAGTCCATTGTTCGTAGAGCGGCAGAGTTTGGAGTATATATCTTCCTTTGACTTCAGACACTCTATCGATTATGTACCCGTATCATTGGCATCATTAGAGGTGCAACCTACACTTTTGGGTCAAGTTGGAGAGGCACAGCGAAATGACCCACAGTTGGTTGAGATAGTAGGAAATCTTATTAGAGGGGAGTCCTCGAGTCATCTTGATAGATATGCTATAGATAAGAGAGGTTGGTTATGTAGAGATGGAAGACTTTGCTTACCACAAGATGAGAGTTTGAAGAAGGCAATTCTTGAATACTCACATCGCTATAAGATGACCATACATCCCGATGGTGACAAGATGTATAGGGATATGAAGCGAGTTTTCTTTTGGGCCGGAATGAAGAAGAACGTGGCCGAGTTCGTTGCTAGATGCTTAGTGTGCCAGCAAGTCAAGGCGGAGCAAAAGAAGCCTGGAGGTTTGCTTCATCCCTTAGAGATTCCGCTTTGGAAATGGGAAAGCATTTCCATGGATTTTGTGGATGGGTTACCAAGATCAAGGAAGGGTAATACAGGGATTTGGGTAATTGTAGATAGACTTACCAAAAGTGCCCATTTTATTCCCGTTAAAAGTAGAAGGACCGCCACGTGGTTAGCGTCTGTTTACCTTTGAGAGATAGTTCGTTTGCACGGCATACCCTCTTGCATTGTGAGCTATAGAGATCCCATTTTCACAAGCAAATTTTGGATAAGCTTACAAGAGGCGGTTGGAACGTAATTATTCTTAAGTACCGCTTATCACCCTCGGACGGACGACCAGACCGAGAGAGTAAATCGGATTCTAGAAGACCTTCTGAGACTATGCATCCTAGCTTTGGAGGAACATGGGAAGAACACCTTCCACTAGTGGAGTTCGCCTATAATAATAGTTTTCAGGCTAGCATTGACATGGTACCTTTTGAGGCTCTTTGTGGACGACCGTGTCGATCACCTACATGTTTGTGGGAATCCATTGATAAGGTTTTGCTTGGACCTGACATGATTAGGGAAACTTCGGAGACGATAGACCTGATTCAAAGGCGAATGAAGACGGCACAGGGCCGACATAAGTCATATGCTGATAGGAGACGAATCGATCTTGAATTCAATATTGGGGACATGGTTTTTGTTAAGGCGTCACCGTTAAGAAACGTAGTCTGTTTTGGATCAGTAGGGAAGTTGGCACCGAAGTTCGTAGGACCCTTTCCAATCACGAAGAGGATTGGACAGATGGCGTATAGAGTAAAGTTACAAGATAAGCTCAGCGGAGTACATGACGTGTTTCACGTTTCGCATTTGCGTAAGTGTTACACGATACGGCGGAAGTGGTAGAGCTGAGCAAGCTCGAAGAAGTGGAAGTAGAGCGCAGTGCCACGATCAAACGATCTCCAACACGCATTCTCGGATCAAAGGTCAAAAAGCTTCGCAACAAAGAGGTCAAGTTGGTCAAATTGCATTGGGGAGATGATCAAAGAGACGCGACTTGGGAGACAGAAGACAAAATGCGTACGTTGTACCCTTTCCTTTTTGAGGGTATGTTTTAATTTTTACTTTTTCTACCGCTTTGTTGACACTTGTCCTATCTTTTAGTATTATCTTTGAGAAGACATCTTCGATCTTTATTTAGGAAGAACCCTATGGTTGCAAACATGTGTTTGAGACATGTTATGTTTGGTGGATGCAAATGGATGGAAGTGGTTGGTAGTGGTTGCTCGTGGATGCATGTACACACACATTAGGCGCTAGATCGGCTCAATCACCTTCATGTTTCATATAAATGTGTGTGCATATCTAAATTAATGGATGTATAATGGTTGTGTTATCATATAGATTCTGCATTTTGATGAATGGTTGTGCACACATGTAGAAATAATATGTATCGATAGGATTCTTTCGCATACATAATGGACGCATGGAACTATCATGATTTGCATTAAGGAGGCCAACTGAATTAGTGGACCTCCTGATCTTTGCATTAGATAAGGAACATGTACACACATTTTTGCATAAGTTCATATAGGAAATTTCTTTAAGGACAATGGATGATGGTTGAGTAGATGGATGATTGGTTGGTAGAATACATTCTTCTTAACATAGAGATTTCGGGGACGAAATCCTTTAAGGAGGGGAGAATGTAACACCCCGTAATTTTATAACATTAAAATTCACAACTTAAAGTATACTCAATTTTTTGAAGAAGAATTAAGTGAAATGGGTTGCGCTATTATGTTCATCTCAAAATTTTTGGTCAAGATAGACATTTCGTTTGCATAAAACGAATAACTTATGAAGAAGTTATTAAACCTTGAAGTTTGTATGCATATGAAAGAAATATATATATACATAAATTCAAAAAAAGTTCAAAACACCAAATTGGAGGGGTAATAGCCGAGCCGCACCATTTTTGGAGTCGACCCAAGCCCCGCTCGGTCGACTAGGGGTCGATACAGGGTGTTTGGCTGTCAACCCATGGGCCGATACGCCCTAAGGGATGATGTGGCATCTGAGTGGTCCTGATGGTTCGGTTATTCCTAGGTTAATCCAACGGCTCTTTTCAAATTAAACTTCTATAAAAACACTCCTAAACCCCTAACCCTAATCACATTAATTCATAACAAGAGCCCCCATGCCATCAATGGAGAACCTAGAGTAGCCGCCATGCACTTTCAACCCTAAAGCAAGATAGAAGCTTGAATCAAAATCAAATCAAATCTAAATAATGATTAGTCTACATCAAAGGCGAGCAATTCAGTTTCAGATCAAAGATCCCAGAAAGACAATACTATTATTTTTAATTGTGAGTATGATAGCTTTCACAAAATAATTAATTAATTTAATTATGATAAGATATAATTGGGATTATGAGAATATTATTTTGAATCATGTGATGTAAATTATATGTCTGTTTGTGGTGTTGAATCATATGTTAGACTTATGCAAGTTGGATCATATGTTAGTTCTTATGTGAATCTTATGCAAGTTGAATCATATGTCTTATGCAAGTTTGTGATGATTGGATTATATATTCATATATGAATCTTATGCAAGTTTGGGTTGTTAAAATACATGTGAGACATGTATATGCACATGCTAGTTTATGTGACATTAACCTTTATGTCTAGATCCATATGCAAGTTTACATATTTATGTTTAGATCCATATGCATGTTTACATCTTTATGTTTAGATCTATATGCAAGTTTACATCTTTATGTTTAGATCTATATGCAAGTTTACATCTTTATGTTTAGATCCATATGCAAGTTCACGCCTTTTTGTTTGGATCTATAGCAGTACATAAGTTATGTAAGTTTATGCCCACTGCCTATGTTAGGTTTGTATCATATGCTAGTTTGAATGAAATTCATATGCAAGTTATTGGCTATGTAATCCCATGTCATGATCCTTAGATCTATTTTATGTGTTATGTTATGTTGTTTTTATTTTATAAGTTAGACTATTTGCGAATCTAACATATGTCATATGAAAACGTACGAATAGCGTGGGGATGATGGGATAATATCGTATATACATAAATTGTGAATTGGCATAAAATGGCCTTAAAAGGCATATAATTAATTTGAGACATCAACTGGCATAATTGGTATTTATGGACATAATTTTAAGAGACAATTATGGACATAAATAAATTTGGAATTTATTGAAAAATTTGAATAGGGATATTAATCCAGTTTGGGGTTAAATAAAGATGTGTAATAATTAACCGCCTAAGACACGAGGTTAGACTCTTTTGTGGTGTAAGACTGCCCGGACCCGCCCAGCAAATCCAGCATCCACAAATGCCAGTCTAATGTGAGAGGTCAAAGGCACGAATTAAATGTGTAACAATTGTAAAGACACGAGGTTAGGCTCGTTTGCGGTATAAGACAACCCGGACCCGCCCGGCAAATCCAACAACCGCAAATGTCAGCCAAATGTGGGAGGTCTTTACAAGGTTATGGTTCTAATGAATTAAGTAACACTTAACTAGATAAACGTGTGGTAGGACATGGGGGGTTAAGTGGGTTCCTTGGGTGGCATGTTAAATTAAATGGGTGCCTTGGGTGGCATGTGAAATACGATTAGATGCATTTAACCAAGATTGAAACATGTAAGAAGAGATGAATAAGAATGGTGTTAAATTGGGAAACCTTATTGGGGACCAAGCATAGGTGGAAGGCTTGTGTCAAGCATTGAGGACCTTTTCAAACCAATAACCCATTAAGTATCTTTGTCAGCTCGACCCAAGTCGAGGACGGGACATGCTTACTGGATTTGATTGTAAGAGGTCAAAACGGGTTAGCGGTGGCAACACAAGTCCAATGGGGTCATGTGCGTGCGTTGGCCCGGTCTGGTAGGTAAGACGTTGTTGCATCGTGTAGATATAAGCTATGCATCTTTGGTGGTATCGGGTTGCAACTTTGGGGAGTGATACACCCCACTTTGGGACCAGCACGGGTATCTACGAGTTAGGGATCCAATCGAATAGGAGTAGTGGGTACAACTAGTGGAGATAAGGGAAGACGACACCTATGAAGGCAGCTAGGGGTACACGAAACTACCATTATCATTATTAAGCTCTGTAGGAGGGATCAACTTTTAGGGTGACTAGTGGTGGTGCAGTATAGTAATTATCCTATAGTGATTAGGAACAAGATCAACGCCAGAATATTCCTCTTGTTTGCTTTGTCATGCCCACTTGTTTCATGGTCATATGTTATCTTACTAGTTCATGCCTTATCCTAGTTACTTTAATAATTATAATGTTGAAGCCATTATACTCGCCAGACTTTATGTCAGACCCCCTTGTTTTCGCCTCTTTTCTTCCTCCCCCCTCCAAGGTTCTCAAAGTGGGACTAGTACTAGTGGAGCTTGATCTCGGATCTCTTTCTCTCTCTTTTGTAAGTGCTTGGATTGCTGAAAGTAAAGTTCAGCTCATCTCTTTTATGGCTACTTGTGTTGGGGTTTATGCTTTTTATTTTATGTACTCAGAACAATTTATCAAGATGGGTATTAAGTGTACTTGGTTTATGAAGTTGTTGTAATCAAACTATTTCTCCGCTGCAATAAAAGCTGTTTTAAATTTTTTTCAAGTACCATTATTTATATATGTCTTTTTATATTATGTTCTATACACTAAATACGCTCCATGGAAGTTAATGCGTTCCCTTTGTGAGTGACATTGATGGACGTTGGGTGTTACAATAAATAAAGAAGATTATATTCCCTTTTCTCCAGGATGTTTATTTAATTTCGTCCCTAATTTGGACTTAGTATTTAAATGACAATCATTATCCATTAATCCCCTTTTTTGACACCCATTTATTTTTATTTCCCTTTACGACTCCAATGGTCATATTTTCCTAAGGCAACTATTTATTAGTCCCAAGTTATCTATTTGTTGTTATCCAACGGACTAATTCCTATTCTTATTTATTCATTGACTGTTATATATATATATATATATATATGTGTGTGTGTGTGTGTGTGTAACACCCCACGTCCATTAATGTCACTCACAAAGGGAATGCATTAACTTCTATGGAGCGTTTTAAGTGTGTATAGAACAGAAACTTAACAACAAGACAGATATAAACAGTACTTTAAAATTTAAAATTTTATTCATTGCAGTGGTAAACACATAGGTTTTATTACATCAGCAAAAACCAGAGTCAAAGTACATAATATCCATCTTGACTAAATCAAAGTACATAAATTGAAAGACAAAACCACAACACAAAATTGCCATAAATAAGATAGGATGAACTTTTACTTCAGCGATCCAAGCAACTTCTAAAAGAAAGAGATACAGCTATCCAAAATCAAGCTCCACTGGTGCTAGTTCCACCCTGAGCACTTGGGGGAAAAGGAAGAAAAGAGGTGGAAACAAAGGGGGGTCATACATAAAGTCTGGCGAGTGCGATAACTTTAACAATATAATTACCAAAATAACTAGGCTAAGGCATAAGTTGGAAAATAAGGAAATGATTGTGAACAATTGGGTATGGCAGAGCAAACTAAAGGAAATAAGGTGAACAAAGATAACGTTTAAGGCACACCTAGTCGCTATAAGACAATTGCTACAATGCACCACACAAAACACCCTAAAAGTTGATCCCGCCTACAAGACTTTAATAATGATAATGGTAGTTTCGTGCACCCCTAGTTTCCTTCATAGGTGCCGCCTGGCCCTATCTCCACTGTGTACCTACTAACCCCATGCGATCGGCTCCCTAACTCGTAGATACCCGTGCTAGCCCCACAGTGGGATGTATCACTCCCCAAAGTGGCAACCCGATACCACCAACAATGCACGGCTTATACCTACATGATGCAACAACGCCTTACCTACCATCTTGGGACCACATACGCACATAAACTCGTTGGACTTGCGTTGCCACCGCTAACCCGTTTTGGCCTCTTACAGTCTAGCCCAGTATGCGTGTTCCATCCTCGACTTGGGTCGAGCCCACAAAGATACTTATGGGTTACTGGTTGAAACAGGCCCTCATTACTTGGCACAAGCTATCCACCTAAGCTTGGTCCCCTCTAGTACATCCCACTTAACCCTCTTCTTATTCATGTTCACTTACATGTTTCAATTTTAGTTAAGTGTTTCTAATCGTATTTCACAAGCCTCCCAAGGCACCCACTTAACTCCCATGTCACACCACATGTTTATCTGTTTAAGTGTTTCTTAATTCATTAACACCGTAACCTTGTAAAGACCTCCCACATTAGACTGGCATTTGTGGTAGCTGGATTTGCTGGGCGGGTCCGGGCAGTCTTACACCACAAACGAGCATAACCTCATGTCTTTACAACTGTTACGCATTTAGTTTATGCCTAAGAGCTCCCACGTTAGACTGACATTTGTGGCAGCTGGATTTGTCGGGCGGGTCCGGGCAGTCTTACACCATAAAAGAGCCTAACCCTGTGTCTTAGGCGATTAATTACACATGATTAATTATCCACCAACTTGAACTAATTTCCCTATTCAAATTATCAATCAATTCCAAATTTAACTATGTCCATAATTGACTCAATTATGTCCATCTATTTATGGTATGCAAAATTATACCAATTATAAACATAAATTTATTTTATGCTATTTAAGGAATTTATTCCAATTCTCAATATTAAATCTTTTAATATTATCCCTTCGTCCCACGTTGTACGTTCGTTTGTTTAACGTGAAATATACGTTAGACTCGAATAGTCTAACTTATGGAATAAAGAGAAAGCATCACAACATGCATAGAAATAAAACTAGATCTAAACATAAGGGGTGAACTTGCATGTGTGAATGAGGTTCTTCATCTAAAACTTGCATAGGCCAAAGTCACAAACTTGCATAAAACTACATATGTCATAGATCTAAATCTAAAGGTGTAAACTTGTTTAGGTAATAGTCACAAACTTGCATAAACCATGTATGTCATAGATCTAATCATAAGGTGTAAACTTGCATAGGAAATAATCACAAACTTACATTACATGATTCATACTCCGAACATATATATATATATATGTATGTATATATATATATATATATATGTATATATATATATACATATATATATGTATACATATATATATATATGTGTATATATATATATACTTGCATATGTGATTTATGCAACATAAATGATGGTGTAAACTTACATCTAAACATGTAAACTAGCATATAGAATTTTGTATACTAGCATATAACTCACACATGTCATTGCCTAACTTTAGGTCCAATTTACACATAAAATAGATGTCATGAAACATGTAAGGTTGTATATAATTTTCATTAACTTGCATATGATCCATTCCTCAATCAACATCCTAACTTGTATGTAGAATTATCAAGTTAAAATTTATATAACTTAACACATGAATTAGTTCCACAAACATAACCAAACTAGCATATGAATTGATTGTACATAAGCCAATAATTAACACATATTTACAAAATAACATCACAGCTTTACAACATAGATAATAACAACATGGATAGTAGCATAAAAGATTTACAACATAGATAATAACATAACGGTCAATAATTCATGACATAACCATATAATCCTAGATCATAACTCAACCAAATTAAATTATTAATTATCTTATTAAAGAAATCGAACTCACTACTCAAAGAAGGTCCTGAGTTCTAAAATTGATTTAGCTTTCCTTTGAAGAAGACAATTTGTTGTGGATTAGATTAGAATTGAATTGATTACTTTTTCTTCCTTCTAATTGGTGGCGGCTATTCTGGGTTGCAAGGTGACAGCATGGAGGCCACGATTCTAATTTTTATTTGATTTTAGGGTTTGAGTCTACATGTGTTTTAATAGAGTTTAGGATTAATTTAGGCCATCCGATCAACTTAGAATGAACCATAGCCATTCAGTCAAGATAGGGTGACAAGTCAGCCCTTATGACTCAGCGAAGAGTCAGAAAATTGTCATCAATCAAATCTGCCCAGGGGGGGGGGTGGAAGGTCGACCCCCTGGTCGACCTGTGTGGGTAGGTCGACCCCCTGGTCGACCTAGACCATGGCGGGAAATTTCCCGCCTAGCCCACCTGAGTTCGAAATTCGAATTTTTAATTCTATTTTGAATTTTAGTGAAACTTCCGATGGCCATAACTTCTTCATACGAAGTCCAATTCACGCAAACTCGGACTCTATCTCAACCAGAATTCCGAGACGAACACAATGGCACAACCCGTTTCCCTTAATTCTCACATCTGAGATTAGTTATTCTTTAATTTGAACATTAATATTGAAAATTACGGGGTGTTACATTCTCCCCTCCTTAGAGGATTTCGCCCCCGAAATCTCCAAGTTAAAGAGAATGCATGTCCTAACACCAAACAACCATCTACTTAACCATCAAACATAGGCATCCGTTGTCCTTATAAAATTCCTAATGCTATATGAACATATGCAAGAAGTGTGTGTATATGTTCTTTATCTAACGCAAAATCAGGCGGTCTACTGATTCAGTTGACCTCCTTAATGCAAACCATTATAGTGCCATGCGCATATTATGTATGCAAAAGAATCCTATTGATACATATTATTTCTACATGTGTGCACTACCATTCACCAAAATGCAACATCCATATTATAGTACAACCAGTATACATCCATTAACTTAAATATGTACACACATTTATATGCAATATGCAATATGAAGTGACTGAGCCGATCTAGTGCCTAAAGTGTGTGTATATGTATCCAAGAGAAACCACTAGCAGCCACTTGCGTCCACATGCATCCATCATACATAACATGCCTCAAACACATGTTTCAACAATAGGAATACCCTATCTAAAGGTCAAAGATACTAGCGAGAGGACATACTAAAGATAAAACAAGTACAAGCTAAGCGATAAAGGAGAAATTAAAAGACATACCCTCAAAAAGAAAATGGTACATTGAACGCATCTTCTCTTCCGTCTCCCAAGTAGCGTTGCTCTCATCATATCCCCATTGCACTTTGACTAGGTTGACCTCTTGATTCCCAAAATTATTAATCTCCGACCCAAGAATGCATGTAGGAGCTAATCGAATCATCGCATCATGCTCTATCTCCACATCTCTAAGCAAGCTCGGCTCTACCACTTCCGCGGTCTCATGCAAGCACTTCCTCAAATGTGATACATGGAATACATCGTGTACACCATTAAGTCTCTCAGGCAACTCCACTCTATACGCCATCTGTCCAATCCTCTCCGTAATAGGAAATGGCCCTACGAACCTTGGTGCTAACTTCCCAACGGACCCAAAGCGAACAACATTCCGTAATGGAGACACCTTGACAAAGACCATGTCCCCAATATCAAACTCAAGATCTGTCCTCCTCTTGTCCGCATAAGATTTCTGCCTATCTTGCGCCGTCTTCATCCTCCTTCGAATCAAATCGATCTTTTCTGAAGTCTCTCTAATCATATCGGGCCCAAGCAAGATCTTATCTATAGATTCCCACCAACATGTAGGCGAATGACACGGTCGTCCATAAAGAGCCTCGAACGGTGCCATGCCAATGCTAGACTGAAAGCTATTATTATATGCGAACTCCACCAAAGGAAGATGTTCCTTCCATGTACCTCTGAAGTCTAAGACATACAACCTCAATAGGTCCTCTAGAATACGATCAACCCTCTCGGTCTGGCCGTCCGTGCGGTGCTCAAACATAACTGAGTCCCTACCGCCTCTTGCAAGCTCTTCCAAAATCCGCTAGTAAAGTTAGGATCGCGGTCGCTCACTATGCTAGAAGGAACACCGTGCAAACGAACTATCTCTCGAATGTATACGGAGGCTAACCATGGAGCAGTCCTCTTACTCTTCACGGAAATGAAATGGGCTCTCTTAGTAAGTCTGTCTACCATGACCAAATCCCCGTATTACCCTTCCTTGATCTCGGTAACCCAACAATAAAGTCCATCGAGACACTTTCCCACTTCCATTGTGGGACCTCCAATGGGTGAAGCAACCCACCGGGCTTCTTTTGCTCTGCTTTTACTTGTTGGCACACCAAGCATCTAGCGACAAACTCAACCACATCCCTCTTCATACTGGCCCAAAAGTAAACTCATCTCATGTCCATGTACATCTTGCCCCCGCCGGGATGGATGGTCATCTTCAAACGATGTGCATCATCAAGAATGATCTTCCTCAAATTCTCGTCCCGTGGTACACAAAGTCTACCGTTCCCATGTAACCAACCCTTATCATCTAGGGTATACCTACTGAAATGGCTCGATGACTCTCCTCTTTTGATCTTCTCTACTAACTCAACAAAATGTGGGTCATCTCGCTGTGCCTCACCATTCCGTCCCAAAAGCATAGGTCTGACCTCTAAGGATACTAGCATACCGGGTATAAAGTCAATGGAAGGTCTAAAGTCAAACGTAGAGATGAACTCCAAGCTTCGCCGCTAAACAAACAACGGACTCAAGGACAACCTTTTCCTACTTAAGGCATCTGGCACCACATTTCCCTTGCCAGGGGTATATGCTATCTCGAAATCGTAGGACGCTAAGAATTCCATCCACCTTTGCTGCCTTAAGTTCAAGTCCTTCTAGGAGAACAACTATTTTAGCGATTTGTGGTCAGTCAACAATTCGAATTTCTCGCCAAGAAGATAATGGCGCCAAGACTTAAGCACGAAAACAATAGCGGCCAACTCTAGGTCATGTGTAGGGTAATTTCTCTCATGCACTCTCAACTGTTTTCCTCCATAGGATATTACCCTTCCCTCTTGCATTAAGACTGCGCCTAGTCAGGTCCCACAAGCATCGGTATAAACGGTAAATGAATTACTCCCACTGGCAACACTAAGACTGGGGCTGTGGTCGAAGCTCTCTTTAAACGTTGGAACGCATCATCACAATCTACGTCCCATGTGAAAACTAGGTTCTTCTTCGTCAAGCGTGTTAATGGGGCTGATATTTTTGCGAAGTCTTTGATAAACTTCCTATAGTAGCCAGCCAACCCTAAGAAACTCCTCACCTCGGTAGCGTTTTTAGGGACCTTCCAATCTTGGATGGCCACTACCTTCGCGGGATCCACAACTATCCCTTCTTTGTAAACCACGTGCCCTAAGAATCGCACTTCCTTCCTCCAAATGTGACATTTAGAAAATTTAGCTTTAAGGCTATGCGCTCGAAGGGTCTCTAACACTTCCCTAAGATGTAGGGCATGCTCTTTCTTGCTCTTAGAAAAGATCAAGATGTCGTCCACAAAGACTACCATGAATTTATTAAGATACTCCCTAAACACCCTTATCATCAAGTCAACAAAGTATGAGGGGGGCGTTTGTCAAACCGAAGGGCATCACAAGCCACTCGAAGAAGCCATCCGGAGTCCTAAAGGCAGTATTGTCTATGTTATCATCATCCACTCTCAACTGATGGAAACCCGTGGCTTAGTCCAACTGCGAAAACACCGAGGCGCCAACTAACTGATCGAAGAGATTATCAATTCTCGGTAGTGGGTGCCTATTCTTCTTAGTAAGCTTATTAATTTCTCTATAGTCCACACAAAGTCTAAGGGACCCATCTGCCTTCATGGCAAATACTACTGGAGCACCTCACTCTGATATACTACGTCTTATGAAACCCTTCTCAAGCAATTCTTTCATTTCTTACTGAGTTCTATTCTCTCTCTCGGAGCCATGTGGCGCACTTGCAATGCAACTGGCTTTGCATTATCTACTAGATATATTCGAAAGTCTATCTCACGTTTTGGGGGTAGACCCCTCACCTCATCGAAGATATCAACATATTCACGGACTATACGAATAGAATGTAAATCGTCATTGGATGCGTCAAGGGATTCTAGGTAGCTAAGCATTACTGGACCTCTAGGGTCATAAGAAATATCAAGTGTCTTTCCATAACGAGTCAACAATCTAATTACCCTTCTTTCACAATCTAGGATGGCCGCGTATCTAGTTAGCCCCATACCTAGAATCAAGCCATAGCCCATGAAGCCAAGAACAGAGACGTTGCATTCAAGCCCAATGCCCAAGATAGACACTCTCAAATCCCGACAAGTCATAGAAAGATGAGCCGAACCACCAATTGGATTTGAGACTACTAAGGGATCTGTAACTAAACAAGTATTTAGGTGTAGTATTTCAACTAATGATGTAGAGATAAATGAATGTGATGCGCCAGAATTGAATAAAGTACGGACAGGATGATAAAAAAAACTAAACTTTCAACGGAAATCGTTCTACTTCGTTCTTGCAGTGGTGGGACCACGAGAGCCTGAACTTGCCCCCTTGCCTGCCCTGGTGCCATAAGAGCCTGCACCTGTCCTCCTGAGGTAGGCCCTGCCCTTTGGCAATCCTTAATCAGATGTCCCGCTTCGCCACAGTGGAAACAACCAGTCTTCTTTTTCTTCCTACAATCTTTGCTTAGATGGCCTGGTGTCCCACAATTAAAGCATCTTTTCTTTTCCTTACCATTGTTGCCTTTACCACCTTTCTTGTTTTGTTGTTGCTATTGCGGTTTCTTTTGATCCCCTTTCTTCTCGGGTGCCTTATTAGCATTGGCGCCCTTCTCTTCTTCATGCATAAGCGTCATGTCAACTAGTCTCTCAAAGGTAGCCCCCATGGGGATGTGGGTCATAGCTAACCTATGAAGTGGCTCGTTCAAACCCTTAACAAATCTCAGGGCCTTCTTTTTTGGTGTATTCACCAAGTCCAAGCCAAATCTCGCCAACTGATTGAATTTGTTGACGTATTCTTTCACTGATAGATTCCCTTGCTTCAACGCCAAAAATCTTTCTATATATAAATTCTCTTCAGCCCCTGAGAGAAACATTGCCTCAAACCTACGCCTGAAATATAGCCATGTATCAACTGGATGCTCTCCATTTGTTACCTCCCACCAAAACGAGGCCTCATCCTTCATTATTCAGGCAGCTAACTGGACCTTTCTTCCATCTTCCACTTCAAAGATACCAAACAATTCTTCCACCTCCTTTATCCAATTTCGAGCTTCAACAAATGTCTCCGCCCCGTGAAAAGGTTCTCCACCCATTGCCCGAAAGTCCTTACATATCTTTGAAAAAGTATCGACACGAGGAGGAGGAGGAGGAGTATTTGCTGGACCTGCGGTGGTGGCCCTAGTCTACAAATACCTCCTAAACCATCTTGGTATCGGTATCCCCTCGGGTATCTCGGGAATTCCAGACATGCTAAAACGAAAAAGGAAAGATTCAATACAAAAGAACTGAAGGAAAGATATATGGCCCTTGGGGTTATGCTTACTAAAATAAGCTTTTCTCTTGAAAATACTTTCCTTAAAACATACTTTTGAAGGTCTTTCTCTATTAAAGTATTTTTGAAAAATATTTTTTCAAAATTCATATCTGTTCTGGTAACCTTTAGCTCTGATACCATGTATAACACCCCACGAGCATTAATGTCACTCACAAAGGGAATGCATTAACTTCTACGGAGCATTTTAAGTGTGTAAAGAACAGAAACTTAACAACAAGACAGATATAAACAATACTTAAAATTTTAAAATTTTATTCATTACAGCGGTAAACACATAGGTTTGATTACATCATCAAAAACCAGAGTCAAAGTACATAATATCCATCTTGACTAAATCAGAGTACATAAATTGAAAGACATAACCCCAACACAAAATAGCCATAAATAAGTTAGGATGAACTTTTACTTCAGCGATCCAAGCAACTTCTAAAAGCAAGAGATACACCTGTCCAAAATAAAGCTCCACTAGTGCTAGTTCCACCCTGAGCACCTGGAGGGGAAAAGGAAGAAAAGAGGTGGAAACAAAGGGGGGTCAGACATAAATTCTGGCGAGTGCGATAACTTTGACAATATAATTACCAAAATATCTAGGATAAGGAATAAGTTGGAAATTAAGGAAATGACTGTGAACAATTGGGTATGGAAAAGCAAACTAAAGGAAATAAGATGTGAACAAAGATAACGTTAAAGGCGCACCTAGTCGCTATAAGATAATTACTACACTGCACCACACCAAGCACCCTAAAAGTTGATCCAACCTACAAGACTTTAATAATGATAATGGTAGTTTCGTGTACCCCCTAGTTGCCTTCATAGGCGCCGCCTGCCCCTATCTCCACTACGTGTACTCACTACCCCCATGCGATCGGCTCCCTAACTCGTAGATACTCGTGCTGGGCCCACAGTGGGGTGTATCACTCCCCAAAGTGCCAACCCGATACCATCAACAATGCACGGCTTATACCTACACGATGCGACAACGTCTTACCTACCAGCCCGGGTCCACACACGCACATGAACCCGTTGGACTTGCGTTGCCACCGCTAGCCCGTTTTGGCCTCTTACAGTCAAGCCCAGTATGCGTGTCCCGTCCTCGACTTGGGTCGAGCCCGCAAAGATACTTATGGGTTACTAGTTGAAACGGGCCCCCATTACTTGACACAAGCTATCCACCTAAGCTTGGTCCCCTCTAGTACATCCCACTTAACCTTCTTCTTATTCATGTTCACTTACATGTTTCAATTTTGGTTAAGTGTTTCTAATCGTATTTCACAAGCCACCCAAGGCACCCACTTAACCCCCATGTCCCACCACATGTTTATCTGGTTAAGTGTTTCTTAATTCATTAACACCGTAACCTTGTAAAGACCTCCCACATTAGACTGGCATTTGTGGCAGCTTGATTTGCCTGGCGGGTCCGTGCAGTCTTACACCACAAACGAGCATAACCTCGTGTCTTTACAACTGTTATGCATTTAATTTATGCCTAACCTCCCACATTAGATTGGCATTTGTGGCAACTGGATTTGCCGGGTGGGTCCGAGCAGTCTTACACCACAAAAGAGCCTAACCTCGTGTCTTAGGCGATTAATTACACATAATTAATTATCCCCCAATTTGAATTAATTTCCCTATTCAAATTATCGATCAATTCCAAATTTAACTATGTCCATAATTGACTCAATTATGTCCATCTATTTATGGTATGCAAAATTATACCAATTATCATCATAAATTTATTTTATGCCATTTAAAGCATTTATGCCAATTCTCAATATTAAATCTTTTGATATTTTCCCTTCACCCCACGTTGTACGTTCGTTTGTTTAACGTGAAATATACGTTAGAATCGAATAGTCTAACTTATGGAATAAAGAGAAAGCATCACAACATGCATAGAAATAAAACTAGATCTAAACATAAGGGGTAAACTTGCAAGTGCGAATGAGGTTCTTCATCTAAAACTTGCATAGTCCAAAGTCACAAACTTGCATAAAACTACATATGTCATAGATCTAAATCTAAAGGTGTAAACTTGTTTAGGTAATAGTCAAAAACTTGCATAAACCATGTATGTCATAGATCTAATCATAAGGTGTAAACTTGCATAGGCAATAATCCAAAACTTACATTACATGATTCATACACACACACAGATATATATATATATATATATATATATATATATATATATATATATATACACACACTTGCATATGTGATTTTTGCAACATAAACGATGGTGTAAACTTACATCTAAACATGTAAACTAGCATATAGAATTTTGTATACTAGCATATAACTAACACATGTCATAGCCTAACTTTAGATCCAATTTACACATAAAATAGATGTCATGAAACATTTAAGGTTGTATATAATTTTCATTAACTTGCATATGATTCATGCCTCAGTTAACATCCTAACTTGTATGTAGAATTACCAAGTTAAACTTTAAATAACTTTACACATGAATTAGTTCCACAAACATAACCAAACTAGCAAATGAATTGATTGTTCATAAGCCAATAATTAACATAGATTTACAAAATAACATCACAGCTTTACAACGTAGATAATAACAACATGGATAGTAGCATAACAGATTTACAACATAGATAATAACATAATGGTCAATGATTCACAACATTACCATATAATGCCAAATCATAACTCAACCAAATTAAATTGTTAATTATCTTATTAAAGAAATCGAACTCACTACTCAAAGAAGGTCTTGAGTTCTGAAATCTGAGTTGTGAAATTGATTTAGCTTTCCATTGAAGAAGACAATTTGTTGCGGTTTAGATTAGAATTGAATTGATTAGCTTTTCTTCCTCTCTAATTGGTGACGGCTATTCTAGGTTGCAAGGTGACAGCATGGAGGCCATGATTCTAATTTTTATTTGATTTCAGGGTTTGAGTCTACATGTGTTTTTATTGAGTTTAGGATTAATTTAGGCCATCCGATCAACCTAGAATGAACCATAGCCATTCAATCAAGATAGGGTGACAAGTAAGCCCTAATGACTAAGCTAAGAGTCAGAAAATTGTCATCAACCAAATCTGCTCGGTGTGGGGGGGGGGGAGGGCAGGTCGACCCCCTGGTCGACCTGTGTGGGTAGGTCGACCCCCTAGTCGACCTGGCCCATGGAGGGAAATTTCCCGCCTAGCCCACCTTAGTTCGAAATTTGAATTTTTACTTCTGTTTTGAATTTTAGTGAAACTTCCGATGGCCACAACTTCTTCATACGAAGTTCAATTCACGTAGACTTATAGTCTATCTCAACCAAAATTCCGAGACGAACACAATGGCACAACCCGTTTCCCTTAATTCTCACATCTGAAATTTGTTACTCTTTAATTGAAAATTAATATTGAAAATTAATATTGAAAATTACGGGGTGTTACAATATATGTGTGTGTTTGTGTGTGTGTGTGTATATTTACATTCCAGGCCTCTCGCATTAAGTTGACTAACTATGGATGCTGGATATGCTGGTTAGTTCCGGGTAGACTTCTACCACGAGTGAACTTAACCTTGTGCCTTAGTTCGATTATATTTATGCATTAGACCTCTCACTTTAAAATGACTACCTATGATTGTTGGATTTGCCGGTCGATTCCGGCCAGGTTTACACCACAAGTTGAGTTTAACCTCGTGTCCAAATGCGGTTATAATTTAAGTTTCCTAATTGGGATCCACAACAATTGTCTTAGTTGATTTTAGCAATTGTAACCATTTTCCTATCACATTCATTTTCCCCAATCAATATTGGTTACAATAATTATTTCTTTATTTGCGGTCTCATTTATGGCAATTAATTATATTTATTGCTACAAATGGTCACCACAGATATATTAATTCAATATGGAGTACATTTTAATATAATTCCACCATTGGACCTTATCCACACATTTAACATTTATCATAATTGTTAATTATTTATTTATGGCCTCATTTATAGTAATTAATTACACTAATTGACACAACGGTCACCATAAATATATTCATTAAGTATGTAATATAAATTTGCATGTATGATTCCATAAATGAACACCATTCAATTTTTAATACAATGCATATTTTTACCGTTTTACGCTGATTTGGACAGATAGCATGTATATATTTATTTCTTTGTTTATGTGCGGTCAACGTTGTATTTATTATTTTTAATTTTATTCTTAAATTTAAATTAATGATTTGGTCTAATCAATATATCAATCATTCCCTTTTTATGTTCAATCTTGCAAAAAAAGGTTTCAAGTCTCACAAGGACCGTTAGCCAAAATCATTGTAAATCATGCCTGTTTTATGGAATTGACATATCTCCAAATCACAAGAAATATATGTAATATATTTTTATTTTGGAATAGTCGATGCAAGTTACATACAAAAACATGTATTTATTTTTATATGTAACTTTGCACCACTTTTTCCCTTTTAATTCTTTTTCTCATATTCTTGTGATACTAAAATAATGCCTCTTCATCTAAAAATGAGAAAAACTGCATAATTTACAATGCTTAAGCCAACATTCTTGTGATTCCAAACATAATTTTCCATCCGTTTTCGTATTTTGTCCGTAACTTTTTCATGCGGACTCCGTTCGCGAAACTCCAAGCATGAAAGTTAACCAGCATTCCAAGACGAACGCAACAGTTAAAGTTTCACGGTCAAATTCCATCATTTGTAGAAATTCCTATTTTTGAACTTCAAATTAAAAAACTATTTATTACCAAAATTTTGAGTTGTTGCATTCTTCCCCCTTAAAAGAAATTTCATCCCAAAATTTTGACAACTAGTTATCCTATCCTACACAACTAATTTGTCTACATCCACTTTGCAACCATGTGTATATGTGCATGGTGTACATAATGCAATTCAACAATAAAACATGAATGCAAGATGATTCAAAATCGGGCCCTCTATATGTTGTTAGCCTACTTTGTGACCAGGCTACCGAAAGCTTAAGGCATCTGCAATCATTTGAAGAGCATTGGGAAACTTGGCTTATACATACATGAAGGCCTCGGGTCAGATCCCTGCCTCGGTTCGGATCTTTAGAAGTTCGGGTTCGTAATATGTAAAGTATCGGGTCCAATCATTGGATCGGATCGGGTCTCGATCCCATGTACAACAACAGATGGAGGACTAGAACATGAGTACTGCACCGTATCGGGTCGAGATAGAGGGATCCGACCTGTCTGGAACGATTGTTGCACACAACTAGGAGAATTATCAAGACGAGCATCGGTTCGGATCGAAGGAAGACCGATCAGAACCTCTTTTTTGCCTGTTTCCCTGAAGCAATTAACAAGTCAAATAAAGCCCATTTCATCACTTTCTCCACTACTTGCGAGATTCCATCTGATGCTGCCACGTGGCCACACACATCCAACTAACTCTCTTCCTATATATATATATATATATATATATATATATATATGATTTCACACATAATGAAGGGGGCTTTTAGCAGTTATCTTCTTCATGGCTATGCCGAATTCCTCTACTGAAATTGACCAACTTCTTCAATAAATTCAATGAATTCCGAGAGATATTCGTTGGATTTAAGTGATTTAGTGATTATATTCATTGTAATTGTAATCTACAAATGAAATGAGAAAATATGAAGTGGATGTAGGCTCGATAATGCCGAACCACTATAAATCTCGTGAGTTGATTGATTTTTCTTGCTTTTAGTTTATGATTCCTCATTATTATCCGAAAAACATAATCAATTAGGCGTTAGGACCAATTTTGGGTCTAACAATGTATGCATTGAGATTTTTTGAACTCTTTTAAAAACATGATGCAAAACATCCTAAATATACTGGCAGTTCTATATGAATGCAAATTTTGAAAATTGTTTTTCATTTATAACCTTCACACAATTACGAATAAAAAGTGTGAAGCAACCAATTTTGCATCCAAACCCTACCATCCAAAATGTACGCAATCTAATCGTTTCTTATTTAACTTCTCCTAAACCGGAAAAAGGAAATTAAGGCGATGAAATTTTACATTTCCTCCGATCACAAATATTCCATTTCTTGTCCAAAAGTGGAATTTTCACCTCTGTTACCCAAATACTCCAATAACAAGCTAAAAACATAAAACGAGTTAATTAATAGCTCGCGCGGATTGTTGGCAAGGTACGGAAACAATGTTTCTGTAACGACCCGTGTTTTCCGACCATTCGAATCTGAATATTTAAATTAGTTTTAAATATTAGATTGGGAATATCAATGAAATTTAATATTGTAATCGTTATTTAAAACAAAGTTAGAATGATATATATTTATATAATTATAAATCGGGCTTGAAAATGGCGTGCAGTTCGTAAATTCGAGTTTGAACTTCAACTGAGAATACAGGATTCGATATAAGTCAGATTTCTGTGAAACAAGACACGTTGGGACCGTATTGATGATAATTTTCATATGAAAGAGAAAAATCTGGATTTCGTGTTATAGTTTGATAGTTATGGCCAAATCAAATTTTGAAATAGTCGCAATGGAAAATCGTTATTTAATTTATAGGCCTTTAAAATAGCCGTTTTGCAAACGGACTCAGATTTCGATGAAATCAGTTTCATTGGGACCGTATCGTTAAATTATTGAACGGTGTTAGATGGCGTGGCAAACCAATGTCGTATGTGGCCACGGTAGCCGTAAACGCCCGTTCAAATTCTATAGCGTGTATTTAAATAAATAAAAGGATATTTGAGTGTAACTTGAGCAGACGATCGAATTAGGCCACGAAACCGGTTCCGTTGAATTCGTATCGTCGATTAGAGTCAGGATAGGTATATAGTTTGTTATTTTTAGAGATCGAGAAATTTGGCGTTAAAAAGGGTAGGGCGGTTCGGGGTAAAAACAGCCTATCAGGCAAACAGTCTCAGAATGCGACGAAATTAGTGCCGTTGGGTTCGTATCGAAAAGTTATTGTCGATGTTCGCAGTTTAGAGTTGATTTGATTTATCTGGTGATCGTGGTAAATTAAACGTGTGTTCATTTCTGGTTTCATAAAGGAAAATTTTCCATACGACCTCGGATTTCGACGAAACTTGTCTCATTGGGTCCGGAATACCTTTTTATACTAAGATTAATTTTTTTATCAGTAAACAGAAATCAATTGTGGTGATTTTTATCAATTACTTCAGTGTGAAGTTTCGTTTATTATTAAATTAACATATTAACACCCCTATATAAGCAACTAAAGGTCAAATACCCTAAGTATAGACGCACAGCTACACAGAGTACCAGCTACCCTCCACCCTTTGTATTGTCTTTTCATCGAGATAAAACCTTGCCGACCAAGTAATTCTGAAGTCTCCATCTTCGCACATGCTATGATAACGTAGCAGCAGACCTAATGAATATACAAATGCATATCTTGACGTGGCCACTACGTTGTCCTTCTATTTATAGGGCCAGACATCTTCTTTTCCTCACTGAGAATTGAAAACAAAATGAAAACCCTCCTTAATAATGAACGAACACAAATCCCCTCCATTCGATTCACTTTTCTCCCAAACCATCGATTTCCTTTCCGAACTTTCTACTACATAATCGAAGCACTCAACCTGCTTTCCAAATCCTACCCGTGATGATCGGAGTTTTCTTCTCGAGGTGGCGGAAATTTGAGAATGGAGGGTCATTCGAGTGGGGTGTTGGTCCAGGCGAGGGGAGAGCAAGGTGAGCTCGTCACTATGGTACCATCAGATCGGCCTCTGATGGCCTGAGCTTGGCGCGACGGCTCCAGGATGGCAGCGAGCTAGGCATTCGGTTTTTCAAATGAAGACATGGAACTTAAACAGTAAAGTAAAAGAGGGGTCGGCCTTACTGACTAACGCAATTCGATTATAAAATGGTGATTAGGGAGTTAAACTTTGATTGAAATAAGTATTGTTTAAACCGTTATCTGAAAACGTTAATTTCTTGCAGGGTTGAAAACAAACGGACGATGGTGGAGCAAACAAACGAACGTAGTGGCCGAGATGATATCATGGCAGACCCGTTATTTCAAAAGTAAATAGTTAAACTAATGCTTAATTAATAGCTAATTAACCATAACTTAAATTATTAAAAGATGTATAGGTTATTGCTAGGTCGTTTCAGGATTGAAGACATCGCTTGGGGAAATTTAGGAGGAATAAAGATTGGTAGAGAAGTCAGCATGCACTTGCTCTAATAAAATGTAATTAATATAAAATTAGTTTAATTAAACAGTTAATTATATTAATTAAAAACAGTGAATACTAAAATGGGTATAACGTTTTCATATCTTATCAGAATTTAGTGAAGCAAGTTACATCGAAATCGTATCGACAGACTCTACACTATGGAACTATTGCGGACAGTGCAGGACACATCTGGAATTTTCAGTTAAATTAAATGACTGTTTAATTTAACTGCATCCAAACTGTCTCGATAAACCAAATCAAGGTGAGTTAAACTCACTCAGTTACCCTTTTTATATTTTATATAAATTGGGTGTTTTTATTTTGTGTGCCCTGTTTGCCAATGGTTGACTGTTTTGCTAGTTATCTATTTAACTGTGGATT
This sequence comes from Allium sativum, assembly GCA_030737875.1. Taxonomy (NCBI): domain Eukaryota; kingdom Viridiplantae; phylum Streptophyta; class Magnoliopsida; order Asparagales; family Amaryllidaceae; genus Allium; species Allium sativum. Next base: position 1,044,798,546 of record CM060913.1, read on the forward strand.
TAAACGATGAAATTAAACCGTGTTTAATTTCAGTGAAATACCATATCGTTACTTTTAACGATTGGTTCCAATAAAGGTAACTCACCTTGGTTGGTCACGTTTATTTATAAACGTGTTTAAATGGTTGAATTGTTTGAATTTGCTTATGGTTGATGTTAAATGGTCGTTATTTAGTTTATCAGTTAAATAAAACTGAACAGGCTGATTTGAGATAACCATTTGAATACAGGGAAGAACAGGTTGGAGGGACCCAACCGGATCCCTCAAATGTATTATTTATTTTCATATTAGCATATATGAACCGATCTGTTTGGTTGATTGATTTGATGGTTGATTATTAATTGAATATTCAACATCTGTTTGGTTTGAACCAATAGGTGATACTGGTTAAGTGTTTGGCAGATTATGGCCTTTAAAATCAATCGGGTTATAGACAGTGATTCACCGTCAGGTGAATCGATAGAAATGGAATTATAAAATTTATTTTATAAGTGGAGTTAGATTAAATTAAAAAAAGAAGAAAAATATTATTTTGAAGAAAAGTTATTAAAAAGGAATTAAATAAATATTTTATTTATTAAGACTTTGATTCGTTATTACTTTATTTTATAAAGTAAATGCTAATGTTAATCAGATTTGCAAGTATGAGAATAAGAGATGAATCGAATGGTTAAACTTTGATAATTGTTTTGAAAAGAAAACAATTAATGGAAATAATTTAAATTAACTATATTTTTAATCAATTTAAAGTGAAGGTTAATTGGAATTAGTTTACGAGATAATCGAATTTTGACTTGACAAAATTGACCATTTAAACTGGAATCGAATATCAAATTAGTTTGTTTCGAAATTGCGAAATGAAATAGTTGAAGAATATTGTTTTAACTTTAAATAAGATCTTTGAAAAGGATTTTCTATTTATCTTAGTTAATAAAGAAATTAACTACTGAAGTAGTTAATGAGTAAAGAAAATTATTGTTTTAATAAGAATTTAGAAGACTACTTTTGAAAAGTAATCGAGGAAAAGTGTAATCCAAATTGGATTGTGAAAGGAATCTATAAGCGGTTTGTATATTTAAAGCTCAAATTTTTATAACGATGTTATAAAGAGGATTTCAAGCGAAGATGATAAAATAAATTTAAGTATTGCTTAATTATTTGAATTAAGGTAAAGGGTTTATATAAACCAGGGTCGTGTAAATGAGGTTTAACGTGTTAAGGCGTTAATTTTATACTAACGTTACTTGAAAACAAGATCAAGTAAAAAGGAGGATTTGAAATGAGATTTCAAAATGGGAGAATGGTCGAATAGTTTTGAAAGGAGATTAGTAAAAGTGGATTTGGGTAACGAAGTGGGTTGTATAACGAAAGCCGAATTTAAATAAATCTGTTTTAACAGAGTTAGAAGTTTTAATTAAACAGAAGTGAATTAGTTTGTTTTAATTAAAAGGCCAAGTGATGTTGAATACTGAACCAGTGAACTCATTGGAGTGTCATGATTGAAACACTGTATATTTTGATAGTTAAAATACCGACTATCAAATCATGTCCAATACGATTGTTGGTACGGAAAGACCGGGATCGAATTTATATTTGAAAACCATTCCGTCCAATAAATACGTGAAGATCTCAGAAGATGATCGAGATGGAGCATTGAAGACCGTGGATTTCCATAAACGGAAGAACCACTAATATTCTCTGCCTGGCAAGCAGAGATAAGCTGTGATTCTGTCGTGGTTGGATTCTACGGGTTGCAAGGACTTCTCGCTATTGATCCATGGGGTGTTTCCTATATGGATGCAGTAGGAGAGTGCCTTCGGTTCATCCTGTTCCTGGATGACTTGTATGGACGGATGTCTGACAGAGTATTTCCAAAGGATCACGTACTTTGATTTCTTCAAACGTACGATAGTTGTTGGCGGGGAGTTTCCGTTCTCTTAGCTTCCAGCTAGAGTTTTTTTGTGAACGTCAATTAGTGATATCTGACGGATCTGACGATGTGGCATTCAAAGTGAATGATGACCAGGTATTCAAAGGTAAATTTAAACCTCAAGCCTCATCAACCGGGAAATGACAAAAATCGGGCAGGCAGCATGGCTAGGTGGGTCGCTCCCCTTAGGGTGTATGATCACCTATCTAGAGGAAATCCTATTTGTTTCTTAAATCTATGTTTCGATGCTGTCCCTTATCGGGAGACGGTTGCTGATCCCAACCGTCGGTGATATACATTCGATACACTCAAGCGAAATGAGTGGTCGGTCATGTGAGGGCCGGGTTGCAAGAAGTTCTTGTTGAACCCAGTGTATTTGTCTCTAGAGATACACGAGCGGAAGGTGGACCCATACCTTGTCAAGTTGGAATCCAATCTCCAATAAGCGCCTGCGGTTTTGATTGTATACTATATATGTGGAGCGTGAGATGCAAGCGTTCCACTAAATTGATATTTACTTGTATTTAGATATTATTATAATATCAGAACAAGATATTGGTTTCAAAACTGTTTTGGGTTATCGTAAGGTAAAAACCGTCCGCGTTTATGTGTGGATTTGGTCTTACGATTATCCTTTTCTTTTGAAAGGATTTTGAACTCTAAAATCATGATTGGATGATTCACCCTTATTACTGTGCGAGTTTATCTCACTCTGGTTCACCAGACTAACCCGGTGTTTTGTAAATGCTCGGGTTAGCCCGGAGTGTACAGGTTCAGGTTAGCGACTACTATGAAGAGACGAGCTGAAAGAGTCCAGACGTATTATATTACTACTATTCCGCTGTGTATTGTATATGGGAACAGGCTATTATAACTGTCCCATGGTATGATGTACTCTGATACTGTAAGTATTTTCAAAGCTCTCAATAAAGATTTATTTCTGTATTATATTTTGTTCCGCTGCGATGTGAGCCTCTGTGTTGTGTTGTTTTCTTCTTCTTCTTCTATTCTAATATTTCTTTCTTTCTTATCTCACCCTCTAACTTCTTTCTATTAATGATCTGGAATGTTCGATGTCTGAATGGTCAACACGGTAGTTTGATGTTGATTTTCGGAGTCGAAAATCACGGTTCGTTACAGTTTCGAAGGCTAAAACAGCTTTTTCTTTGTTTTTGCTAACATTTTTATCGTATCATTGTTCCTATTGCACTGGTAACAGCCATTTCTTTGTTTTCGCTAACATTTTTATCGTATCTTCGGTCCTATTGCACTGCTAACAATCTTTTCTTTGTTTTCACTAACATTTTTATCGTATCGTTGGTCCTATGCACTGCTAAAATGCACACACAAAGAATCCAAAAATCTTCCTTATAATACTCCAAAAGTTTCCAACTGTAGACTATAAAGGAGGCTTAAAACAAGCTCTACAACGTAAAACGAATTAATTAATAGTTCGCGCGCATTGTTGGCAAGGTATGAAAACATTGTTTCCAAGGCTAAAACAGCCTTTTCTTTGTTTTAGCTAACATTTTTATCGTATTGTTGGTCCTATTGCACTGTTAACAGCCTTTTCTTTGTTTTCGCTAACATTTTTATCGTATCCTTGGTCCTGTTACATCGCTAAAATGCATACACAAAGGATCCAAAAAACTTCCTTACACCATTCATGTTTATTTTGAAATTTCCTTCCAAAACTGTTTCATTTTTCTATAAAATAAATGATAGAAAAATGGTTTTTTTTTCAAACAACATTTTCTCAAAAGCTTTTAAATTGTATTCTGCAGAAACTTAAACAGTTAAAGTCACATGTTGGCGCAAAAGGAAGTCAGTCTCACCAAAAATGCGAAAACTGAAATCACAGACAAGAAGACAAAATAAATTTTAGTTTCGACATGGAACGATGGTTTATTTATTTATATAACCATGACGAAAACAACGCAAAACCGGTCCTTTATTAAAATTTATCCAATACAGAATTCTGTTCTTTCCATCCCTAGGACAACTGTTAGTTTAGATAAGAAAAATGAGATTTCATTCGAACAGGCATGTGTGAAAGATATAAACATTACCAAACTTAGAAATCTCATTAGCCTAAGTCGTGTGATTTAAACAATGGTTATAAACAACGAGATGTCTTGCTCCACCATCGGAGCTCAAACCAATATTTATGATCTTTAATTAACCATATCATAGTATCAAAAATACTTAATCTCATGTTACCAAACACTACTGGTGTTGTTTATAGGTTCCCACATCATCATCTCTTCTAAGAGGGAATTTGTGATGAGAAAACAAACCTACCACCAAACTGCTTCCTGTGGTAACCCACCTAATATTGTCTAAAGACAAAGTGAATAGGTGAATTTACATAAAGTAACTCCATGAGACACAAGCATAAACAACAAGCTGAATCGAATAAGATGTGGTACTAAATGATGGTTATGCCACCGATCAAGCAAAGGAATAAGTTTCCGCATCATGAGACAAATCTAGTCATAACTTCCCATTTATAAAATGATGTGCTAAATGGTTCACACGTCTACATAGGCAATTCAAACATAGATTCCCAACATCGAGAAAAAGAGATTTGCAGCAAAAATCTCCAAAGCTGGTCAAATAAGAGACCATACAAGACCGCGTTCAACAAGAATTCCTCTAAAATTTCATCGAGATTCTCCTTAGATAAACGATCAAAATATAGCTTAAATCTTCATCCCCGAAATGAAAATCACCTTTGAAAGCACCTATTTTAACATGGTATAGCAAAGGCAGATGTAGCACAAACAACAACCATATTCTAAGGTCTCGAGCAATGGACCGATGCAAGTCCAACTGCCACGGCTAGTTTTCTTAGCCCAATAGCGGTAAAACCCTTTTGCTCATCCCAACCCAACCAAGTGATCTCTCCCTAAGGGTGAGACTTAAATGGTATGAGTGAGATCAAGTAGCTCAATAAGATATTATAGGCCAAGAAATGGTCAGGTAGAAGAAATTAGATCCTGGAGTATTAGTGAGGCAAGATCAAATGTGTAAAATAGTGCGAAAAAGAGGAGACGATGCAGCAACAAAGAAAAAGAAGAAGGATAGAGATATAGTTCGGCTAGATGAGGAAGAAAGGACAAAATAAGGAAGTTAAGAGTGTAATTTGGATGCAACTTTATGGTTGAGTACTAGGTCCAAGTTGTTCCAAAGCTCATCAACTAATTGATTGTCCTATTATAGCACCAAATGGTCAAATATCAAGTGGACTTTGGACAGAAACTGAACCTTGACCTCATTAGGCCAGATTAAAATATCAATCTTCCTGCGTCATTTTTTAAGATTTAATGCAATGCAAAAAATAATTATCAACATCACCGTGTTATTTAACTGTAGTTAAACATCGAACCAACTCCAAGGATTTATAGTCTCAACAAAGGCACTACTACTTCACAACGAACGAACGAATACCAAAATAGTTCAGCTAGAAGTCCGTAATATAACTTAAAATGGATTTTCCCTTTACCTAGCTGATTACATACAAATGCTTCAAGAAATCAAATACCAAAATAAATCAAGATGATGGAATTTCCTTAGCCTTTCCGAAGAAAAATTTAAAACTTTTCCCAAAATGGAATTTATTTATAAACTAACGGTTTAGTATTTATAAATCCATTTTATTATTATTACTTATATCCCAGCTTTTAAACTGGAAAAACATTTTTATGTCCAAAAATGTTAGAGCTTTAAAGTCTTAAGGATTAATTTAGGTAATTTCAATAAATTATCCTATATATATATATATAGGAAAATGGATATTAAAAATCACAAGGAATAGATTTTTTTTCCATGTTTAGTGGCATATTCTTTGTCCTTCCTAATTCCATTTTTCCTACCAACCAGAATATATTTATTAAAATTACACAATAGCTCTAAAATTTTGAAACATGAATAGATTAAAATTTTTAAAACTGTATCTTCACAAACTATTTCCCGAAACCGTACTCAAAACCATTGAAATCGATTTTTATTTTTCAAATAGTTTTAAAAATAAATTTCCTTGAATACAAGGCTAAGAACTCAATTGACTGTTTCGACAAAGGTAGATTCATAATTTTAACGAAGTAACAAATGGATAAACCTCGTAATTATATTTTTGAAATAGATACGACAGACTAACGTGGGATGATTCCTATTTTGGATCGAGTAACGTTCTTAACTGGAACTACTAATGAAACCATACCAAGAATAAACGACTATCTCAGTTGTAGCTAGCTTTTTATATTAACATATATATACATATATATATATAAATATATTTTATTCCAGTTTTCAAATCTCGAATAAACTAAATCCACCGTATGTCGTATCATGCTCTTCACGACGGGATTTCCAACGTAATATGGGGAATGTAACAACCCGAATTTTAATAACATGTCGAAACAAGAAATCTAGGTATAATTAAATTTTAAAACAAGAATCAAGGGAAACAGGTTGCGCCATCACGTTTGTCTCGGAATTCTGCATGAGATAGAGTCCAAGTTTTCAAAAATCGGAGTTCGTATGAAGAAGTTATGGCACTTAGAAGTTTTCCAAATTTTCAAAATTAAATAATAATAACCAGTCCGAATTCTAAATTCAAATTTCGAGTTTTAAAACGAGTACCCAGGCTGGGCGGGAAATTTCCCACCCAAGTCGTTGACCTGGGTAGGGGCAGGTCGACTACATGGTCGACCATGTAGTCGACCTGGCCCAAAGGAGGTCGACCACCGAGTCGACCTCCCTAGTGCTGGGTCGAGCCCAGCTCGGCTGTTTGGTTCGTTGGTGCGTTTTTCGGGCCTGTGACGAATTTTGATGGTTCGGATGAGTTCTATGATGATCTAAAGGCCTTTAACTATTCATTATGCTTATAAATATGTGACTACCCTAACCCTAATTCACTAAACATTCTCTAAGATGTCATTATGCTGCTGAAATCCCTCTTGATCATGGCCGCCGCCTCTAATCTTTTACCTAAGCCTTCATGCACAATCTAAATTCGAAGATTAAGGCTTCTATAATGATTCAAGACAATAAATCAACAACGCCGCAACATTTTTACAACAAATTCAATTCTAATTCCTTGTCCACAATTTGTAAGTTCTAGTTATTTTAAGACTAAAATAATTAAATTTAATATGGACATGTGATAAAGTGAAATTGGACTTTTGATTCAAGTCTATTCTTGTTTCTTCTTGGATCTTGATTTTGGGAACTTTTCTATCTTTATTCTCATGACAAGTTTATGGTCTGTTCAGCTTGTTGTAAATCATTTTTCTTTGTTCATGTTGATATTATTATCAAGATCTATTCTTTATGCCTAAGATGATGTTTTTATGCCATTTCCTCTCTGATCTTGTTTTTATTGCAACTTCTACCTTCCCCTATTTATTTTCTTTTGATGAACCTAGGTTAATTTCGGACCTAGGCCTAAACTACGATATACGTGCGATGGTATACGGGGGAATTATTGGGATATTGCCTAGTGGAATATATGTGTTTGGTGAAATTGTTAGCATAACATAAAAATTGGATATTTGGGTATTACTACCATTAACATGAAAATGGATATTTGGGTATTGTCGTTATAATGGTAACTGCAAGAATGGGGATTGGCATATGTAATTTGATATGGATCTTGATATATGTAATTTGGCTAGAACTTGTTATGGGTAAATTGGTGTAGACGTGGTATACATGTAATTTTGGGTATAAAACTTGATCTATGTAAATTGAGCATAGCTTTGTAAACACGAAAATCATGAATCTTGACATATGTAAAATGGCATGAAACTTGGTATATGTGTAAATTTGCATAAAATTGGCATACATGTAAAACGACATGAATTGAACATATGTAAATCTGGTATGAATTGGGCATATGTAAAACTGACATGTAATCTAGAACTTGAGCATATGTTAATTATGTAAAATTTGGAGTTGAAACATATACGATAATTTATGACTTGGTTGAAGTTTAATATGAACGCGCCTAAGTTGGGTTTTGGGTAGTTTGCATGTATTGTAAATAAAAGGCTATAACTTGACATAACTTTATAGTGAATTGTGATAATAATTTGGGAATATGTTTTGGGGCGAAAACGTGAATTATGAACTTGGTAATTGGCATATAACTGGAAATATGAACGCAGTTGAAACATGAACATGAATATGAATATGAACACGAATATGAACATGGTTAACTCGAGGTTGGGTTGAGTTTGCAGTGTAATTCTGCCCGGAACCGCCCGGCATATCCAATGACTGCAAATAATAAGATCCAATGTGAGAAGTTAGTCATACCGTGTTTAAACCTGAGGTTAGACTGAGTTGTGGTGTAATTCTGCATGGAACCGCCCGGCATATCTCGTGACCGCAATAACAGGTCTAATGTGAGTGGTTGATGCATTAATAATTAATTAATGCCAATAAACAAACATGCTAAGAATGGAAAGGATAAGTAACATATGAATAGTTGACACTTAACCAATATAACATGTTAATTAGACAAGTGGGTGGGGTTAAGTAAATTAAGAACGCTTAACCAACATAACATGTTAATTAGACCAGTGGGTAGAGTTAAGTAAACTAAGAACGCTTATCCAACATAACTGTTAATCAGATCAATGGGTGGGTTAAGTAATATACTAGGCTAATGACACTTAACCGATATGACATGAATGGGTAGGTTTAGTAATATGACTAGACTAATGACACTTAACCAATATAACATGACGCGTGGCAGGGTTAAGTGAACTTGAACATATAGATAATACTTAACCAACTTAGCATGATACGTAGGCGGGTTAAGTCATGAACTGCTTGAAAACACTTAACCAATTTGATATGCTAAGATAGCAGGGTTAAGTTATGAATCACTAGACAGCTCTTAACCAACTTGACATGATAAATGGGGCAGGTTAAGCCATGAATTACTTTAAACACTTAACCAATGCAATCTGACGAATGGGAGGGTTAAGTTAAATGAGTTGGCGATGCTTAACCAATATGACATGGTGTGCAGTAGGGTTAAGTAAACACGTGAAGTCAACACTTAACTAATATAACAAGACAGGTGGTAGGGTTAAGTAACATAAGAGAGAAAACTTAACCAAGGTAACATGATGGGTGGTGGGGTTAAGTTAACTTGAATAGATAACACTTAACCAACCTGTGGGGTATACGAATAGATCCTAGGAAAACCCTAGTAGCAGGACCCGTTTCAGCAGTAACCCACTTTAGGTATCAACGGTACCCTGAGCTAGGCAGGGTGGGGCACGATTATTGGGCTGATTATAAGCGGTGAAAATGGAGGCAGGTGATGCAGCACTGTAGGTTCCGACGGATTACAGGCATGCACGTATTCCGAAGTGGAAAATTTAGCCACTGGGCATCAGTAGATATAAAGTTGTGCATCAAGAATTGTGTCGGGGTTGCCATCCTAAGGATTGATACACCTTAGGGTGGGACCAGCACAGGTATGTACAAGTAAGGGGCCACGTGGCACAAACGAGAACTAGGTCGAGTAGGAGCCAATCGATTAAGGTAGTAAGGATGCATCTAACATATTCATGGCAATTGGGTTGGTTGAGGTAAGAGCCTCATACTAGATGTAGTCCTGAAGGCTACCACAACTACGGGATTGGGGTCACCTTATTATATAACACGGGCTGCTAGTTGGGACATTGGTAAGGGGTAAGGATCCTTGTTACACAGGACACTAGTTGGAACACTAGTAGGACAGATCATTCCATGCAAAGCACTTGTGAGGATGCTAGTTAGGTGGTGCAGAGAAAATAGATATCATAGAAATATTTTAGTGGTGAAGCAGAGAAATCTTGCGATGCTTGATAGAAATCTTGCAAAATTATACTTAGTTTATCTTGAATGGGAACCTTGTGATGTTATACTTGACAAAAATCATACGATGTTATTCTTAGTTATCTTGCATGTTGCTTATCTTGTCATCATGCTTATGTTTACTTTCAGTTTATTCATGCCATGTTATCTTTACCTGTTTTATGCTGAAAGTCACTAGGACTTACTTAGTCTTTGTGGCTAACCCGTTTTGTTTCGCCTCTTTTTCTTCCGTTTCCCCCTAGGTTTGCAGGGTGGGAATACAGTTAGTTCGGACCTTACCAAGCTCCAAGGTTCTTTCATGTACGGCTTGGATTTCTCTTGGCTATGGCTTGCTTTGCTTTATTGGGGAATATAACAATTTATTTTTATGCTTCTTTGTTTTTGAGCAAGACAGATATTTTAGCTATGTAATTGGGTATTGGAAGTTGATGGGCTTTTATTGTAAATAATTATATTTAATAAATGATTTGAAGTACTTCTACTTTACTTTCCGCTGTTTAATATATGTATGTCTTGTAATATTTCTGTTCCAGTACCCATAATGCTCCACTGAAGTTAAGGCATTCCCTTTGTGAGTGATCTTAACGGATGTGGGGTGTTACATTTGGTATTAGAGCATAAGGTTACCAGACTGGGCAAAAGCTTTTAAAAACCTTCTGAAATTAGTTTCAAAACATTTACAATGAAGAATTTTTCTAAAGATTTTTTTTTTACGAAATATATATTCCCCAAAGCCATATGCACTATCTTTTGATTCTCTCTTTGAATCTCTTCTTTCTCTCTTTTCACCATAGTGTTGTAGGAGTACGACACATGTAGGAGGGCAAAGAAGTGCCCAACTTCTATCTATAGCCGCAGTAGTTCCATCTGCAACTAATCTTATTTCAAGCTTTGTGGGGTTACCGTGCGATGGAGGCAGCTTTCGAGAAACTTGTCAACAAACTATACAAGGATAGTAGGAACAGGGATAAAGAAAACAAGCCTAAGGATGAAAAACTTGTTGTTATGGCTTAAACCACGAAAGAGGGAAAAGGTGAAAGGAAAGAGTCCAAAGTGAAAGAATAATAAAACCCATGACAAGAAAGAGCTTCGTTGGTATGATAAAAAGGACATGCAGTTAAGTATTATAAGACAAGGACAAGGTAGTTGAGAGGGCAATTATATGCTCTCACTACTAGCGTACCTAAGAGGGGTGGTAACGTTTCTATTAAAAGTTTAGCTTTCCTTTTCTATCATACCGTGGGAACTTTGTTTTTCTACATTGCATCCTTTTAATTCTGCTTCGATAGTTGAGTCTCTGCACCTTAGTACTAGCATGGTAGAGGATCCCATTTTTGTCTCAAATCCTATTGGGAATCGGCTCATTATTTGATGACTTGTTTGGATTTGAGAATGTCTATGCTAAGTGTTGAGTGTAGAAGTAATGCTTATGTTTTTGGGCTACGGGTTGATTCTACGGATGGAGTGGTTATCCAGAAATGGTACCATTCTCGAGTATGAAAAGAGGGTAGCTAGGCTCTTGACTTGCCTCGGTAATGCCCTCGAAGTCTAGTGTAACCCTTAGGGTAATGCCATGCTTAGTTACCTAGAATCTCTTGATACGTTTATTGATCCGCTCGAGTAGTGTTCGTCACTAAGGTGGATGGTTCATTTCGCTTATGCATGAGTTATAGAAAATCACTTTAGTAAGTACATTTGGCAACATGGTTGACATTTGTTTGTTTTCAAGAGATGGTTCTTCTTCGTGGAATACCTAAAAGTGAGTAAATGAGATCCCGGATTCACTAGTGAATTTTGGAATGCTTGCATAAAACCACGAGTATGTAGTTATGTTTGGGCCGAGTATACTAGAAGGAGAATAAGTGAAAGTGAAGTGAGAGGCAACCGTGAAATTAGTTCCAACTCATATTTTGGAAACAAGAATTAAGAAGCTACGAAATTGTGAAGTTCAAGACGGTCAAAGCACAATGGAGTTAAGCTCAAGGAAATGCGACTTAGAAGATGGAAGACTAGATATGCGCGTCATAACTCTTTTTAAGAGTATATCCTTGATCTGTCTTTTCCTATAGAGCTTACTTGCATGCTATCTTTTAAGTATATCCTCTCGGTCCTATTCTCAATCCTATTTCTGTTGCAAACCCCATAGGGAGTATGACTCATCTGTTAGTAATACATGTTGAGGCTAGAGGGTGTCTGTTGGGTTGACAAAACTTTTTGGGTTTCATAGGATATGGGTAGGTTTTAGGAAGGGATTTCTTGTGACCAAAAAGGAGTCCATCATGCTTAGTTTCCTAGAAACATATATATTGGTTTGGAAATTCTTTGGGTGTCAGTCTGATGTTGATTTCGGTCTTCGGGGCTGGTGCTTAGGGAATTCTTCTCCTAATCAGTATATATGTGACGTAGATTTCCAGTTTTGACATTGTCTAATGGGCACAAAGTTTTTACTTGCTTCTATCATTCGACTATACCTTTAGGTAGGAACAATTGGGTGTAAACATGTGTTTGAGACATGTTATGATTGATGGTTGCAAGTGGTTGCTAGTAGTTGCTCGTGAATGCATATACACGCACATTAGGCACTAGATCGGCTCAGTCATCTTTCATACTGCATATGCGTGAGTGTTTATACTTGTTTATGGATGAAATTGAATGTGTTATCACGTGGATGTTGCATATGGATGGATGTTTGTGCACACGTATAGTGTTTATGCGACTACGACTATTTGCATACATGTTGGACTCATGGCATTAAACATATTTTGCATTAAGAAGATCAATCAGGCCTGATCATTTTAATTAGATAAGGAACATAAACACACACTTTCTGCATATGTTCATACAGAATTAGAAAGCTCTTAAGGACAATGGATGCCTGCGATTGATAATTGGGTAGATCGATGATTGGATGGTAGGACACATTCATCTTAACTTGAAGATTTCGGGGACGAAATCCTTTAAGGAGGGGAGAATGTAACAACCCAAATTTTAATAACATGTTGAAACAAGAAATCTTGGTATAATTAAATTTTAAAGTAAGAATCAAGGGAAACAGGGTTGCGCCATCGCGTTCATCTCAGAATTCTGCATGACATAGAGTCCGAGTTTTCGAAAATCGAAGTTCGTATGAAGACGTTATGGCACATAGAAGTTTTCCAAATTTTTAGAATTAAATAATAATAACCAGTCCAAATTCAAAATTCAAATTTCGAGTTTCAAAAAAGAGTACCTGGGCTGGGTGGGAAATTACCCGCCCAGGACCCAGGTCGACTGGTTAGTCGACCTGGGTAGGGGCAGGTCGACTACATGGTCGACCATGTAGTCGACCTGGCCCAAAGGGGGTCGACCACCCAGTCGACCTCCCTGGTCCTCGGTCGAGCCCAGCTCGGCTATGTTGGTTCGTGGGTGCGTTTTTCGGGCCTGTGACGAATTTTGATGGTTCAGATGAGTTCTATGATGATCTAAAGGCCCTAAACTATTCACTATACTTATAAATATGTAACTACCCTAACCTAATTCACTAAACATTCTCTAAGATGCCATTATGCTGCTAAAATCCCTCTTGATGATGTCCTCCGCCTCTAATCTTTTTCCTAAGCCTTCATGCACAATCTAAATTCGAAGATTAAGGCTTCTACAATGATTCAACACAATAAACCAACAACGCTGCAACATTTTTACAACAAATTCATTTCTTAATTCCTTGTCCACGATCTGTAAGATCTAGTTATTTTTAGATTAAAATAATTAAATTTAATATGGACATGTGATAAAGTGAAATTGGACTTTTGATTCAAGTCTATTCTTGTTTCTTCTTGGATCTTTATTTTGGGAACTTTTCTATCTTTATTCTCATGACAAGTTTATGGTTTATTCAGCTTGTTGTAAATCAATTTTCTTGGTTCATGTTGATATTATTATCAAGATCTATTCTTTATGCCAGAGATGATGTTTTTATGTCGTTTCCTCTCTGATCTTGTTTTTATTACAACTTGTACCTTCCCTTATTTATTTTCTTTTGATGAACCTAGGTCAATTTCGGACCTAGGCCTAACTATGATATACGTGCGATGGTTTACGGGGGAAATATTGGGATATTGCCTTGTGGAATATATGTGTTTCGTGGAATTGATGACATAACATAATAATTTGATATTTGGGTATTACTACCACTAACATGAAATTGGATATTTGGGTATTGTCATTATAATGGTAATAGCAAGAATGGGGATTGGCATATGTAATTTGATATGGATCTTGATATATGTAATTTGGCTAGAACTTGTTATGGGTAAATTGGTGTAAACATTGTATACATGTAATTTTTGGTATAAAACTTGATCTATGTAAATTAAGCATAGCTTTGTAAACATGTAAATCATGAATCTTGACATATGTAAAACGGCATGAAACTTGGTATATGTGTAAATTGGCATACGTATAAAACGACATGAATTGAACATATGTAAATTTGGTATGAATTGGGCATATGTAAAATTGACATGTAATCTAGAACTTGGGCATATGTTAATTATGTAAAATTTGGAGTTGAAACATATATGATAATTTATGACTTGGTAGGGGTTTAATATGAACGCGCCTAAGTTGGGTTTTGGGTAGTTGGCATGTATTGTAAATAAAAAGCTATAACTTGACATAACTTTATAGTGAATTGTGATAATAATTTGGGAATACGTTTTGGGACAAAAACGTGAATTATGAACTTGGTAATTGGCATATAATTGGAAATATGAATGTGGTTGAAACATGAACATGAATATGAATATGAACACGAACGTGAACTTGGCTAACTCGAGGTTGAGTTGAGTTTGCAGTGTAATTCTTCCCGGAACCGCCCGGCATATCCAGTGACTGCAAATAATAAGATCCAATGTGAGAAGTCAGTCATATTGTGCTTAAACTCGAGGTTAGACTGAGTTATGGTGTAATTCTGGCCGGAACCGCTCGGCATATCCAGTTACCGCTACAACAAGTCTAATGTGAGTGGTTGATGCATTAATAATTAATTAGTGCCAATAAACAGACATGCTAAGAATGGAAAGGATAAGTAACGTATGAATAGTCGACACTTAACCAATATAACATGTTAATTAGACAAGTGGGTGGGGTTAAGTAAATTAAGAACGCTTAACCAACGTAACATGTTAATTAGACCAGTGGGTAGGGTTAAGTAAAGTAAGAACGCTGAACCAACATAACATGTTAATTAGACCAGAGGGTAGGGTTAAGTAAACTAAGAACGCTTAATCAACATAACTGTTAATCAGACCAATGGGTGGGTTAAGTAATATGACTAGGCTAATGACACTTAACCGATATGACATGAATGGGTGGGTTAAGTAATATGACTAGACTAATGAGACTTAACCAATATAACATGACGCATGGCAGGGTTAAGTCAACTTGAACATATAGATAATACTTAACCAACTTAGCATGATACGTGGGCGGGTTAATTCACAAACTGCTTGAAAACACTTAACCAATTTGATATGCTAAGATAGCAGGGTTAAGGTATGAATCACTGGACAACACTTAACCAACTTGACATGATACGTGGGCAGGTTAAGCCATGAATTACTTGAAAACACTTAACCAATGCAATATGACGAATGGGAGGGTTAAGTTAAATGGGTTGGTGATGCTTAACCAATATGACATGGTGTGTGGTAGGGTTAAGTAGACACGTGAAGGCAACACTTAATCGATATAACAAGACATGCGGTTGGGTTAAGTAACACAAGAGAGAACACATAACCAAGGTAACATGATGGGTGGTGGGGTTAAGTTAACTTGAATAGATAACACTTAACCGACCTGTGGGGTATACGAATAGACCCTAAGAAAACCCTAGTAGCGGGACCCGTTTCAGCAGTAACCCACTTTAGGTATCAACAGTACCCTGAGCTAGGCAGGGTGGGGCACGATTACTGGGCTGATTATAAACGGTCAAAATTGAGGCAGCTGATGCACAGTGCAGGTTCCGACAGATTACGGGCATGCACGTATTCCGAACGGAAAATTTAGCCACTGGGCATCAGTAGATATAAAGTTGTGCATCAAGAATTGTGTCGGGGTTGCCATCCTAAGGTTTGATACACCTTAGGATGGGACCAGCATAGGTATCTACAAGTAAGGGGCCGCGTGACACAAACGAGAACTAGGTCGAGTAGGAGCCGATCGATTAAGGTAGTAAGGATACATCTAACACATTCATGGCAATTGGGTTGGTTGAGGTACGAGCCTCATACTAGATGTAGTCCTGAAGGCTACCACAACTACGGGGTTGGGATCACCTTATTATATAACACGGGCTACTAGTTGGGACACTAGTAAGGGTTAAGGATCCTTATACAGAGGACACTAGTTGGAACACAAGTAGGAATACAGATCACTCCATGCAAAGCACTTGTGAGGATGCTAGTTAGGTGGTGCGGAGCAAATAGATATCATAGAAATATTTTAATGGTGAAGCAGACAAATCTTGCGATGCTTGATAGAAATCTTGCGAAATTATACTTAGTTTACCTTGAATGGGAACCTTGTGATGTTATACTTGACAAAAATCATATGACGTTATTCTTAGTTATCTTGCATGTTGCTTATCTTGTCATCATGCTTATGTTTACTTTCAGTTTATTCATTCCATGTTATCTTTACCTGTTTTATGCTGAAAGTCACTAGGACTTACTCATTCTTTATGACTGACCCATTTTGTTTCACCTCTTTTTCTTCCATCCCCCCTCCCCCCCAGGTTCGCAGGGTGGGAATACAACTTAGTTCGGACCTTACCAAGCTCCAAGGTTCTTTCATGTACGGCTTGGATTTCTCTTGGCTATGGCTTGCTTTGCTTTATTGGTGAATATCACAATTTATTTTTATGCTTCTTTGATTTTGAGCAAGACAGATATTTTAGCTATGTAATTGGGTATTGGAAGTTGATGGGCTTTTATTGTAAACAATTATATTTAATGAATGATTTGAAGTACTTCTACTTTACTTTCCGCTGTTTTGTATATGTCTGTCTTGTAATATTTCTGTTCCAGTAACCATAATGCTTCATTGAAGTTAAGGCATTCCCTTTGTGAGTGAACTTTACGGATGTGGGGTGTTACAGGGAAAGACAAAATCGGCTAGAAACCCGATCTCAACATATTTCAAACCTCGGTCGTTTAAAGCCCATTATATATAGTTAGGCCCACGAGTAATTTCTATAGTTGAAATAAATTAAAGTCGAGTAAGAAAGAACAAAGAAAAATAGGAAATAAAATCAAATTATATCCTCTCATGATTCCTAATTTAACTACTTCCCCTGATCGTTTAACCTAAGCTCTGATACTAAATGTAATACCCCACACTTTTCTACACCCAAATTTTGACAAAAATCAAAACTGGAACACATCCACGTATGGAGCGCGTATCTGGTACCAGCAATAAATGAGCATGATCAGAGTACGATAAAAATTGCTCAAGGAGGAAACAAAACTAGGATAAGTTAGTATTAACTCAGGCAACCACCTTTTTCAAAGTAAGCCACTTTGCCAATACCGAGCATGAGAGAGAGAATGAGAATCGAAAGCCAAACTTAACACCTCTGAGAACCCGACCTTCTCTATGAAACCCGGAGGTTGTAATGAGGAGGGGGTCGGAACAACAAGTTTTGTTGACTAAAAAATGTACCACATAGACTATAACACAGATATATTCCATTTGGTTCAACTAGCCCAACCTAGTAAATGTTTACACACAACTTTACTATTCATCCCAACAATATTCCCAAATTGTATTGAGTTGTTTCATAATATTTCTCGCCAACAATCCAAGGTTGTAACAAGGTTAACGTTGAATCTAAAGGATCTACTGCTGGATAAATACCTTTGGAAGCTAATCCTCTTGATAGTATGGTAGTAGCATCTAAATGTGCAAATGTCGTGGCAGGAGCAGGGTCGATCAAATCATATGTAGGGATATTTACACACATTTTCAGTGAAGCATTTATACCTGTATTGAACTAGTATTTTTGACCCCAAAAATTGACATAAAACCCATGTCAACTAGTCATGAATCGAATCATATGAGATCATAAAAATAAAGAGGATAGAAGATGAGAACTAGAAAGAAAAAAATATTAGAACATAAGAAGAACATAAATTCAACACAGAATCTCACACCACAGTGGAAGTAAAATATAATATATACCACAGCTTTTGAAATACAATTTTTTTCCTGTATACACATCATTATCAGAGTACAACACTTAGAACACAGCGGAAAATAACAATAGCCATATAACGATGAAGCGTCCTGCTCCCAGCTCTTCCAAGTAAATCTGTAAACACCTGAACTACTTGACTGCCCATACAAATTTGAGCACCCCAGAGTTTAGGGTTAAACAAAAATAATAAACTCTGGGTCAGTCAAGGAACTGGTGTGAGTAAACTCTAACCGCTTGGTTTAACTTATAAAAACTCTTTTAAATAAAGAATAATTGTAAGACCGATCTACATATAAACACAGATGGTTTTTACCTTACGTTAACTCAAAACCTTCTTCAAAATCAATACCAATTCGATATTATAATAATGTCCAAATCAAGTAAATATTAATCTAGCAGAATGCTTACATCTCACGTCCTACGTACATAGTATATAATCAAAACCACAGGTGCTTATTGGCTGGTGAGTTTCCAACTATGACAAGGTATGGAACCACCTTCCGATAGTGTATCGCTAGAAAAGAATACACTGGGTTGAACAAGAACATCTTGTTATCTAGCCAAACATGATGACACTTAATTCGCTTGAGTGTATCGAATGTATATCACCAACGATTAGGATCGGAAACCTTTTTTCCAAAAGGGATAACATCAAATAGAATAAAGAAAGAAATTAATTTCTCTAGATAGGTGATATTACACCCTAATTGGGAGCTACCCACTTAGCCATGGTGCCTACCTTATTTTTTTGTCATTTCCTAATTGTTGAAGCCTGCGGCTATGCTTACTTACTTTTCATTGATAGCACAATCACTTTGAATGCCACATTCTTAGTTCTGTTAACCATTAATTGATTTGCAAAAATATAAATATGGATATTATGTTAGGGGAATAAATTATCCTCCACCATATATATTTATACAGACTAACATATGCGATCACTGGAAATACTCTATCAGACATTCGTCCATACAACTTCATTTTAGGACTGAACGAAATCGAAGGCACAATTTCTGTTAATCCATCTTTGGTAATTTCTACCTAGGATTAATAGCAAAATCCCTTTCACTTTACTCCGTCTTCAATTATCTTTATATAATATGATTCATAGCGCTACTGCCAATATGGAGTGGTTCTTGGATAATAATCCAGCTGGTCTATAACACCCCGCATTTTATCATAATTAAATATTTAAATAGTGCATATGTGTATATATTTGCATGGACATAAATATTTAAAATAAAAAGAAAATAATGATAATATATGATTGCATGTAATAAATACATGCATTGAAAAAGAAGAAAATATTAATGCAAATATAAATGCATACGTTAAAAGAAAGAAGAAATTGGTTGCATGTAGTATAAATATGTTGCACGCAAAGATTTAAAAATATTATGCATTAATAATAAGAGAGAAATGAAAGAAAAAGATGCATGCAAATTGATAAGGTTACATGTAATGGTTTAAATGAAATATTGTAACAAACATGAAAAGGAGGAGTAAGAAAAGAACAATGACCGCCATTGTTCTAAGTTTTGTTAACAAAAGCCTAAGTAGTCCAGTTAGTTAGACCATGTGACTTTCAAGTGAGAGGTGCAAGGTTCGATCCCTACCAGCACCATATTTTTGTTTTAAGGCAAATGGCTAAAATAACACATGTTCTAAAGAGAAAATATGTATAAACGCACATATAAGGAAATATAGAAAAATATATGTATATGAGAATATATATGTATATATGTGCAAAAAAAAGTATACAAGAGAAAAGTTCAAAATAAGGCTGAAATCAATGAAATATGGAAACAATGAAATAAAGGTACAACACCATTTAAATTTTGAAAAAAAATAAAAGTTGTGCATATATATATACATGTAAAATGGCTTTTAGAAGTTTTGTATACATATAAGGACCTTATATATGAATATAATTCAAATCAATTTAAACCCAACACCGTACACCAAAGAAGAAGAAAAGTGGGACCTAGGGGGCCAACCATTGGGTCGACACATACACATGGGAGTCGACCCCACCCCAGATCCAGGCAGATTCATCAATGAATCTGAACTGTTTTCTTAACCATGTTAGTTGCTGACTCAGCACTGCGTGCACGATAAGATCCTGAACACCTATAAATAGGCTAGCAGAGCCTAAATCTCATATTTTCTGAGACAACGTCTATACTCTGCCATTTTTCTTCCTCCTCAAATCTCTTTAGAAAAATATAATAATTAGTTTAGGAAAATTCCGATTCAAGATCTGGAGGAAAAGTATGAATATTAATAAAGAAGGTGTTCGGAATTTTATTCGAAGTAAGGTAATTTCTCGGATCTAGTCTATTTCAATTTCTTCTCTTTCTTCCCTTCTTCTTTTAGTTAAGAATTGTGGATCCATGGTTATTTAGGGTGTAAATCCAGTTAGGGGAGCCACAGAATGCTAGATTTGGACCAAATTCAGGAATTGGAAAGCAATTTAGGTGAGTGGATTTAAAATTTACTTTTTGATAATGGTATATTTATCGTTTGACATTCCCCATTAATATGAAATGTAAATATGTTTGAATGACTAATATGTGGAAATGTTAATTTCACATGTTTAAACATTAATATGTTGAAATTCTAATATATTGAAATGTTAACATGTTGAAATATTAATAGGTTGAAATGTTAATATGTTTAAATGCATAAACCTATTAAAATATGTGTAATGATTACTATTGTATACATACATGTTCTAGTTACATGTTAACCTGTGACATATTATGTACTTGAACCCTTAACTGTACAAATCCAGATAATTACATGTTAAATTGTTAGATTAGAATAATTACATGATTGATAGTTATACGTTATTATTTTAGAATGGAGTTAATTATATGTTAGAAAGAACATGCGACATTATTATAAGTTAAAATGGAATTAACATGATATTAAGTGTGGCATGTAAAAGTAGAATTATAGTTAAACTTTGGAAGAATGGACACACCTAAATTATATAGAAGTTATACAAAAATTAGAAAAATATAACGCACTTATACACGAGGTTAAATTCAACTTGTGGTAGAAGTCTGTTCGGAACCGCCCGGCAACTCCAACATCCACAAGTTGTTAATTTAATGTGAGGGGTCTAGTGTGTAAATATACATGTAATGGTGCAAAGACACGAGGTTAAGTAAACTTGTGGTAGAAGTCTGCCTGGAACCGCCTGGCAAATCCAACATCCACAAGTGGTAGGCTTAATGTGAGAGGTCTAGTGCATAAACATATATATAAATATATGTAAATAGCAGGATTGATAAAATAACATTAATTGTGATTAATGGAAATGAAAAGGAAATGAATGAAAGTTACAACAGTAAAAGAAGTGGAATGAACGGGTAATGATAATAACCTATTATAAATAAGTTACATTAATGAGAATGTTATATAATAGGTAGGCTTGTCTAAGGTACAAGCGGAAATCATAACTTAGGTTATAATGAACGAGAAAGAAAATGGGATAACTTATGTAATGATATATGTTGTACTTAATTGTAAATTAAGTTATCTATGAGAACAAGAATCTGAAATCTACTGATAAGGACAACATAAGTTATAGTTATGGAAAGGAAACTTACTAGTAAGCCTTAGTTAAGAGAACTAAGTTAATAAGTTGTAGTGACAGTGTAATATGGAATTATGATTAAATAAGAAAGAATGAGGCAAACTTATGAAATGAAATAAGTTACATTTAATCATAAATAATAAGTGGCATGTTAAACAGAAAACATATGAATTGAGATATACTTAATTACATAATAAGTAGAACATGTTATTGCAACTACAGAATAAGACAATGAATAATATAAAGAGATTTTAGATTACAGACCTTGAGTTAAAATCTATATTATAACATGTTATGGGCTTATTAATCAATTTAAATGGGTTAAGTTATATGACTGAAATTAATAAGCAAGAGGGGTCCATTCCTTAGAGATATAAGGGGCTCGGAAAGAACTTGGTAACCTGGATAAGAAGTTAATATGATTTGAGATAACCAAGTTAAACTGGAAACCTGATGATGTAGAGCAAGCGAATAATTGAATGTCTAGACATAGGGTCTAATAACACATTAAAATGAGGTGCTTGGACAGTCCATACGTCTGAGGATGAATAACCCAACGGGGTAGATCATCATGGTGTCATGAGGCATGGGGGGAGCGCACGTCCGTCTATTTATTCTTTTATTCTACTGTCTTCGAACGACTGGAAGGGAAGCACGTGGCTTCTTGGGACGTGGAGGATACTCCTGGTAGCCCTCTGTGCTGTGATAGCATTCTACTGTGCTCACAGAGGTTAGGTATGCGCGTTTCTAACCGGTGAGTATTCCTTGATTGCCACGATAATGGGAAATCAGAAGACTGTAGGGTGGCTTAGGTGTTTCGACGATCCCGTTGCCTGACTTGGCAAGGTTATGACCACTCTTGTGTACTGACATGTCTAACCATTAAATAACAGAGTCGTCGGGTACCTACCATCGACAGTCAGCTTGATACATGATGCGCGATGCGGAAAGGCGGAGAGCTAAACTACTAGACCATATAACTTTTTCTATCGAGGCTATGGGTTAGGGACAGTCCAATTAGGATTTGTTGTTTGTTGTTTGCTCATGGGTCAAGTCATTAATTCTCACTCTTGTTCGTCTTTCATTAGTTGAGGGAGGGGTCAGGTGGGGCCATAGCCAATGAAAATGCAGACCTTAGCATCTATGTAAACAGATATCTGAAAAGCACCCGACCAAGTTCCATGTTTCTTGTACAACCCTGCCACGGGACTCGATGTACAATAGAGGATATGTGTGGTTAAGTCATCGAGTAGGATTGAAGATACGTACGTGGGAAAGTCCAGATACATGCATGTCTGCTCTGGTTGGTGTACAGTAGGCTCATAGGGCATTACTCTGTGATCTGATTCGATCAAAGGTGGTAGTCCATACGTTTACATAGCACGGCGATGCCAGATCTATGTGAAACATAGCATTGTTATATAAAGATCCATACTTCACTCTGGCGTAGAATAAGGGACGACATATATTTCGAAGGCGTTACGGTGAAGACCATGCAAGTGGGGTGCTATGGGGTGTACCCTAATATTGGGGGTAACTACATATATATTGTATAGGTTAATCCATTAGAAAGTTGATGGGTACGACGTGTGTGTAAGCTTTGAGGGTTGTTAACCCAAGTAACCTAATAAATAAGAAAATGTTATTGGATGGTATGTATGATTATCCAAGGTGTGTAGTTCAAATCCAGTCACCAGAACTTGTGTTCTGACACCCTCCTCATAACATACTCACAGGTTAGATTTATGGCAGAGATATGATAGCTTTGGGTACTGGTTAGGCAATATTATTACTATGGTAAGGCTATATTCTAGCTATATTATATCTTATCCGTTCCACTGTGAGATATTTTCTGAGCTTTGGTATATTTTATATCTCTGTCTTTTGTGCAGGATACCAGAGCAACACCAACAACCCTTAAAATCCGAACCAATATAAAAATTTTATTTTGGCATATAAATTTATTTAAATCAAAATTAGAATATAAATATTTATTTTAATTATAAAAGTAATTGGAAATGGCGTGGTAGTTTGAAAATTCGATTTCAAATTTCAAATGAATGTACATGATTCAGCATAAACCAGATTTTAGTGAAACCAGAAATATTTGAATCTGTTTGAAAATATATTTCCAACGGATCTGAAAAATTGAAATTTCATAGCGGGAATATAAAGTTATGTCCAATTGAAAACTCAGCTATGGAATTTATATAATATATAGCCCTTAAAATAGCAATTTTGCAAACGACCTCCATTTTCGACAAGACCACTTTTGTTGAATCCGGATTGTCGAATTATTGCTAGATTCCAATTTTCAGAATTTTTGGAATTAATATGTGAGCGTGGTGAATTTAAACATGTTTGTTAAATTCAGTTTGAATTTAATCGATTAAAAAATGACCGTTTTTCATATGGTCTCCAAATTCGACGAAATTAGTTTTGTTAGGACTGTATTGTCAGTACGAAGCTAGAAAAAACAATTCTGGAATTTTTGGAGCCAGTATGGGGCTCCGGTAAATTAAAATGTACGTTTGAATTTAAAATATAATGATTTATATTTTAAATTTTGCGGAAACTGATCGTAACAGCCGAATTTGGTTACAATACATATCCCATTGTGTTCGGAATGGGGGTATTTAGCTAGGGGTGACAGTCGTTGTGGTTGATTTGGAGTTTGTATAAGAAAACCCTATTTTAGAATTAAATATAAGCTTGGGCCAATCATATTTTTTTTATTCATAATTTAATTTTATAGAAATTTATAAAAAAAAACCCGTAAACTCCTTCGATGAATGGCGAGTGAAGCTTCCCACCTTTTCTCCTCAAATCCGACAAATCCGCTCAATAAAATCAAGAGCTCCAGTTGAGGATTTTGTAGTGCTCCTCGAGATCTTCACATCCATATAAACTTTGCTACACCTGGTTGAGCATTTCGCTCAGATCGACGCCCCGAAGCCCATGACTTTAAGCCGCCGACACGCCGTCCTCCGGCGATCTAAGTGGGACACACCACCGCACGCTGACGTGCCTCCCCTCCCTTTTCGACGCAACACCGGCCGATCGTCCTATCGCTTCACGGTTTTCGCAATAATCGCTACCCTAGTTTTGAACAGTTTCTGAAGGTAATGGCATTTTATTATTTAAATTGTTTTCAACAATTAAAAGCATTGCGAACTATATTTTTGGAATAAAAATCATATCATTTTTCTTTTTGGCCCAAATCCAATGAAACAAGAGACATCGGGACCGTGACGAAGTTTTCTACATTCTAGAAGAAACCGGAGAATTTTTCGAGCTCGTTACAATTTTAGGCAAAGCCGAAAGCATCGTGAGAACTACTCACTTTAATTTATTTGCTAGTTAAAAATATATATACTAGGATGCAGACGGTGATTAGTAGCACCCGACACCTATGTTTGAAACTATGTTTGTTTGGTTGTTTGGTTGATGGGATTATTTGTTTGAATTTGGGTAGGAAACGAAATAAATTGATTAGCATTGGTATGTACATGGAGCGAGCCATTATTAGGCGAGGGATAAGGCTAGACCTTATTCCGGTTCTAGTATCGCGCCGTTACGCTATCGAAATTTTCTAAAAATATTAGAACAATAAAAATATCATTTTTATTGTATAAATGGATTGTATAAAATATTCATGAGATGAAACAAATATTTTATAGTTAAAAATATAATTTTTAACGTGTATATGAATAAAACAAATATTCATTTACAAATCGGATGATTTGTTTGTGTACACACATTTAACTGATATTGATTGGGACGATATATTTTACACATCGCCCAAGTGCACAAATAATAATTAGTGTTTGTTGTTTGAAAACCCCACACGGGTATTGGGATGATATTGGACATACACTAATCCCAATATTTAGTTGTATGTCAATCGATGGGTTGACAGACTGTTGTAAGCATTACTTATTTATATTTAATGCTTATGTAGTTGTGTAATGCACACTGGATGATGGTTGACTGTGTTCGATTATTGTTGTGTACATGTGTGTACGAAATCCATATAAATAAAATTATATGGTAATTGACTGTGTCTGATTCCAATTCGGAAAGAACAAATGTTTTAAATTAAAGAATATTTTAAAATTACGAGTATTGAATATTTTAAAATAATATTCTGAAATGGATCAAAATATGATTTTGATGTCCGATTTAGGATGGACACAAAAATATTTAAATATATAAAGCCGTATTGATTAGATTAACGCCATTTTGGCGTGAATGATATTTATATCAATTTTATTCATTTTTATAATGAATATCGAAAACGAAGTGATTTCA
Source organism: Allium sativum (assembly GCA_030737875.1). NCBI lineage: Eukaryota > Viridiplantae > Streptophyta > Magnoliopsida > Asparagales > Amaryllidaceae > Allium > Allium sativum. The sequence continues at coordinate 1,044,824,505 of CM060913.1, forward strand.
AAATCTAATGTTTTGAAAATATTATCATTTATATATTAATGATATGGAATATTCAATTTTGATTTGAAATTGAATATGAAGTTGAAATCGTTTTGAAAATGAATTTAAAACGATTTGTAAAATACGCTTTAAATGGAAATCGATGAAATATATATAATATATATACTTAATGCCTGAATAGAACGCGTCGCGCCGCGGCCGTTCGTGAATTTCAAACATTGACTTCGAATTGATATTACGGGAGATTCGACCGATGGATTCTCGTAAAACCAGAACCATTGGGTTTGTATCGAAAAGAGCTTTCTGACGGATATAAGAGATTTGAAATCTAACGGTTGGATTTGGAATTATGTCCAAATCAAATTTGGAAAAGGTCGCTGTAAGTGCAGTTCGATGACCGTTTATGGAAATCGACTGTACGGGACTTGATAAAATTATTAAAAATAACAATAATTTGTGTAAAATAATAATAAATTATTTGGAAAGAATTGGGATGAAAAATTCCATATTTGAAAGGATAAAAATATATTTTTATCAAAATGAACTAGTTATTAACTAGATTTGAAATCCAGTAATATTTAAAATAAAATAAATTGGAACCAAAATTTCCAATATGTGAATTGGAATGGATTTGAATTGAAATTATCTTCTGAATATTTCGATATTGGATACCGTGATTATACGAATATTATGGAGGAATTTGGAAGATATATATATCGTTATTCCCAATACGATATTTGTTGATTTCAGAATTTAATATTGAATATAAGCCGATGTAATTTCTATTTAGAGCCTTGTATTTAATACTGAATTAGATTTTGGGTTTGTCGTGAATGGTGTCTTCATTAAAACTGTTCTTAAACCCAGCTGAGAAAAGAATAAATCTTTAATTAAGATCTAGTGAAGTATTTCCAATTAACTGATATTTAATTGGAATTGAATAAAAGAGTTGGATTTTGTGTTTATCGTGAATGGTGTCTTAAATAACACTTTTCTTAAACCCCGTGTGAAAAGAATAAATCTTTTAATTAAGATTATTAGTGTTTCTAATTAATTAACATTTAATTAGAATTGAAAATGGAATGTGAATTGGGTTTGTTGTGAACTGTGTTTTTAACGACATCATTCTTTAACTCGATTTACAATGAAATGTGATTTGGAATTTATAAACCTTTTTATCAAGATTTAATGGGAATTTTCCAAAGTAAAGTTTTCCAAATTAATATATTAAATTGGAATTGAATGGAATTCGATTTGATAATAATCGAAATGAGCTTCTGTGGAGGAAGACTGTGTAATACCCAGTAATTTTATAACATTAAAATTCACAAATTAAAGTATACTTAATTTTTAGAAGAAGAATTAAGTGAAATGAGTTGTGTTATTATGTTCATTTCAAAATTTTGGTTCAAGATAGACATTTGGTTTGCACAAAACGGATACCTTATGAAAATGTTATTAAGCCTTGAAGTTTGTATGCATATGAGAGAAATATATACATATATATGTATATATGTATATATATATAAAATTAAATAAATAAATATGCAAAAGTGTTCAAAACTGTGAATCGGGAGGGGGAATAACCGAACCGGCCCATTTTTGAGGTCGACCCAAGCCCCGCTGAGTCGACTAGGAGTTGATTCAGGGTGTTTGGCTGTCAACCCGTAGGCCAATTGGCTCTAAAGAAGATGTGACATCTGTTTGGTTGTCATGGTTCAGGGTTAATGTAATGGTCCTAAAACACTCTCTACAACTATATAAGCACCCTAAACCTAAACCCTAATTCATTAACAAAGAAGAATGGTGCCCCCATGCTCCTAAAACCTAAAGTGACCTAGCCTCCACACTAATCAATCAATTCAAGAGAGAAGATAAAGATAACAAATCAACGCCTACATCAATGGAAAGCTAACTCAACTCCAGAAAATCAGATCCCAGAATTGTTCTTCTCTTACTTAAACCATGATTTGTGGGTACAGTTATTTTCAAACATGAAATTCAATTATGGTCTCGACATGGGTATAAATCTGAATTGGAGATCTATCTTATTCTTGTTTATCAGATCTGTTTTTTCTATGTAGATCCATCTTATTCTTGTTTATCAGATCTTTTTTCTGTGTAGATCTATCTTATTGTAACTATTCTGTATCACTTCCTTTAGTTCAATAGCCAGGCTACTACAAGACTGAGCCAAATCTCATAAGAGATTAACAAGCGAACGCTAAATTTGGGAAAATATTGAAAGATGCGTAATTGGACATAACTGATTTATGACTAAATTGAGAACACAACATAAGTTGTAATTTAAGATCTAGATCTAGGCATGCTATATATGATGGTTTATGATTTGGAAGAAGGAGAATTAATGTATGACAACATATGAGTTGTAATTTGGAGACATAATGCATGTTATAGTTCAAGATCTGATTTTAAGGACATGATACATGTTGTAATTTAAGAGCTAGATTTGGGGCATATTTTATATGACGATCTATGACTTGGAAGAAAAAGGATATGTGACTTAGGCCTGAAAAACCTATATTAAAATAGGGATAACTATTAATGTTAATACGCCTAATTTGGATTTTTAAATATTTGACATACGCGGTAATCAACGGCAATAAATTGGCATAATTCATATTGTATATCATGATTTGTGGCTATTAGTGAATATTCTGTATTGTGGAAAATCTAACTAAATTTGGGCATATGTTATGTTGAGAATTATGACCATAATTTGGGCATGTAAAATGAGGCTTAATTTATGATTAGGCAAGATATGTTAATAGAACTGTAGGATATGTTTAAATCTATTAAATTGCTCAATCCGCTAGATCTGTTGGAATTGAATATTGTGATTTGGGTATGTAATCTAGAGGCTCGATCTAAAATTGAGCAAAACTTGTTAATGGAACTTTGAATAATTTGCTGTAACTTGTAAAGAAGTTATTTGGTTGAATTGGCATAATCAATCTGATATTGGCATAATCTGTGCATGAAAACTTTAGCTACGTATAAGAATGCTGAGACACGAGGTTAGACTCAGTTTGCGGTGGAAGCCTGCCTGGACCCAACCGGCTTAACCATCAACCACAAACTGTCAGTCTAATGTGAGAGGTCGTAGGCATAAGGATGTTTAGACACGAGTTAGGTCTGGCTTGTGGCAGAAATCAGCCCGGAACCGCCCGACACATCCATCGGCTACAAGCTATTGACCTAATGTGAGAGGTCTGTGCACTAATATTTAATTAATGCAAATCTAAGTTATATATGATGCCTAAAATGTGTTGGGTGGACAGGGTTAAAACAACTGGACTGATGAATCTAATAAACACGTTTCGTGAATCTGTAGGCCCAATACAAAGTTAGGTTAAACAATCTGTAAGTCTGTTAATCTGTATATCTGATCCGTTAGTCTGAGAACTTGTTAATATGTACATCAAATCCGTTAGTCTGAAAACTTGTTAACTTGTATGTCTGAACTGAAAACTAGTTTATCTGAACTTTGTACATCTGAAATTTGTAAACAATTTAATCTGAAATCTTTTAGTCTAGGGACACAAGGTTAGGAGGGATAATTACTTGTGTCATCTGTTGTTTAGGACCCATATTAGTCAGTAACCTTTCTGGTACCAGAACTATGATCCAACACTAAGAGGGGTCCGGGCACGCTTACTGAACTAATTGTAAGAGGTTCACTCTGATAATGGCGAGTGGTGTTGATGGAGCATTCCAACTGGATCATGTGCATGCATGGATCCGGTCTGCTCTGAGGATGTAAGATACCGTGACATCTGTAAATAGGTATGTGTCTATAGGTTGCCACTTTAGGGAGTGATACACCCTTATGTTGGGCCGGCACAGGGTATTTATGTATTAGGGAGTCGATCACTTGGGGTAGAATTTAGGGTACACTTAGTTCTGTCTGTTTTTGTTGGGGTGGTAGCACCTGTCTGTTTCTGTGTGGTACCATCTGTTGGGGTGGTAAAGGTCGATTACTAGTGTACACCCAACTCTAATATTCTATTTCCGTAGGAATTATTCTGTTTCTGTCTCTGATTTCGTTCCAGATTTTGTTTCTGTACTGTCTATCCCCATTCGGGTGGTAAAGGCCCATTTCTAGCATCGTGTTCCTGAAGAGATCAATCTGTTTTCTGTTTAGAAAATAGGACAACACCTAATTCTGTTATACTAGTATTAGTGCAGAGAAGTGAAAACTAAGTAAGGAGCTTGGCTAAGCCTATATCATTCTGTTTCTTCTGTTAACCTGCTACTCCTGTTACAGCTATCTCTCATCCAGTTTTATTTACATGCCATGATACTGTTATCAGTTTATATGCTGAAAGTCACTGGCTCACCAGACATATGTCTGACCTAGTTTGTTTCGCCTCTTTTCTTCCATTCCACTCCCCCCCCCACGCAGGTACTTAGGTTGGGAACGTAAGAGCTTGACTTAGATTTCTTTCTGGTTGAAGTGCTAGAGTGGTTGAAGTATTGCTTGGCTTTGATTCTACCTATTTACGGCATTTTCTGCTGAGGATTATGGATTTAAAATTATGTACTCTGAAGGCTTTTGTACAAGAGTGATATTTATGTACTTGAATTCCGACATTGTGGTTTTGAAAGATTTAACCAAACTTACTTCTGTTTCTGCTGTAATAAAGTTATAAACTTTTCAGTTACTACTTTATGTATCTGTCTTGTAATATTCTATTTTGTTTACTTACAATGCTTCATGGAAGTTAATGCATTCCCTTTGTGAGTGACAATAACGGACATGGGGTGTTACACCTGGTATTAAAGCTGAAGGTTACCAGATTAGATAAAAGTTTTTGAAAACTACTTTCAAAAAGGTTTTAAAAAGAAGTATTTTCAAAAGTACAGTTTATTTTGAAAAACATAATTCCTAAAAGTCATATATCTTTCTTTCGATTCTCCGTTTTGAATCTCTTCCCTTTTTCTTTTCAGCATGTCTAGTGTACCCGAGATACTCGAGGGCATATCGATACCAACTTGGTTCCGAAGGTATCAGGAGGCTAGGGCCGCCACCGCAGGCCCAGTAGACGTTTCTCCTCCTCCTCCTCCCCCTCCACGCATTGATACTTTTTCGAAGATATGCAAGGACTTTCGGGCAATGGGCGGGAAACCTTTTCACGGGTCAGAGATGTTTGTTGAAGCTCGAAATTGGCTTAAGGAGGTGCAAGATTTGTTTGTTATCTTCGAGATAGAAGACGGAAGGAAGGTCCAACTAGCTGCATGGTTAATGTGGGACGAAGCCTCGTTTTAGTGGGAGGTCACGAATGGAGAGCGTCCAGTGGAGACATGGAGGGATTTTAGGAATAGGTTCGAGATGAAATTTCTCTCACGAACAGAACAGAATTTATACATGGAGAGGTTCTTAGCATTGAAACAAGGGAATTTATCAGTAAAGGAGTACGTCAACAAGTTCAACCAATTAGCGAGATTTGGCTTAGTCTTGGTGAACACACCTGATAAGAAGGCCCTGAGATTCGTTAAAGGTTTGAATGAACAGCTACACGGGTTGGCTATGACCCACATTCCTATGGGGGCTACATTCGAGAAATTGGTTGACATGGCATTAATGCATGAAGAGGAAGCCAAAAGTGAGAAGAAAGAGGAAAAGCTCGAAGGACCACAAAACAAGAAAGCGTGGCCCAAAAAGGAAACACAAAAGAAGGATGAAAAGTCTGAAGATAAGAAGGAGAAAAAGTGCTTTATTTGTGGAAGCTTGACTTATCTGAACAAGGATTGCAGAAAGAGGAAGGGCGCTTGCTTCAATTGTGGAGAAATGGGACACTTCACTAAGGACTTCCTAAAGAAACGAGGGCAAGGGCAGAGGGCAGAACCTACTTCTGGAGGGCAGGAAAATGCTCTCGTGGCTGGTGGATAGGATAGAGATAGGAAAATTTCTGTAGAAGGTTTAATTTCCTTATCTGATTATTGAGTTAAAACTCTTTTTGATTCTAGCATTTTGATTCTGTAATTGAGACTCTGCACTTTAATACTAGTCTTGTTTCTGATCCCGCTATAGTCTCAAACCCCATAAGGGTTACGACTCATCTGTTCAAGATAAGTTGGGGTTTGAAGGTATCTGTGTTAAGCATTAAGTTGACTGTGACGCATATATTCTAGTTTTTGTGGGATATGGTGGGGTTTTATCATGCTTAGTTTCCTAAGAATCATTTGATAATCTGGTCTGTACCAGCAGTCTATAAGCATCTGAATATTTCTGAAAAGGATAGGGGTTTTTACTCGAAGCGTGAAGTATATTTCCAGTTTTGACATTGTTTAATGGGAGTAATTCTCTGGGTGCCAATCTGATGTTGATTTCGGCCTTCAGGTTTGATACTTAGGCATTTATTCCCTTAACCGATGTCTAATGGGAACAGAACATTTGTTTTAATTATACTTGCTTCTATCACTCGGCTGAATCCTATTGATCGAGTCTTCGATCTTTAGGTAGAAACTAATGGGTGTAAACACGTGTTTGAGACATGTTATGTTTGATGGTTGCAAGTGGATGAAAGTGGTTGCTCGCGGATGCATATACACACACTAGGCACTAGATCGGCTAAAAAATACTCTCATACTGCATATGGATGTGTGTGCATTTTTCAATTTTTGTGGAAGAAAAATGATTGACTCATCACATTGATGTTGCATTTGGATGAATGATTATGCACTCATATAGAAATGATGTGTATCAAATAGGATTTCTTGCATACATAATTAGACTCATGGCACTAACATAATTCGCATTAAGGAGGTTAACTGTATCAGTAGGCCGCCTGATTTTGCATTAGATAAGAAACATATACACACACTCTACATATGTTCATACGGCGTTAGAAACCTTTTAAGGACAATGGATGCTTGTGGATGATGGTTGAGTAGATGGATGATTGGATAATAGGATACATTCTTCTTAACTTAGAGATTTCGGGAACGAAATCCTTTAAGGAGGGGAGAATGTAACACCCCGTAATTTTATAACATTAAAATTCAAAAATTTAAGTATACTTAATTTTTAGAAGAAGAATTAAGTGAAATGGGTTGCGCTATTATGTTCGTTACAAAATTTTGGGTCAAGATAGACATTTTGTTTGCACAAAACTGATACCTTATGAAGATGTTATTAAGACTTGAAGTTTGTATACATATTAGAGAAATATATATATATAGATATATATAAAAAATTAAATAAACAAATATGCAAAAAAGTTCAAAACAGCGAATCGGGAGGGGGATTAACCGAACCGGCCCATTTTTGAGGTCGACCCAAGCCCCGCTGGGTCGACTAGGGGTTGATTCAGGGTGTGTGGCTGTCAACCCATGGGCCGATTCTCTCTAAGGCAGATGTGACATCTGATTTGTTCTCATGGTTCAAGGTTAATCTAATGGTCCTAAAACACTATCTACAACTGTATAAGGACCCTAAACCTAAACCCTAATTCATTAACAAAGAGGAATGGTGCCTCCATGCTCCTGAATCCTAAAGTGACCTAGCCTCCACCCTAGTCAATCAATTCAAAAGAGAAGATAAAGATAACAAATCAACGCCTACATCAACGGAAAGCTAAATCAACTCCAGAAAATCAGATCCCAGAATCGTTCTTCTCTTTCTTAAACCACGATTTGTGAGTACAGTTATTTTCATATATGAAATTTAATTATGATCTTGACATGGGTATAAATCTGAGTTGGAGATCTATCTTATTCTTGTTTATCAGGTCTGTTTTACTATGTAGATCCATCTTATTCTTGTTTATCAGATCTGTTTTTGTGTGTAGATCTATCTTATTGTAACTATTCTGTATCTCTTCCTTCCTTCTGTTCTATAGCCAAGCTACTACGAGCCTGAGCCAAATGACACATGAACACTAAATTTAGGGAAAATGTTGAATGGTGCATAATTGGACATAACTGATTTACGACTAAACTTAGAACACAACATAAGTTGTAATTTAAGATCTAGATCTAGGCATACTATATATGACGGTTTATGATTTGGAAGAAGGAGAATTAATGTATGACAACATATGACTTGTAATTTGGGGACATAATGCATGTTATAATTCAAGATCTGATTTTGAGGACATAATACATATTGTAATTTAAGAGCTAGATTTGGGCCATATTTTATATGACGATCTATGACTTGGAAGAAGAAGGATACGTGGCTTAGGCCTGAAAAACCTATATTAAAATAGGGATAACTATTAAATAGGGATAACTATTAATGTGAATATGCCTAATTCGGATTTTTGGATATTTGACATACGCGGTAATCAACGGCTATAAATTGGCATAATTCATATTGTATATCATGATTTCGGACTTTTAGAGAATATTCTATATTGTGGAAAATCTAACTAAATTTGGGCATATGTTATGTTGAGAATTATGACCATAATTTAGGCATGTAAAATGAGTCTTAATTTATGATTAGGCAAGATATGTTAATAGAACTTTAGGATATGTTTAGATCTATTAAATTGCCCAATCCGCTAGATTTGTTGGAATTGAATACTATGATTTGGGTATGTAATGTAATCTGTAGGCTCGATCTAAATTTGAGCAAAACATGTTAATGGAACTTTGAATAATCTGTTGTAACTTGTAAAGAAGTTAATTTGTTGAATTGGCATAATTCATCTGATATTGCCATAATCTGTGAATGAAAACTTTAGCTACAAATAAGAATGCTGGGACACGAGGTTAGACTCAGTTTGCAGTGGAAGCCTGCTCGGACCCAACCGGCTTAACCAGGAACCGCAAACAGTTAGTTTAATGTGAGAGGTCATAGTCATAAGGATGCTTAGACACGAGGTTAGGTCTGGCTTCTGGTAGAAGTCTGCCCGGAACCGCCTGGCACATCCAGCGGCCACAAGCTATCGACCTAATGTGAGAGGTCTATGCATTAATATTTAATTAATGCAAATCTAAGATAAATATAATGCCTAAAACGTGTTGGGTGGATAGGGTTAAAACAACTGGACTGATGAATCTAATAAACCAGTTTCGTGAATCTGTAGGCCCAATATAAAGTTAGGTAAAACAATCTGTAAGTCTGTTAAACTGTATATCTGATTCGTTAGTCTGAGAACTTGTTAATCTGTACATCTGATCCGTTAGTCTGAAAACCTGTTAACTTGTATGTCTGATCAGAAAATTAGTTCATCTGAACTTTGTACATCTGAAATCTGTGAACAAGTTAATCTGAAATCTGTTTGTCTGTGGACACAGGGTTAGGAGGGATAATGTCATCCGTTGTCTGGGACCTATATTAGCAGTAACCCTTTTTAGTATCAAAACTATGACCCAACACTAAGAGGGGTCCGGGCACGCTTACTGAAATAATTGTAAGAGGTTCACTCTGATAATGGCGAGGGGTGTTGATGGCGCATTCCAACTGGGTCATGTGCGTGCATGGATCCGGTCTGCTCTGAGAATGTAAGATTCCGTGTCATCTGTGAATTGGTCTGTGTCTATAGGTTGCCACTTTAGGGAGTGATACACCCTTCTGTGGGGCCGACACAGGGTATTTTTGTATTAGGGAGCCAATCGCTTGGGGTAGAATTTAAGGTACACTTAGTTCTGTCTGTTTCTATTGGGGTACCGTCTATTTCTGTTGGGGTGGTAGTACTTGTCTGTTACTGTATGTACTGTTTATTGGGGTGGTTTCTTGATTCTGTTTCTGTATTGTCTGTCTCCGTTCGGGTGGTAAAGGCCCATTTCTAGCATCGTGTTCCTGAAGAGACCATTTTGTTTTCTGTTTAGACAATAGGACAACACCAAATTCTGTTATACTGGTATTAGTGCAGAGAAGTGAAAACTAAGGAGCTTAGCTTAGCTTATATCATTCTGTTTCTTCTGTTAACCTGCTACTCCTGTTACGGCAATCTCTCATCTAGTTTTATTTACATGTCATGTTATCGTTATCTGTTTATATGCTGAAAGTCACTGGACTCACCAGACGTATGTCTGACCTAGTTTGTTTCGCCTCTTTTCTTCCGTTTCCGCCCTCCCCCCCAGGTACTTAGGTTGGGAATGTAAGAGCTTGACTTAGATTTCTCTCTGCTTGAAGTGCTTGAGTGCTTGAAGTATTGCTTGCCTTTGATTCTACCTATTTATGGCATTTTCTGTTAGGGATTATGGCTTTGAAATTACGTACTCTGAAGGCTTTTGTACAAGACTGATATTTATGTACTTGAATTCCGATATTGTGGTTTTGAAAGATGTAACCAAACTTACTTCTATTTCTGTTGTAATAAAGTTATAAACTTTTCAATTACTACTTTATGTATCTGTCTTGTAATATTCTGTTCTGCTTACTTATATTGCTTCATGGAAGTTAATGCATTCTCTTTGTGAGTGACATTAACGGACTTGGGGTGTTACAGACTGTTAATATATATGGAATTTTAAAGGCTTTGTCTTTATTCCATTTATATTATTAGTCGGATACAGAAATTGATATCGATTATATATTGATCTATTTTCTGTGCAGATTCCATTTTTATGGAAGAGGGTTTGGGTTTATTGTGAACTGTGTTTTAAATGACATTAGTTCTTTAACCTAATTAAAGACAAGATTGTATGTCTATCATTTAATTTTGAACTGTATGGTTGTACCCTGCTAAATATATATCTATTTAGTGCGGAGAATTTATTCTCTTGCTTAACAACGTTCTCTAAGACATACGAGCTTAGAGGTTATATATTGGCAGAAATCAATAGTACGGGTAGATTTCGATGCGACATGTTTGTGTTTTGCAAAGTTTAATAATCATTAACATTGATTTTTGGGTAGATTAAAACTAAGTGGAGTTTTAATGAATCTTTAATTAGTCTGAAAAGAGAATGTGATAGTTTAAATTATCAAATTTGGGAAAATGATCGAAAATGGAGTTGCACCAGTTTTGCTCCAAGCAGTAGTTAAATCTTTAATTAGATTTGAATGGGAAATGGTAATTAATTTTACCGACAACACTGTGGTGTTAGTTATGGAGTAATACTAGTTTTGCTCGATGGGATGAATTGGTTGGGATTGGGAAATTACATAAATGATTACTTCGGTAAGGTGCGTTAATCCCGACTAGTTTCGAAAACCTTAATATGGTTTGAATGATATCCAAAGGAAGATTAAAGAATAAGTTTTAAAGAATTCATCTTTGATAAAACTAATGGGAACATATCTTTAAGGATGCGAATATTTGAATAAAAGAATATTTTGAATTGGAATGAGGCGTATGTTGTGTTTTTATAGCACTTGTTTATTATATACGCGAGTTATTCGAAAAGGCCGGGTTTATACCCATTCTGAATAACTGATTCGACGGTAACTCAACGATGAAGACGGTGGTTGAAGATCGGAGGTCTTCACATCATTTGGATGATTACTAATGTCTTGATTGGGCTGTACACCCAAGACGAGGTAATAAGTCGTGGTCGTCCAGACGTACTTGGAGGTTGACCAGATATGCAAGGACCTCTCTACTGTATTGGACATACGGGACGAGGAATAATGTGCCTCCGGTTTCGTTCAGACCCAAAATAACTTGTAAATGGATGCGTGTCTGACATAGGATTTTATTCTATGTTGATTGATCTTTATTAAATATATATATATATACATATACATATATATATATATATATATATATATATTTTTGGCAGCGGAGAATTTATTCTCTTGAAAACGCCCTTCTTTGAGACATCAGTCTCATAGGTTATATATCGATAGACATTAGTCGCATGGAGTTAATTTCCTGTGTGGCATGCAGAGATGCAGTGATCAAGAATTCTGTTGAAAAGCAGAGTCTTGTGGTTGATCATCAAAGCACGACTTTAGTATAGCACAGCCTAGACTCATGACGGAAATCCAATTTCCAATACATGACATTTTGGTTTTGATTGTAGAACCTAGTATTGGCGACATGATAGATGGTACCCATGCCACCTATGATTGGTACATTTATATTTGAAGTTGTTTTATAAACTATGCACTTATAATCGTATCAAATGATTTTTTTTAAACGTACCAACCATGTTTGGCTATTATAAGGTAAAAGCCTATCATCCAGCTTGCATTGCATTGTGTGATGGGACATGGGTCTTATAATAGCTTCATTTTTTCAAAAAGCATTGCGCTATTTGTTTTATGCACTGGTATTTCTAGGAAGAAACCTGTTCCATGTTGTACGGCGTGGTCCCTTGATTTACCTTGTTTCTAAAGTAAATTTTTAAATAATTTTTATTGTTCTCACGCCAGTCACATGACTGACCTGGAGTTTATTTTTTTAACTTAAACTTTGGGTGCCCCTATTTCCACGCGGGAAGCTAGTAGTTTTGGTTTTTCAGATTTATATTCACAGGAACCTGATTTATAGCTGGAATGATATTCGGAAAGCTCTGTTTCCGTGTATCTCTTTCAGTTGTGTTTTGTATAATTTTCTACTGCATTGTAAATTTGTAAATCTCTGATATTTACCAAATGTATAATATTTATTCGTACTCTGTTTTTTTCTTGTACTCTGATGTAAATTGTTGTAATAGTAATGAAATGTTCTTCTGTTTGTGTTCTGATTTGTCATTTTCTTGACTCAGTCCGGGCTTTCCTTTACGGGGAAGTTTGGGTCCTGTCAACAACCAACACGAGTTTCGATGGATTAGAATTTCGAAAAAATTCGGTCTATTGGAATTCGTGATGTTACACGGTCTCTCCCTTTTTACAACGATATTGGCAAACACTTCGATAGTCGGTTATTTAACTATTGAAGAAAAACAAACATTCATTTATAGCATCAAACAATCTCTAGACTCCTTAATTAATATTTTATTAATCTAAATTTATCGTATCCTAATATCTCTCCAATATTTTTACCTAGATATTTCTCCAAAATCGTTTAGCCTCTCATGATTTCTTGGAAAAACATTTCCATATATCATAACTATTTATTTTCTGTATTTAAGAAAATATCGCTTTTTAATGTCGGAAAACATTTCCATTTCTTATATGCAAATCACTATTCTTCCCCATTTATCTGTCCCTAACTATAAACTAGTAAGAGAACAATTTCCTAAGTATCAACCCCGAAGGACGAAACCAACATCAGACCGACACTCAAGAAGCCATTCAACTCAACCGGTCTCTAGTCAATTTCTAATTTCCTCAACTCCATTTTTAACACAATCATTTTAATCTGCAAATCTTTTGCTTTTAAATCATCGTTCACTTTAAAAATTATATACGTTTTTCCTTCCAATCTCCCAAGGTTCAATTTATAAATTCCCTTGCTTCATATAAAATCTCATTATACATTTATACGTTTATTAAATTTCATATATAACTGATAAGTCAAATTCTTCGCCAGCACCTCCTTTGTACCGGTCAATAGCTCAAACCTCAACTCGCCTCTCTGGGCCCTTCACATTCAAAAAGAAAATCAAAAAGCCAAGGGGATTGCTGATTCGGGGGATAAAAACTCATATACCTTTTTGTTGGGCACCCGAATTAAAACTTTCATACACTTTATTCCTTTCCTGTCTAACCCATATATGTCCATTTCTAATTTATTCAAACTCAATCCAATCATTTTTAACTCAATTCGCTATTTTATTCTTTAATTATCTCTTTTGCATATTCCACTATTTAAGTGAACATATCACGTTCATATATATTTTTATTTACTTATAAACCAATTGAATTCCATTTTCAATTCAAGTTTCATATTCGATTTTGAATACGAATTCACCTGTTCAATTCACTTAACAAAAACCCAATTTTGTATCAAAACTTGATTAACTGGTTGTTCTTCAAATTAGTTAATTCTATTTAACAATTAAAAATCTGATTTTTATTTCAAAAATCAGTTCACTTACTCCACTTGAGTTCATGTTTATTTTATATCTCAATTCTGTGTGTTTCCTAACGGAAATTCGAATTTTATTAACTATGTCCTTTTATTTATTTAAATAAGCTGTTATGGTTTTATAATGGTTATGGCACAGTTTTTCTGAAAATTTGATTTTGACATAACTCAAAATCTATAAGGCAAAATCAAACTTTTCTCTTCTATTAGAAAACCATTATCAAATTAGTCCCGACGATTCTTGTGTCCAAGAATTCCGACTTAAATTGAGTTCTATATACTTAACTGAAGTTCGAAATCCCAAATTACGAGATACCACATTGCAATGAGTTCATTTTAATTATATTTAAATGTAAATGTTAAACTTCGTTTAATTTAAATTTCAAACTCATTCTAATATATATTAAATCGAGTTTTCAAATCCAGCTTAATATTTTTGATTTTCTCTAATTGTCGATTTTTAATTACTCGGTTATAAATTTATTTATAACTCAATTTGCTATATTAAATTCCAATTCCCTTTATAAGTAAATTATTATAAAATTTGATATAATCGAATTCTAATTATAAATTCTTAGGTTTATCTCAATTCCGTTTATATTCTGAATTCTGTAATAAAATCCATTATTCCATTTTCTGAAACGATTTCCGGTTCACTGTTAAATTCACATTTGAATTTAAACCTCAAATTATCTAATGATAACTTTTATTACTTAATTTATAAACGTCATTTATAAATTTAACTACCTTGTTTTATAATTTAAAACAAGTTTCCATTTCAAATCCATTTGATACTCAATTCCTACTTTGGAATATTTTATTGATTATAACTTATATGTATATACAGTGAATCTATTTTCATTTTTTAAATTTAAACTTCTATTTAATATAATCCTATTATTTTTTCTGAAAATATATTTAAATAAACTCGATCTAATCGAATTCAAATCATAAATTCACACAGATTTATTTTAGTTCAATTTACATTCTGAATATCAGAATAGAATTATTGTTTCTTTTTTAAACTAATTTCAATTTCCTTTTTAAATTCGCATCTAAATTTAGACTTCCAAAATTACCCAAATGATAATTTTTCCATTTGAGTTGTAAATGCTGTTTATACATTCACTTAAATTCCCCCATTATTTAATTTATAAATTTTGTTTATTTATAAATTCACTTCAATTCCTACATTATTTAATTTATAAACATCATTTATAAATTCAGTACTTGTTTTTATTATTCAAGGAAGTAAATATTTCTTAGCCCATTCGAAATTCAAATTCTTTTTAAAAAAAAAAGATTTTGCTTTTAAAACAATATTAAATATTTAAAATAAATCAATCAAAAATCTGGGTTGTTACATTCTTCCCCCTTTAAAGAGTTTCATCCCCGAAATTATTCGGTAGGAAAAATGCTTCAAATCCGTCATCTTTTTTTGACACCCCGTGCTACCTGTGAATATTAAAATAAAGAATTAAGGAATACTTAATTGTAAAAGTAAGAATTATGGGAAATGAGTTATGCCATTGCGTTTGCCTCGGAATTCTACTTGAAATAGAGTCCGAGTTTGCGTAAATCGGACAAATTATGAAAAAGTTATAAGCCTTAGAAGTTTTCATACGCGCAAGGAAATATATATATACATATAAAATAATCCCAGAAGTCAAAACATGTCTAAAATTCGAAATCAGCCAAAGGGAAGCGGGCAGGAAAATTCCCGCTCAAAAGGTTTCAACCCCTCTCCCCTTAAGGGGAGTCAACATAGGTGACGACCCCCCTTAAGGAAGTCGACATAGGAGTCGACCCCTCTATAAGGGGGACGACATAGGTGTCGACCCCCCTATAAGGTGTCGACCCCTTTTCCAGACCTGGACGAAATTTCTGGATGATGTGTTTTGGCTGATGTGTCGCTCCCTGATTCGCTATGTAATGTATTTGTCTGCTATGAACAATTATGATGAGTTATAGACTTATCTGAAGGCTCTAAATCTCCCTATACACCTATAAAAAGACCCATAAACCTATTGTTTTCTCCACACAAGCATTTATATGATGCTAAAACATGAAGTGATCTAGCCTCCACCTTAATCAATCAAATTAGAGTTTTCAAGTTAACAATCAAAATCTACATCAAAGGAGTAGCTAATCAAATTTAGAAATCAAATCCTAGAATTCAAGACCATTCTGTAATTTGTAAGTTCATGTTACTTTCAGAAGTAAAATTCAATTGTGATTCTGACATTGTAATAAATCTGAATCTGAGATTATGCATATTTCTATCTGTCTTTCTATATCTATTGGATCTATCTCATTTGATATTATTATGTCCATTCTTTGTCTCCACTTTCATTTTTCCCTTTTTGTTTTTATAGCCATGCTTCTTCGAGCCTGAGCCAAATCACATAAGAAATGAACGTACGTTGGAAATAAAATTGGGCATAGTATATGATTTGAACATGACCAGCACTAAAATTGGGCATAATATATGATTTGGACATGGCCAGTGCTAAACTGGGAAAAGTATTAAATTATGTATAATTGGGCATCACGGATTTGTAACTGATTTGAGGACATAACATACGCTGTATTTAGAACATAAAGTGTATCGAATATATGACTTGAGATTTGAGACATAAAGTATATTGGACATATGACTTGGGCGTAAATTGCACTGTAAACATGTAAGGCATAGTGCATGTTGTGGTTTAAGACCCAAAAATTGGGGCATATTATGTATAATAGTTTATGACTTGAAAGAAGGAGATCATGCATGAAAACCTATAGTAAGACAGCGATAACTATTAAATGTGAACACGCCTAAATTGAGATTTTGGCTAAATTGGCATGCATTGAAATTAAAGGCTGTAATTTGGCATAGTTTATACTATGAATCATGATTGAGGGTTTCTGGAGAATATTTTGTACGGTGCAATATGACTAAACCTTAGGGCATGTGTTGTATTGTGAATTATGACCATGATTTTGGGCATGTCAGTTTATAGGCTTAATTTATCAGCCGAGATATGTTAATGGAACTTTAAGTGAGGTTTAATTTGTTAAACTGATTAATATGCTGAAATCTATTGAAAGTGAATTTGTGGGGCATAACTTGAAACTAGCTTTGTTGGGGTATAACTTGAGAATTGGAACATGACCAGTTTTGTGAATTTGGTATAATTAGTATATAAAATCTAGACTTGGACATGTATGGTAAATATGCTAAAAGATAAACATGCCTAACCCGAGGTTAGATTGAGTTGCGGTGTAAAACTTCCCAGAACCACCCGACATATCCAGTAACTGCAACAACACCTCTCTAATGTGAGAGGTTAGTTCATCAAGCCCAAGAAAAACCCGAGATTAGATTGAGTTGTAGTGTAAAACTGCCCGGAACCGTCCGGCACATCCAGTAACCGCAACAAAATAGATCTAATGTGAGAGGTTGGTGCATTAATAAAACAATTAATGCTAATGAACAAGACATGATAAGAATGGTAGGGTTAAGTTAAGTAAGGCAACACTTAACCGTTATAATATGTTAATTAGACAAGAAGATGGGGTTAAGTAAATTTAAAACACTTAATCGTTATAACATGTTAATTAGACAAGAAGACGAGGTTAAGTAAATTTAAAACACTTAACCGTTATAACACATCAATTAGACAAGAAGGTGGGTTTAAGTAAATTTAGAACACTTAACCGTTATAACATGTTAATTAGAAAAGTGAGAAGGGTTAAGTTAATAAGAAACACTTAACCAATATGACATGATAATGGGTAGGTTTAAGTTAAAACAAGAGAGCAACACTTAACCAATATAACAGGATGCGTGGAAGGGTTAAGTTAACACAAGAAGGCAACACTTACCAATGTAACATGACAAGTGGGTGGGTTAAGTTAACTTGAATTGATTGATGACACTTAGCCTGTACAGCATGATGAACGCATGGGGTAAGTTAATAAGATACACTAAACCAACGTAACCTGATGAACGAATGGGGTTAACTTAATGGGAAATACTTAACCAATACAACATGATGAATTAACGGGGTTAAGTTAATAGAAAACATTTAACCAATCCCACATGACAAGTGAGAAGGGTTAATAAGAAACACTTAACCAACATGACAGGAAGAGCTGGTTGGTTAAGTTGACATGGATGGACAACACTTAACCAATATGACATAATGTGTGGAAGGGTTAAGCACATATCGAGTTGGTGGATAATATTAGTAAATATAGGCCCACAAACTTAACCATTAAGTAAGCTTGGTTGAATCAGTAGGAGGGTTAAGTACGTATCGGGTTGGTTGGTAATATTAGTAAATATATGCCCACAAACTTAACCAGTAAGAAACCCTAGTACGGGGACCCATTTTCAGCAGTAACCCACATGGATGTATCAAGGTACCCTGAAACTAGGCAGGGTGAGGCACGATTACTAGGCCGATTATAAGTGGTCAAAATAACGGCAAGGGGTACGTTAGTGTGGGTTCCGATGGATTATGGGCGTGCACGTACTCCGAAGTGGGAAAAAGCTAGCATTGGGCACCAGTAGTTATACACTGTGCATCTTGAATCGTGTCGGGTCGCTATCATAGGGTTTGACACACCTTATGGTGGGGCCAACATAGGGTATCTACACGCAAGAGAGGGCTGAACTGACACAGACACATGGAAAATTAACACGAGTAAGGAGCCGATCGATAGGGTAGTAAGGGTACATCTAACATCTTCATGGCAGTTACGCAGATTGAGGTAAGATCCTCATGCTAGATGTACACCTGGAGGCTACTACAATTGCGGGGATTGGGATCACGTTGTAATATTATCATTTTACACAGATTACTAGTAGGGACACTAGTTAGGCAGTGCATAGGTATAAAAATCAGAATAGCAAGGTAGTAGCGAAGCAGAAATCAGAGTAGAAGCGCATTTAGTTTATCTTGCCTTATCATATCTATGCTAATCATATGTTGTCTTGTTATCCTTGTTATCACAGTATTGTCTTATATTCAGTTTATTTATGTCATGATGCTTTTGCCTATTTTCATGCTGAAAGTCACTAGACTTACCAGACTTATGTCTGACCTAGTTTGTTTCACATCTTTTCTTCCGTTCCCCCCGCCCCCAGGTTCACAGGGAGGAAATGTTACCACTTAGCTCAGTTTTCTTTCCAAGCTCGAAGATAGTCAATGTATTGCTTTGTAAACTCTCTTCCACTGCTATGGCTGGTTCGTGCTTTATTGGGGAATATCATTGTTATTTTTATGCTTCTTTTATACTTGGAAGTTTTTGAATCAAGACAGAAGTTCTATGTATTATTTTTAAGTATGATTGAGATAAATTGTTGTAAAAGATTGACTGAACCACATTGTTTATAAAATGACTTTATTTTCGGCCGCTTTATTTGTCTGTCTTGTAATTTATCTGTATCTTTTACCTAAAACGCTCCACCAAAGTTAAGGCATTCCCTTTGTGAGTGACCTTAATGGAGGTGGGGTGTTACACGTGGTATCATAGCTAAAGGTTACCGGATCAGATAAATGATTTGAAAAATTGTTTTCGAGATATTTTTAAAGGAAGCATTTTCTAAAGAAAAGTTTTGTTTTAAAGGCATATTCCCCAAATCCATATGCACTTTCTTCTGATACTCTATTTGAATCCTTGTTTTCCTTCTTTACTAAGTCTCCGGGGCTCCTGGCTTTCTGGGAGGTAACCTCATCGCGGTATGGTTACGTAGGCTTAATGAGACCACGACATCTATCAAAGGGCAAAGAAATGCCCAACTTTCATCTATAGCCGCAATAGTTTCACTTTCTGCTAATTTTCTTTCAAGCTTTGTAGGGTTTTCCGTGCGATGGAGGCAGCTTTCAAGAGACTTGTCAACAAATTACACAAAGATGGAAAAAATGAGAATGAGGCAGTTTGGCTAAGGCGAACAACCCAAGGATGAGAAACTCATGGATATGGACTTGGTTCAGAAAGGAGGAAAGAATAGAAAAATCTAAGACAAAAGGAAGTGTCGTTATTATGGTATAACGGGTCATATAATTAAGGACAAGGGCAAAAACAAAGAATAGGATTTTCAGGAGGGCAAGTGCATGCTCTCACCGCCAGCATACCTGAGAGAGAGGTAGTAAAGTTTTTGTTGGAAAAAGTCTAGTTTTCCTTTTTGATCATCTTGTTAGTACTCTTGTGATTTAGCCGCTTCACATTCGTTTATATCTGCTTCCATAGTTGAGTCTCTGCACCCTAGAGCTTGCATAGTAGAGGATCCCATTATTGTCTCAAATCCAATTGGTGGTACGAATCATTTGTCTTTGGTTTGTAAGGATTTGAGAATAACTATATTAAGTGTTGAGTTTAAGTGTAATGCTTATGTCTTTGATTTCGTGGGCTGTGGGTTGATTCTGGGCATGGATTGGTTAGCTAGTAATTGCGAAAGGAGGGTAGTTAGACTTTCGACTTGCCTCGGGAATACCCTCGAGATTTCGTGCGAACCTAATGGATCAGTTTGTCTTGGCTACCTAGAGTCACTTGATGCATCTATCGACGATTTGCGATCCATTAGAGTAGACCATGATTACGCAGATGTTTTTGAACAGGTTAGGGGTTTGTCCCCTGAAATGCGAGATAGACTTCCGCATATATCTAGTTGACAATGCAAAGCCAGTTGCATTACCTATACGACACATGAATCCAAGGGAAAGGAAGGGCTTAGTAAGCGAGTAAAAGAGTTACTTGAAAAAGGGTTCATAAGGCAAAGTATTTCTGAATGGGGTGCTCCATTCATTTTTGTTACAAAGGCGGATAGTTCACTTTGCTTGTGCATAGATGATATTGAATGAGGAAGAACATGCTTTGCATCTAAGGGAAGTCTCGGATACCCTCCAAGCGCATCAACTTAAGGCGAAGTTCTCTAAAAATGTCATTTCTAGAAAGAAGAGGTAAGGTTTCTAGGACATATGGTGCCCAAAGAAGGGATAGTAGTAGGTCCCCGCAAAAGTAGTTGCGGTGCAAGACTGGAAGGTCCCAAGGAATGCAATAGAAGTAAGAAGCTTTCTTGGACTAGCGGGCTAATATAGGAAGTTCATTAAGGAATTTGCGAAGGTATTAGCCCCACTTACTAGATTGACGAAGAAGAATCTAATCATCTTAGTATATACACTTGGTAACATGGTTAGCATCTGTTTATTTTCAAGAGATAGTTATGGGAATGTTAGCATGACACGGCAGAGGTGGTAGTGCCAAGCATACTATAAGAAGAAATGGTGGAATGGGAGGCGACAGTGAAATGAGTTTCAATGCATATTCTAGAAACAAAAATTAAGACAGTCAGAGCAATATGGAATGATGCTGAAGAAGATGCGACTTAGAAGACTAAAGACTAGATATGCGCATCATACCCTTTTTGAGGGTATATCCTTGATCTCTCTTTTTCTGTAGAGTTTATTTGCTAGTCTTTATATTTTAAGTATATCCTCTCAATCCTATCCTCGATCCTTAGGTAGAAGTCAATGGATGTAAACAGGCGTTTGAGACATGTTATGTTTGATGGATGCAAGTGGATGTAAGTGTTTGCTAGTGGTTGCACGTGGATGCATATACGCACATTAGGCACAAGATCGGCTCAGTCACTTTCGTATTGCATATGCATGAGTGATTTTTTATTGAAACTTGATGTGTTATCATATGGATGGCGCATTTTTATGAATGATTGTGCACTCATGTATGATTAGGAATAATTGCATACATGATGGACTTATGGCACTGACATAATTCGCATTAAGGAGGTTAACTGAATTAGTAGACTGCCTGATTTTGCTTTAGATAAAGACATATACACACACTATGCATATGTTCATGAAAAGCAATAGAAATCTTTTTAAGTACAATGGACGCCTGTGATTGAATGGTTGAGTAGATGGATGTTGGATGTTAGGATACATTCTCCTTGACTTGGAGATTTTGTGGACGAAATCCTTTAAAGAAGGGGAGAATGTAACACCCCGTACTTCCGGTGAATATTAAAATAACGAATTAAAGAATACTTAATTGTAAAAGTAAGAATTAAGGGAAACGTGTTAAACCATTGCGTTCGTCTGGAAATTCTTCTTGAAATAGAGTCCGAGTTTGCGTAAATCGGACACCGTATGAATAAGTCATAAGCCTTAGAAGTTTTTATACGCGTAAAGAAATATATATAAATAAAATAATTCCAGAAGTCAAAACAGGTCTAAAATTCGAAATCAGCCAAAGGGAAGTGGGTGGGAAAATTCCCGCTCAACAGGTGTCGACCCTCCCTTAGGGGGAGTCGACATAGGTGTCGACCCCCCTTAAGGGGAGTCGACCCCCCTTAAGGGGAGTCGACCCCCCTATAGGGAAGTCGACATAAATGTCGACACCCCTATAGGGTGTCGACGCCTTTTCCAGATCTGGACGAAATTTCTAGACGATGTGTTTTGGCTGATATGTCGCTCCCTAATTCGCTGTGTGACGTATTTATCTGCTATGAACGATTCTGATGACTTCTAGACTGATACGAAGGCTCTAAATCTCCCTATACACCTATAAAAAACCCCTAAACCTATTTTTTTCTCCACACAAGCGTTTATGTGCTGCTAAAACCTGAAGTGACCTAGCCTCCACCTTAATCAATCAAATTAGAGTTTTCAAGTTAACAATCAAAGTCTACAATAAAAGAGTAGCAAATCAAATTAATAAATCAGATCCCAGAATTCAAGACCTTTCTGTAATTTGTAAGTTCATGTTACATTCAGAAGTAAAATTCAATTGTGATTCTGACATTGTAATAAATCTGAATATGAGATTATGCCTATTTCTATCTATCTTTCTATATCCATTAGATCTATCTCATTTGATATTATTATGTCCATTCTTTGTCTCTGCTTACCTTCTTCCCATTTTGTTTTTATAGCCGGGCTACTACGAGCCTGAGCCAAATCTCATAAGAGATGAACGTACGTTGGAAATAAAATTGGGCATAATATATGATTTGAACATGACCAGCGCTAAAATTGGGCATAATATATGATTTGGACATGACCAGCGCTAAAATTGGGAAAAGTATTGAATTATGTATAATTGGGCATAACTGATTTATAAGTGATTTGAGGACATAACATACGTGGTATTTAAAACATAAAGTGTATCGAACATATGACTTGAGATTTGAGATATAAAGTATATTGGACATATGACTTGGGATTTGGGGCGATAATTGCACTGTAAACATGTAAGGCATAGTACATGTTGTGGTTTAAGACCTGAAAATTGGGACATATTATATATAATAGTTTAAGACTTGCAAGAAAGAGATTATGCATGAAAACCTATAGTAAGATAGGGATAACTGTTAAATGTGAACACACCTAAGTTGGGATTTTTGGTAAATTGGCATGCACTGAAATTAAAGGCTAAATTTGGCATAGTTTATACTATGTGTAACACCCCACCTCCGTTAAGGTCACTCACAAAAGGGAATGCCTTAACTTTGGTGGAGCATTTTAGTAAACAGAACAGAAACTTACAAGACAGATAAAACAGTACTTGAAAATTTTTAACTTTATTACAGCGGAAACAGAAATTAATATGGTTACATCCTTTCAATTTCAGAATTCAAGTACAAAATATCAGTCTTGTACAAAAGCCTTCAAAATGCATAGTTTAAAATCATAATCCCCATGGAACGGAAGCTATACAGAGCCAAGCCATACTTTAAGCACTTCAAGCAAAGAGAAATCCGGATCAAGCTAAAGTATTTCCCTCCTTGGATAACCTTGGGGGGGGGGGAAACGGAAGAAAGGAGGCGAAAACAACAAGGGTCAGACAAAAAGTCTGGCAAGTCCAGTGACTTTCAGCATATGAACAGATAATAATAATATGATATGAATATAAAACTGGATGTGAGATAACTATAACAGGTGTAGCAGATATAACAGAAAAACAGAATGATATAAACTATTGTTTTACACTTCTCTGCACTAATACTAGTATAGCAGAATTAGGTGTCACCCTAATGTCTAAATTGAAGCAGGAACGGGTACATAATACTTTAACAGAAAACAGAATGCTAATAATGGGCCTTTACTACCCGATCAGAAACAGACAGAAGAAGAAACAGATTTATCCCTATGGAGACAGAATGTGGAATTAGGTGTACATTAGTAATGGGCCTTTACCACCCGAACAGACGGTACCACACAGAAACAGACAGGTGTTACCACCCAACAGAAACAGACGGTACCAACAGAAACAGACAGAACTAAGCGTACCCTAAAACCCTACCCCAAGCGATCGGCTCCCTAATACATAAATATCCTGTGTCGGCCCCACAGTAGGGTGTATCACTCCCTAAAGTGACAACCAATTGGCACAAACCTATTTACAGATGTCACGGCGTCTTACATCCTCAGAGGCAGACCGGGATCCATGCACGCACATGACCCGGTTGGAACGCACCATCAACACCCCTCGCCATTATCAGAATGAACCACTTATAATTAGTTCAGTAAGCGTGCCCGGACCCTACCTACTGTTGGGTCAAAGTTTTGATACCAGAAAGGGTTACTGACTAATATGGGTCCCAAACAACAGATGACACAAGTAATTCCCCTCCTAACCTTGTGTCCCCAGACTAACAGATTTCAGATTAACTTGTTTACAAGTTCAGACATACAGAGTTCAGATTTACTAATTCATAAATTAAGTTAACAAGTTTTCAGACTAACGGGTCAGATGTACAGATTTTTCAGATTTGTCTAACTTTGTATTGGGCCTACAAATTCATGGACGGGTTTTACTACATCTATTAATCCCTTTGGTTTAACCCTATTTTCCCCAATACGTTTTAGACGTCATTCCTATCTTAGATTTGCATTAATTAATTATTAATGCACAGACCTCTCACATTAGGTCGGTAGCTTGTGGTCGCTGGATATGCCGGGCGGTTCCGGGCAGACTTCTGCCACAAGCCAGACCTAACCTCGTGTCTTACGCATGTTATGACTAACTTCTCACATTAGAACCTATTGTTTGCGGCCACTGGATGTGCCGGGCGGTTCCGGGCAGATTTACGCCGCAAACTCATTCTAACCTCGAGTTAGCCATGTTTATCTTTGCGGCCAATTAATTAATAATTTACCGTTTATGCGCGTGCCCAATATATATATGCCAATTCAGATTATATCAATCACAGGATGAACATAGCAGATAACAGATTTTATATGACATAACGGATTTAACAGATTTAGCAACTTAGCAGATTTTGGCATATAACAGGTTAGGCATTTCAACCGACAAATTTAACAGATTAGGCATTTCAATCTAATTAGCAGTCTAGGCAATATAACAAAACTAGCAGTTTAGGCAACTTGGCAAATTAGCAGATTTAGCAAATTTAATATTTCTAAAGGTTCTATTTACATGCCTTGCCTAAACATAAATTAGGCCTAAGTTCATATGCCTAAGTAATGTCATGATTCACAATATGATCATATACTTCCATGTTTGCATACATTTACATAGCGCAGAATATGGACATAATTTACCCTATAACATATGTTCCAATTTTTGTTAAACTAGCATCTTACAGCAGATTCACATATAAATTATACCAAATATAACCATTAATTTCAGTGCATGCCATATATCCAAAAATCCGTATTTAGGTGTAATCACAATAATAGATATCCTAATTAATGCAAATCTTTTACACCTAAGCTTCCATATCTTCTTCTTTTTAAGTCATGAATCATTATGCAAACTATACCCAACAATCTAAATCTTTAAATCATATCTTCTAAAAATCAAATCTTGACTTTTATATGCATTTTGTCCAAAGTCTCAAATCATATGTAATCTTACAGTGGTTCCTCTTCTTCTTTTATCACAGAATATGCATAGGTCTAAAACTAGTTTATAACATATGCTCATCTTTCTAATTAATTACAGATCTAAATTACAACATAACTATGCATACAACATGCATAAATTATATGTTCATAGTCAAATTTATGCATCCAATCCCAAGTCACATGTCCAATATATTTTATGCCTCAGACCTAAAGTCATACATTCAATTTAGTCTTGTCAAATTTCGCATCATTCATCCCAAAATTTGCGTTCATACGTTCATCTCTTATGAGATTAGGCACAGGCTCGTGGTAGGCTGGCTATAGAAATAGAAAAGAAGAAAGGAATATAGAACAGTCACAGAAAACAGATCTAACAGAAGAGAATACAACCTCAAACTCAGATTTAAATGCATATCAAAATTATAATTAACGTTTATAGCGGAGAATAACTGTACTTGCCTTGATTGGATTAAAGAAAGAACTTTAACTTGTTGTAGAATCTTTGCAGAAACTTAAATCTCTAGTTTGAATCGAGTTGCTTAGGCTGATGTTGATTATCTTCTAGTTTTAATTCCAGCAGAGCAGAGACGCCATTTATATTTTTAATTAGAAGAAGAGAGCAATGGAGGCTAGAGAATTGTGTAAGAAACCTAGGTAGAGTCTAGGGTCATTTTATAGAGGTTATAAACTGATTAGGACCATTGATGTTGCTTGGATTGATCGTAGCCATTCATTCGCAAGAGAGACCAATTAGAGCCTGCCACCTAGCCCTAATGACAAAGCAGACCACAGAAAATCGACTAACAGAGAATAGGCCAGCCAGGTTGGGCTGGGTTCGACCTGGCTCTGGACCAGGTCGACAGCCCTGTCGACCTGGTTAGACCAGGTCGACAGCCCAGTCGACTTGGGCCCATTAGGCGGGACTTTTCCCGCTCTGGCCAATTGGGCCCGATTTTTAATTTTAAACTGTTTTATTCTGTTTGAATTTTAAATTTAATTCAGAAACTTCCGAAGGCCATATCTTCTTCATACGGACTCCGTTTTTCGAAAACTCGGACTCTATTTCGCGTATTTTTCCGAGACGAAAGCAATGGCGTATCCCATTTCCCTTAGTTCTTTGATTTCAAATTAATTATACTTTAATTTGTTAATTCCACAGTTATAGAATACACGGGGTGTTACACTATGAATCATGATTCGGGGTTTTTGGAGAATATTTTGCGCGGTGCAATATGACTAAACCTTAGGGCATGTGTTGTATTATGAATAATGACGATGATTTTGGGCATGTAAGTTTATAGGCTTAATTTATTAGGTGAGATATGTCAATGGAACTTTAAGTGAGGTTTTATTTGTTAAACTGATTAATATGCTGAAATCTGTTGAAAGTGAATTTATGGGGCATAACTTGAAACTAGCTTTGTTGAGGTATATCATGAGAATTGGAACATGACTAGTTTTGTGAATTTGGAATAATTAGCATAAAAAATCTAGACTTAGACATGTATGATAAATATGCTAAAAGAAAACATGTCTAACCCGGGGTTAGATTGAGTTGCAGTGTAAAACTGCCTGGAACCGCCCGGCATATCCAGTAACCGCAACAACACCTATCTAATGTGAGAGCTTAGCGCATCATGCCCAAGAAAAACCAGAGGTTAGATTGAGTTGTAATGTAAAACTGCCCGAAACTGCCCGACACATCCAGTAACCGCAACAACATAGATCTAATGTGAGAGGTTGGTGCATTAATAAAACAATTAATGCTAATGAACAAGACATGATAAGAATGGTAGGGTTAAGTTAACTAAGGCAACTCTTTACCGTTATAACATGTTAATTAGATAAGAAGATGGGGTTAAGTAAATTTAAAACACTTAACCGTTACAACATGTTAATTAGACAAGAAGACGGAGTTAAGTAAATTTAAAACACATAACCTTTATAACATGTTAATTAGACAAGAAGGTGGGTTTAAGTAAATTTAGAACACTTAACCATTATAACATGTTAATTAGAAAAGTGAGAAGGGTTAAATTAATAAGAAATACTTAATCAATGTGACATTATGAATGGGTAGGGTTAAGTTAAAACAAGAGAGCAACACTTAACCAATATAACAGGATGCGTGGAAGGGTTAAGTTAACACAAGAAGGCAACACTTAACCAATGTAACATGACAAGTGGGTGGGTTAAGTTAACTTGAATTGATTGATGACACTTAACCAATGCAGCATGATGAACGCGTGGGGTAAGTTAATAAGATACACTTAACCAATGTAACATGATGAATGAATGGGGTTAACTTAACTGGAAATACTTAACCAATATAACATAATGAATGAACGGGGTTAAGTTAATAGGAAACACTTAACCAATCCAACATGACGAGTGAGAAGGGTTAATAAGAAACACTTAACCAACATGACTGGATGAGCGGGTGGGTTAAGTTGACATGGATGGACAACACTTAACCAATATGACATAATGTGTGGAAGGGTTGAGTACATATCGGGTTGGTGGGTAATATTAGTAAATACAGGCCCACAAACTTAACCATTAAGCAAACTTGTTTGAATCAGTAGGAGGGTTTAAGTACATATCGGGATGGTTGGTAATATTAGTAAATATAGGCCCATAAACTTAACCAGTATGAAACCCTAGTAACGGGGCCCCATTTCAGCATTAACCCATATGGATGTATCAAAGTACCCTGAAACTAGGCAGGGTGGAACATGATTACTGAGCTGATTATAAGCAGTCAAAATAATGGCAGGGGGTACATCAGTGTAGGATCCGACGGATTACAGACATGCAGGTACTCCGGAGTGGAAAAAAGCAAGCATTGGGCACTAGCAATTATACACTGTGCATCTTGAATCATGTCGGGTCGCTATCGTAGGGATTTATACACCTTATGGTGGGGCTAGCATAGGGTATCTACACATAAGAGAGGGCCGAATTGACACATGGAAAATTAATACAAGTAAGGAGTTGATCGATAGGGTAGTAAGCGTACATCTAACATCTTCATGGCAATTAGGCAGACTGAGGTAAGATCCTCATACTAGATGTACACCTAGAGGCTACCAAAATTACGGGGATTGGCATCACATTGTAATATTATCATTTTACATAGATTACTAGTTGGGACACTAGTTAGGCGGTGCATAGATTTAAAAATCAGAATAGCAAGGTAGTAGTGAAGTAGAAATCAGAGTAGAAGCGCATTCAGTTTATCTTGCATTATCATATCTATGCTAATCGTATGTTGTCTTGTTATCCTTGTTATCACGATATTGTCTTATATTCAGTTTATTCATGTCATGATGCTTTTGCCTGTTTTCATGCTGAAAGTCACTGGACTTACCAGACTTATGTCTGACCTAGTTTGTTTCGCATCTTTTAGTTCATTCCCCCCCTGCAAGGTTCATAGGGAGGAAATGTTACCACTTAGCTCAGTTTTCTGTCATAGCTCGAAGATAGTCGATGTATTGCTTTGGACTCTCTCTTCCATTGCTATGGCTGGTTCATTCATTATTTGGGAATATCATTGTTATTTTTATGCTTCTATTATACTTGGAAGTTTTTGAATCAAGACAGAAGTTCTATGTATTATTTTTAAGTATGATTGAGAGAAATTGTTGTAAAAGCTTGACTGAACCACATTGTGTATACAATGACTTTATTTTCCGCTGCTTTGTTTGTCTGTCTTGTAATTTATCTGCATCTTTTACCTAAAACGCTCCACCAAAGTTAAGGCATTCCCTTTGCGAGTGACCTTAATGGAGGTAGGGTGTTACACGTGGTATCGGAGCAGAAGGTTACCGGATCAGATAAAAGATTTGAAAAATTATTTTCAAGACGTTTTTAAAAGAAGCATTTTCTGGAGAAAAGTTTTGTTTAAAGGCATATTCCCCAAAGCCATATTTATTATCTTTTGATCCTCTGTTTGAATCCTTGTTTTCCTTCTTTACTGAGTCTCCAGGGCTCCTGGCTTTCTGCGCGGTAACCTCATCGCGGTCCATTGGCCTGATGAGACTACAACATCTATCAAAGGGCAAAGAAGTGCCCAACTTCCATCTATAACCGCAATAGTTTCATCGGCGGCTAATTTTCTTTCAAGCTTTGTAGGGTTTTCCGTGCGATGGAGCAGCTTTCAAGAGACTTGTCAACAAGTTACACAAAGATGGCAAAAATGAGAATGAGGGAGTTTGGCTAAGGAGCACAACCCAAGGATGAGAAACTCATGGATATGGACTTGGTTCACAAAGGACGATAGAATAGAAAAATCTAAGACAAGAGGAAGTGTCGTTATTATGGTATAACGAGTCATATAATTAAGGACATGGGCAAGAATAAAGGACATGATTTTCAGGAGGGCAAGTGCATGCTCTCACCGCCAGCGTACCTGAGAGAGAGGTAGTAAGGTTTCTATTGGAAAAAGTCTAGTTTTTCTTTTTGATCATTTTTTAGTACTCTTTTGATTTTAGCACTTCACATTCGTTTATATTTGCTTCCACAGTTGAGTCTCTACACCGTAGAGCTTGCATAGTAGAGGATCCCATTATTTTCTCAAATCCAATTGGTGATTCGGCTCATTTGTCTTTCTTTTTTAAGGATTTGAGAATAACTATAATAAGTGTTGAGTTTATGTGTAATGCTTATGTTTTTTATTTCGTGGGCTCTGGGTTGATTCTGGGCATGGATTGGTTAGCTAGTAATTGTGAAAGGAGGGTATTTAGACTATCGACCTACCTCGGGAATACCCTCGAGATTTCGTGCGATCCTAAAGGATTAGTTTGTCTTAGCAACCTAGAGTCACTTGATGCATCTATCGACGATTTGCGATCCGTTAGAGTAATCCATGAGTACGCAGATGTTTTTGATCAGGTTGGGGGTTTGTCCCCTAAAAAGCGAGATAGACTTCCGCATATATCTAGTTCACAATGCAAAGCCATTTGCATTACCTGTACGACACATGAATCCAAGGGAATGGAAGGGCTCAGTAAGCGAGTAAAAGAGTTACTTGAAAAAGGGTTCATAAGGCAAAGTATTTCCGAATGGGGTGCTCCATTCATTATCGTTACAAAGGCGGATGGTTCACTTTGCTTGTGCATAGATGATATTTTGCAATGAGGAAGAACATGCTTTGCATCTAAGGGAAGTCTCGGATACCCTCCAAGTGCATCAATTTAAGGCGAAGTTCTCCAAAAATATCATTTTTGGAAAGAAGAAGTAAGGTTTCTAGGACATGTGGCACCCAAAGAAGGGATAGCAGTAGATCCCCACAAAAGTATTTGCGGTGCAAGACTAGAAGGTCCCAAGGAATGCAACAGAAGTAGGAAGCTTTCTTGGACTAGCAGGCAAATATAGGAAGTTCATTAAGGACTTTGCAAAGTTATTAGCCCCACTTACTAGACTGACGAAGAAGAATCTAATCATCTTAGTATATACACTTGGTAACATGGTTAGCATCTATTTATTTTCAAGAGATAGTTCTGGAATGTTAACATGACACGACAGAGGTGGTAGTGCCAAGTATACTATAAGAAGAAAAGGTTGAACGGGAAGCGATAGTGAAATGAGTTCAAATGCATATTCTGGAAACAAAAATTAAGACAGTCAGAGCAATATGGAATGAAACTCAAGAAGATGCGACTTAGAAGACTGAAGACTAGATATGCGCATCATACCCTTTCTGAGGGTATATCCATGATCTCTCTTTTTCTGTAAAGTTTATTTGCTAGTCTTTTTCTTTTAAGTATATCCTCTCGATCCTATCCTCGATCCTTAGGTAGAAGCCAATGGATGTAAACATGTGTTTGAGACATGTTATGTTTGATGGATGCAAATGGATGTAAGTTCTTGCTAGTGGTTGCTCGTGGATGCATATACACATATTAGGAACTAGATCGGCTCAATCACTTTCATATTCCATATGCATGAGTGAATTTTTATTGAAATTTGATGTGTTATTATATGGATGTCGCATTTGTATGAATGATTGTGCACTCATGTAGAAGTTATAAAGTACGATTAGGAATAATTGCATACATGATGGACTCATGGCACTGACATAATTCGCATTCAGGAGGTCAACTGAATCAGTAGACCGCCTGATTTTGCATTAGATAAGGACATATACACACACTATGCATATGTTCATGAAAAGAAATAGAAATCTTTTTAAGGACAATGGACGCCTGTGATTGAATGGTTGAGTAGATGGATGTCGGATGTTAAGATAAATTCTCCTTGACTTGGAGATTTTGGGGACGAAATCCATTAAAGGAGAGGAGAATGTAACACCCCGTACTTCCAATGAATATTAAAATAACGAATTAAAGAATTCTTAATTGTAATAGTAGTAATTAAGGGAAACAGGTTACGCCATTGCGTTCCTCTCAGAATTCTGCTTGAAATAGAGTCCGATTTTGCGTAACTCGGACATTGTATGAAAAGTTATAAGCCTTAGAAGTTTTTATACGTGCAAGGAAATATATATATATATAATACTTCCAGAAGTCAAAACAGGTCTAAAATTCGAAATCGGCCAAAGGGAAGTGGGCGGGAAAATTCCCGCTCAACAGGTGTCGACCCCCCCCCCTTAAGGGGAGTCGACATAGGTGTCGACCCCCTTAAGGGGAGTCGACATAGGAGTCGTCCCCCCTATAGGGGAGTCGACATAGATGTCGAACCCTTTTCCAGATCTGGACGAAATTTTTGGACGATGTGTTTTGGGTGATGTGACGCTCCCTGATTCACCGTGTGATGTATTTTTCTGCTATGAATGATTCAGATGACTTCTAGACTGATCTGAAGGCTCTAAATCTCCCTATAAACCCATAAAAAAACCCAAAAACCTATTGTTTTCTCCACACAAGCGTTTATATGCTGCTAAGACCTGAAGTGACCTAGCCTCAACCTTAATCAATCAAATTAGAGTTTTCATGTTAACAATCAAAGTCTACATTAAAGGAGTAGCTAATCAAATTTAGAAACCAGATCCCATAATTCAAGACCATTCTGTAATTTGTAAGTTCATGTTACTTTCAGAAGTAAAATTCAATTATGATTCTGACATTGTAATAAATCTGAATATGAAATTATGCCTATTTCTGTAACAACCCATATTTTTTATAACATGTTAAAACAAGAAATAAAGGCAGAATTAAATTTTAAATTCAGAATCATGGGAAACGGATTATGCCATTGCGTTCGTCTCGAAATTTTACATGAAATAGAGTCCGAGTTTTCGAAAATCGGAGTCCGGATGAAGAAGTTATGGCCTGTACAAGTTTCAGCAGTTTTCAGGCAGCACTGGACCAAGGGGTCGACCATCGGGTCGACCTACCCCTCCCCCCCCCTCCCTCAACCATAGGGTCGACCTACCCCCCAGGTCGACCATAGTGTCGACCTCCCCCTTACAGGTCGACATGGTCGGCCTGTTTTGACACAGAACTCATTTTCGAAGCCATAGACATGTTTTGATGGTCCGGATTGATTCTAGGGTTAATCTAAGGGCCTAAACTAGTTGCTACACCTATAAAAAAAACCCTTAGACCTAACCTAATTCATATCAAATCATTCTTACACTATTATGCTGCTGAACTCCCTCTTGAACCGTGGTCGCTGCCTCCAAATCAAAGTACAAGCATTCAAACTCAAATCAATTCGAAGAACAAAGCTTCAACAATGGTTCAAACAATATATCAACACTACTACAACGTTCTATGATAATTTCAGTTCTTAATTCGTTAGCCATGCCCTGTAAGTTCTAGTTATTTTCAGATTAAAATATTTAAATATAATATGAAGCGACCCGAACTTCCCCGGTCTCCGAAGAGATGAGAAAGAACGAATTACTGTGAGGACAAGACAAATCAGAACGCAGACGGAAGAACATTTCATTGTATATTACAACAATTCCATCAGATACCAGAATATACAGAGTAAATTCGAATAAATTACATTCGATAAATATCAGAGATTACAATAAATTACATAGCAGTGGAAAAATAATACAAAGCACAACTGAAGGTGATATACGGATACAGAGCTTTCCGGATATCATTCCAGCTGTAAATCGGGATCCTGTGAATATAAATCTGCAAAACCAAAACTACTAGCTGCCCGTGCGGAAAATAGGGGCACCCAGAGTTTAGGTTGAAACAATAAACTCCAGATCAGTCATGTGACTGGTGTGAGAACTAAAACAGTTATTTATATTGGTTTTAAGGTTAGGTAAATCAAGGGACCACGCCGTATAACACGGAACGGGTTTCCTCCCAAGAATACCAGTGCATAGAACAAACAGCGCAATGCTAAATAAAGAAAAATGAAGCTGTTATACGACCCAGGTCCCATCACACAATGCAACGCAAGCCGGAGGATAGGGTTTTCCCTTATAACAGCCAAAGCATGCTTGATACGTTTAAAACACATTATTTAATACTATTATAGGTGTATAGTGTCAAAACAATTTCAATCATAAATATCAATCATAGGCGGCATAGCTACCATCTACTATGTCGCCGTACTAGTTCTACAATTAAAACCGCAATATCACGTATTGGAAATTGGATTCCGTCATGAGCCGAGGCAAGGGGCAAGCTCCTCTCCGCTTCGAGACACTCTAGCAAATGCCTCAGGACTACACACTCTGGGTAACCCTGGGATCCTCCAAGACCGGTCCTCACTTACGTTAGAGGATTAATTATTCCTGAACACACGTTTCCCGGCCCTATAGGACCTATAATCGAGGCGCCTCGCATCCAAACCACAAAGGTGAAAAGTATATAAATGTCAGGGCTGGTAGGTCACTGGCACCACCCATAGCTAGAAAGAAACGTCGTGCACTCCTTGGGTCCACATCCCGTTTTTGACTCATACCGAGGTGTGAGGCTCGCGAATCCACGCTACACACAAAGCTGCCACGTAGGCCGTGCTTTGATCATCAACCACAAGACTTTGCTTTTCAACAGAAGCCTTGATCCATGCAACTCAGCATGCCACACAGGCAATTCATGCCATGCGATTGATATTTATCGATATATAACCTCTAAGCTCGTACGTCTCAGAGAAGAGCGTTAAGCAAGAGAATAAATTCTCCGCCGCCAAACAGATATATATTTAATAGAAATCAATCAACACAGAATAAAATCCAATGTCAGACACACAATCCATTTACAAGTTCGTTCTGGGTCTGAACGAAACCGGAGGCACTTTCCTGACATATCCATCCATCTCCAAGTACGTCTGGACGACAACCAACTGATTCCCTCATCTTGGGTGTACAGCCAGATCAGGATCATCAGTAATTATCCAAACGATGTGAAGACTTCCGGTCTTCAACCACCGTCTTCATCTTTGACATATCGTCGAATCGGTTATTCAGAATGGGTATAAACCCGGCCTTTCCGAACAACCCGCGTATATTAAAAACAAATGTTACACAAACACAACATACGCCTTATTACAATCCAGAATATTCTTTTATTCACAAAATCACATTTTTAGGGAAAGGTTCCCATTAATTTTATCCAAGATAAATTCTTTAAAATTTATCCTTTAATCTTCCTTTGGATGTCGTTTCAAATCAAATTATGGTTTTCCAAACTAGTCGATATTAGCGAACCACACCGAAGTAATTATTTATTTTATTTCCCAATCCCAACCTATTCATCCCATGAAGAAAAACTGGTAATACTCCATATCTAACCCCACGGGGTTATCGGTAAAATTAATTACCATTCCACGTTCAAATCTGATTAAAGATTTAACTATCGCTTTGGAGCAAAACTGGTGATACTCCATTCTCGCTCATTTGCCAAATTTGATAATTTGAATTATCAATTCACAATTCAGTCTAATTGCAGATTCAATAAAACTCCTTTTACTGGGTTAAAGAACTAGTGTCATTTAAAATGAATGGTCGAAATTCACGAACTACCGCGGCGTGGCGCGTTCTATTCAGGCCATTATATTATATATATAATATACAATATATTTCGTCGATTCCTATTTAAAATGAATTTTATAAATAGTTTTGAATTCGTTTCAAAAATAATTTCAACCTTTATTTCAAATTCAAATCAAAATTGAATTTTCTATTATAAATCCTTTTTACTTTCATTTCTATTTGATTTCAATTCAAATCGATTTTAATTCGATTCAAATTCATCTTCTTTTCAATTCAATTCAAATTCGTTTTCTATTCAATTCAAATCAAATTCGTTTTCTAATCAATTCAAATCAAATTTGTTTTCTAATCAATTCAAATCAAATTGGTTTTCTAATCAATTCAAATCAAATTCGTTTTCTAATCAATTTAAATTGGTTTTCTAATCAATTAAAATCAAATTGATTTTCTATTCAATTCAAATCAAATTGGTTTTCTATTCAATTCAAATCAAATTGGTTTTCTATTCAATTCAAATCAAATTGGTTTTCTATTCGATTCAAATCAAATTGGTTTTCTATTCGATTCAATTCAAATTGGTTTTCTATTCAATTCAAGTCAAATTGGTTTTCTATTCAATTCAAATCAAATTCATTTTCTATTCGATTCAATTCAAATTGGTTTTCTTTTCGATTCAATTCAAATTCAAAAACGAATATAATCGATATAAATATCATTCGCATCAAAATAACGCAACTCTAATCAATACGGCTTTATATATTTCAAAAATTCTGTTATTCTATTCAACAAATGAATATTTATTTTTGTCAACACACGATTAATCTCAACGAATGAGTACTGTCCACGTGTGACTATTTTTGTTAAAATATTTCGTTCAGCACATGACTAATCTCAACGGATGAGTACGGTCAACACAAGAACCTTTATTTTATAGTGATAAAGATGTAAATTTTATTGTTAAAATATTTCGTTCAACACATGACTAATCTCAACGGATGAGTACGGTCAACACATGAACCTCTATTTCATAATATTCTTTATCTTCTAAATTGGAATGAGGCCCAATCAATTACCATATAAAGTTAATTATATGGATTCCATACAACAAATGTATATAATATCAACGATAAATAATCAACCATCATCCAAAGTGCACTACACTGTATAAGCATCAAATATAGATATCTAACGCTTATAACAGCCTGTCAATCAATCGATCGAAATATAACTAATTAATGGGATTAGTGTATGTCATAGTTTATCCCAATACCCGTGTGGGGTTTCAAATCAATCAAACACAGATTTTATTTGTGCAGTTGGTCGATGTGTAAAATTTATCGACCCAATCAATATCAGTCAAATAAGTGTATATAAACAAATCGGCTGATTTGTTTATAAATATTTATTTAATCACATTCACGTTAAAAATTATATTTTTAACTATAAAATATTTTATTTCAACATATGAATTTCTATTCAGTTCATTCTTTAAATAAAATGATATCTTTATTTTTCTAACTTATTTTAGAAAATTTCGGCGGCATAACGGCACGATACTAGAAATGGGACAAGGCCCAGCCTTATCCCCAGTCTAGTGAAGGCCCACGCCATTCACACATCAATCAAATCAATTCCATTTCACCAAATAATTCAATTCAAACCAAATAATCTAACCAACTACACTACCAAACAATTAAACAAACAAGCCATCCATCGTCTGTGGATGACGGGTGTCGGGTGCTGCTAAACACCGTCTGCATCCTAGTATATATATATATATAACTAGAAAAAGAAATTGAAAGGTGAGAAATTCTCACCAAAGCTATTCCAACTTCACGACACTTCAAATGTAGAAGTCTTCGTCATTCTCGCCTTTTGTCGCTATCGTTGCCCGTAGCCACTATATATATATAAATCAAATTTTTACTTCGCTATTCTATATATAAAAATCGAATTTTTACTTCGCTATTCAATATATAAAAATCGATTTTTTACTTCGATATTCAATATATAAAAATCATATTTTTACTTCGCTATTTAATATATAAAATTCGAATTTTTACTTCGCTATTCAATATATAAAAATCGAATTTTTACTTCGCTATTCAATATATAAAAATCGAATTTTTACTTTGCTATTCAATATATAAAAATCGAATTTTTACTTCGCTATTCAATATATAAAAATTGAATTTTTTACTTTGCTATTCAATATATAAAGATTTCGCCTTTTCAAATATATCATTATAAAAATCACATTTTTATTTTGCTACACATATAAAGATGATATTTCTAATATTCCTATCATGTAAAAATTATATTTTTAATTCTCTACATAAACAAAAACCATATTTTTACATCTTCTACATAGTAAAGATTATATTTTTAATACTTTAAAAATATAATATCATATTTTTATTTTTACAAATATAAAGATCATAGCTTTATCTAAGTAAAAACTGAAAATATATGTAAATAAAATAAACAACTTACTTCAATTCATTTGGGGAAGAAATCGGAAGGGAAGGCGGAGCAGAGGAGCGGCAGGGGGGGATTCACGTCGTAGGAAGGAGGAGGGGGGTGTCGGCTTCGGTCGGCAGCAGGGTAGGGGGGCTTCGATGCGTCGATCGAGGAAAGGGGGGTGCGAACAGGGGGAGGGGTTGCTGTCGCGAGGCAAATCGAGGGGCGGGGTTTCGCGGTGGTCGAGGTGGAAGGGAGGGGGGTGGGTTCGGAGGTGGCGGCGATCACCGGGCGAGGGCGGCGGTTGATGGAGCTTAGTGTTCGAGCGTATTTTTTTCTTTTTATTTTCTAATCGAATAGGAAACTGAACCGGGGGGGGGCAGAGAGGTTTTAGGAGAGAAAGGGGGAATTATTTTATTTTTTTATTTAATTATTTAATTCAAAAAGTTGACTTTTTATTGACCTCGAAACGAGGCCCACCGCTTGTCGTTTATAGCGTTTTACCCCCATTCCGAACAAAGTGGGATATTTATCGCAAGCTGATTCGACTGTTTCGATCTGTTTCTGTTGAAATCAACATATACTCTATATATTGAATTCGAACGCGCATTTCAATTTACTGGGGTCACATACGAACTTTTAAAATTCCCAAAAAATATTTTCTAACTTCGTATTGACGATAGGGTCCTAATAAAACTAGTTTCGTCAAATTCTGAGACCATTTGAAAAATGGTCATTTTCCAGTCGATTAAAATCAACTAAAACTGGTCAAACGCATTTTCCTTTTCCACGCTCACGTATAGATTCTAAAAATTATGAAATTTGGAATCTAGCAATAATTTGACATCACGGATCCAACAAAAGTGGTTTCGTCGAAATCCGAGGTCGTTTGCAAAATTTCCATTTTTTAAGGGCTTGAATTCCATAGCGACTATTCAGAATTCTCAACTGGACATATCTTTTGATTCCCGCTATGAAATTTCAATTTGTCGGATTCGTTGGAAAGATATTCACGAATAGATTCTAATATTTTTGGTTTCACTAAAATCCAGATTGTTTTGCACCCGGTACATTCAATTGAAGTTTGAAATTGAATTATCGAACTACCGCGCCATTTTCAATTCTATTTATAATTATATATAAATATTTATATTCTAACGACAGCGAATATAATATATACGTTCGAATTATATTCAAAATAAATTTTCACGTCGATATTATTTAAAATAATTCATTTTAAATATTCAAAATTCATTAAAATTGCCAAAATAAAAATTTTAAACTGGCCCAGATTTTCGGGTTATTACATAATATGGGCGTGTGATGAAGTGAAATTGGATTTAAGTATGTTTATCGATCTATTTCTGTTGCTTCTTGGACCTTGAGTTTTGAGACTTGTCTATCTTTATTCCCATGTCTAGTTTATGATCTATTCAGACTGTTGTAAATCAGTTTTCTTGATTCATTACCAAGTTGTAATCTTCATGCCTGTGATGATGTTTTTCTCTCTGATCTTATTTTTATGCAAAATTCTACCTTCACCTATTTATTTTCTTTTGATTAACCTAGGTCAATTTCAGACCTAGGCCTAAACTACGATATACGTGCGATCGTATACGGGGAAATATTGGAATATTTCCTAGTGGAATATATGCGTTTGGTGGAGTCGAAGGCATAATATGAAAATTGGATGTTTGGGGATAATTTACCATTAACATGAAACTTGATATTTGGGTATTGTCAATATAATTGAAATTGCAAGTTTGGTCATTGGCATCATTAAATTGGCATGAAGTGGGCATAATGAATTAGCATGTAAATCAAATCATGAGTACGGGCCTATGTAAATTAAATCAAAAGATTGGGTTTATGATTGGGCATAAGTAGAATTGGGACTTTGAACCTAAAAGCAATTGTAAACTTGATAATTGGCATAAATATGTATTATGAACTTGGGCAGTTGGCGTGTTTTGTAATAAAAAGATTATAGTTTGGGATAACTACATCATGAATCATGATTTGGGTTTATTTGGACATGAAACTTGATACATGTAATCTGGGCTAGAACTTGATATGGGTAAAATGACATAAACCTGGCATACATGTAATATGGAAGAATTGGGAGTATGTAAACTGACTAGAATTGGGGGTGTGTGTGTGTGTGTGTGTGTGTGTGTATATATATATATATATATATATATATAAATTGGCATGTAATTTTGGAACTTGGACATATGTTTATTAATATGTAAAGTGGGAATTTGAAACATGAAAATGATTGTGTATTGGATAATTTACTTGAACACGAACATGAACATTTTTATATGTTAAACACATGAACTGATATTGGGGTTTTGGGGGAAATACGACCATTAATGAACCTTTGACACGAGGTTAGACTCGGTTTGTGGTGTAAATGTACCCGGAACAGCCCGGCAAATCCAGTAGCCACAAAGTATCAGTCTAATGTGGGAGGTCAAAGGTCGAATTGTAGGTGTAACGATTTACGACACGAGGTTAGACTCAGTTTGTGGTGTAAATCTGCCCGGAACCGCCCGGCAAATCCAGTGGCCACAAAGTGCACGGTCTAATGTGAGAGGTCATGATTCGTTCGTCATAATGAATGAATTAAGGAATACTAACCATAATAAGACGTGGGTATGGTTAGAGGGTTAGGTGGGATGACATGGAAATTTGACATGTAAATGTGGACCTAACCGGTATGAGTTAAGAACATGCAAAACTTATAAATGTGGGCTTAACCAACATTACTGTTAATCAGACCAATGGGTGGGTTAAGTAATATGACTAGACTAATGACACTTAACCAATATGACATGAATGGGCAGGTTAAGCCATGAATTACTTGAAATACTTAACCAATATAATCTGACAAATGGGATGGTTAAGTTAAATGGGATGGTTTAACTTGAATGGGTTGATAACCAATTTGACATGATGATTTGATAGGGTTAAGTCATGAACCGCTTGAATATACTTAACCAATTTGACACGATGATTTGATAGGGTTAAGTCATGAATCGCTTGAATGTACTTAACCAATTTGACACGATGATTCGATAGGGTTAAGTCATGAATCGATTGAATATACTTAACCAACTTAACAGATGATTCGTAGGGCTAAGTCATGAACTTGAATGACAACACTTGGCCAATTTGACATGACACTTAGGCGGGTTAAGTCACGAACTTGAATGACAACACTTAACCAGCTTGACATGCTAGACTGATGGGGTTAAGTCTCGAATTTAAATGACAACACTTAACCTACTAGATGGAAACCCTAGTTACGCGGTCCTTTTCAGCAGTAACCCACTAGATGTATCATGGCACCCTAGAACTAGGCAGGGTGGGGCACGATTACTGGGCTGATTGTAAGCGACCAGAACGACGGCTGAGTTGGTGCGCCATTGTAGGTTCAGGCGGACTATGGTCGTGCACGTAGTCCAGAGTTGAAAAAGCAGGCATTGGGCACCTGTAGGTTTACACTATGCGTGCTTGATTCATGTCGGTGGTTGGCACCCTAGGGCTTGATACACCCTATGGTGACCTAGCACAGGTAACTGCATTCGTGATAGGGACGTATGACACAGACACATGTATGAGCTTGGACTTGTTGGGAGCCGATCGATTAATAGATCGTTTCATGGGACCAAGTAATGGGTCATTTCATGACATCGGGCAAGGGATCATTTTGTAGTCAACACATCACACGGGTTGGGATCACCTTATTATATAACACGGGCTACTAGTTGGGACACTAGTAGGGTTAAGGATCCTTGTTACACAGGACACTAGTTGGAACACTAGTAGGAATACGAAACATTCCATGTAAGACACTTGTGAGATGCTAGTACGGTGGTGCAGGGCAAAAGGGATATCATCGAAATATTTTAATGATGAAATTTAGAAATCTTGCGATGTTATACTTGATAGAAATCTTGCGATGTGATACTTGGTAGGAACCTTGTGATGCAACTCTTGATAGGAATTATGGGATGTTATTCTTAGTTATCGTGCCTGTAGCTTATCTTGTCATCATGCTTATGTTTACTTTCAGTTTATTCATGCCATGTTATCTTTACCTGTTTTTATGTTGAAAGCCACTAGGACTTACTCAGTCTTTATGACTGACCTAGTTTGTTTCGCCTCTTTTTCTTTCGTTCCCCTCCCCCCTGTTCGTAGGGTGGGAATACAGCTTAGTTCAGATCTTGCTAAGCTCCAAGGCTCTTCCACGTACTGCTTGGATTTCTCTTGGCTATGACATGCTTTACTGCTTTACTTGGGGAATGATTTATGACCATGGTTTTATGCTTTTTTACTATTGCAAGACAAATTTCGATGTAATGGATTTAATGGCATTTTGATGTAAAAAGGCTTTAGACCTTTCTAGATTTTTAAAGAAATAAAATTTGGTTCTTCTTCCGCTGTTTTATATGTTCTATCTTGTAATATTTCTGTGTATGTTTACCTAGATAATGCTCCACCAAAGCTAGTGCATTCCCTTTGTGAGTGACCCTAGCGGAGGTGGGGTGTTACATTTGGTATCAGAGCAGAAGGTTACCAGACTGGGCAAAAGTTTTTAAAACCTTTTGAAATTATTTTCAAAACCATTTATAAAGAAGCATTTTTCAAAAAAAGTTTTATTTTTAAAGGCTATTCCCCAAAGGCCATTAGCATTATCCTTTGTTTCCTTGTTTGAATCCCTTTTCCTTTCTTTCCTCCATCTGTAGTCACATTAGTTCCATCTGCGAGTAATCTTATTTCAAGCATTGTAGGGTTGTCGTGCGATGGAGGTAGTTCTCGAGAGACCTGTTAACACGTTATATAAGAGGGGATAAGAATGGTTAATGCGAATGAGGCTCAGAACAAGAAGGTAGAAATGTTTCTGTAGGAACGTCTAGTTTATCTTTCTATCCTGTTCGTACCCTTTTTGATTATGGTACATCGCATCCTTTTTATTTTTGCTTCGATGCATAACTTGAAATTAGCTTTTTTGATGCATAACTTGAGAATTAGAAAATGACTAGTTTTGTGAATTTGGGATAATTAGCATATAAAATCTAGACTTGGACATGTATGGTAAATATGCTAAAAGACAAACATGCCTAACCCGATGTTAGATTGAGTTGCCGTGTAAAACTTCCCAGAACCGCCCGGCATATCCAGTAACCGCAACAACACCTATCTAATGTGAGAGGTTAGTGCATCATGCCCAAGAAAAATCCAAGGTTAGATAGAGTTGTGGTGCAAAACCGCCCAGAACCGCGCGGCACATCCAGTAACCACAACAACATCGATCTAATGTGAGAGGTTGGTGCATTAATAAAACAATTAATGTTAATAAACAAGACATGATAAGAATGGTAGGGGTAAGTTAACTAAGGCAACACTTAACCGTTATAACATGTAAATTAGACAAGAAGATGGGGTTAAGTAAATTTAAAACACTTAACCGTTATAACATGTTAATTAGACAAGAAGATGGGGTTAAGTAAATTTAAAAAACTTAACAGTTATAACATGTTAATTAGACAAGAAGGTGGGGTTAAGTAAATTTAGAACACTTAACCGTTATAACATGTTAATTAGAAAAGTTAGAAGGGTTAAGTTAATAAGAAACACTTAACCAATATGACATGATGAATGGGTAGGGCTAAGTTAAAAAAAGAGAGCAACACTTAACCAATATAACAGGATGCGTGGAAGAGTTAAGTTAACATAAGAAGGCAACACCTAACCAATGTAACACGACATGTGGGTGGGTTAAGTTAACTTGAATTGATTGATGACACTCAACCATTACAGCATGATGAACGCGTAGGGCAAGTTAATAAGATACACTTAATCAATGTAACCAGATGAACGAATGGGGTTATCTTAATGGGAAATACTTAACCAATATAACATGATGAATGAACGGGGTTAAGTTAATAGGAAACACTTAATTAATCCAACATGAAGAGTGAGAAGGGTGAATAAAAAACACTTAACCAACATGACGGGATTAACGGGTGGGTTAAGTTGACATGGATGGACAACACTTAACCAATATGACATAATTTGTGGAAGGGTTAAGTACATATCGGGTTAGTGGGTAATATTAGTAAATATAGGCCCACAAACTTAACCATTAAGTAAACTTGTTTGAATATTTAGTAGGGTTAAGTACATATCGGGTTAGTGGGTAATATTAGTAAATATAGGCCCATAAACTTAACTAGTAAGAAACCCTAGTAACGGGGACCTATTTCAGCAGTAACCCACATGGATGTATCAAGGTACCCTGAAACTAGGCAGGGTGGGCCACGATTACTGGGCTGAATATAAGCGGTCAAAATAACGGCAAAGGGTACATTAGTGTCGGTTCCGACGGATTACAGGCGTGCATGTACTCTGGAGTGGGAAAAAGCAGGCACTGGGTACCAGTAGTTATACACTGTGCATCTTGAATTGTGTTGGGTTTCTATCATAGGGATTGATACACCTTATGTTGCGGCCAGCACAGGGTATCTACATGCAAGAGAGGGCCGAACCGACACAGACACATGGAAAATTAATACGAGTATAGAGCCGATCGATAGGGAAGTAAGGG
Organism: Allium sativum; assembly: GCA_030737875.1. Lineage (NCBI taxonomy): Eukaryota > Viridiplantae > Streptophyta > Magnoliopsida > Asparagales > Amaryllidaceae > Allium > Allium sativum. The sequence goes on from CM060913.1 coordinate 1,044,869,286, forward strand.
TACATCTAACATCTTCATGGCAATTAGGCCGATTGAGGTAAGATCCTCATACTAGATGTACACCTAGAGGCTATCACATTTGCGGGGATTGGGATCACAGTGTAATATTATCATTTTACACAGATTACTAGTTAGGAAACTAGTTAGGCAGTGCAGAGATATAAAAATCAGAATAGCAAGGTTGTAGCGAAGCAGAAATCAGAGTACAAGCGCATTCAGTTTATCTTGCTTTATCATATCTATGCTAATCGTATGTTGTCTTATTATCCTTGTTATCACGGTATTGTCTTATATTCAGTTTATTCATATCATGATGCTTTTACCAATTTTCATGCTTAAAGTCACTGGACTTACCAGACTTATGTCTGACCTTGTTTGTTTTGCCTCTTTTCTTCCGTCCCCCCCCCCCCCCCCCGGCGTGGTTCACAGGGAGGAAATGTTACCACTTAGCTCAGTTTTCTTTCCATTCTCAAAGATAGTCCATGTATTGCTTTGGACTCTCTCTTCCACTGCTATGGCTGGTTCATGCTTTATTTGGGAATATCATTGTTATTTTTATGCTTTTGGAAGTTTTTGAATCAAGATAGAAGTTCTATGTATTATTTTTAAGTATGATTGAGATAAATTGTTGTAAAAGCTTGACTGAACCACATTGTTTATAAAAATGACTTTATTATCCGTTGCTTTATTTGTCCATCTTGTAATTTATCTGCATCTTTTACCTAAAACGCTCTACCAAAGTTAAGGCATTCCCTTTGTGAGTGACATTAACGAAGTTGGGGTGTTACAATTTTCAAAATCCATTTACGTTGAAACTCAATGTTTCAAACTTTTACAAATTTTAGTTCAACCAAAATTTTTGGTTCACGTTCATATCGCACACCATATATGTTCACCTACATTTAATCTGAATGATTTACAACCAATATTTTCACATTTAATTCATATTCCATTCAAATGCACTCCAATTTGTTCAAATTGATTCAAAATCAATTTATTCACTTCGATCCATTTAACTTGCGTAATTTAAATTTAAGTTCCAGAATCCTGGGTTTTAATTTCAAATTCTTTAGAATTCACATAAATATATACATATATTTATTTCCACCTCAAACTCAGAACATTTGAATTTTTTCTACCCATCTTGTCATCTTTCAACAAATTTCCATAAAAACTTTCTACGGAAGTAATAAATCACTTAGAAACTTGAAAATAAACACCGATGATGCTGCAGTCGTCATCAGAATTATTTTCCAGTGACTGAAGTGAGTTCAGTGCTTTATTATTTTCCAAATCCATTCAAAAATGATTTTTCATTCAAATTCTTCAAAGTAATGCTATATTACTTTATACTCATTTAGAAAAATATTTTTCCGAACACCCAGCATTTTATATCCTTAATTCTAAATCCAATTTTAATTCATCCAATTTTAATTCATCCAATTTATATATTTTATTCATATGCAAATTATATTTGGTTTTACATGGCCATTTCAATTTTATAATCTCATATTATTATAATAGCAACCAGCATATCTATATAATACAATAATTTCAGAAAATTATTTCCTTTATACCAAAATAAAAATTTAGGTAAAATTATCTCATTTACCGACTTTGAAACAATACTACATTGAAAATTTTAGTTTAAGGGTTTAGAAATTCTTATGACTTCATGGCATCGCACGATTCGAAAAGAATTCATAAACCACTCAACAGACAAGTCAACACAATATAAAAAAATTCTATATCAATATACAGATACGTGCCCTCGTATATATACTCAACTCATTCTAGGGTACTATTGACCCTATCTCTAATGAGTACATCCCCACCAAAGCCTAGGTATTCGCTCAACCTAAGCTTTGATACCATTGTAACGAACTAGTATTTTCCACCCCGAAAATCGACATAAAACCCATGTCAACTATTCAAGAATCGAATCATACAAGATCATAAAAAGAAAGAAGATAGAAGATGAGAAATAGAAAGAAATATTAGAACAGAAGAAGAACAGGAACAACATAAACACAACATAAAATTTCACATCGTAGTGGAAATAAAATATAATATATATCACGGCTTTTGAAATACAAATTTTTTTCTATATACACATCATTATCAGAGTATAACACTTACAACACAACACAAAATAACAATAGCCATATAATGATGAAGCCTCCTGCTCCAAGTTCCTCCAAGTGTATCTGTAAACACCTGAACTACTTGACTACCTGTACAAATTTTAGCACCCAAGAGTTTATGGTAAAACAAAAACAAAATACACTCTGGGTCAGTCATGGGACGAGTGTAAGTAAACTCCACTCACTTGGTTTAACTTATAAAAATTCTTTTAAAATAAAGAATAATCGTAAGACCAATACACACATATACGCGGAGGGTTTTTACCTTACGATAACTCACAACCTTCTTCAAAATCAATACCATTCTGATATTATAATAATGTCTAAATCAAGTAAATATCAATATAGCAGAACACTTACATCTCACGTTCTACATACATAGTATACAATCAAAACCGTGGGTACTTATTGGGTAATGAATTTCCAACTATGACAAAGTATGGAACCACCTTTCGATAGTGTATATCTAGAGAGAAATACATAGGGTTTAATAAGAACATCTTGTAATCCAATCACACATGACTGACCACTCATTTTGCTTAAGTGTATCGAATGTATATCACCAACGGTTGGGATCTGCAACCGTTTTCACCAAGGGGCAACATCAAATAGAATAAAGAATGGAATGAATTTCTCTATATAGGTGATAATACGCCTTAATTGGGAGATACCCACATAGCCATGGTGCGTGCCCAATTTTTTATCATTTCCCGGTTGTTGAGGCCTGAGGTTACGCTTACTTACTTTTCATTGATAGCACAATCACTTTGAATGCCACATTGTCAGTTTCGCTAACCATTAATTTATTTGCACAAATATATATATATATCTGGATATTATGCTAAGAGAACAAACTCTGCACCACCATATATATTTATACAGACCAACATATGCGATCATTTGAAATACTCTGTGAGACATTCCTCCATACAACTTCGTTCTGAGAATAAAACCGAAGGCACAATTTCCATCAATCCAACTTAGGCAATTTCTATCGAGGATTAATTGAAAAATCCCTTACACTTTACTTCGTCTTCGATTATTTTCATACAATCTGACTGCAATGCTACTGCCAATACGGAGTGGTTCTCGGATAATAATCCAACCGCTCTCACTATATTGACAACAGTATTGGCAAATACTTCGATGGTCGGTTATTTAACTGTAACAACCCGAATTTTAATAACGTGTTAAAACCATAGATCAAGGCAGAATTAATTTTTAAAATAAGAATCAAGGGAAACGGGTTATGCCATTGCGTTCATCTCGGAATTCTGCTTGAAATAGAGTTTGAGTTTGTGCAAAACGGATATCGTACGAAGAAGATATAGACGAACGAAGTTAGGCAGAAAAACCAGAAACCGGCTAGAATGCACTGGCGCACTTGAGAAGTGCGCCAGAACAAAATTGCACCGGCGCACCTGGGAATTGCGCCCATGCAATTTTGCATTGGCGCACTTGGCAGGTGCGCCCACGCCGAGCAACAGGCCTGCAAAGCATTCGGGTTTGACCCTGGCTGGCCTAGTCGGGTTCTGGTCGAATTTCTGAGCTCTGCTGTGTCACTAGGGCTAACTTGTCACTTTTTGATTGGCTTCTCTTGAGATGGATGGCCTTGGTTAACTCTAGCTTCATCGACGGCTATAATTAAATTGAAATTCTATATAAACAGCCTCCTAGCCTCATTCTCTTTACGCCATTCTTCTCTAACCTTATGCTACTCAAACTCTTGATGATCATGGCTTCTTCGTCTAAATTAAATTAAATTAAAAATAAAACGTGAAGATTATTTCTTGAACACTATGGCTAGGAATTGCGGATTTGCTTCTATAATCAAAGCAAGATTCAACGATTCAACAATTCAACGACAAATTTCTAGACTTGACTTCTGCATCTAAATTTCTTAGACCACGATCTGTAAGTTCCAGTTACTTTAAGATAAAAACTATAAATCTAATATGGGCATGTTATAAATTGGAATTAATTTATGTATGATTCGTATCTATTCTTGTTTTCTTCTTGGATCTTGACTATTGAGAATATTGCCTACGACATTGAAACTATTATTAATGGCCTATGACTGTAAACATAAGACTATGCCTATGCCTATGACTGTGAACATAAGACTATGCATATGCCTATGACTATGAACATAAGACTATGCCTACGACTATGACTATGAACATAATACTGTTGCCTATGACTATGACAAGGACATTTGTGGCTAATCACCTATGATTCATGACCATGAGGTTATTGCCCAGGATTATGACTATGAAATTGGATCTAAGCTTGATTTTCTATTCAGACTTGTTTTCTTTATTTGTCTTAATTTTGGGGATTTTTTTATTTAAGTTAGATCTATCTGTTCTCTTGACTCTAGATTATTATTCAAATCTTTTCATGTTAATAATGTTATGTATGCGATGTTTTAATCAATTTATTCAGTTAGGTCATGCCTTGGAAATAAATTGATAATAGAGCAACGTTTATTATGTTGATCTATGCCTGTGGTTATATTCTATCATCATGTTGAATTGGGAATTAATGAATAAGTCTATTCGTATGTATATGAACTTGGAATATAACCTGTTATGACAAGTTGCGTAATTTATCATGTTATGCAAGTTTTAGGTTGTAAAATCATATCACATATGTGACCAAATGTTAGATCGACATGTTTATGTGTATATGTTAAACCTATGTCATATGTCAAGTTCACACTTATTCATATGTTCGCGACTGATTTGCAAGTTCACATATATGTAAATTAATTTAGTCTATGTTGCAAATTAACATATACGTATGTTGATTTAGTCTACATTGCAAGAACACACCTATGATATTCATGTTGATTATTTTTGCAAGAACACACCTATGGTGTTCATATTGACTATTCTGAGAATGCCAAGTTTACGCCTATGTCACGTTTATGTTAATGAATTTCTTTATCCCAATTTTGTTTACGCTAAATTAGGCTAAGTTTTTAGCCTAATATTATATGTCAAAAATCATGCAGACGAAAATTAGGTTAAGATTGTTAGCCTTATATTTAGACGGGGTAACGTTGGGAAAAATTGGTAATTATAAGGAAACTTGGCATGAAACTTTTCCTTGAAACTTGACATGAATCTTGAACATGGACATGACACTAGAATGAACATGAAAATGGCCAACTCGAGGTTGGGTTGAGTTTGCAGTGTAATTCTGCCCGGAACCGCCCGACAAATCCAGTTACTACAAACAATATGATCCAATGTGGGTAGTTGGTCATATCGCACTTGAAAACCCGAGGTCAGACTGAGTTGTGGTGTAATTCTGCCCGGAACCGCCCGGCATATCCAGTGACCACAACAACAGGTATGATGTGAGAGGTTGGGGTGCATTAATGAATTAATGCCACATGATAGGTTTAACTCATGAACATGAAAGACAACACTTAACCAACTTGATACATGATTCGTAGGGCTTAGTCATGAACTTGAACGACAACACTTAGTCAAATTTACATGACACGTAGGCAGGTTAAGTCACGAACTTGAATGACAACACTTAACCAACTTGACATGCTAGACTGATACGAGTTAAGTCACGAATTTAAATGACAACACTTAACCTATTGGACGGAAACCGTAGTTACGTGGTCCATTTCAGCAGTAACCCACTAGATGTATCATGGTACCCTGGAATTAGGCAGGGTGGGGCAGGATTACTGGGCTGATTATAAGCGACCAGAATGACGGCTGTGTTGGTGCGCCAGTGTAGGTTCAGGAGGGCTATAGCCGTGCACGTGGTCCGGAGTTGAAAAAGCAGGCATTGGGCATCAGTAGCTTTATCTGTGCATTCTTGATTTGTGTTGACGGTTGGCACCCTAGGGCTTGACACACCCTATGGTGGACCAAGCACAGGTGACTACATTCGTGATAAGGCCGTATGACACAAACACATGACGAGCTAGAACTTGTAGGGAGTCGATCGACTAGTGGATCGTTTCGTTGGACCTAGAAATGGGTCATTTCATGATATTGGGCCTAGGTATCATTTCATGATTAATATACGACATGGGTTTTGGGATTCTAGTACAGTTGATGCAGCGAACCTTGAATACGTGATCCTATACTTGATTTATTGTAATGACCCGCATTGGCAGAGGTATTATGATTAATTTATTTTATTATATCAATGGTGATTTAGAGAATTTAATGGTCGTAGAACTTAATAATGATGAACATTTAATTTAAAATAATAAATTAAATAATATATTTAATTCTGAATGGTCGAAATAACGATATGGTGTGAACCGGATCATCTGTGATATTTAATTCAGTTTGGAATTGAATTTGAATAACGAATATATTAAATTGTCGACAGTTGAACGTATAGTTTATAATATAATTATAAACGAGCTTGAAATGGCGTTGCAGTTCGTAATTTGGCGATTCGAACTTCAACTGAATGTACAGGATTCAATTTAAGCCGGATTTCTGTGAAACAAGAAACGTGTGGAGCTGGTGGAGTATATCTTTCTAGTGGAAGAGGAAAATCGGGATTTCATTGTGTAGATTTTGAGATATGTCCAGATCAAATTTTAAAATAGTCGCTATAGAATCGTTATCGACCGTAACGGTTTATTCGATATAACTAAAGATCGGGTTTGAATTTAAACAAGGTTCTTTTGGGAAGTAGTGATAATTTAATTTTTAGAATTTTACTGAAATTTTTAATTAATTGAATGCACGACTTTTTATTTAGAGTATTCTGCACCCTATATCAAGATTTCGGGGTTTCACACAACAAGTTAACGGACCTATATTATTATATTTTTGGAACCAAGACACAATGCTTGGTACGATGATATATTCTTATCTGTCGATAACGTTCCATAAATAAGCGCAGTTTACATAACGGACACCGACACTTAGACATTTCACAAGTAGACCAAGAAGGGGTGGACAGATATCCACATCGCCCCTCATACATTGCATTTTGTTTCCTTATCAAAATATGAGAGTTAGACAACTTGTTGTCAACAACACCATAACGTGGATAAGACCTATCCTACATGTACACGCGAAGACCCCAGCTTCCTCTCCTTTTTCTTCAGGAAATCATGTAGACACGTATAACTCTTTCCTTTCAAAACGCAAGCACTTCTGATGGAACTGGGACTGCCGAAAGTTTTAAATGGCCACAACAGGGACCACGTTTTCATTTTTAAAACCCTATATAACATGCGGCCTTCTCTCTCTCGTGTATCCCCTCTTAACCCTACCGGTCTTCAAAACAAATTCAAAGAAGAAAAAAAACATAAACAAACAAAGGAAATGGGTATTACGTTGGAGCAGCTCACATGGTTGTTTCGTGGGAGGTTTGGGGGCGCGAAAAGAGATCTGGAGCTGAAACTGAAGGGGAAGAGTTCGGTGTTGGAAGTATAAGAGGGGAGGGCCGAGTTGAACTGGTTGGTGAGGAGAACGAGTAGCTGGCGACGTTAATATGGGTGTTGGTTCACGTGTTTGGTGGTAGTTTGGGGTTTTAGTGTGAAGAGCTGATGGGTTAGGAAGGTTCAAAGTCACGGCCTTCATCACTACAGCAGGAAGGAAGAACGCATGCAGTTGTTAGCAGGCTTTGTGCATGGGACGTGCTGATATTAAGGAAGTGGGAGTTATGTTTTTGCAAAATGGGACAAATGGAATATCGGTTGGGAGAAGATACTGGGGTTCGGTGATGTTCAGTGCATGGATGGGTACTGTGTATCGACAGTGAGGGTTGTTCGATGTGATGCAGGAAAATGGGTGCGAGTTCTTTGGGTTTGGCATGGCTGGTTGTGGAATTCGAAGAGAAGGAGGATGCTGTGATTTGTTTTTAAAATGGTGAGGTTGCCGTGAAGTTATGTGGTGTAGAAAGAGGGTTACGGTGATGTTAAGTTTGAGGAAATAGCTTTGAACGAGAGGAGCAGGTTTGGAGTATCAGAAAGGGGAAGTAGACTTATGCGGCCTTGGGTTCAAAACAGTGATGGGCCGATATAAAGGTGATAGCGTTGTAACACGAGAACGAAATTCAGCGAAACTGGTCGCGTTGCGATCGTATGGGCGAGATCGACCCAATGGAACTGACGGAAAGCGAATTGAAGCTCGTTACAATTTATGGCGAAATAAATTGTCCGACTGAATCAAATAACGCAAACCGTTATTTAACGGCTAACGCGCAATGTGAGTAAATCTCACCAACTCTGAACAGTTTATAATTTCATGTTGTATTTTTAGAACTGTTAGAAATTGTCTGATTTACTGTATGTTGACTGTTTGATTGAACTGCTAGTCAGTTAGTTAAATTTTCTATATTGATTTTGTTTAACAGAATATATCATATGGAACTGAAAAGTGATGTTATCTATATTGTTTAACATCTGTGATGCAGGGAAACAGGTTGGAGGAATCCAACTGGATTCCTCAACATTTATTTTACTGTTCTCATATATTGTGATATATGATGTGTTATATAATCTATTATGGATTATGGGTGTTGGAATGATATTGATCATTGTTATTCGATATTGTAAATATCATAAAAGACCCTGGGATGTAAAAAGAAGTATTTCAATGTATATTGAAATAAAGGAATTTTATAAAATCACAGGATTTTATAAAAGGAATTATTTATAAAACGAACACGGTTTTATAAAAGGGATATTTATTTAGAAAATAAATAGAAATAGAAAAGGAATATTTATTTAGAAAATAAATAGAAATAGAAAAGGAATATTTATTTAGAAAATAAATAGAAGTTATAAATAGGAAATATTTGTAACGGTAAATAGAAGTTATAAATAGGATATATTTGTAACGGTAAATAGAAGTTATAAATAGGATATATTTGTAACGGTAAATAGAAGTTATAAATAGGATATATTTGTAACGGTAAATAGAAGTTATAAATAGGATATATTTGTAACGGTAAGTAAACGTTATAAAAAGGAAATAGTTGTAGCGGAAAACGTAGTTTATAAAAAGAAGTTAATCGATGTTAGTTAATCGATTAGAGAATAAAGTTAAAAAGAAGTTAATCGATGTTAGTTAATCGATTAGAGAATAAAGTTGAAAGGAGATAATCGATGTTAGTTTAATCGATTAGAATAGAAGCAAATGAGTTAAATCGAATATAGTTATTCGAATAGAAGCAAATGAGTAAATCGAATATAGTTATTCGAATAGAAAGTAAAATGAATTATCGAATATAGTTTATTCGAAAAGAGTAAGTGAAATGAGTAAATAAATAGCGTTAGTCAAATAGTGTTAGTCCAATAGAGTTAATTGATAGGGGTTAGTCCAATAGAGTTAATTGATAAGAGTCAATCGAATATAGTTATTCGAAGGAGGGTTAAGTAAGGAAGTTTGTTAAAGAAATATAAAGTGAACTTTGTCTATTTAAAAGTTAGAAATGTTGTTCAGTTAAGGTCTGAGAGGTAGTTCTACCCCAACTTGATTGGCTTCGTTTTTAACTAAGGAATAGTTAAGGTTCGGTAGTAAAGGAAATGGTTTGAATTGGCATCGCGATGTTTTGTTTAAACATCTGTCTAAGTCCAATGAAGAAGCTTTGGAAATGTTTTCCAAATAAGAAACCAGAAATGTTTTCTAATAAAGAAAACAAGAAATGGAAATGTTTTCCATTGTTAATAACGTATATTTTCCAAATTTAGAAAATAAGGAATATTGAATATAGGTAAACAAGAGATAAGTAAATTTATGAAATTAAGAGATAAATGTTGAATGATGTTTGATCGATATAAATTTCCATTTGGAAATAATATCGTTGTTTGCACACTTGTTTTTATTCGATAGTTAAATCACAGACTATCGAAGTTTTGACCATTTTAACGTTGTTAATATGGAGAGACCGGTTGGATTATTATCCAAAGAACCACTCTGTATTGGCATAAGTATTGCGAATCATATATGCCAAAGGAAATTGAAGATGGAGTTATACAAGGGCTATCCTGTTTACAGAATAGTGCCTTCGGTTCATCCTGTTCCTGGATGACTTGTATGGACGGATGTCTGACAGAGTATTTCCAGACTATCACGTATATTGATTTCTCCAACTGTACCAAGAGTGGAAGCGGAGAAGGAAACTTCTTTTAGCTAACACATAATGTATTGTTGAGGACGTCAATCGGTGATTGAATGGTTTTGATGATGTGGCATTCAAAGTGAATCTGATATGATGATAAAGCGTAGCTTCTAGCCTCATCATCCGGTAAATGACAGAAATCGGGCAGGCAGCATGGCTAAGTCGGTCGCACCGAAGTAGGGTGTATAATCACTTGATCTAGAGTTTCATTTACTTCTAAAAATCTATTGTTGATGCTGTCCCATTCGGGAAACGGTTGCTGATCCCAACTGTTGGTGATATACATTCGATACACTCAAGCGAAATGAGTGGTCGGTCATGTGTGGCCGGGTTGCAAGATGTTCTTGTTGAACCCAGTGTATTCCTCTCTAGAGGTACACGAGCGAAAGGTGTTTCCATACCTTGTCATAGTTGGAAATCCATTACCCAATACGTTCTTGCGGTTTTGATTATATACTATACATGTAGAACGTGAGATGAAAGCGTTTCTACTAGATGATTATTATAAGTGTGGTTGATAGACATTATTATAATATCAAAAGGGTTTTGATATAAAGATATTTTGGATTCTCATAAGGGAAAAACCCGTTCTGTTATGCGGCGTGGTCTTATGAGATATCATTTACTTGTTCAACTGTTTTTAAACTGTTTTACTCATACCAGTCCCATGACTGACCCGGAGTTTACTTTGTTGTTTTCCCTAAACTCTTGGGTGCCTAAATTTGTACGGGCAGTCAAGTAGTCGGGATTTACAGATATACTGGAAGAGCTTGGAGCAGGAGGCTTCAGGATCATATAGCTATAGTTTATTTCCGCTGTGTTGTAAGTGCTGTACTTTGATAATGATATGTATATTCAAGTACCAAGTTTGTATTTCAAAGTTATGTACGAAATATATTTATTCGTTCCGCTGTGAGATTCGTGTTACTCTGATGTTGTGTTCTTCTTCTTCTTCTATTCTAAGTTTCTATCTTATCTTTTCTCACCCTCTAATTTCTTTCACTAATTACCAGGATTTTTCGACGATTTTGGTTATCGACGTCGTGCTTACGTCGATAACCAAAGTCGCTCAAAATCCGGGTCGTTACAGTTGGTATCAGAGCTTAAGTTAAGAATTACTTGGCTCTGTGGCGTGACTCGGTAGAGATAGGGTTAGTAATACCCTAGACTGAGATTGAGTGTATATATACGAGTGGACGTATTTGTTATTGATATAAAAATTTGTTTTATATTGTGGAAATTCATTGGTTGAATTGTTTATGAGTTCTGGTCGATCAGTTTGATCCACTGTATCGGCAGGAGTTACTAAACTCTTGAATACGATGAACCGTCATGGTATGTTTTGAAAAGAGGGTAAATTAAAATAAGTTACCCAAGGTATATCTTGATATAGAGAAGATATATATACCAAAATTATAATATAGTGGATACATTGGTTGTTATTATAATCGAGTAAGATTATAAATTAAATGGTTATGTAAATAACCAATTAGAATTCATATAAGTGAAATACGTGAAATACGTGAAATCAGATGAGTTAAATCTGAAAATTTAAACCAGAAATTGAATTAAAAATGCTGGAAAATTGGATAAGTGTTTGTAAATAGATTTGGATTAAAAATAAGGAAAATTTAAGATCCTGGGAGATTTTAAATTGTTTTACAAGCATTGTGAATTATATTTTGAAATGAATTTCAAAGTGGAAATGTTTAGAAATGGTTTTATAGTATTGAACTCACTTCGATCGCTGGAAAATAGATTCTGATCATGACAGCTGCATCATCAGTATTCATTTTCGAGTTGTAAGTGACGAATTACTACCAAAGATACTGTTTTGAATTTGTTTTGGGAAAGACAAGTGGTGTTGAATTTCAAAATAGAATTTGAATATATAGAATTTGAATTTTGAAATAGATTCGAAATATTAACTTGTTTTAAAGGAAATAAAACGAGAAGTCCTTTATAAACGAAGTTTATAAAAAGTTCTTTTATAAACGAAGTTTATAAATGAAGTGAAAAGAATTATCATTGGATAATTCAGAAATAATAAAAATACAAGTGTGAAATTGAAAGGGAAACCTATTTTCCAAAGGTGGAAATATCGATTTCAAAAGGAATTGAAATCAAGGCTTGTTTAAAGAATAAATAAATATAGTTAAAAAGGAATTTGAATAAAGGAAGTTCAAACTTAGAATGTGAATAAAGAAAATTCAAAGGGGATTTGAATATAGAAATTCAAATGAGATTTGAATAAAGAAGATTTAAATAATGGAAAATTGAATATAGAATTCATATAGAGTAATAATGAAAAATTGAATAAAGAAGATTCAAATAGAATTGAAATGAAATTCAAATATAGAATTTGAATAAGGAAATTGAAACGAAATTAAAATATAAAATTTGAATAAGAGATTTGAAATGAAATTCAAGTATAGAATTTGAATAAGAGAATCGAAATGGAATTTGAATATGGGAAATTCAAATAAAATTGAAATGGAATTCAATTAGTTGATAAACAAGTTAAAAATATATTTGAACATGTTATACTCAAATATAAAGGTGAAATGGGAAAACCAGTAATTTGAAAATCACTTAACGGAATAAGTTAAAACGATTGGATTAAGTTGGAATGAATTAGGAAGGTATGGATATACATGAGATAGGTATGGATAAGGATAATGCAAGAGTTATAAATAGAATGCTCGACGAAAAGGTATGTATTTAATTCATATATGAGATTTTATGCGCCGTATCAGCTAGCCGCTTGGCTTTTCGTTTTCTTTTTGATTGGAGAAGGCCTGTGTGGCAGTTTGGGGATTTTCCCGATGCTTCCAGTACAAAGGAGGTTATGGCGAATTTTTCCGGGAATTTAAGGAGTTAGAATATTTTTAAGATAATCTGATAGTTAGAAATCAACGTATCGATATATATATATATATATATATATATATATATATATAGAAGTCGATAAGGAAACGAACTTAGAAATAGAATAGTAAAATCAAAAAGGAAGACTAGGAATAAAAATCTAGTAAGAATAGAAAGAGGAAGTGTATATGTGTTTAAAAGTGAAGAATTAGTTGTATGGTATTGATTATTCGAGTAAGTAGTCATATCTGTTTAGACGTTATAAATGTTATTCAGTCAAGGTCTGAGAGGTAGTTATACCCCAACTTGATTGATTTCATTTTTAACAAATAAATGGTAAGATTTAAGGCTCGAAGATCAATGTTGAATAAGAGTTAGTTGAATATAGTATTTGAGTTGTCGTAACGATGTTTTACACGACATCCGTTTTAACCCAAATAAGTGTAAGCTTGGAAATAGAATAAAGAATATTTCCTAAGTATAGAAATAAATGAGATCGAAAAAAAGAGATAAATAATTGGAGTATTTTCCAATTATAAATAGCATATATTTTCTAAAATTTAGAAAATAAAGGAAGGCGATATTTGGAAATGTTTTCCAAATAACATAAAAGGCCAATATGGTTATTGAAAATATTTTGTTAACAAATATTGATAAAAAAATAGAGAAGTGATTTAACTAATGGAATATTGATTATGGGCTCAGTTGAATTTCAAAAAGGAAAAATTTGATTTTTGAAAAGAGTAAACTGTTTGAAACTCCCTGGAAAAGACTGTTTGAATTAAAAACAAATTTAACAGAAATTTGTGAAAGAAAATTTGAATTAAAGTAAAGCCAGTAAAGTGGTAACTGAGATTGAATTAGAATGATATCAAGACAAATTGGATTGTGAGATTCAAATTTGAAGTGTAATGTGATAATCAAGTTAAGGGTTGGGAATCGAGAAGAAAACTCGAGTTGAAATGAAAATCTGGCTTGGTAAAAAAGCGAATGGTTGTGTTGGAGATGAAAGTGATTTCAGAATTTGATTGGCATAACATTGGTATATGCTGAGTTGATAGCATATGGAAGTGAAAGAGTTGATATGCCCGACAAAAAGGTACCAGTTTATATTATATATGAGTTTGGTGATTTTGATGAGCCGAATGGGCAAGCCGCTTGGCTGTTTGATTTTCTTTTGGGTTGAAGATGGCCCAGAGAGGCGAGTTGTGGTTGTACCGATTGACCAGTACAATGGAGGTGCTGGCGAAATTTTTCGAGCAAATAAGGTGTTAGAAAATTTTCAAGATTTTTGAAAATTTTCATTGATAAGAATTAATTAACAATTTAATTGAAATTAAATTGGTTCAGTTGGAAACTGAAGTTAAGAAGTAAAGAAATATGTTCTAACCAGTCGATAGGGTCGTTCTCTACCTTTTAGCAATTTCGAGGACGAAATTATTTTAAGTGGGGAAGATTGTAATGACCCGCATTGGCAGAGGTATTATGATTAATTTATTTTATTATATCAATGGTGATTTAGAGAATTTAATGGTCGTAGAACTTAATAATGATGAACATTTAATTTAAAATAATAAATTAAATAATATATTTAATTCTGAATGGTCGAAATGACGATATGGTGTGAACCGGATTATCTGTGATATTTAATTCAGTTTGGAATTGAATTTGAATAACGAATATATTAAATTGTCGACAGTTGAACGTATAGTTTATAATATAATTATAAACGAGCTTGAAATGGCGTTGCAGTTCGTAATTTGGCGATTCGAACTTCAACTGAATGTACAGGATTCAATTTAAGCCGGATTTCTGTGAAACAAGAAACGTGTGGAGCTGGTGGAGTATATCTTTCTAGTGGAAGAGGAAAATCGGGATTTCATTGTGTAGATTTTGAGATATGTCCAGATCAAATTTTAAAATAGTCGCTATAGAATCGTTATCGACCGTAACGGTTTATTCGATATAACTAAAGATCGGGTTTGAATTTAAACAAGGTTCTTTTGGGAAGTAGTGATAATTTAATTTTTAGAATTTTACTGAAATTTTTAATTAATTGAATGCACGACTTTTTATTTAGAGTATTCTGCACCCTATATCAAGATTTCGGGGTTTCACACAACAAGTTAACGGACCTATATTATTATATTTTTGGAACCAAGACACAATGCTTGGTACGATGATATATTCTTATCTGTCGATAACGTTCCATAAATAAGCGCAGTTTACATAACGGACACCGACACTTAGACATTTCACAAGTAGATCAAGAAGGGGTGGACAGATATCCACATCGCCCCTCATACATTGCATTTTGTTTCCTTATCAAAATATGAGAGTTAGACAACTTGTTGTCAACAACACCATAATGTGGATAAGACCTATCCTACATGTACACGCGAAGACCCCAGCTTCCTCTCCTTTTTCTTCAGGAAATCATGTAGACACGTATAACTCTTTCCTTTCAAAACGCAAGCACTTCTGATGGAACTGGGACTGCCGAAAGTTTTAAATGGCCACAACAGGGACCACGTTTTCATTTTTAAAACCCTATATAACATGCGGCCTTCTCTCTCTCGTGTATCCCCTCTTAACCCTACCGGTCTTCAAAACAAATTCAAAGAAGAAAAAAAAAACATAAACAAACAAAGGAAATGGGTATTACGTTGGAGCAGCTCACATGGTTGTTTCGTGGGAGGTTTGGGGGCGCGAAAAGAGATCTGGAGCTGAAACTGAAGGGGAAGGGTTCGGTGTTGGAAGTATAAGAGGGGAGGGCCGAGTTGAACTGGTTGGTGAGGAGAACGAGTAGCTGGCGACGTTAATATGGGTGTTGGTTCACGTGTTTGGTGGTAGTTTGGGGTTTTAGTGTGAAGAGCTGATGGGTTAGGAAGGTTCAAAGTCACGGCCTTCATCACTACAGCAGGAAGGAAGAACGCATGCAGTTGTTAGCAGGCTTTGTGCATGGGACGTGCTGATATTAAGGAAGTGGGAGTTATGTTTTTGCAAAATGGGACAAATGGAATATCGGTTGGGAGAAGATACTGGGGTTCGGTGATGTTCAGTGCATGGATGGGTACTGTGTATCGACAGTGAGGGTTGTTCGATGTGATGCAGGAAAATGGGTGCGAGTTCTTTGGGTTTGGCATGGTTGGTTGTGGAATTCGAAGAGAAGGAGGATGCTGTGATTTGTTTTTAAAATGGTGAGGTTGCCGTGAAGTTATGTGGTGTAGAAAGAGGGTTACGGTGATGTTAAGTTTGAGGAAATAGCTTTGAACGAGAGGAGCAGGTTTGGAGTATCAGAAAGGGGAAGTAGACTTATGCGGCCTTGGGTTCAAAACAGTGATGGGCCGATATAAAGGTGATAGCGTTGTAACACGAGAACGAAATTCAGCGAAACTGGTCGCTTTGCGATCGTATGGGCGAGATCGACCCAATGGAACTGACGGAAAGCGAATTGAAGCTCGTTACAATTTATGGCGAAATAAATTGTCCGACTGAATCAAATAACGCAAACCGTTATTTAACGGCTAACGCGCAATGTGAATAAATCTCACCAACTCTGAACAGTTTATAATTTCATGTTGTATTTTTAGAACTGTTAGAAATTGTCTGATTTACTGTATGTTGACTGTTTGATTGAACTGCTAGTCAGTTAGTTAAATTTTCTATATTGATTTTGTTTAACAGAATATATCATATGGAACTGAAAAGTGATGTTATCTATATTGTTTAACATCTGTGATGCAGGGAAACAGGTTGGAGGAATCCAACTGGATTCCTCAACATTTATTTTACTGTTCTCATATATTGTGATATATGATGTGTTATATAATCTATTATGGATTATGGGTGTTGGAATGATATTGATCATTGTTATTCGATATTGTAAATATCATAAAAGACCCTGGGATGTAAAAAGAAGTATTTCAATGTATATTGAAATAAAGGAATTTTATAAAATCACAGGATTTTATAAAAGGAATTATTTATAAAACGAACACGGTTTTATAAAAGGGATATTTATTTAGAAAATAAATAGAAATAGAAAAGGAATATTTATTTAGAAAATAAATAGAAATAGAAAAGGAATATTTATTTAGAAAATAAATAGAAGTTATAAATAGGAAATATTTGTAACGGTAAATAGAAGTTATAAATAGGATATATTTGTAACGGTAAATAGAAGTTATAAATAGGAAATATTTGTAACGGTAAATAGAAGTTATAAATAGGATATATTTGTAACGGTAAATAGAAGTTATAAATAGGATATATTTGTAACGGTAAATAGAAGTTATAAATAGGATATATTTGTAACGGTAAGTAAACGTTATAAAAAGGAAATAGTTGTAACGGAAAACGTAGTTTATAAAAAGAAGTTAATCGATGTTAGTTAATCGATTAGAGAATAAAGTTAAAAAGAAGTTAATCGATGTTAGTTAATCGATTAGAGAATAAAGTTGAAAGGAGATAATCGATGTTAGTTTAATCGATTAGAATAGAAGCAAATGAGTTAAATCGAATATAGTTATTCGAATAGAAGCAAATGAGTAAATCGAATATAGTTATTCGAATAGAAAGTAAAATGAATTATCGAATATAGTTTATTCGAAAAGAGTAAGTGAAATGAGTAAATAAATAGCGTTAGTCAAATAGTGTTAGTCCAATAGAGTTAATTGATAGGGGTTAGTCCAATAGAGTTAATTGATAAGAGTCAATCGAATATAGTTATTCGAAGGAGGGTTAAGTAAGGAAGTTTGTTAAAGAAATATAAAGTGAACTTTGTCTATTTAAAAGTTAGAAATGTTGTTCAGTTAAGGTCTGAGAGGTAGTTCTACCCCAACTTGATTGGCTTCGTTTTTAACTAAGGAATAGTTAAGGTTCGGTAGTAAAGGAAATGGTTTGAATTGGCATCGCGATGTTTTGTTTAAACATCTGTCTAAGTCCAATGAAGAAGCTTTGGAAATGTTTTCCAAATAAGAAACCAGAAATGTTTTCTAATAAAGAAAACAAGAAATGGAAATGTTTTCCATTGTTAATAACGTATATTTTCCAAATTTAGAAAATAAGGAATATTGAATATAGGGAAACAAGAGATAAGTAAATTTATGAAATTAAGAGATAAATGTTGAATGATGTTTGATCGATATAAATTTCCATTTGGAAATAATATCGTTGTTTGCACACTTGTTTTTATTCGATAGTTAAATCACAGACTATCGAAGTTTTGACCATTTTAACGTTGTTAATATGGAGAGACCGGTTGGATTATTATCCAAAGAACCACTCTGTATTGGCATAAGTATTGCGAATCATATATGCCAAAGGAAATTGAAGATGGAGTTATACAAGGGCTATCCTGTTTACAGAATAGTGCCTTCGGTTCATCCTGTTCCTGGATGACTTGTATGGACGGATGTCTGACAGAGTATTTCCAGACGATCACGTATATTGATTTCTCCAACTGTACCAAGAGTGGAAGCGGAGAAGGAAACTTCTTTTAGCTAACACATAATGTATTGTTGAGGACGTCAATCGGTGATTGGATGGTTTTGATGATGTGGCATTCAAAGTGAATCTGATATGATGATAAAGCATAGCTTCTAGCCTCATCATCCGGTAAATGACAGAAATCGGGCAGGCAGCATGGCTAAGTCGGTCGCACCGAAGTAGGGTGTATAATCACCTGATCTAGAGTTTCATTTACTTCTAAAAATCTATTGTTGATGCTGTCCCATTCGGGAAACGGTTGTTGATCCCAACTGTTGGTGATATACATTCGATACACTCAAGCGAAATGAGTGGTCGGTCATGTGTGGCCGGGTTGCAAGATGTTCTTGTTGAACCCAGTGTATTCCTCTCTAGAGGTACACGAGCGAAAGGTGTTTCCATACCTTGTCATAGTTGGAAATCCATTACCCAATACGTTCTTGCGGTTTTGATTGTATACTATACATGTAGAACGTGAGATGAAAGCGTTTCTACTAGATGATTATTATAAGTGTGGTTGATAGACATTATTATAATATCAAAAGGGTTTTGATATAAAGATATTTTGGATTCTCATAAGGGAAAAACCCGTTCCGTTATGCGGCGTGGTCTTATGAGATATCATTTACTTGTTCAACTGTTTTTAAACTGTTTTACTCATACCAGTCCCATGACTGACCCGGAGTTTACTTTTTTGTTTTCCCTAAACTCTTGGGTGCCTAAATTTGTACGGGCAGTCAAGTAGTCGGGATTTACAGATATACTGGAAGAGCTTGGAGCAGGAGGCTTCAGGATCATATAGCTATAGTTTATTTCCGCTGTGTTGTAAGTGCTGTACTTTGATAATGATATGTATATTCAAGTACCAAGTTTGTATTTCAAAGTTATGTACGAAATATATTTATTCGTTCCGCTGTGAGATTCGTGTTACTCTGAGGTTGTGTTCTTCTTCTTCTTCTATTCTAAGTTTCTATCTTATCTTTTCTCACCCTCTAATTTCTTTCACTAATTACCAGGATTTTTCGACGTTTTGGTTATCGACGTCGTGCTTACGTCGATAACCAAAGTCGCTCAAAATCCGGGTCGTTACATTTATACTTGATTTATCATGTTATCTTAGTCTATCTTTCCTATCTTATCATAATCCATATGTTTACTTTCAGTTTATACATGTCATGTTACCTTTATCTGTTTTTATGATGAAAGTCACTTGGACTTACCAGTCTTTATGACTGACCCGTTTTCTTTCGCCTTTTTTTCTTCTGTTCCCCCCCAGGTTCTCAGGAAGGAAACTCTAGCACTTAGCTTGAATTTCGCTTGCTTTCGGTTCAGCTCATGTACGGTTTGATCTTGAGCTATGCTATGGCTGCATTTCTGCTACCTTTGGGGAGTTAAGCTACTTTTGATGTTTTAAGTTTATGCTTCTTTATTTGTGCAAGACGGAATTTGTTGTAATGGAAAATAATGACCTTGACTATTTGATGTAAAAAGGTTTTGACTCTTTTTGAAAGTAATGAAATTTATCTTTTGATTCTTTCGTTGTTTTATCTATGTTCTGTCTTGTAATATTTCTGTGTTTGTTTACCTTGATAACGCTCCTCCAAAACTAGTGCATTCCCTTTTGTAAGTGACCCTAGTGGAGGTGAGGTGTTACATTTGATATCAGAGCAGAAGGTTACCAGACTGGGCAAAAGTTTTTAAAACCTTCTAAAAAATATTTTGAAAACCGTTTACGAAGAAGCATTTTTCAAGAAAAGACTTGTTTTATTTAAAGGATATTCCCCAAAAGCCATTAGCACTATCCTTTGTTTCCTCCTATGAATCTCTTCTTTTTCATTTCAGCATGTATGGGAATCTTAACTTTCCAGAGGGCGTACCAATACCGGGCTGGTTTAGGAGGTACTTAGAGGCTAGGGCCAACGATGCAGGCCCAGCAGATATTCCTCCTCCAGCTGCAGCGATTCCTCCTACTCCGCCTCCTCCTCGTGCAAATGCTTTCTCAAAGATCTATAAAAAATTTAGGGCCATGGGTGGAAAGGATTTCAAGGGAACTGAATCATTCGTAGAAGCGAGGAATTGGCTCAAAGAAACTGAGGATCTGTTCGTTATCTTCGAGGTGGATGATAGGCAGAAAGTACAGTTGGCGGTATGGTTGATCAAAGATGAAGCTTCCTATTGGTGGGAAGTCACTAACACCAAGAGGTCTGTTGAAACATGGATGGATTTTAGAATAAGGTTTGAGACGACATTTCTCTCGCAAGATGAACGAAGTGTATAGCGGGAAAAATTCTTATCTCTTAAGCAAGGAAGTATGACGGTCAAGGAGTACGTCAATCAATTCGATCAGCTTGCTCAATTTGGAATGGACTTAATAAATACTCCTCATAAGAAGGCTCTCTGTTTTGTCAAAGGATTGAATAAGCCACTTCACAGCTTGGCTATGACCAACGTACTTATGGGGGCTACTTACGAAAAACTAGTAGACATGGCACTTTTAAGTGAAGAAGACAAGAATGGCAAGAAGGAGGTCAAGGCGAATGAATCTCAAAACAAGAAGGTAGACTCCGAGAAAGGAGGCAAGAACACAACAACAAGAATGATAACAAGACACGCGAGAAAAGAAAATGCCACTTCTGTGGTATTGAGGGGCATATAGCTCAGGATTGTAGAAAGAAGAAGATGAAGATGGGGGCATGTTTCCAGTGTGGTGATACTGGACATATCAGCAAGAACTGCCCTAAGAAGCAAGGGAAAGCCCCGCAAGCAGGACCTTCTGGGGGTACATCTTTAACTTCTTCTCCTAGATGCTTTGTTTTATCTTTCTTATCTCCTTAATCCTATCTTGAGAACCTTAGGTAGAACCCTTTTTGATGTAAACATGTGCTTGAAAACATGTTATGGTTGATGTTTGCAAATGGTTGGAAGTGGTTGCAAGTGGTTGCTCGTGGTTGCATAACACACATTAGGTACTAGATCGGCTCAGACACACTTTCATATTGCATATGCATGAGTGTTTATACTTGTTTATGGATGAAATTGAATGTGTTATCATATGAATGTTGCATATGGATGAATGTTCGTGCACACATATAGCGTTTATGTGACTAGGACTATTTGAATACATGTTGGATTCATGGCGCTAAACATATTTTGCATTAAGAAGATCAATCAGGCCTGATCATTTGCATTAGATAAGGAACATATACACACACTTTCTGCATATGTTCATATAGCATTAGAAATCTTTTAAGGACAATGGTTGCTTTGGATGATGGTTGAGTAGATGGTTGATTAGACGATAGGATGGATTCTTCTTAACTTGAAGATTTCGGGGATGAAATCCTTTAAGGAGGGGAGAATGTAACAACCCGAATTTTAATAACGTGTTAAAACCATAAATCAAGGCAGAATTAATTTTTAAAATAAGAATCAAGGGAAACAGGTTACGCCATTGCATTCGTCTCGGAATTCTGCTTAAAATAGAGTCCGAGTTTGCGTAAAACGGATACTGTACGAAGAAGATATGGACGAACGAAGTTAGGCAGAAAAACCAGAAACCGGCCAGAATGCGCTGGCGCACTTGGGAAGTGCGCCAGAACAAAATTGCACTGACGTACTTGGGAAGTGCACCCATGCAATTTTTCATTGGCGCACTTGGCAGACGCGCCTAGGCCGAGCAGCAGGCATGCACAGCTTTCTGGTTTGACCCTGGCTGGCCTGGTCGGGTTCAGGTCGAATTTCTGAGCACTGCTGTGTCACTATGGCTAACTTGTCACTTTCTGATTGGCTTCTCTTGAGATGGATGGCCTTGATTAACTCTATCTTCATCGACGACTATAATTAAATTGTAATTCAATATAAACAGCCTCCTAGCCTCATTCTCTTTACACCATTCTTCTCTAACCTTATGCTGCTCAAACTCTTGATGATCAAGGCTTCTTCTTCTTCCTCTAAATTAAATTAAATTAAAAATAAAACGCAAAGATTATTTCTTGAAGACTACGGCTAGGAATTGAGGATATGCTTCTGCAATCAAAGCAAGATTCAACGATTCAACAATTCAACGACAAATTTCTAGACTTGACTTCTGCATCCAAATTTCTTAGACCACGATCTGTAAGTTCTAGTTACTTTTAGATAAAAACTATAAATCTAATATGGGCATGTTATAAATTGGAATTGATTTATGTATGATTCGTATCTATTCTTGTTTTCTTCTTGGATATTGACTATTGGGAATATTGTCTACGACGTTGAAGCTATTGTTAATGGCCTAAGACTACGCCTATGAATGTGAACATAAGACTATGCCTATGCTAATGACTGTGAACATAGGACTATGCCTATGCCTATGACTATGAACATAACATTATTCCTACGTGTATGACTATGAACATAAGACTTTTGCCTATGACTATTACAAGGACATTTGTGGCTAATCACCTATGATTCATGAACATGAGGTTATTGCCTAGGATTATGACTATGAAATTGGATCTAAGCTTGATTTTCTATTCAGACCCATTTTCTTTATTTTTCTTAGTTTTGGCGATTTTTTTTTTAATTTAAGTTAGATCTATCTGTGTTCTTGAGTCTTGATTATTATTCAAACCTTTTCATGTTCATAATGTTATGTCTGCGATGTTTTAATCAATTTATTCATTTAGGTCATACCTTGGAAAAAAATTGATAATAGAGCATTGTTTATTATGTTGATCTATGCCTGTGGTTCTATTCTATCATCATGTTGAATTGGGAATTAATGAATAAGTCTATTCATATGTATATGAACTTGGAATATAACCTGTTATAACAAGTTGTGTAGTTTATCATGTTATGCAAGTTTTAGGTTGTAAAATCGTATCACATATGCGACCAAATGTTAGATCGACATGTTTATGTGTATATGTTAAACCTATGTCATATTTCAAGTTCACACTTATTCATATGTTCGCGACTGATTTGCAAGTTCACATATATGTACTTTATTTAGTCTATGGTGCAAATTCACATATATGTATGTTGATTTAGTCTACATTGCAAGATCACACCTATGATATTCATGTTGATTATTTTTGCAAGAACACACCTATGGTGTTCATATTGACTATTCTGAGAATGCCAAGTTTACACCTATGTCATGTTTATGTTAATGTATTTGTTTATGCCAATTTTGTGTACGCTAAATTAGGCTAAGTTTTTAGCCTAATATTATGTGTCAAAAATCATGCGGACGGAATTAGGCTAAGATTGTTAGCCTAATATTTAGACGAGGTAACATTGGGAAAAATTGGTAATTATAAGGAAACTTGGCATGAAACTTATCCTTGAAACTTGACACGAACTTGACATGAATCTTGAACATGGACATGACACTAGAATGAACATGAAAATGGCCAACTCGAGGTTGGGTTGAGTTTGCAGTGTAATTCTGCCCGGAACCGCCCGGCAAATCCAGTTACTGCAAACAATAGGATCCAATGTGGGTAGTTGGTTATATCGCACTTGAAAACCCGAGGTCAGACTGAGTTGTGGTGTAATTCTGCCCGGAACCGCCCGGCATATCCAGTGACCACAACAATAGGTCTGATGTGAGAGGTTGGGGTGCATTAATGAATTAATGTCACATGATAGGGTTAAGTCATGAACATGAAAGACAACACTTAACCAACTTGAAACATGATTCGTAGGGCTAAGTTATGAACTTGAACGACAACACTTAGTCAAATTTGACATGACATGTAGGCAGGTTAAGTCACGAACTTAAATGACAACACTTGACCAACTTGACATGTTAGACTGATAAGGGTTAAGTCACAAATTTAAATGACAACACTTAACCTATTGGACGGAAACCCTAGTTACGCGGTCCATTTCAGCAGTAACCCACTAGATGTATCATGGTACCGTGGAACTAGGCAGGTGGGGCACGGTTACTGGGTTGATTGTAAGCGACCAGAACGACGGCTGTGTTGGTGCGAAAGTGTAGGTTCTGGCGGGCTATGGTCATGCACGTGGTCCGGAGTTGAAAAAGCAGGCATTGGGCATCAGTAGGTTTATCTGTGCATTCTTGATTCGTGTCGGTGGTTGGCACCCTAGAGCTTGATACACCCTATGGTGGACCTAACACAGGTGACTACATTCGTGATAGGGCCGTATGACACAGACACATGACGAGCTAGAACTTATAGGGAGCCGGTCGACTAGTGGATCGTTTCGTTGGTCCTAGAAGTGGGTCATTCCATGATATTAGGCCAAGGGATCATTTCATGATTAATATAAGACATGGGTTTTGGGATTCTAGTATAGTTGATGCAGTGAACCTTGAATACGTGATCCTATACTTGATTTATACTTGATTTATCATGTTATCTTTGTTTATCTTGCCTATCTTATCATCATCCATATGTTTACTTTCAGTTTATACATGTCATGTTACCTTTATCTGTTTTTGTGCTGAAAGTCATTTGGACTTACCAGTCTTTATGACTGACCCGTTTTCTTTTGCCTCTTTCTTCCGTTTCCCCCCCAAGTTCTCAGGGAGGAAAATCTAGCACTTAGCTTGGATTTCGCTTGCTTTCGGTTCAGCTCATGTACGGTTTGATCTTGAGCTATGCTATGGCTGCATTTCTACTACCTTTGGGGAATCAAGCTACTTTTGATGTTTTAAGTTTATGCTTCTTTATTTGTGCAAGACAGAATTTGTTGTAATGGAAAATAATGACCTTGGCTATTTGATGTAAAAAGGTTTTGACTCTTTTTGAAAGTTTTGAAATTTGTCTTTTGATTCTTCCGCTGTTTTATCTATGTTCTGTCTTTTAATATTTCTATGTTTGTTTATCTCGATAACACTCCTCCAAAAGTAGTGCATTCCCTTTTGTGACTGACCCTAGTGGAGGTGGGGTGTTACATTAACTATCGAAGAAAAACAAACATCCATTCAAAGCATCAAACAATCACTGGGCCCCTTAATTAGTATTTTATTAATTTAAATTTATCATGTCCCAACATCTCTCCAATATCTTTAACTAGATATTTCTTCAAACTCGTTTAGCCTATCACGATTTCTTGGAAAAACATTTTCATCTATCATAACTATTAATTTTCTATATTTTAGAAAATATCACTTTTTAACATCGGAAATCATTTCCATTTCTTATTTACATATTGCTATTCTTCCCCATTTATCAATCCCTAACTGTAAGCTAGTAAGAGAACAATAGTAGATGAAGAGCCATCGTCTTTGTTTGTTTTCTCAATTTCAACATATGTACATTTACCATGAACTACCTTTTCTTCTTTCATGTTATTACATAGTATAATCACTTCTTGATGATCTTCACTTTCAGTGCTAGTCTAAATAGCGGTACCACTACAACTTGCCTTCTTATCATATTTGTTGTTTACTCTAGCACCGTAACCTAGTGTGAATGCCATGTTGAGAACTCATTGATTCTGCATATTTCACCATCCTCAACAACATTTTTCTTCCCAAAGTTCTCTTTATCCCTGTAGTTGACAAGAGCATCAAAATGATTGGCTATACAGCTGATATCCTATAGAACAATTTTCATTTCTTAGTACTTGTCTTAGTTAGTGTGACGAGTGCATGTTTCTTTTTCTTAATAACTTTCCTCCACCCAAACTATCCCTTAAACTGAGCACCAATGTGACAACCCTGAATTTCACGACCAATTTAAAATTTATTTTTAATATAATTTTATAAGAAAATATGTCGGAATTTAAAATTTCGATTTTTAAAAGCATTACATAGGCCATAAAAGGTGAAATTTTGTTAGAAAACTCATAATTCGATGAGACTGATTTTGTTGGATTCATAATAATCAATTATGGCTAGGTTTCAATTGGCATGCCAAATGAAATTAGTGTGTGGTTGTGCGAGGAAAAACAGTCTAGGGTAGAATTAACGACTAGTTTACAAAGGAACATTATTGAGATGATCTCAAAATTCAATTCCATTTTTTTCCAGGGTTAGTATTGATGAATATTGAGGAAAGGCCAAGCCTCATTAATTTTGGAGTTTCTGTATAGCTTGAGTTGATTTAACATGCTCTAAAATGCGCATAAAAACGAACTTAAACCTGATCGAAAAATAAAACGGAAGGTCAAACGAACTCAGAATTCAACGAAACTTGTTCCACTGGATTCACAATTACATTTATTATCATGAGCCAAAAATTTCATAGCAAACAGAATTAATTTGTGATCGTGCGATAAAAAAGAGGTGGAGGCTTACTAGCACACTTTTATAAACATCAAGTTATATAACTTGAAATAAATGGAGAGCATCCAACAGCTTGAAATGTTTTTCATCCGAGCTCCCAGATTGCGCCACGTCATCAATTCATGTGATGAGTGGACATTTTGCACTTAATCCCCACCCTTTCTCCTTTTCTTTCTTCCTCCCTTCTCTTTCCCTTTCTCTCTTTTCGTCCTTCCTCTTGCAAAAATGGCCACCACTTCCTCCTTCCACCACTTGCCGCAGCCTCCACCACCTCGTGAGCCAGCACCCGAGCCTCCCCCACCTCCCCAACGCTGGCACCCTCCCCCTAGGCCACGACCAACCCTCCCCCGAGCCCTTCTCTCTCCTCCCCCCTCTTTTTCACTAGAAATCCCATCTTTGTCCTCTCTGACACTTCCTACACCTTCCTACCACTTCTACATAACTTCATACACCATCTACAACCTCCAAAACACTCTCCAACCCCCGAATAAATTCTGGATAGTGGTTCCTGAGACTTTTTTAGTCCCCGTTCATGTCTATTTCCGCCTCCTTTAGCTTGATTCTCTCGGATCTACAAGCTAGCGAGCATTAGAAGGTATTAGAGCTAAGTTTGAGCTCTTTGGACCTTCGGGAAGCTGCAAAGAAGCCTGACAAAGTCGCAATCATCCACGCTAAAATTTTGGTGGAGTGCAACTCACGGTGAGAAATCTAAACTCACTTTGAAAAGGGGTAGATTAGTAATTTAGTTGCACGAAATTGTAATTATTAAGTTAAACAATTATTGTAAGTTGATTAAAAAAAAGCAATTTGGCAATGACATAAATTTTAATTAGTTAAAAATGTGATTTTTAACTAGTATATGCGATGACAAAAAATTTAGTTAGTTAAAAATGTGATTTTTAACTAGTATATGTGATGACATAAATTTTAGTTAGTTGAAAATGTGTTCTTTAACTAGTACATGCGATGACATAAATTTTAGTAAATTAAAAATGTGATTTTTAACTAGTATATGAGATGACATAAATTTTAGTAAGTTAAAATTGTGATTTTTAACAAGTGAATGTGATGAAATAAATTATAGATAGTTAAAAATGTGATCTTTAACTAATAAGGGTGATTGAAAATATTTAATCATATTTGTTGATGTTCATTACTGTTTATGTGCATTCTTTGATATTCTTGTTAGCTCAACACTTGAACTATTCACAAATCATTTGCATTAGAAGCGTAGTATGAATATGTGACACTCACATTTCGTACTGCGTGGATGGACACTTGTGGCGCCTTAGTGGCATTGGATGTTGAGTATTTATTTATTTATAACTCTATGCGTGCATTGTATGTGAGTATTGGTTTCTGGATTAATTAAACAGCACCATACGATTGAAAACATGTATTGGACTACACTACTTAAGCATAGTTGGACATACCCATATAAGCATGTAGCTGCTTGATGCTTATATGTTGTGAACCGCATTGTATTCATTTATTTGATGTTATACGATGAGAACAAATGACTGGAGATTAGGTATATTGCATATTGATTAGATGTGAGCAGAAGACATGATGTGGACTAAATTAAACCTATAAATAAAATTTACAGGATTTAACAATAAACCCTACACAGGTCAGGAGGTGATAAAAATATGCACGTCACTCTTGCGTAGTTACGGTACATGGGAATTGGGGTAATTAAATTGTATACATTGCCTAGGGGTGATGTGTAAGGCACAATAGATGTTCAGATGATTTATAATTCCCATACGGGCATTGAGATGATTTATTTTTACACATCTCTCAGTGTACACATGTTGTATTGATGTATTGTGATTTATTGGAGCCTTTTTAGGCCATATGTGATTTTTTCGAGCACTCCGTACAAAGGAGATTATGGTGAATTTTTCTAAAATATTAAGGCGTTAGCCAAATATTTAGTCAATTAAACAGTTTGGAAGTCATTTAACGAAATATAATTTTATAAAAAATATAAATTTTATTAAATGAATCGTGCATCGGTAGTTTGCGTTTTCGACTCATAATTTAAAAAGAGTATACCGAGAGATCCGACCATCGGATTTTCCCAAAATTAAAACCGTTAGATTTGTCTTGAAAAGATCTTTCCAAGATAATAAATATGTTAAGATCCAATGGTTAGATTGATAGAAAAGTTTAATTTAAATCTGGATGAAAACAACGTCAATGCAGCGGAATGACCTAAAACTTCGTTCGACTGAATTGGGCTATATATATAGCGAAAAATCATTTTAAACTATTATAAGCGATTTGGAATCTGTGCGAACCGATTTTGTTTAGTTTATGAAAATGGTTAAGTATGTTTGGTATGAAAACTTATTAAACGAATTTTGGATATCTTGGGACTGAGTATTTATTCGACGATTGAATTGAATTCTTGATTTAATCTTTTAATATAAGGTCGTGAAATAAATTAGGAAGGCTAATAACTTAACCATATGAAATAATAAGATTTGATTTATATATGCGAGAATTATTTGAAAAGATCGAGTTAATTCTCATCTCAAATAATTAACACCAAAGATAATGAAGACAGTGCAAGACTGGTAATCTTCACATCAAATGAACCACTATTGATGCCTTTGATATGGGCAGCTCCCTTGAAGGGGTGGTCATTGTCCATACATACTTGTTGATTGTTCGGATATGTTAGGACCTCTCCCTTGTATTAGACATATTGGACAAGGAATAAGGTGCCTTCAGTTTCATTCAGACTCAGAACGAACTTGTTAATGGATTGTATGTACGATGTTGGATTTCATTCTGTATTGATTGATTCTATTAAATATATTTGTTTGGTGGTGGAGAATTTATTCTCTTGCTTAACACCCTTCTCTGCGACATATGAGCTTACAGGTTATGTATTGGTAGTTATCAGTGGTATGATCTGGAATGACTACGTGGCATGCTAAGATGCAAATGATCAAGGCTTTTTTTTGAAAAGTAGAGTCTTGTGGAAGATGACCAAAGCACGACTTAAATGTGGAAGATGATCGAAGCATGACTTTAAGTAGAATAGCTTTGTGTTGCAGCGTTAATTCACGAGCTTCACACCCTTATGTGAGCCAAAAATAGGATGAAGACCTCAGGGAGGACATGCGTTTCTTTCTGGCTATGGGTGATGTCATAGTGTGGAGCCCAGACCTTTTTACTTAAGTGAGTGATGGATTGCGAGGCTCCTCGGATGTGTTTGGTCGACAATGGCCATTTTGTAGGTCCGTTGGGATCAGAAAACTATTGTTCAGGAATAAATAATCCACAAACGTTAGGTGTGGACTAGCCCTGTCGCTTACCAAGGGTTTCCCATAGGTTTGATCCTGGACATCTTGCTAGAGGTGATCCGGAACCGGTGAGGAAGATCCTTTGCCTTAACTCATAGATGTAATTCAATTTCCAATACGACATTTTAAGGTTTTAGCTATAAACCTATATGGCGACATAGTAGGATAAGGTACTATGTCATCTATGATTGGTACATTTATTTTGAATTTTTCTTTGAAACATCTAGACACTAATGATAATATCAAATGATTTTTGTTTTCTACATATCAAGCATGTTTGGTCATTATAAGGAAACACTTTATCCTCCTATTTGTGTTTGCATTGTGTGATGGGCCCTGAGTCTTATAATAGCTTCATTTTCCTAAAAGCATTGCGTGGCTTATAAATGTATTTTATATTATGCACCGGTAATCAAATGGATTAAACCCGTTCCACGTTATACGGCGTGGTCCTGTGATTTGCCTTATTCTTAAATAAGTTTAGTAACTGTAGGATTTCTCATACAGTCCCATGACTATCTTGTAATTTGTTTTTCCCTTGCAAACTCGGGTGCCCCTATTTTTACATGGGCAATCGAGTGATCAATTGATTTGCTTTCTTTGGATATGCACTGTAGCATTGGATGCTCTTTTGGCTGAAGACGAAGACTTATCTTTTTACATTTCTTTTAAACTCTTAAACATTATCATATGTATGTTTATATTTGATTCCGCTGTAGACTTATTATCTACCTGATGAAGCTTTTTATGTACTAAGTAGGATCCTAAATCTATGTAACTCTGATGTTGATGATGACACTCATAATTTCGCTGTTATGATATGATATAAATTATTCTCTGATTTTATGTGTTATGCTATATTCTGTAATCTGTTGATATGATTAACATGTTAGTTTCCAAAGACAGAACTTGCTAGCGTGGAGTAGGGGTTTGGTTCGTGTCAACCATCAACTTTAGCCTCGAATACATATGCTGGCTTAGTAAATTTACTTCCCTCAGAAGCGACAGTGGCAGGCTTGGCTATGACATTCTTGTTTATGGAAAGCACACTAGTTTTTTTTTATTAATAGACACAAAGTTCTCAATGTCATGCCCAAAAATTTTGCACTTAACATAGATATTAGATTTCAAATTGTAAGTTACATAGACTATTTGCTCTAAATCATCAAGCAGTTTGATTGGTAATTCCATGGGTAATACATCATTAGGAGTGACTTCCACCATGCATTTCACAAATTCTAGTCTCTCAGTTGACATATCCATACACAAAAATCCCCAACCCTCGAAGCTAACCAACTCACTTCTAATTTCAACTAAGCATACAAGGGTAAATTCATTAGTTTGATCCAAACAAGGACTGGCCTAATATTGTTACTAACTGAAGATTTCGTACGTGTTAACACAGTACACACGGATCATGTAATATCGTGTATAACACACAAATATACAACAGCTATGAAAGAGAATATAAGATGATATAATTATCAGCTAATCACAGATACGTAACAGTAAATGCAGAAAAATAGAAAAATCACACCAGGTATTTTTATACTGGTTCGGAGCACCGTCCTATGTCCAGTCCCAGACTTCTATCTGGATTTTCACTAATAACCACCTCGCTTCATCTGCAGGAACAGGTTTACAACAGCCGAGCAGACAAACGGGATTTCACGCCTCTAACAACACCGAGGACTTCAACACGTGCCTCTTACAACACGAGGACTTCAACTAAGACAAATACAATTGTTGCTGACAATATGTGTTCTTGATAACACGACTTTGTCCCTTGTAGTACAACCTTCCTATAATCTTATTAAAATAGAATATTTGTGTATATGAAGATTTGGAAGTGGATATCATATTGAATCAAAGGAATATTGAATGGATTCTAGGCTTCAAATGATATATGATTGATCACGAGCAATTTGAGCGCTTGAGAATATAGAAATGAGATCAAGAAATTAGAAATAGTAATCAAGTTAAATTCAACAAAAATGAATGATGATCTCATGGTGTTTATATAGAGAATAAATAGTTGTTACCCTTGATTGAAAGGAGTGTCTTTTCGAAAGGTTGCTTTCTGAAAGAAAATGGTTGATTGTTCAAAAAGAACCGTTAGACAGGAATTTGAAAATATATATACGTTATATTCATATGTGCGCATTTATTATGCATTCTGGGTAGAAACGGTCGACATGTCCAATTATCGGTGACTAACTGATGTACTATGAGGGTGCTGATAGAATTCAATGAATGAGACATGAAGTGATTCTTCAATAGTTTTACTTCATTTATTAAATATACGATAGGCCTTGCTCAGTTCCGAATAACCAACAAATATACATTCATTGGCCTTTGGATCGAATTTGCCGAGCTGGTCTTTAGTATTTAAAATAAAGCACTTAGAACCAAAAACTTTGAAGTATGAGATATTGGTCTTTTTTTGTTAAATAATCCATAAGGCGTATTCTTGGTGAGAGGTCGAATGGATACATGATTCAAAACATGACATGCACTTGCAACAACTTCTACCTAGAAATGTTTTGGTAAAGTGGTTCCATTTAATAATGTTCTTGCACATTCTTGTAAGGCCCGGTTTTTCCGTTCTACAACTCCGTTTTGTTGTGGAGTTCTAGGAAATGAAAAATTATGATATATACCTTTCTTTGTACAAAAAATGTTCAAACTCATTATTTTCGAACTCTCCGCCATGATCACTTCGTATATTTTTAACCTTAAGCCCTCTCAATTTTTGAATTCTTTTAACAAAAGATTTGAATTGTTTAAAAGTGTAACTTTTGTTTTTCAGGAAAATTGTCCAGGTGTAATGAGAGTAATCATCGACAATTATGAACGCATATTGACTATGGTTTATTGACTAAACCTAAGTTTGTCCGAATAAATCCATATGTAATAACACAAGTGGTTGTAATGTTGATATGACTTTATTGGATTTTAAAGATGATTTAGTCAATTTTCCTAATTGACATGCATCACAAATGTTGTCAACCATAAAGCTTACTTTGGGTAAACCTCTAACAAGATTTTTTTTGGCCAGCTTGTCGAAAGTCCTGAAGTTTGTATGACAAAAGCGTTTGTGCCATAGCCATGGATCATTATCATTAGCCATAAGACACATATCTGAATTATGATTTATATTTATATTCAGAATATATATGTTTCTGTCTCTATAACCTTCAAAAACTAAACTATGATTTCTATCTAAAATACTAAACTTATTATCTGAAAAGGAAATCGTAAATCCCTTATCGCATAACTAACTAATACTAAGTAAATTGTTTTTTAGATTCTTAACATCATGCAATTAGTAATAAGAGTAAGCTAGATGTATCGCAATTGCTCACATCACCTTTGCCGATGATATAGCCTTTTGAATTATCACCAAGAGTGACGGGGCTACCGTCTGAGCATGTAATATTTGTCAATAAGCTCTTGTCTCTAGTCGTGTGCTTCGAGCAACCACTGTCCAATATCCACTTTCCTCTTTTCTTAAGTGGGACCTGCAAGGAATAAGTTTAAGTCCATGGTACCCACTTTTTCATAGGGCCCTAAGACTCTTAGGAGTCCAAACTCATACGGGTTTGGTATCTCCTTTATATAAATAATTAGAATTAAGATGCATAGTATTCATGAAATGCTAAATATATTTGTTCCTAATCGAACTGTTATTTGTTTTAGGAACCCATATCTTGATAGTCTTGACATTTTCCTTTTGAAATTTCACAACTGGTTTTGGCTTGGAATATAATAAACTAAGATTTTTCTTAGCTTCATTTTTTTATACTACTACATCTTTTTTCTTCCTTTTATAACCGAGATGTTTCTTGGTTTCTTGTTTCTTATATCCCAAACCTTGTTTATTTGAAGCAGATTGTGAACTCTCAATGATTTTTGTCAAATTTTCTTGACCTTTGTTGAAGTTAGAAACATTTTGAGTAATATTATCTAACTTGGCTTGTAAACTAGCTTTTTCTAGGTCCAGAATTTTGACTTTTGCCTTAAGCTCATGATTTTCAGTAGTAAGAGCATCGTTCTTCTCTTTTTGAGTTTTAATTTCTTGACTCAAAAGAGATAATTGAGAGCCAATATTAGATGATGATTCTTTAATTTTTCATGTTCTTCTTCTAATATTTTCTTCTTGTCTTTTAACATATCTCGTTCAAACTCTGCTCTACTCAAATCAGCATTGGTTTCCTTGAATTGTCGTTTCATGTCTTTATATTTAACTATCAATTCAGCATTAATATCAAGTACTTCATCAAATGTAGGAATTTGTACCTCATCTTCTACTGCCATGAAACAAACATTTGCTTGTTCATTTTCTGTATCACTTTCACTTTCCCGATGAAGACGAGTCTGAATCATCCCATGTCATTGAGAATGCTCATTTCTTTGATTTGTCCCTTTTGTTTTTGAATTCGTCATTTTTTTTGACTTTTTCTTTTGCTCCAGGCAATCCTTGTGCATGTGCCCCTTTTTGTGGCTGTTGAAACATTCTATAGCGGATGATGACGGTTTATTTGCTCCAGTTTTCTTTTTGTTATAACGACTGGTTTTCTTTGTTTCAGGATTTTTTTGAAACCTTTTGCAATGAACGCTAGGTCTTCAGCTTTAGAATCTGATTCATCTTCATCTTTTTCAGCATGTAATGCCACAATTTTATTTTCTTTGTTTTTCCCTTTCTAGCCTGCAAATTAGCTTCATATGACATGAAATTTCCTATCAATTCATCTGGCATCATGACGGGAAGGTCATTAGCTTCTTCAATTGCTAATACTTTTCCTTTCCATTCGCTAGTCAAAGAATGTAAGACTGTTGAAACAACATCAAAATCAGAATATTTTTGTCCTAATCCTATATGAGCATGGTGAATAGTTTGAAACCATGAATACATATCATTGATTGTCTCATTTGGCTTCATCTTGAAATTTTGGAATTGACTTTTCAGCATGGCTATTTTGGCTTATTTTACCTTGTTACCTTCATGAGTGGTTTTTAGGGTTTGCCAAATTTGATATGCGGTGGTACAAATACTAACACGGTTATATTCTTTTTGGTCTGATGCACGAAACAACATGTTTATTTCTATTGCGCATAGCTGCTGCCGTTTTCTCAGCCGGTGTCCATTCTGTATAACCAGTTGTTGGATTCACTATTTCTTTTTGGGTAGCATTCCAAGCGTCATAGCTATTTGATTACATAAAGAATGACATATGTGTTGCTCAATAGCTATAGTTGAGACCATTGAAGAATGAAGGTCTTTGTGTCGATTGACCATCCATGTAACTGGTGTTTTAAGTGAAAGTGCTAGTACTTACATTATTTGCCGTATTACTTGAATATATCAAATAACTGTGTTACGGATATATAATGAACGTGCTCTGATGCTAAATGAAGATTCCGTACGTGCTAGTACAGTACACACGGATCATGTAATATGGTGTATAACACACAAATATACAATAGCTATGAAAGAAAATAAAAGATGATATACATATTAGCCAATTATAGATACGTAACAGTAAATGCAGTAAATAGAAAAATCACACCAAGGATTTTTATACTGGTTCGGAGCACCGTCCTATGTCCAGTCCCAGACTTCTATCTGGATTTTCACTAACAACCAGCTCGCTTCACCCGGAGGAACAGGTTTACAAATCCCGAGCAAACGAATGGGATTTCACGCCTTTAATAACACTGAGGACTTCAACATGTGCCTCTTACAACACGAGGACTTCAACTAAGATGAATACAATTATTGTTGACAATATGTGTTATTGATAACTCGACCTTGTCACTTGTAGTACAACCTTCCTATAATATTATCCTCAAATAGAATATTTTTGTATATGCAGAGTTGGAAGTGGATATCATATTGAATCAAAGGAATATTGAATGGATTCTAGGATTCAAATGATATATGATTGTAATGAGCAATTTGAGCGCTTGAGAATATAGAAATGAGATCAAGAAATTAGAAATAGTAATCAAGTTAAATTCGGTAAAAATGAATGATATTCTCATGTTGTTTATATAGAGAATAAATAGTTGTAACCCTTTGTGAAGAGTAACAAACAATAGCCATGATTATTGGTGAAGAGAAAGAGATGCAACCCTTCATTGAAAGGAGTGCCTTTTCAAAAGGTTGCTTTCTGAAAGTAAACGGTTGACAGGTCAAAAAGAACCAGTAGACAGGAATTTGAAAATATATATACGTTATATTCATATGTGCGCGTTTATTGTGCATTCTGGGTAGAAATGGTCGACAGGTCCAATTATGGGCGGTCGACCGGTTCTGCCCAGTTTGCACATTCAATGTGCACAAATATATATTCATATATATATATATATATATATATATATATATATATATATATATATATCGATTATTTGAGGTGTGAGATTATTTGAGGATAGATTTTAACATAAGCAACTCTATAAAAACACAAAATAATCAACCTCTAATCTAGAATATCATATGTAGCTCTTTGTACCTCTACAAACCAATAAATATCTTCTTTTTGTCGATCACGGCTTATTTCTTTGTAAAAATCAAAACTCCATAATCTCTTGAATCAACACTAATGCCACATATCCTTGCATCCCAAGGTCTAACAATAAATATCTTGTTTTGAATAATGACTGGGTAAGGACGTATGATTTTGTCCCAATCATTAAAATTGGCAAGATGGAAGAAAAAAACTTTACCTGTAGATCTGATTTTGACACTACCCGAAGGATTATAGAGTATTTTAAGGTGTGTTGTCACTACCGTGAAGGATAAGGGTCTGTCTAGATAATACCCAATAAGGTATTCATGTCATTCTTCTTTTCCTATGCAGATGATTTCAATCGAGGGAAGCAACGCTTTACCAGTGTACTTGAGTTGGAAGGGCAGAGGTGAGTATGTACCTGCATTTCTTGGCTTTGCTTTAGATATGGTAGACGATATCTTTTTGGATAAAGCATCAGGATCAAGAATTCGTTAAGGAGGAGGGACAAGTGGAAAGTTGGGGGTCGGTGGTGGATATGATGTGAGAGGAATGAGGGGTTGAGGTGGCGATCTCGG
The DNA here is from genome assembly GCA_030737875.1 of Allium sativum. Lineage (NCBI taxonomy): Eukaryota > Viridiplantae > Streptophyta > Magnoliopsida > Asparagales > Amaryllidaceae > Allium > Allium sativum. The sequence goes on from CM060913.1 coordinate 1,044,906,564, forward strand.
TGGTAGTGCTATGTGGTTGTTTATTTGAGAAGGGGAGAGATGCGAGGATAGGTCGGGTCATAAGGTGTGAAATGAAGGGATCAAGGTCGCCATTTTTGAAGAATAGAGAATAAATTATTACCGAATTTGTTTTTTATATTAAACTTAATTATATATATTATTACATTACAATTAAACCATTTTTTAACTATTTTAAACGAAAATTTATTTCCAGTTTGAGATATTATATCTGAATTGATTTAAGATAAGGATTTCGATTTAAAATGATTTTTTTGAAATAAATATAAAATTAATATTTGAATTTAAAATGAATTGTTTGACAATATGGAATTTTAAATTTGAAAATTAATCCAATCTTTAATAGTATTAAATAAACCATTACGATGAAATCAATACTTGAAGTTATATTGATCTATGATACTGAAATACGATTTTAAATGTAAATGGCCATGATGTGAAAATTGTAAACGTTTGGTTGTTAAAGAGACCAGGGCCGGATATTTTCATATTCTCTGCCAATACTGGGAATCATCTTAACAACTTTGCACATAGTGGAGAACCCAAAATGAAGTAGGTTGGTTTAGCGAATGATAATGGAATGAAGTAGGAGAACGATGATGGATACACTTGACCTTTTGGTTATAATTAAAACGACTAAAACATGAGCCATACCCAGGCCAATTGAGTTATCTCCTCTTAGCGGATGTGCTTCTTCGATACCATATCTCTTACTCTGTGAGTGATTAGTCACACCTTTGATTTAAAGAGTATTGTCTGAGGTAGACGGTAGGTGCGGCTATGCATTACCACTAGCCCGGGTCCACAGTTGGTAGAATCTTACCGTGGGTATCACCTTGGGTGCCTTATCATATTATCCCGATCTTGCCCCCTATGATTTTGATTTGATGTTGTCGTATAGTGGTGCATCTCTACCAATTGGCCAATTAACTTGCATTTTATATGCAATGTTTATGACACTGTTTATAAACGACGAAAGTGCAAAAAATGTAATCCTGCTTATGTTACTTTCAATAGCATATTCACCGTAGACACTATTATAATTGTGTATTGCATTATATAATATCTAATTTAATGAATCCTTAGAGGATGAGAATACCAAACATCCTTTAAGTTACTTGTACATTTCATTTGAATAGTTCACTTGAATTCATTTAATTTCATTAGAATGTTATTTCTGATCTAATTATTTTGTCTTTGCATTATTGCTCGAGTCAGACTAAGCATTGCAGTATAGAGAATTCACATTTCGAAGCTGGGGACATGTTGAAGATATCACCTCTGTCTATATATTTATGTCAGTATGCCTTTTTCTGTATTAGAGATCCATGTATTTAGACTTCCTTTGTATTAAATTTTATAACTCTTATATTATGTATAAATTTTGAAAATTTGTTTTTAGTAGCTTCATGAACTATTATTGTATTTTATTTATTCCGCTACAAGATATTCTATTTCTATGTTTGTGATTTGTCTGCGATTCTATGATAATTTTATATTTAACCCCATAGTGATAACAATACATTGTTTAGAACGATTTGAGTTGGTTTTATTATCAACTCGAAACAGTCAAAATAGCAGTCCATTATGGTGGTATCAGAGCTTTGGACTAAGAAAACCTTAGCCTATGCAGTTATAGCTCATAAGGATATGGTAGCAATACCTTGACTGATCAGTCTTAGAATAATTCTCTAGAAAGCGTATTTTGAAAACTATAAATGGTTTTAAAAAGTATTTTTAGATAAAGAAAATTATTTTAAAATTTAGCTTTTTCCTAGTGTTCCTTCATTTAGAATCCACTTTCCTTGGTAGATATCGCTTCGATTAGGATTTCCTTATTTAATCTCGATCCTTCTTCAAAATTTGTCTTATGAAATTTATGATTGAATGCTTTCAAAATCTTAATTATTCTCTAATTTATTTTAGTTATGGTCTCTTTCCTTGGTAGATTTCCATTGATTAGGTTATTTCATTGGTTCAACTTTTGGCTCATGTACAAACTAATTTTTAGACCTTACGGAATAGATTATTGACGAAATTTTAAATATAGCTCATATTCTAAATTAATGAGAAAATTTGAATGTGTTCACGACTGGGATAATAATCATTAGTTCATTACCTGGTGAAATAAAATATTTTGAAATGTAATACCTGAACTTTAAAGGTGCTATATTACAAAAACTTTATGAATAGAATTCATAAGATAATTAATTATAAATAAATTGGGTTTATTAAATTCAGAATTTTACATGAAATCATGGTGATTTCTTTATAAGCATAATATTAGTTATACTTCATAAACATGATATTTAGAAATTATTAACATTAATCAGTATAAAGCATTAATTTCATTCAAATAATTTAGATTTGGAAACATGTTTATGAAATTATAAGATCTGCATTATTTGGATACAAAATTTGCAACAAAGAAATAATGATTGTGAAATATATAATATTAATTCAACTTATATAGAAAAATGGATTTTATAAGCATAATTTAGGTAAATTTAATTTTGTGACATGTTGCAAAGATAATAAAAATTACTATTATTCATTTAAATCTGAGTTTAGTCATTTAGAAATCATGTTGAACTTAGAAAAGGTTGAAATAAATTTAATTTTTTTGTTATATTAAGGACAACAAGATCAATATTGATGTGAATTTGATTTAATGAGATAGAATTGAACATGAACTAGATTTGGGAGAGTGGTATAATTAGGAACTTAATTAGTATTTTTTTAATAGTTAAAAGTTGGGAACTTAATTAAGACGATATGAATTGTGCATTAAACAATTATAACTTAAGTAAAGGCTAATATATGTTAATATTACATATGTTTTTAAATGTACTTTGAAATGTTATTGTAACATCCCAGAATTTTAACTATGTTTGATATGGATTTTTATTTATAATTTTGGATTTTCTGAATATAAATTGATTTTATTAGGTTTAAATATAAATTTTAACTTTGTATAAGTATTTTGTTTTATTTATTATGATTTTTATAAGAAAACTTATTTTGAAAATTATAATTATTAGATTTATGTTTAAGTAATGATATTTTCTGATTTTGATAATATTGATTTGTAAAATATGAATTTGGTAAAGGATAATTTATTTTATGATTTTACAAGAATAATAATTATTATTTTATTTATTTTGATAAGTTATATGATAAGTTTTACTTGAATTATAAATGAGAATGATTATTAATAAGTTTGGATTTGTTGATACTATTTGTCGTTCGATCGGATTTGTCAAACTATAACATGAATTAGTAGCGCTAGAATTAAGTGTTGCCTTTAGTTTTCATAGCATTTAAGGGAAATGCTACCAAAAGTTCACCTTCTCTTCTTAAGACAAGTGTTAAGACACATGTCTTTATGCATGCTCCCTTTCATGCATGATTGCCACTTGTCCTATGATGTGTCACTCTCTCCTTACTCCTCCTTTCCTATAAATACCACCCTTTCCTTCCACTTTTTCATTCATTCTCATTTCTTTTCTTTCTCTTCTTCTTAAAGCTTATGGCCATGGTTTCCATGGCATAAGTCTTCCTCTTTTCCACCACCACCTTGCCAAAGTTCGTCATTCTCCCCCTCCTCTTATAATATAAAGAGAGATTAGTGTATATTATATTATATATATTTTTGTGAAGAAGACGTTGCGCCGAAATACTGTCCGACGATTCACTCAACTAGGCTCACCTACCGTGAAGATTTGGAAAGCTGTTAGGTGAGAACTTCTAATTTAAATTTTATTTAAATTAGTTAATTTTAATTAGCTGAGATTAATTATAATTTGTTGATGATGATTGTGTGATGGATGTTGATGTTTGAATGGTTGTTCATGAATTAGATAATACACTGAACACGAGTAAGCGTTATTGTCTGTAACGCTTGTGCACAGTTTAATGTTGTTGTGATGAATGAATTCATATCCATTTGATCGTATAGTTCATTTGGATAGATATGATTGCATTGTATGATCACACACACACAAACACACCGTGGTTGTGGAATATATGGGTGATCGATTTAGATTCTCCTTCATATATATGACTTTATTTAATTATTAAATAAGATTTAAAAAATTTGGTTTTGAATTTAATATCAACTTTTAAATATTGAATTAGGAGTTGGAAAATAATTTAAATTATGTATTGATTTCGTATAACGATCTTTATATCTATGCAAAACTGGTTTTGGAAAAAAAAAATTTCAATTTAAATTCGAAATGAGATTTTTAATTTGAATATGGTTTTTATATAATAATGATATAATATACACCAGAACGTTCTAGGATGACAGAGAGGATAGTGTCTAGGCTTGGGTTTGGAAAATCAGTTTCCTGCTCTCCCTGGCTATCCCTAACTGATCCGACGGATGGGATGGTTAAATAAAAAATCTAATTTGAAATTATTTGAATGGTGATTTAATTAGAAGAAAAAAAGTTGTGTTTTAAATCCAAATAATTTGAAAAGTCAATTTAAATGATTTATATAAGTTTATAATGATTTTTAAGGTAATTTGAAGTATTTAAGAATAATGATTATTTTGGTCAAAATTAGAGCTTGTCGCATTATGGCAATATGTAAATGCTTATAACTTTTCCAATTTAAATCGGATTTCCACGAAATGAAAAACGTTTGATTCCTATTTACGAGAGCTTTCAAATGAGTGAAAGCAGATTTTAATTTCGGGTTATAGTTTTCAAGTTATGTTTGAAACCGTTTTGGAAAAGATCGATGTAAGAACAATTGTAGCCCATAACTATAAACAGCTATTTTTAAATTATTTAAAAATATGGAAAAAACTTGTAAAACCATTACAAACTATGAAAAGGTGTTTTCAATTGTAAAGTTTAAGTTTTGGCTAAGATAAACGATATTTTGATCAAAATAGTTAAGATAACTGTTTTGTAACACTTTTGGAACGCTATTGTAACGCTTTCTTCGAAAACAATCTATTTTGAAGTTTTAACCCGTAAACGATGTTCCGAACTATAAGTAATGATTTGTGGAATGTTTTCAAAGGTTTAAGAGTATTAGAAATATTTATATGGAATTTAGATTTATACTAATACGGGTTTTAATACTAAATAATTGGATATGGTTGGAGATAAATCTTCGGATGTTTGATATTAGTTCGGTAAATGAAAACTCTTATTATCTGAGGAATTTTAAAAGGGTATTTCACCGTTATTCCGCTTATAATATGAGTTGGATACGAAAATTAATATTGAAGATAAGTTGATGGTATCTCTATCCAGATCTAATGTCAAAGAATTGAATAAACCTTTCAATTAAGATACGAGTTCTCACCTTGATTTAAATAAGCTAGATAGAAATAATCTTCGATATTTGGTATGAACCTCATGATGTAAATGTATACTATCTGGGGAATTTGAAAGATATTATTATATCGTTATTCTACTTATAGTATTCGTTGATTATGAGAATTTATATCGAATATAAGTGGATAAATTTCTGTGTAATTTATGATTCAAAAATCAATTTGACTTGGGTTTTGTCATGAATCGTATCTTCAATAATATCATTCTTGAAACCGATGAGATTGAATGGTGGAAATTCATGTCGTAATTGGGGATTTAACCAAATCTTTGATTCGAGGAAATTAAAGATAAGAAACTAAAGCGAAGGTATAATCTTTGATTTCAAAGAAGAATTTAAGATGATAACGAGATGTATGAAATTATAGAAATTCAAATCTTTAGTTGTAAATGAATTGATAACTATGTGGAAGGAGATTTGAATTGAAAAGCCTGTGTGAACCATAGCTACTGTTTAAAGTACGCTTATTACTTGGAAAGACCGGGATCGAGTATATGTTCGAAAACCATTCTAAGTAGTAATACGACGTTATTCAAGACTTGGTAACGACAAATGAAGACCGGAAATATTTGAAGTGTTTAGATTGATTGTTGATTTATTTCTTGGTTGGGTAGGCCACCCAATACGAGGTATGGGTTGCATGAGACCTGAACATATTCAAATATTTTCGGGTTGTTGTTCTGTTCAGACCCAGAACGGACTTGCATGGATGGTGTGCCTAACATTGAAATTGACCGCATAGCACTGATTTCCGTTAATGTATATCGGATTTGTGGCAATATATTATCCTTGTCTTTAAGTCATATGAACTTAGAGGGTATGCATTGATTTAAATCAGTGATATGTCGTGAATTGTCAATGCGGCATACCCAAGTTATGAGTCGAGCTAGTGATGATCAAAGAATGGCTTATCGAAGCATCGCTTGCGTATGACGTGACATCGACAAACCTCACACCCCGGATTGATGAGAAACTGGCGGTTAGGTTTTATACTTATATATGAATTAATGATGAAGCTGTGCAGCAGTGGGAAACCACTTATGAACTTGGGGAAGTTGGGTATGTTCGGGGGGCCGTGTCTGGTCGAAAACCGTTGATCTGCCCTGACGATGTGTATTCGGTGTCCGCGTATGGTCGAAAAAGCCGTTGAGGCACTTCGTTTTGTATCCCTGATTGATCTTTCGTGCCAGGAATCATCAAGTTGGAAATCCAAATTTCTTATGCGAGCCATACGATTTTGATTGTATATATATATATATATGGCAACATATATTATGGGGTATATGCTGTCTAGGATTAATACATTTACTTGCGAAATGTTTTCCACACTATATATATATTATGGTATTGAAGAGAATTTTACGTATGAAAGCATATTTGGTTGTCATAAGATAAAACTCGCCCATCTGGTGTGCGCTTGCATTGTGTGATGTGGGACGAGCTTATGATAGCTTCATTTTCAAAAGACATTGCGCATTTATATGCACGGGTATCCACCTGGAGTAAATCCGTTTCGCGTTAGCGGCGTGATCCGGTGAAGTTCCCAACTTTAAGAATGAACCTAACTGTTTTTGAGTTCCCACACCAGTCCCACGACTGACCTGGAGTTTATTGTTCCCTCACCTAAACTCTGGGTGCCCATGATTTTTGCACGGGCAGCCAGTAGTTTAGTTTTGCAGTTATAGATCGTTGGAGCAGGATTTAGAGCGCTTCTAGAGTTGGGGTCCACGATAGAGTTGAAGCTTCCGCTGTGTTAAATCTTCCGATGGGAGTAAAGTTATTTTCTTTCTTCCGCTGTATACGTTATGTTGTAACTCTGATATTCATGTAACTCTGATGTAATATTGGTTTATTCAATGAAAAGTTCTGTTATTTTTGTTCAATGTATGTATGTACCCATAACAATTCGTCTTTCTGAACGGTTTAAGTTGGTTTAATTACCGGCGAAGAATCGGGCAAAAAGATGGGTCGTTACAAGTTGGTATCAGAGCTTTAGTTATACAAAGCTATCGGGTACAACATATTTTGAACAAAGGATAGGACTCATCAGAGCTATAGTATCTCATTAGAGATAGGGTTAGAAATGCCCTAGAATGAGATTTCGGAATATTATGATGAGAGAGCGTATTTTTGAAATCTATATAAGGTATTTTTGTACAAGTAAATCATTTTTGAAAATAATAATTATTTGAAATAAAATATTTTGAAGAAGATTTGAAAATAAGATTTTTAAAGGAAATACTTTCAAAATAAAAAGGGCTCTTTGTGATAAAACTTCGAAAATCCAGCGTCGATCTGTTCTAAGTTATCGAGAAATAAGCGATTAATGAATTGGCTTTAATAAGCGTATTGAAAAAGAAACGTCGAGCTTGGAATGAGAAATTCAAAATATTTTGCAGCCTATATATAAAGGATTGAGATAAGAAGATCGTTAATTCAAAGCTATAGATTTGAAAGATAATCAGCGTGTAATAAAAACGGTTGCGAGTATTTATTTGACGTCAAGGTTGGACGATCTAGTATGTAAGGATTTTGCATATACGCCTAGCTAACGTATATATGAAATCCAATATATACTAGATGGATATAGAATCACATTCTAGTCGCTTGGGGATAATTCTGGTGATTGATCGATCATCATCAGTCTTATTTTTGGGTTTCGAAAGTGGGATGAGTATATGTTTCTGGTCGAGACGTCAAGAAGTACTTAAAGCTGTATAGATAAACAATCGAAAGTGTTTTGCGACGTCCTCACAATTGTGAAATTGATTTTACAAATGACTTTCGAAGTATTGAATGTATTATGTTATGAAATGGGATATGCGAAAAAATGAATTTAACATAAGGTAGTTAAGTTAAATGCATACTTAACTGATAATTAGAAGCGTGAATCAGACTATTTTGTCAAAACCGCAAGGATATATTTTAGAAGCTAATCTCACTTGAAGAACTGAAAAGTGAAAATTTGAAAATGCATGTAAGCGAGCTCGGTTCACCCCATATTTCGATTTTGACGATACAATTCAATAAAATTATGGTAAATGTCTTATGTAGGGAGAAGACCGATTTTCCTACCTGAAGCTATACGAATTTTGAGCAACAAGTTTAGTATGATAAAAGGGATATGTATTGAACAAATCGATTGAGTTTTATATTTTCCCTTGTTAAGAGAAACCGGCATGAACGAGTAGGTCAAACGAAAATTTCTCAACAAGTATTCACTTGAAGCACAAAGGAAGAAAATGAAGTTGTTAAAGTAAGATTTATTCAAGAGGAAAATTATGAAAATTTAACGAGTATCCCATGATTAAACTGTTAGAATATGTATCCTTGTTTGCATGTGAATTCCCATCTTGGGCTAGACTGTCCATTTAAATTCCAACCATCTGCTATTGAGTAGTGTCATTCGTACCTTTGTATCATGTGCATTTGGCCAAGTATTTGATTCGAACCGTTGCACCTATTGATGCTCAGTAGATGTTGAATTTCTATTCCAAACTCATGAAACTTGATTTTGTCTATGTATACCTTTCATGCACAAATTAGCATGGAACTTCTATGCATCTTTATTTGACTTGAGCACATGGAATTTTGACTTGATCTATGTATGCCTCTTTGTGCCGTGTGAAACCGTGTCGATAACTTTAATTTGTCCAACATATTTTGTAACAAAACCTCAATAAATGAGCTTTCTTTGAAATATAGAATCCAACTTACGGAAGAAAAATTTGGATTTTTAAATATTAATTTTGAGGATTTGGTTCCGGAAATTTTGAAGTCTATGTTTTGGGATGTTTTACCAATACTAGTTTGAATATACGCATAATCAGAGTGCGTAGAGGAAGCGTGATGGTATTTCTTTAAATAAAACTGTTTTAAGAGATTGTACGGCTAGTTAAGTAAGAAAATGTTTCTAAACAAGCCATGATATTTTAACAAGAATGAAAAAGAGATTTTATATATTTTGAATTTTAAAGTTCGATTAGGTGAATATGAAAACAAAAATTTGAATATTAAATGAGTATAAAAGTTAACTTATAAATGGGTTAATCTGGAAACGATTGAAATAAAAATTTGAAATAGATTGAGTATTTCGGAAATATAATTCTATCTCTTCCCTTGTCGCTGGGTTTTGCTCAACCCATTGTCATATTTTGAATATCACCCCGAATTGTCATTATTCAACTTTATTTCGGAATTCTTCCTTTTTCCCTGCTCAGATAAAGCCTTGGACAAGTGAACTAATTTAGATTTGAAACCAGTATTTTGAATTATCTCTAAAATTGAACTTGATTTGTGTTGAGAGCAATAGAATTTCTAATACTGAATTTAGCCAAGATGTTATATTGCAAGATAATTGAACGATTAGGGAAAATTTTATTTGAGAACTTGGATTTAAATTTCTAATTTGAGCATTTAGTCTTATAATTGATAAGAAAACCATGGGTTCCGTAAGAGTAAGTTAGAAAGATAATTTTCTTACGGTCATAGACCTCTAAGTACTAAATAATATCTATCCCAGTTCTCCTTAATGGTAGGATAGCAGCTTTGAGTCTAACTCAGAGGATGCGATTTTTAAACAAGACCCGTGACGACCCTAGTAATCACGAGATCATAGAAGTATCATTCGACTCTACCTTTAGTGAGAATTAGATAGAGTGCCCTGAGAATGATATGATCCTTTGTTCTGACCATTTCATTTCTGATATGTTGAGGGAGAAATTTGAATTTAAAATTTGTGAAGGAGTTTAAATTTATTCGACTTCCTTTTCGAGGACGAAAAGTTTCTAAGGGGGGGTGAATGTAACATCCCAGAATTTTAACTATGTTTGATATGGATTTTTATTTATAATTTTGGATTTTCTGAATATAAATTGATTTTATTAGGTTTAAATATAAATTTTAACTTTGTATAAGTATTTTGTTTTATTTATTATGATTTTTATAAGAAAACTTATTTTGAAAATTATAATTATTAGATTTATGTTTAAGTAATGATATTTTCTGATTTTGATAATATTGATTTGTAAAATATGAATTTGGTAAAGGATAATTTATTTTATGATTTTACAAGAATAATAATTATTATTTTATTTATTTTGATAAGTTATATGATAAGTTTTACTTGAATTATAAATGAGAATGATTATTAATAAGTTTGGATTTGTTGATACTATTTGTCGTTCGATCGGATTTGTCAAACTATAACATGAATTAGTAGCGCTAGAATTAAGTGTTGCCTTTAGTTTTCATAGCATTTAAGGGAAATGCTACCAAAAGTTCACCTTCTCTTCTTAAGACAAGTGTTAAGACACATGTCTTTATGCATGCTCCCTTTCATGCATGATTGCCACTTGTCCTATGATGTGTCACTCTCTCCTTACTCCTCCTTTCCTATAAATACCACCCTTTCCTTCCACTTTTTCATTCATTCTCATTTCTTTTCTTTCTCTTCTTCTTAAAGCTTATGGCCATGGTTTCCATGGCATAAGTCTTCCTCTTTTCCACCACCACCTTGCCAAAGTTCGTCATTCTCCCCCTCCTCTTATAATATAAAGAGAGATTAGTGTATATTATATTATATATATTTTTGTGAAGAAGACGTTGCGCCGAAATACTGTCCGACGATTCACTCAACTAGGCTCACCTACCGTGAAGATTTGGAAAGCTGTTAGGTGAGAACTTCTAATTTAAATTTTATTTAAATTAGTTAATTTTAATTAGCTGAGATTAATTATAATTTGTTGATGATGATTGTGTGATGGATGTTGATGTTTGAATGGTTGTTCATGAATTAGATAATACACTGAACACGAGTAAGCGTTATTGTCTGTAACGCTTGTGCACAGTTTAATGTTGTTGTGATGAATGAATTCATATCCATTTGATCGTATAGTTCATTTGGATAGATATGATTGCATTGTATGATCACACACACACAAACACACCGTGGTTGTGGAATATATGGGTGATCGATTTAGATTCTCCTTCATATATATGACTTTATTTAATTATTAAATAAGATTTAAAAAATTTGGTTTTGAATTTAATATCAACTTTTAAATATTGAATTAGGAGTTGGAAAATAATTTAAATTATGTATTGATTTCGTATAACGATCTTTATATCTATGCAAAACTGGTTTTGGAAAAAAAAAATTTCAATTTAAATTCGAAATGAGATTTTTAATTTGAATATGGTTTTTATATAATAATGATATAATATACACCAGAACGTTCTAGGATGACAGAGAGGATAGTGTCTAGGCTTGGGTTTGGAAAATCAGTTTCCTGCTCTCCCTGGCTATCCCTAACTGATCCGACGGATGGGATGGTTAAATAAAAAATCTAATTTGAAATTATTTGAATGGTGATTTAATTAGAAGAAAAAAAGTTGTGTTTTAAATCCAAATAATTTGAAAAGTCAATTTAAATGATTTATATAAGTTTATAATGATTTTTAAGGTAATTTGAAGTATTTAAGAATAATGATTATTTTGGTCAAAATTAGAGCTTGTCGCATTATGGCAATATGTAAATGCTTATAACTTTTCCAATTTAAATCGGATTTCCACGAAACGAAAAACGTTTGATTCCTATTTACGAGAGCTTTCAAATGAGTGAAAGCAGATTTTAATTTCGGGTTATAGTTTTCAAGTTATGTTTGAAACCGTTTTGGAAAAGATCGATGTAAGAACAATTGTTGCCCATAACTATAAACAGCTATTTTTAAATTATTTAAAAATATGGAAAAAATTTGTAAAACCATTACAAACTATGAAAAGGTGTTTTCAATTGTAAAGTTTAAGTTTTGGCTAAGATAAACGATATTTTGATCAAAATAGTTAAGATAACTGTTTTGTAACACTTTTGGAACGCTATTGTAACGCTTTCTTCGAAAACAATCTATTTTGAAGTTTTAACCCGTAAACGATGTTCCGAACTATAAGTAATGATTTGTGGAATGTTTTCAAAGGTTTAAGAGTATTAGAAATATTTATATGGAATTTAGATTTATACTAATACGGGTTTTAATACTAAATAATTGGATATGGTTGGAGATAAATCTTCGGATGTTTGATATTAGTTCGGTAAATGAAAACTCTTATTATCTGAGGAATTTTAAAAGGGTATTTCACCGTTATTCCGCTTATAATATGAGTTGGATACGAAAATTAATATTGAAGATAAGTTGATGGTATCTCTATCCAGATCTAATGTCAAAGAATTGAATAAACCTTTCAATTAAGATACGAGTTCTCACCTTGATTTAAATAAGCTAGATAGAAATAATCTTCGATATTTGGTATGAACCTCATGATGTAAATGTATACTATCTGGGGAATTTGAAAGATATTATTATATCGTTATTCTACTTATGGTATTCGTTGATTATGAGAATTTATATCGAATATAAGTGGATAAATTTCTGTGTAATTTATGATTCAAAAATCAATTTGACTTGGGTTTTGTCATGAATCGTATCTTCAATAATATCATTCTTGAAACCGATGAGATTGAATGGTGGAAATTCATGTCGTAATTGGGGATTTAACCAAATCTTTGATTCGAGGAAATTAAAGATAAGAAACTAAAGCGAAGGTATAATCTTTGATTTCAAAGAAGAATTTAAGATGATAACGAGATGTATGAAATTATAGAAATTCAAATCTTTAGTTGTAAATGAATTGATAACTATGTGGAAGGAGATTTGAATTGAAAAGCCTGTGTGAACCATAGCTACTGTTTAAAGTACGCTTATTACCTGGAAAGACTGTGTGAACCATAGCTACTGTTTAAAGTACGCTTATTACTTGGAAAGACCGGGATCGAGTATATGTTCGAAAACCATTCTAAGTAGTAATACGACGTTATTCAAGACTTGGTAACGACAAATGAAGACCGGAAATATTTGAAGTGTTTAGATTGATTGTTGATTTATTTCTTGGTTGGGTAGGCCACCCAATACGAGGTATGGGTTGCATGAGACCTGAACATATTCAAATATTTTCGGGTTGTTGTTCTGTTCAGACCCAGAACGGACTTGCATGGATGGTGTGCCTAACATTGAAATTGACCGCATAGCACTGATTTCCGTTAATGTATATCGGATTTGTGGCAATATATTATCCTTGTCTTTAAGTCATATGAACTTAGAGGGTATGCATTGATTTAAATCAGTGATATGTCGTGAATTGTCAATGCGGCATACCCAAGTTATGAGTCGAGCTAGTGATGATCAAAGAATGGCTTATCGAAGCATCGCTTGCGTATGACGTGACATCGACAAACCTCACACCCCGGATTGATGAGAAACTGGCGGTTAGGTTTTATACTTATATATGAATTAATGATGAAGCTGTGCAGCAGTGGGAAACCACTTATGAACTTGGGGAAGTTGGGTATGTTCGGGGGGCCGTGTCTGGTCGAAAACCGTTGATCTGCCCTGACGATGTGTATTCGGTGTCCGCGTATGGTCGAAAAAGCCGTTGAGGCACTTCGTTTTGTATCCCTGATTGATCTTTCGTGCCAGGAATCATCAAGTTGGAAATCCAAATTTCTTATGCGAGCCATACGATTTTGATTGTATATATATATATATATGGCAACATATATTATGGGGTATATGCTGTCTAGGATTAATACATTTACTTGCGAAATGTTTTCCACACTATATATATATTATGGTATTGAAGAGAATTTTACGTATGAAAGCATATTTGGTTGTCATAAGATAAAACTCGCCCATCTGGTGTGCGCTTGCATTGTGTGATGTGGGACGAGCTTATGATAGCTTCATTTTCAAAAGACATTGCGCATTTATATGCACGGGTATCCACCTGGAGTAAATCCGTTTCGCGTTAGCGGCGTGATCCGGTGAAGTTCCCAACTTTAAGAATGAACCTAACTGTTTTTGAGTTCCCACACCAGTCCCACGACTGACCTGGAGTTTATTGTTCCCTCACCTAAACTCTGGGTGCCCATGATTTTTGCACGGGCAGCCAGTAGTTTAGTTTTGCAGTTATAGATCGTTGGAGCAGGATTTAGAGCGCTTCTAGAGTTGGGGTCCACGATAGAGTTGAAGCTTCCGCTGTGTTAAATCTTCCGATGGGAGTAAAGTTATTTTCTTTCTTCCGCTGTATACGTTATGTTGTAACTCTGATATTCATGTAACTCTGATGTAATATTGGTTTATTCAATGAAAAGTTCTGTTATTTTTGTTCAATGTATGTATGTACCCATAACAATTCGTCTTTCTGAACGGTTTAAGTTGGTTTAATTACCGGCGAAGAATCGGGCAAAAAGATGGGTCGTTACAGTTATATGATTTACATTTGCAAATTTTAAGTTTGTTGTATTTGATAAAAGATAGAAGTTAAAATTTAATAAATAAATGAGTGGGGGAGAGAAACAATTTTTTCCATTTGAAATTTATAACAAATGAATGATTGAAATGTATGCTCTAATTGGAAAGAAATTCAAGTATTGTACTTATGTTAAGACTAGATTATAAAGTGCGTAAAGATTCTGGACATCGCCTAGCTAATATATGTAATAAATCTTTTATGTACTAAATGGATACAGAATCGCACTCCAATCACTTAAAATGATTAGGTGATGATCATGGCATTTCCGGTATTTATTTTCAAGCTTTGAAAGTGAGATAAATAAATAGTGCTAATTGAGATGTCGATTAAATACTTGAAACTATAGTGAAATATTTGGTAAATATGTAAACCTTGATTTAGATATATTTCTATATATTAATCAAGGTAAGATGACAGATATGCATAACTTGATTTTAAAGTATATCAAGTTAATTGATTACGTTTCCCCTACTTCGTTCCTTTTTAAGGATGAAAAGGTTTGAGTATGGAAGATTGAAACAACTTAATGTTTTGAAAAAAATATGTTTAATTAACTGAAACTTAAGTTTTCATAATTTAATATTTAATTTATTATTGAATTATATGAAATAAATGAATTGGATTCATGCAAACATGAGTAGGGACAATTTAACAATGAGAATCAAATGGTGGTTGATGTAGAACTTAACTACCGAGTCGGTAAAGACCCGCGGATTTTCAACCCCGAAAATCGACACAAAACACCATGTCAAACCTTCAAGTATCGAAAACACAGGAATATTATTACAATAAAATAGAGGGTGAGATAAGAAAGAAAGAAATATTAGAATAGAAGAAGAAGAAGTACCGACACCACACATAATTAGAATCTCATATTGCAGTGGAACAAAATATAATATAAAACAAATCTTTACTGAGAGCATTAAAAATACTTACAATCATCGGAGTACATCAACACATCTGGACAATTATAATATCATGTCCTCATATACAACACATAGCGGAATAACAACCATATATCATACGTCTGGACTTCTCCAGCTCGTTTATGGACTTCACAGCATCTGATAATCTGAACCTATACACCCCGGTCTAACCCGAGCATTACAAACGACGGGTCAGTCCGGTGACGAGAGATAAAGGTACCTCGACCATGCCCAAAGGGGTTTAATAACTAGTAGTGGCGTGCTGAACTTCAAAGTACGGTGAAGCTTTCGGAGCGTAGTGAGGTGAGCCAGTGATATAACTCAAAATCTATACGACGAAATCTAGATTTTTCCCTTTCACTAGAAAGCTATCATCCAATAGGTCCGGCCGTTTCTTGTTTCATCGAATTCCAATCTATTTTGAGCTCTGTATACTCAATTGAAGTTACCAAAGTGAGAAAAACCACTAAGTTTAAAGGTATCACATACTTGATTTTAAAGTCAAAATATTTTTGAAAGAAAAGGAAAATCGTAAGACCAAATCCACACATAAATACGAACGGTTTTTATCTTATGATAACCCAAAACATTTTTGAAATCAATATCTTTTCTAATATTATAATAGTGTCTAAATACAAATAAATATCAATCTAGAAGAATGCTTATGTTTCACGTTCCACATATATAGTATACAATCAAAACTGTGGGCGCTTATTAGAGAATGGATTTCCAACTATGGCAAGTTATGGGACCACCTTCCGACATTGTACCTCTGGAGACGAATACATTGGGAATTCAACAAGAACATCTTGCTGTTGTATATAACAGTGTTGTATACACAATTATATAATTTTTGTTTGATGATAACAACCAAATAAATATTATTTTGAGTGTGTTTGTTATTGTACTGTTTCATATTTTCATCACAGATAGGTATATAATATTTATATTTAAACAGAATACATCTATACATAAATTCAAATATCTACACAGTATTTTGTTTAAATATAATATTTTATTTCAATATTTATAACAGTACAAATTTATAACTCCAACTATTTGTACACTTCACTAATATTTTTCATTTCAATACATTTCAGTGCATTTTCATACAGTCACTCAGTCGTACATTTTCATATTTACATTCTTTTTACACACATTGCTTCATCTTCTGTCTTATATCTTCAGTCTTCTGTTTTCACAGTCAGTCCAGTCTTCATACCTGTCATATACAGAAACACACACACACGTATATGGAACAGAAATAATCTCTAAATTCTAAGTAGATATAATTTTTATTTTGAAAATTTATTTGCCTCAGATTTCGGTGTGTTTCTCATCATTTTTCTGACTTAATCTGATTTGTTTTCATCTGGTACCCACTGATCAGCCTCAACTTGCCACACTGGTTTGTTGATCAGAACCAGCGTCAATCTAGCTGATTCTGACCAGCCTCAACATAGTGCAGTAGTCTGCTGATAAAATTTACACGTACACGATACATGTATACACACACGAGTGTGTGTATATACACATATGTTATGCATGTGCAAGCAAAATGTAGTCAAGGAAAACAACACATAAAGTCGGCAAAAGCAAATGGCCGAACACATATAAAATAGGTTCAAGAACATTTCAGCAAGAAGGCTGTAACAACCCGAAAATCTGAGCCAGTTTAAAATTTTTATTTTGGCAATTTTAGCGAATTTTGATTATTTAAAAAGAATAATTTTAAATAATATCGACGAAAATTTATTTTGAATATATATTTCGAACGTAAATATTATATACGCCGTCGTTAGAATATAAATAATTATATATAATTATAAAAGGAATTGAAAATGGCGCGGTAGTTCGATAATTCGATCTCAAACTTCAATTGAATGTACCGGGTGCAAAATAAACCAGATTTTAGCGAAACCAAAAATATTATGATCTAATAGTGACTATCTTTCCAACGAATCCGGGAAATCAAAATTTCATAGCGGGAATCAAAAGATATGTCCAGTTGAAAATTCTGAATAGTCGCTATGGAATTCAGGCCCTTAAAAATAGACATTTTGCAAACGACCTCGGATTTTGACGAAACCACTTTTGTTGGGTTCGTGATGTCAAATAATTGCTAGATTCCAATTTTCATAATTTTTCGAATCAATATGCGAGCGTGGCGAAGGAAAATGCATTTGACCAGTTTTAGTTGATTTTAATCGACTGGAAAATGGCCATTTTTCAAACGATCTCAGAATTTGACGAAATTAGTTTTGTTAGGACCGTATCGTTAATACGAAGTTAGAAAATATTTTTCGGGAATTTTAAGAATCAATATGTGGCTCCGGTAATTTGAAATGCACGTTCAAATTGAATATATACTGATGTATATTTTGATTTTAGCGAAAAGTGATCGAAACAGCTGAACTGGCTTACGATACATATCCCACTGTGTTCGGAATGGGGGTAATTAGCTATGGACGATAGGCGGTGGACCTCGTTTAGAGGTCGTATGTAAAAGTCAACTGTTAGGGGAATAAAATATAATATAAATTAATTTAATAAACCCCCCCCCCCTCTAAAACCTAATCAGAAAAAAATGAGCCCTCTTTTAAACTAAAACCCGCCGTCACCTTAAGCTCCTCCAAATCGCCCCGTCCAGGCCATGCCCACCGCCGTCGATGGCGTGCGCTCCTCCCTGGCGGAGCCCCGTCGTCGCGCAACCCTTTCCCCCCTCCTGTTGCTGCTGCCGCGGCCTCTTCTTCTTCTTCCTCCTCCTCCAGCCCCGCTTCGTTCTCCTTCCCCCACCGTCGACGGTCGTACCATCCCAGCCCAAGTCGCCGGACCACAACTCGAGACCCCCCTGCCTCGAACCCTCCTGCGAACCAGACCCCCTCCCCTCGACAGCGAACCCCCAAGCCTCGAGACACCCGTCCCTTCGCTGCTTCCTTCGTTATTCGCTATTCGATTCAATGTGAGTTTTATATTTTATTTTTTTTATTTATTTGCATTGAGTTTAATTTTCAGAATTTTTATAAATATAAAAGTTCATATTTTTTTTTCTTATACATACAAGGTTGAGATCTTTATAGTATGAATGGGTTGATAAAGATATGATTTTTAATAGCTAAAAGATTCGATTTTTGTTTGGGAAAAGACGAGATTTTTCAAAATGAAAAGATGAGATTTTTCATGTAGGAAAAATATGATTTTTCACGTTAGAAAGACGTGATTTTTAGCAATGTAAAAATATAATTTTTCTATATGAAGTAGTAGCGATAAAAATTTGGTTTTTACTTATGTAGTGGATTTAAAATATAATCTTTATGTGATAAAGAATATAAAAATATCATCTTTGTATATGTAGAGGAATAAAAATCTGATTTTTATTATATATACGTTGAATTAAAAATGTGATTTTCATAATGATATTTTTATAAAGGCAAAATCTTTATATTGAGAAAGGCAAAATCTTTATTTTTATAAAGGCGAAATCTTTATTTTTATAAAGGCGAAATCTATATTTTTGAAATAGGATTTTTATATATTGAATAGCAAAGTAAAAATTCGATTTTTATATATTGAATAGCGAAGTAAAAATTCGATTTTTATATATTGAATAGCGAAGTGAAAATTCGATTTTTATATATTGAATAGCGAAGTAAAAATTCAATTTTTATATATTGAATAGCGAAGTAAAAATTCCATTTTTATATTGAATAGCGTAGTAAAAATTCGATTTTTACATATGTAGTGGCTACAGTAACGAAGATGACAAAAATGCGGTAACGATGAAGATTTCTATCAAAGAAGAGTCAAGAGATTGGATAGCTATCTGTGAGAATTTCTCACTCTTCAATTTTCTTTTCTAGTTATATATATATATACTAGGATGCAGACGGTGCTTAGTAGCACTCGACACAATCGTCCACAGACCATGGACTTGTTTGTTTGGTTGCATAGATTAGTTAGATGATTTGATTTGAAATTGAATTGTTTGGTGAAATGAATTGATTTGATTGATGTATGAATGGCGTGGGCCTTCACTAGACCGGGGATAAGGCTAGGCCTTGTCCCGTTTCTAGTATCGTGCCGTTATGCCGCCGAAATTTTCTAAAATAAGTTAGAAAAACAAAAATATAATTTTTAACTGAATGTGAATAAATAAATATTCATTTACAAACCGGACGGTTTGTTTATGTACACATATTTGAAGGACATTGATTGGGACGATAAATTTTACACATCGCCCAACTGCACAAATAAAAATCTGTGTTTGTTGATTTGAAACCCCACACGGGTGTTGGGATGAAATTTGAAGTTCACTCATCCTGGTTGATTAAATATGTCGATCGATTGATTGACAGGCTGTTATAAGCGTTAGATGTCTATATTTGATGCTTATACAGTGTAGTGCACTTTGGTTGATGGTTGATTATTTTTCAATGCTATTATATACGTGTGATGTATGAAAATCCATATAATTAATATTATATGGTGATTGATTGGGCCTCATTCCAATTTAGAAAATATAGAATATTATAAAATAAAGGTTCATGTGTTGACTGTACTCATCCGTTGAGATTAGTCATGTGTTGAACGAAATATTTTAATAATAAAATTTACTTCTTTATCACTATAAAATAAAGGTTCATGTGTTGACTGTACTCATCCGTTGAGATTAGTCATGTGTTGAACGAAATATTTTAATAATGAAATTTACTTCTTTATCATTATAAAATAAAGGTTCATGTGTTGACTGTACTCATCCGTTGAGATTAGTCATGTGTTGAACGAAATATTTTAATAATAAAATTTACTTCTTTATCACTATAAAATAAAGGTTCATGTGTTGACTGTACTCATCCGTTGAGATTAGTCATGTGTTGAACGAAATATTTGAAATAGAAATATTTGAAATAGAAATATTTGAAATAGAATATTTGAAAGTATAAATATATGAAGCCGAGTTGATTAGATTGACGCCATTTTGACGTGAACGATATTTATATCGATTTTATTCATTTTAAAATGAATATAAAGTGATTTCGAAATCGCATATTTCGAAATGAAATGAATTGAAAACGATTTCGAAATGAAATGAATTGAAAACGATTGCGAAATGAAATGAATTGAAAACGATTTCGAATTGAAATGAATAGAAAACGATTTCGAAATGAAATGAATTGAAAACGATTTTGAAATGAAATGAATTGAAAACGATTTCGAAATGAAATGAATAGAAAACGGTTTCGAAATGAAATGAATAGAAAACGATTTCGAAATGAAATGAATTGAAAACGATTTCGAAATGAAATGAATAGAAAACGATTTCGAATTGAAATGAATAGAAAACGATTTCGAAATGAAATGAATAGAAAACGATTTCGAAATGAAATGAATAGAAAACGATTTCGAAATGAAATGAATTGAAAACGATTTCGAAATGAAATGAATAGAAAATGATTTCGAAATGAAATGAATTGAAAACGATTTCGAATTGAAATGAATTGAAAACGATTTCGAAATGAAATGAATATAAAGCAATTTCGAAATGAATTGAATTGAAAACGATTTCGAAATGAATTGAATTGAAAACGATTTCGAAATGAATTGAATAGAAAACGAATTTGATTTGATTTGAACATATAACGAATTTGAATTGAATCGAATAGAAAACCAATTTGAATTGAATCGAATAGAAAACGACTTTGGAATAGAATTGAATTGAAAACGAATTCAAATTGAATTGAAATGAATTCAAATTGAATTGAAATTTGAATTGAATAGAGATGAATTTTAAAACGAATTTATAAGGAAGAATTCAATTTTGATTTGATTTGAAATGGAAATTGAAAATGTTTTTGAAACGAATTCAAAACTATCTATATAATTCGTTTTAAATAGAAATCGACGAAATATATATTATATATATTATATATATAATATAATGGCTTGAATAGAACGCACCGCGCCGCGGCAGTACGTGAATTTCGACCATTTGTTTCAAATGGACATTACGGGAGATCCGACCGTCGGATTCTCCTAAAACCGGAACTGTTGGGTTCGTATCGAAAAGAGCTTTCTAACGAATATTAGAAATTTGAAATCTAACGGTTGGATTTGGAGATACGTCCAAATCAAATTTGAAAAAGGTCGCTGTAAGTGCAGTGTAACACCCCGCCTCCGCTAGGGTCACTCGCAAAGGAATGCACTAGCTTTAGAGGGGCATTATTGGTAAACATGCACAGAAATATCACAAGACAGAACATATAAAATAGCGGAAGTAAAATCAAACTTTCATAACATGAATAAATAAGGTCTAAAGCCTTTTACATCAGAGTACATCAAAACCTGTCTTGCAATAGTAAAGAAGCATAAAGACATTTTCGAAAATTATTCCCCAAGTAAAACAGTAAAGTAGCCATAGCCAAGAAAAGTCCAAGCCATCCATGATGACCTTCAAGCAGAAGAAGTCCGAATTAAACAACAGTATTTCCTCCTTGTAACCTGGGGGGGGGGGGGGGGAGGGGAAACGGAAGACAAGAACCGAAACAAAACGGGTCAGTCAAAAAGACTGAGTAAGCCCTATCTACTATCAGCATAAAAACTAGTAAAGTTAACTGACATAAGAAACTGAGATGAACATAAGCATGATGACAAGATAGATAAGCTAAATCAAAATAACAGGATGAACTACTGAGCTCAGATAAACTAAGGTGTCATGATAAATTACGATGTCAAGATAAAACAAGGTATCCTATCGTCAGGTTCCTATCAAGTATAATATCCCCAAGATATCTATCACGTATAACGTCCCATGGTATCTATCTATATTTTAGCTCTGCACCTACCATACTAGTATCCCCACCGTATCATGTGTTAACCATGAATGACCCTTACTCAAAAGTCGTGTAATGGTTCATGTCAACCTAATATATCGCATTTATAGGTTACTCAACTCGTATGTTTCTTTCCATGTAAATGTTCAGTTCCTTGCCGTAGACCGTACGGGATTTCCCATGAGGTTCTATACTACTCCAATGTAATTCCATGATCCTTAAGCTCGTTTGGACTGTTACCCAAGACCTAGCTAGGCTTTCCCAACATGAATCATCGTTTGTGCAACTAGGACTTATGCCACCTAGGACCACAAGTGATTATGCTTACCTATTGCACGTTTTCGTATTTCGGTTTGGGTTCAACCACCCAGGGCCACTAGGAATTACGCTAACCGTCAACCGCGCCCTTTTTCCCACGCATTCATCGTGAATCGTTTTTCCATGACTGTATGCACATGTATCACATCGTGCCATCCGAGTCCTGTCACAGGGCAGATCAAGAAATACAGGACTCGGTCGGGAGCTTTCGATTTATCTGCCGATGCAGATGCTAAGGTCTGTTTTTCCTATACGTGGCTATGGTCCCACGAGACCACTCCCTCAACTAGTGAAAGACAAGACAGGATAAATCCTGTATGAGAACACACTACTGGCCAACCCACAATCCTAGCCTTACCGCAACCATAATTAGATAGCAATTATGGTCTTTTGGGTGTTCTCTGCCTTTCCGTACGTACACGCTTGACCAAAGATGGTAGGTAGCCTGACGAAATGCTATCTAGGGCACTACCGTGTATCATCGACTATCCCCTATCCATCCCCGTCTTTAGGTCGCTCGTATAGCAACCAAGGCATACTCTTGGTTCTTCTAACGCAGACCTAAACCTCTCATGAGCCTAGCATGATCACCTGGCAGCTCACAGAGGGATACTAAGAATATCCTCACGTTCCCCGAAGCCGCTGCTTCGTTACCCAGTTCGTTGGAGCCTTTATCTAAATCAGATAACTTTCTCCTACTCGTGTGCTTAAACGATGACCTACCGTATCGGGTTACTCATCCAATCTATGAACTGGTCCAAAATTCCTTGACTAAGAATTATTACTTAGCTATTCTCCAACTAAGGTTTACCACTTAGCTTATTCCCGTTATTCTTGTTAATTACGGTTATCCACCTAATTCTCTGAACTAGGGTTTATATAATGGATTAAGTGTCACTTAAGTTCATGACTTAATCCCTCTACAAATCATGTCAAAATTGGCTAAGTATCCAAGTTCAAGACTTAACCCTACAAACCATGTGTCAAGTTGGTTAAGTATATTAAGCAATTCACGACTTAACCTCGTCCAATTATCATTCTAGATTGGTTAAGTATATATTAACTTGACCCTATCAATTTACTTAGTCAAATCGGTCAAGTGTATTCAAGCGATTCGTGACTTAGCCTTATCATGTTTTCACGTTATATTGGTTAAGTATTGGTTAATTTAACCACATCAAATTAACGAGTTAGATTGGTTAAGTATAGGTCACTTAACCACATCAAATCATCGTGTTAGATTAGTTAAGTGTTTAACTTAACCCCCTTAAACTACCAAGTTGGATTAATTAAGTCTAGGCTAACTTAACCCCATCCGATTTCCATGTTTAGATTAGTTAAGTCTAAGTTAACTTAACCCCATCCATTAACTGTATTATACGGTTAAGTGTCATTAAGGAAACTTACTTAACCTTATCATGTGGCATTAATTACTTAATGCACCTCAACCTCTCACATTAGACTTTGTTGTGGTTACTAGTTAAGCCGGTCGGTTCCGGGTAGCTTTACACCACAACTTGGTCTAACCTCGGGTTCAAGCACAACATGACCAACTTCTCACATTAGGTCCTATTGTTTGCAACTACTAGTTAGGCCGGTCGGTTCCGGGTAGCTTTATGTTGCAAACTCAACCCAACCTCGAGTTGGTCACTTTCATGTTTAGTCTAGTGTCATGTTCATATTCAAGTTTTCTTAAGAATATGGGTAGACCTAACTCAATAGGTAAATTCCCAATTCCATAGTATGGGTAGACCTAACTTAATAGGTAAATTCCCAATTTCATATTTTCAAGCATACTTACATGTCAACTTCCATGTTATATTTTAAATCATGCTTTTAAGTTATATTTTCATGTCATTAGAAATTACCCATAACATAACCCAACGCTTTTAAACTCGCATATACGTTCGCAACAACGTAATGGATTAAAAGAAGAGACTTGGCAAAGGCATGACAAAAATGGATATTAAGCCACAAGTTAATCATGGTGGCAAATGAGGCACAAATGTGTTCATTAACTTGCATGTTACATTCTTAAGCCTCAAAAACATGCATAAACCCAAACTTGGCACATAAGCGAATCATGGTGACAAAAGACATGGAATGATGACTAGTAACTCGCATATATCATCATATAAGGGTTATGACTTCATATGCAAGTTGACATAAAGGTTATGAGGGTTCTCATGTTGCATAATGCAACATTTCAACATAAAGGTTGTAGCTTTTAGCCCACAAGATCAAGATAATGACTTCATAAACTTGCATGACATGATAGCATGTATCATACTTAATGATCAAACCCAAACTTGCAACATGAACATTTAACTTCATAGTTAATATCTAAGAGTAGGGAAAGGGCTTACATTGCTATGAAGGCACAAATCGATTAAATTAAAGATTGAGACAAAGCCTATGCATGCCATCATCCAAAAACCCAAAGATGAAAGCTCCAAATCAATAAAAACCCCATCTTGATGAACAAAGATCAAAGCTTTAGCCTTGAAATCAACTTGAGAAGCTCTCATACTAACATAGAGACTCTCTAACACTCACATGATCATGAAACCTCTCATAGAAATGAAGATAGAAACTTTGGGCAAGAGGATGGAGGCTAGGGTTTTGAGTGGAGGCCATGAGAGGAGCAATTTTGGCATAGTTTAGTTGCATGAATGAATAATCAGGATTTTAGGAGAGGGTTAGGGGCTTATTTATAGAGACTAGGATTAGTTAGGACCCTTAGATTAACCATAGGATCAACCTGAACCATCAGATTTCGAACCAGACCCAAAAACCTAGCCAAAACAGAAAACAGGTGCACCAGGCAAAACTGCCCGGCCACCATAAGTCGACACCCAAGTCGACATGGCTGTCGACTTGGGTCATGCCATGTCGACTCCCAAGTCGACAGCCCTGTCGACTTGGGGTGGCTGGCAGGAATTTTCCCGCCTAGCCTTCTAGGCCAAATTTTCGAAATTAGAACTCGTTTTTGAACATGAATTTTCTGAAAACTTCGTCGGACCATAACTTGGTCATACGGACCCCGATTCTCGAAAACTCAGACTCTATTTCGCGTATTTTTCCGAGACGAACGCAATGGCATAGCCCGTTTTACTTGATTCGGAATTTAAAATTAAATTCTGCCTTGATTCTCGTCTTAACATGTTATAGAAATACGGGTTGTTACATTCTCCCCACCTTTTAGGATTTCGTCCCCGAAATCTCCAAGTTAGGAAGAACATATCCTACCATCCATCATTCATCTACTCAAAACATCATCCACAAGCAACCATTGTCCTTAGATGATTTCTAATGCTGTATGAATATATGCAAAACGTGTGTGTACATGTTCCTTAGCTAATGCTAATGATCAGGCCTGAATAATCTTTCTAATGCAAAATATGTATAATGCCATGAATCCAACATGTATGCAAATAGTCCTAGTCATATAGATACTATATGTGTGCACAATCATTCATTCATATGCAACAACCGCATGATAATACATTCGATTTCATCCATAAACAAGTATAAATACTCGTGCATATGCAATATGAAATGTGACCGAGTCGAGCTAGTATCTAATGTGTATTTGCGCATCCACGAGCAACCACTTGCAACTATATCAATCATAACATGTTTCAAATACATGTTTACATCCATAGGGTTCTACCTAGGATTCCCTGAAACAGGGTCGAGAAGATAAACAAGACAAACTTCTTACGAGGTTTGTAACAGAAAATAGGACCGAGAGGATGTCCATAAAAGATAGCCTACAAGTAAGCTCTACAGAAAACAAGGATCAAGGATATACTCCCAAAAAGAGATATCATGCGCGTATCTAGTCTTTGACCATCAAAGTCGTATTTCCTTGAGCTTAATTCCATTGTGCCTTGACCGTCTTTGTAACAACCCTGAATTTTGGGGCCAATTTAAAAAATTTATTTGAAGTTATTTTAACGTGTTTTGGTTGTTTAAAATAATTTATTTTGAGAAATTAAATATATTCTTTTTAATGAAAATACGGAGCGTATGCAATTTGCATGTAATAAAATTTATTCTGTGGGAAACATTAAACCAAAAGATTCAATAAATTTTCCAACAAGTTGACAAAAAGGGAAGGTAGAAATTTAAAAATGCAATTTATGACAATTTTTAATTTTATTTAAATCAATGAATGCAGTATTAATGAAACAACGAAGAGAGGAGGACACTAAAAGAAAATGCAAGAAAAGAAATTAATAGGATTAAGGTAAAACAAATCAATGGGTTAAAGGAAGGAATAAAAGCGCACATAATGGAGAAAAAAGAACATTTAAACGTATATGTTCTAGATAGAAAGAAGAAAAATTCTTGAGACAATGTATGGTATGGAGCATTGTTTTTGGACCTTTAGGTATCATAATCATGAAACAAAATCCAAATAGTTATGTTATATGTTTAATAGAGTGATAATAAAGAAATAATTATTTATAATGTTAACTATTCAAAGATATATGTTAGTGCATTAAAATGTACAAATCCATATGAAGGAATTAAAGAATTGTAAATGAGGTAATAATAATAGTTTAAATGTAAAATAAATACATACGCAAGGACAATATATAAATCGAATAATAAATGATAAAAGGTAGGGAAATCATTGGGTGAACAAAGGCAAGTAATAATTCAAATTAAAAAGGGAAAGGAAAGTCCATTAAACAAGAAAGGTTGGTAAAAATTGAAAAGAAAATAAATTAAAATTCAATAGTGGGAAAAGAGAAAAATTTATTTAGATATTTCTTAGAAAATGGTAGATGACATTAAGTTGACGTTAATGAATGCAGTAAAAAGTAAAGTAATGTCATTGGTTTACCTAAGAAAAGTTTTATGAAAAAGATACAATTTTAATGTTGATATTTTACAACGAAAATGTTTTACATTGAAAAGATTAAATTTTCAATTTTGTTAGATTACATGAAAAGGCCATAATGGAAAATTGAATTTTTTTTGTATTTGTAATACGATAAAAGGATTAAAAAATTGAAAGTTACATTTTAATGTTAATTGGAGTTAATTAGGGAGTAATGTGCGTTTGAAATTGTAAACATTACAATGGAACATACATAATTAAATAAAAAGAAACAGAAGAAAGAATGAAAGTTAATGAATGGTATTTTATAAAATAATCGGAAAGTATACACACACATTAATTTCTTTTTTTTTAAAAAAAAAAAAAGAGAAAAAAAATTTGTGCGTTTGAATTTGAAAGTAATGGAAGATTATTAACATTAACATATTAGCAAACTTCATTTAATAAAATAGGAAAACAAATGTGTGTGATAGAAAGGGATTAAATCAGGAAAGGGAAATAATTAATATTAAAACGACAATGTTTCCTTTAAATTACCAATGCATGTCAATTAAGGACATCAAAAGAGAGATAATGGAAATAATGTCAAAAAAAAGATTGGAGGTAGATAATTATTTCTAAAACGTGAACACACATTTAAATGTAATAAATATAGCCCAAATACATAACCCCAATTCCCCTTATACACAGCTACTACTAATTTGAATCGATGGCAGCCACGCTCCCTTATTCTTCCTCCTCTTTCTTCTAATTCCTTCATCAATTGAAAGCCATTCCAACGCAAAAATGGTTCAACTCTTCATGACACACGGTGGCCAGGGCGGCAGCATGAAGTGGCAAGGTTCGGAGTTGGTTTTCGAGGGTGGAGACAGCGGCGAGTTGGCCGAGACCTGGGCGGTGGGTTAGCGAGTCGAAGGCGGTCGATGTGAGGTGCGCCACGATCGTGAGAACCGTGACTTAAAATACAATTTTTTTTAAAAGAAAACGCTTGGGACAAATTCTTATCCAATCAAGGTGAGATTTTTTTTTATATAATTTAATAAATTTAATTATCATTTCTATGATTATTAATAGTAGATCTAATATGACACGAAATTTAAAACATGGATCTGAACCATTCACACCGTACGATGTTGAATCTGAATTGCCTATTAGGACATGATATTAGATCTGAAATTTTAGAGTTTAAATCTGAATTAGTGATTAATTCGAATTAATTATGAGTTAATTTATTTAATCGTGCCTTGTTGATTTTCCATATGCTAAATTGCCTTGATGTTAGTTATTTGATTTGATCATGTTGGTTGTTTGGACTTTGTGGGTTGGTATTTCCCTTTTGTCTCAACTCTATTATTGTAGTTTGGTTAATGCGATCAAAATCTCATTTTTGAGATTTATATATATAAATATATATACATATATACGACTGGTTCCTTTAGGTGTGTTGCACTCAAATTTTTACAACCGTGTAAACTAAAATATTGGACATGAAATTTGTTGACACAAAATATTGGACATGAACATTTTACATTTTTATTAAATGTGAATAGATTAAATATTTAACCGTATATAAAAATTCACATATTTATTAATGTGAATAAATTGTAGGTGAATAAAATGGTAATTTCAGCCGTAGGAAAATTCACATTTTAATTAATGTAAATAAGGAGAAATTTCACCGCATGACATAATTTACACATTTTATCTGTAAATATAAGGTAGGAATTTGCGGTGACAAAATTTACATTTTATTATGTAAATTTAAAAATAGAAAAGTTGATACCTTTACATTGTAATATAAAGAGTGAATTCTTTACATTGAAAAAAAATTTAATAAATTCACATTGTATGTTAAATTAACATCTATTTTGTTAATGTTAAAAATTAGAAAATGTACACCGTATGATTCATTGGCATTTATTATGTTGATGTTGATATATGAATTTTCACCATATGTTGGTTTGACATTTTTTTTTTATTTAATGTTAAAAATTAGAAAATGTACACCGTATGATTCATTGGCATTTATTATGTTGATGTTGATATAGGAAGTTTTCACCTTATGTTGGTTTGGCATTTTTTTTATTTAATGTTAAAAATTAGAAAATGTACACCGTATGATTCATTGGCATTTATTATGTTGATGTTGATATAGGAAGTTTTCACCATATGTTGGTTTGACATTTTTTTTATTTAATGTTAAAAATTAGAAAATGTACACCGTATGATTCATTGGCATTTATTATGTTGATGTTGATATAGGAAGTTTTCACCATATGTTGGTTTGACATTTTTTTTAATTTAATGTTAAAAATTAGAAAATGTAAACCGTATGATTCATTGACACTTATTTTGAATGTTATATAAAAAGAAAAGATTGATTAACATTATTCTAACGTAAATCTTAAAAGGGAATGGACCGTATGATTTATTAACATTATTTAATGTTATATAAAAAGAAAAGATTGTTTAACATCATTTTTAATATTGATTAAAAAAAAAGATTGCAAAGTATGTATTAACGTATTTTTATTAATGTATATAAAAAGAGAAATTTACATTATAGGAGAAATTTAACATTTTTGTTAATGTTAAAAATAAGAGATTACATCGTATGAGAAATTTAACATTTTTGTTAATGCTAAAAATAAGTTATTTCATCGTATGTTAGTTAACATTTTATTTAATGTTAATATATTAAGAAATTTCATCGTATGTCAAGATTTACATTTTTATATGTAAATTATAAAGTGAAATTATATGGTTTGTTAAAAGTACATTTTTCTTTCTTTGTAATTAAAAGGTGAATTTTCTCGTATATCAAGATTCACATTTGTAGACGATAAGTAGGACGTTGACATGAACCAAAATTTATATTTTGAATTGTAAATAAAAAGTAGGATTTTGCGGTGAAATAAAATTTTCATTTTTCTAATGTAAGTTAGAACATGAATTAACATTTAACTGGTAGTTACATTTATTTTTAATGTAAAATAAGATATGGTTTGCACCGTATGATAAAGCTGACATTTTATGTGTAATTAAAATGTGAATTTATATTATATGATAAGAATTACATTTTCCTATTGAATGTATATATGAATTTACACCGCAGGACAAAATTTACATTTTTGTAAATATAAAATAGGAATTCACCGTAGGATGAAATTAACATTTTTAATGTTAATTAAAAAGTATTTCACCGTAGGATAAAATTCACATTTTATTTAATGTTAATATAAATTAAGTAATTTGCAATGTATGAGGAATTAGCATTTTATGTAATAATTAAGTAACTTGCATCGTATGAAAAATTAACATTTTTATGTTAATAATAAAGAATAATTTCACCACATGTATGATAATTAACATTATTGTTAATCTTAATATATAGTGAATTGAACCGTATGATAATTAACATTTATTCTTAATGTTAATGCATAGTTAATTGGACCGTGGGATGGAATTAACATTTATTCCTAATGTTAATATTTAAAGTATTTACATCGTAGGGTAATTAACATTTATCTTTAATGTTAATATTAAAGAAATTTACATGGTAGGATGATCAACATTTTTTTTATGTTAAATAAGAAGTATTTGCACCATAGGATGAGAATAACATTATTTTTAATGTTAAATTAAAGAGCAATTTAACCGTAGGTTTGGGCTACATTATTTTTAATTATAAAGTAACAAAGTAATTTAACATAGGAGGAGATTACATTATTTTTAAGGTTAATAAAGGATAAATTAACCATAGGACTAATATACATTATTTTTAAATGTTAATATTAAGAGAATTACTCCGTAGGACAAGATTTACATTATTTTATAATGTTAACATAAAAGAGAATTGACCGTAGGGATTAACATTTATTTTTAATGTTAATATTAGGTGAATTACCTCGAAGGATAAAATTACATTATTTTATAATGCAAATATAAAAGAGGATTTACAGTAGGGTTGAATTACTTTATTCTTAATGTAAATTAAAAAGAGAATTTGACCGTAGGATAGCGTTAACATTATTTTTAATGTTGATATAAATGAATTTCACCGTATGTACAAGTTTACATTTTATTCAATGTAAATAAGATAAGATCGTGAAATGAATTGAAAGATTACATTTTATTTAATGTAAATAAAAGTAAGATTACGAAAATGCATCGTTAAGTAAGAAGTTTAATTATTCTAAATAATTAGGACAAGAATGAGCAGTTATAAAAAAAATGTACGACATGAATTAGTTTTTCTAAAACTATAATAAGTATGCGAGGTTGTTTGGGAAGTCCGAGATACCCTCATCCCAAATTAAACCAAACGACGTTAAAGAATCAAAGCATGAGACGACGCATGAAGACCGTAAATCTTCCCTCGAATGGACAACGATCGAGACTCTGAATTGACTTGCTACCAATTCATGGGTCAAGGTCATTGCCCAGACGTACGTGTTGGTTTCACGGATTTGACTTTCGTTCAGACCCAGAGCATAAGTTTAAATGGATGGTGTGTCTGACATCGTACTTCGTTATATATCATATTGTTGATTTTCTGTTAATATATAAATATTGGTGGTGGAGAATTTATTCTCTACTTAACACCCATTTATGTATTGATGGAGAAGCAATGGTATGGTATGGAGTGACAGTGTGGCATACTAAGATGCAATGATCAAGATTTCTTGTTGAAAAGCAGGCCTTGTGGGATGATCAAAGCATAGCCTGTTTAGGCATAGCTTTGTGTATGACGTGACTTCACGAGCCTCACACACCGGCGGAGTCTAAAACGGGAGAAGGGAACACAAGGAGTGCACACGTTTCTTTCTAGCTAGAGTGGTGCCAGGGACCTACCAGCGCTGGCATTTATTCATGGTGGTTGTTGGATTGTTCGAGGCCTCGGTTTATGCGGTCGTCACTGGCCGTATTATAGGTCCAAAAGGACCGGGAAGCGTGTGTTCAGGCATAACTAATCCACAAAAGTAAGTGTGGACCGGCCCTGCAGCTATCCATGGGTTGGACAGAGTACCAATCCTGGGGCATTGCTAGAGTGTCTCGAATCGGTAAGGATCTCCACCCTAGCCTTGACTCAGATGGAAATCCAAATTCCAAATACGACCCTGCGGTTTTGATTGTATTACTAGTATGGAGATATAGTAGGATGGGGTACTATGTTTCCTAGGATTGATACATTTATTTTGAAATGTTTTTTATTATACACTAATAATAATATTAAACTCGTATTTCCGTATTTAGCATGTTTAATCACCATAAGGGAAAACTCTATCCTCTGTGTGCGTTGCATTGTGTGATGGGACTTGAGTCTTATGGTGATTCCATTTTTCTAAAAAGCATTGCGATGTTGTACGTTCTGACACTTTAAATTATGCACGACAATCCATTGAGTAAACCCGTTCTGCATTAGCGGCGTGGTCTTTGGATTTGTCATATTATTATTACTAAACTAGTTATGAATTCTCATACCGGTCCCACGACTGACCCGTTGTTTGTTTCCACCTTTTTCAAACTCGGGTGCCCTCTTTTCTACACGGGCAGTCGAGTAGTTTTTGTACAGGTTTTTCATTTCAAGCAGGATTCTGGATCGAAGCTTAAGCTGTGTCCAGAGCATAGTTGTCTTCCGCTGTATCTATTTTATTGTTTCTGCTGCAATGTATTAAAATATTGTAATTTACCTTCCGCTGTAATTTTATTTAATGTACTCTGATATTCTGTACTCTGATGTAACGTTATTATAATGTTTATAAAAGTCTGCTGTGTAGTTCTGATGTTGTTGTATACCCAGAGTTAATGCATTCGAGAATTTCTAACTTTTGGGTCAGACCTGTGTGGTTTATGGTCGATCCAAAGGCTGGGGATTTTCGGGTCATTACACATGGTATCAGAGCTCTGGTTAGCTCAAATCTTTGGGGTACAACTCGTTAGAACTGAACAAAAGACTCATCAGAGATTGGATTAGTAATATCCAATAAGAATACTCATTAGAGATATGATCAGCAGTATCCTAGAATGAGAAAGCTCATTAGAGATGGGGTTAGTAATGCCCTAGAATGAGTTCAGAGTAACAAGCTTATAATATACGTATTTGTAATTATGATCTATTTTAGAAAATATGATTTTATAATATATAAAAGTTATATATTTTTAAAGCTAATCAACTAATTGATTAATGATTGTGTAGTATAATTATTAGTTCAACTATTAAATTATTTAAACCGATAAGAATAAAAATTTAGTAGGATAATTAAACACTTTTAGCTTCGTTCCTTTTCGAGGACGAAAAGTTTTTAAGTGGGGGAGACTGTAACAACCCTGAATTTTGGGGCCAATTTAAAAAATTTATTTGAAGTTATTTTAACGTGTTTTGGTTGTTTAAAATAATTTATTTTGAGAAATTAAATATATTCTTTTTAATGAAAATACGGAGCGTATGCAATTTGCATGTAATAAAATTTATTCTGTGGGAAACATTAAACCAAAAGATTCAATAAATTTTCCAACAAGTTGACAAAAAGGGAAGGTAGAAATTTAAAAATGCAATTTATGACAATTTTTAATTTTATTTAAATCAATGAATGCAGTATTAATGAAACAACGAAGAGAGGAGGACACTAAAAGCAAATGCAAGAAAAGAAATTAATAGGATTAAGGTAAAACAAATCAATGGATTAAGGGAAGGAATAAAAGCGCACTTAATGGAGAAAAAAGAACATTTAAATGTATATGTTCTAGATAGAAAGAAGAAAAATTCTTGAGACAATGTATGGTATGGAGCATTGTTTTTGGACCTTTAGGTATCATAATCATGAAACAAAATCCAAATAGTTATGTTATATGTTTAATAGAGTGATAATAAAGAAATAATTATTTATAATGTTAACTATTCAAAGATATATGTTAGTGCATTAAAATGTACAAATCCATATGAATGAATTAAAGAATTGTAAATGAGGTAATAATAATAGTTTAAATGTAAAATAAATACATACGCAAGGACAATATATAAATCGAATAATAAATGATAAAAGGTAGGGAAATCATTGGGTGAACAAAGGCAAGTAATAATTCAAATTAAAAAGGGAAAGGAAAGTCCATTAAACAAGAAAGGTTGGTAAAAATTGAAAAGAAAATAAATTAAAATTCAATAGTGGGAAAAGAGGAAAATTTATTTAGATATTTCTTAGAAAATGGTAGATGACATTAAGTTGACGTTAATGAATGCAGTAAAAAGTAAAGTAATGTCATTGGTTTACCTAAGAAAAGTTTTATAAAAAAGATACAATTTTAACGTTGATATTTTACAACGAAAATGTTTTACATTGAAAAGATTAAATTTTCAATTTTGTTAGATTACATGAAAAGGCTATAATGGAAAATTGAATTTTGTTTGTATTTGTAATACGATAAAAGGATTAAAAAATTGAAAGTTACATTTTAATGTTAATTGGAGTTAATTAGGGAGTAATGTGCGTTTGAAATTGTAAACATTACAATGGAACATACATAATTAAATAAAAAGAAACAGAAGAAAGAATGAAAGTTAATGAATGGTATTTTATAAAATAATCGGAAAGTATACACACACATTAATTTCTTTTTTTAAAAAAAAAAAAGAAAAAGAGAAAAGAATTTTGTGCGTTTGAATTTGAAAGTAATGGAAAATTATTAACATTAACATATTAGCAAACTTCATTTAATAAAATAGGAAAACAAATGTGTGTGATAGAAAGGGATTAAATCAGGAAAGGGAAATAATTAATATTAAAACGACAATGTTTCCTTTAAATTACCAATGCATGTCAATTAAGGACATCAAAAGAGAGATAATGGAAATAATGTCAAAAAAAAAGATTGGAGGTAGATAACTATTTCTAAAACGTGAACACACATTTAAATGTAATAAATATAGCCCAAATACATAACCCCAATTCCCCTTATACACAGCTACTACTAATTTGAATCGATGGCAGACACGCTCCCTTATTCTTCCTCCTCTTTCTTCTAATTCCTTCATCAATTGAAAGCCATTCCAACGCAAAAATGGTTCAACTCTTCATGACACACGGTGGCCAGGGCGGCAGCATGAAGTGGCAAGGTTCGGGGTTGGTTTTCGAGGGTGGAGACAGCGGCGAGTTGGCCGAGACCTGGACGGTGGGTTAGCGAGTCGAAGGCGGTCGATGTGAGGTGCGCCACGATCGTGAGAACCGTGACTTCAAATACAATTTTTTTAAAAGAAAACGCTTGGGACAAATTCTTATCCAATCAAGGTGAGAATTTTTTTTATATAATTTAATAAATTTAATTATCATTTCTATGATTATTAATAGTAGATCTAATATGACACGAAATTTAAAACATGGATCTGAACCATTCACACCGTACGATGTTGAATCTGAATTGCCTATTAGGACATGATATTAGATCTGAAATTTTAGAGTTTAAATCTGAATTAGTGATTAATTCGAATTAATTATGAGTTAATTTATTTAATCGTGCCTTGTTGATTTTCCATATGCTAAATTGCCTTGATGTTAGTTATTTGATTTGATCATGTTGGTTGTTTGGACTTTGTGGGTTGGTATTTCCCTTTTGTCTCAACTCTATTATTGTAGTTTGGTTAATGCGATCAAAATCTCATTTTTGAGATTTATATATATAAATATATATACATATATACGACTGGTTCCTTTAGGTGTGCTGCATTCAAATTTTTACAACCGTGTAAACTAAAATATTGGACATGAAATTTGTTGACACAAAATATGGGACATGAACATTTTACATTTTTATTAAATGTGAATAGATTAAATATTTAACCGTATATAAAAATTCACATATTTATTAATGTGAATAAATTGTAGGTGAATAAAATGGTAATTTCAGCCGTAGGAAAATTCACATTTTAATTAATATGAATAAGGAGGAATTTCACCGCATGACATAATTTACACATTTTTATCTGTAAATATAAGGTAGGAATTTGCGGTGACAAAATTTACATTTTATTATGTAAATTTAAAAATAGAAAAGTTGATACCTTTACATTGTAATATAAAGAGTGAATTCTTTACACTGAAAAAAAAATTTAATAAATTCACATTGTATGTTAAATTAACATCTATTTTGTTAATGTTAAAAATTAGAAAATGTACACCGTATGATTCATTGGCATTTATTATGTTGATGTTGATATAGGAAGTTTTCACCTTATGTTGGTTTGGCATTTTTTTTATTTAATGTTAAAAATTAGAAAATGTACACCGTATGATTCATTGGCATTTATTATGTTGATGTTGATATAGGAAGTTTTCACCATATGTTGGTTTGACATTTTTTTTATTTAATGTTAAAAATTAGAAAATGTACACCGTATGATTCATTGGCATTTATTATGTTGATGTTGATATAGGAAGTTTTCACCATATGTTGGTTTGACATTTTTTTTATTTAATGTTAAAAATTAGAAAATGTACACCGTATGATTCATTGGCATTTATTATGTTGATGTTGATATAGGAAGTTTTCACCATATGTTGGTTTGACATTTTTTTTTATTTAATGTTAAAAATTAGAAAATGTACACCGTATGATTCATTGACATTTATTTTGAATGTTATATAAAAAGAAAAGATTGATTAACATTATTCTAACGTAAATCTTAAAAGGGAATGGACCGTATGATTTATTAACATTATTTAATGTTATATAAAAAGAAAAGATTGTTTAACATCATTTTTAATATTGATTAAAAAAAAAAGATTGCAAAGTATGTATTAACGTATTTTTATTAATGTATATAAAAAGAGAAATTTACATTATAGGAGAAATTTAACATTTTTGTTAATGTTAAAAATAAGAGATTACATCGTATGAGAAATTTAACATTTTTGTTAATGCTAAAAATAAGTAATTTCATCGTATGTTAGTTAACATTTTATTTAATGTTAATATATTAAGAAATTTCATCGTATGTCAAGATTTACATTTTTATATGTAAATTATAAAGTGAAATTATATGGTTTGTTAAAAGTACATTTTTCTTTCTTTGTAATTAAAAGGTGAATTTTCTCGTATATCAAGATTCACATTTGTAGACGATAAGTAGGACGTTGACATGAACCAAAATTTATATTTTGAATTGTAAATAAAAAGTTGGATTTTGCGGTGAAATAAAATTTTCATTTTTCTAATGTAAGTTAGAATATGAATTAACATTTAACTGGTAGTTATATTTATTTTTAATGTAAAATAAGATATGGTTTGCACCGTATGATAAAGCTGACATTTTATGTGTAATTAAAATGTAAATTTATATTATATGATAAGAATTACATTTTCCTATTGAACGTATATATGAATTTACACCGCAAGACAAAATTTACATTTTTGTAAATATAAAATAGGAATTCACCGTAGGATGAAATTAACATTTTTAATGTTAATTAAAAAGTATTTCACCGTAGGATAAAATTCACATTTTATTTAATGTTAATATAAATTAAGTAATTTGCAATGTATGAGGAATTAGCATTTTATGTAATAATTAAGTAACTTGCATCGTATGAAAAATTAACATTTTTATGTTAATAATATAGAATAATTTCACCACATGTATGATAATTAATATTATTGTTAATCTTAATATATAGTGAATTGAACCGTATGATAATTAACATTTATTCTTAATGTTAATGCATAGTTAATTGGACCGTGGGATGGAATTAACATTTGTTCCTAATGTTAATATTTAAAGTATTTACATCGTAGGGTAATTAACATTTATCTTTAATGTTAATATTAAAGAAATTTACATCGTAGGATGATTAACATTTTTTTATGTTAAATAAGAAGTATTTGCACCATAGGATGAGAATAACCTTATTTTTAATGTTAAATTAAAGAGCAATTTAACCGTAGGTTTGGGCTACATTATTTTTAATTATAAAGTAACAAAGTAATTTAACATAGGAGGAGATTACATTATTTTTAAGGTTAATAAAGGATAAATTAACCATAGGACTAATATACATTATTTTTAAATGTTAATATTAAGAGAATTACTCCGTAGGACAAGATTTACATTATTTTATAATGTTAACATAAAAGAGAATTGACCGTAGGGATTAACATTTATTTTTAATGTTAATATTAGGTGAATTACCTCAAAGGATAAAATTACATTATTTTATAATGCAAATATAAAAGAGGATTTACAGTAGGGTTGAATTACTTTATTCTTAATGTAAATTAAAAAGAGAATTTGACCGTAGGATAGCGTTAACATTATTTTTAATGTTGATATAAATGAATTTCACCGTATGTACAAGTTTACATTTTATTCAATGTAAATAAGATAAGAACGTGAAATGAATTGAAAGATTACATTTTATTTAATGTAAATAAAAGTAAGATTACGAAAATGCATCGTTAAGTAAGAAGTTTAATTATTCTAAATAATTAGGACAAGAATGAGCAGTTATAAAAAAAAATGTACGACATGAATTAGTTTTTCTAAAACTATAATAAGTATGCGAGGTTGTTTGGGAAGTCCGAGATACCCTCATCCCAAATTAAACCAAACGATGTTAAAGAATCGAAGCATGAGACGACGCATGAAGACCGTAAATCTTCCCTCGAATGGACAACGATCGAGACTCTGAATTGACTTGCTACCAATTCATGGGTCAAGGTCATTGCCCAGACGTACGTGTTGGTTTCACGGATTTGACTTTCGTTCAGACCCAGAGCATAAGTTTAAATGGATGGTGTGTCTGACATCGTACTTCGTTATATATCATATTGTTGATTTTCTGTTAATATATAAATATTGGTGGTGGAGAATTTATTCTCTACTTAACACCCATTCATGTATTGATGGAGAAGCAATGGCATGGTATGGAGTGAAAGTGCGGCATACTAAGATGCAATGATCAAGATTTCTTGTTGAAAAGCAGGCCTTGTGGGATGATCAAAGCATAGCCTGTTTAGGCATAGCTTTGTGTATGACGTGACTTCACGAGCCTCACACACCGGCGGAGTCTAAAACGGGAGAAGGGAACGCAGAGAGTGCACACGTTTCTTTCTAGCTAGAGTGGTGCCAGGGACCTACCAGCGCTGGCATTTATTCATTGTGGTTGTTGGATTGTTCGAGGCCTCGGTTTATGCGGTCGTCACTGGCCGTATTATAGGTCCAAAAGGACCGGGAAGCGTGTGTTCAGGCATAACTAATCCACAAAAGTAAGTGTGGACCGGCCCTGCAGCTATCCAAGGGTTGGACAGAGTACCAATCCTGGGGCATTGCTAGAGTGTCTCGAATCGGTAAGGATCTCCTCCCTAGCCTTGACTCAGATGGAAATCCAAATTCCAAATACGACCCTGTGGTTTTGATTGTATTACTAGTATGGAGATATAGTAGGATGGGGTACTATGTTCCTAGGATTGATACATTTATTTTGAAATGTTTTTTATTATACACTGATAATAATATTAAACTCGTATTTGCCGTATTTAGCATGTTTAATCACCATAAGGGAAAACTCTATCCTCTGGTGTGCGTTGCATTGTGTGATGGGACTTGAGTCTTATGGTGATTCCATTTTTCTAAAAAGCATTGCGATGTTGTACGTTCTGACACTTTAAATTATGCACGACAATCCATTGAGTAAACCCGTTCCGCATTAGCGGCGTGGTCTTTGGGTTTGTCATATTATTAATACTAAACTAGTTATGAATTCTCATACCAGTCCCACGACTGACCCGTTGTTTGTTTCCACCTTTTTCAAACTCGGGTGCCCTCTTTTCTACACGGGCAGTCGAGTAGTTTCTGTACAGGTTTTTCATTTCAAGCAGGATTCTGGATCGAAGCTTAAGTTGTGTCCAGAGCATAGTTGTCTTCCGCTGTATCTATTTTATTGTTTCTGCTGCAATGTATTAAAATATTGTAATTTACCTTCCGCTGTAATTTTATTTAATGTACTCTGATATTCTGTACTCTGATGTAACGTTATTATAATGTTTATAAAAGTCTGCTGTGTAGTTCTGATGTTGTTGTATACCCAGAGTTAATGCATTCGAGAATTTCTAACTTTTGGGTCAGACCTGTGTGGTTTATGGTCGATCCAAAGGCTGGGGATTTTCGGGTCATTACAGTCTTTTAACTTCGCGATTCCGTAGCTACTTATTTCCTGTTTCCATAACATGAGCTGGAACTCATTTCTTCGTCGCCTCTCGTTCCACTTGCACTTATCCTTTTTCTAGAATACTTGGCGCAAACATGACTGCGTACTCATGATCTCATGCAAGCTTTCCAAAATTCACTAGTGAATCTTGGATCTCGTTTATATACTATAAGGTATTCCATGTAGAAGAACTTTCTCTTGAAAGTAAACAGATGTCAACCAGGTTATCAAGCGCACTTACTAGGGTGATCTCTATAACCCATGCATAAATGAAGTAAACCATCCGTCTTATCGGCGAACACCACTCGATCGGGCTTCAAATTTCCAATAAAGGCATCAAGGGATTCTAAGTAACTAGTCATGACAGAACCTCAAAAAGGTTACACGATACTTCGAGGGTATTACCAAGGCTAGTCAAAAGGTCTAACTACCCTCCTATCAAAACCGAGAGTGGCACCCCCTACTGGATAACCACTTCATCCCTAGAATCCATCCAAAACATAAGCATTGTTTCCAAACTCAACACTTGGCATAGACATTCTCAAATCCAAACAAGTCATGTATAAATGGACCGATTCTCCAATAGGACTTTGAGACAAAAATGGGATTCTCTATTACGCTAGTACTTAAGGTGCAGAGACTCAACTATCGAAGCAGACTTAAATGATACGAAAAACGAAGTCCTAACGGGATGATAGAGAAGAAAAGCTAAACCTTTAACAAGATCGTTACCCTCCTTCCGAGGTACCCTAGAAATGAGACCATACTATTGCCCTCCCGATGATCTTGTCCTTGTCCCATAATACTTAACTATCCGCCCCGTTTTACCATGCCAAAGGTACTCTCTCGTCATGGGTTTCATTGTTCATCTTTCTCCCTCCTTTGAGGACTAAGCCATACCAACAAGTTGTTCATCCTTAAGCTCGTATCCTTTATCCTCTTTCTCACTATCCTTTCTTATAACGCGGCCACTGGTCTCTCGAGAACCACCTCCATCGTATGGAAAGCACTTTCGTAGATAGAAAAGACTAGTCGTAGTTAAAACCACTGTGACTACAGATGGAGGAAAGAAAGGAAAAGAGATTCAATTAAGGAAACAAGGATAGTGCTAATGGCCTTTGGGGAATAGCCTTTTTCTTTTAAAAGAAAATTTACTTGAAAAATGCTTCATTGTAAACGATTTTCAAATAGTTTTCAGAAGGTCTTTAAAAACTTTTGCCCAGTCTGGTAACCTTCAGCTCTGATACCACGTGTAACACCCCGCCTCCGCTAGGGTCACTCGCAAAGGAATGCACTAGCTTTAGAGGGGCATTATTGGTAAACATGCACAGAAATATCACAAGACAGAACATATAAAATAGCGGAAGTAAAATCAAACTTTCATAACATGAATAAATAAGGTCTAAAGCCTTTTACATCAGAGTACATCAAAACCTGTCTTGCAATAGTAAAGAAGCATAAAGACATTTTCGAAAATTATTCCCCAAGTAAAACAGTAAAGTAGCCATAGCCAAGAAAAGTCCAAGCCATCCATGATGACCTTCAAGCAGAAGAAGTCCGAATTAAACAACAGTATTTCCTCCCTGTAACCTGGGGGGGAACGGAAGACAAGAAGCGAAACAAAACGGGTCAGTCAAAAAGACTGAGTAAGCCCTATCTACTATCAGCATAAAAACTTGTAAAGTTAACTGACATGAGAAACTGAGATGAACATAAGCATGATGACAAGATAGATAAGCTAAATCAAAATAACAGGATGAACTACTGAACTCAGATAAACTAATGTGTCATGATAAATTACGATGTCAAGATAAAACAAGGTATCCCATCGTCAGGTTCCTATCAAGTATAATATCCCCAAGATATCTATCACGTATAACGTCCCATGGTATCTATCTTGTATTTTAGCTCTGCACCTACCATACTAGTATCCCCACCGTATCATGTGTTAACCATGAATGACCCTTACTCAAAAGTCGTGTAATGATTCATGTCAACCTAATATATCGCATTTATAGGTTACTCAACTCGTATGTTTCTTTCCATGTAAATGTTCAGTTCCTTGCCGTAGACCGTACGGGATTTCCCATGAGGTTCTATACTACTCCAATGTAATTCCATGATCCTTAAGCTCATTTGGACTGTTACCCAAGACCTAGCTAGGCTTTCCCAACATGAATCATCGTTTGTGCAACTAGGACTTATGCCACCTAGGACCACTAGTGATTATGCTTACCAATTGCACGTTTTCGTATTTCGGTTTGGGTTCAACCACCCAGGGCCACTAGGAATTACGCTAACCGTCAACCGCGCCCTTTTTCCCACGCATTCACCGTGAATCGTTTTTCCATGACTGTATGCACATGTATCACATCGTGCCATCCGAGTCCTGTCACAGGGCAGATCAAGAAATACAGGACTCGGTCGGGAGCTTTCGATTTATCTACCGATGCAGATGCTAAGGTCTGTTTTTCCTATACGTGGCTATGGTCCCACGAGACCACTCCCTCAACTAGTGAAAGACAAGACAGGATAAATCCTGTATGAGAACACACTACTGGCCAACCCACAATCCTAGCCTTACCGCAACCATAATTAGATAGC
This sequence comes from Allium sativum, assembly GCA_030737875.1. Classification (NCBI taxonomy): domain Eukaryota; kingdom Viridiplantae; phylum Streptophyta; class Magnoliopsida; order Asparagales; family Amaryllidaceae; genus Allium; species Allium sativum. The sequence continues at coordinate 1,044,950,030 of CM060913.1, forward strand.
AATTATGGTCTTTTGGGTGTTCTCTGCCTTTCCGTACGTACACGCTTGACCAAAGATGGTAGGTAGCCTGACGAAATGCTATCTAGGGCACTACCGTGTATCGTCGACTATCCCCTATCCATCCCCGTCTTTAGGTCGCTCGTATAGCAACCAAGGCATACTCTTGGTTCTTCTAACGCAGACCTTAACCTCTCATGAGCCTAGTATGATCACCTGGCAGCTCGCAGAGGGATACCAAGAATATCCTCACGTTCCCCGAAGCCGCTGCTTCGTTACCCAGTTCGCTGGAGCCTTTATCTAAATCAGATAACTTGCTCCTACTCGTGTGCTTAAACGATGACCTACCGTATCAGGTTACTCATCCAATCTATGAACTGGTCCAAAATTCCTTGACTAAGAATTATTACTTAGCTATTCTCCAACTAAGGTTTACCACTTAGCTTATTCCCGTTATTCTTGTTAATTACGGTTATCCACCTAATTCTCTGAACTAGGGTTTATATAATTGATTAAGTGTCACTTAAGTTCATGACTTAATCCGTCTACAAATCATGTCAAAATTGGCTAAGTATTCAAGTTCAAGACTTAACCCTACAAACCATGTGTCAAGTGGGTTAAGTATATTAAGCGATTCACGACTTAACCTCGTCCAATTATCATTCTAGATTGGTTAAGTATATTTTAACTTGACCCTATCAATTTACTTAGTCAAATCGGTCAAGTGTATTCAAGCGATTCGTGACTTAGCCTTATCATGTTTTCACGTTATATTGGTTAAGTATTGGTTTACTTAACCACATCAAATTAACGAGTTAGATTGGTTAAGTATAGGTCACTTAACCACATAAAATCATCGTGTTAGATTAGTTAAGTGTTTAACTTAACCCCCTTAAACTACCAAGTTGGATTAATTAAGTCTAGGCTAACTTAACCCCATCCGATTTCCATGTTTAGATTAGTTAAGTCTAAGTTAACTTAACCCCATCCATTAACTGTATTATACGGTTAAGTGTCATTAAGGAAACTTAATTAACATTATCATGTGGCATTAATTACTTAATGCACCTCAACCTCTCACATTAGACTTTGTTGTGGTTACTAGTTAAGCCGGTCGGTTCCGGATAGCTTTACACCACAACTTGGTCTAACCTCGGGTTCAAGCACAACATGACCAACTTCTCACATTAGGTCCTATTGTTTGCAACTACTAGTTAGGCCGGTCGGTTCTGGGTAGCTTTATGTTGCAAACTCAACCCAACCTCGAGTTGGTCACTTTCATGTTTAGTCTAGTGTCATGTTCATATTCAAGTTTTCTTAAGAATATGGGTAGACCTAACTCAATAGGTAAATTCCCAATTCCATAGTATGGGTAGACCTAACTTAATAGGTAAATTCCCAATTTCATATTTTCAAGCATACTTACATGTCAACTTCCATGTTATATTTCAAGTCATGTTTTTAAGTTATATTTTCATGTCATTAGAAATTACCCATAACATAACCCAACGCTTTTAAACTCGCATATACGTTCGCAACAACGTAATGGATTAAAATAAGAGACTTGACAAAGGCATGACAAAAATGGATATTAAGCCACATGTTAATCATGGTGGCAAATGAGGCACAAATGTGTTCATTAACTTGCATGTTACATTCTTAAGCCTCAAAAACATGCATAAACCCAAACTTGGCACATAAGCGAATCATGGTGACAAAAGACATGGAATGATGACTAGTAACTCGCATATATCATCATATAAGGGTTATGACTTCATATGCAAGTTGACATAAAGGTTATGAGGGTTCTCATGTTGCATAATGCAACATTTCAACATAAAGGTTGTAGCTTTTAGCCCACAAGATCAAGATAATGACTTCATAAACTTGCATGACATGATAGCATGTATCATACTTAATGATCAAACCCAAACTTGCAACATGAACATTTAACTTCATAGTTAATATCTAAGAGTAGGGAAAGGGCTTACATTGCTATGAAGGCACAAATCGATTAAATTAAAGATTGAGACAAAGCCTATGCATGCCATCATCCAAAAACCCAAAGATGAAAGCTCCAAATCAATAAAAACCCCATCTTGATGAACAAAGATCAAAGCTTTAGCCTTGAAATCAACTTGAGAAGCTCTCATACTAACATAGAGACTCTCTAACACTCACATGATCATGAAACCTCTCATAGAAATGAAGATAGAAACTTTGGGCAAGAGGATGGAGGCTAGGGTTTTGAGTGGAGGCCATGAGAGGAGCAATTTTGGCATAGTTTAGTTGCATGAATGAATAATGAGGATTTTAGGAGAGGGTTAGGAGCTTATTTATAGAGATTAGGATTAGTTAGGACCCTTAGATTAACCATAGGATCAACCTGAACCATCAGATTTCGAACCAGGCCCAAAAACCTAGCCAAAACAGAAAACAGGTGCACCAGGCAAAACAGCCCGGCCACCATAAGTCGACACCCAAGTCAACAGGGATGTCGACTTGGGTCATGCCATGTCGACTCCCAAGTCGACAGCCCTGTCGACTTGGGGTGGCTGGCGGGAATTTTCCCGCCTAGCCTTCTAGGCCAAATTTTCGAAATTAGAACTCGTTTTTGAATTTGATTTTTCTGAAAACTTCGTCGGACCATAACTTGGTCATACGGACTCCGATTCTCGAAAACTCAGACTCTATTTCGCGTATTTTTCCGAGACGAACGCAATGGCATAGCTCGTTTTACTTGATTCAGAATTTAAAATTAAATTCTGCCTTGATTCTCGTCTTAACATGTTACCGAAATACGGGTTGTTACATGCAGTTCGATGGCCGTTGATGGAAATCGACTGTACGGGCCTTGATAAAATTATTAAAAATAGTAATAATTTGTGTACAATCATAAGAAATGAGTTGGGAAAAATTGGGGTGAAAAACTCCATATTTGAAAAGATAAAAATGTATTTTTATCGAAATGAACTAGTTTTGAACTAAATTTAAAACCCAATTATTTTTAAATAAATGAATTAGATTTAAAAAGGGGTTTTAAATGAATCGGAATTTCTAATATATTTGATTGGATTTGAAATGGGTTTATCGTGAACGGTGTTTTAAATAACACTAATTCTTTAACCCGAAAATAAATAGAATGTGATTTGGGTTTGTCGTGAACTGTGTTTTAAATAACACCTAGTTCTTTAACCCAGTAAAAGGAGTTTTAATGAATCTGAAATTAAATTGAAATTCGAATTGATAATCTAAATTATCAAATTTGACAAATAAGCGAGAATGGAGTATCACCAGTTTTGCTCCAAAGCGATAGTTAAATCTTTAATTAGATTTGAACGTGAAATGGTAATTAATTTTACCGATAACACCATGGTGTTGGATATGGAGTATCACCAGTTTTGCTTCATGGGATGAATATGTTGGAATTGGGAAATAAAATAAATAATTACTTCGGTATGGTTCGCTAATCTCGACTAGTTCAGAAAACCATAATTTGGTTTGAAACGACATCAAAAGGATGATTAAAGGATAAATTTTAAAGAATTTATCTTGGATAAAATTAATGGGAACCTTTCCCTAAAAATGTGATTTTATGAATAAAAGAATATTCTGAATTGGAATGAGGCGTATGTTGTGTTTGTGTAACATTCGTTTTAATATACGCGGGTTGTTCGGAAAGGCCGGGTTTATACCCATTCTGAATAATCAATTCGACGATATGTCGAAGATGAAGACGGTGGTTGAAGACCGGAAGTCTTCACATCGTTGGGATAATTACTGACGATCCTGATTTGGCTGTACACCCAAGAGGATGGAAATAGTTGGTGGTCGTCCAGATGTACTTGGAGATGGATGGATATGCGAGGAAAGTGCCTCCGGTCTCGTTCAGACCTAGAACGGACTTGTAAATGGATGGTGTGTCTGACATTGTATTCCTTTATATTGTATTTGTTGATCTCTGCTAAATATATATCTGTTTGGCGGCGGAGAATTTATTCTCTTGCTTAACGCCCTTCTCTGAGACATATGAGCTCAGAGGTTATATATTGGCAGAAATCAGTGGTACGATATGGATTGATAGTGTGGCATGCTGAGATGCAGTGATCCAGACTTTTGTTGAAAAGCAAAGTTTGGTGGTTGATGATCAAAGCGCAGCTGATATAGCATGGCTTTGTGTATAGCGTTGATCCGCGAGTCTTACACCCCGGTATGGTGGTAAACTGATGGTTTGATCAGTATGCTTTTTCGTGGATGGGCACCTTAGTGGTGTCGTGGATTCGGTCGACCGAGATGAGCCTAGTGCTCAGGGATACATAGAGTAGGCGGTGTTTTCTCTCGCTGGGACGTAAGCTGCGGTGGTACTCTGGTCCCAAATGTGCGGATGCAGACGGTGTTTTCTCTTGTGGGGACGTAAGCCGTGGTGAATTGCATTCCGCGATCGATCTTTCGAATCAGGAGCCACCATGATGGAAATCCAATTTCCAATACGTGTATTGCGGTTTTAATTGTAGAACTAGTATGGCGACATGATATATGGTACCCATGCCGTCTATGATTGATATTTATGATTGGAATTGTTTTGACACTATACACATATTATAGTATCAAATGATTTGTTTTAAACGTACCAAGCATGTTTGGCTATTATAAGGGAAAACCCTATCCTCCGGCTTGAGTTGCATTGTGTGATGGGACCTGGGTCTTATAATAGCTTCATTTTTCGAAAAAGCATTGCGCTGTTTATTCTATGCACTAGTATTCTTGGGAGGAAACCCATTCCGTGTTATACGGCGTGGTCCCTTGAATTACTCTCTTTTAAAGTAAAGCTTTAAATATCTGTTTTAGTTCTCACACCAGTCACATGACTGACCTGGAGTTTATTGTTTTAACCTAAACTCTGGGTGCCCCTATTTTCGACACGGGCAGCTAGTAGTTTTGGTTTTGCAGATTTATATTCACAGGATCCTGGTTTTCAGCTGGAACGATATCCAGAAAGCTTTGTATCCGTATATCTCTTCTAGTTGTGTATTGTATTATTTTCCGCTACGATGTATTTAAATGTAATTTAAATCTCTGATATTTCTGTGTAATATTCATTTATACTCTGTACATTCTTGTATTCTGGTGCATTGTTGTAATATACAATGAAATGTTCTTCTGTTTGTGTTCTGATTTGTCTTGTCCTCACAGTAATTCATTCTTTCTCATCTCTTCGGAGACCGGGGAAGTTTCGGGTCGCTACATTTGGTATCAGAGCTTTGGTTTACAAAGCTCAGAGAACAAGACACATTAGAACCATACGAAAGAATTCATCAAATATTGGATTAGCAATATCCAATGAGAGTGACTCGTTAGAGATAGGATCAGCAGTATCCTAGAACGAGTGTGAAGAGTATATTTTTAAAATGAAAACGAATTTTGTTTTGAAAATTTAAATCAACTATTCGTACTTGATTATTTATTTCATATTGATTTGGACAGTCCAGTATATAAAGAATTTGCATATACGCCTTGCAAATGTATATTCAAAGTTTTAATATATTGGATAGATATAGCATCCCACTCTAGTCGCCCGAAGATGATATTGATGATAGCGATCGCATCATCAACATTTATGTTCGAGTTTCGAAGGAGGGATTCCTATATATTTTCATTAGACTGGTGTGAGAACCAAAATTGGATAGGGCCTATTGTTGTGATTTGGCATCAAAAATTTGATTTTTGTATATGTATCAAAATTATGAATTTGAAACTCTAATTCACTAATTGATTGATGTTTGTGTTGTTTGTTTATTTGTTTGCTAATTTTTAGCCATTTAGCCTAATTGAATCAAATAGTGAATATTATTGAAATTTGGTCGCATTTGCTTGCATATATATGTACTTACATTGAACAGGTCATAGCAAGGAGGCTAGAGCCGAAGAATAAAATTTGTTTGCCCGACAAATAGGTACATGTTTACTACATAATTCACTATTTTGTTTGGGTGATGATGATTTTATGAGCCTATTGGCTTTTTCTTTTTGAGATCAGAAGGCCTATATGGCAATTTCGGGATTTTCCCGTGGCTCCCGGTGCAGGGGAGGTTATGGCGAAATTTTTCAAAAATTTAGGGTGTTAGCCAAATTTTTGAAATTTTTGAAAATTCTCAGAAACTGAAAAGTTGGAGAATGGAAGCCAGATCGAACGTAGAGTTGATTAATCAAACCACTTTCGATTTTGTTCCTTTTCGGGGACGAAAAGTTTTAAGTGGGGGAGATTGTAACAACCCGAAAATCTGAGCCAGTTTAAAATTTTTATTTTGGCAATTTTAGCGAATTTTGATTATTTAAAAAGAATAATTTTAAATAATATCGACGAAAATTTATTTTGAATATATATTTCAAACGTATATATTATATACGCCGTCGTTAGAATATAAATAATTATATATAATTATAAAAGGAATTGAAAATGGCGCGGTAGTTCGATAATTCGATCTCAAACTTCAATTGAATGTACCGGGGGCAAAATAAACCAGATTTTAGCGAAACCAAAAACATTATGATCTAATAGTGACTATCTTTCCAACGAATCCGGAAAATCAAAATTTCATAGCGGGAATCAAAAGATATGGCCAGTTAAAAATTCTGAATAGTCGCTATGGAATTCAGGCCCTTAAAAATAGACATTTTGCAAACGACCTCGGATTTCGACGAAACCACTTTTGTTGGGTCCGTGATGTCAAATAATTGCTAGATTACAATTTTCATAATTTTTCGAATCAATATGCGAGCGTGGTGAAGGAAAACGCGTTTGACCAGTTTCAGTTGATTTTAATCGACTGGAAAATGGCCATTTTTCAAACGGTCTCAGAATTTGACGAAATAAGTTTTGTTAGGACCGTATCGTTAATACGAAGTTAGAAAATATTTTTTGGGAATTTTTAGAATTAATATGTGGCTCCGGTAATTTGAAATGCACGTTCAAATTGAATATATACTAATGTATATATTGATTTTAGCGAAAAGTGATCGAAACAGCTGAACTGGCTTACGATACATATCCCATTGTGTTCGGAATGGGGGTAATTAGCTATGGACGACAGGCGGTGGACCTCGTTTAGAGGTCGTATGTAAAAGTCAACTGTTAGGGGAATAAAATATAATATAAATTAATTTAATAAAAACCCCCCCTCTCTCTAAAACCTAATCAGAAAAAAATGAGCGCTCTTTTAAACTAAAACCCGCCGTCACCTTAAGCTCCTCCAAATCGCCCCGTCCAGGCCATGCCCACTGCCGTCGATGGCGTGCGCTCCTCCCTGGCGGAGCCCCGTCGCCGCGCACCCCTTTCCCCCCCTCCTGTTGCTGCTGCCGCGGCCTCTTCTTCTTCTTCCTCCTCCTCCAGCCCCGCTTCGTTCTCCTTCCCCCACCGTCGACGGTCGTACCATCCCACCCCAAGTCGCCGGACCTTAACTCGAGACCCCCCCTCTGCCTCGAACCCTCCTGCGAACCAGACCCCCTCCCCTCGACAGCGAACCCCCAAGCCTCGAGACACCCGTCCCTTCGCTGCTTCCTTCGTTATTCGCTATTCGATTCAATGTGAGTTTTATATTTTTTTTTATTTACATTGAGTTTAATTTTCAGAATTTGTATAAATATAAAAGTTCATATTTTTTTTTCTTATACATACAAGGTTGAGATCTTTATAGTATGAATGGGTTGATAAAGATATGATTTTTAATAGCTAAAAGATTCGATTTTTGTTTGGGAAAAGACGAGATTTTTCAAAATGAAAAGATGAGATTTTTCATGTAGGAAAAATATGATTTTTCATGTTAGAAAGACGTGATTTTTAGCAATGTAAAAATATAATTTTTCTATATGAAGTAGTAGCGATAAAAATTTGGTTTTTACTTATGTAGTGGATTTAAAATATAATCTTTATGTGATAGAGAATATAAAAATATCATCTTTGTATATGTAGAGGAATAAAAATCTGATTTTTATTATATATACGTTGAATTAAAAATGTGATTTTCATAATGATATTTTTATAAAGGCAAAATCTTTATATTGAGAAAGGAAAAATCTTTATTTTTATAAAGGCGAAATCTTTATTTTTATAAAGGCGAAATCTATATTTTTGAAATAGGATTTTTATATATTGAATAGCAAAGTAAAAATTCGATTTTTATATATTGAATAGCGAAGTAAAAATTCGATTTTTATATATTGAATAGCGAAGTAAAAATTTGATTTTTATACATTGAATAGCGAAGTAAAAATTCGATTTTTATATATTGAATAGCGAAGTAAAATTTTGATTTTTATATATTGAATAGCGAAGTAAAAATTCAATTTTTATATATTGAATAGCGAAGTAAAAATTCCATTTTTATATTGAATAGCGTAGTAAAAAATCGATTTTTACATATGTAGTGGCTACAGTAACGAAGATGACAAAAATGCGGTAATGATGAAGATTTCTATCAAAGAAGAGTCAAGAGATTGGATAGCTATCTGTGAGAATTTCTCACTCTTCAATTTTGTTTTCTAGTTATATATATATACTAGGATGCAGACGATGCTTAGTAGCACCCGACACAATCGTCCACAGACCATGGACTTGTTTGATTGGTTGCATAGATTAGTTAGATGATTTGATTTGAAATTGAATTGTTTGGTGAAATGAATTGATTTGATTGATGTGTGAATGGCGTAGGCCTTCACTAGACCGGGGATAAGGCTAGGCCTTGTCCCGTTTCTAGTATCGTGCCGTTATGCCGCCGAAATTTTCTAAAATAAGTTAGAAAAATAAAAATATAATTTTTAACGTGAATGTGAATAAATAAATATTCATTTACAAACCGGACGGTTTGTTTATGTACACATATTTGAAGGACATTGAGTGGGACGATAAATTTTACACATCGCCCAACTGCACAAATAAAAATCTGTGTTTTTTGATTTGAAACCCCACACGGGTGTTGGGATGAAATTTGACGTTCACTCATCCTGATTGATTAAATATGTCGATCGATTGATTGACAGGCTGTTATAAGCGTTAGATGTTTATATTTGATGCTTATACAGTGTAGTGCACTTTGGTTGATGGTTGATTATTTTTCAGTGCTATTATATACGTGTGATGTATGAAAATCCATATAATTAATATTATATGGTGATTGATTGGGCCTCATTCCAATTTAGAAAAGAAAGAATATTATAAAATAAAGGTTCATGTGTTGACTGTACTCATCCGTTGAGATTAGTCATGTGTTGAACGAAATATTTTAATAATAAAATTTACTTCTTTATCACTATAAAATAAAGGTTCATGTGTTGACTGTACTCATCCGTTGAGATTAGTCATGTGTTGAACGAAATATTTTAATAATAAAATTTACTTCTTTATCACTATAAAATAAAGGTTCATGTGTTGACTGTACTCATCCGTTGAGATTAGTCATGTGTTGAACGAAATATTTTAATAATAAAATTTACTTCTTTATCACTATAAAATAAAGGTTCATGTGTTGGCTGTACTCATCCGTTGAGATTAGTCATGTGTTGAACGAAATATTTTAATAATAAAATTTACTTCTTTATCACTATAAAATAAAGGTTCATGTGTTGACTGTACTCATCCGTTGAGATTAGTCATGTGTTGAACGAAATATTTTAATAATAAAATTTACTTCTTTATCACTATAAAATGAAGGTTCATGTGTTGACTGTACTCATCCGTTGAGATTAGTCATGTGTTGAACGAAATATTTGAAATAGAAATATTTGAAATAGAAATATTTGAAATAGAAATATTTGAAATAGAATATTTGAAAATAGAAATATATGAAGCCGAGTTGATTAGATTGACGCCGTTTTGACGTGAACGATATTTATATCGATTTTATTCATTTTAAAATGAATATAAAGTGATTTCGAAATCGCATATTTCGAAATGAAATGAATTGAAAACGATTTCGAAATGAAATGAATTGAAAATGATTTCGAATTGAAATGAATAGAAAACGATTTCGAAATGAAATGAATTGAAAACGATTTCGAAATGAAATGAATTGAAAACGATTTCGAATTGAAATGAATAGAAAACGATTTGGAAATGAAATGAATAGAAAACGATTTCGAAATGAAATGAATTGAAAACGATTTCGAAATAAAATGAATTGAAAACGATTTCGAATTGAAATGAATAGAAAACGATTTCAAAATGAATAGAAAACGATTTCGAAATGAAATGAATAGAAAACGATTTCGAAATTAAATAAATAGAAAACGATTTCGAAATGAAATGAATAGAAAACAATTTCGAAATGAAATGAATTGAAAACGATTTCGAAATGAAATGAATAGAAAACGATTTCGAAATGAAATGAATTGAAAACGATTTCGAATTGAAATGAATTGAAAACGATTTCGAAATGAAATGAATATAAAGCGATTTCGAAATGAATTGAATTGAAAACGATTTCGAAATGAATTGAATTGAAAACGATTTCGAAATGAATTGAATAGAAAACGAATTTGATTTGATTTGAATATATAACGAATTTGAATTGAATCGAATAGAAAACCAATTTGAATTGAATCGAATAGAAAACCAATTTGAATTGAATCGAATAGAAAACCAATTTGAAATTAATCGAATAGAAAACGACTTTGGAATTGAATTGAATTGAAAACGAATTCAAATTGAATTGAAAGCGAATTGAAATGAATTCAAATTGAATTGAAATTTGAATTGAATAGAGACGAATTTTAAAACGAATTTATAAGGAAGAATTCAATTTTGATTTGATTTGAAATGGAAGTTGAAAATGTTTTTGAAACGAATTCAAAACTATCTATATAATTCGTTTTAAATAGAAATCGACAAAATATATATTATATATATTATATATATAATATAATGGCCTGAATAGAACGCGCCGCGCCGCGGCAGTTCGTGAATTTCGACCATTTATTTCAAACGGACATTACGGGAGATCCGACCGTCGGATTCTCCTAAAACCGGAACCGTTGGGTTCGTATCGAAAAGAGCTTTCTAACAAATATTATAAATTTGAAATCTAACGGTTGGATTTGGAGATACATCCAAATCAAATTTGAAAAAGGTCGTTGTAAGTGCAGTTCGATGGCCGTTGATGGAAATCGACTGTACGGGCCTTGATAAAATTATTAAAAAAAGTAATGATTTGTGTAAAATCATAAGAAATGAGTTGGGAAAAATTGGGGTGAAAAACTCCATATTTGAAAAGATAAAAATGGATTTTTATCGAAATGAACTAGTTTTGAACTAAATTTAAAACCCAATTATTTTTAAATAAATGAATTAGATTTAAAAAGGGGTTTTAAATGAATCGGAATTTCTAATATATTTGATTGGATTTGAATTGGGTTTATCGTGAATGGTGTTTTAAATAACACTAATTCTTTAACCCGAAAATAAATAGAATGTGATTTGGGTTTGTCGTGAACTGTGTTTTAAATAACACCTAGTTCTTTAACCCAGTAAAAGGAGTTTTAATGAATCTGCAATTAAATTGAAATTTGAATTGATAATCTAAATTATCAAATTTGACAAATAAGCGAGAATGGAGTATCACCAGTTTTGCTCCAAAGCGATAGTTAAATCTTTAATTAGATTTGAACGTGAAATGGTAATTAATTTTACCGATAACACCATGGTGTTGGATATGGAGTATCACCAGTTTTGCTTCATGGGATGAATATGTTAGAATTGGGAAATAAAATAAATAATTACTTCGGTGTGGTTCGCTAATCTCGACTAGTTCAGAAAACCATAATTTGGTTTGAAACGACATCAAAAGGATGATTAAAGGATAAATTTTAAAGAATTTATCTTGGATAAAATTAATGGGAACCTTTCCCTAAAAATGTGATTTTATGAATAAAAGAATATTCTGAATTGGAATGAGGCGTATGTTGTGTTTGTGTAACATTCGTTTTAATATACGCGGGTTGTTCGGAAAGGCCGGGTTTATACCCATTCTGAATAATCAATTCGACGATATGTCGAAGATGAAGACGGTGGTTGAAGACCGGAAGTCTTCACATCGTTGGGATAATTACTGACGATCCTGATTGGGCTGTACACCCAAGAGGATGGAAATAGTTGGTGGTCGTCCAGACGTACTTGGAGATGGATGGATATGCGAGGAAAGTGCCTCCGGTCTCGTTCAGACCTAGAACGGACTTGTAAATGGATGGTGTGTCTGACATTGTATTCCTTTATATTGTATTTGTTGATCTATGCTAAATATATATCTGTTTGGCGGCGGAGAATTTATTCTCTTGCTTAACGCCCTTCTCTGAGACATATGAGCTCAGAGGTTATATATTGGCAGAAATCAGTGGTACGATATGGATTGATAGTGTGGCATGCTGAGATGCAGTGATCCAGACTTCTGTTGAAAAGCAAAGTTTGGTGGTTGATGATCAAAGCGCAGCTGATATAGCATGGCTTTGTGTATAGCGTTGATCCGCGAGCCTCACACCCCGGTATGGTGGTAAACCGATGGTTTGATAAGTATGCTTTTTCGTGGATGGGCACCTTAGTGGTGTCGTGGATTCGGTCAACTGAGATGAGCCTAGTGCTCAGGGATATATAGAGTAGGCGGTGTTTTCTCTCGCTGGGACGTAAGCCGCGGTGGTACTCTGGTCCCAAATGTGCGGATGCAGACGGTGTTTTCTCTTGTGGGGACGTAAGCCGTGGTGAATTGCATTCCGCGATCGATCTTTCGAATCAGGAGCCACCATGATGGAAATTCAATTTCCAATACGTATATTGCGGTTTTAATTGTAGAACTAGTATGTCGACATGATATATGGTACCCATGCCGTCAATGATTGATATTTATGATTGGAATTGTTTTGACACTATACACATATTATAGTATCATATGATTTGTTTTAAACGTACAAAGCATGTTTGGCTTTTATAAGGGAAAACCCTATCCTCCGGCTTGCGTTGCATTGTGTGATGGGACCTGGGTCTTATAATAGCTTCATTTTTCGAAAAACATTGCGCTGTTTATTCTATGCACTAGTATTCTTGGGAGGAAACCTGTTCCGTGTTATACGGCGTGGTCCCTTGAATTACTCTCTTTTAAAGTAAAGCTTTAAATAACTGTTTTAGTTCTCACACCAGTCACATGACTGACCTAGAGTTTATTGTTTTAACCTAAACTCTGGGTGCCCCTATTTTCGACACGGGCAGCTAGTAGTTTTGGTTTTGCAGATTTATATTCACAGGATCCTGGTTTTCAGCTGGAACGATATCCGGAAAGCTTTGTATCCGTATATCTCTTCTAGTTGTGTATTGTATTATTTTTCGCTGCGATGTATTTAAATGTAATTTAAATCTCTGATATTTCTGTGTAATATTCATTTATACTCTGTACATTCTTGTATTCTGGTGCATTGTTGTAATATACAATGAAATGTTCTTCTGTTTGTGTTCTGATTTGTCTTGTCCTCATAGTAATTCGTTCTTTCTCATCTCTTCGGAGACCGGGGAAGTTTCAGGTCGCTACAAAGGCTCAAGCACAACAAGTAAAATGGAGCATGGAAACATAACAGCAAGATCAAATAAAAGTATACAGCATGGTGCAATGAAGAATGGTCGAGTGGCTACAAGCAAATACAAGTGTTCAGCATATACATGAAAGCATGGTTTTCAAATGAGTTTTCAAGCATCAAAACCACAACAACGCAGTACATGTTTCAGCATAGACAGAATATGGTGCAGCATGATCCAATTGTACAAGTGTGGATGTGCAAGTAAACATGGTGTACAAGTATGACAAAGCAGGAAGGAGCCATCATACATGCACATGAATTAGCAAACAGGTGCAACGTGAATGGAACAATTACAAAGCAACATACAGGGACAGGGCAACAAATCCAAGTGATGAGACAAGTAAAAGCAAAATGGTCAAGCACATATGTGCATGTGCAAATTCTGGTTCATCTCAGGAATGCACAGGTTCAAATGCATAAGAGTCAGGATACAAAAAAGAGCAACAAAATGGTACGTGGACATGCCAACAAAACCAGAGGCAACATGAACACAGTTTAAGGCGCAAGTGTTCAGTTTCACACATAGCAATGAAGATGGTGCATAACACTAACATTATATGCACGATCACCCAAACAAAATAGCAAGCAGTACAGTGTAAAGTCATGTAAAGAAACAAGGCCGAGTCAATACTAACCAGATTCACACAAGCTCAAGTGTTCAAGGTTAATGGTGCAACAATACATGCTCTAGTGGGTGTTTTCAATGCAACTCAGAAAATGAACTCGATAGTTTACACATGACATGGGGCAAAGTGTTTCAGCTTCAACCAAATGCATAAATGGCCAAAAGAACATAAAAAAAAAAGAGATTCACAAGTCAACATGTTTAAATGCCAGTTTGATTCAGAAGTGAATCCCAGTTTAATCAAGTAAACATGAGTGCATTGTCAAGGCCAAATGTATACAAGGCCAGTAATCAAGCATATGTGTGCACGTATGTAAAAGGAGTAGCATAAGCAATCATGATGGTGAAAAATAGTGAATCCAGAAATGAGAAAACAACACAACAAGTTGATGGTTTCACATGAACTAGTAAATGGATGCACAGAGAATTGTGCATCATAATTCCAGTGGTCACATTTTTGGAAAAGCATCTAAGCATGAAATCATTTCAAGGTTATCCAGAAATTAGGTTTCTTTTTGTGGCAGGTTACAAATTTTCTCACAAACATTTTGGGCAAAGAAACATTCTTGTTTTTTTAGCAAGTTTTAAATTGGTTTCATGTTTTAAAAAAAAGTTTTGTATCAAGGCATATTTTGGATTTCAGAAATTAAATGGCACAGATCATATAGGGAAAGTAATCAAATGTCACAATGCCATTTCAAAATAAATTTCCAGAAATGATTCACGTTATTCAAGGGACCAGCAGATATTTTTTTAATTAGGAAATTCAAAACGAAGAATTTTTTAAGGGAAACGAAAATGGAAATACACGCAAACAATTCAAAGCCGTGGTTTACAAATTCATTCAAGGAAAGCAAAATCAAAAGCGGAAACCAGACAAATTCAGAGCAAGTCATTATATTTGAAATCAGAGTGTTTTTTGGGTTTCTCTACCCTATGTATACTACACAAAATCATCACAGGAATATGAACTAGAAATAGATCGAAAAACCCACAAATCAATTCAAGTATTCCAAAGCAAAAATTGATAAAGAAATTTCAAAGGAACTCACCAAATTCTTTTTATCGTTTTCGATCATCAGTATCCCAACTCGAAGCATCGGAGAGCCACACAGATTTGAGCAACAAAGTGGAATTTTTCAGATCAACATCGCAATCAATTTGGGATTCAAATCAGAAACCCTAGCCGCCATTTCTAATTCCATAAGAAAAGGGATCGGGCCAAAGAAAATAACAAGGAAGGGTGGAACCTAAATGGATATGGCCGGCCAAGATTAAAAGAGGATAACCCTCCTTATTTAACTCCTTGGGTTTCAATTTCTTTTTAATTTGTTTTTGTTTTTGTTTTTAATTCGAGTTGTAAATTCAAACAATCATCTGAACAGTTTTCTAGTGTCTGTATAAACTAGAGTGAATCAGTCAGGGTGTTAACTGTCAGTTTCAGAGTCTGTAAAATCTGAGTTACGAATTACGGGGTTGTAATTCGGGGAAATCTGATTGACGGGATATCGATTAGTCTAGGGATTTGAGCGTAGGGTTAGAATAGGAGCAGGGTTTGCGAGTATACATGGTCTTGTATGTAGGATCTGTTCTATCACCTAGTAGAAACCTTAGAAAAACAGCAGTAGGCAGGGTTTTGCCGAAGCTGGGTATATCTGTGTGTGATTTATTTTCTGCATTTCTGTTCCTATTATATTCTGTTGTCAGTTTATTATTATATATCGCGTTAGAGTTTCAATTCTGTTAAAAACTATGATAAACCCTATTCACCCCCCTCTAGGGTTAATCTAGATCCAACAAGTGGTATCAGAGCAGGTGTTTTTGTTTAACTCTAGAGTCATGGGTAACCCTTGTTGTCAGATTATTGAGAGTCGGTCAAGTCACATCCCAAACATTTTCGATGGAACGGATTTTTTGAACTGGAACCGAAATGGAATTTTATTTAAAATCTGTTAATATTAAATGTTGGGATGTTGTTATCAATGGGTTTGATAGTGTAGATATTACTTTCAATGCTCACGCTACGAAAATTATATTTGATTATCTTAGTACTGAACAGTTTAATCTTATCTGCCATTGTTTATCTGCACAGGAAATCTGGGATACTCTCAATACGAAGTATGGAAGATCTGACAACGATAGCTCAAAACCCGAGAAAGTCAACTTAGATTTAGAGTTCTGTTTGACCGGATTTACAAATGAAAATTCAGAAGGATCAAATGATGGAGAATCAATAGATGCTGAAACAGAAAATTTCTCGTATGAAGAATTAGTTTATATGTGCGTTGATTTGACTAAATCTGTTGATAAACTCCAATCTAAAAACAAATCTCTGAAATCAAAGAATTCTGAGTTGACCAGCAAAATGGAAGATTTGGAATTATAACTAGAATATGTTAAAAATTCTTCAAATTTAATTTGCAAAAATTGTTTGAAATTGAAAACCAATCTAGTTCATCTCAATAAAAATATTCAAAGGTTTGAAGATGAAATTTTGATTTTAAATGAGAACAAGACTGAGTTATCAAATTTAAATAACCTTCTGCAAAAGGAAATTGAAAATTTTAAAATAGATATATATTCCAAATTTGAAATTGCTGAAAATGAAAATTTGGTGAAAAATGGTTTGGTTTTGAAAGAACTTGAAAATGTGATTGAAAAATCCAAGAATTTTGAATCTGAAAAACAAAAACGATTTGAACTTGAAATTTCCGAAACCCAAGCCAAAATTAAATTGCTTGAAAATGAGAATTCGGTTTTGAAACAGTCCAATTCTGAACAGAAGATCGCTATAAATAATTGCTCAAATTTATTAAAAGAAAATAGTGATCTAAAATACAAAATTCAACGATTGGAATCAACTTTGGATAAATTTTCTAATGGGGAAAAATCGTTGAATATGCTGTTACAAAACCAAGTTTCTATTGGAAATAAATCTGGTCTTGGCTTCGGGGAAAATGATGTTTTTGGAAAACAAAATTCAAATGATTTGAAAAATCCTTCAAACTACTTTGGAAATAATTGTTTTGATAATTTGAACTTTGATAATTCCAAAGGATTTTTGAATCAAAAGCAAAATGTGAGTTTGTTCTGTAATAAACCATTTAAACATTCTTGGAACCTAAAAGGATATAAAATGGGCTTCGTTAAGTTCAAACAGATTTGGGATCCTAAGGGTACAAAGGTTAATTCTGATGGATTGTTATATAAACAGGACTGGGTACCAAAACATTTGAATACAACTGTGGGTGGTTTTGCAAATTTTGTTAGACCACTCGATCTCTTAAACTGTTAGGTACCGAAGGAGGCTGAGGAACTGTATTGCTAAGGAAAAACAGGATTCAAACAGCTTCATGTCACTAAATCATTCACAGTTCCTTAAGCCACATCTATTGAGTTAGAGATTTCTATTTACGTTGGATTCTGGTATGATCTCTAAACTCACCTGTGTAAATATATATTTTTTATTTGTTTCTTTCTCCTCTATCTCCTTCTGTTTTTGTTTTCTTTTTTGATTTATCTCTTCCACTTTTTTTCTTTTTTTCTAGGCTTTCTTAAACTTCCAATTGTAGAATTCATGTTTGTCTGGAAATTCACTTCATGTGTATTAAAACTCTGATATTTTTAATCTTTTCCAGATCTTGAATTTATTTATGTAAATATCTGCAATTGATTTGAAGTTTATTTTTCTGATTTCTGAATTCATAACAGTGTTGATGTATTCTTGTCATATCTTGAACACTGTTAATTAGAATTCTAAATTTTTGAAGATCTGAATAATTATTGAAATTTCACACACTTATTCTGTTTTTGAGTTTCTTCCAATTCATTTTGGAAACGCTTAAAATATTATACACATTACAGTACACTGCTTCTTATCATTTGTGATAATTTCAGAAACTTTCAGATTGGCTTGGATATATTGATTTGTCTTAAATCTCAGTAATACATCTTGAAAACCATCATTACTCATGATCATTATGGGTAGAATTTGTTTGTTTGAAATCATCTGAAATTATTGATATTTTGAATAATCACACACCTCCAGAATTCGAAATTATCAACCTTGTGTGAGTGATTCATTATATTCTAAAACTTGACATCGATTCAAGTGATTTCAAATAAATTATTCTATTTTTTCTGGATCATGAATACCTTTCAAAATTGATATAGATGATCTGAGATTTCTTTAAGGCTTGTCTAAATTTTTTGTGAAAATTTGATTTGAAAATCAAGTCTTAAAAATCACTGTTATTTCATGATAATTTAATTTGAATATCTGTTTGTTTAAAATCATTTGAAATTATTGATTTATTGAATCTCACACATATCTTGAAGCTAAAATTAATAATCTGGTGTGATCAATTCGTTGAATCCTGAAATCTTCATATTCCTCAAATGATTTCAAAGAAACTGTATTTTTTAATCATTGGTTCATGAATCATCTTGTGTGACCAACATCTTGTCAAGTCTGATTTGAAACTGTTTCTGTTATGCTGCTCTGATACTGTTTTTCAAAGAACTGCCTGTTTTAACTTGTCTGTTGCTTGGCTGATTTGTTATACTGTCCGCTTGGTCTTTAAATTTCTGCTGACTGTGATATCTTGGTTTGTCCCCGGTATCTTTGTGATTAAAATTTATTAATAGAGACACCAAGTGGTATCAGAAGTGCCTTGTATTTGTTTCACCCATCTGATATTGTTTTTAAAAATATTTTGTAATTGCCTGTTTATGATATGTTTGCTGCTCTGATACTGTTCTTCAAATAATTGCTTGTTCTTGTCTGCAGCTCTGATAAATGTGACAAATTTGTTAGTTTTGTCTACTTGGGCTTTGTGTTTGAAATTTCTTTAATCTAAGATATCTAGGGTGTGGATAAATTCCTCGATAAGGGAGACTACAATTGGTATCAGCTTTTTCATCCATTTGTCTTGAATTTTCACTTTGTATAGACACCATACACATTTTTTCCCTTGTATAAATCTATATAAATTCCTCTTGTAATTGATTTTCAATTTTAAAATTATTTATTGATTATTTATTCTGTAATTGAAATCAATATCCAAATTGAACTGTATTTATAATTCATCAAAATTATTAACAGATTTTGAAATTGTGATGAATTGTGACTACAATATATTTCACAACAAGACGAGATTCTATTTAGATTTTCATGATGGTTGAATATTTATTATAATATCTTTGAACTGGCAATTATTTCACGACCATCTTCATTATCTATCATCCTTCTGCCATCCATTATGATTTTATGTTAATGTGGAGAGTTAATTTTTTAAATCTTTTGAATATACAGTGGAAACATTCGTGATAGAAATGGGACTATATTATTATTCAGAATTAGTGATAATTGAGAATTTTCAGTAATCCCGGTACAATTAAGCATATTTCATAATATAATTAATTTAGAAATTTATTTCATAGTCCATTTCTGTACCTACCACATTTCTATCATTCATATTGGTTTTATATACCGAGGATTTTTTTTCTTTAGAAGATGAAAATGATAAATATATAATTAATTCATAAATGTGTCTCTAACCTCATTTAAAAATCCAAGCTCTGGTCATGAATGGTTAAGAGACAACTTATAATTTAAGCTGCGATTGACCCCATTTAAAAATCCAAGCTCTGGTTATGCGTGGTCAGTGTGCTCTTAGATAAATAAAAAGTGAAAAGGAAATAATGTGTTAAAAATAGAAATTAATTTGAAATTCTCCTTGATGTGTAAAAACCAGCATATCAATCCGTATTCTAATCTGTGAAATGTGTTGAAAACTTATGACGTATTATGATTTGTTGATTGATAGCTATTGGGACTTAAGAATATTCGATTTTGTCACTTAAATTGAATTATTAATTATAGTCCAAACCCATCACTGTTTTGTGCTCAATTTTTATAAACTTCTTTTGGAAATAATTGGAAAATATTTTTTTAACTCTCTCATTTATACAAATTTCATCGTAAATCCGTCATAATCTACAATGTGAAATATGCCACTAGTTCTCAGTATATTATGATTTTTGTTTAACTGATTGAGATTTATGATTATTGTTCTTCCAACTTAAGCTGAAATTATATTTGTTAGTCATTTTTCATCTATATTTTAAATTTTGTATCCTTTTGATGATAACAAAAGGGGGAGAATGGATTAAGATTTTGATTTGTGGGTAAATATTTTATAAATATTTTTAAATTTTGAAATTCATTATTTCCACTCATGCATAGTTATAGGGGGAGTCTCTGTTGTAGGGGGAGCTTTCAAATAGGGGGAGATCAATATTCACTGTCAAACACATTTTTTGTGTGCTCAAAATCATTTATTTGTTTGTCATCATCAAAAGGGGGAGATTGTTGTATATAATAGTGTTGTATACACAATTATATAATTTTTGTTTGATGATAACAACCAAATAAATATTATTTTGAGTGTGTTTTCTATTGTATTGTTTCATATTTTCAACACAGACAGGAATATAATATTTATATTTAAACAGAATACATCTATACAGAAATTCAAATATCTACACAGTATTTCGTTTAAATATAATATTTTATTTCAATATTTATAACAGTACAAATTTATAACTCCAACTATTTGTACACTTCACTGGTATTTTTCATTTCAATACATTTCAGTGCATTTTCATACAGTCACTCAGTCGTACATTTTCATATTTACATTCTTTTTACACACATTGCTTCATCTTCTGTCTTGTATCTTCAGCCTTCTGTTTTCACAGTCAGTCCAGTCTTCATACCTGTCATATACAGAAACACACACACAGAGTATATGGAACAGAAATAATCTCTAAATTCTAAGCAGATATAATTTTTATTTTCAAAATTTATTTGCCTAAGATTTCAGTGTGTTTCTCATCATTTTTCTGACTTAATCTGATTTGTTTTCATCTGGTACCCACTGATCAGCCTCAACTTGCCACACTGGTTTGCTGATCAGAACCAGCGTCAATCTAGCTGATTCTGTGTAACACCCTATGTTCATTAATGTCACTCACAAAGGGAATGCATTAACTTCCATGGAGGTTATCAGTGAATATAGAACAGAAAAATTACAACAAGACAGATAATAAATAGTACTTGGAAATCTAAAACTTCATTTTATTGCAGTGGAAATTAAATATGTTTGTTACATCATAAAACCATAGATCATAACCAAGTACAATATCCATCTTCATAAAAACAAAATACATAATCCCATTACATAAATAGCCATTAAAAAGATAACAAGCTGGACTTTACTTCAACGGTCCAGGCTTTCCAAAGAGAGATGAAGCAATTCAATCAAACTCCACTAGAGCTGGGCCCAACCTGAGGACCTGGAGGGGGGAAAATGATAGAAATAGAGGGGGTCAGACATAAAGTCTGGCGAGTATGATAATTCTATCAATACTATTATCAAAATAACTAGACTAAGGCATAAGCTGGAAGACAAGTAAATGTCTATGAACTCTTAGGAAGATAAAGATAGCGTTTAAGACAACGTTAAAGATAACGGTAAAGGCACACCTAATTACTAACGAATGATTACTACACTGCACCGCACCAGTCACCCTATTGTTTGATCCCACTTGCTTCACGCAGAAACTTTATAAATAGCCTTACGTACCCCTAGCTGACTACATAGGTGTCGTCTGCCCCTATCTCCACTAGGTGTACCACACTACCCACTTTCGATCGGCTCCCTACTCGTAGATACATGTGCTGGCCCCACAGTGGGGTGTATCACTCCCCTAAAGTGGCAACCCGATACAACTTGAGAATGCACGGCTCATACCTACACGATGCAACAACGTCTTACCTACCAGCTCGGGTCCACACACGCATATGAAACCCATTGGACTTGCGTTGCCACCGCTCCCCGTTTTGGCCTCTTACAGTCAAACCCAGCGTGCGTGTCCCGTCCTCGACTTGGGTCGAGCCCACAAAGATACGTTTGGGATACTGGTCGAAATGGGCCCCCCCAAGAAACCCACCTAAGCTTGTCACTAGTATATCCCACTTAACCCTCTTAGTCATGTTCATTTACATGTGTGTTTGGTTAAGTCTTACTAATCGTATTTCACATGCCACTAAGGGCACCCCCTAGATTCCTCATGCCACCCAAGGCACCTACTTAACCCCCATGTCCCACCTTACATGTTTATCTGGTTAAGTATTTCTTAATTCATTCAGGCCATAACCTCATAAAGACCTCTCACATTAGACTGGCATTTATGGCAGCTGGATTTGCCGGGCGGGTCCGGGCAGTCTTACACCATAAAAGAGTCTAACCTCATGTCTTTACAACCGTTATGCTTTAGTTTAGGCCTAGGACCTCTCACATTGGGCTGACATTTGTAACCACTGGATTTACCGGGCGGGTCCGGGCAGGTTTACGTCACAAACGAGTCCAACCTCGTGTCCTAAGCATTGATTAACACTTAAAATCTTTTACCCCAGTTTTAATAATTCCCTATTCAAATTATTAATTAAGTCAACTTTTAATGATGTCCATAATTGACTCAATTATGGCCATCCACTTATGGTGAAACGACCCGCAAATCTGAGCTATCTGAGTTGACTAAATACACCACACGTCCAACCCAAATAACACAGAAATACGAACCATTAATAGAAAGAAGATAGAGGATGAGAATAGATAAGATAGAAAACTTAGAATAGAAGAAAAATGAAGATCACAACTCACAGCGGAACGAATAAAATATATTATATAACATAACTTTTGAAATACAAATCAGTAACTTTATGTACATACCATCATCAGAGCACAACAGCCATTCCTGGAACAGCTATAAACACCTGTTTCCAGATACAACCATAGTACACAGCGGAATATATGATAGTCTATATCTAACCGGTGAAGCCTCCTGCTTCCAGCTCTTCCAAGTGAATCTGAAAAATCCCAACTACTTGACTGCCCGTACAAATTTGGGCACCCAAGAGTTTAGGGAAAACAAACAAAATAAACTCTGGGTCAGTCATAGGACTGGTGTGAGTAAACTCCAACCACTTGTTTAACTTTCAAAACTCTTTTCGGAAGAAAAGATAATAGTAAGACCAGCCCACACATAAACATGGACGGTTTTTACCTTACTATAACCCAAAACACTTTGATATCAAATCCAATGATATTATAATAATGTCTACATCAAATAAATAACCAAATAGCAGAACGCTTGCATCTCACGCTCCACATATATATTATAAAATCAAAACAGCATGGCGCTTATTGGAGATTGGATTTCCAACATGACAAGGTATGGAACCACCTTCCGCTAGTGTATCTCTAGAGAGGAATACACTGGGTTTAACAAGAACATCTTGTAACTCGGCCCACACATGACCGACCACTCATTTCGCTTGAGTGTATCGAATATATATCACCAACGGTTGGGATCAGCAACCGTCTCCCGACTGGGACAACATCGAATAGAATAAGAAATTAAATGAACCTCTAGATAGGTGATTATACATCCTAATGGGTGCGACCCACATAGCCATGCTGCCTGCCCGATTTTTGTCCTTTCCCGGTTGTTGAGGCCTGAGGCTACGAATACTTACCATCCATTGATAGCACAATCACTTTGAATGCCACATTGTCAGATCCGTTAATCACTAGTTGAGTTTGCACGAATATTCTGGATGTTATGCTAAGGGAATAAATCTGTTGCAACCATATATATTTATACAGACCAACTCATTTGATCATTGGAAATACTCTGTCAGACATTCGTCCATATACGTTCGTTCTGGGACTGAACGAAACCGAAGGCACAATTTCTATAAATAGAAAAGCCCTTGCACTTCACTCCGTCTTCAATATATTCAGCATACTTGGTTCGCAACGCTTATGCCGATACGGAGTGGTTCTTCGGATAATAATCCAACCGGTCTCTCCATATTGACAACGATGGTCAAAAACTTCGATAGTCTGTGATTTAACTATCGAATAAAACAAGTGTTCGTCCAAACATATCAAACAAATCACTGGGCTCTTTAATTAATATTTCATTAATTAAATCTCTTCTCCATTTCCTTATCAATATTTGTTAACCAAATATTTTCAATAACCATATTGGCCCTTTACGCTATTTGGAAAGCATCAACTTCTTTTATTTTCTATATATTAGAAAATAGCTCTATTTGCACATGGAAACAATTCCAATCATTTATCTCTGTTCCGACTATTTTTATTATACTCAGGAAATATATACTTGTTATATTTCCAAAATTCCATCACTTGGGTTTAAAACGAATGTTGTGTAATAACATCGTTACAACAACCCAAAATATTTTATTCAACTAACTCTTTTTCAAACACTTCTCTTCGAGACTGGATCTTTCTATTTATCCATTAAAAATGAAATCAATCAAGTTGGGGTAAAATTACCTCTCAGACCTTAACTGAAAACATCCTCAACTTCAAAATAGCAAAACCACTTACATCGAATAAACACACTATACAATCCAATTATTCATTTTTAAAAAACATGTATAAAGTTCGCTTTCTATTTCTAATTTATAGATTTCCCTTTTTGTTTACAATATTCGATTTTTGATTTCGCTTACCTATCAAATTCTATACGTCGATACAATGATTTCTAACCATCAAAATATCTTAAAAATATTCTAACTCCTTAAATTTCCGGAAAATTTTGCCATAACCTCCCCTGTATCGGGAGCATCGGGAAATTTCAAATAGCTTCCCCGGTCCTTCTTATCTCAAAAAGAAAAAGAAAAAGCCAAGCGGCTTGCCGATACGGCACATAAAACCTCATATGGAATTAAACATGTACCTTTTTGTCGAGCACATAAATTAAAATCTTCATATACTTCATCATGTACCTGTCTAACACATGTTCACCTGTTTTCAATTCAATTCAACACTACCTAATAGTTTGAATTCAGTTTCGCCCATTTATTCTTTAATTAGTCATTTTGCATATTTCACTTCTTTGTTTGAACATAACATGTTCAAACAAAATATTTAACTCGTTCATACCCAAATTGAATTTCAATTTCAATTCTAGTTCTCTTTTCTATTTCGAATATAAATTTCCAAATCAAATTCACTTATTTAAGGCCCAATATCAATTCAACATCTTATTTACTAATTACTATTCGAAGTAGTTAATTCTATTCAATAATCAAAAATCTGATTTCTGTTTCAAAAATCAATTCATTACTTCACCTGAGTTCACATATATTTCATAACTCAAATCTGAGATTTTCTAAATAGAAATTCAGATTTTATTTGTTTAAAATCCTTTTATAAAATGAAATAAACCGTTATGGTTTTTAAATAGTTCTGGCGCTGTTTTTCTGAAAATTTGATTTTGACATAACTCAAAATCTATACGACGAAATTCATATTTTTCTCTTTCATTAGAAAACTATTATCAAACCGGTCCTGACGTTTCTTGTTTCAAAGAGATCCGACTCCAACTGAGTCCTGTATACTCGATTGAAGTTCGAATCGCTATTTTACGAACTGCAGCGCTGCGGCGAGTTCGTTTTAATTATATTTATATATATAAACCTTTAAACTTCTTTAAAATGAATTCAACTCCATTTTAACTCTATTTGAATTCCTTGATTCAAATTCCAATCTCACCTTTATTTGAATTCTATATTCAAATTCCAATTCCTTTTCTATATGATATTCAAATTCAATACTTGAATTTCTATTTCAATTCCATATTCAAATTCAATACTTGAATTCATTTGAATTCTCTTATTCAAACTCTATATTTAAATTCCATTTGAACTTCTTTATTCCAATTTCTATATTTGAATTCTATTGAAATTCAAATATTCAAACTCCTTTTTAAATTCTATATTCAAAATTCCATAGTTTAAAACCCATTTGAATTTCATATTCAAATCCCATAGATTAAATCCTATTTGAATTCAATTTGAATCTCTTATATTCAAATTTCATTTCCATTTGAATTCTAATATTCAAATTCATTTCCAACCCCATTTGAATTCTAATATTCAAACTTATTTTTAACACCATTTGAATTTCTTCACTCAAATCCATTTGAATTCCCTTGAATTCAAATTCCATTTCAAAACCATTCGGATTTCCTATTTTGAAATCCTATTTGAAATTCTATTTCCAATTCTACTTTGAAAATCCTATTTCACAGTTTATTTCAAATTTTATTTTGAAATTCTACATGCAAATCTCTATTTGAATTTCTTTATTCGAATTCCTTTGAATTCACATTTTATTTTAATTCCTTGAATTCAAATTCTATTTTTCATTCTAATTTCGTCTATTCAAATTCTATTTGAACTTCTATTTGAATTTCTAATATTCAATCTCCTTTTAAAATTCAAATATTTAAACTCCTTTTCTAATTCTACTATTCAAATGTTATACTCAAATTTCATTTGAGTTATATATTTAAAAATTTCTTTTCACATCCTATTTTGAAATTTCATTTCAAATTTCAATTTCCCACTGGTATTTCTATTTCTGAATTATCAAATGATAATTCTTTTCACTTCATTTATAACTCCATTATAAAAGAACTATTTATAAACTTCGTTTAAAAAGAAACTACTTGTTTTATTTTTCAAGAACAAGTTTATATTTTATTTCCATTTAAAATTCATATTCTATTTAAAAATAGAATTTTTCCTTTTAAAATCTCAAATATCCTTCCATGATATTTTTAAACATCATTACTTAAGCCCAGTGATATTTAAACACACAAAGCAACGAATTATTTATTTTTCTAACACATCATATATAACAATATATATGCAAACAAATAAACAAACAGATAATATATTTTTGAGGAATCCAGTTGGATTCCTCCAACCTGTTTTCCTGCATCCACAGATGTTAGCACATAAATAATACCCATTCTGCTTCGTGGCAGAGTATCGCGGTATAGAAGGTCATCCACTAATCATAGCGTGGGGCGTATAGGGTAATCATCCGCTATGAAACTGCGGGCATCCGCTAATGAGACTACGGGAATCCAACCAATCAATCAACCCAATATATATATATAATAGCCTAAATAACTAATATATATAAAACAACCAGAAAACATTCACACAAGCAGCAAACAATTATTTTTAATGAAATAAAAATAATTCTAAAGGTGAGTGAGATTTACTCACCTGATTTTATTGTTGAAATAACGATTCGTTTCTGATTATCGAAAATCCACGCTAGCTCCAGACTTATCTCAATCCAAATCCATCGCAAATAAATCTATCGGTACCTTGCTTCCTCGACCAAATTCCACTTAGACCATTCGCAACACATCCTTCACTATTGCACTTCATCAACAAGCAACCTCAACATTGTATGCTCGAATCTCTTTGAATTTCCGGAATGATTCCCGAAGTAAAACTGCCTGGAACAACACTTCTTCATGCATCTCCTCGACTTTCCCATCCCAAATAACAAACTGTATTACCCAGAAATCATTAACCGTGTATCAGCGTTTCTTCTAATTTCTGAATGTTAATTCTGTCTTATTCAAACCCTACTGAAGTCGCACCTACAACGTTGTCGCCCTCCACTATATCGCAAATAACAACAGCCCTTTTGTTTCCTCCCCTTCTCGTTTGAAGCATCCTTCCTGAATCACGATGATGACCCCTTTTCCAATCGCATCTCATCAAACACCATTTCGAACTCGCAGTCATTACAGAAGGTTGAAACCCCTAAATCCTGAACTCGTGCGATACCCTTGCTCGAACAATCCCCAATCCCGACTTCGAACAACGCCTACCCCAGAAAACACATCGCGAGCGAGCTCCCTTCCTCTGTTCCAAATTCGAACTCAATTAGGTCGCAACTGCTATGGGGTTCTCGAAGAACAAGGCGTCGAATTTCAATTTTTTTTTAATTATTACTTGAGCGAGAGGTTCGGTTTTCAATTGGGGAAATCGGTTTACTGGGAGGAAAAGGGGAACAGAAGGGCTTTCATTTGATTTGAGAATGGAAAAATAGTCGGGCTCAATTTATATAGGTGACGAGCAGACATGAAGTACCTCACCATTGAATTCGATGTCTCCTGGATACCGAAGAGAAGAGACAATGTTTTTAGCTCAAGAAAACTATGTCCATGAAATGAAAGTTTAGGATGGTACTAGTATGAATTTAGGTCGGCCAATATACAGTTTAGGGTGGTTGTAGTACTATTAATTTATTTTGATTTGAAATTATATATTACACCAAAATATCTCGTGGTCCTCCACACTAAATTCTAAACCGCTATTTAACCGTAACGACAGATATTTCCACTGTGATTTGGTATCCTAGACTCAACGGAGCGGGTTCTAAAATTAAATTCGCCTATATAAAGAAGATAACTAATTTAAATTGACGATTAATAAGAAGTTCAATTGACATACATTTGATTTCAAACAGTTTAATTCATTGAAAATAAACAAATATTATCACTCTAATTTGATACAGAATTTATATCAATTGACTAAATTGTTTCAACTCAATTTTGACTCAACATTCAATTACTTAACATCCTTGTATTACGATAATTATATCGATAATTCAAAAATAATCGATTTAATTTATCAGCCTAATATTTAAAATAATATTAAATATTCAAAATAAATCGACCAGAAAATCTGGGTCGTTACATATGGCATGCAAAATCATATCAATTGCACCCCAACTTTTTAATATTAAATCCTTAATATTACCCCTACCCCACGTTTATACGTTCGCTTATTCAACGCATAATATAGGCTAGACTTGTATAGTCTAACACCTAGCACAAAGATAAATTATCACAACATATAGACAATTAAAATAAATCTAATCATAATAGGGGTGAAACTTGCATTACTGCACATGTTAAGGATCAAAAGGTGTCAACCTGTTAAATGTCTCAATTTATATGATATGATCATAGCCCAAATCTATACATAAACTTGCATATGGGGTTTTTAGGCAACATAATGATGGTGTGAACTAGCATAGGATATCACTTATGTCATAGCATAATTTTAGATGTCATAATAGATGTCTTGGTATATGTTCATAACTTTTCTAATCAATCTAACTTGCATATGTGACTTGTCATATAGATCAACATAACCCAAACATGATGATTTAATTAATATGAACTAACTAGCATAGATGGTAACATCATGGCCTTTTTAACATGTATGATTCATCACAACTTAGCATAGAAACTTTCAACATACATAACATCATCATAGCATGATTTACAACATATAAGATATCATCATCACATAACATTGGATTTACAATATACATGATAGCAAAAGGGGTTTATAACAACATATATGATAATTCACATCATCTACTCATAATCCATTCATAACTCAACCTAATTAAAATGATAATAATCTTGTTAAGATCATCATACTCACAATTTAGAGAAGAAAAGAGAGAGTTTTGCTTTGCTTTAGGGTTGAGAGAATTAGAACTGAATTTGCTTTTCTTCTTTCTTAGTTGTCTGCGGCTCCATTGATTTCCATGGCGATGGTATGACGGTAACTATTCTATTTTAATTAGGTTTAGGGTTAACATTAGGATGTATTTATAGGTGTAGGAAGTTATTTAGGACCATTAGATTAACCCTGAACCATGAGAACCAATCAAATGCAAAATCTGCATTTGAGCGAATCGGCCCACGGGTTGACAGCCAAATACCTTGGATTAACCCCTAGTCGACCCAGCGTGGCTCGGGTCGACCTCAAAAATGGGCCGGTTCGGTTATTCCCCCTCCCAGTTCGCTGTTTTGAACTTTTTCGCATATTTATTTATTTAATTTTTAATTTATATATATATATATCAATATATATATTTCTCTGCGCAACCCATTTCACTTAATTCTTTTCTAAAAATTAAGTATACTTTAATTTGTGAATTTTAATGTTATAAAATTACGGGGTGTTACATTCTCCCCTCCTTAAAGGATTTCGTCCCCGAAATCTCCAAGTCAAGAAGAATGTATATCCTACCATCTAATCATCCATCTACTCTACTATCAAACATCAGCATCCATTGTCCTTAAAAGACTTCTAATGCTTTAATGTTTATATGCACAGTGTGTGTATATGTCCATATCTATTGCAAAATTAGGCGGTCTATTGATTCAGTCGACCTCCTTAGTGCAATTCATGATAGTGCCATGCGTCCAATATGTATGCAAAAGACTCCTGATGATACATATTAATTCTATATGCGTGCACAATCATCCACCCGAATGCAGCAACTATATGATAATACAACCGTTATATATCCATTTTACTAAATACATCCATATATATGCAATATGCAATATGAAGTGACTGAGCCGATCTGGTGCCTAATAGTGTGTGTATATGCATCCACGAGCAACCACTAGCAAACACTTGCATCCACTTTGCATCCACCATACATAACATGTCTCAAACACATGTTTCAACCATAGGATTATCCTAACTAAAGGTCAAAGATACTAGCGAGAGGATATACTAAAGATAAGATAAGTACAAGCTAAGCGATAAAGGAGAAATTAAAAGACATACCCTCAAAAAGAAAAAGGTATCGTGAACGCATCTTCTCTTCTGTATCCCAAGTAGCGTTGCTCTCATCATGTGACGGCCTGGAATTTCGCTCGATCCGAATCAGTCTTGAATCCGATCTAGATCGTTCGAAACCCCTGATCGTTTTGAGAACAGGACAAATCAGAACGCAGACGGAAGAACATTTCATTGCTATTACAACAATTCCATTAGATACAAGAATATACAGAGTATAATTGAATAAATTACATTCGATAAATATCAGAGATTACAATAAATTACATAGCAGTGGAAAATAATACAAAACACAACTAAAAGTGATACACGGATACAGAGCTTTCCGAGCAACGTTCCAGCTGTAAATCAGGATCCTGTGAATATAAATATGCAAAACCAAAACTACTAGCTGCCCGTGTCGAAAATAAGGGCACCCAGAGTTTAGGTTAAAACAATAAACTCTAGGTCAGTCATGTGTCTGGTGTGAGAACTAAAACATTTATTTAAAACTTTACTTTAAAAGAGGGTAATTCAAGGGACCACGCCGTATAACACGGAACGGGTTTCCTCCCAAGAATACTAGTGCATAGAATAAACAACACAATGCTTTTTCGAAAAATGAAGCTATTATAAGACCCAGGTCCCATCACACAATGCAACGCAAGCCGGAGGATAGGGTTTTCCCTTATAATAGCCAAACATGCTTGGTATGTTTAAAACAAATCATTTGATACTATAATAAGTGTATAGTGTCAAAACAATTTCAATCATAAATATAAATCATAGACGGCATAAGTGCCCCCATACCACTATGTCGCCATACTAGGCTCTACAAATAAAGCCGAAATACACGTATTGGAAATTGGATTTCCGTCATGAGTCGAGGCAAGGGGCAAGCTCCTCTCCGCTTCGAGACACTCTAGCAAATGCTCAGGACTACACACTCTGGGCAGCCATTGGATCGGTTGGGTCGGTCCTCTCTTACGTTTGAGGATTAGTTATTCCTGAACACACGTTTCCCAGTCCTTACAGACCTATAATCGAGGCGCCTCATTCCAACAACCATAAAGGTGAAAAGTATATAAATGTCAGGGCTGGTAAGTCACTGACACCAACAAAGCTAGAAGGAAACGTCGTGTTCTCCCAACGGTTTGTATCCCGTTTTTAACTCATACCGAGGTGTGAGGCTCGCGAATCCATGCTATACACAAAGCTTCCACGTAAGCCGTGCTTTGATCATCAACCACAAGACTTTGCTTTTCAACATAAGCCTTGATCCATGCAACTCAGCGTGCTACATAGACAATTCAAGCCATGCGATTGATATCTATCGATATATAACTTCTAAGCTCGTACGTCTCAGAGAAGGGCGTTAAGCAAGAGAATGAATTCTCCGCCGCCAAACATATATATATTTAACAGAAATCAATCAACACGGAATAAAATCCAATGTCAGACACACAATCCATTTACAAGTTCGTTCTGGGTCTGAACGAAACCGGAGGCACTTTCCTCGCATATCCATTGATCTCCAAGTACATCTGGACGACCACCAACTGATTCCCTCATCTTGGGTGTACAGCCCAATCAAGATCATCAGTAATCACCCAAGCGATGTGAAGACATCCGGTCTTCAACCACTGTCTTCATCTTCGACATATCGTCGAATCGGTTATTCAGAATGGGTGTAAACCCGGCCTTTTCGAACAATCCGCGTATATTAAAACGAATGTTACACAAACACAACATACGCCTCATTCCAATTCATATTCTCAGGGAAAGGTTGCCATTAATTTTATCCAAGATAAATTCTTTAAATTTATTCTTTGATCTTCCTTTGGATGTCATTTCAAACAAAATTATGGTTTTCCAAACAAGTCGAGATTAGCGAACTACATCGAAGTAATTATTTATTTTATTTCCCAATCCCAACCTATTCATCCCATGAAGCAAAACTGGTAATACTCCATATCTAACACCACGGTGTTTTCGATAAAATTAATTACCATTTCACGTTCAAATCTAATTAAAGATTTAGCTATCGCTTTGGAGCAAAACTGTTGATACTCCATTCTCGCTTAATTTCTAAATTTGATAATTTAGATCATCTATCCACATTACAATCTAATTGCAGATTCTTTAAAACTCCTTTTATTGGGTTAAAGAACTAATGTTATTTAAAACACAGTTCACGACAAACCCAAATCACATTCTATTTATTATCGGGTTAAAGAACAAGTGTCATTCAAACACCCTTCACGATAAACCCTCAAATCAATCCTTATATACAACCCATTTCAAATCCAATTTATTTATTTAAAAATAAATGGGTTTTAATTTTAGTTCAAAACTAGTTCATTTCGATAAAGATTTATTTTTATCTTTTCAAATATGTAGTTTTTCATCCTAATTTTTCCCAAATCATTTCTTATGGTTTTACACAAATTATTACTATTTTTAATAATTTTATCAAGGCCCGTACTGTCGATTTCCAACAACGGCCATCGAACTGCACTTATAGTGACCTTTTCCAAATTTGATTTGGACGTATCTCCAAATCCAACCGTTAGATTTCAAATTTCTAATATTCATTAGAAAGCTGGTTCCGGTTTTAGGAGAATCCGACGGTTGGATCTCCCGTAATGTCCGTTCGAAGTTAATGGTCGAAATTCGCGAACTGCCGCGGCGCGACGCGTTTTATTCAGGCCATTATATTATATATATAATATATATAATATATATTTCGTCAATTTCTATTTAAAACGAATTTTATGAATAGTTTTAAATTCGTTTCAAAAACATTTCAACTTCCATTTCCAATTCAATTCAAATCTCGATTCATTCTATATTCAATTCAATTAACATTCGTTTTCTATTCAATTCAGTTCAAATTCGTTTTCTATTCAATTCAATTCGAATTTGTTTTCTATTCAATTCAGTTCAAACTCTTTTTCTATTCAATTCAATTCGAATTCGTTTTCTATTCAATCCAATTCAAATTCGTTTTCTATTCAATTCAATTCGAATTCGTTTTCTATTCAATCCAATTCGAATTGGTTTTCTATTCAATTCAATTCGAATTGGTTTTCTATTCAATTCAATTCGAATTGGTTTTCTATTTGATTCAATTCAAATTAGTTTTCTATTAAATTCAATTCAAATTGGTTTTCTATCCGATTCAATTCAAATTGGTTTTCTATTCAATTCAATTCAAATTGGTTTTCTATTCGACTCAATTCAAATTGGTTTTCTATTCGATTCAATTCAAATTGGTTTTCTATTCGATTCAATTCAAATTGGTTTTCTATTCGATTCAATTCATATTGGTTTTCTATTCGATCCAATTCAAATTGGTTTTCTATTCGATTCAATTCGAATTGGATTTCTATTCGATTCAATTCAAATTTAAAAACGAATATAATCGATTTAAATATCGTTCGCCTCAAAATAGCACATCTCTAATCAACACGGCTTTATATATTTCAATAATTCCGTTATTCTATTCAGCAAATGAATATTTATTCTATTCAATACGTGAATCTATATTTTTGTCAACACACGACTAATCTCAACGAATGAGTACTGTCCAGGTGTGACTCTTTTTGTTATTTAATATATTTTATAAAAATTATGGTATCTACCATTTGATTTCAAATCAGACTCCAACCGTAAACTAGTAAGAGAACGATTCCCTGAATATTAACCCCAAAGGCCGAAACCAACATCAGATTAATATCCAGGAGACCACTCATCTTATCTATTTTCCAGTTAGTTTCTAATTTTATATATGATAAAGATGTAAATTTTATTGTTAAAATATTCCGTTCAACACATGACTAATCTCAACGGATGAGTACAGTCAACACATGAACCTTTATTTTATAATATTTTTTATCTTCTAAATTGGAATGAGGCCCAATCAATTACCATATAAAGTTAATTATATGGATTCCATAAAACACATGTATATAGTAACAACGATAAATAATCAACCATCATCCAAAGTGCACTACACTGTACAAGCATCAAATATAGATAACGCTTATAACAGCCTGTCGATCCATCGATCGACATACAACTAATTATTGGGATTAGTGTATGCCGTATTTTATCACAATACTCGTGTGGGGTTTCAAACAATCAAACACAGATTTTATTTGTGTAGTTGAGCGATGTGTAAAATTTATCGACCCAATCAATATCAGTCAAATCAGTGTATATAAATAAATCGGCCGATTTGTTTATAAATATTTATTTATTCATTCACTTTCACGTTAAAAATAATATTTTTAACGATAAAATATTTTTAACTATATAACTATTTTATTTCCTTTCAACACATGAATATATTTCATTATCCATTTCACATCAATTTCACAAACAAATTTTACAACACATCAATCAAACAAACAAGCCATCCATGGTCTGTGGATGACGGGTGTCGGGTACTGCTAAGCACCGTCTGCATCCTAGTATATATGTATAACTAGAAAAAGAAATTTTAAAAGGTGAGAAGTTCTCACCAATAGCTATCCTAACTCCACGGCACTTCTTATGTAGAACATCTACACCGTGCTCGCCTTTTTGTCACTTTCGTTGCCGTAGCCACTACATATATAAAAATCACATTTTTACTTCGCTATTCAATATATAAAAATCCTATTTTTACTTCGCTATTCAATATATAAAAATCGAATTTTTACTTCGCTATTCAATATATAAAAATCGAATTTTTTCTATTTTAAAAGTCTAATCTTTTCTGTTTTAAAAATCTAATCTTTTCTATTTTAATTTTTTTTAACCTAATAAAATCGATTTTACTAACTAAATAAAATCAGATTTTTAACAGTCTTATGCACAATTACATTTAAATCAATGCATACTTAATATTTAAACTGAAAAAGAAATAGAATTAAATAAATAAAAACTTATGGTTAAAATGGAAAAGGGTGGGGGGGCTGTCGTGGGTGGCTTGGAAGCTGACGAGGTGGTGGAAGCTGTCGTTGGTCGGAGCAGGCGCTGGCGCGAAGGTTGGCGGCGGTCTCACGAGCTAGGGCTTTGGAGGGTCTTCGAATTGGGGTTCGCGCGCTGGGTGGAGCGAATGGAGGGTGGCGTGGGGTCGGCGTTAGCAGGGGCGCGCGGGGTCCGGTGGCGTCGACGGCGGTCTGGAGGCACATGCGGAGGCGTGAAATTTTTTTTCTTTTTTTCTGCTTTGAAATCGATTTTTTTTGAAAGGGGGCAGATAAAGGAAGGAGAGAGAGAGGAATTTATTTATTTTATATTATTTAATTTCTAAAATTTTGACATTTACATATGACCTCTAAACTAGGCCCACCGCCTGCCGTCCATTGCTAACTACCCCCATTCCGAACACAATGGTAAATGTATCGTAAGCTGATTCGGCTATTTCGATCAGTTTCCGTCAAATTTAAAATATAAATCTGTATATTCAAATTTAAACGTACATTTCAATTTACCGGGGCCTCATACGAACTCTAAAAACTCCAAAAAAATATTTTCTTGCTTCGTATTGACGATACGGTCCTAACAAAACTAGTTTCGTCGAATTTTGAGACCTTTGGAAAAATGGCCATTTTCCAGTCGATTAAAATCAACTGAAACTAGTCAAACACGTTTTCCTTTGCCACGCTCACATAT
Organism: Allium sativum; assembly: GCA_030737875.1. Taxonomy (NCBI): domain Eukaryota; kingdom Viridiplantae; phylum Streptophyta; class Magnoliopsida; order Asparagales; family Amaryllidaceae; genus Allium; species Allium sativum. Next base: position 1,044,986,488 of record CM060913.1, read on the forward strand.
TGATTCGAAAAATTATGAAATTTGAAACCTAGCAATAATTTGACATCACGGATCCAACAAAAGTGGTTTCGTCGAAATCCGAGGTCATTTGCAAAATTCCCATTTTTAAGGGCTTGAATTCCATAGCGACTATTCAGAATTTTCAACTGGACATATCTTTTGATTCCCGCTATGAAATTTCGATTTTTCGGATTCATTGGAAAGATATCCTCAAATAGATCCTATGATTTTTGGTTTCACTAAAATCCGGATTGTTTTGCACCCAGTACATTCAATTGAAGTTTGAAATCGAATTATCGAACTACCGCGCCATTTTCAATTCCTTTTATAACTATATATAATTAATTATATTCTAACGACGACGTATATAATATATACGTTCGATTTCTATTAAAAATAAATTTCTCATTGATATTATTTTAAAATAATTCATTTTAAATGTTCAAACTTCGCTAAAATTGCCAAAATAAAATTTTTAAACTGGCCCAGATTTTACGGGTTATTACAATCTCCCCCACTTAAAACTTTTCATCCCCGAAAAGGAACAAAGTCGAAAGTGGTTTGATTAATCAACTCTACGTTCGATCTGGCTTCCATTCTCCAACTTTTCAGTTACTGAGAAATATCAAATATTCAAAAATTTGGCTAACACCCTAAATTTTCGAAAAATTTCGCCATAACCTCCCCTGCACCGGGAGCCACGGGAAAATCCCGAAATTGCCATATAGGCCTTCTGATCTCAATAAGAAAAAGAAAAAGCCAAGCGGCTAACCAATAGGCTCATAAAATCATCATCACCCAAACAAAATAGGAAATTATGGTAAACATGTAACTATTTGTCGGGCAAACAAATTTTATTCTCTGCTCTAGCCTCCTTGCTATGACCTATTCAATGTAAGTACATGTATATGCAAGCAAATGCAACTAATTTTCTATACAATTCAATATTCGATACAATTAGGCTAAATGGTTCAAAATTATCAACAAATAAACAAACAACACAAACATCAATCAACTAGTGGATTAGAGTTTCAAATTCATAATTTGATATATATACCGAAAATCAGGTTTTTGATGCCAATACACAACCATAAATCTATCTATATTAGTTTTGGTTCTCACACCAGTCTAATGGAAATATATAGATATCACACCTTTGAAACACGAACATAAATTCTGATGATGATCGATCAATCATCAGAACCATCTCCGGGTGTCTAGAATGTGATTCTATATCTATCCAGAATATTAAAACTTCGAATATACGTTCATGACGCGTATATGCAAAACCTTTATATAATGGATTGTCCAAATTCAGAGTAAATAAATATTCAAATACGTATAAAGCAATTTAAATTTCAAAACAAAATTGTTTTCATTTGAAAAATATACTGTTCACACTCGTTCTAGGATACCACTGATCCTATCTCTAACGAGTCATTCTAATTGGATATAACTAATCCAATATTTGATGAATTCTTTCGTATGGTTCTAATGTGTCTTGCTCTCAAGCTCTGTAAACCAAAGCTCTGATACCAAATGTGACGGCCTGGAATTTCGCTCAATCCGAATCAGTCGTGAAACCGATCTAGATCGTTCGAAACCCCTGATCGTTTTGAGAACAGGACAAATCCGAACGCAGACGGAAGAACATTTCATTGCTATTACAACAATTCCATCAGATACAAGAATATACAGAGTATAATTGAATAAATTACATTCGATAAATATCAGAGATTACAATAAATTACATAGCAGCGGAAAATAATACAAAACACAACTGAAAGTGATACATGGATACAGAGCTTTCCGAGCATCGTTCCAGCTGTAAATCAGGATCTTGTGAACATAAATCTGCAAATCCAAAACTACTAGCTGCCCATGTCGAAAATAAGGGTACCCAGAGTTTAGGTTAAAACAATAAACTCCAGGTCAGTCATGTGACTGGTGTGAGAACTAAAACAGTTATTTAAAACTTTACTTTAAAAGAGGGTAATTCAAGGGACCACGCCATATAACACGGAACGGGTTTCCTCCCAAGAATACTAATGCATAGAATAAACAACGCAATGCTTTTTCGAAAAATGAAGCTATTATAAGACCCAGGTCCCATCACACAATGCAACGCAAGCCGGATGATAGGGTTTTCCCTTATAATAGCCAAACATGCTTGGTACGTTTAAAACAAATCATTTGATACTATAATAAGTGTATAGTGTCAAAACAATTTCAATCATAAATATAAATCATAGACAGCATAAGTGCCCCATACCACTATGTTGCCATACTAGGCTCTACAAATAAAGCTGAAATACACGTATTGGAAATTGGATTTCCGTCATGAGTCGTGGCAAGGGGCAAGCTCCTCTATGCTTCGAGACACTCTAGCAAATGCTCAGGACTACACACTTTGGGCAGCCACTGGATCGGTTGGGTCGGTCCTCTCTTACGTTTGAGGATTAGTTATTCCTGAACACACGTTTCCCGGTCCTTACAGACCTATAATCGAGGCGCCTCATTCCAACAACCACAAAGGTGAAAAGTATATAAATGTCAGGGCTGGTAAGTCACTGACACCACCAAAGCTAGAAAGAAACGTCGTGTTCTCCCAACGGTCCGTATCCCATTTTTAACTCATACCGAGGTGTGAGGCTCGCGAATCCACGCTATACACAAAGCTGCCATGTAAGCCGTGCTTTGATCATCAACAACAAGACTTTGCTTTTCAACAGAAGCCTTGATCCATGCAACTCAGCGTGCCACATAGGCAATTCATGCCATGCGATTGATATCTATCGATATATAACATCTAAGCTCGTACGTCTCAGAGAAGGGCGTTAAGCAAGAGAATGAATTCTCCACCGCCAAACAGATATATATTTAACAGAAATCAATCAACACAGAATAAAATCCAATGTCAGTCACACAATCCATTTACAAGTTCGTTCTGGGTCTGAACGAAACCGGAGGCACTTTCCTCGCATATCCATCGATCTCCAAGTACGTCTAGACGACCACCAACTGATTCCCTCATCTTGGGTGTACATCCCAATCAAGATCATCAGTAATCACCCAAACGATCTGAAGACTTCCGGTCTTCAACCACCATCTTCATCTTCGACATATCGTCGAATCGGTTATTCAGAATGGGTGTAAACCCGACCTTTCCGAACAATCCGCGCATATTAAAACGAATGTTACACAAACACAACATACGCCTCATTCCAATTCATATTCTCAGGGAAAGGTTCCCATTAATTTTATCCAAGACAAATTCTTTAAATTTATTCTTTGATCTTCCTTTGGATGTCATTTCAAACCAAATTATGGTTTTCCAAACTAGTCGAGATTAGCGAACCACATCGAAGTAATTATTTATTTTATTTCCCAATCCCAACCTATTCATCCCATGAAGCAAAACTGGTAATACTCCATATCTAACACCACGGTGTTATCGATAAAATTAATTACCATTTCACGTTCAAATCTAATTAAAGATTTAATTATCGCTTTGGAGCAAAACTGGTGATACTCCATTCTCGCTTAATTTCTAAATTTGATAATTTAGATCATCTATCCACATTTCAATCTAATTGCAGATTCATTAAAACTCCTTTGACTCGGTTAAAGAACTAATTTTATTTAAAACACAGTTCACAACAAACCCAAATCACATTCTATTTATTATCGGGTTAAAGAACAAGTGCCATTTAAACACCCTTCACGATAAACCCTCAAATCAATCCTTATTTACAACCCATTTCAAATCCAATTTATTTATTTAAAAATAAATGGGTTTTAATTTTAGTTCAAAACTAGTTCATTTCGATAAAAATCTATTTTTATCTTTTCAAATATGGAGTTTTTCATCCTAATTTTTCCCAAATCATTTCTTATGATTTTACACAAATTATTACTATTTTTAATAATTTTATCAAGGCCCGTACAGTCGATTTCCAACAACGGCCATCGAACTGCACCTACAATGACCTTTTCCAAATTTGATTTGGACGTATCTCCAAATCCAACCATTTGATTTCAAATTTCTAATATTCATTAGAAAGCTCTTTTCTATACGAACCTAACGGTTCCAGTTTTAGGAGAATCCGACGGCCGGATCTCCCGCAATGTCCGTTCGAAGTTAATTGTCGAAATTCGCGAACTGCCACGGCGCGGCGCGTTCTATTCAGGCCATTATATTATATATATAATATATATTTCATCGATTTCTATTTAAAATAAATTTTATGAATAGTTTTAAATTCGTTTCAAAAACATTTCAACTTCCATTTCCAATTCAATTCAAATCTCGATTCATTCTATATTCAATTCAATTTAAATTCGTTTTCTATTCAATTCAGTTCAAATTCGTTTTCTATTCAGTTCAATTCGAATTCGTTTTCTATTCAATTCAGTTCAAATTCATTTTCTATTCAATTCAATTCGAATTCGTTTTCTATTCAATCCAATTCGAATTCGTTTTCTATTCAATGCAATTCGAATTCGTTTTCTATTCAATCCAATTCGAATTCGTTTTCTATTCAATTCAATTCGAATTGGTTTTCTATTCAATTCAATTCGAATTGGTTTTCTATTCGATTCAATTCGAATTAGTTTTCTATTCAATTCAATTCGAATTGGTTTTCTATCTGATTCAATTCAAATTGGTTTTCTATTCGATTCAATTCAAATTGGTTTTCTATTCGATTCAATTCAAATTGGTTTTCTATTCGATTCAATTCAAATTGGTTTTCTATTCGATTCAATTCAAATTGGTTTTCTATTCGATTCAATTCAAATTGGTTTTCTATTCGATTCAATTCAAATTGGTTTTCTATTCGATTCAATTCAAATTGGTTATCTATTCGATTCAATTCAAATTGGTTTTCTATTCGATTCAATTCGAATTGGTTTTCTATTCGATTCAATTCGAATTGGTTTTCTATTCGATTCAATTCAAATTTAAAAACGAATATAATCGATATAAAAATCGTTCGCGTCAAAATAGCGCATCTCTAATCAACACGGCTTTATATATTTCAATAATTCCGTTATTCTATTCAACAAATGAATATTTATTCTATTCAATACGTGAATCTATATTTTTGTCAACACACGACTAATCTAAACGAATGAGTACTGTTCACGTGTGACTCTTTTTGTTATTTAGTATATTTTATAAAAATTATGGTATCTATTGTTTGATTTCAAATCAGACTCCAACCGTAAACTAGTAAGTGAACGATTCCCTGAATATTAACCCCGAAGGCCGAAACCAACATCAGATTAATATCCAGGAGACAACTCATCTTATCTATTTTCCAGTAACTTTCTAATTTTATATATGATAAAGATGTAAATTTTATTGTTAAAATATTCCGTTCAACACATGACTAATCTCAACGGATGAGTACAGTCAACACATGAACCTTTATTTTATAATATTTTTTGTCTTCTAAATTGGAATGAGGCCAAATCAATTACCATATAAAGTTAATTATATTGATTCCATACAACACATGTATATAGTAGCAACGATAAATAATCAACCATCATCCAAAGTGCACTACACTGTACAAGCATCAAATATAGATATCTAATGCTTATAACAGCCTGTCGATCCATCGATAGACATACAACTAATTATTGGGATTAGTGTATGCCGTATTTTATCCCAATACCCGTGTGTGGTTTCAAACAATCAAACACAGATTTTATTTGTGCAGTTGGGCGATGTGTAAAATTTATCGACCCGATCAATATCAGTCAAATCAGTGTATATAAACAAATTGGTCGATTTGTTTATAAATATTTATTTATTCACTTTCACGTTAAAAATTATATTTTTAACGATAAAATATTTTTAACTATATAAATATTTTATTTCCTTTCAACACATGAATATATTTCATTATCCATTTCACATCAAATTCACAACACATCAATCAAACAAACAAGCCATCCATGGTCTGTTGATGACGGGTGTCGGGTACTGCTAAGCACCGTCTGCATCCTAGTATATATATATATATATATATATATATATATATATATAACTAAAAAAAGAAATTTTAAAAGGTGAGAAGTTCTCACCAATAGCTATCCTAACTCCACGGCACTTCCTATGTAGAACATCTTCGCCGTGGTCGCCTTTTTGTCACTTTCGTTGCCGTAGCCACTACATATATAAAAATCACATTTTTACTTCGCTATTCAATATACAAAAATCCTATTTTTACTTCGCTATTCAATATATAAAACTCGAATTTTTACTTCACTATTCAATATATAAAAATCGAATTTTTTTTATTTTAAAAATCTAATCTTTTCTATTTTAAAAATCTAATCTTTTCTATTTTAAAAATCTAATGTTTTCTATTTTAATTTTTTTTAACCTAATAAAATCAATTTTCCTAACTAAATAAAATCAGATTTTTAACAGTCTTATACACAATTACATTTAAATCAATGCATGCTTAATATTTAAACTAAAAAAGAAATAGAATTAAATAAATAAAAACTTACGGTTAAAATGGAAAAGGGGGGGCTGTCGTGGGTGGCTTGGAAGCTGACAAGGTGGTGGAAGCTGATGAGGTGGTGGAAACAAGCGCTGGCGCGAAGGTTGGCGGCGGTCTCACGAGCTAGGGCTTTGGGGGGTCTTCGATTTGGGGTTCACGCGCTGGGTGGAGCGAATGGAGGGTGGTGTGGGGTCGGCGTTAGCAGGGGCGCGCACGGTCCGGTGGCGTCGATGGCGGTCTAGAGGCAGGGGCGGAGGCGCGATTTCTTATTTTTTTCGCTTTGAAATCGATTTTTTTTTTTGAAAGGGAGGGGGCAGATAAAGGAAGGAGAGATAGTGAGAGGAAGTTAATTATTTTATATTATTTAATTTCTAAAAGTTTGACTTTTACATACGACCTCTAAACGAGGCCCACCGCCTGCCGTCCATAGCTAATTACCCCCATTCTGAACACAATGGTATATGTATCGTAAGCTGATTCGGCTATTTCGATCAGTTTCCATCAAATTTAAAATATGAATCTGTATATTCAAATTTAAACGTACATTTCAATTTACCGGGGCCTCATACGAATTCTAAAAATTCCAGAAAAATATTTTCTAGCTTCGTATTGACGATACGGTCATAACAAAACCAGTTTTGTCAAATTCTGAGACCGTTGGAAAAATGGCCATTTTCCAGTCGATTAAAATCAACTGAAACAGGTCAAACACGTTTTCCTTTGCTACGCTCACATATTGATTCGAAAAGTTATGAAATTTGAAACCTAGCAATAATTTGACATCACGGATCCAACAAAAGTGGTTTCGTCGAAATCCGAGGTCGTTTGCAAAAATTCCCATTTTTAAGGGCCTGAATTCCATAGCGACTATTCAGAATTTTCAACTGGACATATCTTTTGATTCCCGCTATGAAATTTCGATTTTTCGGATTCGTTGGAAAGATATCCTCAAATAGATCTTATGATTTTTGGTTTCACTAAAATCCGGATTGTTTTGCACCCGGTACATTCAATTGAAGTTTGAAATCGAATTATCGAACTACCACACCATTTTCAATTCCTTTTATAATTATATATAATTAATTATATTCTAACGACGACGTATATAATATATACGTTTGATTTCTATTAAAAATAAATTTCTCGTCGATATTATTTTAAAATAATTCATTTTAAATGTTCAAACTTCGCTAAAATTGCCAAAATAAAAATTGTAAACTAGCCCAGAATTTCCGGGTTATTACACATCATCTCCCCATTGCACTTTGACTAGTCTGACCTCTCGATTCCTCAACCTCTTGATCTCCGACCCAAGAATGCGCATAGGAGCTCGTCGAATTGTCGCATCACGCTCTATCTCCACCTCTCTAAGCAAGCTCGGCTCTACCACTTCCGCGGTCTCGTGCAAGCACTTCCTCAAATGTGACACATGGAATACGTCATGTACACCACTAAGTCTCTCGGGCAAATCCACTCTATACGCCATCCGTCCAATCCTCTCCTTAATAGGAAACGGCCCTACAAACCTTGGTGCAAATTTCCCAATGGAACCAAAGAGAACAACGTTTCGTAATGGAGACACTTTGACAAAGACCATGTCCCCAACTTCAAACTCGAGATCTGTCCTCCTCTTATCCGCATAAGATTTCTGCCTATCTTGCGCTGCTTTCATCCTCCTTCGAATCAAGTCGATCTTCTCTGAAGTCTCCCTAATTATATCGGGCCCAAGTAAGATCTTATCCGTAGATTCCCACCAACATGTAGGTGAACGACAAGGTCATCCATATAGAGCTTCGAATGGTGCCATACCAATGCTGGACTGAAAGCTATTATTATATGCGAACTCAACCAATGGAAGATGCTCTTCCCATGTACCCCCAAAGTCTAGGATACATAGCCTCAACAGATCCTCTAGAATGCGATTCACCCTCTCAGTCTGGTCGTCCGTCTGAGGATGATATGCGGTGCCCAAACATAACTGAGTCCCTACCGCCTCTTGTAAGCTTCTCCAAAATTCGCTAGTGAAAATAGGATCGCGGTCGCTCACTATGCTAGAAGGAATACCGTGCAAACGAACTATTTCTCGAACGTATATGGAGACTAACCATGGAGCATTCCTCTTACTCTTTACGAGAATGAAATGGTCACTTTTAGTAAGTCTATCTACTATAACCCAAATTCCCGTATTACCCTTCCTTGATCGTGGTAGCCCATCCACAAAATCCATCGAGACACTTTCCCACTTCCATAGTGGAACCTCCAATGGGTGAAGCAACCCACCGGGTTTCTTTTGCTCCGCTTACTTGTTGGCACACCAAGCATCTAACGACATACTCGGCTACATCTTTCTTCATGCCGGCCCAAAAGTAAACTCTCTTCATGTCTTTGTACATCTTATCCCCGCCGGGATGAATGGTCATCTTTGAATGATGTGCTTCGTCAAGAATAGTCTTCCTTAGGTCATCGTCTTTTGGTACATAAAGTCTACCGTCCCTACGTAACCAACCCTTATCGTCTAGGGTATACCTACGGAGATGGCTTGATGACTCCCGTCCTTTGAGTTTTTCTACTAACTCAACCAACTCCGGGTCGTCTCGCTGCGCCTCACCAATCCGTCCCAAAAGCGAGGTCTGACCTCCAAGAATGCTAGCAAACCGGGTACGAAGTCAACGGAAGGTCTAAAGTCAAACATCGAAATGAATTCTAAACTTCGCCGCTCAACAAACAAAGGACTTAAGGATAATCTTTTTCTACTTAAGGCGTCTACCACCACGTTACCCTTGCCAGGAGTATAGGCTATTTCGAAGTCGTAGGATGCTAAGAACTCCATCCACCTTTGCTGCCTTAAGTTCAAGTCCTTTTGAGAGAATAGGTATTTTAAAGACTTGTGGTCAGTGAATAATTCGAATTTCTCGCTAAGAAGATAATGACGCCAAGACTTAAGCGCGAAAACAATAGCGGCCAACTCTAGGTCATGTGTGGGGTAATTCTTCTCATGCGCTCTCAACTGCCTTCCACCATAGGCTATTACCCTGCCATCTTGCATTAAGACTGCGCCTAGTCATGTCCCACAAGCGTCAGTATAAACGGTAAACGGCTTACTCCCGTCTGGAAATACTAAGGCTGGGGCTGAAGTCAAAGATCTCTTCAAACGTTGGAACGCATCATCACAATCTACGTCCCATGTGAAAACTAGGTTCTTCTTCGTCAAGCGTGTCAATGGAGCTGATATCTTTGCGAAGTCTTTGATAAACTTCCTATAGTAGCCAGCCAACCCCAAGAAACTTCTCACTTCGGTAGCATTTTTAGGGACCTTCCAATCTTGGATGGCCACCACCATCGCGGGATCCACGGCTATCCCTTCTTTGGAAACCACGTGCCCCAAGAACCGTACTTCCTTCCTTCAGAAGTGACACTTAGAAAATTTAGCCTTAAGGCTATGCGCTCGTAGGGTCTCCAACACTTCCCTAAGATGTAGGGCATGCTCTTCTTCATCCTTAGAAAAGATCAAGATGTCATCTATAAAGACTACCACGAATTTGTTAAGGTACTCCCTAAACACCCTACTCATCAAATCAACAAAATATGCTGGAGCATTTGTCAAACCGAAGGGCATCACTAGCCATTCATAGAAATCGTCCGGAGTCCTAAATGCAGTCTTATCTACGCTATCCTCAGCAACTCTCAACTTATGGAAACCAGTGGCTAAGTCCAATTGCGAAAACACTGAGGCGCCAACTAACTGATCGAAGAGATCGTCAATCCTCGGCAGTGGGTGTCTGTTCTTCTTAGTAAGTTTATTAAGTTCTCTATAGTCCACACAAAGTCTAAGGGACCCATCCGCCTTCATGGAAAATACTACTGGAGCACCCCACTCCGATATACTTCGTCTTACGAACCCCTTCTCAAGCAACTCCTTCACTTGCTTACCGAGTTCCCTCCTTTCACGTGGAGCCATGTGGCGTACTGGCAAAGATACTGGTTTCGCATTATCCACAAGATATATTTGAAAATCTATCTCCCGCTTCGGAGGCAAGCCCTTCACCTCCTCAAACACATCCGAATATTCTCGGACCACTCTAACAGATCGTAGATTTTCCTCTGATGCGTCAAGCGATTCTAGATAACTTAGCATAACCGAATTTATGGGATTACAGAAGATTTTGAGAGTGTTGCCAAGGCGAGTCACGAGCCTAACTACTCTCCTTTCACAATCAAGAATGGCCCCATTTCTGGATAACCAATCCATTCCTAAAATTAGCCCATAGCCCGTGAAGCCCAACACATAAGCATTACATCTAAATTCAACGCTAAGTATGGAAATTTTCAAATCCAAACACATCATAGACAAATAAGCTGAGCCCCCAATTGGATTCGAAACAACTAAGGGATCCTCTGCTAAACTGGTGTTTAAGTGTGGTGATTCAACTAATGATGTAGAGATAAACGAATGTGATGTGCCCGAATCGAATAAGGTACGGACAGGATGATCAAACAGAAAAACTAAGCTTTCAACAGAAATGGTTCTACCTCGTTCTTGCAGCGGTAGGACCGCGAGAGCCTGAACTTGTCCCCTTGCCTGCCCTGGTGCCATAAGAGCCTGCACCTGTCCTCCCGAGGTAGCTCCTGCCCGGTGCCCCTTCTTTGCGCAGTCCTTCACTAAATGTCCCGCATCGTCACAATGAAAACAGCCTGTCTTCTTTTTCTTTCGGCAATCCTTGCTGAGATGGCCTGGGGTTCCACAGTTAAAGCACTTCATCTTTCCCTTGCCATTATTGTCTTTTCCACCCTTCTTGCTTTGGTGTTGTGGTTTCTTCTGATCCCCCTTCTTCTCGGGTGCCTTATCAGCTTTAGCGCTTTTCTCCTCATGCATGAGCGCCGTTTCTACTAACTTCTCAAAGGTGGCCCCCATCGGGATGTGGGTCATAGCCAACCCTTGCAATGGTTCATTCAAGCCATTCATGAACCTTAGAGCCTTCTTCTCCGGCGTGTTTACTAAGTCCAAGCCAAACCTTGCTAACTGATTAAATTTATTGACATATTCTTTCACTAATGAGCATCCTTGCTTCAATGTCAAGAACCTTTCTATATATAGATTTTCTTCCGCCCTTGAGAGAAACTTCGCCTCGAACCTACGTCTGAAATCCGCCCAAGAGTTAACAGGACGCTCCCCATTAGTGACCTCCCACCAAAACGAGGCCTCCCCCTTCGTCAACCAAGCTGCTAAACGAACTCTCCTCCCTTCTTCTACTTCAAAGATTTCTAGCAATTTTTCCACCTCCTTAAGCCAATCTCTAGCTTCCACAAACGTTTCTGGCCCTTGAAATGGTTTTCCGCCCATAGCCTTGAATTCCTTGCACGTCTTTGCAAAAGTATCTATGTGAGGAGGAGGAGGAGGAATGGGTGCAACTGGTGGTGGAGGAACATTGGCTGGACCTGCAGCGGCCCTAGCCTCCAATAGCCTCCTATACCATCCTGGTATCGTTACACCATCGGGTAGATTAAGATCTTCAGCCATGCTGAAACGAAAAAGGAAAGATTCAAAATGGAGAATTCGAAAGATAAAGATATGTGGCTATTAGTGATTATGTTTTTCTTGAAAACTTTTCTCTTTAAATTTCTCATTAAAACATGTTTTTGAAAACACTTCTTCCAAAAATAACTATTTTTCTAAAGTATTTTTATCTATTCTGGTAACCTCGCTCTAATACCACGTGTAACACCCCACGTCCATTAATGTCACTCACAAAGGGAATGCATTAACTTCCATGGAGGTTATAAGTGAATATATAACAGAAAAATTACAACAAGACAGATAATAAATAGTACTTGGAAATCTAAAACTTCATTTTATTGCAGCGGAAATTAAACATGTTTGTTACATCATAAAACCGTAGATCATAACCAAGTACAATATCCATCTTCATAAAAACAAAATACATAATCCCATTACATTAATAGCCATTAAAAAGATAACAAGCTGGACTTTACTTCAACGGTCCAAGCTTTCCAAAGAGAGATGAAGCAATTCAATCAAACTCCACTAGAGCTGGGCCCAACCTGAGGACCTGGAGGAGGAAAAAGGATAGAAATAGAGGGGGTCAGACATAAAGTTTGGCGAGTATGATAATTCTAACAATACTATTATCAAAATAACTAGACTAAGGCATAAGCTGGAAGACAAGTAAATGTCTATGAACTCTTAGGAAGATAAAGATAGCGTTTAAAATAACGTTAAAGATAACGGTAAAGGCACACCTAATTACTAACGAATGATTACTACACTGCACCGCACATTACTACACTGCACCACACCAGTCACCCTATTGTTTGATCCCACTTGCTTCACGCAGAAACTTTATAAATAGCCTTATGTACCCCTAGCTGACTACATAGGTGTCGTCTGCCCCTATCTCCACTAGATGTACCCCACTACCCACTTTCGATCGGCTCCCTACTCGTAGATACCCGTGCTGGCCCCACAGTGGGGTGTATCACTCCCCTAAAGTGGCAATCCGATACAACTTGAGAACGCACGGCTTATACCTACACGATGCAACAACGTCTTACCTACCAGCCCGGGTCCACACAAGCATATGAAACCCGTTGGACTTGCGTTGCCACCGCTCCCCGTTTTGGCCTCTTACAGTCAAACCCAGCATGCGTGTCCCGTCCTCGACTTGGGTCGAGCCCACAAAGATACGTTTGGGATACTGGTCGAAATGGGCCCCCACAAGCTACCCACCTAAGCTTGTCACTAGTATATCCCACTTAACCCTCTTAGTCATATTCATTTACATGTGTGTTTGGTTAAGTCTTACTAATCGTATTTCACATGCCACTAAGGGCACCCCTAGATTCCTTATGCCACCCAAGGCACCTACTTAACCCCCATGTCCCACCTTACATGTTTATCTGGTTAAGTATTTCTTAATTCATTCAGGCCATAACCTCATAAAGACCTCTCACGTTAGACTGGCATTTATGGCAGCTGGATTTGCCGGGCGGGTCCGGGCAGTCTTACACCATAAAAGAGTCTAACCTCGTGTCTTTACAACCGTTATGCTTTATTTTAGGCCTAGGACCTCTCACATTGGGCTGACATTTGTGACAACTGGATTTGCCGGGCGGGTCCGGGCAGGTTTACGTCACAAACGAGTCCAACCTCGTGTCCTAAGCATTGATTAACACTTAAAATCTTTTACCCCAGTTTTAATAATTCCCTATTCAAATTATTAATTAAGTCAACTTTTAATGATGTCCATAATTGACTCAATTATGGCCATCCATTTATGGCATGCAAAATCATATCAATTGCACCCCAACTTTTTAATATTAAATCCTTAATATTACCCCTACCCCACGTTTATACGTTCGCTTATTCAACGCATAATATAGGCTAGATTTGTATAGTCTAACACCTAGCACAAAGATAAATTATCACAACATATAGACAATTAAAATAAATCTAATCATAATAGGGGTGAAACTTGCATAAACTACACATGTTAAGGATCAAAAGGTGTCAACTTGTTAAATGTCTCAATTTATATGATATGATCATAGCCCAAATCTATACATAAACTTGCATATGGGGTTTTTAGGCAACATAATGATGGTGTGAACTAGCATAGGATATCACTTATGTCATAGCATAATTCTTGATGTCATAATAGATGTTTTGGTATATGTTCATAACTTTTCTAATCAATCTAACTTGCATATGTGACTTGTCATATAAATCAACATAACCCAAACATGATGATTTAATTAATATGAACTAACTAGCATAGATGGTAACATCATGGCCTTTTTAACATGTATGATTCATCACAACTTAGCATAGAAACTTTCAACATACATAACATCATCATAGCATGATTTACAACATATAAGATATCATCATCACATAACATTGGATTTACAATATATATGATAGCAAAAGGGGTTTACAACAACATATATGATAATTCACATCACCTACTCATAATCCATTCATAACTCAACCTAATTAAAATGATAATAATCTTATTAAGATCATCATACTCACAATTTATAGAAGAAAAGAGAGAGTTTTTCTTTGCTTTAGGGTTGAGAGAATTAGAATTGAATTTTCTTTTCTTCTTTCTTAGTTGGCGGCGGCTCCATTGATTTCCATGGCGATGGTATGATGGTAACTATTCTATTTTAATTAGGTTTAGGGTTAACATTAGGATGTATTTATAGGTGTAGGGAGTTATTGAGGACCATTAGATTAACCCCGAACCCTGAGAACCAATCAAATGCAAAATCTGCATTTGAGCGAATCGGCCCACGGGTTGACAGCCAAACACCCTGGATTAACCCCTAGTCGACCCAGCGAGGCTTGGGTCGACCTCAAAAATGGGCCGGTTCGGTTATTCCTCCTCCCAATTCGCTGTTTTGAACTTTTTCGCATACTTATTTATTTAATTTTTAATTTATATATATATATATATATATCAATATATATGTATATTCTCTGCACAACCCATTTCACTTAATTCTTTTCTAAAAATTAAGTATACTTTAATTTGTGAATTTTAATGTTATAAAATTACAGGGTGTTACATTCTGACCAGCCTCAACACAGTGCAGTAGTCTACTGATAAAATTTACACGTACACGATACATGTATACACACACGAGTGTGTGTATATACACATATGTTATGCATGTACAGGAAAAATGTAGTCAAGGCAAACAACACATCAAGTCGGCAAAAGCAAATGGCCGAGCACATATCAAATAGGTTCAAGAACATTTCAGCAAGAAGGCTCAAACACAACAAGTCAAATGGAGCATGGAAACATAGCAGCAAGATCAAATAAAAGTATACAGCAAGGTGCAATGAAGAATGGTCGAGTGGCTACAAGCAAATACAAGTGTTCAGCATATACATGAAAGCATGGTTTACAAATGAGTTTTAAGCATCAAAACCACAACAACTCAGTACATGTTTCAGAATAGACAGAATATGGTGCAGCATGATCCAAGTGTACAAGTGTGGATGTGCAAGTAAACATGGTGTACAAGTGTGACAAAGCAGGAAGGAGCCATCATACATGCACATGAATTAGCAAACAGGTGCAACGTGAATGGAACAATTACAAAGCAACATAACAGGGACAGGGCAACAACTCAAAGTGATGAGACAAGTAAAAGCAAAATGGTCAAGCACATATGTGCATGTGCAAATTCTGGTTCATCTCAGGAATGCACAGGTTCAAATGCATAAGAGTCAGGATACAACAAAGAGCAACAAAATGGTAAGTCGACATGCCAACAAAACCAGAGGCAACATGAACACAGTTTAAGGCGCAAGTGTTCAGTTTCACACATAGAAATGAAGATGGTGCACAACACTAATATTATATGCACGAGCACCCAAACAAAACAGCAAGCAGTACAGTGTAAAGTCATGTAAAGAAACAAGGCCGAGTCAATACTAAACCAGATTCACACAAGCTCAGGTGTTCAAGGTTAATGGTGCAACAATACATGCTCTAGTGGGTGTTTTCAATGCAACTCAGAAAATGAACTCGACAGTTTGCACATGACATGGGCAAAGTGTTTCAGCTTCAACCAAATGCATAAATGGCCAAAAGAACATAAAAAAAAGAGATTCACAAGTCAACATGTTTAAATGCCAGTTTGATTCAGAAGTGAATCCCAGTTTAATCAAGTAAACATGGGTGCATTGTCAAGGCCAAATGTATACAAGGCCAGTAATCAAGCATATGTGTGCACATATGTAAAAGGAGTAGCATAAACAATCATGATGGTGAAAAATAGTGAATCCAGAAATGATAAAACAACACAACAAGTTGATGGTTTCACATGAACAAGTAAATGGATGCACAGAGAATTGTGCATCATAATTCCAGTTGTCACATTTTAGAAAAGCATCTAAGCATGAAATCATTTCAAGGTTATCCAGAAATCAGGTTTCTTTTTGTGGCAGGTTACAAATTTTCTCACAAACATTTTGGGCAAAGAACCATTCTTGTTTTTTTTAGAAAGTTTTAAATTGGTTTCATGTTTTAAAACAAAGTTTTATATCAAGGCATATTTCGGATTTCAGAAATGGAATGGCACAGATCATATAAGGAAAGTAATCAAATGTCACAATGCCATTTCAAAATAAATTTCCAGAAATGATTCACGTTATTCAAGGGACCAACAGATATTTTTTTAATTAGGAAATTCAAAACTAAGAAATTTTAAGGGAAACAAAAATGGAAATACACGCAAACAATTCAAAGCCGTGGTTTACAAATTCATTCAAGGAAAGCAAAATCAAAAGGGGAAACCAGACAAATTCAGAGCAAGTCATTATATTCGAAATCAGAGTGTTTTTAGGGTTTCTCTACCCTATGTATACTACACAAAATCATCACAGGCATATCAACTAGAAATAGATCGAAAAACCCACAAATCAATTCAAGTATTCCAAAGCAAAAATTGATATAGAAATTTCAGAGGAACTCACCAAATTCTTTTTATCGTTTTCGATCACCAGTATCCCAACTCGAAGCGTCGGAGAGCCACACAGATTTGAGCAACAAAGAGGAATCTTTTCAGATCAACATCGCAATCGATTTGGGATTCAAATCAGAAACCCTAGCCGCCATTTCTAATTCCATAAGAAAAGGGATCGGGCCAAAGAAAATATCAAGGAAGGGTGGAACCTAAATGGATATGGCCGACCAAGATTAAAAGGGGATAACCCTCCTTATTTAACTCCTTGGGTTTCAATTTCTTTTTAATTTATTTTTATTTTTGTTTTTAATTTGAGTTGTAAATTCAAACAATCATCTGAACAGTTTTCTAGTGTCTGTATAAACTAGAGTGAATCAGTCAGGATATTGACTGTCAGTTTCAGAGTCTTTAAAATCTGAGTTACGGATTACGGGGTTGTAATTCGGGGAAATCTAATCGAGGGGATATCGATCAGTCTAGGGATTTGAGGGTAGGGTTAGAATAGGAGAAGGGTTTGCGAGTATACATGGTCTTGTATGCAGGATCTGTTCTATCACCTAGTAGAAACCTTAGAAATGCAGCAGTAGGCAGGGTTTTGCCGAAGCTGGGTATATCTGTGTGTGATTTATTTTCTGCATTTCTGTTCCTGTTATAATCTGTTGTCAGTTTATTATTATATATCGCGTTAGAGTTTCAATTCTGTTAAAAACTATGATAAACCCTATTCACCCCCCCTCTAGGGTTAATCTATATCCAACACTTGCAACCCCGACTAAACATGACCGGCCCCTCACTTCGCTTGAGAGTACCGAATATATCATTACCATGGTCGGGGAATAGCCAACTGAACCGATAGCATACAAATAAAATAAAGGGACAAATGGAGGCATTTAATTTCACATGATCAGGTAATGATATAACCTTTTGATAGGTGCGACCCACATAGCCATGCGACCTTCTTGATTTTATACCATTTCCCGGTTGAAGAGGCTTCAAGTCTAAATTAATTAATTAATTAATCATTATAATATTATTATCTAATTCTTCTGAACATCGGCCACCATTCACTTTGAATGCAACATCGCTAGGTCCGCTGGATATCACTAATTTACATCCACAAAAATACCTTAGTAAAGCTAAGAGAATGGCCATTCTCCGCCATCAACTTGGTACATTTGAAGAAATCAACGTACGTGAGCACTTTGGAAATACTCTATTACACACTCATCCATACAAGTCATCCAGGAACATGATGAACTGAAGGCACCCTCCTGCCACATCCTATATAGGTATCACCCAAAGAATCAGTAACGAGTAATCCTTGCAATCCAAAGATTTCACTCACAACAAAATCACAAGTCAATTATCTCCGACCGCTAAACCAGAGAAATTCAATAAGTGGTTCTTCCGTTGATGAAGATCCACGGTCTTCAATGCTCCATCTTCAATTAACATTTCCACGTATAAGCTGGACTAAATGGTTTTCGAATATAATTCGATCCCGGTCTTTCCATACCAACAATCGTATTTGGTTAGATTTGATAGTCGGTTATTTAACTATCAAATAATTAGGTGAATTAAATGAGTTTACTGATTCAGTACTTGACATTACTTGGCCTTTTTAATTAACATCTATTAATTATATTCTTAAAAATCATTTCATTCGCCTATAACTTTTCGAATACAGTTTTCAATATTATTTATGGAAATCATAACTTATGTTTCTCTCAATTTCTCTCGTTTAGAAACTAATATCATTCTGGGGTAATCGTGAAGCTGTTCAAGTTGGGGTATTTTATTTACCTCTCAGACCTTGACCAACAACATTCATATCTTTAGAATAAATAGAAGTATATTAACCACACGTTTTCCTTTGAAAACCTATTTATATCTCAACACCATTTACTTAATTAATTATTAAGTAAACTATTATTATATTTCTCGATTAATATTTATTAATCCTTTTTAATATTATACTCGACTTTTGATTCTATTATAAACATTCTTTGACTTGTTTGCAACATCAATATCAATTGGTTTTTAAATCATATATAACCGTCTTTAATAAATCTAATATGAATATCTTAATAAATCTTATATAAATATATTTATAAATCTTACCTTTATATCCTTTACAACTTTTATATTGACATCTCATACGAATCCCTTTTATCAAAACACTTCATTTATCATCTGTTACAAACGTTACAGATTTCATTTCTAAACTCTTAACATTCATTTTATTATACCTTTTCAAATTATTACGACAAATTATTCGTTGTGTAAAATCACATAGCAGTCCTTTTTAAAGATCCTTAGTTTATAAATCAAATGGACCAATTTATTATTTGTAACAATTATTACAAATTCATTTTTTTCAAATCTCTAAATTCATTTACAAATCCCATTTGTAAATTATTGTCGATAAAAAATATTTCGATTACATTTCAACTCCTAACTTCCATTTACAAAATCGTTTGTAAATCATTTACGACAATTTATATTCATTGCCATTTCCAAAATCTTTTACTTCTTATACTCTCAACTCCGCTTAACATTCCGAACTTTGGAATATCACATACCGAACCTCGGAATAAATCTCACTTCGTCATTTCATACCATTTCCCAATTTCTAAATTCCCTTTTTCTAACTTCAAATTTTCAGTAAATATTTAATTTAAGCTATCACATTCGCTTAAAATCCTATTTATAACTTCATTATAAAAACACGGGTTTTTAATATAAAACTCGTTCACAAACTCCTTTTCACCAATCAATTCGATTCATTTCAACTTCGATCACTTTTTAAATGGATTCCAATTAAAAGTAACATCTTAGATTATTAAATGAAATAATAATTTAATTCATTGTAATCTACTATATAAGTGGTTAACTTCTTTATTGACTAAAATAAATAGTAGTTTTCCTTTTAAAATCTTATTAAAATTTAAATAAATATTCATTAACCATTTTATTAGATAAATTCAAAACAAATTTATTTAATAATCAATCCAGTTAAAACGGTTGACTTCGTCGATTCAAAACACAGTTATTTCGTTAACTAGTTCCTGTTAGTCCCTTATTTAAATTAATTAATAATATAATTAATTTAAATAATTTCATTTAATTGTTTCCTACAAACAATAAATCTCAGTTATAAATCATTATATTAGTCCTTGCTCACTTTTTTATTCATCTTAGTAATATAAGAATTAGATTTATAAATCATTTAATAAGTAAGAGGAGGCACGTGCTTCGCACACGATTGATTTTTGGTGCAACAATGGTGATTTGTGGTTAAAACAGTCAACATATATGTGTTTGGCTTATTTCCCTTTTATAAACTTTATTTTAAATAATATATTTAAAAATATATTCAATTATAAACTAAATTTATATCTTCGTTACGGTCGATTCATCCGACGGTAAATCCATATTTATACAATGATTGATTTATAGGCCATATACTGTGAATTACTCAACCAATATCACCCATTGGTTTAAACCAAACAAATATTGAATTTCAGACCAACGATTAATAAATCAAATCAATCATTCAATCAGAATAGTTCATATAATGGTAATATGAAAATAAATAACATTAAATATATTTGAGGAATCCCGTTGGATCTCTCTAACGTGTACTTCCCTACATTCAAATTGGTTATCTCAATATAAACTCATTCAATTCAATTTAACTAATATAACAGTAAATAACGACCATTTAACATCAACCAATTTATTTAATACTAACAAAACAATTTAAACAATTAACACGTTTATTTTATAAACGTGACCAACAAGGTAAATTACCTTCATTGGGACCAATCATTAGAATAACGATTTGGTGTTTCACAGAAATTAAACAACCGTTTAATTCCATCGGTTTAGTCAACATATGAATATATAATTAACAAACAACAAACAGCCAACCATTAGCAACCGTAACACACAAAATAAAAACCCGACTTATATAAAACATAAGTGGGAAAACTGAGTGAGTTTAACTCACTTTGATTTGATTCTGTTGTCAGTGACTTGTTTTAATTAAATTAAACAGTCATTTAATTGAATTAAAAATTCCAATTGATTCCATTTCCATCCAGTTCTGTTCCACGGCCCAGTGTTCGTCGATGTGAGTCCAACAGCATCTGGTTTGTCCAATTCTGGTATCGTATGATTTAGTTATCAATATTTTAATCTAACACTATATAATTAAATTCTTAATTACAGTTTAAACCTTAACTAATTTAATTAAACTTTAATTTAAATAGATTAGTTACATTTTTATTATTTCCAGAAATATAGGCCGATAGTTTTATATTTGCAAACTAATTCCTACTGATTAAAGCAAGCTAATTCCTTCTACTACTATCCTTCACCATTCGCATAAACTCTTAACTACCATCTTTCAGACTAATCCCTAGACCATATTATTTATTATAATCCTTTATTTAATCAAACTATGTTAGCAATTTTATTAACCAAACTAGGTTAGCAGTTTAATTAACCAAACTAGGTTAGCAGTTTAATTAACCAAACTAAGTTAGCAATTTAATTAACCAAACTAAGTTAGCAATTTAATTACATTATCCAGATATAAAAATCGGCCTAGTTCCTTCTGAGCTTTTCTGTTCCTTCATTATGTTTCTCACCTTTGCTCCTTGAATTCACGATGTCTCTACTATCCATATTCTTTGTACCAAATTTAACATTTTGCCCTATTCTTCCCTTAAACTGTCATGCACTGTCGACTTAGCTGCTTCACCAAGCTTTAAGAACCCAAAGCTGCTCCATTTGGAAAAAACCACGCCCAAACTCCTTTTTATCTATTCACAAATATTCCCACTACTTCACAAAACACCCGTTCTCATCTCAACGTTTGTCGCGCCTCAGATACTCCACTGGACATTGATCAACAATTGCCGGAAGTAGCGCTGTACACAGCTCCTCCGTCGCCGTAAGCCCCTCCAGACCCGGTCCTCTCGTTTGCCGCTAAAACCCACTTGAAGACTGTGCGGACTTGACTAGATTCTAGCTTGCATAGTTTGTCAGCAATGATCTTGACCGTTCGGAATGCCGATCTCAACAAGATGAACATGTTCGTTGTTATGGATTTTGGGTTTTGATGAGTAGATTCTTGGAATAAAGAGGGAAAAGGATCAGGGAATCTTGTTCGTTCACTACTATAAATGGCAGCTCCAAAAACTATGACCACGCATCCTTCTTTGACAGCAATTAGGTTTCATGTTAGTGTAAAGGATAATATATATAAAGAGTTGGGTATGTAATAATATTATTTTAATATACATGAAATTTCTATGAGAAATTCGCCCTAAAACACATACATACCACCTCCGTTTTTGAAAACCTAAGCTAATCTTATCGTAAAAAAATATTCCGGACCCAATGGGATGGGTTTCGTCGAATTCAGAGGTCGTTTGTGTAAAGCCCTTTATAAATATTGATGAAAAATCAAGCATTAAAAATTCCTATAATTACAGAAAAATCCAAAAAATGAGAGACCTTGTCACTTTACTAGACCTCTTCCTAACGGATCCAATGATTCTTGTTTCGTCAAATTTGGAGTTTGTTTGGCCAGTCGTCTATTCGTTTAAAGTTACCTATGACGATCCCAAAACCCTGTACGACGGTGTTAAGAATAATCATTGGAATATAACACATTAATCATCATTAGTAGAGAAAAGATAATAGCAAAAATAGAAAATAGAATAAATTACATCAATATGACAGCGGAATCATAATATGTAGTAACATCAGAGTAGCACAGTGAAGGACACAACTCAGTGCATAAAAGGAAATGATCAATCTACATCAAGATCACTGGGACATATACTTCATAGAGTACATAATAGAAGTAAATCTGTCTACATCGCGATAAGCGGAATCATATACATCAGATACTAATGGCGGAATATCAAATAGCCAAAATACTGAGAAATCTAGTCTTCGCCATACAAGCCAAAAGGTGCACTCCATGCTACAGTGCAAAAGCCAAAATATAACTTATCACCTGTCACTAGGCTGCCCGTATGAAAATAAGGGCACCCGAGTTCACAAAGTGAAACAAACTACGAGTCAGTCATGGGACTGGTATGAGAAATCTACTTAATTGATTAAACAACAATAATAAGGCAAATCATAGGACCACACCACTTTCGCGGAACGGGTTTTCTCCAGTGATTGCCAGTGCATGAAATAAAGTAAATCTTTTGAACAACGCAACACTTTTAATAAAAATGAAGCCATTATAAGACACAAGTCCCATCAGATAATGCAACGCAAACCGAAGGATAGATGTAACACCCCATATTTCCTGTGAATATTAAAATTAACAAATCAAAGAACACTTAATTTTTAGAAGAAGAATTTAGGGAAACGGGTTATGCCATTGCCTTCTTCTCGGAATATTGCTTGAGATAGAATCCGAGTTTGTGTGAAACGGACTCCATATAAAGAAGTTATGGTGTTCAGAAGATTTCAAGAATAAACAGAAAATAATAATAAATCCAGTTCAAAATTCAAAATTCGGATAGAACAGGCTGAGCGGGAAAAATCCCGCTTAGGGTGTCGACCCTCCTCCCCTTGGGTGAGTCGACATAGGTGTCGACCCCCCTATAGGGGAGTCAAAATAGGTGTCGACCCCCTGTAGGAAGTCGACCCCTTTGATATCTACTTCCTATGACAAATTTTTGTAGTCCTGAGCTGATGTGGCCTTCTCTGATTGGCCAATGACCAATTTCTGAGGTGTTAGGGCTTAGGTGTCGTGCTATGATTGTCTGGATGACACGTCTCTTTGGTTTGATGGCTCTGATCTCTCCTAAACTAATCTAAAAGCTAGAATTAATCCTAGACATCTATATATACGTAGCCAAACCTAGACCCTAACCTCATAACCCTAAGACTATGGTGTCGTCGTGTTGTTCGTCTACAAGCTAGTCTAGCCCCCTTCATCTTCTCCTAACTAGAAAGATAAATCCAAACTAGTAATTGATTAGAAGAACTTCAAATCAAACGTCTACATCAAAGGATAGCTTTTCAAATTTAGAAATTAGATCCCAGAATACAAGATCCGTCCTTTTTCAATAAATTTAGTTATTATTTAGATTTAAACATCTAATAGAAATCATGACTGCAATAATCGGATCTAGAACGATGACTAATTCTGATTCGTGCCTATCCTTTTGTCTAATCTAAATTGCTTATGCCTATGAGACCATTGTGATTAATGAATGGCACCTATCATGCCTATGAGACTATTGGACTGACATAATAGAACCTATCATGCCTATGAGACTGTTGGACTGACATAATAGAACCTATCATGCCCATGAGACTGATGGACTGACATAATATAACCTATCATGACTATCGAGACGGTTGGACTGACATAACAGAACCTATCATGACTACGAGATTGTTGGACTGACATAATAGAACCTATCATGCCTATGAGACCGTTGGACTGACATAATAGAACCTATCATTCCTATGAGACTGTTGGACTGACATAAATGAACCTATCATGCCTGTGAGACTGTTGTGATTTATAGGATGGAAATTTTCATGTTGTACAACCTATGCCTATGAGACTATTGTGATTTATCAAATGGGACTTATCATTAAATTAGTAATTCTCTTAAGTCCAATTCTATCTAATCTTTATATCTATGGTGTGAATTTGCTTAGCTTGTCTACTCATAGTGTTAATGTACTACATTGAAACATGATTATTGAATTCGGTACATCTTTACATGCCTATTTTTCCGTATGTAAATTCTTATGCTCCTTCTCTATTTTTCCCCTTTTTATTTGTTTTTGTGAATACTAAGTTCATTCGGAACTTGGATTGAATCTCGTTGTACGTGTTATTATAAAACAGTGAAAGTTGGGTATAATTTAATTTAGTAAATTTGGGGCATAACTTGGGAATATGGCATAAACTTGTATTGCTAGACTTGTGGAAAATTTGACACATAGATTTGGACACGTATGACAAATATGCAAATTGGCTAAAGATGAACATGCCTAACCCGAGGTTAGATTAAGTTGCGGTGTAAGACTGCCCGGAACTGCCCGGCACATCCAGCTACTGCAACAATATAAATCTAATGTGAGAGGTTAGCGCATTAAGCCCAAAAACCCGTGGTTGGATTGAGTTGTGGTGTGAGACTTCCCGGAGTCGCCCTGCACATCGAACGACCGCAACAATATAGATCTAATGTGAGAGGTTGGTGCTTTAATGAGTGAATTAAAGCTAAGGAACAGACAGACTAAGAATGGTAGGGTTAAGTTAATTAAAGCAACACTTAACCAATATAACATGTTAGTTATACAGATGGGTGGGGTTAGGTAAATTTTAGAGCACTTAACCATTATAACATGTTGATTAGGAAACCCTAGTAACGGGGACCCATTTCAGCAGTAACCCACATAGATGTATCATGGTACCCTGAACTAGGCAGGGTGGGGAATGATTACTGGGCTGATTATAAGCGGTCAAAATAGTGGTAGGTGGTGCAGCAGTGTAGTTCCGACGGAGTATGGGCGTACACGTACTCCGAAATGGAAAAGCATGCACTGGGCATCAGTAGTATACATTGTGCATCTTGAATCGTGTCAGGTTGACATTATGGGAATTGATACACCCCATGATTGGGGCCAGCACAAGTATCTACAATCGAGCAGGGCCGAATGAAACAAGTGAGAAATGCATGCGAATAGAAGCCGATCGGGAAAGGGATCACTTTGTTATGAACACATGATGGTAGTTGAAACATTCGTTAGTAGGTGCTGAGAAATGGAAATGAGTGCGATAATTATATTCAGTTTATCTTGCCTTATTTTATGTTATCTTATTTCTATGGTATTGTCCTATGTTCTGTTTATGCATGTCATGATCCTTTTACTTGTTTACATGCTGAATAATCACCGGACTTACCAGACTTATGTCAGACCTATTTTCTTTTGCCTTCTTCTCTTTCGTTCCCCCCCTTGGGACCGCAGGGAGGGAATACTTCAGCTTAGTGCAGACCTTTTCAAGTTTGAAGAGAGTAGATGTATTGCTTGGATTCTCTCTTCTTGGGCTATGGCTGTGGTTACACTTTTATTGGGGATTTATGCTGCTTTACTACTGTTTTATGCTTCCTTATGTGCTTGGAATTTTAGATCAAGATAGATGTTTCATTATAATAATTTAGAAGTTGGGTTTTGAGACAATGCTTGTAATGTTTTGACTAAACCACACTATTTATGAAATGATTTCAGTTTTCCACTGTTTATATGTCTGTCTTGTAAATTATCTGTGTCTTTTACCTAAAATGCTTCACCAAAGTTAATGCATTTCCTTTGTGAGTGACCTTAACGGAGGTGTGGTATTTCACTTGGTATCGGAACGATGGTTTACCAGATCAGATAAAAGTTTTTGAAAACTATTTTTCAAAAAGTAATTTAAAGAAGCATTTTCAAGAAAAGTGTTGTTTTATTTTAAAGGCATAATCCCCAAATCCATATGCACTATCTTTCTATCCTTTGTTTTGAACCTTTTATTTTTCATTTTAGCATGTTTGGGGATCTTAAACTTCCCGATGGCGTAACGATACCTAGCTGGTTCAGAAGGTATGTGGAGGCTAGAGCTAATGACGTAGGTCCAAAAGACGTTCGTCCTCCCCTAGCTGCAGCCGTTCCTCCTCCTCCTCCTCCGCGGGTGAATGCTTTCTTGAAGATATGTAGGGACTTTCGAGCTATTGGTGGAAAAACTTTAATGGGACTGATTCATTTGTGGAAGCAAGAAACTGGCTCAAGGAAACAGAAGATTTGTTTGTTATCTTCGAAGTGGATGATAGGCAGAAGATACAATTGGCTGTATGGTTACTTAAGGACGAAGCCTCTTACTGGTGGGAAGTTACTAATGCTGAGAGACCAGTTGAAACTTTGGAGGATTTCAGAAGGAGATTCGAAATGAAGTTCCTCTCGCAGGCTGAGCGAAGCCTACAGATGGAAAAGTTTTAGCACTCAAACAGGGAAACCTATCGGTTAAGGAATACGTCAATCAATTCAACCAGCTGGCTAGATTCGGACTGGAGTTAGTAAACACTCCGTATAAAAAGGATCTCCATTTCATGAAAGGTGTTGAATGAACCGCTGCGCAGCCAAGCTATGTCTCATATA
Source organism: Allium sativum (assembly GCA_030737875.1). Taxonomy (NCBI): domain Eukaryota; kingdom Viridiplantae; phylum Streptophyta; class Magnoliopsida; order Asparagales; family Amaryllidaceae; genus Allium; species Allium sativum. The sequence goes on from CM060913.1 coordinate 1,045,013,697, forward strand.
CCTATGGGTGTGACTTTCGAGAGACCGGTGGACATGGCACTGTTACAGGAGGAAGACAAGGGTGGCAAGAAAGAGGCAAAGGTGGATGAACCTCTAGACAAGCAAGTGGAGGGATCAAAAAATAAGAAGACGGATTCCAAGAAAGGAAGGAAGAATAACAAACCCCGTGAAAAGAGGAAGTGTAAATTTTGTGTCATACCTGGACATCTGATTAAGTACTGCAGAAAGAAGAAAAGGAAGATGGGTGGTTTCTTTTAATGCGGTGAGACAGGACATATGGCTAAGGATTGCCCAAAATGGCAAGGGCAAGGGCAGAGGACTGGATCCACTTCTGGAGGGAAGATTCACGCTCTCATTCCACCTCCACAAGAAAGAGGTAGAAATATTTCTGTCAAGAGTTTAGTTTATATTTTTGATCATCCAGTTCGTACTCTTTTTTATTCTGGCGCATCGCACTCTTTTATATCTACTACTTTTGTGAATCTCTGCACCTAGATACCAGTATAGTAGATGATCCCATGGTTATTTCAAATCCAACTGGGGGCTTGGCTTATTTGTCTATGATTTGTTTGGGTTTGGAAATTTCTATACTAAGCGTTGGGTTTAGATGTAATGCTTATGTTTTGGGTTTCATGGGCTATGGGTTGATTCTAGCTATGGATTGTTTATCTAGTAATGGTGCCATCCTCGATTGTGAAATGAGAGTGGTCAGACTTATGACTCGCCTCGGTAAGACTCTCGAAATCTATTGTAATCCCATGAATTTTTTTATGCTTAGTTACCTAGAATTCTTGATTCGTCTGTTGAAAACTTGCAACCTGTTAGAGTGGTCCATGAATACTCGGATGTCTTTGAAGAGGTAAAGGGTTTACCTCCGAAGCGAGAGATAGACTTTCGCATATACCTTGTTGATAATGCAAAACCTGTTGCTTTACCCGTTAGACACATGGCTACAAGGGAAAGGAAAGAGCTCAGCAAGCAACTTAAAGAGTTACTTGAAATGGGTTTCATAAGGCGGAGTATTTCTGAATGGGGTGCTCCAGCGGTGTTTGCAACCAAAGCAGACGGTTCACTTCTCCTGTGTGTGGACTATAGGTAGCTAAACAAATTGACCAAGAAGAATAGGCACCCACTTCCTAGAATAGACGACTTGTTCAACTATCTCGTAGGTGCCTCAGTTTTCTTCCAACTAGATCTGGCCAGCGGATTTCATCAGTTAAGAGTGGCTGAGGACAGCATAGATAAGACTGCATTCAGGACCTCGGATGGTTTCTTTGAATGGCTTGTCATGTCTTTCGGCTTGACAAACGCACCTGCCTACTTTGTAGACTTGATGAGTAGGGTATTCAGAGAGTTCATTAATAAATTTGTTGTGTTCTTCGTGGACGACATTTTGATTTTCTCCAAAAGTGAGGAAGAACATGCTTTGCATTAAAGAGATGTTATGGATACTCTTCATGCACATCAGCTGAAAGCAAAATTCTCCAAATGCCATTTTTAGAGAGATGAACTAAGGTTTCTTGGACATGTAGTGTCCAAAGAGGGGATAGGTATGGATCCCGCAAAAGTAGTTGCAGTGCAGGATTGGAAGATCCCGGGGAATACAACCGAAGAACGAAGTTTTCTCGGGCTGACAGGCTTTTATAGGAAGATCATTAGGGACTTTGCGAAGATCTCATCCCACTTACTAGGTTGACAAAGAAGAACCTAACTTTTGCTTGGGATTTGGATTGCGATGTTGCTTTCCAACGATTGAAAGGGCTCTAACAACAGCCCCGGTTCTGACATTACCTGATGGGAGTAAGATGTTTACAGTGTACACAGATGCATGCAGTACAGGATTGGGCGCTGTCTTGATGCAAGAGGGAAGAGTAGTTTGTTATGGAGGAAGGCAGTTGAAGGTACATGAGAAAAACTACCCAACTCATGATTTAGAACTAGCTGCCATTGTTTTCGCTCTTAAGTCATGGTGTCATTACCTGCTAGGAGAAAGGTTTGAATTGTTTACTGACCTTTTCTCACAGAAAGATCTTAACTTTAGGCAACAAAGGTGGATGGAATTTCTTGCATCATACTATTTTGAGATTGCTCATACCCCTGGCAAGGGCAATGTGGTAGCAGACGCCTTAAGTAGGAAAAAGCTGACCATAAGTCCTCTCTTTGTAGAAAGGCAAAGCTTGGAGTACATAACAAACTTTGAATTTAGACCCTTCTTTGAATTTGTATCTGGTTTGTTAGCATCGCTAGAGGTGTGACCTACTCTTTTGGACTCAGTAGGAACCGTGCAATGCGAAGACCCTCATCTAGTTGATGTAATGGATAAGATAATTAGAGATGAGACTTCTAGTCACCTCAATAGATACTCCATCGATGATAAAGGTTTGTTGAGAAGGGAAGGAAGACTATGCATCACACAAGGAAGGGATTTGGTGAAGAATATCCTCGAAGAGGCACACCATTCTAAGTTGACCATACACCGAGGCGGGGACAAGATGTATAAAGACATAAAAAGGTCTTCTTCTAGAATGGCATGAAGAAGGATGTAGCTAAGTTTGTCTCTAAATGCTTAATATGCCAGCAAGTCAAGGTAGAGCAGAATAAGCCTGGTGGTCTGCTTCATCCTCTATAGGTCCCACAGTGGAAATGGGATAGCATTTCGATGGAATTTATTGATGGGTTGCCTAGATCAAGAACGGGCAATACCAGTATTTGGGTAATAGTGGACAGGCTCACTAAAAGCGCTCACTTTATACCTGTTAAGAGTAGGAGGACTGCCTCATCGTTAGCATCCATTTATCTTAATGAGGTAGTTCGACTGCATGGAATACCCTCCAGCATAGTAAGTGATCGAGACCCTATCTTTACGAGCGAGTTTTGGTACAGTTTGCAAGAGGCTGTAGGCACACAGCTATGCTCAAGCACTTCTTATCACCCTCAAAGTGATGGTCAGACGGAAAGGGTGAACAGAGTATTAGAAGATCTCTTGAGATTGTTCATTCTTGATTTTGGGGTAACATGGGACGATCACCTTCCTTTGGTGGAGTTCGCCTACAACAATAGCTACCAAGCTACCATAGGCATGGCACCCTTCGAGGCTTTATATGGAAGACCATGCCGATCACTAACTTGTTGGTAGGAGTCTACAGACAAGCTCGTACTTGGACCTGACATGATCAAAGAAACTTGAAAGAAGGTGGACTTGATATGAAGACGAATGAAGACCGCATAAGATAGACAAACGTCCTACGCTGATAAAAGGAGGACCGACCTTGAGTTTGAGGTTGGGGACAGAGTTTTTCTTAAAGTATCTCTTTTGAGGAATGTCGTTCGCTTTAGGTCATAGAAAATTGGCACCAAGATTTGTAGGGTTGTTTCCTACAATTGAGAGGATTGGGAAGATGGCTTATAAAGTAGAGCTGCCCGAAAGATTAGCTGGAGTACATAATATATTTCATGTCTCTCATCTATGAAAGTGCTTACATGAGTCTGCGGAAGTTGTGGAGCCAAGCATACTAGAGGAATTGGAAGAGGAATGAGAAGCAATGGTGAGAAGAGTTCCAACTCGTTTCTTGGGTACAGAAGTTAAAAAGCTACATAATCGTGAGTTCAAGCTAGTTAAAGTACAATGGAGTGATGCTGAAGAAGATGCGACGTGGGAGACTGGGGACAAGATACGTGTAGCCTACCCTTATCTTTTGAGGGTACATTCTTGATTTCTTTTTCCAAAAGTTTATGCATGCTTGTATCTATCTCTTAAGAATATATCCTTGGTCCTATTCTTGATCCTTAGGTAGAAACCAATGGATGCAAACATGTATTTGCAACATGTTATGATTGATGGTTGCAAGTGGTTGCAAGTGATTGCTAGTGGTTGCTCGTGGATGGATACACACACACATACCAGGTACTAGATCGGCTCAGTCACTTTCATATTGCATATGCATATATGAATTTATATATGGATTGAAACTTGATGTGTTATCATATGGACATTGCATTTGTACGAATGACTGTGCACTCATGCAGAAGTTACAAAATACAATTAGGAATAATTGCATACATGACGGACTCATAGCACTGACATGATTCGCATCAAGAAGGTCAATTGAATCAGTAGACCGCCTGATTTTGCATTAGATAAGGACATACACACACATTATGCATATGATCATGAAAGCATTAGAAGTCTTATAAGGACAATAGATGCCTGTGATTGATGGCTGGGTAGATGGATGTTGGATGTTATGATACATTCTTCTTAACTTAGAGATTTCGGGGATGAAATCCTTTAAGGAGGGGGAGAATGTAACACCCTGTATTTCCTGTGAGTATTAAAATTAACAAATCTAAGAACACCTAATTTTTAGGAGAATTATTAAGGGAAATGGGTTATGCCATTGCGTTCGACTCATAATTTTGCTTGTGATAGAGTCCGGGTTTGCGTGAATCGGACTCCGTATGAAAAAGTTATGGAGTTCAGAAAATTTCAAGAATAAACAAAAAATAATAATTAAATAATAAATCCAGTTTAAAATTCAAAATTCGGGCAGAATAGGCTGAGCAAGAAAATTCCCGTTCAGGGTGTCGACCCCCCAGTGGGGAGTCGACATAGGTGTCGACCGCCTATATGGGTTGAGATCTGCTTCCTATGACGAATTTATGTAGTCCTGAGCTGATGTGGCCTTCTCTGATTCGCCAATGACTAATTTTTGAGGTGTAAGGGCTTATTTGTCGTGCTGTGCTTGGCTGCATGACACATCTCTTTGGTTTGATGGCTCTGATCTCTCCTAGACTAATCTAATGGCCATAATTAATCCTAGACATCGACATATATGTAGCCAAACCTAGACCCTAACCTCATAACCCTAAGACTATGGTGTCGTCATGTTGTCCGTCTATAAGCTAGCCTAGCCTCCTTCATCTTATCCTAATTAGAAAAATAAATCCAAATTAGTAATCAATTAGAAGAACTTCAAATAAAACATCAACATCAAAGGATAGCTTTTCAAATTCAGAAATCAGATCCCAGAATACAAGATCCATCCTTTTTCTGTAAGTATAGTTATTATTTAGATTTAAACATCTATAGAAATCATGTAATAATCGGATCTAGAATGATGCCTAATTCTGATTCGTGCCTATCATTTTGTCTGATCTAAATTGCTTATGCCTATGAGACTATTGTGATTAATGTAATGGCAACTATCATGCCTATGAAACTGTTGGACTGACATAATAGAACCTATCATGCCTATGAGACTGTTGGACTGACATAATAGAACCTATCATGCCTATGAGGCTGTTGGACTGACATAATAGAACCTATCATGCGTGTGAGACTGTTGGACTGACATAATAGAACCTATCATGCATATGATACTGTTGGACAGACATAATATAACCTATCATGCCTATGAGACTATTGGATTGACATAAATGAACCTATCATGCCTGTGAGACTGTTGTGATTTATAGGATGGAACTTTTCATGTTGTACAACCTATGCCTAGGAGACTATTATAATTTGTCAAATGGGACTTATCATGTTGTACATTAAATTAGTAATTCTCTTAAGTCCAATTCTATCTAATCTTTATACCTATGGTGTGAATTACTTAGCTTGTCTACACATAGTGTTAATATACAACATTGAAACATGGTTCTTGAATTTGGTACATCTTTTATATGTCTGTTTTTCCTTATGTTAGTTCTTATGCTCCTTCTCTATTTTTTCCCTTTTTACTTGCTTTTGTGAATACTAAGTTCATTCGGAACTTAGGTTGAATCTCGTTGTACGTGCGATTATAATGCGGGGAAAATTGGGTATAATTTAATTTATTAAATTATGGGCATAGCTTGGAATTGTGGCATAAATTTGTATTGGCTAGACTTGTGGAAAATTTGACACATAGATTTGAACACATACGACAAATATGTAAATTGGCTAAAGATGAACATGCCTAACCCGAGGTTATATTGAGTTGCGGTGTAAGACTGCCCGGAACCGCCCAGCACATCCAGCTACCGCAATAATATAAATCTAATGCGAGAGGTTAGCGCATTAAGCCCAAAAACCCGAGGTTAAATTGAATTGCAGTGTAAGACTGCCCGGAACCGCCCAGCAGATCCAGCGACCGCAACAATATAGATCTAATTTGAGAGGTCAGTGCTTTAATGAATGAATTAAAGCTAAGGAACAGACAAGCTAAGAATGGTAGGGTTAAGTTAATTAAAGCAAGACTTAACCAATACAACATGTTAGTTAAACAGATGGGTGGGGTTAGGTAAATTTGAGAGCACTTAACTATTATAACATGTTGATTAGGAAACCCTAGTAACGGGGACCCATTTCAGCAGTAACCCACATAGATGTATCACGGTACCCTGAACTAGGCAGGGTGGGGCACGATTACTGGGCTGATTATAAGCGGTCAAAATAGCGGCGGGTGGTGTGGTTGTGTAGTTCCGACGGAGTATGGGCGTGCACGTACTCAAGAGTGGAAAATCAGGCACAGGGAATCAGTAGTATACACTGTACATCTTGAATCGTGTCATATTGCCATCATGGGAATTGATACACCCCATGATTAGGGCCAGCACAGGTATCTACAATCAAGCAGGGCCGAATGACACAAGTAAGAAATGCATGCGAGTAGAAGCCAATTAGGAAAGGGATCACTTTGTTATGAAGACATGATGGTAGTTGAAACATTCGTTAGTAGGTGCAGAGAAATGGAAATGATTGCGATAAGTATATTCAGTTTATCTTGCCTTATCTTATGTTATCTTATTTCTATGGTATTGTCCTATGTTCAGTTTATTCATGTCATGAACCCTTTACTTGTTTACATGTTGAATAATCATTGGACTTACCAGACTTATGTCTGACCTACTTTCGTTCGCCTTCTTTTCTTCCGTCCCCCCTCCCCCTCGCCCCCACCCAGGTCCGCAGGGAGGGAATACTTCAGCTTAGTGCAGACCTTTTCCAGTTTGAAGAGAGTAGATGTATTGCTTGGATTCTCTCTTCTTGGGCTATGGATGTGGTTACACTTTTATTGGGGATTTATGTTGCTTTATTACTATTTTATGCTTCCTTATGTACTTGGAGTTTTAAATCAAGACAAATGTTTCATTGTAATAATTTAGAAGTTGGGTTTTGAGACAATGCTTGTAATGTTTTGACTGAACCACGCTATTTATGAAATGATTACAGTTTTCCCCTGTTTATATGTCTGTCTTATAAATTATCTGCGTCTTTTACCTAAAATGCTTCACCAAAGTAAATGCAATCCCTTTGTGAGTGACCTTAACGGAGGTGGAGTGTTTCAATAGAGTTTTATCTTATAATGGCCAAAATATGCTTAATACGTGTAAATCAAAATCATTTGATATTATTACTAGTGCATATATGTTTCAAAAGCAAATTCAATCGTAAATATCATCATAGACGGCATAAGTGCCCCATACCACTATGTCGTCATATATAAGTTAAAATCAAATCCATAATTTCATATTGGAAATTTGGATTCCATCATGAGTCGAGGCCAGGGATGGCTCCTCACCACTTCGAGACACTCTAGCAAATGCCTCAGGATTCCCCACAGAGAACTCTTGGATCTGCAAGGTCGGTCCTCTCTTACGTTTGAGGACTGGTTATTCCTGAACACACGTTTCCCATTCCTATCGGACCTATCCATCGGCTCCTTAGAGATCGATATAACCGAGGCGCCTCACATTCCAACAACCACAAAGGTAAAAATATAATAATGTCTGGGCTGGTAAAACGCTTACACCACCCATAGATAGAAAGAAACGTCGTGCACTCCCTGCAGTCATGATCCCGTTTTTGACACATACCGAGGTGTGAGGCTCGCGAATTAACGCCGTACACAAAGCTATGCCCTTTAAGGTCTTGCTTTGATCATCAACCACAAGACTCTGATTTTCAACAAAAGCCTTGATCACTGCATCTCCGCATGCCAGATAGGCAATTCACGCCATGCGACTGATTTCTATCGATATATAACCTCTGAGCTCGTACGTCTCATAGAAGGGCGTTAAGCAAGAGAATAAATTCTCCATCGCCAAACAGATATATATTTAATAGAGATCAATCAACACAGAATAAAATCCAATGTCAGACATACATCCATTTACAAGTCCATTTGGGTCTGAACGAAATCGGATGCATCTTATTCCTCGTTCCATATGTCCAATACGGTAGAGAGGACCTTGCATATCAGGACGATCAATAAGTACATCCAGACCACTACCACTGTAACCTCGTCAAGGGAACTACCCATCTCAAATGCATCAGTAGTAATCTACACGATGTGAAGATCACCGGTCTCGCACCGTCTTCATATCTTCGACATTTATACGTCGATCAATTATTTGAAATGAGAATTAACTCGGCCTTTTTCAAATATTCACGTATATTAGAATTCAAATCAATCTTGTCCATGGTTAAATTATTCGACATCCACATTTCAGTTCTTTATATAATTTTCATGTCAAACACATTCAACCACCACATATAGAGCAAACCAAGTAAAATCGGTTTATTTCCATTCCATATCGCCTATAATAGTTTATAACGATATATCGCTATTTTTGTTTATTTAAAAATGGCTCCATTTAATTAAACGGCATTTCAGGCCATAACGTGGCCCTGGCGCTGTTTTTCTCCAAATTTGATTTACACATTTTTCAAAATCTAACCGTCGGATCTTAAAGAAGTTAATTCCGTTGGAAAGATCTCTCCAAACCGAACCCAATGGTTCCGGTTTTGGGAAAATTCGACAGTCGGATCTCTCGCTATAATCGTTTAAAGTTACGATTTCAAAACACGAACTGCAGCGTCGTTATTCGTTTTATTTAATTTATATTTATATATATAAAAAAATATAATTCATTCTGGCGCTATTTTTATTCAGAAGAATTAAACATTTCCCACAATCCAACCGCCGGATCCTAACAAATTTTATATCGTTGGAAAGATTTTTCCAAAGCGAACCCAATGGTTCCGGTTTCGGGAAAATCCGATGGTCGGATTTCTCGATATAATCGTTTAAAATTACAATTCCAAAACATGAACTACATTTGTCCGATTCGTTTATTTTCATATATATATATATATATATATATATGTATATATATATATATATAATTCATTCGACGATTTCCATATTGTTTTTCACCTCAAATGTTTCAGTAACGCCATTAAATTTCAGAAAATTTCGCCATAACCTCCTTTGTACGGGGAGGGGTTTGGAAATTTAATGGGCTATATAAGGCACCCAATAAATCCTAAAAAGCATGCACATATTTATAGTGATATATTCCGGTGTCCATAGGGGAGTATGTATAGATCGTAACTCCAGAGAATAAATTCTTGTCACCCTATAAATGGTTTTTGTGCTTTAATGACTAGAGAGGCGTGTTTATTGTCATCTCCAGACCCGTGTGGGGTTTTTATTTATCTAGCAATTTACCATTACATTTTATATAGTCAACATCAGTCTTCAGTTCAATCTGAAATATATTCAACGCCCTATAAGCCTCTCGCTTGTATGGTATATCTTCAACCTAATTATATAAGCTCCAAATGCTTATGTGGTATATGATAGGGTATGCTATCTTCAAGAAGTATGCCATGTAGTGTAGCTCAAAATTAATTGTTACTATCCTATGGCAACGTTTATTATTTCACACAGAACAACCAGCACTCCGCATCCAATGGCATTCACAGGAGTTTATATAATAATAAAATTGTGTAGCCAACTCGTTAAGGCTTAGCTACTTGTCAGGCACACCTATATATTCTTTACTCAACAGCCAATGCATTCTCCTATTCAACATATGTGTATATATATGCAGAACTAAGCTAAAAATAATATTTCTAGTGAACAAATATTTATTTCAACATACGGTTATCTTTAACACTTCATACATGGGATAAAAATGATATTTTTGGCAAACAAAAATATGTTTCAACACATGTGTATTTTTAGCGAGTTGTATTCATGATAAAAATGATATTTTTATTGTTCAAAATATTTATTCAAAACATGAATGTTATTCAACACACGAATTTTCATATACTTCATACGCGTAATAAAAATGTGAATTTTATTATTTAAACAATTTATTCGACACATGAATATAATTCAACACATGAAAATAATTCAAACACATATATACTACTGAAAATTTTGACAGCATAACGGTAGGGGGTTTAAAACCGGCACCGTCCTGAGTATGGATCCTCACACTACCTTAGGCTTAGCGGCATTCCATAAGGGGGTTACCTAAATGATCTAAGATCAATTACATATCATATGAATTTTCCACATCAATTCCCATTTGTTTCAACCACAAACAATTTATTTCCACCACAAACAATCATTTCCAACCATTCGCATTTCCACTAATTTTTAACCATTCGCATTATCAACCAATTTTCACGGCAATCACAATCAATTCATATCGTCCATGGTCTGTGGACGAGGGGAGTGTGTATATATATATATATATATATATATATATATACACTTCATTTCCATTTCAACACATATATGATCTTTACAACGCATGAATAATTTATACATCGCTCATATAACTTATACAACGCTCATACATGTGGTGTACAACGCATATATAATTTATACTTTTCTTATATAATTTATACAACGCATTTCCATTCATATTTGAATTTAGAAGTTTCACATCGATTTTAATCCTTCTGAAATTTATAGCAAGCTCAGAATACGTTCTAGCTTCTTCTAGAATGTGGATAACGTTGCTACGAGTCTAATTCTCCAATTTCACTTGATTTTGACAACATAGCAAAAAGATATGATTTTATTTGAAAATTAAGATTTGCAACACTTAAAAGTGTTATATTTTATTTTTAAAAAACCAAAGACGACACTTTTCAGCGAAGGTTTGAAACTACGGTTTCGAATTGCATGAAATCCGATGCGCTTCGTCGGCATCGGGTTGTGCCACGGCCTAGAGCCTAGAAAGCCGCACCTGTTCATGGCAAGGGGGTCCCACTCGGTGACCGAAATTAGAGGCAGCGGCGCTCTGAAGTCGTGATCTTTGAAGGAGCGGTTCTCGCTGATGGCGCGGCGAGAGGGGACGTGGTCGATCTTGATTTGAAAAGGGGAGGAACAACTTCAACAAGTTCAGAAGGGGCAAGGTGTAATGTTGAACGGAATCACGAGAAATTGGCCAGGGAGGGAGGAGCAAGGTTTCTCCATTGATCGAGGGAGATAACGGTGGTTTTCTGGTTTTTTTTATAAATTTAATTAATGAATGGAATTATTCTATTCGCCGATATTTATATTAATTCAAAAATTAGTGTTTCTTCATAGGAATTCCATTTCAAACCCAACAACTGTCGCCCCTAGCTAAATACACTCATTTCGAACGTAATGGAATATTTTCCTAAGCCCATTTGACTATTATAGTTAGTTATTCTTCAAATTAAAATACAAAACATTCAAATTTGGATTTGAACATACATTTCAATTTGCTAGGGCCACATACTGATTCTAAAAATTCCCAAAAAATAAATCTAGCAATGTTGAGACGATACAGTCCCAAAAAAATTGATTTCGTTGAATTCTTAGACTGTTTGAAAAATGGCCATTTTCTGGTCGATCCAATTTGACTTAAATAAACCAAACACGTTTCCCTTTGCCACGCCCATAAAATGATTCCAAAAATTATGGAATTTGAAATCTAGCAACAAATTGACATACCGGATCCAACAAAAGTGGTTTCATCAAAAACGGAGGCCGTTTGCAAAATGTCTATTTTGAAGGGCTATATTTATTCCATAACGACTATTCTGAATATTCAACTGGCCATAACTTTTGATTCCCACTACGAAATTTTGATTTTTCAAATTCGTTAGAAAGATATTCTTAAACAGATTTAAATATTTTTGGTTTTGTTGAAATCCGTTTTATTTTGCATCTTGTACGTTCAATTAAAGTTCGAATTCAAAATTTTAAACTGCTGCGCTTTTTCTAACTCATTATTTATTTAAAATAAATTATTTCAATTACTCCAAATTCATTAAAATAGCCAAATTAAAATTTTTAAATTGGCTCTGATTTTCCGGGTTGTTACATTACCCCTATCTAAATTGTCTAAACAATTAAATAGAAACAAAGGCATTTTTTGCCATCGAAGTCACATACAACATCCGTTTTCCACGAAATTTGATTTTCTGACAATAATTTAACGATACGGTTCCAATGAAAATAATTTCATAAAAACTGAGAACGTTTCAAAATGGCTATTTTTAACGCTTATATAATATTAATAAAATATTAATTAAAATTTCCAAATAATTCAATAAAATAATAATAAATTATTTTTATCATATATATCCAAACAGAATATATATACAACTTCAATTATAAAGTATACAACTCAATATCGTCAACTTCGAGTTAACCGCTATCCAGTTTACATTAAAATCCTTATTTATTAATTTATAAACGTTATATTTTAATAACGACTTCCATAGCGACTATTTTAAAATTTAATTTGGACATAACTAAAAATCAATAACACGAAATCTGAATTTTTCTCTTTCATATGAAAATTATCATCAATTAGATTCTGACTTTTTTTGTTTCACAGCAATCTGACTTATATCGGACCCGGTATATCCAGTTAAAGTTCAAACCCAATATTATGAACTAACGCGCCATTTCAGGCTAGATTTATTTTATATATAATTTAATGTTAAATTTTGTTTTAATAAACGAATTCAACATTAAAATCCATTAATATTCCAAATATAATATTAAAATTAATAAATTAAATTAAATTAAATATTCGACTACCAAAAAAGGGACATTACAATCTCCCCCCCAATAGAATTTCGTACCCAAAATTACTAAGGTAAGAAAAATGTCATGAACCCATTAAATTTCAAAATCCAGTTCAATTTAAATTAAAAAACTAGTTTATATAATCAATATAAATTTTCAAAAATATCGAAAATTTTCTAATATTTTAAATTCTCAGAAAAATTCGGCAGAGTCTCTCTTGTACAGAGTGACTTTTGCGATATCGCAGAAACAAATAATATATACATCGACCCACATGGTCTGAAAACAGAACTCAAAAACCCAAAATTTAAATTTTCGCGTAGGCGTACCTTTTACAAGCGTTATTGAGCAGATCTGCTCAATTTTCATGTAATATTCGCAACCAAACTCAATCCTCAAGCTATCTAACACCTGTACTTAACTAATTTAACATGTAAGTCACAAATAAATGAAATTCCAAATAACATTTAATTGATTAATAAGTATAACTTCACAATTTCCAAAAATTAAACATGAATCATCAATTCAGTTTATACAATACAAGGTTATATCACCCTGTTTTAATTCATATGCGGTTTCATTCTAGTTTAATTATATTGGAATTCATTCTTTAGTTTATAATTCATTCAATCCCATTAATAAACCATTTATGGAATTTTATTACAAAACATTCAAATAATCAAACAACACCCAATCGGCTCAATCAATCGTTCAAGTGAATTCATATTCAATATTAATATTTACTTATTATATTCACTTGGGTTTAATATCAATCAATTTAGATCGGATTGATTTCCATTTTTTATTATTAATACGATTTCCAAATCTAAATTTTATTTATTTACTTCAAACTTAACATCCATTCGGATTTAACATATTTTAAATTTCATCGACTAATATTCGGTTGATTCCATTCAATTATTATTCATCCACTAAATTTTCAAATTTCAAATCTATTTTATTTAATTCAATATCATTCCTTAATTTGATTTCACTTAATCAGGTTAAGTTTCAATTTAAACTTTTAATTCAATTTGAATTCCATTCAAATCAATCAAACACATTAATATCTCATAATTTGGGAAAATTATTTCTTTTATATACAAAAATATATTCGGGCAAAATTATTTCGTTTACCCTCTTTACTAAAAAATATTGAGTCAGTTGCCAGTTCATGTGCTTCTCAACACTTGTACCAATCAACAAACTGTTGAGACAAGATTTTAATTGATGCCAACATATAAAAGTGCAGTGGAGATCATTTCATAGAGATAAGGTTTTTTTTTTACTTTGAGTCGTGTTAGAAATATGTTAAAATCTATCCTCCAAGTATGACACGAATGCACAAAGTTATATCACATTTTCATTGCTGATATACGTATATTTGAGGATTTGAAAATTCATAGAAAAAGCCCAAACAGTTCTGGATCTGACCAGGAAAGAGTGCAGAGTGATCTAGACTGTGGACTGAGGACCTCCGGTCTACAGCCACAAAACGGTCGACCGCCCATAAAGGACCAGTCGACCGGTGATGATCCCTTCTGTTTTTTTTTTCACATGACCAGTCAACCGATCATATACCATCAGTCGACAGTTTTAGTCTCTGGAAGAAAACGGTCGACTGGTGAATATGGACCAATCGACTGGTCTGTGTATTTTTGCTCATAACGGCTATTTTTCTGGGTTTTTTAAATTCAGCCATTCGACTGGTGATTTTCAACCATTCGACCATTTTGAAACAACAAGCTTTTTTTCTAAAAGGTTGCTTCTATTTATGAAGAGATTTCTATTCAATAATCAAAGGAAATGGACATAACATTTTGTAGAAACTCTTCATGAAGAATTACTACCATTCTACTACTATATAAACAACTTTAAACTTGTTTTACAATCACCAAAAAAATCATTCTATATTCTCTCTAATTTTTGAATTGCATTTTCATATTCTTTGCAAAACAAAAGCTCTCCAAGTTTCAAATACTTGTTGAATCCTTGAATCAAATTAATATCATTTGATTCAAAAAGCATTCTACTTCCTTAAATCTACGCATTCAAAGTATATACTCGAGGATAAGATTATAGGAAGATTGTACTCAAACTGTTGACTATTCGTGTTAAATCAAGAACACAAAGTAGAAGTCAAAACCATTGTATTAGTTGAAGTCCTGTGTGTGATCAGGAACGTGTTGAAGTCCTCGTGGGATTAGAGACATGAAATACCGTTCGGCTGCTCGGGTGTTGTATACCTGTTCCTCCGGGTGAAGTGATGAGATTGTTAGTGAAATTCCAGAAGGAAGTCTGGGACTGGACGTAGGACGGTGCTCCGAACCAGTATAAAAATCCCTGGTGTGAATTTTCTATTTTTATTGCATTTACTATCTTATATCTGTGATTAGCTATCATTTCATACTTGAGTGTTATACACTATATTACACGATCCTTATGTACCGTATTAGCACATACACGCCCACACTACACTTATATTTGATATCAGAGCCTGGCGTTCTAGAGATCGTAACAACATCCTAGAAAAAATGGCTATAAAGAAATCTAGTCAAGGAATTAGAAAATGGAAAAGCAACAAAGCAGAATCAGGAGAGTGAGGATACAAATATCTCATGGCTAAAGTGAGATCATAGTCGGTATGTACAGATTCTTTATATAAAGATCTTTGGTTAAACCATGAAAAATTATTGAAAGATTTTAAAACTTTGAGTAAACCCAATACAGTCATAATAGCCGAGTCAAAAAATTGCGAGCAAGAAAATTCCAAATTAAAAGAAGAAAACAATTTTTTAGTAAAACAAGCCAAATGTTTTGAAAATACCTTAGAAGAGCTTGTTTCTCAAAAAGATTTCCTTCAAAAAGAAATTGAGCGACTAGAAGATAAAAATAATGTTCTTTTAAAGGAAATCGATCTTTTGCAAAATAGAAATATATCATTAGAAGATTCTTTAACTAATTATAGTTCTTTAATTCGTCTCTTGAGAAAGAGAATGGAGCTTTAACTGAAAAGAATTTAGAATTATCTAAAGAATATGAGATTTTAAAGGTGAATAATAATATTTTGCAAAATGGAATTTTTGACACAAAAGAAAATTTTGAAAAATTACGATCTCCTTTAATTCAGAATCTCAATTTTTTTGTCTCAAAACTGAGAACGGTACTTTAAAAGAAAAAAATTCTGAATTAAATAAGGAAATTGGTAATCACAAAATTTCCTTTGAAAATGTCACTCGCGACTTTGGAATCGAATTTGAAAATGTACAAATAAGTTCACGAAATTTAATAAAGGTCAAAATGATTTAAATGATATTTTATTCTGCTCTAGACCTTTACACGATAAAAGTGGTGTAGGTTATAATAAAACCAATCATAGAAATAGTACTAGATATGCTTTTATGTACAATAAGAATATCACTACTGGTACTAATGCACATCCAAGACCCAATTATTATAGAAATTCGATTACTTCTATGACTAGCGGTATTTGTACTAAATATAGAAGTACGAAAAGGAATCTCACTAGAAATTACTTAATTATTTGGGTTCCTGTAAGTTGGAAAAACGTAGAAAAACATATCAGTGATTATTTTGATTTAGTAGTTAATAATGAAAATTTTATCTTTAAAGGTTCCATTAAACCCTCTTGGGTATGGTTACCTTCTATCTAACCCATGGACCCAAACAAAGCAAGTGGGTACCAAAACTATATATGTTATATTTTTGCAGGTACACCACAACAAAGAGAAGGTTATTCGGTATCTCTAAATATCTTTGAAAACTCAGCTTATCAAAAAATCACATGATTCAATATCTCCTAAAGGTGCTATAATTATTTGTATTCCCTAGTACTCTCGATTACTGTGCTTATTATGGTATTTATTCTTTTTAATCGATGACAATGGGGGAGAAATATTTTCTCCTATGATTATTCATATCATTCGTGTTAAATATACTACCATTTAAAATTATGTGCTTAACATGATAATAGTATATGTGTGCTAACATTTGTTAATGCAGGAATCAAAAGGTAAGATTATTTATATTATGAGCTAACAAATGTTGCAGAAATTCAGGGGGATCTTTATATTTAGAGGGAGAAAATCCAAGGTGTTGTCATCAATCAAAAAGGGGGAGAATGTTGAGACAAGATTTCGATTGATGCCAACATATAAAGGTGCAATGGAGATCACTTCATAGAGATAAGGTTTTTTAATTTGAGTCATGTTAGAAATATGTTAAATCTATCCTCAAACTATAACACGAATGCACAAAGTTATATCATATCTTCGTTGCTGATATCTGTATATTTTAGGATTTGAAAACTCACAGAAAAAGCCCAAACAGTCCAGGATCCGACCTGGAAAGAGTGCAGAGTGATCAAGACTGTGGACCGAGGACCTCTGGTCCACAGCCACAAAACGGTTGACCGCCCAAAACGGACCAGTCGACCGGTGATGATCACTTCTATTTTTATTTTTTATTTTTTTTCACATGACAAATCGATCGGTCACATACCACCAAGTCGACCGTTTTGGTCTTTGGAAGAAAATGGTCGACCAATGAATAAGGACCAGTCAACCGGTCTGCGTATTTTTGCGCATAACGACTATTTTCCTGGGTTTTTTAAATTCAACCAGTCGACCGTTGATTTTCAACAATTCGACCGTTTTGAAACAGCAAGCTTTTTTCCTGAAAGATTGCTTCTATTTATGAAGAGATTTCTATTCAATAATCAAAGGAAATGGACATAACCATTTGTAGAAACTCTTCATGAAGAATTACTACCTTTCTACTATTATATAAACAACTTTAAACTTGTTTTACAATCACCAAAAAAAATCATTCTATATTCTCTCTAATTTTTGAATGGCATTTTCATATTCTTTGCAAAACAAAAGCTCTCCAAGTTTCAAATACTTTTTGAATCCTTGAATCAAATTAATATCATTTGATCTAACAAGCATTCTACTTCCTTAAATCTACCCATTCAAAGTATATACTCGAGGATAAGATTATAGAAAGATTTTACTCAAACTGTTGACTATCCGTGCTGAATCAAGAGCACAAAGTAGAAGTAAAAACCATTGTATTAGTTGAAGTCCTATGTGTGATCAGGCACGTGTTGAAGTCCTCATGTGATTAGAGGCGTGAAATCTCATTCGGCTGCTCGGGTGTTGTATACCTGTTCCTCCGGGTGAAGTGAGGAGATTGTTAGTGAAATTTTAGAAGGAAGTCTGGGGCAGGACGTAGGACGGTGCTCCGAACCAGTATAAAAATCCCTTGTGTGATTTTTCTATTTTTACTGCATTTACTTTCTTATATCTTTGATTAGCTATCATTTAAAACTTGAGTGTTATACACTATATTACACGATCCTTGTGTACTGTATTAGCACATACACGCCCATACTACACTTTCACAAACACAATACAAAACGTTTGTATATGAAATTTACAAATACGCTCTTATATATATACACTCAACTCGATCTAAGGTATTACTAACCTCATCTCTATCGAGTTATACCACAGAGCCAATGTTGTTATTAAACCAATAGCTCTGATACCGCTGTAATGACCAATGGATTTTCGACCCTGAAAATCAACACAAAACACCATGTCAAACATTCAAGTATAGAAAACACGGGTATGTTATTATAAAAAATTAGAGGGTGAGATAAGAAAGAAAGAAATATTAGAATAGAAGAAGAACCAACACCACACATAATCAAAATCTCACATCGCAGCAAAACAAAATATAATATAAAAACAAATCTTTACTAAGAGCTTTAAAAATACTTTCAATCATTGGAGTACATCAACACATCTGGACAGTTATAATTTCCTATCCTCATATACAACACATAGCGGAATAACAACCATATATCATACGTTTGGACTTCTCCAGCTCGTCTATGGACTTTGCAGCATCTAATAATCTGAAACTGTACACCCCGGTCTAATCCGGGCATTACAAATGACGGGTCAGTCTGGTGAACCAGAGTGAGAAAACCACTAAGTTTAAAGGTATCACACATTTGATTTTGAAGTCAAAATATTTTTGAAAGAAAAGGATAATCGTAAGACCAAATCCACACATAAATACGGACTGTTTCCAAAACGTTTTTGAAATCCATATCTTTTCTGATATTTTAATAGTGTCTAAATACTAATAAATATAAATCTATCAGAATGCTTACATCTCATGGTCCACATATATAGTATACAATCAAAATCGCAAGCGCTTATTGGAGAATGGATTTCCAACTATGGCAAGGTATGGGACCACCTTCTGACAACGTACCTCCGGAGATGAATACATTGGGGATTCAACAAGAACATTTTTCAAACCCGGCTAAACATAATCGGCCCCTCACTTCACTCAAGAGTACCGAATATATCATTAACACGGTTAAGGTCCAGCCAACCGAACCGATAGCATAAAAATAAAATAAAGGGACAACAGAAGGCATTTAATTCCACCAAATCAGGTAATGATATACCCTTTTGATGGGTGCAACCCACATAGCCGTACGACCTACCCGATTTTATACATTTCCCGGTTGAAGAGGCTTGAGGTCTAAATTTATTTATTTATTTATCATTATAATATTGTTATTTAATTCTTTTGAACATCGGCCACCATTCATTTTGAATGCCACATCGTCAGATCCACTAGATATCACTAATTTACATCCATAAAAATACCCTAGTTAAGCTAAGAGAATGGCCATTCTCCACCATCAACTGTGTACATTTGAAGAAATCAACGTACGTGACCATTTTGGAAATACTCTGTTAGACACTCGTCCATACATGTCATCCAGGAACAGGATGAACTGAAGACACCCTCCTACCACATCCTATATAGGTATCACCCCAAGAATCAGTAACGAGTAGTCCTTGCAATACGAAGATTTCACTCATGACAGAATGACAAGTCAAAATATCTCCGACCGCTAAACCAGAGAAATTCAACAAGTGGTTCTTCCGTTGATGAAGATCTACGGTCTTCAATGCTCCATCTTCAATTAACATTTCCACGTATAAGCGGGATGGAATGGTTTTCGAAAATAATTCGATCCCGGTCTTTCCGTACCAACAATCGTATGTGGTAAGATTTTATAGTCGGTTGTTTAACTATCAAATAAAATCAATTGAATGAAATGAGTTTACTAATTCAGCACCTGACATTACTTGGCCTTTTTAATTAACATATGTTAATTGTATTCTTAAAAATCATTTCATTCGCTTATAACTTTTCGAATATGGTTTTCAATATTATTTATGGAAATCATAACTTATGTTTCCATCATTTTCTCTCATTTAGAAACTAATATCATTCTGGGTTAATCAAGAAGCCGTTCAAGTTGGGGTAATTTATTTACCTCTCAGACCTTGACCAACAACATTCATATCTTCAGAATAAATAGAAGTTTATTAACCATACGTTTTCCTTTGAAAACCTTATTTATATATCAACACCATTTACTTAATTAATTATTAAGTTAACTATTATTATACTTCTCTACTAAACTTCATTAATTCTTTTTAATATTATACTTGACTTTCGATTCTATTATAAACATTCTTTGACTTGTTTACGACAACAATATCGTATTGGTTTTTAAACCATATATAACTGTCTTTAACAAATCTAAAATAAATATCTTAATAAATATTATATAAATATATTTATAAATCTTACCTTTATATCCTTTACAACTCTTATATTGACATCTCATACGAATCCCTTTTATCAAAACACTTCATTTATCATTTGTAACAAACGTTACAGATTTCATTTATAAACTCTTAACATTCATATTATTATACCTTTTCAGATTATTACGACAACTTATGCGTTGTCTAAAATCACATAGGGATCCTTTTTAAATATCCTTAGTTTATAAATCGAATAGACTAATATATTATTTGTCATAATTATTACAAATATTTTTTTTAAATCTCTCACTTCATTTACAAATCCCATTTGTAAATTATTGTCGACAACAAATATTTCGATTACATTTCAACTCCTAACTTCCATTTACAAAATCATTTGTAAATCATTTACGATAATTTATATTCATTTCAATTTCCAAAATAATCATTTGTAAATCATTTACGATAATTTATATTCATTTCAATTTCCAAAATCTTTTACTTCTTATACTCTCAACTCCACTTAACATTCCGAACTTCGGAATATCACATTCTGAACCTCAGAATAAATCTCACTTCGTTATTTCATACCATTTCCCAATTTCTAAATTCCTGTTTTCTAACTTCAACTGTTTAGTATATATTTAATTTAAGCTATCATATGCGCTTAAAATCCTATTTTTAACTTCGTTATAAAAACACAGTTTTTTAATACAAAACTCGTTCATAAACTCCTTTTCACCAATCAATTCGATTCATTTCAATTTCGGTCGCTTTTTAAATGAATTCCAGTTAAAAAGTAACCTATTAAATCATTAATTGAAATAATAATTTTATTCATCATTGACTACTGTATAAGTGGTTAACTCCTTTATTGACAAAAATAAATAGTAATATTCCTTTTTAAAATCTTATTAAAATTTAAACAAATATTCATTAACCATTTTATTTGATAAATTCAAAACAAACTGATTTAATAATCAATCCAGTTAAAACGGTTGACTTCGTCAATTCAAAACACGGTTATTTCGTTAACCAGTTCCAGTTAGTCCCTTATTTAAATTAATTAATAATATAATTAATTTAAATAATTTTATTTGATTATTTTTTGCAAACAATAGATCTCAGTTATAAATCACTATATTAATCCTTTCTCACTTGCTTATTCATGTTAGTAATATAAGAATTAGCTTTATAAATCATTCAATAGTAAGAGGAGGCACGTGCTTCGCACACGACTGATTTTTGGTAAAACAATGGCGATTTGTGGTTAAAACAATCAACATATATGTGTTTGGTTTATTTCCCTTTTATAAACTTTATTTTAAGTAATATATTTAAAAATCTATATTCAGTTATAAAATAAATTTATAACTTCATTACGATCGATTCATCCTACGGTAAATCCATATTTATACAGTGATTGATTTATATGCCATATATTGCCAATTACTCAACCAATATCACCCATTGGTTTAAACCAAACAAAAGTTGAATTTCAGACCAACGGTCAACAAATCAAATCAATCATTCAATCAGTACAGTTCATATAATGGTAATATGAAAATAAACAACATTAAATATATTTGAGGAATTCCGTTGGATCACTCCAACCTGTACTTCCCTGCATTCAAAATGGTTATCTCAGTATAAACTCATTCAATTCAATTTAACTAATATAACAGTAAATAACGACCATTTAACATCAATCAATTTATTTAATACTAACAAAACAATTCAAACAATTAACACGTTTATTTTATAAACGTGACCAACAAGGTAGGTTACCTTCATTGGGACCAATCGTTAGAATAACGATTTGGTGTTTCACTGAAATTAAACATCCATTTAATTCCATCAGTTTAATCAAAATACGAGTGTATAATTAACAAACAACAAACATCCAACCATTAGCAGCCATAACACACAAATTAAAAACCCGACTTATATAAAATACAAGTGGGATAACTGAGTGAGTTTAACTCACCTTGATTTGATTTTATTGTCAGTAACTTGTTTTAATTAAATTTAACAGTCATATAATCTAATTAAAAATTCCAGTTCCGTCCAGTTCTGTTCCACGGCACAGTGTTCGTCGATGTGAGTCCAACAACATCTGGTTTGTCTAATTCTGGTATCATACGATTTAGTTATCGATATTTTAATCTAACACTAATTTAACTAATAATTAAATTCTTAATTACATTTTAAACCTTAACTAATTTAATTAAAGTTTAATTTAAACAGATTAATTACATTTTTTATTTCCAGAAATATAGGATGACAGTTTTATATTTGCACACTAATTCCAACTGATTAAAGCAAGTTGATTCCTTCTACTATTATCCTTCACCATTCGCATAAACTCTTAACTGCCATCTTTCAAACTAATCCCTAGACCATACTTTTCATTATAATCCTTTATTTAATCAAACTATGTTAGCAATTTAATTAACCAAACTAGGTTAGCAGTATAATTAACCAAACTAGGTTAGAAGTTTAATTAACCAAACTAAGTTAGTAATTCAACTAACCAAACTAAGTTAGCAATTTAATTACATTATCAGGATATAAAAAATGGCCTAGTTCCTTCTGAGATTTTCTGTTCCTTCAGTACGCTGCTTACCTTTGTTCCTTGAATCTAGGATGTCTCTACTGTCCATATTCCTTGTATATAGTTTAACGTTTAGCTCCATTCTTCCTTTAAACTATCATGCACCGTCGACTTAGCTGCTTCACCAAGCTTTAAGAACCCAAAGTTGCTCCATTTGGAAAAAACCATGCCCAAACTCCTTTTTTTCTGTTCACAAATGTTCCCACTGCTTCACAAAACACCCGTCCTCATCTCAACGTTTACACACCTCAGATACTCCACTGGATGTTGATTAGCAGTTGCCGGAAATAGCACCGTACAAAACTCCTCCGTCGCCATAAGCCTTGCCAGATCCGGTCCTCTCATTTGCTGCCAAAACCCACTCAAACACTACGCTGATTTGACGAGATTTCGGCCTGCATAGTTCGTCAGGATGATCTTTACCGCTCGGAATGCCAATCTCAACAAGATGAACACGTTCATAGTTATGGGTTTTGGGTTTAGATGAGCGGATTCTTGAAATTAAGAGGGAGAAGGATCAAGAAATTTTGTCCATTCACTACTCTAAATGGCAGCTCCAAAAACTTTGTCCACACATCCTTCTTTGACCGCAGTTAGGTTTCGTGTTAGTGTAAAGGATAATATATATATGGAGTTAAGTATGGAATAATATTATTTTAATATACATGAAACTTCTATGAGAAATTCGCCCCAAAAAACATACATACGACCTTCGTTTTTGACAAACTAAGCTAATATTAGCATTAGTAAAATATTCTGGGCCCAATGGGACAGGTTTCGTCGAATTCCGAGGTCGTTTGTGAAAAGCCCTTTATAAATATCGATGAAAAATCAAGTGTTAAAAAATCCTATAATTACAGAAAAATCCAAAAAATAAGAGACCTTGACATTTTACTAGGCCTCTTCCTAACGGATCCAATAAATCTTGTTTCGTCAAATTTTGAGTTTGTTTAGCCAGTTGTCTATTCATTTAAAGTTACCCCTGTCTAAATTGTCTAAATAATTAAATTGAAGCAAAGGCATTTTTGGGCACCGAAGTCACATACGACACCCGTTTTCCATGAAATTTGATTTTCTAATAATAATTTAACGGTACGGTTCCAACGCAACTAATTTCATCGAAAATTGAGACCGTTTCCAAAAATGGCTATTTTTAACGCTTGTATAATATTAATAAAATATTAATTAAATTTCCAAATAATTCAATAAAATAATATTAAATTATTTTTATCATATATATCCAAACATAGTATATATACAACTTCAGTTATAAAGTATACAACTCAATATCATCAATTTCGAGTTAACCGCTGTCCAATTTATATTAAAAATCCTTATTTATTAATTTATAAATGTTATTTTTTAATAACGACTTCCATAGCGACTATTTTAAAAATTGATTTGGATATAATTAACAATCTATAACACGAAATCTGAAATTTTCTCTTTCATGTGAAAATTATCATCAATTTGATTCTGATGTTTCTTGTTTCACAGCAATCTGACTTATATCTGATCCGGTATATCCAGTTAAAGTTCAAAACCCAGTATTACGAACTACCACGCCATTTCGAGCTCGATTTATATTATATACAAATTTAATGTTAAACTTCATTTTAATAAACGAATTCAATATTAAAATCCATTAATATTCGAAATATAATATTTAAATTAGTAAATTAAATATTCGACTACCAAAAATACGAGACATTACAGAGTCACCTTGATTTTTAATTTTATTTTAATGTAAGTTCATTCTTAAAAATTGAATTTAAATAATAAACTTGTAATATTCAGTAAAGTAGTTGGTGAATTCATTGAAATGAAACTTTTCATAAACAAGACAATTTTGATCAAATTTTGGATGTGAGTTGAGATTTCAAAGTGTGAAAGTACGAAGAAGAAAAAATTTCTGATTCAAACCTAAATATGTACTGTCTAGAGTTTTCCATTTCATCAAAATCTGCTTTCATTAGCTCTAAATTTGATTTTTTTAGTGAAAATGCGCAAAACGAAAATGGAAATAAATGTAATTAACTCAGGAAATAAATCAAAATATAAATGTAATTTAATAAACATTAACGTTATATAAAAATAAATTTATAATACAATGAATATAATTAAAATCAAAATCGAGATAACACGTTATTCACGCATAAAGACTGAGGTGGGTCAACCCAGATATCGATTGGTTCGACAAGGACATCTTTCAAGAATATGTTTTCCTGGTGCTTTGACGAATTGATTTTGATCTATATAATCCACATAAGGATATTATTTTGAACCGCTATTAATAAATGTGCAGGGCTAGTCTTTGAAATCACTTTTTTAATAAGTGTGGAAGCCATATCGCTTTTCTTTCTCCTGTAATTCTTCAAAAAAAAATTCAAGATTTAGGCCTTCTTAACCATATATTAGAGGAAGAAACTATAAAACTTGGAAAGATTTAAAATCTAATTTTTTATGTTACTTACTTCTATTATTTAGATCCAAATATATAGATCCATATGAATTCTAGTTTGTGGTTCCAAATGATGATTACAAAAGAGAAATTTATGAATAATAGGACTGCATTTGAATCAAATCTAATATTTATAGTGCTTTTGCAGTTGAGTGGATTTAAACTATATATCCTTTCTGATAATGATATATGATATCGTCAGATTTTGGATCTAAATATTATGTATGTGGATTTAACATGTACAAAATAGGGGTGCAAAACAGAGGGATCGATTCTTTGGATGAAGGCTAAATTTGGGTTCGGATATGCTGTTTTGGGGATGATTAAGATAGAGATTTGTTTATTTATTGTTATGCAGGAGTGTCGAGTTGCATGTTGAACACGTAGTGCCCTCGCTTTGTTTTGAGTTTGGAGTTATTTTTGTTTGAGTCGAGTATATAAGGCCTAGTGTATTTTTTCATTTCTTTTAGGTAATGCCAGCACGCTAATTGTCGACGCTCGTTTGCCCTCATGTACTATTTCATGTACCTTTTATTTATGAGTTGTCAATAAATTACCGCACTCTTTTTTGTTGACTAGATATCGCGTTGATATCTAGCACAGGTTTTTAATGAGTCGGTTTACCAATTTTCAAATATATATATATATATATATATATAATTTATCAGGTTGGGTCTATTATGGGGTAGATGTGCGCGATTTACGCGCAAAGATGAGAGTATTGCAGCCTTAACTAATCTAATATAACAAAATTAGCAATTGAATGGTACGTAGTATTATGCTTAAAATTATATAATTTTCTAGATCTGAACCCCTCTTCACAACAACCCATAGATTAGGTTGGATAGAATATCCATTTAGTGTATAATTTTCCATTTATTTTTGGCAGATAAGCTTCTTGATGGAATCCCTCAGATGGTGACAGTCGTTTGTGCCATGGCCATACATGTCGTGGTACCTGCAATGTTTTCCAAATCCATAGTCCTTATCTGTCGATTCTCAAGGATTGGGATTCTTGTATTGAAGAATGTTGCAAGTCTCGAGGTAAATGTTCTCGAGGGAGTTATTGAGCAAGTGTAGCTATTGAATGATTGAAATCATGGTTGTTACTCCTTTTTATCGTGATTACCTCCACTATTTCCGCATGACTAGGTTTGTTAGGAGCATCCTACTACCCTTTCCAGAACATTCTCCAGTCTGTTTGACAATGACATTGTCTGGCATAGTGTGGTAGGGGTGGGTTGATAGGATTACCACTTCGAGCAGCACGATTCATACACGCTTTTTCTTGGCATAGGAATTGACTGCATATTTCATAGATAGCTTCCAAGCTCATCAGTTGCTTTCTACCAATCCATGCCTCGAACTCTGAATCAGGAAGTACGCCCTTTACAAGCTGAACAGGGATGGTTCGGTACTTTTGGTCTTCTATTTTGTAATGAGCCAAATTCTACGCATCAGAGGATCATAGAATATTTATTTCATCTCCATATGAAGTCGTATGGCCGTGTAACTTTGGGAGGCGACTACTGGGGTCATTTCCCATGTTCACGATTTTTGCCAAATTTTAAATGACTGTTTTGTCCCAGGAAAATCTTGTTTCGCCTATAATTTTTGATCGGTAAGGAGTTTTTACCTGAAACCACTTCCATTGGATTCGGATGATGGTTTACCTTTTCATAGAATGGTTACTTATATCAAAAGGACTTACCATTTGGTAGATATGGTTGAAATATGGTTTGGAAGGTGAAAAACAGCTTAACTGGGCTTAATAGGGTAATTAGTGGACGGGCCCATAACCCATTTCAGGATTAGGGTTATAGGAAGGCTGAAATGAATTAAGAAACCATCTCATTTCAGTTTTCTAGCCGCCATTTACATTCCTCTAACCCTAGCAATTGCCTCCAACTCCCAAATCACCATTTAATCACTTTCTAATCACATATTAAGCAAAACTACATCAAATCAAGGAAGAATAGCAACAAATCAGAGATAGAGCTGGTGGAACACATAGGAATTCGATTCAAATAAGTGGATTTTTCAGATCTATAATTAACTTGTGGCTAAGATGAGTGATTTGCATTGTTTTACACTAATTACGGCTAATTAGAGGTGATTAGTGATAATTAGCGAAATTATGACTCAAAAAAATATGGAAAAATATGTAGAAATTCTAAAATATTGTTTTATGTCTCTGTTAGAAATTTGGGTTAATTTGGACAAATTTTGCTAATCCTAGATTAAGGGGATCAAGGGAAAAATCATGTTTTTGGGTATGTTTGATCCATGTTGACATGTTAAATTGTTGTTCTAGGGTTTATGGTTGATTATACATGTCACTATTACTATATGGTATGCTTCGTGATTGCTTAGTAGAGTTAGAATGGTCGAAAATGCCATCGTATAGCGTAAATGGCTTGTTGGAAAAGTTATAGAAATTGGTCAGACCCCCCAATCGTGAAGCACCCCTGCGAGCCGACCCCGGTCGTGCTTACCTCCACGAGGCACTCCACTTCGAGGACCACGAACCGCTTCATTTTGAGGGTCACGAACCATCAGTCACGAGACGGGTCACCATCAGGAAATGAGGTCACGAATCGGATCCATATGTGTGCAACGAACTGGTGCCACGAGCGAATCATGGACTGACGCTACCACCAGGAGATCACGAACCAGAGCGTCCCTCGAGCTGGAGTTGAGGGCGAGCCATGAACCGGATTGGAGCACCGTGCACGAGCCTCTCCACCATGCGAGTCATGAGCCGTGCATATCTGAACTGAAGTATGGACACGAATGGAAGCTTGGAGCTACAAACCGAACCTGAGGAAGACCAAAAACCCGAGATACAAAGGTAGTCCGAATAGGAAGTTAGAACTTAGGATCTAGATGGGAACCAACGAGTTGACTTCATGAGTTGGATTTTGCTGCGGGACGTGTGCAAAGCATTTATCGATATCTACAGCTTTAGTTCACCACTGAGAGATGGATTAGTGGCTACGGATCAATGCAATGGGACCATTAAGATTCCCAAGTGCAAGTGATCGTAGCATGGCTATGGATCAACGCAATGGGATCTTTAAGACTCCCAAGGCAAGGTAATCATAGCAAAGGATTTGTGGTTATGGGCTAGCGCAATGGGGTCACTAAGACCCCAAGGGCAAAGTGGTTGTAGTAAAGGATTTGGGTGATCAGAGTGGTGGATATTGTATACTTTACGCACTAGGTGAGAGATGTGAGGACGATTGCTATGTTTGATGTTTGCTATCAACATGACATGTGCACTCCCATTTTACACTCTATGTTAGTGTTACCTTAGAGTACTGTACTTCTTGTTGTGCTAACTCTTTGGTTGCAGGTCCAGGTTTAGGTATGATTATTTATACCTGTTATTGTTCTATTTTTGCTGTTATCGCTCATACAAGACTTTTGCCTGATCTAGTGTTTTATGTGTCTTCTTATTACTCTAGGTGCTCCTAAACGAGCAGACTAGAGACATGTTAGGTGGTATGGACGAGTAGCTGTCCGGAGATGAGCAGGAGGCTTCCACGTACTATTTACATATATTCTCCTTGTGTTGTTGCTGGTCACTACTTTGGGCGCTAGTAGTGTACCTTTTCTATTTTGCTTTAGAGACAGTATTTTGAAGTTGTAATAATGGTTTGGACCATAAGCTGTATTTTGGATTCCGCTGCTATAATGATTTAGTTCTCAGCTTATGCATTGTATCACCTTTTTATGTCAAGTTATGTTGTTATTATATTTTATTTCATGCGTTCTGAGATACACTACGGGTTCTTTGGTGATTCATAGTTCTAAACCCTTTTCTTTGACGACCGTCTCCTGCTAGTCGGGCATTGGCACAGCACATTTCGGGGAAATGTCAGCTAGTCTGGGGCAAGCTGTCACACTTGGTATCAGAGCCTAGGTTGCGTAGTTAACCTAGGGAAAGACATCAGGGAGAGATAGTATACGTATATGAGAGTGCATATTTGTAATATTTTGGTTTTCAAAAGCTATATATATACTATTAGTATATCTAAGGATGAACTCGCACTACACTGGCACTACAAAGAAGATGGTTAATCATTTTCTCTTTACAGATTTACGATGAGCTGAACTATGAGGAGTACGGGTTCAGGGGACAATAATAGGAATGCTCCTGATATAAAGATGATGTTTACTTCCTTCATGAGGCAGATGCTTAGGGATGTTCGGGGGGCAGTTCCTAACGCTGCTAACGGTGGTGGTGCAGCAGTGCAGGTGCCTAGAGCCGATTTCGCCAAGTTAACAAGGATTATACTAGTCTTAGTGGGAAGTCATTCCATGGAACGTAATTGGCTACGGTGGTTCAAGATTAGCTGGATAGTTGTGAGCACATCTTCGAGTATTTGGGAATCGATGATGCAATGAAGAGAAAGCTAGCATCGCGTCAGCTTCAAGGACGGGCTATGAATTGGTGGAATGCTATTAAGACAGCTACTCCTGAGGATCGAGTTACATAGAATCAGTTTAAGACTCACTTTAATGACAATTTTATCCTGGCTACTAAGAATTCGGAACTGTTTAGGAAGTTTTTGGAGCTTAAACAGAATGGTAGGGCAGTCCCAAAATATATATCTGAATTCGATACCTTATCGAATTATGAATTATCCCTTATCGATAGTGCCGAGAAGAAAAATGAAAAGTTCATAAATGGTTTAGACGAGTACTTGGGGGGAAAGACTTATAAATCATATTAATGAGACATTTGAATCTATAGTGGGAAAGGCATTGAGATCTGAGAGCCTTTACCCAAAGTCGAAGACTGAGGTTGCTATTACATCTGCAGAGGAGCCAAAGCCGCAGGCAAGCGGTGGAGGCAAGAATAATTCCCAGATAAGAGAAAACAAAATCAAACCAAGGATGGTCAGAAAAAGAGGGATAAGAAAGATGTAGAGTGCTATAGCTATGGCAAGAAGGGCCACTATGCCAAAGAATGTCGAGCAAAGCCAGTGGACAGGAAGTGCTTCAGTTGCGGCCAAGTGGGACATCACAAGGATAAATGTCCGCAACCTCCTAAAGAGAAGACGATTGTGAATGCTTATGATATCAACGATGTTCCTTCTTCATCGAATACCTCAACTACAGTGGATAAGGTAAAGGGTGTCGTCATTCAAGGTATGCTTTCCATTTATGATGCTCCTGCTCGAGTACTGTTTGATATCGGGGCTTCACACTTCATATCTAGTGACCTGGTTGATAGGTTGGGATTGGAACCCGAGATTGTTGATAGCCCTTTAGTTGTGATGAACCCGATTGGTGGTTCGACTAGCCCTTAATATGGTTTTTCGTAATTTGGCCTTATCGAGTCATGGACGTATGTTTGCTTGTGATTGCTTTGTTTTAGGATTTAGTGGATTTGGCATTATTTTGTGAGTCGATTAGCTCCAAAGGTATGGGGGTGGTGGTGGACTGTGAGAGGTCTTCGTTGACCATTAGAGAGGATGATGGGCAAAGGGTACTATTTGGTTGCCTACCTAGTGATGGGGTGATGGCAAGTTTTCTAAATTCCCTCATCATCCCCCATGATGAGTTGTTAGGTGTACCTATTGCTGACGAGTATCCGGACATCTTCGGGAAAGTGACCGGACTTCCACCACACCAAGAGATCGAGTTTCGTATTGATTTAGTGAAGGATGTCAGACTTGTAGTGATGCCTCTTCATCGTATGGCGCCAACGGAGCAACAAGAGCTTGGGATGAAAGTAAGTGACCTTTTGAAGAAGGGATTTATCTAAAGAAGTGTTCCTGAATGGAGAGCACCAGTTGTAATTGCTACCAAGGCCAATGGTTCACTTTTCTTATGTGTATACTACCTCGAGTTGACTAGGAAGAATAAGTATCCTCTTTTACGGATATACGATTTGTTTGATCAGTTGAATGGGGCGAGAGTGTTCTCCCAGTTAGATCTCACGATGGGATTTCATCAGCTCCGAGTAGCAGTTGAGAGTTTATCTAAAACGGCATTTCGTACGCTGTCTGGATTCTATGAGAGGTTGGCCATGCCATTCGGGTTGACCAATGCAGCATCATATTTTGTGGATCTCATGAACAGGGTATTCAAGGATCAATTAAATAAGTTTGTTTTTGTGTTCGTGGGCGATATCTTGGTTTAGTCGAGGATGGAGGAAGAACACATGGAACATTTGATGATATTAATGGGGGTGTTGAGAAAACACCCATTGAAAGTGAAATTTTCTCCTAAATGTCACTTATGGAGGAGTGAAGTGAGGTTCTTGTGCCATGTTGTTTCAGAGAATGGTATTGCCATGGATCCTACGAAGGTGGCTACAGTGCAAGATTGGTCTACACCCAAGAATGCAACAGACTTAAGAAGTTTCTTGGGGTTGGCTGGATATTATCGTAAGTTTGTCCAAGACTTTTCCAATATAGCAACATCGTTAACTCAATTGACCAAGAAGAATCAAGCTTTTGTATGGGACGAAAGGTGTGAGAATGCATTTAAGAGTCTAAAGGAAAAGGTGACGTGCGCACCAATGCTAGTCATTCCTAAGGGGAATGAGGAGATGACGGTATACACGGATGACTATGGTACTGGATTAGGTGCTATACTGATGCAAGGAGGTTGGGTTGTAGCTTATGCTAGTCGGCAACTAAAACCGCATGAGAAAAGATATCCTACTCATGATTTGGAATTGGCAGCGATCATGTTCACATTGAAGATATGGAGACATTATCTCTTGGGAGAAAGATTCGAGTTGTTTACTAGTCATAAGTCATTAAATTATCTTTTCTCTCAAAAGATTTAAATCTTCGTCAGCAAAGATGGTTAGAGTTCTTGGCTTTGTATGATTTCAATATTGCATACACACCTGGGAAGGGCAATGCAGTAACAAATGCATTGAGTAGGAGACGTGCCAGTTTGGGGGCTATGTTTCTTGAATGGAAGCAGCTGGAGTATAATGCGGGATATGATTTCAGACCTAAGTGCGAATTGGATCCAATGATGTTAGCAAGTTTGACGAACATACCGACTTTGATTGATTGGATTGACTCCATTCAGAGGGACGATCCTAACCTACTGGAAATCATCTTCAAGATAGAGATGGGTATCGACGATGAGAAGATGAACAAGTATGGAATTGATAGAGAAGGATGGCTTCGAAAGAATTTGAGACTAGTTGTACCCATTGTTATTGGATTGAGATATGAAGTGCTTAGAGAATGTCATCACTTGAAACTGACTATACATCCCGGTGGTAACAAAATGTATCGAGACATGAAGCAGACCTACTATTGGGAAGGGATGAAGAGAGATGTTGGGAAGTTTACATCCACGTGCATGAACTGCCGGCTAGTTAAAGCCGAGCAAAAGAATCCTAGTGGTTTGTTACAAACGCTAGAAATTCCTGTATGGAAGTGGGAACAAGTCTCAATGTATTTCATTGATGGTTTACCAAGGACTAGATCGGATCATGATAGTATTTGGGTGGTTGTGGATCGATTGACCAAAAGTGCAAGGTTTATACCGGTCAAGTCGAACAAAACGATAACTAAGTTAGCGGAACAATATATGAAGTGGGTAGTGAGATTTCATGGAGTTCCTAAGGACATTGTGAGTAACTGTGATCCATTATTCACTAGTGGGTATTGGAAGAGCTTACAAGAGGCTTTAGGATCCGAATTACATCTTAGTACCGCATACCATCCTCAAACCGGCGATCAGACAAAGAGCGTAAATCGTGTATTAGAGGACCTCTTGAGATCTTGTATATTGAATTTTGTTGGTCCATGGGATGACCATTTACGTCTGGATGAATTCGCGTATTATAATAGTTATTAGTCCAGTATTGGTATGGCGCCATTTGAAGCTTTGTACGGAAGACTGTGCAACTCACCGTCATGTTGGTTGGAAACCGGTGAGAAATTTGTGCTCGGGCCAGATGTAATAAGAGAAACTTCAGATAAGATCAAGGTTATTCACATAACGAATGAAGGCTACCATGATAGGTAGAAGAGTTATGCTGATAAAAGACGAAGAGATTTGAAATTCTCCATTGGCGACCTGGTATTCGTCAAGATTTCTCCGTTAAAGCATGTAATACGTTTTGGCAGGAAAGGTAAGTTGGCATCAAGGTTTGTTGGTCCATTCCCAGTTCTCAAATAAGTTGGGAATTTAGCGTATAAAGTTGGATTGCCTGACAAGATGGCGGGAGTTCACAACGTATTTCATGTTTCTTAGTTAAGGAAGTTCATGCACGATTCTGAAATGGATATTTTACCAGATCAGTTGGATGCTATCGAGGAAGAATCCGAGGCAGTTGGGAGCCACAGGATGATTCGTATTGTCGGACATGATACGAAGCAGCTTTGAAGGAAGGCAGTGAAAATAGCCAAAGTCCAGTAGGGGTGATAATGAGCATGACTGTACTTGGGAAATAGAGGAGAATATAAGGAAGTTGTATCCAGAACTCTTTGTCTGATAAGATTTTAATTACAACATAGTAATTCCATTGTTAGTAAACCACATGCTAGGATAGGCATGTGATGCTATTATGTAAGCTTGATTGTTTTTAAATGGTTGATAGGCATGCGGGACCCATTATTGTTTTCTTAATTAAAGAATTTCGGAGATGAAATTTCTTAAATGGGGAGAGTGTAACGTCCCGCATTCTATGCATTGAAGGAAAGTAGAATATTTGTTTCATCTTCATATGAAGTCATACGGTAATGTAACTTTGGGAGGCGACTATTGGGGTCATTTGCCATGTTTTTTTGCTGAATTTTAAATGATCGTTTTTCTCCAAGAAATTCTTTTTTTGCCTACAACTTTTGATTGGCAAGGAGTTTTGACCTAAAACCACTTCCATTGGATTTGGATGATGGTTTACCTTTTCATAGAGTGGTCACATTTACCAAACAGACTTACCGTTTGGGAGATATGGCTAAAATAAGGATTGGAAAGTGAAAAACAGCTTAATCGGGCTTAATAGGTAATTAATGGATGGGCCCATAACCCATTTCGGGATTAGGGTTATGGGGAGGCTGAAATGAGTTAGGAAACCATCTCGTTTCTGTTTTCTAGCAGCCATTTACATTCCTCTAACCGTAGCAATGGCCTCCAATTCTCAAATCACCTTTTAATCACTTTCTAATCACAAATTAAGCATAACTACATCAAATCAAGGCGAATTAGCACCAAAACAGAGATAGAGCTGCTGGAACACATAGGAATTCGATTCAAATCAATGGAGTTTTCAGATCTATAATTAATTTGTGGCTAAGGTGAGTGATTTGCATTGTTTTACACTAATTACGGCTAATTAAGGGTAATTAGCGAAATTATGACTCAGAAAAATATGGAAAAATATATAGAAATTCTAAAATATTGTTTTATGCCTCTGTTAAAAATTTGGGTTAATTTGGACAAATTTTGATAATCCTATAGTTAAATCATGATTAAGGGGATTAAGGGGAAATCGTGGTTTTGGCATGTTTGATCCATATTGACATTTTAAATTGTTGTTTTGGTGTTTATGGTTGATTATACCTATCGCTATTACTAAATGGTATGCTTTGTGCTTTCTTAGTAGAGTTAGAATGGTCGAAAACGCCGTCAGACCCCCCGATTGTTAAGCACCTGTACAAGCTGACCCCAATGTTGCTCACCTCCACGAGCCACTCCACTTTGAGGACCACGAGCCCCTTCATTTTGAGGGTCATGAATTGTCGGTCACGAGCCGGGTCACCATCAGGAAATGAAGTCATGAACCGTATCCATATGTGTGCCACGAACTGGTGCCACGAGCGAACCATGGACTGATGCTACCACCAGGAGATCACGAACCGGAGCGTCCCTCGAGACGGAGTTAAGGGAGAGCTGCGAACTGGATTGGAGCACCGCCCATGAGCAGCTCCACCATGCAAGTCATGAACCGTGCATGTCTAAACTGAAGTATGGACATGAATGGAAGTTTGGAGCTCTGAACCGAACCTAGGGAAGACCAAAAACCCAAGATGCAAAGGTAGTCCAAATAGGAAGTTAGAACTCAGGACCAAGATGGGAACCAACGGGTTAACTTCATGAGTTGGATTTTGCTGCGAGACGTGTGCAAAGGGGTTATCGATATCTCTAGCTTTAGTTCACCACTAAGAGAAGGATTAGTGGCTATGGATTAGCGCAATGGGATCATTAAGATTCCTAAGGGCAAACGATCATATCATGGCTATAGATCAATGCAATGGGATTATTAAGACTCCCAATGGGAAGGTGATCGTAGAAAAGGATTAGTGGCCATGAGCCAGTGCAATGAGGTCACTAAGACTCTAAGGGAAAGTGGTCGTAGCAAAGGATTTCGGTGATCAAAGTCGTGGATATCGTATACTTTACACACTGAATGAGAGATGTGAGGACGATTGCTATGTTTTGATGTTTTCTATCACATGAAATGTGCACTCCCATTTTAAATTCTTCGTTAGTGTTACGTTAGAGTATTGTACATATTGTTGTGCTAACTCTTTGGTTGCAGGTCCAGGTTCAGGTACGATTATTTATATCTGTTATTGTTCTATTTTGCTGCTATCGCTCATATCAGACTTTTGTCTGACCCAAAGTTTTATGTCTCTTCTTATTACTCTGGGTGCTCCTAAACGAGCAGACTAGAGACAGGTTAGGTGGTATGCACGAGTAGTTGTCTAGAGACGAGAAGAAGGCTTCCACGTACTATTTACACATATTCTCCATGTGTTGTTGCGGGTCACTACTTTGGGCACTAGTAGTGCACCTTTTCTATTTTGCTTTAGAGGCAGTATTTTAAAGTTGTAATATTGGTTTAGACCATAAGGTGTATTTTGGATTCCACTGCTATGATGATTTAGTTCTCAGCTTATGCACTATCTCATCTGTTTTATGTCAATTTATGTTGTTATTATATTTTATTCCATGCGTTTGAGATACACTACAGGTTCTTTCGTGATTCATAGTTCTAAACCCTTTTCTTTGACGACCGTCTCGTGCTAGTTGGGCATTGGCACAGCGCATTCCAGGGAAATGTCGGCTGGTCCGGGGCGGGTCGTCACATATTTCTTCCAAGGCGTTGTTGAAACTTTCTAGGTAGATCTTTACTGTATCACCGGTTGCTTGGTAGATGTTGGAGATTATCAGGTTGTCTTTAGGTCGAGTCACATACATCATGAACTGTTTGACTAATTCCCTTGCGAGTTGGTCGAAAGTTGAAATGGTTCTTGACAGAAGTTGAGAGAACCATAAAAAGTCCATGCCTTCGAGAAAGAAAGGGAAGCATTTGCACTTCAGAGCGTATGTGATGCAACAGGAGTCCATGTGCCACTTGTAGTAGTTAAAGAAGTTTCAAGGATCCGCCTTCCTCGAGTAAATCATCATTTATGACATGTTGAAGCATCTAGGATATTCAGCATTGAGAACAATTTCAGTGAAGATGTTATGTCTCATACTAGCTTACCAGTCGTTAGTGATGTGGCCCCTTGATTCTCTCATAATTCTACGGACCATGTCGGTGAGAATCGGAGTTTGGATATCCGTTGGGTTCCAATGTTTATGATCTAACTTGGGAATATGATGCCTAAACTACAAGAAAAATGATTTTTCATTGCAAAAATCAGTGGCATTTATTTTCAAATGCAGGCAGAAATGGTTTTAGGACCAATGTAAGCGCGGTAAGAAAATTTTCACATTCCCGCCTCTTTGTAAACATTAGTCCGCGTGTCCAAGGGAAATGTAATCAACTTATTCTCTTTTCCTATTCCTTCATACTTAACATCTTTTAACCCTCATTATCTTTTCTTTCTTTTTTTGGAAAAAACCCTAGATTTTTACCCCTTTCAATCTCCTGCTTATTATTTCCCAGTTTAATTCGAATTTGTAAAGACTATCTCGTTCAATGTTGGTATGGATACCAGTAAACGTGGTTCATCTCAGAGACGCTACAAACCGATTTGATTCAACTCCTAATCATATTCAAGACCATGAAATCAGTAAAGCTAGAAAGGTTTAAAAAAAAACTTGATTTATCAAAATTTATTTGGATCCTATCATTTAGGGTTTTAAACATATAAAATCTGCTGAGTGTTGATTTCTGCAACCACAAACCAAAACAGTTGATTTTTGCAAACAATGTTTGTAAATGGGTTTTTTATCTGGATTTTTAAGTTACTTTTGAGCTTTCAGTTTTGAAAGTATACCAGATTAATTTACTTCTTAATCGAATGCATTTTTAACTTTGGGTTTTGACAGTATACCAGAAAAATTACCAAACATTGTTGATTTCTAGTGTTTGCATCTGAATCGAATTGGTTTTGAACCTGTTTTGTGTATATATATATATATATATATATATGTTGATTGCCTGAACTATAGTTTACACTGATTGGAATTTAATATGGACATCGTTTTTAAATGTTAGCACGTTCATTTAAATTGCTTGATTGAGTACTTGCAACAAACATATTACATTGATATACATACACACATACATACATATCTATGTATGTATGTATGTATGTATGTATGTATGTATGTATGTATATGTGTATATATAGGAACTTTGCCATAGATGAATTATATATGTGAGTTACTCAGTATACAAAATTGTGCAGCTTATGACTTGGGAGTTTATGAATTTTGCAATATGTGATATTATGCAAGTATATCAGAATGTTTTTATGTATGTTAGTTTAATTTGTTTTCTTCCATCTGATTTGCATGTATAAGACTATACATGAATACTTAAATTGTGCAGTATAAAAGACTGACACTTTACTGATACATTTCATAAAAAAATTCTCTATAGGCTCAGGAGAACCCAAAGGGACAAATACCATTTGTTTTAGGCTCTTCTCCGATTAATATCAACAATTGTGATTGCAAAATTTGTGTTAGGCCATCAACGATCAAGTTGAACTTGAACCGTATTTACAATCTCGATATTGATATTTATAAGGCCACAGAAACATGAATTGATGTGGGAAACTGAACAGAGAAACAGATATGCCTACTTTGCAATCAGAATGTGTTTATGTATGATTTATTTTATTTTATTCCATCTGATTTGCATTTATAGGAGCATATATACGTGAACAATAAAATATGCCATATATCTATTGTGATTAAACACGTGAATCCAGGCTGCCCCCCATATATATATATATATATATATATATATATATATGCAAGGTTTTCAAAATGGGATTTAAATCATAAAGTTTATATTTCAAATCGAAACGGATTTTAAATCGTAAGTCATAGTTTCTGAATATCATTACTTATGGGTTTCACATGTACTTTGAATCTAATTTAGATGTTTGAATTTCTACAATTAAATTTTAAACTCAAATTTTTTTCCCTTCAATTTCATTTTTATGGTAGTTTGAGTTGAATGTGTTTGTTTATAACTAAGTTTGAATCGTAATGTAAAATTGAATCGTAAAAGGAGAGATTCAGGTTGGATCGGGATTCAAATCACAAGATTTTAGGATTTTTGACAACAATGTGTGTGTGTGTGTACATATATATATATACACACAGTGATATACATGAAAGATTACTATTTTTATCTATCTATATATATATACCTACTTACCTTGTGTATGACATTATGGTAAATATATGTTTAATGTACGATTTCTGCATGCACATCATCACATGTATATATATAACATATTAACATATAATGACTATGGGCCTACAGATATAGATAGTGCAGGTGAAACTATGTTTTGTATCTGTAAAGTATGAGCACATATGTTTATGAGTGGTGTATATATCAAGTGTGTGTGAACATTTCAAGAAATCTCAGAAATATGAGCAAGTTAATTTTGTGGCTAAGAGGTCTAATTTATATGAGCTGACAATGAATCCGTCTAGGGAGTTACTAAATTAATTTAATTTGACTTGGAAGTATTGAATTAAGTTAATTTGACGTAGGAGTTACTAAATTAAGTTAATTTGTCTTAGGAGTTACTAAATTAAGTTAATTTGATTTGGGAGTTACTAAATTAATTTAAGTGACTACGTACATTCAGTTTTCTTGGAGGTAAGAGAGATATTGATCTCCTATCAATGAATTGAAAATTAATTTGAAATGAAACACTAACATGGTAGGATCCCCTATCAAAGATCATTATTAGTGTATAGTAGTGCTATCAGGAGGTATATTTCAGATCCATGCTGGCAGATGTTTAGTATTTTTAGGATACTACGACTTATTTTCGTGAAGGTGGAACATTCTCATGTTATTAAGACACAAATCATGAGTTCTAAGCGTATACTTAGAGGTATGATATGTATTGTTCTAGCTTTATGTGGTCTGGTAGAGGAAACACTCAGAAATGACGAAAAATTTAAAATAAATTTTTTAATCATTAAGAGCTTCAAAATTCAGTAAATAAATTTCAGAAAATCAATAAGTTTCAATGGATCAATTTAGTAACTCCCAAGATAAGTCAAGTTTAGTTGGTTTGTTAACCAAACCAAATAATTAAATAGTAAGTGGTAAAAATATTTGTCCATATGATCAACTTTATCATTTCGGAGCATTTCCTCGACCAGCCAACATAATGCTTGTTCAATACCTCTTTTATCTTCAGGTGTATGCATATAACTCGTGATTTAGGACTTAATAAAATGGGAATGTTCCATCTTCATGGAATTTGGTCGTAGTATCTTAAAATTATTTAACATCCCATCGTCATGGTTTTGCAGTTTACTTTCTAACAATACTATTTAACAATGTCAGGATCTTTAAAAGTTTGTGTTGGCTAATGAATGTTACATTGGTTAATATACTTATTTTCTGTGCATAGGCAATCACTCAAGGATTATGTAATGGTACAAGGGTTATGTAACATTCTGATACATTTCATACAAAATTTCCATATATGCTCTAGATAAGCATTATGTTACGTAAGGGATGAAGATAATTAGTTTTAAGCTCTTCCCCCATCAATATTAATAACTGAAATTGCAAATTTCCATGTCAGGCTATCAATGATCATGTTGAACCTGAACCGTATTTGCAATCTCGATTATTAATATTGTTGAGGTTAGAGGAACCTGAATAGATGTGGGAAACTGAACAGAGATCCGGTCAACCTGAATTGGCGTTATAGAAGAAACGATTATACCGTACACGAGGAGTTTGAGATCCGGTCTTACATTTGTTTGGACAATTATGTTTTTGCTTATCTGAATATGCCTGCAATTCAAAAGGTTCTTCAAGTTTTTCGCATTGCTGGGAACTCTACAGGCATGCATATTACTTACGAATATTTCGTCTATTTTGTTAATTTACCATTGTTATATGTCGTAACAATTTTTGATTGGTTATAGTGCTCTTGGATTTTCTACGAACCAAACTGATTTAGTATGATTTCTTATTGTTGCATGTTGGCACATTTTATCCTAAAACTAATCCTAAGTTATTGCTTTTAAACTGGTTTGCGTTCTGATATATTGTGCAGATTAATAAAGCCAAGAATATCTACAAGAGCATGATTGCAATGTGCAAGTGCATGTTAGTCCATTAATGTAAATAATAGAAGATGGGAAAACACGTAAACCTCAGGTATATTTAGGGTAATTCAAATCCCATACACATATACATACATGCATATGTATGTGTGTGTGTGCGTACATGTATGTGTGTGTGTGTGCATATGTTCCAGCAAAGATTGTTGATCATGGAGAAAAATAACATGGCTTTTTACGTGTCCGTGTACAGATAGCATGCTGAAATTGATTAAGAAACATGGTTGAGTGATGTTGTACTTTAATGATTTGTAGATACCTGTAAACATGGCGGTTCACCATTTCAATGGAAGTAAGTTATCACATAAACGTTTGGTTGCCTATGCGTAATCTGATGCTCAATTTGTTGTACACAATTTGACAAATAGGTCATTTAATATGTCCTTGTGTTAGAAAATGTTGATCTAGGAACTGCCTGTGGAAGTACTTTCGGGTATGTTGCCTTAGCATTATCGATCCAGGATAATTTATACTACTTTACTATTTACACGAAGAAAACACATAGAAGTTGGCTTTAGTTGAGATTAGTATTTTGTATTGTCACTTGTGTTCAGTTGCTGCTAAAGTTACACCTTAGTTTGAAAATCGATGTACGAATCACAACATGGAATCTGAAGGAAACAAAATTAAGGATTTCTGCTACTTGAAATTTCTTCTTGGTTTGTTATCCTTTACATTTTTACAGTTTTGAACTCTATCCAAATGATTTCTGCTATTTTTGTTCGCACTTGCATTACCTGGTATGTGCAGTCATGTTTTGCAATGACTCGTAATCTATTGGCCATGCTATACTTGGCAGCATTGATCATTCGTTGGCCTTGTAATGCGATTCCTGACATGCTGCATTTTCTTACCTTGATCTCCCATGCTCATTGTTCATTGCTCCATTTTGTTTACTAACTTATTTACATTTTCACTATACTGCAGTGCTGGTCCGTA
The DNA here is from genome assembly GCA_030737875.1 of Allium sativum. Lineage (NCBI taxonomy): Eukaryota > Viridiplantae > Streptophyta > Magnoliopsida > Asparagales > Amaryllidaceae > Allium > Allium sativum. Next base: position 1,045,055,796 of record CM060913.1, read on the forward strand.
ACTTGTACACTTGAATTCACCCTTATTCTAGTTGATCATATTCATTTGATCTCTGTTTATTGTCATTGTGTCTTTGCACAGGCCATAATTCAAAGTTGTACTGCTATACATTTGCAAGTTGGGTTTCAATATCTTGTCTGAGATAAATTGTTAAACACGGTTTGTTAACAATTGTGTATCTTGTTGTGAAATCAGGGAGGAGCTGTCTGACTATATGTTGCATCACTTCAAAGAGCAAAGTGGTTAATGTACTAGCTGTTTAAATTACGGGTATAACATTTTCTTGTATAAATTGTGTAAATTCTTATATCAGAGTGGTTATTGTATGTGAGTTTGGTCATTTGTACATAAAACTATTGTACTGAAGTAGTTATGCATATTTTACTTAATTATATGGTTAATTGTTTTTTTGATTGTTTGAACATGATGAATATGTGAATGATTATTGTTTGATATTGTAGAAACGATATTGACTATTAACAGGAAATAATTGCAGGGAAAAAAAGAAAATTAATTAATAATGTTTAGTAGCGTTTTAAAAATGCTACAGAAATACATTAAGTGGCATTGAATAAATGCAACCAAAAACTTGGGGTACAATTGGAAATTTTATTAGTAGCATTTTTTTTATGGCGTTTAAAAAAATGCTACAAAAATATTTTTGTGGCATTTAATTAATGTTACAAAAAATTAAATTGCAGTGGCGTTAAAAAAAGTGCAACCAATTTGCAACGATTTTTAGTGGCATGTTTTCACATAACGATTATCGAAATGCCACCAAAAATGGTTGGTAGAAATTTTTGGGCGCTACAAAAAATCGTTTTTCTTGTAGTGCTAGGTTGTCTTCTTGGATGAATATCTTCGTCATCCTGAGTTACATCAACATCAACTCTTTGATTTCTTGGAAGCTAGTTAGCGAGAACCTCGGTCGGATTTGTTGTTGGAAGTGTAGGCACCAAGTTCTATATGGTGACAAGCTACGCCTGCCTCGTACATGATTGTGCACTAGTCACTTGGTCAAGACCAGGCCCTAATGAGGAATGGTCATGCTGATGTACTCCCTCTCTGATGGTGATTTAAGCACAACCTTGAGTAATTCTTAACTGTTAGATGTGGTTATTATAGACAGTATCAAAAGAGGAGCACTTGGAAACATAGCTAGGTGGATGTTGAGCATGGGTTTTAGCCGGAAGGCGGGTGATGTCCCATTGAGCATTCTGTTGGAGCTATGTATTAACTCAATATTCTACTTGATTTGTTCATTAAGAATTATTTGAGTTTCCTCCAGCTTTCTACTAACTTCTATCAACTTGGCTTGAGTAATTAGGGCCTCGGTATCATGAGACATAGTCGTATCATCAGTGGCTTGATGATTGGAAGGTTGTTTCTAGATGGATGCCTTTAGTTGGCATTGAAAGGTCTAGTAATGTAGGTTTTCCTTTCATCGCCATTTTTTCAAGCTTGGTAGGTTAATCTTCAAAAATCTAAGTAGCACTCCAGACTTGGTTGGAAGAACGACGAAAAAAGAGCAAGTTTTTCTTGAGTTTCTCAATGAAAACGCCAGAAAGTTGACATTCAAATGTTGGTACAACACCAAAAGAGTTATACTTCAGTAAAATTAAATTAAAATGAGGAATTTACGTAGAGGAAATGCAAGAAAATAGTTACACAACGTTTATAGCAGTTCGCCTTGTTAAAGCCTACGTCCATTTCCAAATTCTTAGCACTTTATTGATCAACTTCTCAAGCTACAGAGACAAACTGTATTAGTCATGGAGATTACTAGAGCATTGAAAAGTACAAGTGCCAAAAGTCCTATTATAACTCAGTAATAGGTATTCATAGGTGAAATTATAACAGGAAGCTGGTGAGTGTGTGGGAATCACAGTCTATAGGGGCACAATGCCCAATATCATGTGTACGAGGATCAGTACCGAACCCTGGATTAGTACCGACCACCATGACTTAGTCATGGTTTTAAGGACTTTGGACTTGCTCCTTTTTCTTCACTCTATCTTATGGTGGAGTTTGTTTGCAATTTGATGAAGGACTCAAAAAGTATTAAAAAAAATTAAGTTGGAAGGAGTTTTTGTGATGCTGATTCGTACCGATCCTCGATGATTGATGAGTTATATTGACCCTGGTGTGTTGTTCTGAAATTTATGATGATTTTAGGCAGTTTTACCAATCCCCAATGCCTTAGTCTTGTTTGTTGAGCTGCCTGGAGTGTGGGATTCATACCAATTATGGAGTGAGATTCCTACTGATCCTCGGACACTTATGCATCCGTGAGTTATTTGACGAGCTCAAATGATTGTGCTTGTGCGACTCCATTTGGATTTAATCTCTGGATGTTTGAGTGACACATCTGAGTCATTTACCACACAATGATTGAGTCATATCGGTCTAGATTGCTTCCGATAGCTAGGCCAAAAATTCGGGTAATAATATTCCATTGCTTCCCCAAACTAGTCTCCCCATCGGCCACTATGTATTCAACCTTGTACTTATTTAAGAGTACTTGAGATAATAAGATGCAATGACATAAAACCTTAGGTAAGACAATAGCCTATGTCACTGGTAAATGAGTATCTAAAGATATGCTAAAAATATGAAGTACTCATAGGAAATCAGTCATATATGTCATGTCCCTGTTGTTGGATCTAGACTAACCCTAGAGGGGGTGATTAAGGTTTATTCCAATTTATTTTTGAGTTCAAATCTTACGGGATATTAAAATAATAATTGGAATAGATAACAACAGGGAATATAAATGCGGAAAGTAAATAACACACAGATATACCCAGCTTCGGTAGCACCCTGCCTACTACTGTATTCATTAAGGTTTTTACTAGGTAATAGAACAGATCCCGCTTACAAGACCATGAAAACTCGTGAACCCCCTGCTCCTATTCTAATCCTATGCTCAAAACCCTGGATTGATCTATATCCCCTAGATCGGATTTTCCCCGGATTACAAACCCGTAAACCCTTTTTTTTTGCAGACTCCGTTAAACTGCCAGTTAAAACCCTACCTAGATCACCTAGTTTGACAAACTAGAAAACATAAGAATGGCTTACAAATAAAAAAATACAAAACAAAATAAAAGCCCTAAATGAAAACCCACTTGTTAATTAAAGTGTATGGCCCGACCCGTTTTTCTTTTAATTCCCTTTAGAAGCTTTCTCTTTAAAAAGAATGTCGGCCGATTTTAGAATGGAAATTAGGGTTTTCTGAATCCTAAATCGTCACTTCAAATTACTGGAAAAATGTTCTTGGATTATCTTTGTGTGTCTCTGTTCTTGTTTGTCAATGAATTGGGATTCTCTCGATCGATCGAAACCAATAAAAAGGGTGAGCTTTCTGTTTTTAATTTTCTACTTGAAAATTGTTGCTTATGATTTCGATATAGGATGAAATTGCCGGTGATTGGTGGATAATATAGGATTATAAAAAACTAATTTATTCTGATTTCACATACTTGACTTCATCAGATTGCGTGCATGATGTAACACCCTGTATTTTCTATGAATATTAAAAGTAATGAATTAAAGAATACTTAATTCTTAAAAGAGGAATTAAGGGAAATGGGTTACGCCATTGCGTTCGTCTCGGAATTCTGCTTGAGATAGAGTCCGAGTTTGCATGAATCAGACTCCGTATGAAGAAGTTATGGAGTTTAGAAGTTTTCAAGTTTAAATTAAAATAATAATTAAAAGTCATAAAAATAGTTTGAAATTTGAAATTCGGCCAGAATAGATGAGCGGGAAATTTCCCTCTCAGGGGTGTCGACCTCCCTAGGGGGAGCTGGCATAGGTGTCGACCCCCCTATAGGAGTGTCGACATAGGTGTCGACCCCCCTGTAGGTGGTCGACCCCTTTGAGATCCAATTCCTATAACCAATTTTAATAGCCCTGAGCTGATGTGGTCTTCTCTGATTGGCCTGATGACAAATTCTGAGGTATTAGGGCTTATATGTCGTGCTGTGGTTGGCTGGATGACACATCTCTTTGGTTTGGATGGCTCTGATTTCTCCTAGACTAATCCAAAGGCTAGAATTAATCCTAGACATCTATATATACGTAGCTAAGCCTAAACCCTAACCTCATAACCCTAAAACTATGGAGCTGTCATGCTATTCATCTATAAGCTAGCCTAGCCTCCTTCATCTTCTCCAAACTAGAAAATCAAATCCAAACTAGAAATCGATTAGAAGAAATTCAAATCAAAGGTCTACATCAAAGGATTACTTAACAATTTCGAAAATCAGATCCCAGAATACAAGATCCGTCCTTTTTCTGTAAGTTCAGTTGTTATTCCGATTTAAACACCTAATAGAAATCATGACTATAATAATCGGATTTAGAACTATGCCTAATTCTAATTCATGCTTATCCTCTTGTCAAATACGAATTGCCTATGACTATGAGACTATTGTGATTGATGTAATGACACCAATCATGCCAATGGGATTGCTGTGACTGACATAATGAAATCTATCATGCCTATGAGACTGTTTCGATTGACATAATGGAACCTATCATGCCTATGAGACTATTTTGATTGATATGACAGAACTTATCATGTTGTACTTCGCATGCATATGGGACTATTGTGATTGATATAATGAGACTTATCATGTTGTACATCAAAATTAGTGATTCTCTTAAGTCCAATCCTATCTAATCTTTATACCTATGGTGTAAATTTCTTAGCTTGCCCACACTTATTATTAATGTACAACATGCCTGTTGAAACATGATTCTTGAATTGCGTACACCTTTACATGCCTATTTTTCTTATGTCAATTCTTATGCTCCTTATCTGTTTTTCCTTTTTTTATTTTCTTTTGTGAATACTAAGTTCATTCGGAACTTAAATTGAATCTCGTCGTACGTACAATAATAACGCGGGAAAGTTGGGTATAATTTAATTGAGTAAATTTTGGCATAACATGTGATTGTGGCATAAAACTTGTACTGACTACACTTGGGATATATTGACATAAAACTTGGACACATATGATAAATATGCAAAATCGCTAAAGATGAACATGCCTAACCCAATGTTAGATTGAGTTGCGGTTTATGACTACTCGGAACCGACCGGCACATCCAGCGACCGCAACAATATAGATCTAATGTGAGAGGTTAGCGCATTAAGCCCAAACACCCGAGGTTAGATTTAGCTGCGGTGTAAGACTGCGCAGAACCGCCCGGCACATCCAGCGATTGCAAAAATATTGATCTAATGTGAGAGGTTGGTGCTTTAATGAATGAATTAAAGCTAAGGATCAGACAGGCTAAGAATGGTAGGGTTAAGTTAATTAAGGCAACATTTAACTAATATAACATGTTAAACATATGGGTGGGGTTAGGTAAATTTGAGAACACTTAACCATTATAACATGTAGATTAGGAAACCCTAATAAAGGGGACCCATTTCAGCAGTAACCCACATAGATGTATTACGGTACCCTGAACTAGGCAGGGTGGGCCATAATTACTGGGCTAATTATAAGCGGTCAAAATAGCGGCGGGTGGTGCAGCAGTGTAGGTTCCGGCGGAGTATGGTCGTGCATGTACTCCGAAGTGGATAAAGCAGGCACTGTGCATCAGTAGTATACATTGTGCATCTAGAATTTGAGTTAGGTTTCCACCATAGGAATTGATACACCCTATGGCCGGACCAGCATAGATATCTACAATCAAGGGGGGCAGAATGACACAAGTAATAAATGCATGCGAGTAGAAGCCGATCGGAAAAAGGGATCACTTTGTTATGAACACATGATGGTAGTTGAAACATTCGTTAGTAGGTGCAGAGAAATGGAAATGAGTGCGATAGTATATTTAGCTTATCTTGCCTTATCTTATGTTATCATATTGCTATGGCATTGTCCTATATTCAGTTTATTCATGTCATGATCCTTTTACCTGTTTACATGCTGAATAATCACTTGACTTACCAGGCTTATGTTTGACCCATTTTCTTTTGCCTTCTTTTCTTCCGTTCCCCCCTTGGTCCATAGGGAGGAAATACTTTAGCTTAGTGCAGACCTTTTCCAGCTTGAAGAGTGTAGATATATTGCTTGGATTCACTTTCCTTGGGCTATGGCTGTGGTTACACTTTTATTGGGGATTTATGTTGCTTTAGTGCTGTTTTATGCTTCTTTATGTATTTGGAGTTTTAAATCAAGACAGATGTTTTATTGTAATAATTTAGAAGTTGGGTTTTGAGACAATGGTTGTAATGTTTTGACTGAACCATGTTATTTATGAAATGATTTCAGTTTTCCGCTGTTTATATGTCTATCTTGTAAATTATCTATGCCTTTTACCCAAAATGCTTCACCAAAGTTAATGCATTCCCTTAGTGAGTGACTTTAATGGAGGTGCCATGTTTCACCTGGTATTAGAGTGACGGTTTACCAGATTAGATAAAAATTTTTGAAAACAATTTTTTATAAAGAAATTTAAAGAAGCATTTTCAAGAAAAAGTGTTGTTTTATTCTAAAGGCATAATCCCCAAAGCCATATGCATTATCTTTCTATCCTTTGTTTTGAACCATTCCTTTTTGTTTCAGCATATCTGGGGATCTTAATCTTCTCGAGGGTGTACCAATACCTGGCTGGTTCAGAAGGTATCTGGAGGCTAGGGCTAATGACGTAGGCCCAACAGACATTCCTCCACCACAGTTGCAGCCGTTCCACCTCCTCCTCCGCGTGTGAATGCTTTGTCGAAGATATGTAGAGACTTTCGAGTTATGGGTGGAAAGAACTTTAATGGGACTGAGTCATTTGTGGATGCAAGAAACAGGCTCAAGGAAACTAAAAATTTGTTTATTATCTTCGAAGTGGACGATAGGCAAAAGATACAATTGGCTATATGGTTACTTAAGGACGAAGCCTCTTACTGGTGGGAAGTTGAAATGCTTAGAGACCAGTTAAAACTTGGTAGGATTTCAGAATGAGATTTGAAATGAAGTTCCTCTCGCAAACTGAACGAAGTCTACAGATGGAGAAGTTCTTAGCAATCAAACAGGGAAGCCTATCGGTTAGGAATACGTTAACCAGTCCAACCATCTGGCTAGATTCGGACTGGATTTAGTAATCACTCCACGTAAAAAGGCTCTCTGATTCGTTAAAGGGTTAAATGAGACACTACACAGCCTAGCTATGTCCCATATACCTATGGGTGGGACTTTCGAGAGACTGGTGGACATGGCACTATTATAGGAGGAAGACAAGGATGGCAAGAAAGAAGCAAAGGTGGAAGGACCTCTAGACAAGAAAGTGGAGGAATCGCAGAATAAGAAGGCGGATTCCAAGAAAGACGGGAATAATAACAAACCCCATCACAAGAGGAAGTGCAAATTTTGCGGCATACCAGGACATCTAATTAAAGACAACATGAAGAAGAAGAGGAAGATGGGTGGTTGCTTTCAATGCGGCCAGACATGACATATGGCTAAGGATTGCCGAAAAAGGCAAGGGCAGAGGACTGGATCTACATCTGGAGGGCAGATTCACGCTTTGCACCTCCGCAAGAAAGAGGTAGAAATATTTCTATTGAGAGTTTAGTTTATCTGTCTGATCATCCACTTCGTACTCTTTTTGATTCTGGCGCATCGCACTCTTTTATATCTATTGTTTTAGTTGAATCTCTGCACCTAGATACTAGTATAGTAAAGGATCCCATGGTTGTTTCAAATTCAATTGGGGGTTCAGCCTCTTTATCAATGATTTATTTGGATATGGAAATTTCTATACTAAGCGTTGGGTTTATATGTAATGCTTATGTTTTGGGTTTCACGGGCTATGGGTTGATTCTAGGCATGGATTCGTTATCCAGTAATGGTGCCATCCTCAATTGTGAAAAGAGAGTGGTTAGACTTACGACTCGCCTCGGTAACACTCTTGAAATCTCTTGTAATCCCATGAATTCTGTTATTCTTATATACCTAGAATCTCTTGATGCGTCTGTTGAAAACTTGCAATCTGTTAGAGTAATCCATGAATACTCGGATGTCTTTGAAGAGGTGAAGGGTTTACCTCCGAAGCGAGAGATATCCTTCCACATATACCTTGTTGATAATGCAAAACCTGTTGCTTTACCTGTTAGACACATGGCTCCAAGGGAGAGGAAAGATCTCAGCAAGCAAGTTAAAGAGTTGCTTGAAAAGGGGTTCATGAAGCGGAGTATTTCTGAATGGCGTGCTTGTAACACCCCACCTCCGTTAAGGTCACTCACAAAGGGAATGCCTCAACTTCAGTGGAGCGTCATAGGTGCATGGAACAGATAAATTACAAAACAGACAAAATTCAAACAGCGGAAAATAAATAAAACTTTACTTTATTGATAAAATAGCAGCTTGGTAAAATAGCTTGTACAAAGATTGTTTTCCAGCACCAAAACACCAATACCCATTACAACAAAGCATCTATCTTGTTTAGCAAAATAATGAAGCAGAAATGACAATGATATTCCCCAATAAAGCATGAGCCAGCTATAGTAGTGGAAAAGAGAGTCCAAAGCAATACGTCATCTATCTTCGAGTTTGGAATGAACACTGAGCTAAGTGGTAATATTCCCTCCCTGCGAACCTGGGCGGGAAACAGAAGAAAATAGAGCAAAAAAAAAAAAAAAAATAGATTCAGACATAAAGCTTGGTAAGTCTAGTGATTATTCAGCATGTAAACAGGTAAAAGGATCATGACATGAATAAACTGGATACTAAACCATAACTATGATAATAAGCATAGCAAGACAACAAATGATGATCGTTAGATATGACTAGGTAAGATACACTGAATGCGCTTCAGTTCTTTCTCTGATTTCTTATTTTCTTTGCACTACCCAACTAGCATCCTAACTAGTGTCTTTTATAGAACGATTCGCATTCCCTACTAGTGTCCCAACTAGTATCCTGTAAAAAGGATCTGTACCCCCAACTAGTATCTTTATAAAATAAGGGGATCCCAACCCGGCAATTGTGGTAGCCTTCAGGTTTACACCTAGTATGAGGATCTTAGCTCAACCAGCCTAATTTCCATGAAAATGTTAGATGTGACCTTATTACCCTATCGATCGGCTACCTACTTGTATTAACTTGCCTTGTGTCTGTGTCAATCGGCCCCCTCTTCCGCGTAGATACCCTATGCTAGTCCCACCATAAGGTGCATCAATCCCTATGATAGCAACCCGACACAAATTCTGGATGCATAGTGTATACTACTGATGCCTAGTGCCTGCTTTTACACTCCGGAGCACGTGCACGCCCATACTCCGTCGGAACTACACTCCTACACCCCCTGTTGCTATTATGACCGCTTATAATCAGCCAAGTAATCGTGCCCCACCCTGCCTAGTTTCAGGGTACAGTGATACATCTATGAAGGTTACTGTTGAAATGGGTCCCCGTTACCAGGGTTTTATAGGGTCTATTTGTATACTCCCAAATTAGATAAGTATTATCCATCCATTCAAGTTAGCTTAACCCATCCACACGTCATGTCATGTTGGTTAAGTGTTTCTTATTAACTTAAATCTACTCATTCATCATATTGTAATTGGTTAAGTGTTTTCTATTAACTTAACCCTGTTCATTCATCATATTATATTGGTTAAGTGTTTCCCCTTAGCTTAACCACATTCGTTTATCATGTTATATTGGTTAAGTGTTTCCCATTAACTTACCCCACTCGTTCATTGGTTAACTTAACCCTGCCACTTGTCATGTTACATTGGTTAAGTGTTGCCCTCTTGTGTTACTTAACCCTACCACTTGTCATGTTACTTTGGTTAAGTGTTTCCCTCTTGTGTTACTTAACCCTACCACTTGTCATGTTACATTGGTTAAGTGTTGCCCTCTTATGTTACTTGACTCTACCACTTGTCATGTTACATTGGTTAAGTGTTGCCCTCTTGTGTTACTTAACCCTACCACTTGTCATGTCACATTGGTTAAGTGTTGCCCTCTTGTGTTACTTAACCCTACCACTTGTCATGTTACATTGTTTAATTGTTGCCTTGATTAACTTAACCCTACCATTCTTAGCATGTCTGTTCCTTAGCTTTAATTCATTCATTAAAGGACCAACCTCTCACATTAGATCTATATTGTTGCGGTCGCTGGTTGCGCCGGGCGGTTCCAGGCAGCCTTATACCGCAACTCAATCTAACCTCGGGTTTTTGGGCTTAAAGGCGCTAACCTCTCACATTAGATCTATATTGTGGCAGTCGCTAGATGTGCCTGGCAGTTCCGGGCAGTCTTACACAGCGACTCAATCTAACCTCGAGTTAGGCATTTCATCTTTAGCAAATTTTACATGTTTGTCATATGTGTCCAAATCTATGTGTCAAATTTTCCCCAAGTCTAGCCAATACAATTTTAGGCCACATTCCCATGCTATGCCCAAAATTTACTCAATTAAATTATACCCAATTTTCCCTGCGTTATAATCGCACGTACAACGAGATTCAATCTAAGTTCCGAATGAACTTAGTATTCACAAAAGCAAGAAAAGGGGAAAAATAGAGAAGGAACATAAGAATTGACATAAGGAAAATAGGCATGTAAAGATATACCGAATTCAAGAATACTGTTCCAATGTTGTAAATTAACAATATGGGTAGAAAAGCTAGGCAATATACACTATAGGTATAAAGATTAGATCGAATTGGACTTAAGAGAATCACTAATTTTTATGTACAACATGATAAGTCCCACTATATAAATCACAATAGTCTCATATGCATAGGATGTACAACATTATAGGTTCCATCATGTAAATCACAACAGTCTCATAGGTATGATAGGTTCCATTATGTCAATCCAACAGTCTCATAGGCATGATAGGTTTTATTATGTCAGTCACAACATTCTCATAGGCATGACAGGTTCAATTATGTCAGTTTAACAGTCTCATAGGCATGATAGGTTCTGTTATGTCAGTCAAACAGTCTCATAGGCATGATAGGTTCTGTTATGTCAGTCCAACAGTCTCATAGGCATGATAGGTGTCATTACATCAATCATAATAGTCTCATAGGCATAAGCAATTCAGATTTGACAAAAAGGATAGGCACGAATCAGAATTAGGCATCATTCTTGATCTATTTATTACAGTCATGATTGCTGTTAGATGTTTAAATCTAAATAATAACTGAACTTACATAAAAAGGACGGATTTTATATTCTGGGATCTGATTTCTGAATTTGAAAAGCTATCCTTTGATGCAGACTTTTGATTTGAAGTTCGTCTAATCGATTACTAGTTTGGATTTATTTTTCTAGTTAGAAAAAGATGAAGGAGGCTAAGCTAGCTTGTAGACGAACAGCATGACGAAACCATAGTCGTAGGGTTATGAGGTTAGGGTCTAGGTTTGGCTATGTATATATAGATGTCTAGGATTAATTCTAGACTTTAGATTAGTCTAGGAGAAATCAGAGCCATCAAACCAAAGAGATGTGTCGTCCAACCAACCATAGCACGACCCATAAGCCCTAACACCTCAGAAATTAGTCATTGGCCAATCAGAGAAGGCCACATCAGCTCAGGACTAAAGAAATTCATCACAGGAAGCAGATCTCAAAGGGGTCGACTCCCTACAGGGGGGTCGACATCTATGTTGACTGCCCTATAGGGGGGTCGACACTTATGTCGACTCCCCTTGGGGGGGTCGACACCCTAAGCGGGAATTTTCCCGCTCAGCCTGTTCTGTCCGAATTTTGAATTTTGAATTGGATTTATTATTTAATTATTATTTTCTGTTTATTCTTGAAATCTTCTGAACTCCATAACTTCTCCATACGGAGTCCGATTCACCCAAACTCGGACTCCATCTCAAGAAAAATTATGAGACAAACGCAATGGCATAACACACTTCCCTTAATTCTTCTTCTAAAAATTAAGTGTTCTTAGATTTTTTTAATTTTAGTATTCACAGAAAATACGGGGTGTTACATTCTCCCCTCCTTAAAGGATTTTGTCCCCGAAATCTCTAAATTAAGAAGAATGTATCCTAACATCCAACATCCATCTACTCAACCATCAATTACAGCATCCATTGTCCTTAAAAGGCTTCTAATGCTTTCATGATCATATGCATAATGTGTGTATATGTCCTTATCTAATGCAAAATCAGGCGGTCTACTGATTCAGTTGACCTCCTTGATGCGAACCATGTCACTGCTATGAGTCCATCATGTATGCAATTATTCCTAATTGTATTTTGTAACTTCTACATGAGTGTACAATCACTCGTACGAATGCAACGTCCCCATGATAACACATCAAGTTTCAATCTGTATATAAATTCATATATGCATATGCAATATGAAACTGACTGAGCCGATCTAGTACCTAGTGTATGTGTGTGTGTATATGCATCCACGGGCAACCACTAGCAACCACTTGCAACCATCAATCATAACATGTTTCAGATACATGTTTGCATCCATTGGTTTCTACCTAAGGATCAAGAATAGGACCGAGAGGATATACTTAAAAGATAAAGACTAGTATGTCAATAAACTTTATACAAAAAAGAGAGATCAAGGATATACCATTAAAAAGGGTATGATGCTCGTATCTAGTCTTCAGCCTTCTAAGTCGCATCTTCTTGAGCTTCACCCCATTGTGCTCTGACTATCTTAACTTCACAATTGCTTATCTTCTTAATTTATGTTTCCAAAATATGAGTTGGAACTCATTACACTATCGCCTCTCGTTCCACCTCTTCTCCATCTAGTATACTCGGGACTACAACTTCCGTTGTGCCATGCTAACACTTCCTCAAACGGTCTTCAAAGTTCACTAGAGGGTATTCCATGTAGAAGAACTATCTCTTGAAAATAAACAGATGCTAACCATGCTACCAAGTGTATTTATTAAGGTGATTAGAGGTCTCTTCTCTACTTAACTTATCCATTGCGTTAACTATCTGAGAGTCTCTTCTTTGTGAAGTCCCTATTTGATCCAAAAGCGTAGGTCTTACTCCTAGCGATCCCAACTACTAAGTTATCAAAGGTTTTTAAAACCAAAGGTCAATATGTATTCTAAACTTTTCCTTTTCACATAATGAGGACTTGAAGTAAACATTTTTTTTCTTCTTAAGTCATCCGCTACAACCTTACCCTTCCTTCTTACCTCAAAATGGCGCTAAATCCTGTGCCGCATGCATCGTGTATACGGTAAACCTTTTACTACCGTAAGGTAGAAGTCAAAACTGGGGCTGTTGTAAGAGCCCTCTTCGATCATTGGAAGCGACATCATGATCAATATCCCGAGAAAAGGTTAGATTCTTCTTCATTAATCCAGTAAGTGGGGCTAATACCTTTGCAAAGTTCTTAATGAACTTCCTATATTAACCCGCTAGTCCAAGAAAGCTTCTTACTTCTGTTGCATTCCTTAGGACCTTCCAGTCTTGCACCGCAACTACTTTTGTGAGCTCTATTGCTATCCCTTCTTTGGACATCACATGTCCTAGAAACCTTACTTCTGTTCTCTAAAAACGATATTTGGAGAACACAGCCTTAAGCTGATGTGTTTGGAGGGTATCCGAGACTTCCCTTAGATGAAAAGCATGTTCTTCATCACTATTAAAGAAAACCAAAATATAATCTATGCACAAGCGAAGTGAACCATCCGCTTTTGTAGCGAAAACAACTGGAGCACCCCATTCAGAAATACTTCGCCTTATGATACCTTTCTCAAGTAACTCTTTTACTTGTTTACTGATCCCTTCCCTTTCCTTAGAGTCATGTTTCGTATAGGTAATGCAACTGGATTTGCATTTCAACTTGGTATATGCGGAAGTCTATCTCGCGGTTTAGGGGGGCAAACCCCAAACCTAAAAAGACATCTGTGTACTCATGGACTACTCTAACGGATCACAAATTATCAACAGATGTATCAGGAGATCCTAGGTAACTAAGCATGACAGAACCCTAAGGGTTACACGAGATTTTGAGAGTATTACCGAGGCAAGCCAAAAGTCTAACTACCCTCCTTTTACAATTGAGAATGGCACCATTACTGGATATACATTCCATCCCTAGAATCAACCCATAGCCCATGAAACCAAAAATGTAAGCATCACATCTAAACTCAACGCTTAGTAAAGATATTCCCAAATCCAAACAAATCATAGATAAGTGAGCCTAACCCCCAATTGGATTTGAGACAATAATGGGATCTTCTACTAAATAAGTACTAAGGTGCAGAGAGTCAACTACGGAAGCAGATAGAAAAGAAGGTGAAGCGTCAGAATCGATCAAATTTATAACGGGATGATTGAAAAGAAAAACTAAACTTTCAACAGAAACGTTCCTACCTCTCTTAGGTACACTAGTAGTAAGAGCATGCAATTCGCTAGAAGATTATGTCCTTTGCCCTTGTCCTTGTCCTTTGACAATCCTTGATGAGATGCCCTGCTTCACTCTATTGAAAACAACCACCTGTCTTCTTCTTCCTACAATTAAATGACCCGCTATACCATAGAAAAGACACTTCCTCTTGTTGCGGGATCTATTATTCCTTCCACCCTTCTTATATTCTAATCCCTTGTTTGTGATTCCTCCACTTTGGTCTCTTTCTTTTCACCTTTCTCGTTCTTCGTGGTTTAAGACATATCAACAAGCTTCTTATCCTTGGGCTTGTGCTACTTAGCCCAAAATCCCTTATTCTCACCCTTACTATCCTTGTGTAGCTTGTTGACAAGTTCCTTGAAACTACCTCCATCGCATGATAACTTACAAAGCTTGAAAGAAGATTAACCGCAGGTGAAGCTACTGCGGCTGCAGATGGAGGTTAGGCACTACTTCGCCCTCGTCATGTGCCGTATACCTACGAAACTATAACGAAAAGAAAGGAAGAAGAGATTCAAATAGAGAATCGAAAGATAGTGCTCATGGCTTTGGGGAATATGCCCTCTAAAAACAATATTTTTTCTCTTGAAAAACGCTTCTTTAAAACATGTTTTAGAAAACACACCTATTAAAATATGCTTTTGAAAAATCTTTTATATTTTCTGGTAGCCTTTAGCTCTGATACCACGTGTAACACCGCACCTCCGTTAGGGTCACTCAAAAAGGGAATGCCTCAACTTCAGTGGGGCGTCATAAGTGTATAGAACAAATAAATCACAAAACAGACAAAATTTAAACAATGGAAAATAAATAAAAATTTACTTTATTGATAAAATAGTAGCTTGGTAAAACAGCTTGTACAAAGATTGTTTTCCAGCACTAAAATACCAATACCCATTACAACAAAGAATCTATCTTGTTTAACAAAATAAAGAAGCATGAAATGACAATGATATTCCCCAATAAAGCATGAGCCAACCATAGCAGTGGAAAAGAGATTCCAAAGCAATACATCTTCTATCTTCGAGCTTAGAAAGAAAACTGAGCTAAGTGGTAATATTCCCTCCCTGTGAACCAAGGGGGGAACGGAAGAAAAGAGAGCGAAACAAAACAGAGTCAGACGTAAAGCCTGGTTAGTCCAGTGATTATTCAGCATCTAAACAGGTAAAAGGATCATGACATGAATAAACTGGATACCAGACCATAACCATGATAGTAAGCAAAGCAAGACAACAAGTGATGATCGTTAGATATGAGAAGGTAAGGTACACTGAATGCGCTTCGGTTCTTTCTATGATTTCTTATTTTCTCTACACTACCCAACTAGCATCCTAACTAGTGTCTTTTATAAAACGATTCGTATTCCCTACTTGTGTCCTAACTTGTAATGGCCCGAAAATCCATACTATCTGAGCTGACTGATACAACATAGGTCCAAATAAAATAATACAAAAATACGAGTCATTAGGGTTAAAGAAAATAGAAAAGATAGAAAATGAACAGAAATAGCAATACAGAACCTCACAGTGGAATGAATAAAATATAATATATAACATTACTTTGAAATACAAATTTTATTTCGTATATACATACCATCATCAGAGTACAATACAGCATTTGGTACAGCGGAAATAACTCTAAATAACTAATGTTGAAGCCTCTTGCTTGAAGCTCCTCCAAGTGTATTTGTAATGCCTGAAACACTTGACTATGCGTACAAATTTGGGCACCCAAGAGTTTAGGAAAAACAAACAAAATGAACTCTAGGTCAGTCATGGGACTGGTGTGAGTAAACTCCAACCATATTGTTAACTTTGAAAAACCCTTTTGAAAGAAAAGGATAATAGTAAGACTGACCCATACATAAATACGAATGGTTTTTACCTTACTATAGCCCAAAACATTTTTGATATCAAAATCCAACGATATTATAGTAATGTCTAATCAAATAAATAACCAAATAGTAGAGCGCTTGCATCTCACGCTCTACATATGTAGTATAAAATCAAAAATCGCAGGGCGCTTATTGGAGATTGGATTCCAACTATGACAAGGTATGGGACCACCTGCCGATAGTGTATCTCTAGAGGGGAATACACTGGGTTCAACAAGAACGTCTTGCAACTCGGCCCACACATGACCGACCACTCATTTCGCTTGATCGAATGTATATCACCAACGGTTGGGCTCAAACCACTGTTTCCCAAAAAGGGACAGCATCGAAATATACTAAAGAAGTAAAAGGAATTTCTTTAGATAGTTGATTGTAC
Organism: Allium sativum; assembly: GCA_030737875.1. Classification (NCBI taxonomy): domain Eukaryota; kingdom Viridiplantae; phylum Streptophyta; class Magnoliopsida; order Asparagales; family Amaryllidaceae; genus Allium; species Allium sativum. The sequence goes on from CM060913.1 coordinate 1,045,072,441, forward strand.
ACCCAAATGGAAGCGACCCACATAGCCATGCTGCCTGCCCGATTTTTTTCATTTCCCGGTTGTGAAGCATGAGGCTACATCTATCTTTTAGAACATTTGGCCACCATACATTTTGAATGCCACATCATCAAACTCGTCAAATCACTAGTTGATCTTCCCAAAAATATTACGGGTATAAAAGCTAAGAGAAACGAATTTCTCCTCCACCAGACGTAATACCTTGAAAAGATCATCTTATGTGACCGATAGGAATACTCGGTCAGACATTCGCCCATACAAGTTGTCCTTGGACTGGACAAACATAACAACTCTTGAATTTCACTCCGTCTTCGATTATCTTCAGCATAGTCTAATTCGCAACGCCTATGCCTATACGGAGTGGTTTTTGGAATTAAATCCAGCCGGTCTCTCCGGATCGACAACGATGGTAAAAAATCTTTGATAGTCGATGATTTACCTATCAAAGGAAAAAAATAAACATCCATCAAACAATTTCACAATCACTGGCCCTTTCTAATATTTTATATTAAATTCATTTCCTAGCGAATTCTATATATATCGTTATATCGATTCCTATTATGAAAATTTCTTAAAAATATTCAAACTCCTTAAATTTTCGAAAATTTTTGCCAACACCTCCATTGTACCGGTCAATAGTTCAAATCCCAATTTGCCACTCTAGGCCCTTTCCATTCAAAAAGATAATCAAAAAACCAAGCGGCTTGCCGATTCGGCGTGCAAAACTCATATGGAAATTAAACATGTACCTTTTTGTCGAGCACTTAAATTACAACCTTCATACTCTCCATATTCTCCATCCAATACCTATTTGACATATATACGCCCATTTCCAATTCATTTCAATCAATTCAACCCTGTTTACCTGAATTTGCTAACCACTTCCTTAATTAGCTATTTATGCCTAACGCTCTTTTAATTTGAATATGTCACATTCAAATATGTTTGTATTCCCTTATACTCAATTCAAACTCAATCTCCTTAATCGCTTCTAATTTCTAATCCAAGTTTTATATTTGAATTTCCAATCTCGTCAAGCAAATTCAATTCTTTTAAACTAAATTAAATTTGAATCAAAACTCTATTAACTAATTCTTTTTGAAATTAGTTAACCTCATTCGATAGATAAAAATTTGATTTTTATACCAAAAAATCCATCCATTTACTTAACTTGAGTTCGTATTTATTTTATAGCTCAAGTCCTGATTTTTTTCTAATGGAAAAAATCAGATATTATTTACTTAAAATCCTTTTAATTTATTAAATAAATCGTTATGGTTTAAAAACAATTACGGCACTGTTTTTCTAAAAATTTGATTTTGATATAACTTAAGATCTATAAGACGAAATTCAGGTTTTTCTCTTCTATTACAAAACTATCATTTAATTGGTCCGAGCATTTCTTGTTTCATCGAATTTCGACTTATATCGAGTTCTACATACTCACTTGAAGTTCGAATCGCCAATTTATGAACTACCGCGCTGCGATGAGTTCGTTTTTAATTAAATTAAATATAAACGTTTAAAAACATCATTTAGTAAATAAGTTCCAATTCCACTTCCAATATTTTTAAAATTCACCAGTTATCTAAATCTAAATTTAAAAATCCCGATTTTCCAAACTCGTCGATTATTTTATTCCATATCCATACTCCGTTATAAATTAATTCAAACTCCAATTTTCTGTATTCAATTTCAATTCACATGGAATTGAATTATTAAAATTCAATATAATCGAATTCAAATATTAAATTCCCTTTTATGGAAATAGTCCACTAACTCAACATCTTTTACCATTACAAACTAATATCATCCCTTGATAAAAGTGAAGTCGTTCAAGTTGGGGTACTTTATTTACCTCTCAGACCTTGGTCGACAACGTTCTTAACTTGAGACGGATAAGAGTTTGTAATTCCAAAACTTGATTACTTATCATAAAAACCCCCTCTTTTATCCCATTTAAAAATATGATTTTTAAATGTTATTTCTTATATTTGGAAAAATCTATTTCCAATTTATCCAACGAAATTTCTTCATTCCATTTATAAACACGGTTTATAAATCGACTTCCCTATTTTATACCTTAAAAACAAACTTCCAACTTAAACTCCTTTTGAAACTATCTTCCAAATTATCTAACGATGATAAATATCGTTTGTACACTGACTTCCTTGTTTTATTTTTTTAAACATGTTTTTCATTCCAAATCTCTTTTAAAAACCAAATTCTACTTTGTGGAAAGTAAATATCCTTTTTCAATTTACCTTTGAAAATGTTTTATAACTATAACTTATATATATGTAAACATATAATTTGTTTCATATTAAATTTAGATTTTAGCCTCTAAGTAATACAATTTCTATATTCCTTCTGAAAATATATTCAATTTATTTATTTTTATTCGACATAATCGAATTCGAAATCATAAATCCTTACTGATTTATTTGAATCCTGTTTACGTTCCGAACCTCATTATAAATTTCATCGTTCTTTTTGAACGATTCCAAATTATAACTCCCTTTATAAACCCATACTTAAATTTAAATTTATTAATTATCCAATTGAAAACTTCCCTCTTTTATTTATAAACATTGTTTATAAATTTCACTTCTTGTTTTAAACATTTAAAACAAGCCCCTATTTTAAATCTTATTTGAAATCCAATTTTCATTCTGGTAATTAATTTTTCCTTTTTAAATTCAAATTTGAATTTAAAATTCTAATATTATCAAACGATAATTTTTCTTCCCATTTATTTATAACATTGTTTATAAATTCAGCTACTTGTTTTTATTATTAGAAACAGGTTAATACTACTCAATCCATTCGAAATTCCATTTTCATTTCGAAAAGTAAACTTTTCTTTTTAAATCATAAAATCACTTTTTTATATTTTTAAATATAAAAATCTAGGGCCAGTGATATTCTAATATCCAGGCACACAAATAATCCATTCAATTCACACATCACACACACATATAAATATGTAAACAACAGTAAATAAATTTGAGGAATCGAGTCGGATTCCTCTAACCTGTTTTCCCTACATCCACAGATGTTAGTCAATAAAAATAATACCAGTCCTGCTTCAAGGCAGGATATCGCAGTACAAAAGGTCATCCACTCATATTCGTGGGGCTCAGGGTCATCCGCTAATGATACTGCGGGCATCCGCTAATAGTATTGCGGGAAATATCCAATATATATAATAGCGACAACCACCAAGCCTAAATAACTAACATATATATATATATATATATATATATATATATATATATATATATATATATATAACCACAATTCATCAATAACAGCAATGCAACCAAAACAGCCAACAATTTATGATAAAAAATAAATTTTTAAGTGAGATTTACTCACCTTGATTTTATTTGTCGAAATAACCATTGGTTTCTGATTAAATTAAATGAGTGTTTAATTTAATCAAAAATACCAACAAGCTCCAGTCTAGCTCAAACTAGGTTTGATATTCGTCGCTCCTGTTCCAGTATACTTTGCCTTCTCGAATCTAATATTATAAAACAAGTTATGATTTTATATAAATTATTGAACGAGTTAATTTAATTAATTAATCCACTAATGACCTTATTAATTACCGTACACATAATCCTTGATTTTAAATGATGAAATTAAAAAGTCTAACTTTCCTTAATCTCATAAACAGTTTGTTTACAATTTAATTACTTTACTAGCTAATTCTACAAGTTTATCCAAATTGATTTAATCAACTACTAATTATAAAACTAATTTTCTATATACAACTTAAGTTTCAAAATAAAAAAATATACCTTACTGCCAATGCACCGCTGAATTAATTCATGAAACATATCCTCATAAATCGCTGATCCCCTTCACTGAAATCAGTCCAAAAACACCTCCATTCCATTCTGACATTTCATCAAATGCCTTTAGTTCATCAACCACAAGTTGTCTACAATACATCCATTAGCCTGCATTGCTCCTCACTAACCAATACTACTGCCTCGCCTTACTGCTGAACATCCCAGTCCGGTCATCGTCTCCAATCCCATTGCCATGCCCTCTTACCTGGTCTAACAAGAGCTGTCACCAATACTCCACCGTCGAGCTCCAGTTCACCCCTCACCTTCGAACTCTCCTTTACCCAGAACGCGATGAACCCTAATTCATTGTTTATTTTCGAGATACAAACAAATGCGTCGAGTTGAATATAATGGGTATGAGGTGAAAGCTAGAGCTGAGGAGGTTCCAGTGCATTCGAAATTACTAATTTACGTTGAAGATTTGATTTATGATAATTTGATGAAGTGTGGACTTCGGTGGCCATTTCGATTTTATTCCTGAGGCTTTCTATTTGATTTAGCAAAGAATGAAGGGTATTTGCATTTTATTATTGAAAAGGGGGACACCTATTTCGGATCGAGGTAGGAAATTGGTCTGCGCAATTCAAATTACGTACTGCCATTAATTCCATTGTTAGCTTTGTCTGGAAGGAAGAAGCACAATGTACAGCTAAAAGAAAATAGACTGCGATGAAAAAAGGCAATAGGACAGCTGAAATTAATTGGTTAAATTAGTTATGTTTTTATAAAATATAATGTTTTCAAAATATCTCATGGCCCCTAATTTGCACAAATGAACCCCTATTTTAATGCAACGACCGATGTCTCCGACGTTATACACTATCCCAGGTTTAACAAAACAGGTTCTGAAATTAAATTCGACTGTATATAATAGATAACAATTTAAATTAACGACTTAAATTAAATTCGATTCAAAATATAAACAATTAAATTTATTGATAATTAATAAATATTATCATTCTAATATAAATCGACTGAATCATCTCGATTTAATTTTAACTTTGGATTCCATTATATTACGTTTTCATATTACTGTAATTCAAAATACTCGATATTAGTTCATATATCGATTATTAAATTGATAAATTCAATAAAAACCCATTTATTATTCCAAATCTGTATTTAAAGTAAATTTAAACACTCAATATTAAATGGCTAAAAATCTAGGATGTTACATTCCTTCCCACTTAAAAGAATTTCGTCCCTGAAATTACTAAGGCAGAAGAAATGCTACAGACCCATTAACTTTTCAAAAGCCTACTTTGTTATAACTTGGTATTTCGAATTCTATAACTCAAGTCCCATACAATTTAAAGTCTTCATGGGAATATTTATTTTCAGTTTATTTAACTGGTTTCCATCATTTCGATTTATTTAACTAGCTTAAGTAAAATTCCAGAATTCAAATTCCCGGGTTTTTTATATTTCAAATCATATAAATATATTTATAATCATCTCAAATTCAAGCATTTTATTTTTTCAAACAACTTGGTTTCTTCCACCAATTTTCATCACAAATTTTTCTAAGGTAGCAATCTATCACTTAGAAACTCGAAAATGAACACCGACGATGTCCGGATCGTCATCGGAGTTATTTTCCAGCAACTGAAGTGAGTTCAGTGCCTTTTCATTTTCAAAAATCCATTCAAAATAATTTTTATTCTAAAACCCTTCCAAAACAAAGATAAATTATTTTAATATACTTCGGAAAAATATTTTCCAACTTTCTGGGATTTAAACTCCGAATTCTAATTTCAATCAAATTTAATTTTATCTCATTTGTATATTCAAGTTCTATTTGCTTATATATAATCATTTCAATTTTATAATCTTAATTGATTATAATCTCAACCAACACATCCATATATATATAATTTTAGAAAATTATTCATTTTATATCAAAATATAATTTTGGGTAAAATTATTCCATTTACCCACTTTAAACAATATTATGTCAATTCTTCTGTTCAAGTGTTTAGAAACTCCTATCGACGTCATGGCATCCCACGATTTGACGAGAATTTATAAACCACTCAACAGACAAGCCAACACAATATACAACAAATGTTATATCAATTTACAAATATGCTCTCTCGTATATATACACTTAACTCATTCTAGGGTACACTGACCCTATCTCTAATGAGTAAACCCCCGCCAAAGCCTAGGTGTTCGTTCAACCTAAGCTTTGATACCAATTGTAATGGCCCGAAAATCCATACTACTATGCTGACTAATACAACATACATCCAAATCATATAATACAGAATAACGAGTCATTAGGGTTAAAGAAAATAGAAAAGATAGAAGATGAACAAAAATAGCAATACAGAACCTCACAGCGGAACAAATAAAATATATTATATAACATAACCTTGAAATAAAAAATTTATATCATATATACATACCATCATCAGAGTATAATACAGCATTTGGTACATCGTAAATAACTCTAAATAACTAACGTTGAAGCCTCCTGCTTCAAGCTCCTCCAAGTGCATCTGTAAAGCCTGAAATACTTGACTACTCGTACAAATTTGGGCACCCAATAATTAGGAAAAAACAAACAAAATAAACTCTGGGTCAGTCATGGGATTGGTGTGAGTAAACTCCAATCATATTGTTAACTTTGAAAAACCCTTTTGGAAGAAAAGGATAAAAGTAATATCGGCCCACACATAAACACGGACGGTTTTTACCTTACTATAACCCAAAACATTTTTGATATCAAAATCCAACGATGTTATAATAATGTCTAATCAAATAAATAACCAAATCATAGAGCGCTTGCATCTCACGCTCTACATATATATTATAAAATAAAAAATCGCAGGGCGCTTGTTGGAGATTGGATTCAACCTATGACAAGGTATGGGACCACCTGTCGATAGTCTATCCGTAGAGGGGAATACACTGGGTTCAACAAGAACATCTTGCCACCCGGCCCATACATGACCAACCACTCATTTCACTTGAGTGTATCGAATGTATATCACCAATGGTTGGGCTCAAACCACCGTTTCCCAAAAAGGGACAACATCGAAATAGATTAAAGAATTAAAAGGAATTTCTCTAGATAAGTGATTACACACCCTAATGGGAGCGACCTACATAACTATGCTGCCTGCCCGATTTTTGTCATTTCCCAGTTGTGATGCTTGAGGCTACGCCTATCTTTTAGATCGTATGGCCACCATACACTTTGAATGCCACATCGTCAAACCCGTCAAATCACTATTTGATCTTCCCAAAATTATTACGGGTATAAAAGCTAAGAGAAACGAATTTCTCCACCACCAAACGTAATACCTTGAAAAGATCATCTAACGTGACCCCTACGAATACTCTGTCAGACTTTCGTCCATACAAGTTGTCCTGGGACTGGACAAACATAACAACTCTTGAATTTCACTCTGTCTTCGATTATCTTCAGCATAATCTAATTCGCAGCACCTATGCCTATACAGAGTGGTTTTTGGAATTAAATCCAATCGGTCTCTCCGTATCGACAACGATGGTCAAAAATCTTTGATAGTCGGTGATTTAAACTATCAAAGGAAAAAAATAAACATCCATCAAACAATTTCACAATCACTGGCCCTTTCTAATATTTTATATTAAATTCATTTCTTAGCGAATTCTATATATATCTTTATATTGATTTCTATTATCAAAATTTCTTAAAAATATTCTAACTCGTTAAATTTCCGGAAAATTTCGCCAGCACCTCCTTTGTACCGATCAATAGTTCAAATCCCAACTTGCCTCTTTAGGCCCTGTCCATTCAAAAAGAAAATCAAAAAGCCAAGATGCTTGCCGATTCGGCGCATAAAACCTCATATGGAAATTAAAAATGTACATTTTTGTCGGGCACTTAAATTATAACCTTCATACTCTTCATATTCTCCATCTCGTACCTGTTTGACATATATACGCCCATTTCCAATTCATTTCAATCAATTCAACCCTTTTTACCAAAATTCGCTAATCACTTCCTTAATTAGCTCTTTTTGCCTAACGCTCTTTTAATTTGAATATGTCACTTTCAAATATGTTTGTATTCCCTTATACTCAATTCAAACTCAATCTCCTTGCTTGCTTCTAATTTCTAATCCAAGTTTTATATTCGAATTTCCAATCTCGACTAGCATATTCAACTCTTTTAAACTAAATTAAATTTGAATCAAAACTCTATTAACTAATTCTTTTTGAAATTAGTTAACCTCATTCGATGAATAAAAGTTTGTTTTTTATACCAAAAATCAATCCATTTACTTCACTTGAGTTCGTATTTATTTTATAGCTCAAGTCCGAATTTTTTTCTAATGGAAAAAATCAGATTTTATTTACTTAAAATCCTTTTAATTTATTAAATAAATCGTTATGGTTTAAAAATAATTACAACGCTGTTTTGTAGAAAAATTGATTTTGATATAACTCAAGATCTATAAGACGAAATTCAAGTTTTTCTCTTCCACTAAAAAACTATCATTTAATCGGTCCGGGCGTTTCTTGAAATCTGACTTATACCGAGTTCTGCATACTCAATTGAAGTTCGAATCGCCAATTTACGAAGTACCGCGCTGCGGCGAGTTCATTTTTAATTAAATTAAATATAAACATTTAAAAACATCATTTAGTAAATAATTCCAATTCCACTTTCAGTATATTTAGAATTCACTATTTATCTGAATCTAAATTTAAAAATCCCGGTTTCCTAAACTCGTCGATTATTTTATTCCATATCCATACTCCGTTATAAATTAATTCATACTCCAATTTTCTATATTCAATTTCAATTCGCATGGAATTGAATTATTAAAATTCGGTATAATCGAAGTCAAATATTAAATTCTCTTTTATGGAAATAATCCATTAACTCAACATCTTTTACCATTATAAACTAATATCATCCCTTGATAACAGTGAAGTCGTTCAAGTTGGGGTATTTTATTTACCTCTCCGACTTTGGTCGACAACGTTCTTTTCTTGAGACAGATAAGAGTTTGTAATTCCAAAACTTGATTACTTATCATAAAAATCCCCTCTTTTATCTCATTTAAAAATATGATTTTTAAATGTTATTTCTTATATTTGGAAAAATCTATTTCCAATTTATCCAATGAAAATTCTTAATTCCATTTATAAACACGGTTTATAAATCGACTTCCTTATTTTATACCATAAAAACAAACTTCCAAATTAAATTCCTTTTGAAACTATCTTCAGAATTATCTAATGATGATAAATATCGTTTGTACACTGATTTCTTTGTTTTATTATTTAAAACAAGTTTTTCATTCCAAATCTCATTTAAAAACCAAATTCTACTTTGCAGAAAGTAAATTTCCTTTTTCAATTTACAATCGAAAACATTTTATAACTACAACTTATATATATGTAAACATGAATTTGTTTCATATTTAATTTAGATTTTAGCTTCTAATTAATACAATTTCTAAATTCATTCTGAAAATAGTTTATTCAATTTATTAATTTTTATTCGACATAGTCGAATTCGAAATCATAAACCCTTACTGATTTATTTGAATTCAGTTTACGTTCCGAAGCTGATTATAAATTTCATCGTTCTTTTTGAACGAATACAAATTATAACTCCTTTTTAAATCCATACTTAAATTTAAATTTATAAATTATCCAATTGAAAATTTCCTCTTTTATTTATAAACATTGTTTATAAATTTCACTTCTCGTTTTAAGCATTTAAAACAATCCCCTATTTCAAAGCCTATTTGAAATCCAATTTTCGTTCTGGAAATTAAGTTTTCCTTTTTAAATTCAAATTTGAATTTAAAAATCCAATATTATCAAACGATAATTTTTCTTCCTATTTATTTATAACATTATTTATAAATTCAGCTACTTGTTTTTATTATTAAAAACAGTTTAATACTTCTCAATCCATTCGAAATTCCATTTTCATTTCAAAATGTAAACTTTCCTTTTCTGTAACACCCCACTCCCGCTATGATCACTCACTAAGGGAATGCCATAGCATCGGTGGAGTATTTTAGTGAATATAGAACAGAAAAATTACAACAAGACAGATATAAATAGTACTTGAAATTTAAAACATCATCTCATAATAGCGGAAGTAAAACATGTCTGGTTACATCATAAAACCACAATAAAAGTCAAGTACAATATCCATCAAAATAAAGAAGTACATAATCCCACTCTCATACAATAGCCATGACAAAAGAAAAGATAACTGGGTAACTGGAGCTTTACATCTATCCAAGCTCCTAAAGACTGGAACAGCAATCCGATCAAGCTCCACTACTGCTAGGATCCACCGTAGGACCTGAGGGTTGGGAAAAAAGATAAAAACAACGGGGTCAGACATAAGTCTGAGCGAGTCCTATAACTTTAACAATACAATCGTTAAAGTAACCAGAGAAGACATAAACTGATATACGGTAACTAATGGGGATGAATGGCTACACTAAGCAGTCAACTAAACTAAGATAAAAGATAAAGACGCATCTACCCTTCCAAAGGTAAATTACTAAACTGCACCACACCAGTCGTTCCTAACTTAAAGGTTGATCCCACCCATGGACTTATAAAATTAACTTAATAGTTCTCGCGTACCCCTAGGTGACTAAGTAGACGCCACGGGGCCCTACAATCCACTAGGTGTACACACTACTCCCCATTCGATCGGCTCCCTAACGTAGATACCCGTGCTGGCCCCACCGTGGGGTGTACCATTCCCCAACGTGGCAACCTGATAAAATTAACGGTGCACGGCTTATATCTACACGATGCAACAACGTCTTATTTACCAGCCTGGGTCCACACACGCATATGAAACCCGTTGGTCATGCGTTGCCACCGCTAACCCATTTTGGCCTCTTATAGTCAAGCCCAGTATGCGTGTCCCGTCCTCGACATGGGTCGAGCCCACTAAGATACGTATGGGTTACTGGTTGAAATGGGCCCCCAGCACAAGCCATCCCCCTAAGCTTGGCCCATACACTAGTGTTTCCCACTTAACCCTTTAATCATGTTTAATTACATGTTTCATCTTGGTTAAGTATTTAATCATATTTTCTATTGGCAACCACTAGCAATTTCCACATACCACCCAAGGTACCCACTTAACCCCCATGCCCCACTACATGCTTATCTGGTTAAGTGTTTCTTAATTGATTAACACCGTAACCGTGTAAAGGACCCCTCACATCGGACCGTCATTTGTAGATGCCTGGTTAAGCCGGTAAACTCCGGGCAGTCTTACACTACAAACGGGTCCAACCTCGTGTCATTTACCCTTGTTACGTATTTAATTTATGATTAAGACCCCTCACATTGGACCGTCATTTGTAGATGCCTGGTTAAGCCGGTAAACTCCGGGCAGTCTTACACTACAAACGGGTCCAACCTCGTGTCTTAATTGATTAATTACTCCTAATTAATCACCCCCATAATTTGTGTTAATTATCATGTTTATTTTAGGAATATGGGTATACCTAACTTAATAGGCAAATTCCCAACTCCAATGTGTGGGTACACCTAACTTAATAGGCAAATTCCCAACACATAGTATGGGTACACCTAACTTAATAGGCAAATTCCCATACTATGTTCATTTATTTTATGTTATGCATAATTATATTAATTTCACACAATCTTATTAACATATGCATTTAATTAACCCCATCGTTCCCACGTAATTTCGTTCTCATGACATAACACATATAAAAGGTGTCAACTTGCATATGTATGAACATGTTTCAAAGGTGCCATCTTGCATATTAACAAACACATAACTTGCATATGAACTTGCATAATCATGTCACATAACTTGCATATAATCTTGTATAACATGTCACATAACTTGCATATAATCTTGTATAACATGTCACATAACTTGCATATAATCTTGTATAACATGTTACATAAACTTACATATTAACAAATACATGACTTGCATATAATATGTCACATAACTTGCATATGAACTTGCATAACCTGTTACATACTTGCATATGAACTCATAAACTTGTATATGAACTTATAAACTTGCATATGAACTTGCATAACATGTTACATACTTGCATATGAACTCATAAACTTGCATATGAACTTGCATAACATGTTACATACTTGCATATGAACTCATAAACTTGCATATGAAGAAACATACAACTTGCATAATTATCATACATGTGACTTGCATATTATCATACATGTAACTTGCATATTAACATATGATCACAAAGCACAAAACTTGCATAACCCACATACATTAGCAAACTAACATCATGTCATATGACTTAAAACCCATTAATCCCCAAACAAAACCATATGATCTCATCATATATCATCTACTTAGTTTAGCAATTGATCATTAGAGTGATAGAAACTCACAACTAGCAAATTTGCACTCCAAATGAAGAAGATTAAGATGCTTAGAATGGATTAGAGGTTGATTAGAGAGTGATTAGCTTGCAACCCTCTTCATAAATTAGTGGAGGCTCCTTCTAAGATTTAATTTGGCGGCATGAAGCCCTCAATTCTATTTTTAGTATGGATTAGGGTAGGTTTAGGGTGTATTTATAGATTAGGTGAGTGTTTTAGGCCCTTAGATTAACCCTAAATTAGATTAGGACCCTTAGATTTCGGAACTTTCCAGAAACCAGCCCTAAGACCAAGCCCAAACCCCAAACTGGTGCACCAACCACAGAACTCTCTAGAAACTGTGCAGGTTTCTTGTCCCGACATGGGCGCACTTCCCAAGTGCGCCAGTGTATTTTTGTACTGGCGCACTTCACAAGTGCGCCAGTGCATTTCTGGCCTGTTTCGGGTTTTTCTGCCTAACTTCGTTCGTCCATACCTCTTTCATACGGTACCCGTTTTACGTAAACTCGGACTCTATTTCGCGTATTTTTCCGAGACGAACGCAATGACGCAGCCCGTTTCCCCTGATTCTCATATCTGAGATTAATTATACTTTAATTACTAACCATTAGTGTTAATTGAAATTCGGGGTGTTACATTCTCCCCTACTTAAAGGATTTCGTCCTCGAAATCTCTAAGTCAAGAAGAACGTATCCTACCAACCAAACAACCATCTACTAAACCATCAACCACAAGCAACTATTATCCTTAGAAACTTCTAATGATGTATGAACATATGCAGAAAGTGTGTGTATATGTCCGTATACTAATGCAAAATCAGGCGGTCTACTGATTCAGTCGACCTCCTTAATGCAAACCATGATAGTGCCATGCATCCAATATGTATGCGAAACCCTATTGACACATACAATTTCTATATGCGTGCACAACCATACACAAAAATGCATCATCCACATGATAACACAGCCATGATACATCCATCAATCTAACTACCACATCCATTTATGCGATATGCAACATGAAGTGACTGAGCCGATCTAGTGCCTAATGTGTGTGTATATGCATCCACGAGCAACCACTAGCAAACAATTGCATCCACATGCATCCATCAACCATAACATGTTTCAAACACATGTTTCAACCATAGGCTTTACCCTATCTAAAGGTCATAGGTACTAGCGAGAGGATATACTAAAGATAAGATAAGTACTAGACAAGCGATAAAGGAGAAGTTAAAAGACATACTCTCAAAAAGAAATGGGTACAAAGAACGCATCTTCGCTTCCGTCTCCCAAGTAGCATTGCTTTCGTCATCTCCCCATTGCACTTTAACTAGCTGAACTTCTCTGTTCCTCAACTTCCTAGTTTCTGACCCAAGGATGCGAGTAGGAGCTCGTCGAATCGTCGCATCACGCTCTACCTCTACATCTCTAAGCAAGCTCGGCTCTACACCTCTGCGGTCTCATGTAAGCACTTCCTCAAATGTGATACATGGAATACATCATGAACACCACTAAGTCTGTCGGGCAACTCCACCCTATATGCTATCCGTCCAATCCTTTCCTTAATAGGAAACGGCCCAACAAACCTCGGTGCTAACTTCCCAACGGATCCAAAGCGAACAACATTTCTCAATGGAGATACTTTGACAAAAACCATGTCCCCAACCTCAAACTCAAGATCCGTCCTTCTCCGATCCGCATAAGATTTCTGTCTATCTTGCGCTGCCTTCATCCTTCTTCGAATCAAATCAATCTTCTCTGAAGTCTCTCTAACCATATATGGCCCAAGCAAGATCTTATCCGTAGATTCCCACCAACATGTAGGAGATCGACAAGGCCTTCCATAAAGAGCTTCGAAAGGTGCCATTCCAATACTAGACTGAAAGCTGTTATTGTATGCGGACTCCACCAAAGGAAGATGTTCTTCCCGTGTACCTCCAAAATCCAAGATACAAAGCCTCAAAAGATCTTCTAAGATACGGTTCACCCTCTCGGTCTGACCGTCCGTCTGAGGATGATATGCAGTGCTCAAACACAACTGAGTCCCTACCGCCTCTTGCAAACTTCTCCAAAACTCACTAGTGAATATAGGATCTCGATCGCTCACAATGCTGGATGGTACGCCATGCAATCTGACAATCTCTCTAACATAGACTGAAGCAAGCCATGGAGCGGTCCTCTTACACTTCACGGGTATAAAATGGGCACTCTTGGTAAGTCTGTCTACCACAACCCAAATTCCCGTATTGCCCTTCCTCGATCTCGGTAACCCATCGATGAAATCCATCGAGACACTATCCCACTTCCATTGCGGAACTTCCAATGGGTGTAGCAACCCACCGGGCTTCCTTTGCTCCGCTTTAACTTGTTGGCACACAAAGCATCTAGCCACATACTCAGCCACATCTTTCTTCATACCAGCCCAGAAGAAAACTCTCTTCATATCTTGGTACATTTTGTCTCCATCGGGATGAATAGTCATTCTTGAACGATGTGCATCATCCAAAATAGCCTTCTTCAAACCCTCATCTTGCGGTACACAAAGTCTACCGTCTCTATGCAACCATCGCCTATCATCTATCGTGTATCTACCCAAATGGCTGGACGACTCCCCCCTTATAAGCTTCTCTACCAACTCAACCAACTGTGGGTCGTCTCGCTGAGCCTCGCCAATCCGTCCCAAAAGAGTAGGTCTAACCTCCAAGGATGCCAACAAACCAGGTACAAAGTCAACAGAAGGTCTGAAGTCGAACAAAGAAAGAAACTCCAAGCTTCGCCGTTCCACGAACAATGGACTCAAAGATAGCCTTTTTCTACTCAAGGCGTCCGCCACCACGTTACCCTTGCCAGGGGTATACACTATCTCGAAATCATAGGATGCTAAGAACTCCATCCACCTTTGCTGTCTTAAGTTTAAATCCTTCTGAGAGAATAAGTACTTCAATGATTTATGGTCAGTGAACAACTCGAATCTCTCACCAAGAAGATAATGGCGCCAAGACTTAAGTGCGAAAACAATCGCGGCCAACTCTAGATCATGGGTAGGGTAATTCTTCTCATGCACTCTCAATTGCCTCCCTCCATAAGCTATTACCCTTCCCTCCTACATCAAGACTGTGCCTAATCCTGTCCCACAAGCATCGGTATAAACAAAAAACGGCTTACTCCCATCTGGAAGCACTAAAACTGGAGCGGTGGTCAAAGCTCTCTTTAACCGTCGGAAAGCATCATCACAATCTACGTCCCATGAGAAAACCAGATTCTTTTTCGTCAAGCGGGTTAATGGGGCTGATATCTTCGCGAAGTCTTTGATGAACTTCCTATAATATCCTGCCAACCCCAAGAAACTTCTTACTTCGGTAGCATTTCTAGGAACTTTCCAATCCTGGATAGATACTATCTTTGCGGGATCCACAGCTATCCCTTCCTTAGAGACCACATGCCCTAAGAATCGCACTTCTCTTCTCCAAAAATGACATTTAGAGAATTTAGCTTTAAGACTATGTGCTCGAAGAGTCTCCAACACTTCTCTGAGATGTAAGGCATGCTCTTCTTCACTCTTGGAAAAGACCAAGATGTCATCCACAAAGACTACTACAAACTTATTCAGATACTCTCTAAACACTCTACTCATCAGATCAACAAAGTATGCAGGGGCGTTTGTCAACCCAAATGGCATCACAAGCCACTCATAAAAACCATCCGGAGTCCGGAAAGCAGTCTTCTCTATACTGTCCTCCGCCACTCTCAACTGATGAAACCCTGTAGCTAAGTCCATCTGCGAAAACACTGAGGCGCCAACCAACTGATCAAAGAGATCATCTATCCTCGGTAATGGGTGTCTATTCTTCTTCGTGAGCTTATTAAGTTCTCTATAATCCACACAAAGTCTGAGGGACCCATCCGCCTTCGTGGCAAACACTACTGGAGCTCCCCACTCCGATATACTTCGCCTTATGAACCCCTTCTCAAGCAACTCCCCTACTTGCTTATGAAGTTCTCTTCTCTCACGAGGAGCCATGTGGCGCACTGGCAAAGACACTGGTTTGGCATTATCCACCAAATAAATTCGGAAATCTATCTCCCGCTTTGGAGGCAAACCCTTCACCTCTTCAAACACATCCGGATATTCCCGGACCACTCTGACAGAACGCAAACTCTCGACCGAAGCATCGAGCGATTCAAGATAACTTAGCAAAACAGATTCCATGGGATTACAAGAGATCTCGAGAGTATTACCCAAGCGGGTCATAAGCCTGACAACTCTCCTTTCACAATCAAGAACGACACCATTACTGGATAACCAGTCCATGCCCAAAATCAACCCATAGCCCGTGAAGCCCAATACAAAAGCATCACATCCAAACTCAACGCTAAGTATAGAAATCTTCAAACCCAAACATATCATAGACAGATATATGGAGCCCCCAATTGGGTTTGAAACAACCAAGGGATCATCAACTAGACTGGTGTCTAAGTGCAGTGACTCAACTAACGATGATGAGATAAAAGAATGCGATGCGCCAGAGTCAAACAAAGTACGAACTGGATGATCAAACAGAAAAACCAGACTTTCAACGGAAATAGTTCTACCTCTCTGCTGAATCGGTGGAACTGAGAGAGCCTGAACTTGCCCCCCTGCCTGAGCTGGTGCCATAAGAGCTTGCACCTGACCTCCTGAGGTAGACCCCGTCTTTTGCCCCTTCTTTGGGCAGTCCTTCACAAGATGTCCTGCTTCACCACAATGAAAGCAACCGGTCTTCTTCTTTTTGCGACAATCCTTGCTGAGGTGGCCTGGGGTCCCACAATTGAAGCACTTCTTGTTCTTCTTCCCCTTGTCACCATTGCCTTTTCCACCCTTGCCTTGTTGTTGTTGTTGTTGCGGTTTCTTCTGATCCCCCTTCTTCTCTGGTGCCTTAGAACTCTTATCATCCTCATGCATAAGTGCCATGTAGACAAGCTTCTCAAAGGTGGCCCCCATAGGAATGTGAGTCATAGCTATTCCTTGCAATGGTTCGTTCAAGCCTCTAACGAACCTCAAAGCCTTCTTCTCCGGCGTATTCACCAACTCTATGCCAAACCTTGCTAATTGATTGAATTTGTTGACATATTCTTTCACCGTGAGATTCCCTTGCTTCAAATTCAAGAACTTCTCCATAAACAGATTATCTTCCGCCCTTGAGAGAAACTTAGCCCCAAACCTTTGCTTGAAATCTGCCCAAGAGTCAACAGGGCGTTCTCCATTAGTGACCTCCCACCAGAATGAGGCCTCTACCTTCATTAACCAAGCCGCCAACTTGACTTTCTTTCCCTCTTCCACTTCAAAGATATCTAGCAACTCTTCCACTTCCTTAAGCCAATCTCTAGCCTCTACGAAAGTCTCTGAACCTAGAAAAGGTTTTCCTCCTATAGCCTTGAACTCCTTGCAAATCTTAGCAAAATTATCCACTCTAGGCTGAGGAGGAGGAGCGGTTGCCTCTGGTGTAGTAGCATTGGCTGGACCCGCAGCCGCGGCCCTAGCCTCTTGTAACCTCCTATACCATAGTGGTATAACTAAGCCCTCCGGGATGTTAAGATCTTCAGCCATGCTGAAACGAAAGAGGAAAGATTCAAAAAGGAGATTCCGAAAGATAAAGATATGGCTATTGGGGATTATGCTTTTCTTTTTCAAAAACTTTTCTCTTAAAAGACATGTTTTTGAAAATACTTTTTCCAAAAATAATACCTTTACTATTTTCTAAAAAATGTATTTTTCTCAAAAATTTATCTGTTCCGGTAACCTTCAGCTCTGATACCACGTGTAACACCCCACTCCCGCTATGATCACTCACTAAGGGAATGCCATAGCATCGGTGGAGTATTTTAGTGAATATAGAACAGAAAAATTACAACAAGACAGATATAAATAGTACTTGAAATTTAAAACATCATCTCATAATAGCGGAAGTATAACATGTCTGGTTACATCATAAAACCACAATAAAAGTCAAGTACAATATCCATCAAAATAAAGAAGTACATAATCCCACTCTCATACAATAGCCATGATAAAAGAAAAGATAACTGGGTAACTGGAGCTTTACATCTATCCAAGCTCCTAAAGACTGGAACAGCAATCCGATCAAGCTCCACTACTGCTAGGATCCACCGTAGGACCTGAGGGTTGGGAAAAAAGATAAAAACAACGGGGTCAGACATAAGTCTGAGCGAGTCCTATAACTTTAACAATACAATCGTTAAAGTAACCAGAGAAGACATAAACTGATATACGGTAACTAATGGGGATGAATGGCTACACTAAGCAGTCAACTAAACTAAGATAAAAGATAAAGACGCATCTACCCTTCCAAAGGTAAATTACTAAACTGCACCACACCAGTCGTTCCTAACTTAAAGGTTGATCCCACCCATGGACTTATAAAATTAACTTAATAGTTCTCGCGTACCCCTAGGTGACTAAGTAGACGCCACGGGGCCCTACAATCCACTAGGTGTACACACTACTCCCCATTCGATCGGCTCCCTAACGTAGATACCCGTGCTGGCCCCACCGTGGGGTGTACCATTCCCCAACGTGGCAACCTGATAAAATTAATGGTGCACGGCTTATATCTACACGATGCAACAACGTCTTATTTACCAGCCCGGGTCCACACACGCATATGAAACCCGTTGGTCATGCGTTGCCACCGCTAACCCATTTTGGCCTCTTATAATCAAGCCCAGTATGCGTGTCCCCTCCTCGACATGGGTCGAGCCCACTAAGATATGTATGGGTTACTGGTTAAAATGGGCCCCCAGCACAAGCCATCCCCCTAAGCTTGGCCCACACACTAGTGTTTCCCACTTAACCCTTTAATCATGTTTAATTACATGTTTCATCTTGGTTAAGTATTTAATCATATTTTCTATTGGCAACCACTAGCAATTTCCACATAACCACCCAAGGTACCCACTTAACCCCCATGCCCCACTACATGCTTATCTGGTTAAGTGTTTCTTAATTGATTAACACCGTAACCGTGTAAAGGACCCCTTACATCGGACCGTCATTTGTAGATGCCTGGTTAAGCCGGTAAACTCCGGGCAGTCTTACACTACAAACGGGTCCAACCTCGTGTCATTTACCCTTGTTACGTATTTAATTTATGATTAAGACCCCTCACATTGGACCGTCATTTGTAGATGCCTGGTTAAGCCGGTAAACTCCGGGCAGTCTTACACTACAAACGGGTCCAACCTCGTGTCTTAATCGATTAATTACTCCTAATTAATCACCCCCATAATTTGTGTTAATTATCATGTTTATTTTAGGAATATGGGTATACCTAACTTAATAGGCAAATTCCCAACTCCAAAGTGTGGGTACACCTAACTTAATAGGCAAATTCCCAACACATAGTATGGGTACACCTAACTTAATAGGCAAATTCCCATACTATGTTCATTTATTTTATGTTATGCATAATTATATTAATTTCACACAATCTTATTAACATATGCATTTAATTAACCCCATCATTCCCACGTAATTTCGTTCTCATGACATAACACATATAAAAGGTGTCAACTTGCATATGTATGAACATGTTTCAAAGGTGCCATCTTGCATATTAACAAACACATAACTTGCATATGAACTTGCATAATCATGTCACATAACTTGCATATAATCTTGTATAACATGTCACATAAATTGCATATAATCTTGTATAACATGTCACATAACTTGCATATAATCTTGTATAACATGTCACATAACTTGCATATAATCTTGTATAACATGTCACATAACTTGCATATAATCTTGTATAACATGTCACATAACTTGCATATAATCTTGTATAACATGTTACATAAACTTACATATTAACAAATACATGACTTGCATATAATATGTCACATAACTTGCATATGAACTTGCATAACATGTTACATGACTTGCATATAATATGTCACATAACTTGCATATGAACTTGCATAACATGTTACATACTTGCATATGAACTCATAAACTTGCATATGAACTTATAAACTTGCATATGAACTTGCATAACATGTTACATACTTGCATATGAACTCATAAACTTGCATATGAACTTGCATAACATGTTACATACTTTCATACGAACTCATAAACTTGCATATGAAGAAACATACAACTTGCATAATTATCATACATGTGACTTGCATATTATCATACATGTAACTTGCATATTAACATATGATCACAAAGCACAAAACTTGCATAACCCACATACATTAGCAAACTAACATCATGTCATATGACTTAAAACCCATTAATCCCCAAACAAAACCATATGATCTCATCATATCTCATCTACTTAGTTTAGCAATTGATCATTAGAGTGATAGAAACTCACAACTAGCAAATTTGCACTCTAAATGAAGAAGATTAAGATGCTTAGAATGGATTAGAGGTTGATTAGAGAGTGATTAGCTTGCAACCCTCTTCATAAATTAGTGGAGGCTCCTTCTAAGATTTAATTTGGCGGCATGAAGCCCTCAATTCTATTTTTAGTATGGATTAGGGTAGGTTTAGGGTGTATTTATAGATTAGGTGAGTGTTTTAGGCCCTTAGATTAACCCTAAATTAGATTAGGACGCTTAGATTTCGGAACTTTCCAGAAACCAGCCCTAAGACCAAGCCCAAACCCCAAACTGGTGCACCCAACCACAGAACTCTCTAGAAACTGTGCAGGTTTCTTGTCCCGACATGGGCGCACTTCCCAAGTGCGCCAGTGTATTTTTGTACTGGCGCACTTCACAAGTGCGCCAGTGCATTTCTGGCCTGTTTCGGGTTTTTCTGCCTAACTTCGTTCGTCCATACCTCTTTCATACGGTACCCGTTTTACGCAAACTCGGACTCTATTTCGCGTATTTTTCCGAGACGAACGCAATGACGCAGCCTTTTTCCCCTGATTCTCATATCTGAGATTAATTATACTTTAATTACTAACCATTAGTGTTAATTGAAATTCGGGGTGTTACATTTTCAAATCATAAAATACCTTTTTAATATTTTTAAATATAAGTATCTAGGGCCAGTGATATTCTAATACACAAACACACAAATAATCCATTCAATTCACACATCACACACATATAAATATGTAAACAACAGTAAATAAATTTGAGGAACCCAGTTGGATCCCTCCAACCTGTTTTCCCTGCATCCACAAGCGTTAGTCAACAAAAATAATACAAATCCTGCTTCAGGGAAGGATATCGCAATATAAAAGGTCATCCACTCATATTCGTGGGGAGTAGGATCATCTGCTAATGATACTGCGGGCATCTGCTAATAGTATTGCGGGAAATATCCAATATATAGTGACAACCACCAAGCCTAAATAACTAATATATATATGTATATAATATATGTATATATATAACATAATTCATCAATAATAGCAATGCAACCAAAACAGTCAACAATTTATGATAAAAGAATAAATTTTTATATGAGATTTACTCAACTTGATTTCATTTGTCAAAATAACCATTGGATTCCTATTAAATTAAACGAGTGTTAAGTTTAATCAAAAATACCAACAAGCTCCAGTCTAGCTCAAACCAGGTTTAATATTCGTCGCTCCTGTTCCAGTTTACTTTTCTTTGCTCGAATCCAATATTATAAAACAAGTTATGATTTTATATAAATTATTGAATGGGTTAATTTAATTAATTAATCAAGTAATGACCTTATTAATTACCGTACACTTAATCCACGATTTTAAATGATGAAATTTAAAAGTTTAACTTTCCTTAATCTCATATTAAACGGTTTGTTTACAATTTAATTACTTTTCTAGCTGACTCTACAAGTTTATCCAAATTGATTTAATCAACAACTAATTATAAAACTAATTTTCTATATACAATTTAAGTTTCAAAATAAAAAAATATACCTTATTGCCAATGCACCACTCGATTAATTCACGAACATATCCTCATAAATCACTGATCCCCTTCACTGAAATCAGTCCATAAACACCTCCATTCCATTCTGACTTTTCATCAAATGCCTTTAGTTCATCAACCACAAACTAGACATCCATTAGCCTGCACTGCTCCTCACTAACCAATACTACTGCCTCGCCATATTGCTAAACATCCCAGTCCGGTCATCATCTCCAATCCCATTGCCTACTTACCTACTTTAACAAAAGTCGTCACCAAACTCCACCATTTTACACAGTGTGAACCCTACAAAAATAGGAGATCTTGCTCCTCAACACCCCAGCTTCTTCATTTCCTTACCATGACAAAGACCGAACTCCCCTTAATACTCCACCGTCGAGCTCCAGTTCACCCCACACCTTCGAACTATCCTTTCCCCAAAACGCGATGAACCCTAATTCGTTGTTTATTTTCGAGATACAAACAAATGTGTCGAGTTGAATATAATGGGTATGAGGTGAAAGCTAGAGCTGAGGAGGTTTCAGTGCATCCAAAATTACTAATTTACGTTGAAGATTTGATTTACGATAATTTGATGAAATGTGGACTTCGGTGGCTATTTCGATTTTATTCCTGATGCTTTCTATTTGATTTAGCAAAGAACGAAGGGTATTTGCATTTTATAATTGAAGAGGGGATAGCTATTTTGGCTTGAGGGAGAAAATTGGTCTGCGCGATTCAGAGTACGTACTGCCATTAATTCCATTGTTTAGCTTTGTTTGGAAGGAAGAAGCACAATGTACAGCTCAAAGAAAATAGACTGCGATGAAAAAAGGAAATAGGATGGCCGAAATTAATTGATTAAATTAGTTATGTTTTTATAAAATATAATGTTTTCAAGATATCTCGTGGCCCCTAATTTACACCAATGAACCCCTATTTTAATGCAACGACTGACGTCTCCGACGTTATACACTATCGCGTGTATAACAAAGTAGGTTCTGAAATTAAATTCGACTGTATATAATAAATAACAATTTAAATTAATGACTTAAATTAAATTCGATTCAAAATATAAACAATTAAATTTATTGATATTAAATAAATATTATTGTTCTAATATAAATCGACTGAATCATCTCGATTTAATTTCAACTGCGGATTCCATTATATTACGTTTTCGTATTACGATAATTCAAAATACTCGATATTAATTCATAAATCGATTATTAAATCGATAAATTCAATAAAAACCGTTTATTATTCCAAATTAGTACTTAAAGTAAATTTAAATACTCAATACTAAATGGCTAAAAATCCGGGACGTTACACAACTAGTATCCTATGAAAACGATCTGTACCCCCTACTAGTGTCCCAACTAGTATCATATGTTATAAAATAAGGCGATTCCAAACCTGCAATTGTGGTAGCCTTCAGGTGTACATCTAGTATGAGGATCTTACCTCAACCATCCTAATTACAATGAAGATGTTAGATGTACCCTTACTACCCTATCGATCGGCTCCCTACTTGTATTAACTTTCCTTATGTCTGTGTCAATCGGCCCTCTCCTGCATGTAGATACCCTGTGCTGGTCCCACCATAAGGTGTATCAAACCCAATGATAGGAACCTAACACAAATTCTAGTTCATAGTGTATACTAGTGATACCCATTGCCTGCTTTTTCACTCCGGAGCATGTGCACGCCCATACTCCGTCGGAACTACACTACTGCACCCGCTGCCGCTATTATGACCTCTTATAATCAGCCCAGTAATCGTGCCCCACCCTGCCTAGTTTCAGGGTACCATGATACGTCTATGAAGGTTACTGCTAAAATAGGTCTCTGTTACTAGGATTTTCTAGGGTCTATTCTTATACCCCCCAAATTGGTTAAGTGCTATCCATCCATTCAAGTTAACTTAACCCATCCACACGTCATGTCATGTTGGTTAAGTGCTTCTTATTAACCTAACCCTTCTCATTCATCATGTTGTAATTGGTTAAGTGTTTTCTATTAACTTAACCCTGTTCATTCATCATATTATATTGGTTAAGTGTTTCCCCTTAGCTTATTCCCATTCGTTTATCATGTTATATTGGTTAAGTGTTTCCTATTAACTTAACCCCACTCGTTCACTGGTTAGGTGTTAACTTAACCCTGCCACTTGTCATGTGACATTGGTTAAGTGTTGCCCTATGGTGTTACTTAACCCTACCACATGTCATGTTACTTTGGTTAAGCGTTGCCCTCTTATGTTACTTATCTCCACCACTTTTCATGTTACATTGGTTAAGTGTTGCCCTCTTGTGTTACTTAACCCTACCACTTGTCATGTTACATTGGTTAAGCATTGCCCTCTTGTGTTACTAAACCCTACCACTTATAATGTTACATTGGTTAAGTGTTTCCTTGACTAACATAACCCTACCATTCTTAGTCTGTCTGTTCCTTAGCTATTCATTAAAGCACCAACCTCTCAAATTAGATCTATATTGTTGCGGTCGCTGGATGTACCGGGCGGTTCAGGGCAGCCTTATACCACAACTCAATCTAACCTCGGGGTTTTGGGCTTAAATGCGCTAACCTCTCACATTAGATCTATATTGTTGCAGTCGCTTGATGTGCCGGGCAGTCTTACACCACAACTCAATCTAACCTCAGGTTAGGCATGTTCATCTTTAGCCAATTTTACATATTTGTCATATGTGTCCAAATCTATGTGTCAAATTTTCCCCAAGTCTAGCCAATACAAGTTTATGCCATATTCCCATGCTATGCCCAAAATTTACTCAACTAAATTATACCCAATTTTCCCCGCGTTATAATCGCACGTACAACGAGATTCAATCTAAGTTCCGAATGAACTTAGTATTCACAACAGTAAGAAAAAGGGGAAAATAGAGAAGGAGCATAAGAATTGACATAAGGAAAAATAGGCATGTAAAGATATACCGAATTCAAGAATCATGTTCCAATGTTGTACATTAACAATATGTGTAGACAAGCTAGGCAATTTACACCATAGGAATAAAGATTAGATAGAATTGGACTTAAGAGAATTGCTAATTTTTATGTACAACATGATAAGTCCCACTATATAAATCATAGTACTCTCAAAGGCATAGGACGTACAACATGATATGTTCCATCATGAAAATCACAACAGTCTCATAGGTACGATAGGTTCCATTATGTCAATCCAATAGTCTAATAGGCATGATAGGTTTTATTATGTCAGTCACAACAGTCTCATAGGCATAATGGGTTCTATTATGTCAGTCCAACAGTCTCATAGGGATGATAGGTTTTATTATGTCAGTCCAACAGTCTCATAGGCATGATAGGTTCTATTATGTCAGTCCAATAGTCTCATAGGCATGATAGGTGCCATTACATCAATCACAATAGTCTCATAGGCATAAGCAATTCAGATTTGACAAAAAGGATAGGAACGTATCAGAATTAGGCATCGTTCTAGATCCGATTATTACAGTCATGATTGCTATTAGATGTTTAAATCTAAATAATAACTGAACTTATTGAAAAAGGACGGATCTTGTATTCTAGGATCTGATTTTTGAATTTGAAAAGCTATCCTTTGATGTAGACGTTTTATTTGAAGTTCTTCTAGTCGATTACTAGTTTGGATTTATTTTTGTAGTTAGGAAAAGATGAAGGAGGCTAGGCTAGCTTGTAGACGAACAGCATGACGACACCATAGTCGTAGGGTTATGAGGTTAGGGTCTAGGTTTGGCTATGTACATATAGATGTCTAGGATTAATTCTAGCCTTTTGATTAGTCTAGGAGAAATCAGAGCCATCAAACCAAAGAGATGTGTCATCCAGCCAACCATAGCATGACACATAAGCCCTAACACCTCAGAAATTAGTCATTGGCTAATCAGAGAAGACCACATTAGCTCAGGACTAAAGAAATTCGTCACAGGAAGCAGATCTCAAAGGGGTCGACTACCTAAAGGGGGGTGACACCTATGTCGACTTCCGTATAGGGGGTCAAAACCTATGTCGACTCCCCCTGCGGGGGTCGACGCCCTTAGTGGGAAATTTCCCGCTTAGCCTGTTCTGTCCGAATTTTGAATTTTGAACTAGATTTATTATTTAATTATTATTTTCTGTTTTTCTTGAAATCTTTTGAACTCCATAACTTTTTCATACGGAGTCCGATTCACGCAAACTTGGACTCTATCTCAAGCAAAATTGTGAGACAAACGTAATGGCGTAAACCGTTTCCCTTAATTTTTTTTCTAAAAAATAAGTATTTTTAGATTTCTTAAATTTAATATTCACAGAAAATACGGGGTGTTATAGTGCTCCAGTGGTGTTTGCAACCAAAGCGAATGGTTCACTTAGCCTGTATGTGGACTATAAGGAGCTAAATAAGCTGACCAAGAAGAATAGGCACCCACTTCCTAGAATAGATGACTTGTTTGACCAGCTCGTAGGTGCCTCGGTTTTCTCCCAACTAGATCCAGCCATCGGATTTTATCAGATAAGAGTGACTGAAGACAGCATAGATAAGACCGCGTTTAGGACCCCAGATGGTTTCTTCGAATGGCTTGTCATGCCTTTCGGCTTGATAAACGCACCCGCCTACTTCGTATACTTGATGAGTAGGGTGTTCAGAGAATTCCTTAATAAATCTGTAGTGGTCTTCGTGGACGACATTTTGATTTTCTCAAAAAGTGAGGAAGAACATGCTTTGCATTTAAGGGAAGTTATGGATACTCTTTGTGCACATCAACTGAAAGAAAAATTCTCCAAATGCAATTTGTGGAGAGAAGAAGTAAGGTTTCTTGGACATGTGGTATCAAAGAGGGAATGGCTATGGATCCCGCAAAAGCAGTTGCAGTGCAAGATTGGAAGATTCCACAGAATGCAACCGAAGTACGAAGTTTTCTCAAGCTAGCGGGCTTTTACATAAAGTTCATTAAGGACATTGCGAAGATCTCAGCCCCACTTACTAGGTTGATGAAGAAGAACCTAACTTTTGCCTGGGATTTGGATTGTGATGTTGCTTTCCAACGATTAAAAAGGGCTCTAACAACAACCCTGGTTCCGACATTGCCTGATGGGAGTAAGTTGTTTACGGTATACACAGACGCATGCGGTACCGGACTAGGCGCTATCTTGATGCAAGAAGGCAAGATAGTTTGTTATATGGGAAGGCAGTTGAAGGTACATGAGAAGAACTACAAAACTCATGATCTAGAACTAGCTGCCATTTTTTTCGCTCTTAAGTCATGGCGTCATTACCTACTAGGAGAAAGGTTTGAATTATTTACTAACCATAAATCGTTAAAGTACATTTTCTCATAGAAAGATCTTAACCTAAGACAACAAAGGTGGATGGAATTTCTTGCCTCATACAGTTTTAGGATTGCTTATACCCCTGGCAAGGGCAATGTGGTAGCAGACGCCTTAAATAGGAAAAAGCTTACCTTAAGTCCTCTCTTTGTAGAAAGGCAAATCTTGGAGTACATGGCAAACTTTGACTTTAGACCCTCCTTTGAATTTGTACCTGGTTTGTTAGCTTCGCTAGATGTGCATCCTACTCTTTTGGACTCAATAGGAACCGCGCAACGTGAAGACCTCGGCTAGTAGATGTTATGGATAAGCTAATTAGAGGTAAGACTTTTAGTCACCTCAATAGATACTTCATCGATGATAAAGGTTGGTTGAGATAGGATGCAAGACTATGCGTCCCACAAGCAAGGGATTTGGTGAAAACCATTCTCGAAGAAGCACACCATTCTAAGTTGACCATAAACTCAAGTGGGGACAAGATGTATAAAGACATAAAAAGGGTTTACTTTTGGAATGGCATGAGAAAGGATGTAGTTGAGTTTGTCTCTAAATACTTGATATGCCAGCAAGTTAAGGCAGAGCAGAAGAAGCCTGCTGGTCTGCTTCATCCTCTAGAGGTCCCACAGTGGAAATGGGATAGCATTTCAATGGACTTTATTGATGGGTTGCCTAGGTCAAGAAGGGGGAATACCAGTATTTGGGTAATAGTGGACAGGCTAACTAAAAGTGCTCACTTTATACCTATTAAGAGTAGGAGGACTGCCTCATCATTAGCATCCATTTATCATAAATAGGTACTACATGGAATAACCTCTAGCATAATAAGTGATCGAGACCCTATCTTTACAAGCAAGTTTTGGAAGAGTTTGTAGGCTATAGGCACACAGCTATGCTTAAGCACTGCCTATCACCCTCAAACCGATGGTCAGACCGAAAGGGTGAATAGAGTATTAGAATATCTCTTGAGATTATGCATTCTTGATTTTGGGGGAACATGGGAGGATCACCTTCCTTTGGTGGAGTTTGCCTACAACAATAGCTACCGATCCACCATAGGCATGGCACCCTTTGACCATGCCGATCACCAACTTGTTGGTGGGAGTGTACAGACAAGCTCGTACTTGGGCCTGACATGATCGGAGAAACTTCAGAGAAGGTGGAGTTCATACAAAGACAAATGAAGATTGCACAAGATTGACAGAAGTCTGACACTGATAAAAGAAGGACCGACCATGAGGTTTAGGTTGGAGACATAGTTTTTCTTAAAGTATCTCCTTTGAAGAATGTTGTTCGCTTTGGGTCCATAGGAAAATTGGCACCAAGATTTGTAGGGCCATTTCCTATCATTGAGAGGATTGGGAAGATGGCTTATAAAGTAGAGCTGCCTGAAAGATTGGCTGGAGTACATAATGTCTTTCATGTCCCTCATCTACTAAAGTGCTTACATGAGTCTACGGAAGTTGTGGAGCCAAGCATATTAGAGGAAATAAAAGCAGAATGAGAAGCAACGGTGAGAAGAGTTCCAATTTGTATCTTGGGTACAGAAGTTAAAAAGCAACGCAATCGTGAGATCAAGCTAGTTAAAGTACAATGGAGTGATGTTGAGGAAGACGCGACTTGGGAGATTGAGGACAAGATACGCGCAGCCTACCCTTATCTTTTTTAGGGTACATTCTTGATATTACACATTTACTAAACATCAGAGATTTACAATTTACAGCGCAGCGGAAAATAATACAAAACACAACTGAAAGGAATATATGGATACAGAGCTTTCCAAATATCATTCCAGCTGTAAACCAGGATCCTGTGAATATAAATTTGCAAAACCAAAACTACTAGTTTCCCTTGCAGAAAATAGGGGCACCTAGAGTTTAGGTTAAAACAATAAACTCCAAGTCAGCCATGTTATTGGTGCGAGAACTAAAACAGTTATTAATCTGATTTTAAAGTTCGGTAAATCAAGGTACCACGCCGTATAAAATGGAACGGATTTCCTCGTAAGTGTACCAATGCATAAAACAAACGGCGCAATGCTAAATAAAGAACAATGAAGCTATTATAAGACTCAGGTCCCATCACACAATGCAACGCAAGCCAGATGATAGAGTTTTTACCTTATAATAGCCAAAAATACTTGGTACGTGAAATTTCATCTTTTATTACTACTAAAAGTACATAGTGTCAAAACAATTTCAATCATAAGTATCAATCATAGACGGCATAAGTGCTCCATACCACTATGTCGCCATATATAGGATTACAATTAAAACCGAAAAATGTTGTATTAGAGATTGGATTTCCATCTGTGAACCAAGGCCATGGATTGTTCTTACTGCTTCGAGACTGTCTAGCCCGAGCCTCCGGAACAGCCGCAACTACACCTTGGATCGTCAGGGCCGGTCCACTCGATGTGGATTAAAAAAGCCTAAACACTGCATTTCCCCGCCCTATGGGGCGTAAACTGGTCATATCCCGAACAAACTATCGGCCCCGGAACGACCGATGTAACTGAGATGCCTCGCAATCAATCATCCATATAAGTGAAATGTCAGGGCTAGTAAAACGCTGACACCACTCCTAGCTCGAAAGAAACGCATGCCCTCCCTGATATCCTCTCCCGTTTCTGGTTCACACCGGGGTGTGATGCTCCCAAATTAACACTATGCACAGCTACGCTATATCAAAGCCGTGCTTTGATCATCAACCACAAGACCCTGCTTTTCAACAGAAGCCTTGATTATGTGCATCTCATCATGCCACACAGGAAATTCACGTTATGCAACCGATGTCCATCAATCACACAGAATGAAATCTGATGTTAGACTCACATCCATTTACAAGTTTGTTCTGAATGGATCTAAACGAAACCGGAGGCACCTTATTCCTCCCCGTTATGTCCAATAAAGGGAAGAGTCCCTCGCATATCCGTCGATCTCGAAATACGTCTGGACGATCACCACTTATTACCTCGTCTTGGGTGTACATCCCAATCAAGACATCAGTAATCATCCAAACGATAAGAAGACTTCCGATCTTCAACCACCGTCTTCATCCTCGACATATCGTCGAATCAGTTATTCAGAATGGGATAAACCTGGTCATTCTGAAGAACTCGCTTATATAATAAACAAGTGCTATAAAACACAACATACGCCTCATTCCAACCCAAAATATTCCTTTATTCAAATATTCTTATACTTTGGGAAAGGTTCCCATTAATGTTATCAAAGATAAACTCTTTAAATTTATTCTTTAATCTTCCTTTGGATATCATTTCAATCTAATTAAAGATGCAATAAAACTCCATTTGGTTTTAATCTTCCCAAAAATCAATATTAACGATTTTTTAACTTGGGAAATCATACTTTGTCTTTAATTGGGTTAAAGAACCAATGTCATTTAAAACACGGTTCACAATAAACCCAAAATCACATTCCATTCCATCAGCCTTTAACCGTAAATTAGCTAGTGAACATTTCCCTAAGTACTAACCTCGAAGGTCGAAACCAACATCAGATCAATACCTAGGAAACCATTCAACTTAACTAATCTCCAGTTAGTTTCTGATTTTCTTAACTCCACTAGGTCTAAGTACAGTATTATTAAGGATACCATTCACGATAACCCAAATCATATTCCTATCTTAACTGGGTTAAAGAAACATTATCTTTTAAAACACGGTTCACGATAAACCTAAAATCACATTACATTCCATCAACCTTTAACCGTAAATTAGCTAGTGAACAACTCCCTAAGTGTTAACTCCGAAGGCCGAAACCAATATCAGATCAATACCCATGAAACCATTCAACTTGACTAATCTCCAGTTAGTTTCTGATTTTCTTAACTCCATTTGGTCTAATAACAGTATTATTAAAGATACCATTCACGACAACCTAAAATATTATTCCATTGTTAATTGGGTTAAAGAACAAGTGTAATTTAAAACACCATTCACGATAAACCTAAAGACCAATTTGAATTCCATTCCAACTAAATATCAATTAATTGGTATACTTCATCAAATCTAATTAAAACGATTTAATCTTTTCTCAACTGGGTTCAAGAACAGTGTTAATGAAGACACCATTCACGACAACCCAAAATCACATTTAATATTAAATACAAGGCTCTGTATAGAAAAATTATCGACTTATGTTCAATATCAAATATGGAATCAATAAATACCGTATTGGAATAATGATATATATATATCTTCCAAATTCCTCCACAATATTTGTATAATCATGGAATCCAATATCGAAATATTCTGAAGATAATTTCAATTCAAATCCATTCCAATTCATATATTGGAAATTCTGGTTATTTTTAAAACCATTTCAAACCCAATTTATTTACTTAAAAATATTGGATTTTTAATTCTAGTCATTACTAGTTCATTTTGATAAAAATATAATGTTATCCTTTAAAATATGGACTTTTTCATTTCAATTCTTTCCAAATTATTTACTATGATTTTATATAAATTATTGATATTTTTAATAATTTTATTATAGCTCGTACAGCCGATTTTCATAAACGACCATCGAACTGCACTTACAACGACCTTTTCCAAATTTGGTTTGGACATGATTCCAAATCCAACCATTAGATTTCTAATTTCTTGTATTCGTTAAAAATCTCTTTTCAATACGAACCCAACGGTTCCAGTTTTAGGAGAATCCGACTGTCGGATCTCCCGTAATGTCTGTTCGAAGTCAATGGTCGAAATTCATGAAATGCCACGGCACGACGCGTTCTATTCAGGCCATTATATATATATATATATATATATATATAATGTATGTATTATATATATTTCATCGATTTCCATTAAAACATATTTTATAAATCGTTTTGAATTCGTTTTCAAAACGATTTCAACTACATATACAATTTCTAATCAAAATTGAATATTCCATATCATCGATATATAAATGATAGTATTTTCAAAACATTATATTTTGGAATCATTTCCATTTAGATATTCATTACAACAATGAATATAATCGATATAAATATCGTTCACATCAAAATGGCGCATATCAAATCAACACGACTTTATATATTTTTAAATATATTTGTGTCCATCCCAAATCGGACATCAAAATCATATTTTGATCCATTACTGAATATTATTTTAAAATATTCATTATTTTAAATTAATTGTTATTTTAAAATATTCTTTCTTTCTGAACTGGAATCAGATGCAGTCAATTACCATATAATATGATTTATATGGATTTCATACACACATGTATACAACAACCATCAAACGCATTCAACCATCATCCAGAGTGCATTCTACACTGCATAAGAATTAAATATAAATATCTAGCGCTTATGACAGTCTGTCAACCCATCGATTGACATACAACTAAATATTGGGATTAGTGTATGTCCAATATCATCCCAATACCCATATGGGGTTTCAATCAATTAAGCATAGATTTTATTTGTGCAGTTGGGCGATGTGTAAAATTTTATCGTCCCAATCAATGTCAGATAAATGTGTGTACATAAACCAATCGTCTGATTTGTAAATGAATATTCAATTCTTTTCATGAGAATTTTATGTCGTTCATTTATATGTTAAAAATATATTTTTAACATTAAAATATTTATTTCAACTCTTTGCTATTTTTAATAGTTCATACATTCAATAAAAAATGTTATTTTTAACTAACACATTTTTTCAAGAATTTCGGCATTACAACGGCATGATATTGAAATCGGGTAATGTCTAGCATTACCCTCTCCTGATATTGGCTCACGCCATATACACAAAACAACTCAATCAATTCAATTCAATTCTCATCCGAAACCAATTCAAACAAATAAATCAACCAAACCAAACAATCAAACAAGTAGTCCATGGTCTGTGGACGACGAGGAGCAGTTCATATATGCAGTTATAAAATAAAATAAATAACTGTATAAAGAAATTATAGTGAGGAGTTCTCACCTTGGGTTTTCACTCCGTTAATCTTTGATTGTTAATCCTAAATTCTCCATTAATCCCGCATGTCTCTTTTGTAAATAACATGCATAAGTTAAAAATCATATTTTTAACTATCGAATAATTATTTCATAACTTGTCTATTTTATAAATAACATACATAGGCTAAAAATCATATTTTTATCTTTCTAAAAACATTTCCATGCCATAAACTTGTTAAAAATCATATTTTTAATCTTGCTAAAAATATTTCCTTCCTTCGGTAAAAATCCTATTTTAACTAACCAAAAATGATATTTTTACATAACTAAAAATCATAACTTTATGTAATTAAAAATCATAGCTTTATATGAATAAAAATCATAACTTTATATAAATAAAAATCATAACTTTATATAAATAAAAATCATAACCTTACATACTTCATACGTCAAAAATCATAGAAGCTTTAAAGCTGAGAAAACTCACGTATTTTCTATTGCCCGGGTTTACTGTTCTGGTCCCAGAATTTGCAAATGAGCTCCAATCTTTACACCATCTTTTTTCCTAGCTTAAACGCACCATTCTGGACAACTTTTGCTTAGTAGTCTTCCTTTCGAAAATGCACCATTTCACCGGAAATCGCGAAAAGACAGTATTTGGACAACAGACTTTGGACGCGTTTTCCGGACAGCTCCGCAATCCAAAATAGGACTTCCATATACAAAATCGAAGAGAAAATCGTGCTCTTAGATTTTGGTATTGTGGATTTTTGGCCAGAAATGCATGGTTGGGAGTTATTGGCGAAATAGTGACAGGGGGTTAAATGCAAAAACGGGAATTTGTGAAAAATGTGATTTTTGAGGTGGTGGGGCCTATAACACCCCACCTCCGTTAAGGTCACTCACAAAGGGAATGCCTTAACTTTGATAGAGCGTTTTAGTAGACATAACATAATATTACAAGACAGAAAAGTAGTATTTGAAAAATTATAACTTTATTACAGCAGAAGCAAAAATAAGTTTGGTTACCTCTTTCTAAATCACAATACCAAACTCAAGTACACAATTATCAGTCTTATACAAAATCCTTCGGAATGTAAAGTTTCAAAGCCATAATCCCCAACATAAACTGCCATGAAAAGATAGAGTCAAAGCCAAGCAATACTCCAAGCACTTCAAGCAAAGAGAATCAGAATCAAGCTCCTATGTTTCCACCCTGAGCACCTGGGGGGAAAACGGAAAGAAAAGGGGCGAAAACAAACAAGGTCAGACATAAAGTCTGGCGATTCTAGTGACTTCCAGCATATAAACAGATAATATTATCATGACATGTAAATAAAGCTGGATGAGAGATTACATCAATAAGAATAATAGATATACTTTAAGTTAATAGAAGAAACAGAATGATGTAAACCAAGTTATGTTCCTTACTTAAATCTTACTTCTCTACACTAATACTAGTATAACAGGGTTAGGTGCTACCCTAATGTCTAAACTGAAACAGAATCGAAACAGAATAATCTATACAGAAACAGAATGCTAGTAATGGGCCTTCACTACCCCAACAGACAGAAAGCACAAAAGCAAAATACTAATAATGGGCCTTTACCACCCCAACAGACAGAAGGTACGGAAAAAGAATACTAATAATGGGCCTTTACCACCCCAACAGACAGAAGGTATGGAAAAAAAATATTAATAATAGGCCTTTACCACCCAACTAATGGGCATTTACCACCCCAACAGATAGAAAGTATGGAAACAGAATCGAAAACGGAATCAGAGACGGAAACAGAATAATCCCTACGGCAACAGAATGTTAGAATTAGGTGTACACTAGTAATGGGCCTTTACCACCCCAATAGACGGTACCACACAAAAACAGACAGGTGTTACCACCCAACAGAAACAGACGGTACCAACAGAAACAGGCAGAACTAAGTGTACAATAAGTCCTACCCCAAGCGACCGGCTCCCTAATATATAAATATCCTGTGTCGGCCCCACAGTAGGGTGTATGACTCCCTAAAGTGGCAACCTATTATCACAGACCTATTTACAGATGTCACGGTGTCTTACATCCTCAGAGCAGACCGAATCCACACACGCACATGACCCGGTTGGAACTCACCATCAACACCCCTCACCATTATCAGAATGAACCGCTTATAATTAGTTCAGTAAGCATGCCCGGACCCCTACATAGCGTGGGATCAAAGTTTTTGATACTAGAAAGGGTTACTGACTAATATGGGTCCCGAACAACAGATGACGCAAGTATTTCCCCTCCTAACCTTGTGTCCCAAGACTAACAGATTTCAGATTAAATTGTTTACAAGTTTCAGACATACAGAGTTCAGATTTACTATCTCACAGATCAGACAATCAAGTTAACAAGTTTTCAGACTAACAGATCAGATGTACAGTTTTAACAGACTTACAGATTGTCTAACTTTGTATTGGGCCTACAGATTCACCAAACAGGTTTGTTAAATTCATCAGTCCGATTGGTTTAACCCTATCCACCCAACACGTTTTAGACATCATATTTATCTCAAATTTGCATTAATTAAATATTAATGCACAGACCTCTCACATTAGGTCGGTAGCTTGTGGCCGCTGGATATGCCGGGCAGTTCCGGGAAGACTTCTGCCACAAGCCAGATCTAACCTCGTGTCTAAGCATATTTTAGTTATGCATACGACCTCTCACATTAGACTGACAGTTTGCGGTCGCTGGTTAAGCCGATTGGTTCCGGGCAAGCTTCTACCATAAACGGAGTCTAACCTCGTGTCATAGCCACTTTATTCCATTACAGAAAATATTAGACTAATTATGTCCATTTAGCATATTTAACTTCTTTACAAGTTACGGCAGATTATCCAAAGTTCTATTAACATGTTTTGCTAAATTTTAGATCGAGGGTCCAAATTACAATTATTCGGCTTTCAACAGATTTAGCAGATAACAGATCTAG
The DNA here is from genome assembly GCA_030737875.1 of Allium sativum. Lineage (NCBI taxonomy): Eukaryota > Viridiplantae > Streptophyta > Magnoliopsida > Asparagales > Amaryllidaceae > Allium > Allium sativum. The sequence continues at coordinate 1,045,108,885 of CM060913.1, forward strand.
CAGATTAGAAAATTTAGCAGATTAGCAAAACAGGCAATTCAACATATTAGGCAATTCAGTAGATTAGCAGATTTAACATTTCTTAAAAATTCTATTTACATATCTTGCCTAATAATAATTTAAGCCTAAACTTACATGCTCAAATCATGGTCATAATTTATAATACAATATATGCCCCCATATTTTCGTTAAACTTTGCACAGTACAGAACACTCTCTAAATGCCCCAAATCATGATATGAATTATGCCAAATTATAGACTTTAATGCCAATATCCAAAAACCATATTTAGGCGTATTCACATTAATAGTTATCCTATTTTAATATAGGTCCTTACGCCTAAGTTTCATATTCCTTTTTCAAGTCATGAATCATTATATAAAATATACCTAAAAATCTAGATCTTTAAATTATATCCTCTCAAAATCAGATCTTAATTTTTATATGCATTATGTGCCCAAGTTTCAAGTCATATGTTATCATTCAATGATTCCTCTTCTTCCAAATCATAGAGTATGCACAGATTTAGATCTAATTTACAACATATGTCCTTTTCTCAAATCAGTCACAGATCAGTCATGTCCAATTATGCATTATTCATTATTTACTCCAAAATTTAGCATTCATGCATTAATATCTTATGAGATTTGGCGCAGGCTTGTAGTAGCCTGGCTATAGAACAGAAAAAAGAAAGAGAATAGTCACAGAAAAACAGATCTGACAGATAAGAATATGCATAACCTCAGATTCAGATTTATAGCCATGTCAAGATCATAATTAAAGTTCATATCTGAAAATAACTGTACTCACAAAAAGGAACGATTCTTATATTCTAGAATATGTATTCTAACACTGAATAGCTCTCCTTTGGCATAGATTATCGATTAGATTAGAAAATAGTTGTTCTCTTTTAATTCTATTCAAATTGGAAGAAGATGCACTAGTTTTAGCTTAGATTTCAGCAGAGTAGCGATGCCATTATTTTATTTTAATTAGAATAGAGGCATAATGAATTTGTGTGGAGATAAAGTGAGGTTTGGGGGTGTTTTTATAGGAGAATAGGGTGATTTAGAGCCTTCAGATTAGTTCAGAAGTCATCAGAACCACCCAACTCGAAGACAGGTCATCCAGCAACTCAGAAGAAGACACGTCATCACAGAACACTCCAGAATTCTGTGCTGGATCGGTATGGGCGCACTTGGCAGGTGCGCCAGTGTATTTTTGCATTGGCACACTTCACAAGTGCGCCAGTGTATTCTGGCCTATTTCTAGTTTTTCTGCCTAACTTCGTTCATCCATATCTTCTTCATACGTTATCCGTTTTATGCAAACTCAGACTCTATCTCAAGCAGAATTTCGAGACGAACGCAATGGCGAACCAGTTTCCCTTAATTCTTCTCCTAAAAATTAAGTATACTTTAATTTGTTACCTATACGTTCACAGAAAATACAGGGTGTTACAGGGCCCATGGCCGGAGCTAAGGGCTGAGGGGCGGCGGCGCGAGCCTGACTGGGCGGCGGAAGGGTGCTGGTGGTGGTGGTGGAACTGGAGGGGCCCACGGTGATTTGCAATTTGGGGCTTAGGGTTTGCAAATTTGAAGAGAGAAAGAGGAGGAGAGAGAGGGGAGGAGGAGGAGGAGGAGAAGGGGAAAAGGTGAAGGGGAAAAGGAGGAGGGGGCCGGCGGTGGAGTAGCAACGGCGGTCTAGGGGCTGGAGCGTGAACGTCTTCCTCTTCTTCTTCTTTTTTTTATGGTGAATGAATGTGAGAGAGAGAGAGGAAGGGGGAGTTGACCGATTTATATAATTTAATTATTTTATTTCAAAAAGTTACTTTTTTTGGGACTCTAAATCAAACCCAACGACTCTCGCCCCTAGCTAATTACCCCATTCTGAACACAATGGAATATGTCCCGTAAGCCAATTCGATTGTGTCGATTAGTTTTTCTTTAAATTAAAACATAAAATCGGTATATTGCATTTTAACATACATTTTAATTTACCGGGGCTACATACTGACTCCAAAAGTTACAGAAAAATTATTTCTAGCTTTGTATTGACGATACGGTCCTAACAAAACTAGTTTCATCAAATTTGGAGGCCGTTTGAAAGATGGCCAATTTCCAATTGATTAAATTTGACTGAAACTGACAAAACACGTTTTCTTTTGCCACACTCACATACTGATTCCAAAAATTATGAATTTTGGAATCTAGCAATAACTTGACATTCCGGATCCAACAAAAGTAGTTTCGTCGAAAACGGAGGTTGTTTATAAAATTTTCATTTTTAAGGGCTAAAAATCCATAGCGACTATTCTGAATTTTCACTTGGGCATAACTTTTTATCCCCGCTATGAAATTTTGATTTTTCAGATTCGTTGGAAAGATATTTCTCAAATAGATTTTAGTATTTTTGGTTTCTTTAAAATCCGGTTTATTTTGAACCCCTTTTATAATTAAAATAAATATTTATATTCTAATGTCGATTCAAATAAATATATACACTCCAATTTTATTCAAAAATGAATTTCTCTTCATTATTATTTAAAATAATTCATTTTAAATATCCAAAATTCATTAAAATAACCAAAATAAAAATTTTAAATTGGTTCTCATTTTCGGGGTTGTTACAATCTTCCCCACTTAAAATCTTTTCGACCTCGAAAAGGAACGGAGTTGAAAGTTGTTTTACTAATCAACTCAACTTTCGTTATTTTCATTATGGCTTAAGTTCTTCAACTTTTCAGTTTCTAAGAACTTTTCAAATTTTTCAAAAATTTGGCTAACACCCTAAAGTTTCGAAAAATTTCACCATAACCTCCTTTGTACGGGAGAACCGGGAAAATCCCCAAACCACCACACAGGCCTTCTCATATCAAAAAGAAAAAGAAAAAGCCAAGCGGCTAGCCAATCGGATCATAAATTCATCCAAACCCGATAAATTAGTAAACACGTACCTATTTGTCGAGTATACAATTTTATTCCTCTTCTTTAGCCTCCTTACTGTGACCTGTTCAACGTATGTAGATGTATATGCATGCAATCTCAAACAATTTTCAATTCAATTCAGAATTTGATACAATTTGGTTACATGTACCGTTCCTTCACATAATAGTTTTATTAGGTAACAAATAATCTTACAACACAACCATCAATCAACTAGTGGATTAATGTTTCAAATTCATAATTTTGATACACATACAGAAAATCATGTTTTTGATGCCAATTAACAATGATATATCCTATCTAGTTTTGGTTCTCACACCAGTCTAATGGAAATATATAAACATCCCACTCTCGAAACTCGAAAATAAATACTGATGATGGTATACTTCATCATCAGGATCATTCTAGGCGACTAGAGTGTGATTCTGTATCTATCTAGGATATTAAAACTTCGAATACATGTTTGCAAGGCGTATATGCAAAATCTTTATATATTGGATTGTACAAATTCGACACAAATAAATATTCAAATACGTCGAATAAGGTTTAAATCTTCAAAACAATATTTGTTTTCATTTTTTTTATTTTAAAACGCTACTCTTCACACTCGTTCTACGATACTTCTGATCCTATCTCTAATGAGTCATTCTCATTGGATATTGCTAATCCAATCTCTGATGAATTCTTTCATTTGGTTCTAACGTGCCTTGTTCTCGAGCTCTATAAACCAAAGCTCTGATACTAAATGAAGCGACCCGAACTTCCCCGTTCTCCGAAGAGAAGAGGAAGAACGGATTGAATTGAGGACAAGACGAATCAGAACACAAACAGAAGAACATTTCATTGCTTATTACAACATTTTCATCAGAATACAAGAATATAGAGAGTATGAATAAATGTTACACATTTACTAAACATCAGAGATTTACAATTTACAATGCAGCGGAAAATAATACAAAACCCAACTGCAAAGAATATACGGATACAGAGTTTTCCGAGTATCATTCCAGCTGCAAACCAAGATCCGGTGAATATAAATCTGCAAAACCAAAACTTCTAGCTGCCCGTGCGGAAAATATGCGCACCCAGAGTTTAGGTTAAAACAATAAACTCCAGGTCAGTCATGTGACTGGTGTGAGAACTAAAACAGTTATTAATCTGATTTTAAAATTCGGTAAATCAAGGGACCACGCCGTATAAAACGAAACGGATTTCCTCCCAAGAGTAATAGTGCATAAAACAAACAGTGCAATGCTGAATAAAGAACAATGAAGCTATTATAAGACTCAGGTCCCATCAAACAATGCAGCGCAAGTCGGTGGATAGAGTTTTTACCTTGTAATAGCCAAAAATGCTTGGTACATGAAATTTCATCTTTTATTATTACTATAAGTGTATAGTGTCAAAACAATTTCAATCATATGTATCAATCATAGATGGGATAAGTGTCGCATACCACTATGTCGCCATATATAGGTTTACAATTAAAACCGCAAAATGTTGTATTGGAGATTGGATTTCCATCTATGAACCATGGAAAGGGATCGTCCTTACCGCTTCGAGACTGTCTAGACCGAGCCTCAGGAACAGCCGCAACTGCACCTTGGATCGTCAGGATCGGTCCACTCGATGTGGATTAAAATGCCTGAGCACTGCGTTTCCCTTCCCTATGGGACGTAAACGTGTCATATCCCGGACAAACTATCGGCCCCGGAACGACCGATATAACTAAGGCGCCTCGCAATCCATCATCGACGTAAGTAAAATGTCAGGGCTAGTAAAACGCTGACACCACTCCTAGCTAGAAAGAAACGCATGCCCTCCCTGATGTCCTCTCCCGTTTTTGGTTTACACCGGGGTGTGAGGCTCGTGAATTAACGTTACACAAAGCTACGCTATATCAAAGCCGTGCTTTGATCATCAACCACAAGGCCCTGCTTTTCAACAGAAGTCTTGATCATTAGCACCTCAGCATGCCACACAGTCAATTCACGCTATGCAACCGATGTCTATCAATCACACAGAATGAAATCTGATGTCAGACACACATCCATTTACAAGTTCATTCTGGGTCGGAATGAAATCCGAGGCACCTTATTCCTCCCCCATATGTCCGACACAGGGAAGAAGCCCTCGCATATCCGTCGATCTCCATGTACGTCTGGACGATTGCCACTTATTACCTCGTCTTGGGTGTACAGCCCAATCAAGACATCAGTAATCATCCAAATGATATGAAGACCTTCGGTCTTCAACCACCGTCTTCATCCTCGACATATCATCGAATCTGTTATTCATAATGGGATAAACCCGGTCTTTCTGAATAACTTTCTTATATAACAAACAAGTGCTATAAAAACACAACATACGCCTCATTCAAATCCAGAATATTCCTTTATTCAAATATTCTTATACTTTAGGAAAGGTTCCAACTAATTTTATTAGAGATAAATTGTTTAAATTCATTCTTTAATCTTCCTTTGGATATCATTTCAATCTAATTAAAGGTGCATTAAAACTCCACTTGGTTTTAATCTTCCCAAAAATCAATATTAACAATTGTTTAACTTGGGAAATCATACCCTGTCTTTATCTGGGTTAAAGAACCAATGTCATTTAAAACACGGTTCACGATAAGCCCAAAAACACATTCCATTCCATCAGCCTTTAACCGTAAATTAGCAAGTGAACAATTCCCTAACTATTAACCCCAAAGGCCGAAAACAACATCATATCAATACCAAGGAAACCATTCAACTTAACTAATCTCCAGTTAGTTTCTGATTTTCTTAACTCCACTTGGTCTAAGAACAGTATTATTAAAGATACCATTCACGACAACCCAAAATCTTATTCCTGTCTTTAACTGGGTTAAAGAACCGATGTCCTTTAAAACATGGTTCATGATAAACCCAAAATCACATTCCATTCCATCAGCCTTTAACCATAAATTAGCTAGTGAATAATTCTTTAAGTATGAAACCCGAAGGCCGAAACCAACATCAGATCAATACCCAGGAAACCATTCAACTTAACTAATCTCCAATTAGTTTCTGATTTTCTTAACTCCATTGGGTCTAAGAACAGTATTATTAAAGATACCATTCACGTCAATCCAAAATCTTATTCCTGTCTTTAACTGGGTTAAAGAACTGATGTCCTTTAAAACACGGTTCACGATAAACCTAAAATCACATTCCATTCCATCATCCTTTAACCGTAAATTAGCAAGTGAACAATTCCCTAAGTATTAAACCCGAAGGCCGAAACCAACATCAGATCAATACCCAGGAAACCATTCAACTTAACTAATCTCCAATTAGTTTCTGATTTTCTCAACTCCATTGGGTCTAAGAACAGTATTATTAAAGATACCATTCACGACAATCCAAAATCTTATTCCATTATTAATCAGGTTAAAGAACAAGTGTTATTTAAAACACCGTTCACGATAAACCCAAAGACCAATTTCAAATCCATTCCAATTAAATATCAATTAATAGGTATACTTCATTAAATCTAATTAAAAAGATTTAATCTTTTCTCAACTGGGTTCAAGAACAGTGTTAATGAAGACTCCATTCACGACAACCCAAAATCACATTTAATATTAAATACAAGGCTCTGAATAGAAAATATATCGGCTTATGTTCAACATCAAATTCTGGAATCAACAAATACCGTATTGGAATAACGATATATATATATCTTCCAAATTCCTCCATAATATCCGTATAATCACGGAATCCAATATCGAAATATTCCGAACATAATTTCGATTCAAATCCATTCCAATTCATATATTGGAAATTCTAGTTATTTTTAAAACCATTTCAAACCCAATTTATTTATTTTAAAATATTGGATTTTTAATTCTTGTTCATTTCGATAAAATTATAATTTTATCCTTTCAAATATGGACTTTTTCATCCCAATTCTTTTCAAATCATTTATTATGATTTTATACAAATTATTGATATTTTTAATAATTTTATCAAGGCCCGTACAGTCGATTTCCATAAACGACCATCGAACTGCACTTACAAAGACCTTTTCCAAATTTGATTTGGACATGATTCCAAATCCAACCATTAGATTTCTAATTTCTTACAATAGTTAGAAATCTCTTTTCGATAAGAACCCAATGGTTTCGGTTTTAGGAGAATCCGACAGTCAGATCTCCCGTGATGTCCGTTCTAAGCCAATGGTCGAAATTCAGGAATTGCCGCGGCGCGGCGCATTCTATTCAGGCCATTATATATATATATATATATATATATATATATATATATATATATATATATATATCAACGATTTCCATTTAATATGTATTTTATAAATCATTTTAAATTCGTTTTCAAAACGATTTCAACTTCATATTCAATTTCTAATCAATATTGAATATTCCATATCATCGATATACAAATGATAGTATTTTCAAAACATTATATCTTGAAATCATTTCCTTTTCGATATACATTTTAACAATGAATAAATTCGATATAACTATTGTTCACGTCAAAATGGCGCATATCAAATCAACACGGCTTTATATATTTTAAAATATTCTTTCTTTTTGAGCTGGAATCAGACACATTCAATTACCATATAATGTGATTTATATAGATTTCATACACACATGTATACAACAACCATCAAACACATTCAACCATCATCCAGAGTGCATTCTACACTACACAAGCATTAAATTTAAATATTTAATGCTTATGACAGTCTGTCAACCCATCGATTGACATACAACTAAATATTGTGATTAGTGTATATCCAATATCATCCCAATACCCGTGTGGGGTTTCAATCAATCAAGCACAAATTTTATGTGTGCAGTTGGGCGACGTGTAAAATTTTATCATCCTAATAAATGTCAGATAAATGTGTGTACATAAACAAATCGTCCGATTTGTAAATGAATATTCAATTCTTTTCAGGAGAATTTCAACACTTTGCTATTTTTAACACTTCATACATTCAATAAAAAAAATGTTATTTTTTACTAATAGATTTTTTTTGGGAAATTTCGACATTATAACGGCGCGATATTGAAATTGGTAATGTCTAACATTACACCTCTCCTGATATTGGCTCGCGTTATACACACATAACAACTCGATCAATTTAATTCAATTCTTATCCCAAACCAATTCAAACAAATAAATCAACCAAACCAAACAATCAAACAAGTCGTCCATGGTCTGTGGACGACAGGAAGCAGTTCATATATGCAGTTATAAAATAAAATAAATAACTGTATAAGAAAATTATAGTTAGGAGTTCTCAACTAGGGTTTCCACTCCGTCAATCTTAGATTGTTAATCTTAAATTCTCTAGGAATCTCGCATGTCCATTTTGTAAATAACATGCATAAGTTAAAAATCATATTTTTAACTATTGAATAATTATTTCATAACTTGTCTATTTTATAAATAGCATACATAGGCTAAAAATCATATTTTTATCTTTCTAAAAACATTTCCATGCCATACACTAGTTAAAAATCATATTTTTAATCTTGCTAAAAATATTTCCTTCCTACGATAAAAATCCTATTTTTAACTAAGCAAAAATGATATTTTTCATAACTAAAAATCAAAACTTTATGTAATTAAAAATCATAGCTTTATATGAATAAAAATCATAACTTTATATAAATAAAAATCATAGCTTTATATAAATAAAAATCATAACCTTACATACTTCATACGTCAAAAATCATAGAAGCTTTAAAGCGGAGAAAACTTACATATTTTCTATCGGCTAGATTTACTGATTTGGTCCCAGAATTTGCAAATGAGCTCCAATCTTCACAAAAACTTTTTTTCTAGTTTAAACGCGCCATTCCGGAGAACTTTCGCCTAGTGGTCTTCCTTCCAAAAATATGCCATTTCGCCGGAAATTGCAAAAAGACAGTATTTGGGCAGTAGACTTTGGATGCGTTTTCCAGACAGCTCCGCAATCAAAATAAGACTTCCATATACCAAATCGAAGAGAAAATCGTGCTCTTCGATTTTGGTATTATGGAGTTTTTGCCAGAAATGCACGGTTCAGGAGTTATGGCAAAATAGTGACGGGAGGTTAAATGCAAAAACATGAATTTGTGAAAAATGTGATTTTTGAGGTGGTGGTGCCCATGGCCGGAGCTAAGTGCCGAGGGGTGGCAAAACAGGCCTAACTGGGCGGCGGAAGGGTGCTGGTGGTGGTGGCAGCGCTGGAAGGGCCCACTGTGGTTTGCAATTTGGGGCTTAGGGTTTGCAAATTTGAAGAGAGAAAGAGGAGGAGAGAGAGAGGAGAGGAGGAGAAGGAGGATGGGGCCGGCGGTGGAGGAGCAAGGGCGGGCTAGGGGCTGGAGCGTGAGCGTCTTCCTCTTCTTCTTCTTTTTTATGGTGAATGAATGTGAGAGAGAGAGAGGAAAGGGGGGAATTGACCAATTTATATAATTCAATTATTTTACTTCAAAAAGATACTTTTTTTCAGACTCCAAATCAAACCTAACGGCTATTGCCCCTAGCTAATTAACCTCATTCCGAACGCAATGGAATATGTCCCGTAAGCCAATTCGGTTGTTTCGATCGGTTTTCTTTAAATTAAAATATAAATCAATATATTGCATTTTAACGTACATTTTAATTTACCGAGGCCACATACTAACTCCAGAAATAACAGAAAAATTATTTCTAGCTTTGTATTGACGATATGGTCCTAACCAAACTAATTTCGTCAAATTTGGAGGCTGTTTGAAAAATGGCCCCAGTTGATTAAATTTGATTGAAACTCACAAAACACGTTTTCTTATTTCAACGCTCACATATTGATTCCAAAAATTATGAATTTTGGAATCTAGCAATAACTTGACAACTCGGATCCAACAAATGTGGTTTCATCGAAAACGGAGGTCGTTTGCAAAATTTCCATTTTTAAGCGCTAAAATTCCATAGCAACTATCCTGAATTTTCAATTGGGCATAACTTTTTTATTTCCTCTACGAAATTTTAATTTTTCAGATTCATTGGAAAGATATTCTCAAATAGATTTTAATATTTTTGGTTTCTCTAAAATCCAATTTGTTTTGAATCCCTTTTATAATTAAAATAAATATTTATATTCTAACATCGATTCAAATAAATATATACGTTCCATTTCTATTCAAAATAATTTTCTCATCGTTATTATTTAAAATAATTCATTTTAAATATGGAAAATTCATTAAAATAACCAAAATAAAAAATTTAAATTGGTTCTCATTTTTCGTGTCGTTACATCTTGGGTCCAGAATATTTTTTTATGCTAGGATTAGATGTTTCATCTCGAATTTGAAGTCATATGAAGTGATTTTTTTTGAAAAGCTTCACGGTTAAGTTTGTTTAATATAATAATATAAAATTCATCCAACTTCTTATATAAGGGAACAACGTAAGTGGAAACCCTAAACTTTACTTCTGTGTGGTCAACTGATTAAAAACCGTCGCCATAAAGAATATGAACGACTGAGAAATCACCGCCTTTCCCTTAATTTTTCGATCAACCTGCCAATCTTTTTACAAGAATTTCAATAGCAAAACTCTCCGCGTGAGGAGATCAACCAACTGTACGAAGATGATGGAGCCTTGAACATTGTGCTGGCCAGAATCGAAGCTTAAAACGCCAGCGGTTTTGGGTTGTTTATCGATGACTGAGGTGACTAAAGTAGCGACGCTTGGATCGATCAGAGGTGGGGCTGCGGTGCGATGACTGGAAGCATTGGATGGTGGTCCGTTGGCTTTCTCAGGTAGTGGTGGTGGATTGTTTGAGGAGTGTATAATGTTGAGCAAGGGGCAGAAGTCTTTTTCGAATGGAAACGATACTAGCATACTAAAACAAGGGTAGCGTGTCCTTTTTGAACACGGTTGACTTCTGGACAAAACAATGGGATGAAAATCTAGTGTCAACCGTATTGTTCTAATACATAATGAGTTAGGTAATTAAAAACAAAATTATTCTATTAAGATTTAATCGAGGAAATTGATTATCATTTATTTCCATAGGTGATGAGCGTGGTATGAGTTTTGGATTATGGAGAAGAGAGCCTAGGTACTTTCGAAACAAAGAACGTGATTTGCAGCGATGGAATTCCTGCTTTGACCGTGAATAGCGAAATAGGAACAAAGTTTTGAGGAGTTAACAAAGTAAATCATCCTGTATGCTATTAATACAAAAATTAGGTTTAACAAATTTATAATTAAGAAGTAATTAAATTAAATTACTTGTTAATTAAAGGATTATTTGTTAATTAGGTGAAATTAAGCGATTTTAACTCTAATATAATCCTGTGCAGGTGGGTCTGAAGCCTGGACTCGAATGTGAAGAAGGAAATCTGATGAACCATTGATTTTAAAGCATAATTAGTTGGCCAGTTAGTTTTAATATAATAATTTATTAAGTTTAGAATGGTATTAGGGTTAATTAAATCAAGTGAAAACATGTTAATAGCGTACACATTAATTTGATGCAGGGATGTTAATTTGGTACGGCTAAATGATAATACGAGAAGGAAACTGAAGTGGACAATATTTTTTCATATCCAAAAAGTAATTAGTTATTTAGATTTATAATTTAGGAATTAATTTATTTATTTAAATCATTTAACTTTAAATATTAATAACTAATGCATATATGGTCAGAATTTGACGATTCAAGAGATGTTGGACTCGTCTCAGCGAGATCTACATTATGGAACAGAACTGGACATGATTGGAATCAACTGATATTTTCAGTTAAATTAAACGTTTTGTAATTTGACTGAAACAAGCTATTTTAATGAAAAATCAGATCAAGGTGAGTTAAACTCACTCAGTATTCCCCATTTATATTTTATATAAGTTGGGTTTTTATTTTTTGTGCGATGGTTGCTAATGATTGATTGTTTGTTATTTATATAGTCATATATTGATTGAATTTCAGAAATTAAACGGTGATTAATTTCATTGAAAACCAAATCATTTTTTAACGATTGACTCCAATTAAGGTAGCTTACCTTGTCGGTCACGTTTATAAAATAAACGTGTTAAATTTAATGAATTGTTTGAATTCTTTGTTAATGTTAGATAAATTGGTTGTTGTAAAATGGCTATTATTTACTATTATTGAAATTATCAGTTAAATTTCATTAAATGACATTATTTGAAATAATCTATGTGAATACAAGGAAGAACAGGTTAAAGGGATCCAATAGGATTCCTCAAATGTATTTAATGATATTTATTTTTATATTATCATTATATGAATTGTTCTGATGGAATGATTGATTTGGTTGTTGACCGTTGACCTGAAATGCAACATTTGTTTTGTTTAAACAAATAGGTAATTTTGGTTGAGTAATTGGCAGTATGTGGCCTAGAAATCAATCGTTTTTCTAAATATTGATTTACCATTAGGTGAACCAATAGAAGTGAAGTTATAAATTTTATTTTATAACTAAAGACAGATTTTTAAATTTTATTTTAAATGAAAGTTTTTTTAAAGAAAATAAATATTTATTATTTATTTATTAAGTCTATAATTAATTATTAACTGATTTTATAAAGTAAATTCTTATGCTAAGAAGATATATAAGCAAATGAGCTGAAATTAACATAACGGTTTAGTTTTTGAATAATTGTTTTTAAGAAATATTAAATGGAATTGTTTAAACTAGTAATTAATTTAAGATAAAGGAACAATTGGAATCGGTTAACGAAATAACCGTGGTTTGAATTGACAAAATGAATCATTTTAACAGAATCGATTATTAAATTAATTTGTTTGGATTAATTTAATAAAATAGTTTAACGAATAATTTTTTTAACTTTAATAAGATTTTAAAAAGGAAATTTAGTATTTATTTTGGTTAATAAAGAAATTAACTACTATTATAGTAGTAAATGATGACAACAATTATTATTTTTAATTAATAATAATTTAAGAGATTACTTTTTAATTGGAATTCATTTAAAAATCAATCGACGATGAAATGAAATCGAATTGAATTGTAAAAGGAGTTTGTGAATGTGTTTTATATTAAAACTCGAGTTTTAATAACAAAGTTATAAATGGGATTTTAAAGCGAATATGATAGCTTAAATTAAATATTTACTTGATACTTGAGTTTAGGAAAGAAAATTAAGAAATTGGAAAATGGTATGAAATGATTAACGAAGTGAGATTTATTCCGAGGATCGGAATGTAATATTCCGAAGTTTGGAATATTAAGCGAGTCGAGTGTATAAGCTAAGTAAAAGATTTTGGAAATGGCCAAGAATATGAGTTGTTGTAAATGATTTGCAAACGATTTTGTAAAGGAAAGTTAGGAGTTGAAATGTAATCAAAATATTAGTTGTCGATAGTGATTTACAAATGGGATTTGTAAATGAAGTGAGAGTTTGAAAAATTGAATTTGTAACAATTGTTTCAAATAATAAATTGACCTATTTGACTTATAAACTAATGATCCTTAAAAGGATCGCAATATGATTTTAATCAACGCAAGAGTTGTCATAACGATTTGAACAGAGTATAAATAAAAGAAACTAAAAAGGTTTTGAAATGAAATTTGTAACGTTTGTTATAGATGATAAATTGAATTGATTTGTTACAAATAAAAATACAAGGATTTGTAAGAGATGTCAATTATAGGATGTGTAAAGATATTTATACAAGATTTGTAAAGATAATTATATAAGATTTGTACAGATATATATATATATATATATATATATATATATATATATATAAAATTAAAACCAAATACGGTATTGTTGTTAGAAACAAGTTAAAGGAATGTATAAAGGATTCTATTATAATGGCATCAAAGCTCGAGTGTAGTATTATACAGGATTTATTAAAGATGAATAGAGAATTATAATAATAGTTTACTTAGTAATTTATTAAGTTAACGTTGTGGATTTAAATAAAGTTTTTAAAGGAAAACATGTTGTTAATAAACTTTTATCTATTCTAAAGATATGAATATTGTTGATCAAGGTCTGAGAGGTAAATAAACTACCCCAACTTGAATGACTTCACGATTATCCATTCACATGATTATTTATTTGATAGTTAAATAACCGACTACCAAATCTGGCTAATATGATTGTTGGTACAGAAAGACCAAGATCGAATTATATTCAAAAACCATTCCGACCAGCAAATACGTGGAAAATGTTAATTGAAGATGGAGCATCGAAGACCGTGGATCTTCATAAACGGAAGAACAACTTGTTGAATTTCTTTGTTTTAGGGACAATAGATATTTCGGCAGTGATTCTATCGTGAGTGAAATCTATGGATTTCAAGGACTACTCGCTATTGATCCTTGGGGTGATACCTACATGGGATGGGGTAGGTGGGTGCCTTCGGTTCATTCTTTACCTGGATGAATTGTATGGACAGATGTCTGACAGAGTATTTCCAAAAGGGATCACGTACGTTTATTTATTCAAACTTACCAAGTTGGTGGCATAGAACGGAAACTTCTTTAGATTAACAACTAAAGTATTTTTGTGGAAATCAATTAAGTGATTTTCTAAAGGATCCGACAATGTTAAATTCAAAGTGGATGGAGATATACTGATCTGAAGGGTAAGCTTAACCTCTAGCCTCATCAACCGGGAAATGGTAAAAATCAGGTAGGTCGCATGGCTATGTGTGTCGCACCCATCAAAAGGGAATATCATTACCTGATCTGGAGAATTCAAAAGCCTTCGGTTGTCCCTTTTATTTTTATGTCTAACGACCCGCCTTTTTGCCCAATTCTCGCCGGTAATTAAGCCAACTTAAATCGTTCACCAAGACGGAATGTTATGGGTATATGCATTTTTGAAAGAAAAATAACAGAATTTTTATTTCATTTCATTAATTACATCAGAGATTACAAGGGATATCAGAGTACCATATATGCTCAGTGGAAGTCCAATGCTCTCAGCGGAAGAAGAAAAACATTAAAACAAGACTCTATCTTCAAATCTGAATCCAGTTCTAAAATCTAAACCTGTAAACTAAACATCTAGCTTCCCATGCAAAATTATGGGCACCCAGAGTTCAGGTGTGGAAACAATAAACTCTAGGTCAGTCGTGGGACTGGTGTGAGAATTCGAAAACAGTTTTTATTAGTATTCATTTTAAAGTTGGGAAATTCACCGGACCACGCCACTAATGCAGAAAGGGTTTTCTCCATGTGAATTCCCATGCATAGAAATTCACAATGATTTTTGAAAAGTGAAGCTATCATAAGCTCGTCCCATATCACACAATGCAAACGCACACCAGATGGGCAAGTTTACCTTGTGATAACCAAACATTCTTTCATACGTAAAATCCTCTTTCAATACTTAATATATAGTGTGAAAAGCCATTTCACAAATAAATGTATTAATCCTAGATGGCGTAATACCCATAATATTATGTTGCCATCTATATATATACACACACACAGAAATCAAAGTCGTATGGATCATATTGGGGATTTGGGTTTCCAACTTGATAATTCCTGGCAAGATAGATCAATCGGAATACAAACGAAATGTAATCGAAGCTTTTTCATCCAGACATGGACACCACTACAAATTGCAAGGTAGATCAATGGTTTTCGTCCAGACACGGACCCCCGAACATACCCTATTCCTCAAGTTCATAAGTCGTTTCCCACTGCTGCAGCTTCCATCATAATCATATATATATATACACACACACACACACACACACACAACCTAACCGCCAGTTTCTCATCATTCAGGGTATGAAGTTATCGATGTCACAACATATACAAATCTTTGCTTCAATAAGCCGTGCTTTGATCATCACTAGCTCGTTTCATAACTCGACTATGCCACATTGACAATTCACGACATACCACTGATATCGACCTATGCATACCCTCTAATTTCATATGACTTAGAGCCGAGGATAATATTTTGCCACAAATCCAATATATATTAAGGGAAATCAGTGTTATGCGGTCGATTTCAATGTCAGACACACAATCTATACAAGTCTGTTCTGGGTCTGAACGAAACAACAACCCGAAAATATTCAAATGTATTCAGATCTCATGCCACTTTTAACCTCGTATCGGGTGTACGGCCTGATTCGAGACATCAGCAATCAATATGAACTATTCGAATATACTCGTTCTTCACTTATCGATATCCAAGCCTTTAGTTTCTTTATAACGTCGTGTTATTACTTGGAATGGTTTTCGGATCCGTATCCGATCCCGGACTTTCCAAATAATAAGCTTATTTTAAAATAATAGCTATGGACCACACAAGTTTCTTAATTCAAATCTCCTTTCCAAATATTGTCTCTTTACTTTGAATTTAGGTTGGATTCAATTCCCAAGAACCTGTTATCGTTTTAACCCTTTTCTCAAAATTCAACCTTCATTTTCAACCATATATTTCAAAACAACTTCATTTATTCGTCGTTATCCCAAAACTACCAATCTCTATTTGGATTTAAATTTCCATTTGGATAATTAATATTTTCAAATAGAATATAATCGACTTATATTTGATATTGATTCATAGACTCAGGCAAATCCTATCAACATCTAGATATGGATATGTTTAAATATTTCTGATCGTATTCGTCTGCATCCATATTGAATATCCGAAGACTAATTCTATCCAAAATTGTTCCAAATCTTATTAAAATTTCATATCATATAATTTAAACTCTTTTAAAATATTTCAACATATTTAACAAATCCTTTCCATGTTTTAAAATCTTCAAATTCCAATTATTTCCAAAGAAATGGTATCACAACGTTAAAAACGTTGCGGTAAGCATTGTAAAATGGTTATTTAATCAAATGGATCCAAAAATTATTCCAAATTCACAAATTTTAACTCAAATCACTTTTAAATTATAAAATATAATTTATCATATTTTTCTGGATTTTTAAATAATTTTTATATGTCTATTTTATTCGATTTCCCATTACGGTCGACGAACTATGCGTATAACAACCTTTTCGAACTTTAATATGAGCATTACTTGAAAATCATACAATGGAATTTAAAAATTCCTCTTTCATACAAACCCATTATCAATAGAAATCCGTCGTTTTTCGTTTCACGTCAATTCGATTCAAAATGTTCAAGTTATAATCATTTTAAATATAAAATCGATATTATCGAATTGTTGCTGCGCGACGCGTTCCATTTACGTTATATAGCGTTTTAAATAAAAATCGTTCCGTTCATTTCCCCAAAACAAATTCTATTTAGAATAAAACTGTATTTCAAATCTTTTTCCATGAAATGATACTTTTTATGTTCAAATTTTTAGTTTAAAAATCGTTTTACATTCTAAGTTTCCATTTCAGATCAAATAATAGAGAGAGAACAGAAAAAGAAATAGTATTATTATTTAATTTAAAACACGTTCGATTACTATTCAAAATTCTTATGAAATCAATTATTCATAAAAAAATCCATTTATTCCAATTTGTCGAATTCTTCATAGCATATTACATTAAACATTTAATGATTATTTCAAACTTGTTCAATCCATTTCCCACATAAATATCTCAAAATAATTTTTATTTAAATTTCATTCGATTATTTTCCAAATCATTTTTGGAAAACAATAATTCGTATGAAATCAAATATTCCATTTCCTTTTCAAATTCTTCATACTACATTATTTAATGATGTAATTTCCAAATATCGATCAACCTTTTCAAAATAACTATTCAAAAAGTCGTTATTTTGAATTCCACACTTTAAATTTAAATTACATTTAAATAATAATATTTTATCAAAACTCTGTTGATTATCCAAAATAAATGTTGAATATCATTCCCCAATTCCTATCTAATACTTGAATAACAAATGAACGGACAGAATTGTGTTTAAAACCATTCCATTCCATTTGAATAGATTTTTACTCAATTCGATTTTAAATAGTTTTAAATTTTAATTTAAAACTACATTCCCATTTCATTTTAAATTTTTTTATTTATATGGAAATGGGATTTAAATTAATCACATGTACGATTCCACCACTACAATGTATGTGATTTTACTCAATCAAATTTAACTAACTAATCTGATCACATCAACAGTCATGAATCCATTCATCACAATAATTTACACAACCAAATAACGGTGTGCAAAGCGTTACTACAAATAACGCTAAGTGTATAGTGTATTACAATTGCATAAACATCCATCATCAACCAATGACAATCATTCATATCAATCCATGATCAACGAATTATTATTTAATATTAACAACAAATTATAATTCATCGTTATGACTACTTTTAAAATAATTTAAAATTGTAATTCTCACTTGCATTGCGCTCCGATTTCACCGTAATACTTGTATAAATTTCAACCAATGACCGCGTACAACTTTTAGATGTCGCTATCGTCACGGATACACATTTTCCGCAAATCTGCACACACTTCATCTAACCTTCTCGAGGACCGCAAACTTGTTTCACGACAAGACTTATATATATATTATATTTTTTCAAAGAAGTGGTGGACAACTTCTCATTTCTTCCAATTTTTTTTAATTAAATGGAGCGAACTGGAGACTAAAGGAAAGGGACATAATGAATGAGAGGTATGCAAAGATCTTGCACGAGCTTGCAGGTGACTTTGGCGCTTGAGGGTGGTAGCAGACTAGGTGGCTCGCGATGGTTGGAGGACATTGCGTGTGAGGCGGATCAGTGATGGACTGAAAGGGAGAAGAGGCCGAACTTGGTTTGAAAAAGGACAGCAGCGTTTTTAAGTGGAGAGAAGGGGAAAGAGGAGACGGTTCGGCTGCTGATGGCTATGGATGCTGACTGGGTGGTGGCGGCATCGGACAGGTGGAGGCGAATATAGCTATTAAGGTGGTGGTGGGATATTTTAGGAAGGGTCGGAGGTTGTTCGATGGACTGGGGATTGCCGGAGCTGGGAAACACGTGAGTAGACTGAGGGGAGAAGAGGTTGCAGACTGTTGCGATGGTTTGATTGGGGAGTATGAGAGTGGTAGACGTGAGCTAAAGGGAAACGAGAGGAAGCGGATGAGTTTTGAGAAGTTTTGGCGTGAGGTTTTAAGTGGAGGGTCTGCACGTGAGGAAATAAAGAGTGTTGTTTTAATGGTGGAGGGTAGTGGTTTGAGAGATAATGAGTGAAGGTACGTGCGGATGTAAGCAGTTGTTGGTGGAGAAAGAAAGGGAGAGTCCGAGAGTGAATGGCGTGATGATGAAAGAGAATTTTGAGCAAAAGAAGAAAGTGCGAGGGAAAGGGGAGTGATGAAAACACGATAAGACTGAAATTGGTGCGTGGGTTCTCTATTAAATAGGCTTGTTTTAAGGGTAGTTTTGTCTTCTAACCAAGGACACTTGTCCCTCTATAATTTCAACTTACATGCAAAATTCCACATAAGTGAACACTTGTCTCCATAATATAAATTATTTCATGCATAGTGACAAATCATAAAACACTTGTCCAAGTATAATTTAATTCAATTTGTAACATAGATGTAACACAAATATATGAAACCATTTATTTAATACTTATAAGTGTAACTTCAATATGACATTACACTTCATGTAACACATATAAAATATATTTATAAATTCACCATAGATTCATATATAAAATGTAACAAATTATATGCTAAAATAATATTACTCAAAATCGAATTTTCATAAAATATTTAAAGTAGAAATTAAATGTTTTAATAGAATTTTATAAAGGTTTATATTTCGAATTTGTAAATATAATTATAAACTAAGATTTTAGACTTATATGAAATCTCATGTTAAAAATAACGTTTTAAAATAAATCTTACTTTACAAAATATATTAATATCACTATATGTTATCGAATTTAAATTGCTTAACAAATATTCATAACTAGTAAATATGGTTTTAAATAAAATAACTATCTTTTTAAATATATTACCTTATGTTATTGTTACTTATAACATTAACATAACCTTTAAAATAACTTTGCATTATATAATTTGTTTCAAATATACGAAATTCATAAAACACTATATATATCAAAATAATATTACTTATAAAATATAAAAATCATTATATCCTTAAATATAAAATTTTAAATTCTCAAAAGATATTTGTAAAAGTCCTATGTACAAAAGAAATACCATTTTATAATAAAATTTAACATTAGATAATAATAGTACATATAAATTCTTAAAAATACACTTAAAATAATTTTTTTATAAATAAAATTATTTATATAAAAACAATAAAAGAGTTACCGATATTTAAACCTTATTAAATTCAAAATACATATAGAAAATTCCAAATTAATTTTAGTAAAATACTGGGTTGTTACATTATGTATGTATGTTATCGGTGCAGTTGGCTGGCCCCCAACCGTGGTGATGATATATTCGGTACTCTCAAGCGAAGTGAGGGACCAGTCATGTTTAGCTTGGGTTGCAAGATGTTCTTGTTGAACCCCAATGTATTCATCTCCGGAGGTACATTGTCGGAAAGGTGGTTGCCCATACCTTCCCATGGAAATCCATTCTCTAATAAGTGCCCACGCTTTTTGATTGTATACTATATATGCAGAGCGTGAGATGCAAGCGTTCTGCTAGATTGATATTTATTTGTATTTAGACACCATTGCAATATCAGAAAATATATTGATTTCAAAAATGTTTTGGGTTATTGTAAGGTAAAACCGTCCATATTTATGTGTGGGTTTGGTCTTACAATTATCCTTTTCGTTCAAAAGGATTTCAACTTTAAAATCAAGTTGGGTGATACCTTTACACTTAGTGTGTTTTTCTCACTCTACTTCACAAGACTGACCCGTCATTTGTAATTCTCGAGTTAGACCGGGTTGTACAGGTTCAGAATATCAGATGATGCAAAGTCCAGGGACGAGCTGGAGAAGTCCAGACGTATGATATATGGTTGTTATTCCGTTATGTGTTGTATATGAGGACAGAATATTACAACTGTCAGATATATTGATGTACTCTGATGATTGTAACTATATATTTTCAAGCTCTCAGTAAAGATATGATTTTATATTATATTTTATTCCGCTGCGATGTGAGATTCTGTATTGTGTTGGTTCTTATTCTTCTTTTATTCTAATATTTATTTCTTTCTTATCTCACCCTCTAACATCTTTCTAATAACGTTCTGGTGTTTTCGATGCTTGATTAGTTGTCATGGTGTTTTTATGTCGATTTTCAGGACCGAAAATGCGTGGGCGTTACAGTGGTATAAGAGCTATTGGTTTAGTAATAACCTTGGCTTTGTGGTGTAACTCGATAAAGATATGGTTAGTAATATCTTAGATTGAGTTGAGTTTATATACATGAGAGCGTATTTGTAAATTTATATACAAATGTTTTGTATTGTGTTGTTCGGTCGGTTCAAGTGTTGAGAAGCATTGAACTGGTAATAAATACAATATTGTTTTATAAAGAGGGTAAATGAAATAATTTTACCAGAAATATATTTTCATATAGAAAAGAAATAATTTTATTAAATTATTGAGATATTAGTATGTCTGATTGATTTGAATGATATTCAAATTGAATCAAAAAAATTGAATTGATCTGTAAGCTAATTTTGAATAAAAAAATTATTGGGGCAGTACAGTATAAGCTAATTTTTATGCTGGTTCTGATCAGCAAACCGGTATAGTGTGTTGAGGCTGATCTATGAGCACTGGATTATATAGTATGCCTTGTAGTATTTACAGTGTATCACTGTGAATATCACAAGCTGTGAAGACATGATGGATATATATATATGAATCAGATCAAATCATGAAAAATGATGAGAAACACACCAAAATTCTAAGGTAAATAAATTTTTAAAATAAAAATTATATCTGCTATGAATTAAAATATTACTTCTATTCTAAATACTCTGTGTGTGTGTGTTTCTGTATGTGACAGGTATGGATGACTGGACTGACTGAAAGCTATGAAGACAGAAGACTAGACAAGTAACAGAGTGTCAGTGTATATGAGTGAATGTATGTATAAGTGTGTCAATGAATATGAGTTTGTACACTGAGTGATAGTGTTGTAGTGAGAAGTTATGTATACGTGAAATGTATTGTTATACTGTGTGTTGTACAAATTATGGAGTTATAAAATTGCACTGTTCTAATATTGAAATAAAATATTATATTTAAATAAAATATCATTTGAATATTTATATTTGTGTATAGTAGTATTCTGTTTAAATATAAATATTACATTCCTATTTGTGATGTATATATGAAATAGTACAATAACAAACACATTTAAATAATATATATTTGTTTGTTATCATCAAACAAAAATCATATAATTGTTATATATAACAACGTTATATACCACATACAATCATAGAGTTAGCACATAATAATAAAATAAAATATGCTACTCAAATAAAAAATATTGGATACTGATATTGATAACAAATAGGATGGAAGAACATAAGAAACCTTGCCTTAGTCCTATCTCTAGTACCCACTTCAACCTATAAGTGAGAGTCTACACAGAAGGGAGTAATGATAAAACACATAACAGAACCAAGCAGAACCTGGCTATCACCTTCTAAATCAATGAATATATGATAACTTGTATGACCATCCTAACTTTTTTGGGGACTAATGAATATTCTAGTTCTTTTCGTACTCTTGCACATTCAAATTTTGAAATCCATTATGTGCTTTCAAGGTCTGAAAACCAACGCTAGACCTCCAGTCGGGTAGGTCTAGGGTACACGACCATCGTCACCAATCTATAAGCATCCTTGACGATGGTACCTCTACTTAGAGGATACAAGATCACTCCAAGTTATCAATGATTCCTTGGCACTTTTGTAACCTTCTTAAATTTCCTCCAACTCCATTTCGGACATCGAACCTGATTCGCTCGGTCTAGTCCATTATATGCAGCCTCTTTCCATTAAGAACGCTAATCTTTAATCAACAACCCTAACATGGTTCATTAACTGAAGAACCATAAAATTATCATGTTGTAACTTAATCATTGTACATAATATAAATGAGCCACCTCCAGCATAATCCTGTATAACCTAACATCTTATTACCCGAGTCACACTCTGATCAAAGCTACCCTTATTAATCGGTACCAACTCAAGCCTATAATTCAACAACTAGAATTGAGTCAGCTACGACTTATGTACTTATCCCTTCTGGTCTGACCTATCTTCTAGTCTCTAGTGTATCCATCCCTAATGTTAGTGACCTAGACCGCCATTTTTAGCCATCAAGTCTTATATTCTAAGCTTCAGGTTTAAGTCATCAAGGATGAGTCATTCCAACCTTCAATACATGGAATATCCATCAAATCAAAGCTAATAAAAAAATAAAGAAGACCTGAACATCATATTCACATAGTATCAAAGTAACCCATATCATACATATGAGTTGGTGTTGGCTCATCCCTATGACTTGGTACTAACTCTGATACTTAGCTCTAATTTTGGCGTAAATTAGATTAGTGTCTCTTGCCTTGTTCTAGAGCCTATCCTTCAAGATTCATGTGATTCTAGTTAAATAATACTTTAAATATGCTTCAATCTCCAATCTAAGTTCTAAACATGCACAACATTAGAAAGTAAATCAAGCATGGCATTCAAGTAAGAATTGCAATAAATGAAACAAAGTAATTTTTACAGTTTCATCAAACTCAAACATTTAATTCAAATAAAATCACAATTTAAGCATAGATTTACCAAAGTACATGGATTTATATCCACAAAAGACATTAGATCTAGCTAATTCATATACTATACGAAGAATTAGGTTAAATTAGTGTTTAGCTTTGAAATTTTAGTAAGATCTTACTAATTTTGGGTTAAATTACAAATATAGTATTAAATTATCTGATTTTAATGTATTATTCAACATAGACTAATGAGTTATCATAACAACTTACCAATTCAACATATCAAATAGATCTACGTTAAATCTGACATTAAAATTAACTAATCAGATGAGAATGCAAGAAACTTGATTATGTTTAGCTTATATATTGGATCTAGACTCTATTTTGCAATTAAAGATTATTTGGGATGGAATAGGTTAAAGTATTTAATTTGACTTCTATCAAAAGATATAGGAAAAACAATATTTTTAGGGGTGGAATTGTCACAAATGAAGTCAAAAAAATTAAGATATGCAAAACATCCCAAAGAACCATACCCCAAGATATTAGAGTCACACGACCTTAAATGAATTAATTAAATTATTTTATGATCCTTTGACAAGTAAAATAGAAGTCATTACACAGTGTTTGGGGAAAACCTAAAGCTTAGGAATAAGGTGAGTGGGTACAGATTTGATCCCCTATATTTTTGCATTAGTGATGGATGAAATCACAAAAGATATACAAAGGGAGATTCCCTGGTGTATGCTCTTTGCCGATGATGTTGTGCTGATTGATGAAAGTAGAATAGGGGTTAATCGACAACTGGAGTTGTAGAGGGAGACCTTGGAATCAAAGGGTTCCAGGCTTAGCAGAACTAAAACAGAGTATATGGAGTGTGAGTTTAGCAGTGTCAGCTCAGATGACGGAGATGTTACCCTGGCCGGTAGAGTAGTACCCAAGAAGGAATCGTTTCGATACTTAGGATCTATGTTGCAGTTTGATGGAGAGATTGATAAGGATGTTAGTTTTAGAATTTAAGCAGGATGGGTGAAATGGCGACTAGCATCTGGCATTCTCTGTGATCAGAAGATTCCTCAGAAGCTTAAAGGAAAGTTCTATAGGACAGCAATCAGACCTGCAATGTTATATGGTGCAGAATGTTAGCCTACTAAGAGGCAACACGTCCAGAAGATAAGTATAGCAGAGATGCGAATGCTGCGTTGGAGCTGTGGGCATAACAGACGAGATCAGATTAGAAATGAGGATATTCGGGAAAAACTTGGAGTTGCACCTATTGAAGAGAAGTTAGTCCAATACCGCTTGAGATGGTTTGGACATATCCAACGTAGACCACACGATGCACCTGTACGCGCTGGAATTCTAGGTCGTGCCGAAGGCCCAAAGAGAGGTAGAGGTCGACCTAAAATGAATGGGAGGAGATAATAAAGAGAGATTTAAGTAACTGGAGTTTATCGGAAGAGCTGGCAGTTGATAGGAGTGCATGGAAATTGGCAATCCATGTACCAGAACCATATGTTTTTTTTAAGACTTTATTTCACGTTTACTGAACCTTTTTTACTTTTTATTTACTATTTTAGATTTTATTTCACTTTTATTGAACATTTTTACTTCTTCTTCTTCTTATTATTAAAAAAAAACTCTTTATCAAACGACTTTTTATTTGATTGGTTATTTTAAACCCTTATATATATATTATTATCATCATTATTAGTTTTATTTTATTTTTATTTTGGGTTCCATATCTAGCCAACCCCAACTTGTTTGGGATATATGGCTTTGTTGTTGTTGTTGTTGTTGATTAAACTATTAATTTTGGATTTCGTCTGTTGATTTAGAAGTCTAAAGCAACGGATCTTTTATTTTAATTATAGTTTCCATATGCAAGTTGTAAATCCCTCAATCATATATTTAATTTTGGTTTAGTGTTAAAAAACTAGACATACAGATAACTTAATTATTATGCTATGAAATAATTAAATCTGATGTTATGGAACATAATGATTAGACCATAAAATGATTAGATCTATTGCTACAAAAATGTGATGATTAATTGCGTAATGATTATATTTCTTTTTTTTGAAGCATAATAATTAGTTACATGATGACTAGTTGTATTACCATTTAGAAACCAAAATGATGCAAACTAAATATAAATTATAAATCACGTAAAGAAGAAAATGCCTAGAGTGTAGGCAATCAAAAATTATAAATCATGTAAAAAAGAAAATGCCTAGAGTGTAGGCAATCAACCAATGACACCATCGGTCATTTGAGGGCCTTGAGCCGATATATATGGGAAATTTATGTTCTTTTTTTAGGCTTGATTGACATAGATTCATTTATGTGTTTTAGTTTGAGATGGTGAACTTTGGACTTATGTGTAGACTTGGATGCTAAGAGCAACTATGGTAGGCCTTTATTGCAAAATGAAAGCACAGGATTAGGTTATGGGTCATTAGTTAGGGTATTATAATTAGAAGGTTGCTGATCATGGACATTCCCATAGCTACATATGGACGAGACTATATGGTCACACATAAATAACTAAAACTTTGTTTTTTCCAATACTAGCAGGGATTAAGACTGTGACTCCCAGTGATACTTAAGTGGTATTTTGCCACTAAATTAAAGGTTAAGCATGGTTGCATACGATGAGTCACCATGCGAGTTTACGTTGTGTTCTTCCTCTCTAGGTCACATACGAGACAAAGTGAGATAGAGATCCCTAAAATAAGACGAATGTTAAGTGAGGCTCGCACTAGGAACATTTTTATCATTAGTTTGAGGTTTTACATAAGATTAGAGTATTAGCCTTCTATGTACGACATTATGCATGTGAAAGTAGGTACATGGACTTTGTACAAACACTTCATATCCCTTAGGATAGACTTAGAGTCAGTTGCGTTCAATTTTCTTTTTATCCTTATTCTCATTTACCAAACATTTGTCTAATCCATTTCATTTTCTCCTATCATAGGTGTACGTAATAACAGTTGATTAGTTTGTTGCTGTTTTTGGACTATCATACTTAAAGCCTAGTCATACACTATCTTTTATTAAGTGTTTCATAATGGTATATTTTCTCTTTTAATACTTTATTTATAAGGAAATATTGTTATGATACTCAGATATTTTTATATGAACTGATAGTTTATGAGATATAGTATTATTATACTTTAAGACTTGGATATTTTGATGTTTTGAGATTTATCTTATTGTTTTTGTGAGATTTTTTGGTTATCTAATATCAAATTTCTGCCTATGTGATGTTTAAGTGAGATAGATTGTATCAGTTTTGATATTTTGACCTTATGGTACTACTTTTTACCTTAAATCGATGATCAATGTTTCTTAATATATAGGATTTTAGGCATGTTAAGGATATGGGTTGTCATATGTGGTCTTAGAGTCGGGTTCAACATTTCTTGGAATAAGAGAATATTTGATGTGTATGGATATATATATATATATATATATATATATATATATATATAATTTTGAAAGAAAAATGATCCTTGAAATTGTTTTCAAAATGGCTTTTCAAACTATAATAGTAAATACATATTTTTATTAAAAAAAGTCAAGAATTCCTCAAATTTGTGGTTGTGCTTATTTCAATTTCTAGTATTAACCATTGTCACTTGATCTTATTTTTGGAATTTGTGGAATTATTTAATTAAATATTTACTATCCACGAACAGAGATGGATGATTCCACCAGATCTAGCTTTATTGACATCCCCGATATTACTGGTGTGAACTTGCCTATATGGTTCGGCCATTACTTATAGGCTACGTGACTAGCTAGGCATTCGACTATAGAGCCTACGGTGGTGGTGGCTGGTGGGGGACCCTATTTAACCACGTGAAACTCATGACTTTGTTAAGATATGGTAGGACTTTTCTAGCTTAGGTGGCAAGCCATACTGTAACAACCCTGAATTTTGGGGTAAATTTAAAAATTTATTTTAAGTTGTTTTAATGGATTTTGATATTTAAAATAATTTATTTTAAATAATAACGAGGAAAATTTATTTAAAAACGAAGTTAGAATTAATAAATTTAAACTAATTATATTACGAGCCTTAAACGACGTGGTAATTTCAAATTTTGATTTCCAATTTTGAAACTTTTTATAAAATTAATTATAAGTCGGAATTGGATGAAACAAAAAACGTTAGGATCGTATTGAGAATATCTTCCCAATGAATTGTAGAAATTAAGATTTTAGTTCATAATTTGTAAGTTATGGCAAAATCAAAAATTTAGAAAGGTCGCTATGAAATTTATATATATGGCCCAAAACACTACTTTTTGCATACGAAAGAATTTGAACTCGAAACCACTTTCAATGAGTCCGGAATGATGTTTCTGCATTGAAAAACAGTAAACATTTATAAATTTCGAATTTCGGAAATTATTGGTATAAAAATTTATTTTTAATATTAAATATATATGCCTTGAAAATTGAAATTTTGCAAATGGTCTCCAAATTGTACAAAATTAATTTTTTTGGGTTCGTATCGTCAAAACAAAGCTAAAAATGATTTTTCGGTAATTTTCAGAATTAATATACAATTATAATTAATTTTTCAGTGTAAACGGACAATTTTTGACTTCAAAAATTCATTAAAAATTCATACGGACTCGAAATTTATGAAACCAGTTTCTATAGGTTCGTTTTGATTAGGATTAGCTGTGAACCAAATTCCATCGAATTTGGAATCAGTATGTGGTCATACGGTTTTTAAAACTGCAAAACGGATGTAAATAATTACACTAAAGCTATAATTAAAATGGGCTAAATTACATATGGGCTGAGTTAAAGTAACCCCTATATAATATCTCATAGACCAGTCGTAACCTAATTCTGAAAATCTAAACATAACCTAGCCTCCATCATCTTCATCTTCATTTCCATGGCTTCCTTCTCAAAAAAAAAAAAAAAAAAAAAAAAAAAAAAAAAACTTCTTTGCATGAAAGTCCCTGAAACTGAAAAATTTAAATCTCCAAATCATAATAAAATCTGACCAAACCCTTTCTAGGTTTTGAACACCTCGACATCCTCTGCCTACCACAAAAAATCCAAGAACTATTGACGCACGGATTCGCCGGAGACTGAGTTTGATTACAAAAAAGTCAGTTTTAGATTCGGTGATTTCCGCCAAACCGTCGAGAATTAGACGACGGCCCAATTGGAGAAATGTAGCCAAGAGACATACGAACAACTTTGCTTCTCGGAGTTTCACCTGAAAGTCGAAGGAATTACATGAAAATCGAGATGATCTGAAAATCGAATTTCTGGCCAAAACAGCGAGCTCAAAATGTAAATCAACAAATTCCGGCAAATCGAGCGAGAACCGGGCGAAGTCACCAACAGGAAAGTTCTTCGTCTACGTGAGATCGAGATGCTCAGAAAACTTCAGGTCGATCGAAGGTGGGTGGTGGCCTGTGGGGCCCACGAGGCGGAGCCGCTTCTCTGGCCGATTTTCGGCGAACGACGACGAATTGGGCGGCGGGACTAGGTGGCGTGGAGCTCCTCGCCAAGACGGTTCCATCGGTGGTCGGCGTTCGCCGATCGGAGGCCTGAGTCCATGGGAAAACGCGGTCAAAGTTCGGAAGGGGCTGGTTGACCGGCTGGGGTACTATTTTAATGATTTAATTATTTAACTAATGTATTCAAACTTCAAAATTGTATAACTTTCTCATACGAACTCGAAATTTGATGATTTCAGATTCGCTGCGATTGTGGCAATGAGACCTTCGCGTGGACATTAAATTCGTCCAATTTGGAGGAAGTTGAATTTTTGGGTATTTTCCATAATTAAATTAATTATTTAATTCGTTCGAACTTCAGAAAATCATAACTTTTTGATACGAACTCAAAATCGCACGAAACAGGATTTGCCGCGATTAGCGCGTCGAGAGCTTCGCGATGACACCAATTTCGTCAATTTTGGAGCAAGTTGAATTTTGGGTCAAAATTGGGCCCGAACCGTCAATTTAAACCCGAAAAATTGAAAACCAAGGTGAGAACTCTTTCTCACTCAATCTTTATTTTCAGTTATTATTTATTTTTATAAATAACTGTTATTAAATGCCTGTAATGAAATGTTTATACCTATTGTGTGTATATGTTGATGCTTGGATGTGATGTGATGTTTGAATCTGAAAATATATGACATGTTAATTAATGTTATCTTATTAATCATCATTAAATTAATGTTACACTACCATTAAATTAAATTAATGCACAAATATTATTTAATTATTTGTTGGTTGAAATCCCACATGGGTCTTGGAATATATTCTGACTACACGTATTCCTTAGGATTAGTTGTCAATTGCACTCTGGATGTCATTTGGATGTGATATGAATTGTGACCATTATTGCTGAAATTTATATTATGAATGAAATCCATATAAATAAATTATATGGTAACTGTTAAGCCTCATTTCAATTTAGAATTTAATTTGTTACCATTTCATGTTGATTAAAGAAATAAATGAAAATTTTACATTTTTTAATGTAATAAATGTATGATTTGAAATTTTACATTATTATTAATGTAATTGAAAGGAAATGAAATTTAACATTATTTTTAATGTAATTGATATGAAATGAAAGAGTACATTATCTTTATTAATGCAATTTAGAAGAATGAAAACTAACATTTGTATTTATGTAATAAGATATGGATAAGCATTTACATTATCAATGTAATAAGTTAAATTTTACATTTTTATATAACTAAGATGAAATGGAAGATTTACATTTTTATTAATGTAATAAAGAAAACAAAAGGAAAAATTTGATTTTAATGTTATTTATTTACATTAAAAAGAGAAAGGAATTGAAAGAGAAGTATATTTTTATCAAAATGAATGTTTACACGTAATTTTGTTATGAAATGAAACTATATATTTTAAAGTATGAGATGTAATGATATATATATATATATATATATTAATGTATGTAATGTAATGATATATTAATGTATTTAATGTAATGATATATTTTAATGTACGAAAGGAAATGATATATTTTAACGTATGAATTACATTTATAATGTAATTAAGATGATGAGGTATCAATCTTACCTTTATTAATGTAATAAGATATGAATACTTACATTTTTATTAATGTAATTTAAATTAGAGTGAAAACTTACATTTTTATCGATGTAATAAGAAAGGAATGAGAAAAATACATTTACAATGTATTAAATAAGAATAGGATATATATTGTAAATTAAAAGGATATTTTTTATGTAATTAAGAATAGAATATATATTTGAAATTAAAATTACATTTTTTTATGTAATTAAAGATTAAAGTTTTGCATTGAAAATAAAATTACATTTTTATATGTAATGAAAGAATAAGAATTTGCATAGTAATAGATTTCATTTTAATTTGTAATGGAAGTATACAAATTTACATTGCAAATTAAAAAGCAAGATTAGACATGTTATGTTAATTACATTTTTGATGTAATTAAAATAGGGATTTTTTCCATTGTAAATTATTACATTTTAATGTAATTAAAAGAATGGATTTTCAATGAAATTATAAGAATGTAATTAAAAGAATAAAAGAATGAAATGCAATGTTGAAATATAATTTACATTTTTATGTAATGAAAAGGTTAGATTTTGACATTGTAAAATTATTTACATTCTTTTTATGTAAATTAGATTAAAAAGGAAAAGTCACATTTTTAATGCAGATTATATTAAATAGAAAACTTTACAATTTTAATGCGATAATAATAATAGAATTAAAATGTATATTTTTATCGTTATTTTAGATGCGATAAAAAAGTAGAAATGAAATGTATATTTTTATCATCACTTCAGATGCAATAAAAGAATAGAATAAATATTATATATTTTTATCGTCATTTTAGAGACGGTAAAAAGAAGTTACATTTTCCAATGTAAATAGAAGAAAAATTGTAAGTTACATTTTTATATGTAATTAGAGAAATATAGAAATTTATATTTTCCAGTGTAAATAGAGAATGAAATAAAAGTTTACATTTCTCAATGTAAATAAAATAGGAATAGAAAATTACATTTTTCAGTGTAAATAAAGGGATTAGAAAATTATATTTTAATGAATGGATTTTCATTAGAAAGAATAATGAAACCAAATGTACATTTTGTGTAATTTGAAAGATAAAAGAAAATATAAATTGTTATGTTTAGGATGTGTATGTAAATAAAAATAAAAATAATCATTATTGTGTGTCATGTTATGCCTCGACATTATATATACAAATTGGGATATTCGATGTTAGCAAAATATAGTGAATGGAATGGATGACGGAATTATATATAATCATATATATATACATATATATATTAAAATCAAACGAGCCGAGCGTTATAGTTCGCGTCTTGGAATCGTGTCTTTAGTTGATTATACCGAAATATCCGACCGTTGGATTTTCCAAAAACTGAAACTATTAGGTTCGTCTTGGGAAGACCTTTCCAACGATATGAGTTATGTTAAAAATCCAAAGGTGAGATTTAGAGAAACGTGTAAAACAAATTTGAGTAAAACAGCGCCAGGGTCGCCCATTGACCCGAAGAGTCGTTAAATTAAATTTAGCTATTTTATATAAATAAAAATAGCGATAGATCGTTATTAAATACTAATAACAATATGAAATGATTTTAAAATATATATATGCGAGGATCATTTGAAAAGTCCGAGTTCAATCTCATTTCAAATGATTATACGTCGACCTAAGTCGAAGAGTTGAAGACGGTGATTGAAGACCGGTAATCTTCGACATCGAATGGATGTTGACTACTGATGCCCTCGATTTATTTGCTACCTTGAAAAGGGTTTCGGTGGTAGTTGTCCAAACGTACTTGGATATCTACCGGATATAGTTTCGTTCAGACCCAGAACGGGCTTATAAATGGAATGTGTATCCAACATTGTACTCCTTTATATTGTATTTATTGATTTTTTGTCGAATGTATGAATGCTTGGTGGCGGAGAATTTATTCTCTTGCTCAACACCCTTTTGTATATTTTGGCAAAGGATTAATGTAATGACCCGAAAATCCGGTCCAATTTGAGCTGACCAAAAACACAAGTCCAACCCCAAATTAAACTGAATATCAGGAAATTAATAGAAAAAAAAACAAAGGGTTAGGAAAGATAATATAGAAACTTAGAATAGAAGAAGAAGAGCAACACAACATCAGAGTAACACGAATCTCACAGCGGAACGAATAACATATAATATATAACTTAACTTTGAAATATAACTTTGTA
Organism: Allium sativum; assembly: GCA_030737875.1. Lineage (NCBI taxonomy): Eukaryota > Viridiplantae > Streptophyta > Magnoliopsida > Asparagales > Amaryllidaceae > Allium > Allium sativum. Next base: position 1,045,141,780 of record CM060913.1, read on the forward strand.
CTTGAGTATACATCTTTTTCAAAGTACAGCACTTACAACACAGCGGAAATAACTATAGCTATATAATCCTAAAGCCTCCTGCTCCAAGCTCTTCCAGTATATCTGTAAATCCTGACTACTTGACTGCCCGTACAAAACTGGGCACCCAAGAGTTTAGGGAAAACAAAACAAAATAAACTCCGGGTCAGCCATGGGACTGGTGTGAGTAAAACAGTTTAAGCAGGACATGATATCTCATAAGACCACGCCATATAACGGAACGGGTTTTTCCCTTATTAGAATCCAAATTACCTTTATATCAAAAACCTTTTGATATTATAATAATGTCTATCAACCACAATATAATAATCATCTAGCAGAAACGCTTTCATCTCATGTTTTACATATATAGTATACAATCAAAACCGAAAGCACGTATTGGGTAATGGATTTCCAACTATGACAAGGTATGGAACCACCTTTCGCTAGTGTACCTCTAGAAAGGAATACACTGGGTTTAACAAGAACATCTTGCAACCCAGCCACACATGACCGGCCACTCATTTCGCTTGAGTGTATCGAATGTATATCACCAACAATTGGGATCAACAACCGTTTCCCGAATGGGACAGCATCAACAATAGATTTTTAGAAATAAATGAAATTCTAGACCAGGTGATTATACACCCTACTTCGAAGCGACCGGCTTAGCCATGCTGCCTGCCCGATTTCTGTCATTTACCGGTTGATGAGGCTTGAGGTTACGCTTCATCATCACATCAGATTCACTTCGAATGCCACATTGCCAGATCCATCAAAAATCACTAATTGACGTCTACAACAGTACATTACGTGTTAGCTAAAGAAGTTTCCTTCTCCGCTTCCACTCTTGGTACGGTTGAAGAAATCAATGTATGTGACCTTTCTGGAAAAAACTATGTCAGACAATCATCCATAAAGTCATCCAGGAGCAGGATGAACCGAAGGCACTATTCAGTACATCCATCTTAGGCACTGTTATCTAAGACTTATACAATAGCCCTTGCACTTTACTCTGTCTTCAATTATCTTTGGCATATATGATTCGCAACTCTTATGCCAATACAGAGTGGTTCTTTGGATAATAATCCAACCGGTCTCTCCATATTAACAATGTTAAAATGGTCAAAAACTTCAATAGTCGGTGAGTTAACTATCTAAGAAAACACGTGTGCAAACAACGATATTATTTCCAGTTGGAAATTCTATCAAATCAATCATCAATCATATATATATATCTATACATATATGTATACTCATATTTCCTTATTTTCTATGTTTAGAAAATATACGTTAACACTGGAAAACATTTCCATAACTTATTTACTAAACTCACTTAACCACTTTCACTCTCGAACCTTAACCATTTCTAAATTAAAAACGAAGTCAATCAAGTTGGGGTATAACTACCTCTCAGACCTTAACTGAACAAACATTTCAAATCTCGAAATAGGGTAAGTTCATCTTTTAACCTTTTAACACTTCCTTACTAACCCTTGGATTCTATTTACAAACCCCCTTCTTTTACAAGTTTACGTGATTATAACAATGGTGTTATATTCTCCTGCATCCGAAATATATTATCTTAATATGACTTTTATTTTCTAACTCGAATAATATAACGACAACTAATTTATTTACTCCTATTCGGTTAACTCTAATCTATAACTCTTATTTTGAATAACTCCAACCTAATAACTCTTACTGGATTAATCTCTTTATTTGAATAAATCTTATTAGATTTAACTCTGTCGAATAACTAGATTCGATCAACTCACTTTGAATATTTCTGATTCGATGATCTCACTTCGAATATCTCTGATTTGATTATCTCACTTCGAATATCTACTATTCGATTTTCTCACTTCGAATATCTCTGATTTGATTATCTCACTTCAAATATCTACTATTCGATTTTCTCACTTTGAATATCTCTGATTCGATTATCTCACTTCGAATATCTACTATTCGATTAACTCCTTCGAATAACAAATTCGATAACTCCTTATTCGATCAGCTCTAATCGATTTATTCCAATTCGATAACTCTATTTAAATTCTCTATTGGTTAATTCTACTCTAACTGGTTAACTCTAACTGATCAACTCTAACTGGTCAACCGTAACTGATTTACTCTAATTGATTAACTCGACTTGGCTAACTCCTTTTGGTTAACTCATTTGATTTATCCCTTTCGCTAACTCATTTGGATTAACCCCATTTGAATAACTCTCTTTCTCGACCAACTCTAATTGATTTACTCACTTCGACTAACTCCTATTGAATTAACTCCTTTGGTTTATTCCTTTTCTATTTGTTTACTTAACAGATAACTATTCCCTTTTCAATTCTACTTATTTACTAATAAATAATCCTTTCCTCTTTTCAATTTATTTAACAAATAAATATTTCCTTTATCTTTTCTATTTGTAAATGTTTTACAAATATACCCCTTTCATCTCTATTTTAACATATTTATTCCCCATAAATATTTCCTTTCAATTCTATTTTAAGATATTTATTTCCTTTTATTATAACCTATCCTTCGATTTTATAATTATTCTCTTTTATAAAAATCCTTTTCCTTTTCTATATAAAATCCATTGATTTTATATAAATAATTCACTTTCAAAATACACTTTGAAAATCCCCTTTCCCACATCCAGTATTTCTTATGGTATTTAACATACCATATAACAACGATAAATATCGTCCAAACACAAATAATCAACAACAGATTATATATCACATCATATATCACAATATATGAATCACAGTAAAATAAATGTTGAGGAATCCAGTTGGATTCCTCCAACCTGTTTCCTTGCATCACAGATGTTAAACAATATAGATAACATCACTTTCAGTTCCATATGGTATATTCTGTTAAACAGAATCAAATATAGAAATTTAACTAACTGACTAGCAGTTCAATCAAACAGTCAACACACAGTCAATCAACCAATATTTAACAGTTCTAAAAATACAGCATGAAATTATAAACTGTTCAGGTTAGTGAGATTTACTCACTTTGGCAGTTCATTGTTAAAAAACGATAAACTGTTTGTTTGATTTGAATCAAACAATTCATTTTGCCCTAAATTCAAACGATCTCGAATCCACTCCCAATCAGTTCCAGTGTGTAGTCGTCCTCCCTACGATCCCAACGAATCCGACTGTTTGTGATTCTGATATAGTATGATTAAGATATTTAAATTACAAGTTATACTAATTTTAAATTAAATAAAACTTCAATATAATTTCCTTTGGGCTTTTACCAATAAAATCAGGCCCATCCCAACTTTAAAATACCGACCCGTTGGTAGCCTTCTTCCCCAACTCCCCAATCACGTCTCCAGTATTTGATCCACCATTTCTGAACTTCTTCCACCATGTTTTCCTTCCACGAGCCACGAAACACCCAACCGACACCACCATCTCACTCCACTTCGAATTCTCTTTCACACCGACACCACCAGAACAGCTCGACGGCCTCCCCCAATTTCCATCGACTACAGCAGGTACCGAACTCCACCACCAAGGGATCCACCCAAAAACTCTTCGCACATGCGGTTTCTCACCACAATCACAAAACCAAACACCACTTCGAATATAAATGCTTTAATCTCCTGAATTTGAGAACCCTAGCTTCACTATTCTATAACCCATGACAGCAAACAGATTTCGAGCTCAGCAAAAAGGATACTACGTTGAAGAGCATCACATGGAGAATCCAGAAATATGTATATAATGACTTTAGGATTTTTAGTTTGATTTTCTATTTTGAAAATTTTCACTGTAAAGACCATATGCAGTTATATATAGTTGTTGTGGTGGTAGGTGGTGTTTGAGGCTGAGAATAGTTAAGTCGTGGCCTGTGTTGGATCAGAGAAATGGGGGGAATATTCTAAATTTGATTTTTATATTTTATTTTCATGATTTTATACTCGTCCTGAGTCCTTAAAAATCCCTGCGACTACATACGATACCCAAAAATCACCAAACTTGACATGCAGCTATAGTTCGACATTACAGTCCCAACGAAACTGGTTTCGTCGAATTCCGACTTCGTATGCTCACACAAGGTATTTTTAACCGTCGAAATACTGATTGTTTCTAACTCTAAAAATCCGTACGACCACACATGACTCTAAAATCACGACAAGGTATTTTAAATCCGTACGACCACACAAGGTATTTTAAATCCGTACGACCACACAAGGTACTATTTTAATGATTCAATTATGTAATTAATGTATTCAAACTTCAAAATTGTATAACTCTCTCATACGAACTCGAAGTTTGATGATTTCAGGTTCGCTGTGATCGAGGCGATGAGACCATCACGTGGACACTAAATTCGTCCAATTTGGAGGAAGTTGAATTTTTGGGTATTTTCCACAATTAAATTAATTATTTAATTTGTTCGAACTTCAGAAAATCATAACTTTTTGACACCAACTCGAAATCGCACGAAACAGGATTTGCCGCGATCAACGCGTCGAGAGCTTCGCGATGACACCAATTTCGTCAATTTTGGAGCAAGTTGAATTTTGGGCCAAAATTGGGTCCGAACCGTCAATTTAAACCCGACAAATTGAAAACCAAGGTGAGAAATCTTTCTCACTCAATCTTTATTTTTAGTTATTATTTATTTTCATAAATAACTGTTATTAAATGTCTATAATGAAATGTTTATACTAGTTGTGTGTATATGTTGATGTTTGGATGTGATGTTATGTTTGAATCTGAAAATATATGACATGTTAATTAATGTTATCTTATTAATCATCATTAAATTAATGTTACACTACCATTAAATTAAATTAAAGCACAAATATTATTTAATTATTTGTTGGTTGAAACCCCACACAGGTCTTGGAATATATTCTGACTACATGTATTCCTTAGGATTAGTTGTCAATTACACTCTGGATGTCATTTGGATGTGATATGAATTGTGACCATTATTGCTGAAATTTATGCTATGAATGAAATCCATATAAATAAATTATATGGTTACTATTAAGCCTCAATTCAATTTAGAATTTAATTTGTTACCATTTCATGTTGATTAAAGAAAGAAATGAAAATTTTACATTTTTTAATGTAGTAAATGTATGATTTGAAATTTTACATTATTATTAATGTCACTGAAAAGAAATGGAATTTTACATTATTTTTAATGTAATTGATATGAAATGAAAGAGTACATTATCTTTATTAATGCAATTTAGTAGAATGAAAACTTACATTTGTATTTATGTAATAAGATATGGATAAGCATTTACATTATTAACGTAATAAATTAAATTTTACATTTTTATGTAACTAAGATGAAATGGAAGATTTACATTTTTATTAATATAATAAAGAAAAGAAAAGGAAAGATTTGATTTTAATGTTATTTATTTACATTAAAAAGAGAAAACAATTGAAAGAGAAGTATATTTTTATCAAAATGAATGTTTACACGTAATTTTGTCATGAAATGAAACTATATATTTTAAAGTATGAGATGTAATGATATATATTAATGTATGTAATGTAATGATATATTAATGTATGTAATGTAATGATATATTTTAATGTACGAAAGGAAATGATATATTTTAACGTATGAATTACATTTATAATGTAATTAAGATGATGAGGTATGAATCTTACCTTTATTAATGTAACAAGATATGAATACTTACATATTTATTAATGTAATTTAAATTAAAATGAAAACTTACATTTTTATCTATGTGTTAAGAAAGGAATTAGAAAAATACATTTACAATGTATTATATAAGAATAGGATATATATTGTAAATTAAAAGGAAATTTTTTATGTAATTAAGAATAGATTATATATTTGAAATTAAAATTCTTTTTTTTTATGTAATTAAAGATTAAAGTTTTGCATTGAAAATAAAATTACATTTTTATATGTAATGAAAGAATAAGAATTTGCATAGTAATAAATTTCATTTTTATATGTAATGGAAGTATACAAATTTACGTTGCAAATAAAAAGCAAGATTAGACATGTTATGTTAATTACATTTTTAATGTAATTAAAATGAGGATTTTTGCATTGTAAATTATTACATTTTAATATAATTAAAAGAATGGATTTTCAATGAAATTATAAGAATGTAATTAAAAGAATAAAAGAATGAAATGCAACGTTGAAATATAATTTACATTTTTATGTAATGAAAAGATTAGATTTTGACATTGTAAAATTATTTACATTCTTTTTATGTAAATTAGATTAAAACGGAAAAGTCACATTTTTAATGTAGATTATATTAAAAAGAAAAATTTACAATTTTAATGCGATAACAATAATAGAATTAAAATGTATATTTTTATCGTCATTTTAGATGCGATAAAAAGAGTAGAAATGAAATGTATATTTTTATCGTCACTTTAGATGCGATAAAAGAATAGAATAAATATTATATATGTTTATCGTCATTTTAGAGACGGTAAAAAGAAGTAACATTTTTCAATGTAAATAGAAGAAAAATAGTAAGTTACATTTTTATATGTAATTAGAGAAATATAGAAATTTACATTTTCCAATGTAAATAAAAAATGAAATAAAAGTTTACATTTCTCAATGTAAATAAAATAGGAATAGAAAATTACATTTTTCAGTGTAAATAAAAGGATTAGAAATTTATATTTTAATGAATGGATTTTCATTAGAAATAATAATGAAATCAAATATACATTTTGTGTAATTTGAAAGATAAAAGAAAATATACATTGTTATGTTTAGGATGTGTATGTAAATTAAAATAAAAATAAGCATTATTGTGTGTCATGTTATACCTCGACATTATATATACAAATAGGGATATTCGATGCAAAATATAGTGAATGGAATAGATGACAGAATTATATATAATTATATATATATATAGAAATTAAAATCAAACGAACCGAGCGTGGTAGTTCGCGTCTTGGAATCGTGTCTTTAATTGATTATACGAAATATCCGATCATCGGATTTTCCCAAAACTGAAACCATTAGGTTCGCCTTGGGAAGACCTTTCCAACGATATGAATTATGAAAATCCAATGGTGAGATTTAGAGAAACATGTAAAATAAATTTGTTTAAAATTAGCGCCAGGATCGCCCATTGACCTGAAGCGTCGTTAAATTAAATTTAGCTATTTTTATATAAATAAAAATAGCGATAAATCGTTACTAAATACTAATAACGATATGAAATGATTTTAAAATATATATATATATGCGAGGGTCATTGGAAAAGTCCGAGTTCAATCTCATTTCAAATGATTATACGTCGACCTAAGTCTAAGAGTTGAAGACGGTGATTGAAGACCGGTAATCTTCGACATCGAATGGATGACGACTACTGATGCCCTCGATTGATTTCCTATCTTGAAAAGGGTTTCGGTGGTTGTTGTCCAAACTTACTTGGGGATCTACCGGATATAGTTTCGTTCAGACCCAGAACTGGCTGATAAATGGAATGTATGTCCGGATTGTACTCCTTTATATTGTATTTATTGATTTTCTGTCGAATGTATGAATGCTTGGTGGCGGAGAATTTTTCTCTTGCTTAAAACCTTTTTGTATATTTTGGCAAAGGATTAATAGTATGATATGGATTGACAGTGTGGCATACCAATATGTAATGATCACGGTTTCTTGTTGAAAAGCAGAACCTTGTGGTGACGATCAAAGCACAACTTGAATAAGCATAGCTTTGGGTATTACGTAGCTCCACGAGCCTCACAACCCGGTTGAGTCTAAAACGGAGTAAGGGAACGCAGGGAGAGCAGCACGTTTCTTTCTAGCTAGAAGTGGTGTTTGGGTTTTACACGGCCTGACATTTTACTTACATAGATGATGGAATGAGTTCGCCTCGGATATTAGGTCCTATAGGACCGGGAAACGTGTGTTTAGGAATTGCCAATCCGCAAAATCGTATGTGTGGACTGGCCCTGCAGGATCCAAGGGTTCACTGCGGGGAATCCTGAGACATTAGCTAGAGTGTCTCGAATTGGTAAGGACATCGTTCCTAGCCTTGACTCATGACGGAAACCCAATTCCCAATACGTCCCTACGGACTTGATTGCATTACTAGTATGGAGGCATAGTATATGGTAGCTATGTTTCCTAGGATTGATACATTTACTTTGAAATGTTTTTGAAACATATATACACTAATAATAATATCAAATTCATTTTTATCGTACCAAGCATGTTTAATCATCATAAGGTAAAACTCTATCCTCTGGTTTGTGTTGCAATGTGTGATGGGACTTGAGTCTTATGATGATTCCATTTTTCTAAAAAGCATTGCGTTGTTTAACGATTTACTTTAATTTATGTAACGGCAATCCATTGGAATAAAACCCGTTCCGCGTTAGCGGCGTGGTCCTTGGATTTGCCTTATTGCTATTAGTTATATTAGTTAAGAATTCTCACACCAGTCCCATGACTGACTCATAGTTTGTTTCACTTTACAAACTCGGGTGCCCTCTTTTCCATACGGGCAGTCGAGTAGCTTTTTGCAGATATTTATCTCTTGAGTAGGATTCTGGATCGAAGCCTAAACCTGTGTCCAAAGCATAGAAAGTCTTCCGCTATGTATTGTATTAATTTACTGTAATTTATCTTCCGCTGTAATTTTATTCGATGTACTCTGATATTCTGTACTCTGATGTAACATTATTGTAATGTTTATAAAAGTCTGTTGTTATTGTTCTGATGTGTTGTATTCCCAGAGTTAATGCGTTCGGGTTTTGAACGGTCTTGGTCGATCTAACGATCGATCGGGTCAGGCGAAAACCCGGGGCTGTTACACATTCTTTTTTATAGAGGCATTTATTGATGTTAAAGCTTAGATTCTCAAATATAAGTGGATATTTGGAATCATTTGTTTGGTAGATGAGATGAGGAGGAAACTTGCTACCTAGCAGTTACAGGTAGAGGCTCTAATTTGCAGAGAGGTTCCTAAGACTGAGACTAGTGGTGTTACAATTATTTAAAGAGATTTTAAATGGAGGTTTGAGTTAAATTTCATGTCACAAGCTGAGAAAGTAGTTATATTAGAAAATTTTATAGTTCTAAAGCGGGTTGATTTGTTATTTAAGGAGTACAAATAGTAAACTGAGCTTGCAAGGTTTGAGATGCAGCTGATTAATACCCGAATAAAAGAAAGCTCTAGAGTTTGTTAAGGTTTTGAATAACCATTTAACAGCTTAGATATCAGCCACATTCATATGAAGGATACCTATAAGTGTCATATTGAGATGACATTACTTCGTTCTATTAACAAGAAGGTGGAAGAGGTTCTAAAGTCTGAAGTGAAGGATTACCGGAAAAGAAAAAAGGGAGGACTTCCTCCTAAAAGGAAGTTTTTGAAGAAGGATTTGAATGTCATAGGTATGGGAATACAAGTTATATTATTAAGGATTGTGCATTGCTGAAGCTGAAATACTTCAATTGTGATAGGGTCTGGTATACTTGGATGAATTATCCAACACCACCTAGAGCTACTTCTCAGTTGTTACTCAAGTAGCCAAGGCATTGCTATAGTGGTTGTTCCCACTTCCAGTGTTCATCCAACGGTGGACTAATGGAAGAAGGTGGTGACAAAAGGTATGTTATCTCTTTCTGGTCCTTCTATTCGTACTTTTTATGATACTTAGGCTTCTTATTCATTTATCTCTAGTGGACTTGTTGTAATAACCCGGAAATCAGAGCCAATTTAAAAATTTTATTTTGGCAATTTTGAATATTTAAAATGAATTATTTTAAATAATAGAGTCAAGAAATTTACTTTGAATAGAATTAGAATGTATATATTTATTTGAATCGTCATTGGAATATAAATATTTTATTTTAATTATATAACGAGCCTGAAATGGCGTGGTAGTTCGAAAATTCGATTTCAAAATTTAAATGAATGTACGGGTGCAAAATAAACCGGATTTTAGAGAAACCAAAAATATTTGAATCCATTTGACAATATCTTGCCAACGAATCCGAAAAATCGAAATTTCATAGCGGGAATCAAAAGTTACGTCCAGTTGAAAATCCAGAATAGTCGCTATGGAATTCTGGCCCTTAAAAATGGAAATTTTGCAAACGACCTCGGTTTTCGATGAAACCACTTTTGTTCGATCCGGGATGTCAAATTATTGCTAGATTACAATTTTCATAATTTTTCGAATCAATATGTGAGCGTGGCAAAGGAAAATGCGTTCGACTAGTTTCAGTTGATTTTGATCGACGGAAAAATGGCCATTTTTTAAACGGTCTTGGAATTTGACGAAATTAGTTTTGTTAGGACCGTATCGTTGATACGAAGCTAGAAAATATTTTTCGGGAATTTTTAGAGCCTGTATGTGGCCCCGGTAAATTGAAATGCGCGTTCAAATTCGATATATAGAGATATATTTTGATTTTGACAAAAACTGATCGAAACAGTTGAATCAGCCTGCGATACATATCTCATTGTGTTCGAAATGGGGGTAATTAACTATGGACGACAGTCAGTGGGTCTGGTTTCGTAGTCGAAATAAAAATTGCTTTTTGAAATTAATAAAAAAATATAATAACTCTATCTCCTATACCCCCCCCCCCCCCCCCGTTATTTTCCAAATCAAAGAGAAAAAAAGGCGGAAGCCCTAATCGATCGCCCCCCCCATGCGGCGCCGCACACCGCTGGGCTCCCCCACCGAACCGCGACCTCCACCTTCTTCTTCTCCCCTCCTCTCTCCTCGCGCAGCCTCCCACCTCGAAACCAACCCCCCTCCCCCATAGCCAACGACCGCCACCCCTGCCACTTCCGAGATGCGCCGCGCCCTTCCAGCCTCCACCAACCTCTGGCGAACAGCAAAACCCCCCTTCTCAGTTCGACATTGGACTGTGAGTTCTTCCTTTTGATTTTATTTTTTTTGTTTGTTTTATTTATTTTGGATAATCAGTTTTATGTATAAATAACAATGAAGAGAATTGGGGTTTTTGTCATATATATTTGGTAAATAAAGAAGAGTTTAAAAATAAAATACGAGTTTTTTTATGATAAGGGGGAAAAAGAGTGATTTTTATTCATATGAAGTAACGATTAAAAATATGATTTTTATATTATAGGAAGATTAAAAATATGATTTTTATATTATAGGAAGATTAAAAACATGATTTTTATATTATTGAAGGAATAAAAATATAATCTTTATATTTGAAAAGGCGAAATCTTTATATCTGAAAAGGCGAAATCTTTATATTTGAAAGGGCAAGAGAAAATTATGATTTTTTATAAGGTAGCGAAGATAAAAATTCGAATTTTATAAATATGAAGTAGCAGTAAAAATTCAATTTTTGTATAAGAAATAGTGTTGTTAAAAATATAATTCTTAACACAAACGGTGTTGAACAGATCTCGTTAGAAGCGAAGTGAAGATTTCCTACATAAGAAGAGTCGTGATGTTAGGTTTAGCTATTCGGTGAGAACTTCTCATTTTAAATTTCTTTTTCTAGTTATAAATATATACTAGGATGCAGATGGTGCTTAGCAGCACCCGACACCCTTCGTCCACAGATCATGGACGACTTGTATGCTTATTTGATGTGTTGTGAAATTTGATGTGAAATCGATAATATAGATTAATGTGTTGAAATAAATTAATTATCGTTAAAAATATAATTTTTAACGTGAATATGAATATAGTGAATGTGAATAAATAAATTTTCATTTACGAACCGGACGGTTTGTTTATGTACACCTATTTGAAGGATATTGATTGGGACGATAAATTTAACACATCGCCCAACTGCACAAATAATATTCAGTGTTTGTTGGTTTGAAACCCCACACGGGTGTTGGGATGATATTTGGCGTACACTAATCCCAATTATTTAGTTGTATGTCAATCGATTGGTCGACAGACTGTGTAAGCGTTAATTATTTATATTTGATGCTTATGCAGTTGTGTGGTGCACTTTGGATGATGGTTGATTATTTATCGTTGCTATTATATACATGTGTTGTATGGAACCCATATAATTAACATTATATGGTAATTTATTGGGCCTCATTCCAATTTGGAAAAGAAATATATATTCATGTGTTGAATAGAAGGAATTTATATTCATTTGTTGGATAAAAGCAAATATATATTCATGTGTTGAAAATATTCATGTGTTGAGTAAAATATTTTAACAATAAAATTTACATCTTTATCATATTTAAGATTAGAAACTAACTGGAAACTAGATAAGATGAGTGGTTTCCTAGGTATTGATTTGATGTTGGTTTCGGCCTTCGGGGTTAATACTTAGGGAATCATTCTCTTACTACTTTACGGTTGGAGTCTGATTAAAAATCAAACAATAGATACCATAATTTTATAAAATATATTACATAATAAGAATAGTCATGTGTTGATAGTACTCATGTGTTGAGATTAGTCATGTGTTGAAAGAATATAGATTCATGTGTTGAACAGAATAAATATTCATTTGTCGAATAGAATAACGAAGTTATTGAAATACATAAAGCCGTGTTGATTAGAGATGCGCTATTTTGATGTGAACGATATTTATATCGATTATATTTGTTTTTATAATAATTATAGAAAAGGAAGTGATTTCAAAATATAACGTTTTGAAAATATTATCATTTTTATATCTATGATGTGGAATATTCAATTTTGATTCAAAATTGAATATAAAGTTGAAATCGTTTCGAAAAAGAATTTAAAACGATTTATAAAATATGTTTTAAAAGGAAATCGACGGAATATATATAATATATATATATATATATATATATAATGGCCTGAATAGAACGCGTCGCGCTGCGGTGGTTCGTGAATTTCGACCATTGACTTCGAATGGACATTACGGGAGATCTGACCGTCGGATTCTCCTGAAGCCAGAACCGTTGGGTTCGTATCGAAATGAGCTTTCTAACGAATATTAGAAATTTAAAATCTAATGGTTGGATTTGGAATTATGTCCAAATCAAATTTGGAAAAGGTCGTTGTAAGTGCAGTTCGATGGCCGTTGATGGAAATCGACTGTACGGACCTTGATAAAATTATTAAAAATATCAATAATTTGTGTAAAATCATGAGAAATGATTTGTAAAGAATTGGGATGAAAATCACCAAATTTTAAAAGATAAAAATATATTTTTATCGAAATGAAATAGTTTTGAACTAGAATTAAAATCAATTTATTTTTGAAATAAATAAATTGAATTTGGAAGTGGTTTAAAAAATAATCAGAGTTTCCAATATACGAATTGGAATGGATTTGAATCCAAATTATCTTCGGAATATTTCGATGTTGGATTTCGTGATTATACAGATATGGTTGTGGAAATTTAAAAGATATATTTATATCGTTATTTCCAATACGATATTTGTTGGTTCCAGAATTTGATATTGAATATAAGCCGATATATTTTCTATTTAGAGCCTTGTATTTAATTTCAAATGGGAATTTGGGTTCGTCGTGAATGGTGTCTTGAATAACATTGTTCTTGGAACCAGTGTAGAAAAGATTAAATCTTTCTATTTAGATTTAATGAGGTGTACAAATGAAATAATATTTAATTGGAATTGAATTTGAATGTGATTTTGGTTTTATCATGAACCGTGTTTTAGATGACATTGGTTCTTTAACCCAGTTAAAGACAGGATATTGATTTTTGGGAAAATTAAAACTAAGTGGAGTTTTAATGAATCTTTAATTAGATTGAAATGTGAATTGATAATTTAAATTATCAAATTTGGAAAGTGATCGAGAATGGATTATGACCAGTTTTGCTCCAAAGCGATAATTAAATCTTCAATTAGATTTGAACGCGAAATGGTAATTTATTTTACCGTTAAGTGTTAGATATGGAGTATTACCAGTTTTGCTCCAGGGGATGAATAGGTTGGGATTGGGGAATAAAAGAAATAATTACTTCGGTATGGTTCGCTAATCACGACTAGTTTGGAAGACCATAATATGGTTTGAAATGATATCCAAAGGAAGATTAAAGAATAAATTTAGAACAATTTATCTTTGATAAAATTAATGGGAACCTTTCCCTAAGAATGTGAATTTTTGAATAAAAGAATATTCTGAATTGGAATGAGGCATATGTGGTGTTTGTGTAACATTTGTTTATTATATACGCGGGTTATTCTGAAAGGCCGGGTTTATACCCATTCTGAATAACCGATTCGACGGTGTGTCGAAGATGAAGACGGTGGCTGGAGACTGGAAGTCTTCACATTGTTTGGGTGATTACGGATGATCTTGATTGGGCTATACACCCAAGATGAGGGAATCAGTTGGTGATCGTCCAGACGTACTTGGAGATTGATGGATATGCGAGGAAAGTGTCTCCGGTTTCGTTCAGACCCAGAACGAACTTGTAAATGGACTGTGTGTCCGACATTGGATTTTATTCTGTGTTAATTGATCTCTATTAAATATATATCTGTTTGGCGGCGGAGAATTTATTATCTTGCTTAACGCCCTTCTCTGAGACGTACGAGCTCATAGGTTGTATATCGATTGACATCAGTCGCATGGCATGAATTGCCTGTGTGGCACGCCTAAGTGGCAAATGATCAAGGCTTCTGTTGAAAAGCAAAGTCTTGTAGTTGATGATCAAAGCACAGCCTGTGTGGCGTAACTTTGTGTATAACGTGAATTCGCGAGCCTTACACCTCGGTATGAGTCAAAAACGAGATAGTGACTACAGGGAAACACGACGTTTCTTTCTAGCTAATAGTGGTGTCAGTGCTTAAACCGACTGACATTTATATACTTTTCACCTGTATGGTTGTGGGAATGTGAGGCGCCTCAGATATAGGTCTGTTAGGACAGGGAAACGTGTATTTAGGAATAACTAATCCTCAAAAGTAAGAGAGGACCGGCCCTGAAGATCCAAGGATCATAGTGGGGTCCTGAGACATTTGCTAGAGTGTCTCGTTTCGGAGAGGAGCTTGCCCCTTGCCTCGACTCATGACGGAAATCCAATTTCCAATAAGTGATATTTTGGTTTTATTTGTAGAGCCTAGTATAGCGACATGATAGATGGTACCCATGCCGCCTAGGATTGATATTTATGATTGAAATTGTTTTGACACTATACACTTATAATAGTATCAAATGATTTGTTTTAAATGTACCAAGCATGTTTGGCTGTTATAAGGGAAAACCCTATCCTCCGGCTTGCATTTCATTGTGTGATGGGACCTGGGTCTTATAATAGCTTCATTTTTCCAAAGAGCATTGCACTGTTTTGTTATATGCACTAGTATTCTTGGAAGGAAACCCGTTCCGTGCTATACGACGTGGTCCCTTGATTTACTCTCTTTTAAAGCAAAGTTTTAAATAACTGTTTTAGTTCTCACACTAGTTACATGACTAACCTGGAGTTTATTGTTTTAACCTAAACTCTGGGTGCCCCTACTTTCTACACGGGCAGCTAGTAGTTTTGATTTTGCAAATTTATGTTCGTAGGATCTTGATTTACAACTGGAACGATGCTCGGAAAGCTCTGTATCTGTGTATTACTTTCAGTTGTGTCTTTTATTGTTTTTCCGCTGCAATGTAATTTATTGTAATCTATGATATTTATGAATGTGTAATATTTATTCATACTCTGTATATTCTTGTATTCTGATGGAATTGTTGTAATAAACAATGAAATGTTCTTCTGTTTGCATTCTATTTTATCGTGTTCTCAATGCCATCCGGGCTTTCCTTACCGGGGAAGTTCGGGTCGTGTCAGTTTGGTATCAGAGCTTTGGTTTACAGAGCTCGAGAACAAGACACATTAGAACCAAATGAAAGAATTCATCAGATATTGGATTAGTAATATCCAATGAGAATAACTCGTTAGAGATAGGATCAGTAGTATCCTAGAACGAGTGTGAAGAGTATATTTTTCAAATAAAACACACTTTGTTTTGAAAATTTAAATCGTTTTATTCGTATTTGAATATTTATTTGTATTGAATTTGGACAATCCGATATATAAAGATTTTGCATATACGCGTCATGAACGTATATTCAAAGTTTTAATATACTGGATAGATATAGAATCACACTCTAGTAGCCCGGAGATGATTCCACTGATGACGTACGGCATCAGTAGTTTATTTTTGTGTATTGAAGGTGTGATTTCTATATATTTCCATAGACTGGTGTGAGAACCAAAACTATATAAATTTATTATTGTAATTTGGCATCAAAAACATGACTTTATATATATATATATATATATATATATATATATATATCAAAATTATGAATTTGAAACGATAATCAACTAATTGATTGATGGTTATGTTGTTGTTAATTTGTTTGATAATTTTGAACCATTTAGCCTAATTGAACCGAATATTGAATTATATTGAAAATTAGTTGCAAAAGCATGCATATACATGTACTTACATTGAACAGGTCATAGAAAAGAGGCTAGAGCAGAAGAATAAAATTGTTTGCCCGACAAATAGGTACATGTTTACCATAATTTACTGTTTTGTTTGGGTTTGGATGATTTTATGAGCCGATTGGCTAGCCGCTTGGCTTTTTCTTTTTCTTTTTGGATTGAATAAGGCCATGGGAGGCTATTTGAAATATCCCGAAGTCCCCAGTGCACGGGAGGTTATGGCGAAATTTTTCGAAAATTTAGGGTGTTAGCCAAATTTTTGAAAAATTTAAAAAGTTCTTAGAAACTGAAAAGTTGAAGAACTTAAGTCGTAATGAAAATAATGGAAGTTGAGTTATTAGTTAAACAACTTTCGGCTTCGTTCGTTTTCGGGGATAAAAAGTTTTAAGTGGGGGAGATTGTAATAACCCGAAAATCTAAGCCAATTTAAAATTTTTATTTTGGCAATTTTGACGAATTTTGAATATTTAAAATGAATTATTTTAAATAACAGAGTCGAGAAATTTACTTTGAATAGAATTAGAACGTATATATTTATTTGAATCTTCGTTAGAATATAAATATTTTATTTTAATTGTATAACGAGCCTGAAATGGCGCGGTAGTTCGAAAATTTGATTTCAAAATTCAAATGAATGTACCGGGTGCAAAATAAACCGGATTTTAGTGAAACCAAAAATATTTGAATCCATTTGACAATATCTTGCCAACGAATCCGAAAAATCGAAATTTCATAGCGGGAATCAAAAGTTACGTTTATTTGAAAATTCAGAATAGTCGTTATGGAATTCTGGCCCTTAAAAATGGAAATTTTGCAAACGACCTCGGTTTTCGACGAAACCACTTTTGTTGAATCCGGAATGTCAAATTATTGTTAGATTCCAATTTTCATAATTTTTCGAATCAATATGTGAGCGTGGCAATGGAAAACGCGTTTGACCAGTTTCGGTTGATTTTAATCAACTGGAAAATGGCCATTTTTTAAACGGTCTCGAAATTTGGCGAAATTAGTTTTGTTAGGACCATATCGTCGATACGAAGCTAGAAAATATATTTCAGGAATTTTTAGAGCCTGTATGTGGACCCGGTAAATTGAAATGCGCGTTCAAATTCAATATATAGAGTTATATTTTGATTTTGAAGAAAATTGATCGAAACAGTCGAATCAGCCTGCGATACATATCCCATTGTGCTCGAAATGGGGGTAATTACCTATGGACAACAGTCGGTTGGTCTTGTTTCGAAGTCGAAATAAAAAATTGCTTTTTGAAATTAATAAAAAAATATAATAACTCTATCTCCTATACCCCCCCTCCGATTATTTTCCAAATCAGAGAGAAAAAAAAGGCGGAAGCCCTAGTCGATCGCGCCCCACTAGGCGGCGCCGCCCACCATGGGCTCCCCCACCCAACCGCGACCTCCACCTTCTTCTTCTCCCCTCCTCTCTCCTCGTGCAGCCTCCGACTCGAACCCAACCTCCCTTACAGCCAACGACCGCCACCCCTGCCACTTCCGAGATGCGCCGCGCCCTTCCAGCCTCCACCAACCTCCAGCGAACAGCAAAACCCCCCTTCGCAGTTCGACGTTGGATGTGAGTTCTTCCTTTCGATTTTATTTTTATTTGTTTTATTTATTTTGGATAATCAGTTTTATGTATAATTAACAATGAAGAGAATGTGGGTTTTTATCATATATATTTGGTAAATAAAGAAGAGTTTAAAAATAAAAAGACGAGTTTTTTTTTGATAAGGGCGAAAAAGAGTGATTTTTATTCGTATGAAGTAATGATTAAAAATGTGATTTTTATACTATAGGAAGATTAAAAATATGATTTTTATATTATAGGAAGATTAAAAATATGATTTTTATATTATAGGAAGATTAAAAACATGATTTTTATATTATAGAAGGAATAAAAATATAATCTTTATATTTGAAAAGGCGAAATCTTTATATTTGAAAAGGGGAAATCTTTATATTTGAAAAGGCGAAATCTTTATATTTGAAAAGGTGAAATCTTTATATTTGAAATGGCAAGAGAAAAATATGATTTTTTATAAGGTAGTGAAGATAAAAATTCGAATTTTATAAATATGAAGTAGCGGTAAAAATTCGATTTTTGTATAAGAAATAGTGTTGTTAAAAATATAATTCTTAACACAAACGGTGTTGAACAGATCTCGTTAGAAGCGAAGTGAAGATTTCCTACATATGAAGAGTCGTGACGTTAGGTTTAGCTATTCGGTGAGAACTTCTCACTTTAAATTTCTTTTTCTAGTTATAAATATATACTAGGATGCAAACGGTGCTTAGCAACACCCGACACCCGTCGTCCACAGACCATGGACGACTTGTATGCTTGTTTGATGTGTTGTGAAATTTGATTTGAAATCGATAATATAGATTAATGTGTTGAAATAAATTAATTATCGTTAAAAATATAATTTTTAACGTGAATACGAATATAGTGAATGTGAATAAATAAATTTTCATTTACAAACTGGATGGTTTGTTTATGTACACCTCTTTGAAGGATATTGATTGGGACGATAAATTTTACACATCGCCCAACTACACAAATAATATTCAGTGTTTGTTGATTAGAAACCCCACACAGGTGTTGGGATAATATTTGGCATACACTAATCCCAATTATTTAGTTGTTTGTCGATCGATTGGTCAACAGACGGTGTAAGCGTTAATTATTTATATTTGATGCTTATGCAGTTGTGTGCTGCACTTTGGATGATGGTTGATTATTTATCGTTGCTATTATATACTTGTGTGGTATGGAATCCATATATTTAACATTATATGGTAATTGATTGGGCATCATTCCAATTTGGAAAAGAAATATATATTCATGTGTTGAGTAAAATATTTTAACAATAAAATTTACATGTGGAGTATTACTAGTTTTGCTCCAGGGGATGAATAGGTTGGGATTGGAGAATAAAATAAATAATTACTTCGGTGTGGTTCGCTAATCCCGACTAGTTTGGAAAACCATAATATGGTTTGAAATGATATCCAAAGGAAGATTAATGAATAATTTAGAAGAATTTATCTTTGATAAAATTAATGGGAATCTTCCCCTAAGAATGTGAATTTTCAAATAAAAGAATATTCTGAATTGGAATGAGGCGTATGTGGTGTTTGTGTAACATTTATTTATTATATACGCGGGTTATTCGGAAAGGCCGGGTTTATACCCTTTCTGAATAACCGATTCGACGGTGTGACGAAGTTGAAGACGGTGGTTGAAGAGCGGAAGTCTTCACATCGTTTGGGTGATTACTGATGATCTTGATTGGGCTGTACACCCAAGATGAGGGAATCAGTTGGTGATCATCCAGACTTACTTGGAAATTGATGGATATGCGAGGAAAGTTCCTCCGGTTTCGTTCAGACCTAGAACGAACTTGTAAATGGACTGTGTAACGACCCGTGTTTTTCGACCATTTAAATCTGAATATTTAAGTTGGTTTTAAATATTTTATTTGGAATATAAATGGATTTTTATATTTAAATCGCTATTTAAATGAAGTTTGAACGTTATATAATTTATATAATATAAATCGAGCTCGGAAATGGCGTGCAGTTCGTAATATGGAGTTTTGAACTTCAACTGAGAATACAGAATCCGTTATAAGCCGGAATTCTATGAAATAAGAAACGTTGGAACCGTATTGACGATAATTTTCATATGAAAGAGAAAGATCCAGATTTCATGTTATAGATTGTTAAATATGGCCAAATCAAATTTTGAAATAAACGCTATGAAAATCGTTATCGGCCTTTAAAATGGCCATTTTGCAAACGAACTCTGTTTTCGACGAAATCAGTTTCATTGGGACCGTAACATTAAATTATTGCATGATGTTAAATGGCATGGCAAACCGATGTCGTATGTGGCCACGGTAGCCGTAAACGCCCGTTCAATTTCTATAACGCGTAATTAAATAAATAAAGGAATATTCGAGTGTAACTTGAACAGACGATCGAATTAGGCCACGAAATCAGTTCCGTTGAGTTCGTATCGTCGATTATAGTCAGGATAGATATATAGTTTGTTATTTTTAGAGATCGGGAAATTTGGTGTTCAGAAAAGCAGTGCGGTACGCGTTAAAAATAGCCTACCGGGGCAACAGTCTCAGAATGTGACGAAACTAGTGCCGTTGGGTTCGTATCGAAAATTTATTGTCAGACTTCGCAGTTTCGAGTTGATTTGATTTATCTGGTGATTGTGAAAAAATTAAATGCGTGTTCATTTCCGGTTTCATAAAGGAATTTTTTTCATTCAACCTCGGATTTCGATGAAACTTGTCCCATTGGGTCTGGAATACCT
This sequence comes from Allium sativum, assembly GCA_030737875.1. NCBI lineage: Eukaryota > Viridiplantae > Streptophyta > Magnoliopsida > Asparagales > Amaryllidaceae > Allium > Allium sativum. The sequence goes on from CM060913.1 coordinate 1,045,162,586, forward strand.
TTTTACACTAAGAATAGCCTTTTTATCAGAAAACGAAGATCGTATGTAGTGGTTTTTAACACGATTTCTCCACGACGAAGTTTCATTATAATATTATAATAATTTATTACCCCTATGAATATATCCTTCACATGCCTACCCAACATTTCATTTCAGTACGTTCTATCATTTCGAATGCGCCTACCTACCTAAACAAGAGCACGTCCTAATTTTGAAATGAAAACACACAGAAGACCTAAGAATCTATAAACACAGCTAGCTCTAGGTGACAAGAAAATGCATGCGAACCTACACTATATTTGCCTAGCTATCCCAGTATACCACTATACGTCACACGCACTGCCATATTGAATCGACATAACAGAGTTGTCCTACTCTACATCTGTCTGTGTCTTCTAATCTTTCAGCTACCATCTCCTTCCGCATGCCTAAACTCTGGTATGCAAACCTACATTATCAAGATCACAACTCAATTCAAAAAGGTGAATGTCAACCCCTATTCTACCTAACCTAAATTCTGCGTGTGTTTCAAATCGCTGCCCTCGCATCAGGCAGACAAGTATTTTCGCTTTAGCCGATTTATATGTTCAGCTGTTCTATAAAGCCTAACTTGTAGTGAAAACTGACTTTGATCTTATCTCCTTGCGCGCACCCCTTCTATAAATAGACAACACTCTCCAGCATTTTCGAAACCAAAAACCGAGCTTTTCCTGTTATTCATAATTTAGATATACATCTTCCTCTCAGATAAAACAAAGCCCAATAAAATAAAGTAAATGGGTACAGGGGAGAGGCTGCGTGAGTGAGTAACAAAGGAAGAGTTATCGGCACACGTATGGGAGGCGGCGGATCTGTTTTCTTCTGGAGGCTGAACTGATGCGTGGTGTCTGAAGTGGATTTATGGTGTTAATGTTGTATGGGTTCGAGATGGTCTTCATATGGTGGGTGCGGTGAATAAATGAGGTGGAGCGTGTGTATCGTGGGAGAGGGAGCAGGGGGTGTCAGCAGTTTTGGCGTGGGATGTGGAGTCATAGAGTATTATTATTGGGTGGGGGAGTGGACGTGTGGTGTTAGTTTGAAGGTGTATGAAGTTTTGATGGGTATCATACATGGTGCGAGCACGGAAAAAAGGGTACAGGAGAGTTGCAAACAAAGGGATGGTGAGTTGTGGCGTGAAATAGCAGAACGTGTTAAAAGAAAGGGAACTGCGTGATGAGTATGAGGAAGCTGAGTGACACATGGCAATGCTCGGGGAACATTGGAACTGTCTTGACGAACGCTACGTCCCAGAACAGCTTGGACGGATTTGAATGCAGCTGGGATTATTGGTTAAATTAAACGCTTGTTTAATTTAACCACAACCGGACCGCATCAACGAGAAATGAAATCGAGGTGAGTTAAACTCACTCAGTTTTTCCCCATTTATATAAATTGGGTTTTTATTTTTGTGTGCTCTGCTTGATGATGGTTGACTGTTTATTTGTTGATTTAACTGACGAAATTAAACCGTCGTTTAATTTCAGTGAAATACCAAATCGTTATTCTAACGATTGGTTCCAATAAAGGTAACTTACCTTGTTGGTCACGCTTATAAAATAAACGTGTTTTTAGATTGAATTGTTTGATCTGTTTGAATTATTGGATATGTTTGAATTGTTGAACTGTTTAGAGATAACCAATTTAATGCAGGGCAGAACAGGTTGGAGGGATCCAACCGGATTCCTCAAATATATTATTTATTTTCATATTACCATATATGAACTGATCTGATGGGGATTTGATTTGATTGTGGATTTTTGACTGAAAAACCAACATCTGTTTAGTTTAAACCAATGGGCAGTATTGGTTGAGTATTTGGCAATATGGCCTATGAAATAAATTGATTTGTTATGTTGATTTACCGTCAGGCGGATCAACAGAGATGAAGTTATAAAATTTATTTTATAACTGGAAATAAATTTTTAAATTATATTATTTTGAATAATAGTTTATTTATAGGGGAATAAATATTTATTATTTATTATTTATTATTTAACTGGATAATTATTTATTTAATAAGGTAAATTCTGATGATAATTAGATATAAAACGAATAAGGAGAAAATTAACCGAATGGTTGAATTTGGATAATTGTTTTGTGAAGAGACGACTAAATGGAATTATTTAAATTAATTATATTATTAATTAATTTAAAAGGGAAATGAAATTGAGATTAGTTAATGAGATAATTGTGATTGGAATTGACTAACTCGACTGTTTTGAATTAAGAGTATTAATCAGTTGGTGCGTTCTGAATAAAATGGTTGAAGAATATTTGTTCAAATTTTAGTAAGGTTTTTAAAAGGGAAATTCTATTTCTTTTAGTTAATAATGGATTTAACTACGAAAGTAGTTAATAACCAAGTAAATTATTATTTTAATTAATAATAATTGAGGAAATTACTTTTAATGGTAATTCATTCAAAAATAATCAAAGTGGAAATAAAATCCAACTGAATAGTGAATGAAGTTTTGTGACAGGTTTTATTCAAACCTGAGTTTTATAATAAAGTTGAAAAAAATGGATTTTTAAGCGAGTATTATAGCTTAAATAAATGCAACCTAATTATTTGAATTAAGTAATGGGGAATTTAGATAAAAAGGGTTTACTAATAAACCGGAGTTATATAAAAGAGATTTGAGATATTATATCGTTAATTTTAGATTAATGTTACTAAACAACGAGATTAAGTAAGAAGGGGGAAATTATAATAAATTTCCAAAGCAAGACTGGTTGAATGGGTTTGAGGGAAAATTAGTGGAAGTGAAATTGGTAAAAGAAATGGATTATCAGATTTTGTAAACAAAGATCTGAATTTCGATATGAAATTGTTTAAAAGGGGTAAGGGTTAAAAGTGATGTTTTATAAGAAATCACTTAATTATTAAGGAATAAATTTTATGTGAATAAGAAGCAGGAAGTTATATTTGAAATATTCAAATGTTTAAGAATTTTTAAATTTGTTTTAAATGAAAGGCCAAGTGGTGCTGAATACTGAACCAGTGAACTCATTGGATTTTCATGATTGAAACACTGATTATTTTGATAGTTAAATCACCGACTATCAAATCTGACCAATACGGTTGTTGGTACGGAAAGACCGGGATCGAATGTATATTCGAAAACCATTCCGACCAGCAAATATGTGAAGATATCAGAAGATGATCGAGATGGAGCATTGAAGACCGTGGATTTCCATAAGCGGAAGGATCACTTATAATCTCTGGTTAGCTCCCAGAGATAAACTGTGGTTCTGTCGTGGTTGGAATCTACGGGTTGCAAGGACTTCTCGCTACTAATCCATGGGGTGATTCCGATATGGATGCGGTAGGAGAGTACCTTCGGTTCATCCTGTTCCTGGATGACTTGTATGGATGAATGTCTGACAGGGTATTTCCAGAAAAGGTCACGTACATTGATTTCTTCAACCGTACCAAGAGTGGAAGCGGAGAAGGAAACTTCTTTAGCCAACACGTAATGTATTGTTGTAGACGTCAATCAGTGATTCGATGGATCTGACGATGTGGCATTCAAAGTGAATGTGATGTGCTGATAAAGCGTAGCCTCAAGCCTCATCAACTGGGAGGTGACAGAAATCGGGCAGGCATCATGGCTATGTGGGTCGCTCCCATTAGGGTGTATAATCACCTATCTAGAGAAATCCCTTTTGTTTCTTATTCTATCGATTCTGCCCATTCGGGAACGGTGGTTTGAGTCCAACCGTTGGTGATATACATTCGATACACTCAAGCGAAATGAGTGGTCGGTCATGTGAGGGCCGGGTTGCAAGACGTTCTTGTTGAACCCAGTGTATTCGCCTCTAGAGATACACTATCGGCAGGTGGTCCCATACCTTGTCTAGGTCGGAATCCAATCTCCAATAAGCGCCTGCGGTTTTGATTGTATACTATATATGTGGAGCGTGAGATGCAAGCGTTCCGCTAGATTTATATTTACTTGTGTTTAGACACTATTATAATATCAGACAAGTTATTGATTTAAAAATATTTTGGGTTATCGTAAGGTAAAAACCGTCCGTGTTTATGTGTGGATTTGGTCTAACGATTTTCCTTTTCTTTTGAAAGGATTTTGACTTTAAAATCAAGTTGTGTGATACCTAAATTACTGTGCGAGTTTATATCACTCTGGTTCACCAGACTGACCCGGTGTTTTGTAAATGCTCGGGTTAGACCGGGTTGTGCAGATTCAGGTTATCAATGCTGCGAAGTCCAAAGACGAGCTAAAGGAGTTCAGACATATGATGTTAGACCATTATTATTCCGCTGTATGTTATATGAGGACAGGCCATTATAACTGTCCAGATGTACTGATATGCTCTGATATTGTAAGTTTTAATTAAAGCTCTCAATAAAGTTTTATTTCTATATTATATTTTGTTCCGCTGCGATGTGAGACTCTGTGGTGTGTTGTTTCTTCTCCTTCTATTATTCTGATATTTCTTTCTTTCTTATCTCACCCTCTAATTTCTTTCTAATACTATCCAGTGTTTTCGGTGTTGGAAGGTCGGCATGAGTTACGGTAAAGGTATTTATGTCGATTTCCGCGGCCGAAAATCCGCTGGGTCGTTACAGTGGTATCAGAGCTATTGGTTTAGTAATAACCTTGGCTCTGTGGTGTAACTCGATAGAGATGGGGTTAGAAATACCCTAGATCGAGATTGAGTGTATATATATGAGAGCGTATTTGAAAATTTTATATATAAATGTTTTGTATTGTGTTTATTGATCGGTTCATGTGTTGAGAAGCGCTGGGCTGACCATGAATACAATATTGTTTTGTAAAGAGGGTAAATGAAATAATTTTACCCGAATTATATTTTTGTATAGAAAGGAAATAATTTTGTCTAATAATTAAGATATTACTATGTTTGATCGATTTGAATGGAATTCAAATCGAATTGAAATTTGAATTGAAACTTGACTTAGTTAAGTGAGATTAAATTAATATTGATTCTAACAAAGTGGAAATTTGTAATTAAATGAATAAATAATAATCAAAGCTGTAAAACCAGAATAAAACATTGATATTGAATATGAATTCAATGGATTGGATTGATTTGGTTGAGTATTGGTTGTTTTTGTGATTTGTTTGTTATTGAATGATAGTTTGTTGAATGGAAATAATCGATGATTTAATGGGGCTGAATAAATTATAAACTAAAGAATAAATTTTCAGTATAATTAAACTGGAAGGAAACTACAGGTGAATTGGAATTATGATTTAGCCCTGTAATTGATAATGGATTGAGATATTTATTAGATTTTGAAATCATGTGGTTAAATATTATCTCAGAATTTCACAAATTTATTACTGATATGTGAATTGAGTTAAGTACAGGTGCCAGAGGAATAGGCAGACTGGTATTGGTCGAGTAAATCACATATATATTGAACAGATATGCTCAATAGCGCTCATAAAGGTACGCCTACGCGAAATATAACATTTTGGGTTTTGGTTTTTCCGACCGTTAGTCGATATATATATTATTTGTTCCTGCGATATCGCAGATGTCACTCCGTACAGGGGAGACTCTGCCGAATTTTTCCAGGAATTTAATGTGTTAGAAAATTTTCGATATTTTTGGAAATATTTATTTACGATATTGAATTGGTTTTTGATTTATAATAAAATGGATTTAGAAATTAATGGGTTAGTAACATTCTTTCTTATCTTAGCAATTTCGAGGACGAAATTATTTTAAGGGGGGAAGAATGTAACGACCCGTGTTTTTCGACCATTTAAATCTGAATATTTAAGTTGGTTTTAAATATTTTATTTGGAATATAAATGGATTTTTATATTTAAATCGCTATTTAAATGAAGTTTGAACGTTATATAATTTATATAATATAAATCGAGCTCGGAAATGGCGTGCAGTTCGTAATATGGAGTTTTGAACTTCAACTGAGAATACAGAATCCGTTATAAGCCGGAATTCTGTGAAATAAGAAACGTTGGAACCGTATTGACGATAATTTTCATATGAAAGAGAAAGATCCATATTTCATGTTATAGATTGTTAAATATGGCCAAATCAAATTTTGAAATAAACGCTATGAAAATCGTTATCGGCCTTTAAAATGGCCATTTTGCAAACGAACTCTGTTTTCGACGAAATCAGTTTAATTGGGACAGTAACATTAAATTATTGCATGATGTTAAATGGCGTGGCAAACCGATGTCGTATGCGGCCACGGTAGCCGTAAACGACCGTTCAATTTCTATAACGCGTAATTAAATAAATAAAGGAATATTCGAGTGTAACTTGAACAGACGATCGAATTAGGCCACGAAATCAGTTCCGTTGAGTTCGTATCGTCGATTATAGTCAGGATAGATATATAGTTTGTTATTTTTAGAGATCGGGAAATTTGGTGTTCAGAAGGGCAGTGCGGTACGCGTTAAAAATAGCCTACCGGGGCAACAGTCTCAGAATGTGACGAAACTAGTGCCGTTGGGTTCGTATCGAAAAGTTATTGTCAGACTTCGCAGTTTCGAGTTGATTTGATTTATCTGGTGATTGTGAAAAAATTAAATGCGTGTTCATTTCCGGTTTCATAAAGGAATTTTTTTCATTCAACCTCGGATTTCGATAAAACTTGTCCCATTGGGTCTGGAATACCTTTTTACACTAAGAATAGCCTTTTTATCAGAAAACGAAGATCGTATGTAGTGGTTTTTAACACGATTTCTCCAAGACGAAGTTTCATTATAATATTATAATAATTTATTACCCCTATGAATATATCCTTCACATGCCTACCCAACATTTCATTTCAGTACGTTCTATCATTTCGAATGCGCCTACCTACCTAAACAAGAGCACGTCCTAATTTTGAAATGAAAACACACAGAAGACCTAAGAATCTATAAACACAGCTAGCTCTAGGTGACAAGAAAATGCATGCGAACCTACACTATATTTGCCTAGCTATCCCAGTATACCACTATACGTCACACGCACTGCCATATTGAATCGACATAACAGAGTTGTCCTACTCTACATCTGTCTGTGTCTTCTAATCTTTCAGCTACCATCTCCTTCCGCATGCCTAAACTCTGGTATGCAAACCTACATTGTCAAGATCACAACTCAATTCAAAAAGGTGAATGTCAACCCCTATTCTACCTAACCTAAATTCTGCGTGTGTTTCAAATCGCTGCCCTCGCATCAGGCAGACAAGTATTTTCGCTTTAGCCGACCTATATGTTCAGCTGTTCTATAAAGCCTAACTTGTACAAGTGAAAACTGACTTTGATCTTATCTCCTTGCGCGCACCCCTTCTATAAATAGACAACACTCTCCAGCATTTTCGAAACCAAAAACCGAGCTTTTCCTGTTATTCATAATTTAGATATACATCTTCCTCTCAGATAAAACAAAGCCCAATAAAATAAAGTAAATGGGTACAGGGGAGAGGCTGCGTGAGTGAGTAACAAAGGAAGAGTTATCGGCACACGTATGGGAGGCGGCGGATCTGTTTTCTTCTGGAGGCTGAACTGATGCGTGGTGTCTGAAGTGGATTTATGGTGTTAATGTTGTATGGGTTCGAGATGGTCTTCATATGGTGGGTGCGGTGAATAAATGAGGTGGAGCGTGTGTATCGTGGGAGAGGGAGCAGGGGGTGTCAGCAGTTTTGGCGTGGGATGTGGAGTCATAGAGTATTATTATTGGGTGGGGGAGTGGACGTGTGGTGTTAGTTTGAAGGTGTATGAAGTTTTGATGGGTATCATACATGGTGCGAGCACGGAAAAAAGGGTACAGGAGAGTTGCAAACAAAGGGATGGTGAGTTGTGGCGTGAAATAGCAGAACGTGTTAAAAGAAAGGGAACTGCGTGATGAGTATGAGGAAGCTGAGTGACACATGGCAATGCTCGGGGAACATTGGAACTGTCTTGACGAACGCTACGTCCCAGAACAGCTTGGACGGATTTGAATGCAGCTGGGATTATTGGTTAAATTAAACGCTTGTTTAATTTAACCACAACCGGACCGCATCAACGAGAAATGAAATCGAGGTGAGTTAAACTCACTCAGTTTTTCCCCATTTATATAAATTGGGTTTTTATTTTTGTGTGCTCTGCTTGCTGATGGTTGACTGTTTATTTGTTGATTTAACTGACGAAATTAAACCGTCGTTTAATTTCAGTGAAATACCAAATCGTTATTCTAACGATTGGTTCCAATAAATGTAACTTACCTTGTTGGTCACGCTTATAAAATAAACGTGTTTTTAGATTGAATTGTTTGATCTATTTGAATTATTGGATATGTTTGAATTGTTGAACTGTTTAGAGATAACCAATTTAATGCAGGGCAGAACAGGTTGGAGGGATCCAACCGGATTCCTCAAATATATTATTTATTTTCATATTACCATATATGAACTGATCTGATGGGGATTTGATTTGATTGTGGATTTTTGACTGAAAAACCAACATCTGTTTAGTTTAAACCAATGGGCAGTATTGGTTGAGTATTTGGCAATATGGCCTATGAAATAAATTGATTTGTTATGTTGATTTACCGTCAGGCGGATCAACAGAGATGAAGTTATAAAATTTATTTTATAACTGGAAATAAATTTTGAAATTATATTATTTTGAATAATAGTTTATTTATAGGGGAATAAATATTTATTATTTATTATTTATTATTTAACTGGATAATTATTTATTTAATAAGGTAAATTCTGATGATAATTAGATATAAAACGAGTAAGGAGAAAATTAAGCGAATGGTTGAATTTGGATAATTGTTTTGTGAAGAGACGACTAAATGGAATTATTTAAATTAATTATATTATTAATTAATTTAAAAGGGAAATGAAATTGAGATTAGTTAATGAGATAATTGTGATTGGAATTGACTAACTCGACTGTTTTGAATTAAGAGTATTAATCAGTTGGTGCGTTCTGAATAAAATGGTTGAAGAATATTTGTTCAAATTTTAGTAAGGTTTTTAAAAGGGAAATTCTATTTCTTTTAGTTAATACTGGATTTAACTACGAAAGTAGTTAATAAACAAGTAAATTATTATTTTAATTAATAATAATTGAGGAAATTACTTTTAATGGTAATTCATTCAAAAATAATCAAAGTGGAAATAAAATCCAACTGAATAGTGAATGAAGTTTTGTGATAGGTTTTATTCAAACCTGAGTTTTATAACAAAGTTGAAAAAAATGGATTTTTAAGCGAGTATTATAGCTTAAATAAATGCAACCTAATTATTTGAATTAAGTAAAGGGGAATTTAGATAAAAAGGGTTTACTAATAAACCGGAGTTATATAAAAGAGATTTGAGATATTATATCGTTAATTTTAGATTAATGTTACTAAACAACGAGATTAAGTAAGAAGGGGGAAATTATAATAAATTTCCAAAGCAAGACTGGTTGAATGGGTTTGAGGGAAGATTAGTGGAAGTGAAATTGGTAAAAGAAATGGATTATCGGATTTTGTAAACAAAGATCTGAATTTCGATATGAAATTGTTTAAAAGGGGTAAGGGTTAAAAGTGATGTTTTATAAGAAATCACTTAATTATTAAGGAATAAATCTTATGTGAATAAGAAGCAGGAAGTTATATTTGAAATATTCAAATGTTTAAGAGTTTTTAAATTTGTTTTAAATGAAAGGCCAAGTGGTGCTGAATACTGAACCAGTGAACTCATTGGATTTTCATGATTGAAACACTGATTATTTTGATAGTTAAATCACCGACTATCAAATCTGACCAATACGGTTGTTGGTACGGAAAGACCGGGATCGAATGTATATTCGAAAACCATTCCGACCAGCAAATACGTGAAGATATCAGAAGATGATCGAGATGGAGCATTGAAGACCGTGGATTTCCATAAGCGGAAGGATCACTTATAATCTCTGGTTAGCTCCCAGAGATAAACTGTGGTTCTGTCGTGGTTGGAATCTACGGGTTGCAAGGACTTCTCGCTATTAATCCATGGGGTGATTCCGATATGGATGCGGTAGGAGAGTACCTTCGGTTCATCCTGTTCCTGGATGACTTGTATTGATGAATGTCTGACAGGGTATTTCCAGAAAAGGTCACGTACATTGATTTCTTCAACCGTACCAAGAGTGGAAGCAGAGAAGGAAACTTCTTTAGCCAACACATAATGTATTGTTGTAGACGTCAATCAGTGATTCGATGGGTCTGACGATGTGGCATTCGAAGTGAATGTGATGTGCTGATAAAGCATAGCCTCAAGCCTCATCAACCGGGAGGTGACAGAAATCGGGCAGGCAGCATGGCTATGTGGGTCGCTCCCATTAGGGTGTATAATCACCTATCTAGAGAAATCCCTTTTGTTTCTTATTCTATCGATTCTGCCCATTCGGGAACGGTGGTTTGAGTCCAACCGTTGGTGATATACATTCGATACACTCAAGCGAAATGAGTGGTCGGTCATGTGAGGGCCGGGTTGCAAGACGTTCTTGTTGAACCCAGTGTATTCGCCTCTAGAGATACACTATCGGCAGGTGGTCCCATACCTTGTCAAGGTCGGAATCCAATCTCCAATAAGCGCCTGCGGTTTTGATTGTATACTTTATATGTGGAGCGTGAGATGCAAGCGTTCCGCTAGATTTATATTTACTTGTGTTTAGACACTATTATAATATCAGACAAGTTATTGATTTAAAAATATTTTGGGTTATCATAAGGTAAAAACCGTGTTTATATATGGATTTGGTCTTACGATTATCCTTTTCTTTTGAAAGGATTTTGACTTTAAAATCAAGTTGTGTGATACCTAAATTACTGTGCGAGTTTATATCACTCTGGTTCACCAGACTGACCCGATGTTTTGTAAATGCTCGGGTTAGACCGGGTTGTGCAGATTCAGGTTATCAATGCTGCGAAGTCCAAAGACGAGCTAAAGGAGTTCAGACATATGATGTTAGACCATTATTATTCCGCTGTATGTTATATGAGGACAGGCCATTATAACTGTCCAGATGTACTGATATGCTCTGATATTGTAAGTTTTAATTAAAGCTCTCAATAAAGTTTTATTTCTATATTATATTTTGTTCCGCTGCGATGTGAGACTCTGTGGTGTGTTGTTTCTTCTCCTTCAACTATTCTGATATTTCTTTCTTTCTTATCTCACCCTCTAATTTCTTTCTAATACTATCCAGTGTTTTCGGTGTTGGAAGGTCGGCATGAGTTACGGTAAAGGTATTTATGTCGATTTCCGGGGCCGAAAATCCGCTGGATCGTTACAGACTGTGTGTCTGACATTGGATTTTATTCTGTATTAATTGATCTCTATTAAATATACATCTGTTTGGCAGCGGAGAATTTATTCTCTTGCTTAACGCCCTTCTCTGAGATGTATGAGCTCAGAGGTTGTATATCGATGGACATCAGTCACATGGCATGAATTGCCTATGTGGCGCGCCTAAGTGGTAAATGATCAAGGCTTCTGTTGAAAAGAAAAGTCTTGTGGTTGATGATCAAAGCATGGCCTGTGTGGCATAGCTTTGTGTATAGTGTGAATTCGCGAGCCTCACACCTCCGTATGAGTCAAAAACGGGATAGTGACTGCAGGGAGAGCACGACGTTTCTTTCTAGCTAGTGGTGGTGTCAGTGCTTAAACCGGCTGAGATTTATATACTTTTCACCTGTGTGGTTGTTGGAATGCGAGGTGCCTCAGATATAGGTCTGTTAGGACCGGGAAACGTGTGTTCAGGAATAACTATCCTCAAAAGTAAGAGAGGACCGGCCCTGAAGATCCAAGGATCATAGTGGGGTCTTGAGACATTTGCTAGAGTGTCTTGAATCGGAGAGGAGCTTGCTCCTTGCCTCGACTCATGACGGAAATCAAATTTCCAATACGTGATATTTCAGTTTTATTTGTAGAGCCTAGTATTGCGACATGATAGTGTGTACCCATGCCGCCTAGGATTAATATTTATGATTGAAATTGTTTTGACACTATACACTTACAATAGTATCAAATGATTTGTTTTAAACGTACCAAGCATGTTTGGATATTATAAGGGAAAATCCTATCCTCCGGCTTGCATTGCATTGTGTGATGGGACCTGGGTCTTATAATAGCTTCAATTTTTCAAAGAGCATTGCGCTGTTTTGTTATATGCACTAGTATTCTTGGGAGGAAACCCGTTCCGTGTTATACGGCATAGTCCCTTGATTTACTCTCTTTTAAAGTATATTTTTAAATAACTGTTTTAGTTCTCACATCAGTCACATGACAGACCTGGAGTTTATTGTTTTAATCTAAACTCTGGGTGCCCCTATTTTCTACACGGGCAGCTAGTAGTTTTGGTTTTGCATATTTATGTTCATAGGATCTTGATTTACAGCTGGAACGATGCTCGGAAAGCTCTGTATTCGTGTATTACTTTTAGTTGTGTCTTGTATTGTTTTTTTGCTGCAATGTAATTTATTGTAATCTATGATATTTATAAATGTGTAATATTTATTCATACTCTGTATATTCTTGTATTCTGATGGAATTATTGTAATAAACAATGAAATGTTCTTCTGTTTGCGTTCTATTTTGTCGTGTTCTCAACGCCATCCGGGCATTCCTTACCGGGGAAGTTCGGGTCATGTCACTTGTTGATGACCTACATTCATGCACTAGTGTTATAAGGGTCCTTATAATTGTGTTAAATCCTATAAAGGGATTAGGTTATTTGTCTATGATGTGTCGAAATTTGAGATTGATGATTCAAGGGGTCAAGTTTGATTGTAATGCCTATGTTTCAACATTCTATGGATTTAGGCTAATAGTTGGCATGGCTTAGAAATCCACGTATGGGGGGGCTATACTGGACTGTGATAGTAAGACTATAACAACCTGCCTGGAATGGGCCTAAATTTCGACCCAGAAAACGCCCATTGAAACTTAGAGCCAATCTAAACGGGTAGTAGGTTCGTGCAAGGGTTACATTAGCATAGATAATAATAACATATACTTCGAATGGGAATCTCACACAGTAGAAAGAGAAAATATAATATTCAAACAAGATGTACCAATATTTCAAAATCTCAGAAATACAACAGTCACAGTTATATTTATTCAAAAGGTACATCAAATAATTCAATCTTATATGATTGCAAAATAAGTAAATCAATAACTGCTAATAATATTATAATAACTTCATCTTCCCCATCAGCTTCAATCATGACTTCGTCCATGCTTTTACCCCATCTACTGACCTGTTGGATGTTAAGGAGAGGGGCCAAAACATAAAGTTCTGTGTGACTAAAATATGGTGTTACTTAATGTCCATACCCTATATTTTTGCAGGTTACATATGTCAAGGTATGTCTTCACAACACACAAGATTCACACAAATATAAATATCGAACCAATGGGGTGGATATCCAAGTCAATCGCCCATTAGTGTTTTAGGCTAAAGACCTAATGAGGTGGCATTCTCGGTCACTTATTGCCTTATTAAAGGTGGATTATTATGATCTCTTATTACCTTAAGGTGGACACCTATCCCTTTTAAACCCTTTCCTATTATGTTAACATTCTTAAGTCTATTCCCTCATTTATAATATGAGATGTAGTATTGCGAACGTTCCTACTTAACTGATATTACCCGGTAGGACACCTGTGTCGCTTTAGACTTCCCTTAGACAGTAAGTGAGCATGAAATGGCCACATATCTTTTCAATTACCAATATGTCCCAAGTTAAGCCCTTACAAGCTTCTAGAGGAAGTGGACATCGCCGTGAACTACCCTACTCCATTACCATTTTATGCCTAACCACTTTCAGAGAAGGAGGACCCAAAGACCTACTTCAAATCTAGTAAGGGTGGGTCCCATGACTTTGGTTCCTTTCCAAGCAATAAACCTTCGAAGGGATCCTAGTCCTAACCACTTAAGACCCAAACTAGATAAAAAGAGATTCAGCCACTTAAGACCTTCTCAAGGCATAATAAACCTATTCATTTTCACACACGATAGACTTATATACATATAGATACACGCACACACACTCTTAACCTCTCACATTAAACCGTACACTTGTAGATGTTGGATATGCCAGTCGGTTCTGGGTAGACTTCTACTACAAGTTCGTCTAACCATGTGTCCGGTGTACTAAGTTTTTGAACGGCCCATGCCACCTAGACATCTCACATTAGTTGGGCCTACTTGTGGTTGCTGGATTTGTCAGCCGGTTCCGGATAGGCTTCTACCACAAATGGTAACTAATCTCGTGTCTATGTGTCACTTATCTACATATATTTAAAGCCATTCTATATACGCACACACAAGAAAACAAATATATATTTCTTAAGGGGACATTTCACTTTCAAATTTGAATTCTAACCTAATCGCATTTATTACGCTAATACAACGTTAATTACGTATATATAAGTAAAATAATAATAATGCCTAATTAACGTAACATTCATATAAACGGGGACATGTTCTAAAGAGGTAGCAATTGTAAATTTTCCCAATTCAAGGCATACAAATTATTTTTCCATATTTTTACCGCTACAACATAAGCATGATGGCATAATGACAATACAACAAATAGCAGCGAACAGAAAGTGTACAAACATGACAATTTGAACTTGCATCCTAGGCTTGCTGGAATGATTTCAATATTAGATTAAAATAGAGTATTACATATACTTCCACTTGCATGTTTATAATACCTATTTTACCTAATTTACCACTTTTGGTGTTATGAACATAAAAATACTTACATTTTACCTATTTCATTTGTGAATGCGTTTGGATTCAAAATTGGATCCAAACCCAAACCAAATCATGAAATAATCAAATCTAAATCTTTTTAGGTTACATTTAATGGTAAATAAAAGTGAATTACATAAAATAGGAAAAATGATTGCAATACTCATATTCATTTTAATCCAATACAAAAACCAAAAATCCACAAACCCCAATAATTCATGACAATTCTTATGAAATTACAAGATAGAAGATTTGGGGGTTTTCATGTTTACATCATCGAATACCCAAATCTTCCTAGGCATATCTATTCACATGATAAACTATTAAAAACATGAATATGCCTTAAGTACATCACATTCCACTCACAAACTATAGGCGAAATAGAGAAAATTCTTTGGTAGATCTAGATCTACAACAATCTTTATGTTTAAGCGGGCTTCTATAATCCTCCTAACAATATACGTATAAGAAACATACATTAGAATCTTATACATATATTTTTTAAATTCCAAAATCCTAAACTAATATAAATTGGAATAGAGAGAGATTTAGAATGGAGTTAAAGAATTAGAAGAAACCTTTACCCTATTCTCTTTGTTTTTTTTATGGAATTTAGCAGCATTAAGGCAGAGCCGAAGAGTAATTAGGGTTTCTAGTATGTGGTATGAGGAGTGATTTATACGTGCTCTTGTGAGCAAGAAACTTTGGATCAATTAAAATTAATCTAAGCCTTTCATTTTTATAAACCCCATAAAGAAAACCCTAACCACATAGCTTTATCGGGTTGTCCAGCCGCCGAGCGGTCGACCCCTAGCGGTCGACTGATGGTCGACACCCCTTAAGGGGGGCGGTCGACACTTTAGGGGCTGGAATGCCCAATAAATGTGCACTACTGATCTGTTTATTTTTATTAATACGTTTCTAGTTCTTTTTATGTTATTCCATATTTACAAGAAATGTTGTCCCCCTGATCTTATCTCAAATTCAAAATTTGAAATTCCCTCTTAATTTTTAATTTTTAATTTGGACAATATATATAATATTCATATAATTTTGTCTGTGTGTGTATATATATATTTATGCGTTCGCTGTCCAAATTCATTTGTCCATAACTTATTCATACATTGATAGTTTTCAGCATATTATATATGTAAATGATATAGAATTTCTCCATGAATCCAAATAAAAGAATTTCGTAGCCAAATTTCTAAAGCTACAAAAATCTCATTTTCCAACCATATTATTTAATTACTTATTTTTAATTATTTAATTATTATTAATACATATGACCCTCCTTTAAAAAGATTTCGTCCTGAAATTTGCTGAAGGGGCGAAAAAATACAACTTGCTCGAAACATCCATGTTGTACACCCATGTTATTCATCCTTAAGCATCCATCACTCACAGTGATTATGAACTGCAGACTCACTAAAGTGAACTCTATCCTAACATGTATGTGTAATAGTGATGCAATATATGTTCAAACAACCTATATATACATATATTTCTATATGAGTGCTTGGTGCAATGGTGTTGCGTCCAATCTAGCAACCACGATGCATCCATAAACGATATTTTAAGGAGATGATACTCGTTTTAAGCTGTGGGTGGGTCCATGTCATCTTATTCTCAGTCTCTTATGTGCTTTCCGTAGGGCCATTTCCCCATTGTACTCGGTGTCTCTTGATTCTATGCTCTACAATCTTCGCAATTGCATGGGGCACACTGGACTCCATCTCGAGTTTTTCTATTTCTCCAATTTCATCAAGCTCAAGTCTGACAGCCGAGTCATGAAGGCATTTTCTTAGATGAGATATATGAAAACATTATGGATTCCCGATAGACGCTCTGGGAGATCCACTAAATAAGCCAAAGATCCTATCATCTCGACGATATGAAAAGGTCCAATAAATCTTGAAGTCAACTTCTTAATCTTCCTAAATCGAACAGTTTTCTTAAAAGGGGACATTTTTATGAATATCAAATCTCCAACATTAAACTCAAGTTCCCTCCTTCTTTTATTGGCATACGATTTCTGATGGTCTTGGGCTGCCTTCATTCTTTGTCTAATTAAAGATATCTTCTTCGTGGATTCACGGACGAAGTCTGGTTCGAGTATAATCTTTTCGGTAGTTTACTACCAACAAGTTGGCTATTTGCATAGCCTCCCATATTGAGCTTCACAAGCTGTAGGTCTTCTCCCAAACTCCTCCAAAATCGATGATGCAAGCTCTAAGAAGGTCTTCCAAGATTCTGTCAGCCCTCTCTGTTTGTCTGTTAGTTTGTGGATGATAAGTTATGCTTAAGTTAAGGGTCATCCCCAATATTGTTTGTAGGATTCTCCAAAATTCGCTTGTGAACGAAGGGTCTCTATCACTTATGATACTTAATGGTATACCATGGAGTCTGACGATCTCTTTGACATACTGCTGGGCTAACGAGGCTGCATTCCTTGTCTTCTTGACTGGTATAAAATAGGTGCTTTTGGTTAAAAGATCTATCACAACCCAAATGGTATCATTCCCCTTTTTGCTTCTAGGAAGTCCATCCACAAAGTCCATGGAAATATGTTCCCACTTCCACATAGGGATCTCTAAATGTAGTAACAGTTCTCTAGGCTTTCCTTGCTCCGCCTTGACTTTTTGGCACATCAAGCATTTGGCCATGAATTCAGCTGCGTCTCTCTTCATTCCTTCCTAATGGAGATCCCTCTTCATATCCATATACATTTTATCCCTACCGCGGTGTATGATCAGTTTTGACCTATCACATTCTTCTAGAATTTCTTTTCCTCAACCCTTCATCTTAGGTACATAAATTCATCCATCCCAAAGTAAATTCCCATCATTGTTGAACGAATACCTAACCGAGTAAGGAAAGGTCACTTTCTTTCCGACTTTCTCCTTTATGCCTCTTATCTCCTCGTCTAGGTCTTATGCACTTTGGATTCTTTCTTTTAGGGTAGGTCTAATTACCACAGCCCCAAGAAAACCATTGGAAGTGGTTGGTGAGCATTGCTAATTAAAATTAGGGAGGACTCTAATTATTTCCATTCTATCATCGCTTCAATGTTGCATGTTTTCTACTTAAAGCATCCGCCACAACATTCCCCTTGCTTGGGGTATACTATCGTTAAGTAAAATGAGGAAATATACTCTGTCCACCTTTGTTGTCTCAAGTTCAAGTCACATTGAGAAAATAAATAGTTAAGGGATTTATGGTTAGCAAAGAGTTCAAATTTCTCCCCTAAAAGGTAATGTTTCTACATCTTAAAGGAGAAGACCACTGCGGCTAACTCAAGGTCATGCACTGGATATTTTTTCTTTGGATCCTTAAGTTGTCTACTAGCATTGGCAACTACTCTCCCATCTTGCATAAGGACCGCTCCTAAACCGGTCCTACATGCATCGGCGTAAACGGTGAGAAACTTTGAACCATCGGGTATAATTAGGACTGGTGCGCTAGTGAATGCTTCCTTTAATTTCTTAAAGGCTATTTCACATTTATTACCCCAAACAAACACCAAATTCTTTTTTTTAATTGGGTTAAAGGAGTAGCAATCTTTGCGAATCTTTAATGAATTTCCTATAATACCCGACCAATCCAAGGAAACTTCTTACCTTTATAGCATTTCAAGGTGTCCTCCATTCCTTGATTACCACAATCTTTGCAGGGTCTACGGCCAGGTCTTCGCTCTATACAATATGTCCTAAAAATCTTACTTCTTCCCTCCAGAAATGGCACTTTGAGAATTTTGCTTTTAATTGGTTCTTTCTTAATATCCCTAACACTTGTCTCAAGTACATCATTGTTTCACACGCCTACTATTTACATAATGCTTCAGCGTGTTTAATTTTAAGGTTCCTTAACATAGCTTCATGGTCCTCACTCCACAAGTTCAAGAAGAGATGAGGAAATGCAGTATAAGAACACTCAAGCCCTTCGAGGAAACGCGTTTTCTTGAAGGTGGGGATAGGCGTAGCACGCAATGCCTTTTTCAACCTACAAGCTATGCGTAATGCCTCCTTACAGTAAATTAAGTGTTGTCATAACGCAAATAAATACATTAGGCCTCGCAGACAACAGAGGGGGAACCTCATACAAGTGTTGCATAGGTTATGGAATTAATATATACAAGTGTACAATCTATTTAAACTGTTGTCGTCTAACTCTACTTAAGGCAGGAAAACAGTTTCTTTTTGTCTACTATAACAACAGGAAAATGTTCAAGGCCAAACGTTTGGAAAAAAAGGAAGATACACCCAAGGAAAAAGTTATACCCGAAGAGAGGGAACTTTGTGATCAACAATTTCTCTCACTTCCGAAAGGCTAGGAGGTCCAACCTCTCTGGGTTATAGCAATTCAGAATAATATATGACATGCTTGCCTGGACAGTCGCCATCTTTTGGACTGATACCCTCTCTCTCTTTATCGCTGCCTAAGGAAACGGGGGCTAAACCCCTCCTCGCCTAAACCATCCGAAAGTCTTTCAATGTGTAAGAGGTCCTCAGCTACAGGGTCACCCCTCTTCGATGCATCCACTCCTTCCTCACCCAACTTAATATTTTCCTTAACCCGATCTAGGATAAAGGGAGGAATGGAGGAGGTTTGGAGTTTAGAAAAATTCTGAAGGTTGTTAGAAAAAATTGAAAATAGGGCATCTCCATAACAGTCAGACTTGACCCATGGGAGATGGACATGCAAAAAATCTGAACTCCTGTCTTGGGCTGCATAAATGATCTGGACTGCACGAGAAAGTTATTCATCTTTCTTTTGAAGCTCATCAGCATGGGCAATCACATCCTCCGCCATCTTTTAATGGCCTGTGAAGGTATGAACACTCAGCATACAGTTGCGATAGACAGAACACCCAAGAATAAAAAAAGCGTTGTACCTTGAGCTATTGGGCAATCAGTTGTCGATAAAAAATTCATCGTGTCGGGAGGAGTGGAAGGTAATGAAACATTAGAAAATTCAGGTTTGGAGAGAATGAGCTTCAGATCAGTAAAATCTGGCAAAAGTTCAATAGACTTTGAAGGACCGACAGTCTGAGAAGCAGAAGTATATGGCATTACACATATACCTATTCCAGATGCTCTTGAAGAAAATAGTGAGGAAGCACCACTTCTGACTTTTTTGACAAAGATATCCCCGGGAGTCGTGGAAGTAGGAGTATTGGGTTTCAATCTCTTAGTTGGCAGACCAACAGGAAATTTGGCTAGCCTCTTAAGAGAAGCTGCAGAAGCCTGGCTAAACGTATTGGTAGAAGTTGGGGTTTCTGCAACCGGATCCCCTAACCAAACGAAAGGTCAGGAAAAGGTCAAAAGCAAGAAATAGTAGTGTCAAAAGAAGATCTCAACATGGAAAGCTGTTGAATCAATAAGACGTACCTGAGAATAATGGGTCAGAAGGAGTAAACACTTCCAAACTTTCCAATAGACGATTAGTACCTGGGAGATAGATCGGTGGATGCCCCAATATCCTCTGACCATGAGGAAGGAGATTGTGAAAACATAGCTTATCCTTGGTTAGTAGAGCGGATCGACTCGGTGGCCTCTCAAGCAATTCCAAAATGAGCTTAAACAAGTGAGACTCACTCTTTGTTAGGGGCACCCCCTCTGAAGCAAAATCCGAAAAGAAATAATTAAAGATGTTTCGCTAACGAGAAGATAATCGCCTACGAAAAGTTAAGGGAACTTACTATAATCGGCAATTTGGCCAGAAACACCGGCTTGACATTTAAAGAAAAAGAATTGGTCATTCCAGGGCATAACGTTGCTCGCACCAACATTGACAACCTTCCATGAAGGGAAATCGTGGAATAAGCGAAGGACCTCATCCTTTGAAAAGTGCACCAAATGGCAACCAAGGTTCGACATAAGAGAAACTTGACTCAGTCCTAGAGCAAGAACTTCCAAGCATAAAAGGAATGTATAAGTGTTTGGCGAAAATTGAATTGACATGACTCCCAAATCCTGCAGAAGTCGAAGCATGAAGGGTGGAAAGGGAAAGAATCGCCAATGCCAAACATGAATGGCTGAGAAGGCAAAATATCCCTCAAGAGGGTGCATGATGTCATGACAGTTAGCTGCAGCAACGGCCTCAACATCGTCAATTCCAAAACTGGTGAGAATGGAATTAACTTCATCCTGAGAAGTAACTAGAGATTTCTTCAAAAAAAAATCATTCAAGAGGGATCGTAGGCATCAACGGGTGATAAGCCGGAACTCATCTTGTCAAATATGACGCTGCCAAGTGATGTAATTTCGTGAGTATATGAAGTTTATATCCTATCCATTAAAACATTCGAAAGAGATTACGCTTAGTCCTAATGATAACAAGCAGCCAGAATGATGAAATCTTCGAACACAAAAATTTTTGAGTCCTGAACTCTAGAATTGATATTTAGGAGTATGGGGAAGTAGGTTTATCGCCATAAAATTATCTCGTAGGCTGTTAAAATACAAACAATCTTTATCCTATATGCAAAACTCTAAGTGAATTTGGGCAAACAATCTTATTCCCCGGTAAAAAAAAATTGCTTACCAAGGGTTTGAGTAGTCAATTCACTACGATGAACTTTGGATCTTCAAGAAATAAATAATCTGGTTCGAGAAATTAATATTGTAGGTAAAAGGGGAAGAAAATTCATTGGTAATTGTGCAAGGATACATACTCAAATCTACACCACACAAGCAAGGGCCAATCGATTTTCCCCTGTAAAGGAAGGTCAAAGGGCTCTGATATGACGCTGCAAAAGAAATAAGGAGTTTGACTTGAAAAGTCGAAAATACCACTTCACTCGAGGGGGCAAATGTTGTTACCAAAATCAACATTAAATAAAAGTCAGCGGCGAAGGTGTATCCGATAACCGAAAGCTCGCGAATGGCTTAACAAAAAGTAGGGTCTGGCAACAACAAGGGCAAAGTTAGAAAGGCGTAATCTGGAAGACCGTATTAACAACAACCTTCCTCTTTTATTCCCCCAAAAGGGAAAGTCGTTGAAGAAAACTATGGAGCTTAACAGATAGGGCCACCCTCCGCCAAAGTTAGTCTCGTAGGACTCTTTCCATAGTATCAGATCAGCGAAAGGCTCCGTGTAAAGAACCACTCTAATCTAGAACCGAAGAAATCTGTTGCGACAAACCTGATAAACCAAACCAGAGAGGAAATCTTCAATAATAACATATCCATACACTGATACATCCAAAGGAGAAAGCACTGAAAACACTACATAAAAGGAGCACGAGGGTTACTCGGAACCAACTCCCGGAACACCTACCGCATAGACACCGAAAGGATGAAGTCACAAATAACAGGAGTAGAGTCGGAAACCGTCCCTCAGGAATCCAGGCTACCACGGAAAACCCCACCGAAAGGACAACCGAGACCCAAGTGGATACACAGGGAACACGTAATAATTCACTTAGTACCGAAACCCGTGGCGGTTTCGAACCGGCAGATATCAACATACACCGCGAGGCCCAATCTCTCCATGTACTCATGATAAAGTCGGAGGCCTACATCTAGAAGCTCATATCCGCAAGCCTACATTCACGAGTCACTTTCAGAGGTTCAAGCATCGTTCAGGGACCGTGACCAATGCACCAAAAGCAGCCAAAGATCTTGCTCCCGAAGCCGAGAAGGAAGCGATCGATAAGAATCCCTGCAGGCCCACCAGTCCCTCGATGGGAGGAGTCCTGAATCATTATAAATAGGGCCCCAGATGCCACATTGAAAGGGGGGACTTTTCCTTACTTTTTTGTATCCTCGGAAATAACTTAGAAAAATCATCAATGGAGAATTCTTTCTCTGCAATATTTATGTATTCTCGTTAGAAGCTTAATAAAGGGAGAACTTCTTGATAAATTTTCTCTGTAAGTGTGAACATTTATTTCTCTAATTGTTATCATTGCGATCTATTTTCCATTCTGCAGAGGAGCTCAGGTTTCCACCCATCACACCCTTGAGTGGCGATCGAATTCCATTCACTGAGCCTAGATCCAATCTAGAAGACCATAATGAGCCTATGCCCAGTAGCCTCAACATCCTAATCCGCCATTAAAATTGAATGGGAAAGAGAAACAATCCACCTGATTTTCCCTTAAGATCCACCCTCATTGATCCATTTCCGGTGTTGACATAATATCGTTAACAATGGTTTTTCAGAACTAGGAGACAAGGAATATAATAAGGCTTTATCCTTGTTTCTAACATTACAAGGTGTATTTAAGTTACATCCTCCTCAGCTCCTAAGACGAACGATTCTCTTTTTGCAATCTAGGACAACCCTATAAAATGATAGTCAATCCATACCTAGGATAAGATCATACCCCATAAAATCCAATGCATATGCTTCGCAATGGAACTCGACATTGTCGAACTCCAATACTAGGTATTTACATAACAATTCAAGATACTTAGATCCTCTGATGGGGTTGGCCACCTCTATCGGACTATCCGAGATAGATATGGAATGGTTCAATAGATTTACTAATCGCTTGGAGATAAAAGAATGGGTCGCTCCAGAGTCAAACAAGGCACATACTGAATTTCCTAAAATAGAGGTTATACCTTCATGTGCGGGCTGGGCTTGGTCTCTCGGGGGTCAGCTTTGAATTGGTGCTGCTTCAGTTGCATAGTTTAGGCCACTCTAGGTATCTTTGGGCTTTGGGAAGTTTTTGGCATGTGTCCTTCTTCGTGGCAGTTGTAACATTTTCCCTTGAACTTCTTTTTTGCTAACGAGGTCCTATAATTTTTGGCCTTATGGCCTTTGCAGTTGAACCCCATATACGTATTTACGTCCTTTTTGAATTTGTTCTTCTTCTTGTTCTTCCACCAATCCTTCTTCCTATTTTTATTGGAGCTTTCTCCTTTCTCACCCTCTTTATCCTTCTTAGAGCTTTCGGCCACGCAGAGGTTAGTTGTTCCAACCAGAGTCTCAAAAGTTGCTACAAACGTTATTTGGGCTGATAGGGGCTTGTTTCAACGCTTCTGGAGTACTAGAAAAGCGCAAATTATGTTATAATAACTGCAAGTGCATAAATATGTAGTATGCAGGTCGAACACAGATAGGAAAATTAAATTTTATAACTTATGTAATTCGTGGGCGAGTTGGACAATATTTGGAGATGTGATTTTAATAAAATTGAAATTTGGTTTAGAACAAATCTAATTAAACCGAAACCAAAACTACAATTATCAATAAAAGAGAAAAGAAAGTAATTTAAATTCACTAAAGATTCGAATCTAATAGGATCTTTATTGAATTCAATAATTAACTAAACAAATAAGACAAAATACATAAATTGAAATTGCAGAACATAAACAACAAATAAAAAGAAATTAAAAATTAGGATTACCATTGAATCTAATCAGACGGCCAATCACTAACAAGAAAAATAATTCCAATAGAAACTTGTGTTCTAGCAAATCTAATTGACTAGACAACACAAATTTCCTTGAATATGCAGAAATAATATAAAGAAAAAAGCAAGCTTTACTAAGAAAAGGAAGAAAAGAATGAATTCCTCCTTTTTTACAATGGGTATATGAATATTTATAATGGCTAAAGTCTCTACTCTACATGAATATTGGTCCTAAGAAAAAAAATCTAGAAAATATTCTCTTTCCAAAGATAAAGGAATATTCCTTTCATTGTGCTTGATTGAAAATTTGTGATTAATGCTTTCCCTTTGACATATGGCACTGTTAGTAGGAAGATTAGCATATGCTTGATTGGAGATTTGTAATCAAAGCTTTCCTCTTCTTCTGTACGGCAATTAAACATAATTGATTTGAAATCTTTGAGAGGAATATGCCAAATTCCTAAGATATTTATTAAGTATGTGCATGTATAAATACACACACACACATGCATGACTATGTATATGTGTGTGTATATAACATTTCACTAGTCCATATATTCTTCAAAACACAGTATGCAAATTGTGAAGCATTCATGTTCCTTCTTCATGAAAATTGGACTTGACAGGGATCGAACTTGGAACATTCTACCAAATTTCCATGCCTTTACCAGTGTTCTACTGCTTCCTTTGAGATTGGAAACTTGTTGCTTCTGCAAAAGTAGCAATTTTCCATGTAATTGGCTTTTGATTGAGATAGAGGAGACAATTATTGACAATCTGTAAAAATACACAAAAATACCCAAAGCGATATTTATTTATATACAATAGAGATAAGATATAAGCGTAAAAGTTAAAACTTTTACATGTTAATTAAATACCCCCACACTTATCTTTTACTCGTCCTCGAGTAAAACAGAAATGAAAAACTAAACTAGGTAGGTCACACTTTCGTAAGAAACACGATTGCATTAAGCATGTGTAACAAGTCATTAAGCCTCTATGTGTCCCTAGTAGGACGAGTGGTGTCTCTAGATACTACCCACAAAACCCAAATATAATGTGCTATGATTCTAATGCAACTACATGAATGAAACAGACAAATGCAAATGAAAACAAAAATATTGAAAACACGACTTGTTTCAGAAAAGTTGTACAACAAAGCAACTTAACAATTTCTAGTTAGTTGATTGTATTTTTGATACCTCAACTTGTCACAAATTTTCAACATAATCCAGGTTTTCAAATGTTAAATTCTAGGTTTGGTCAATTGGTTCAGTTGATAACATAGTGCAGCCATGAAATAAATTCTTAGTTTGCTTGTCAAAGTTTGCGAAGTGGTATTCCCATTTCCCCGTGTATGACTAACCAAATCAGTAAGGTTAAGAAGTGTTTGAGCATCATTGCTTATTCTCTATCTCTATGAAAACGAATTTATGATTATTTGCACACACACTCCTAACTTAAAAGACCAAGGTATTCCACCCATGAGAGTTGGGACACAACTTGGCGGATTATTTAGACCGACGCTAACTTTGTCAACAAGATGTCAATAATCCTTAGGTGCACAACTCATAAATGAGACCAAGGTATACTACACTACCTTGTGTGATTACGTTAGACTTTGGGATAGAGCTTGGCTGGTTTGCACACCAGTGCTAGATTTATAAGCAATGTTGGATACATTTGTGTTACTATTATTATTGAATATTAGAAGAAGAGAGAGTT
Organism: Allium sativum; assembly: GCA_030737875.1. Taxonomy (NCBI): domain Eukaryota; kingdom Viridiplantae; phylum Streptophyta; class Magnoliopsida; order Asparagales; family Amaryllidaceae; genus Allium; species Allium sativum. The sequence continues at coordinate 1,045,188,458 of CM060913.1, forward strand.
AAACAATTTCAGCTTGACACAACTTAGTTTTAAAGATTCAAAAAGCCAATATAAGTATTTTAAGTCCACCACTCATTAAACAAAGACTACAATTTAGAATAGACTTCGTGGCCATCAACTAAGAATCTTCCTATGTACCGAATACACCGTTATCGCTTGTAATTCAACTCATTATATTTCTTATTTGATCTTAGTTGAGAGAAAAAATACTATCAACTGACTAATAATTGTTAACTTATTTTGTTATATCAATCTACAATGAGTCATATTTTCGAACAAAAATTGACAATTTACTACAACCTACAATGCGTGATGGTTCTAAATGAAAAGAAAGAAAATTAAAAAAAAATTAAAGAAAAATAAAAATAATGCATTGTAGACTCCCCCCACACTTGATCTAAACAGTGTCCACATTGTAAATGTTTCCTAAATTTGAAAGATCATACCATAGGTGAATGAGTTGCAAAATTATCTATAAAATGTAATGAAGTTTAGCTATTACATCTGAATGAAAATCATATGCAGAATGAAATCTACGATGATGATGAGTATTATGTGAAAAATGAGACCTCTTTCTGCCCCACACTTGCCTCTATCGAAAATGATGTATGATGGTTTCGTATGTTATTTTTGAGGTACAAGAGGCATGTCGATATCTTCTGAAATAAAAATATTTCTTATGCTAATTTGGTTGTGACAGTGAGTTTTATCATTCAGATTAAGATTACCATAATCCCATAAATTCTAGTGCTTAACCACAATTTCTTTTGATGATATGAAATTACGATTACATTTGAGGCGTTCCATATATTCATCCTTGTCATTTAAAAGTTTAAGTTCATCTTCAAAAAGTTCTTCAAAAGAAACAGTAGACATGTCTATTGAGGTAGGAGAGTCATAGTGGCTTTCATCAATCGTAATTAAATGGAAACAATGAAAATCTTAGACTTGGTTGTCAAAATGAGCCCCTATTCAAAATAAATAATGTACTCAAGTATATCTTATAATTTGATAATCTCGATTTGAACGGGGAAGAGGGTCTTATGACCGTTCACGTATAGTATAAATACCAAAGGATACAACCAACGTTTTATGGGTAGTATGCTACCTCTTTTGCTAGAAGTTCAATAAATTTAACTAATCTATATTCGATATCAAACCTTTGAGAGAATCAATTTCATAAAATACACTCTTGTAATTAAATATTTTGAAACATCTAATCAAGTTTTATTTTTGAAAATGATGACTTCAGTTATGGCAATTCGTTCCTAAATTTGATTCAGAAAATTTCAGCCATATAACAATCGGATAGTAATAATTGCAGAATTTAAAAAAAATTGTACAAGCAAACTGTTGCCCCTGCAAATGATTTTTAAAAGCAATGTCTATATATTTTAAGCAATTACAGCACTTGTAGAGTTTAGAGAATTTTACAATGGGGTATGGCTGAAATAATTAGGTAGCGCTTGCAATTCAAATTCTTCTATTTGTCACCATTTGTCATATGAAAATTTCTTGTTTTATTGCTTTACCTTTTTTCCTGTCCTAGGACTTTGATTTGATTGATTTTATTGTGAATGAAATAAATAACAACAAAAAAACATAAGAAAAAGGTAATTAAAAAACTAGATTAAAAAACAAAAGAAAAAAAAATCTAGGCTTATAAGAAAAAAAGGAACTCACGCACAAAACAAAGTTCACGCACTCAACTTAACAAGAAAAAAAATAAGACACGTTCAACTATGGGAACCCATGCAAATATCAAAACACGCAGAAGGTCTGTCAAGCCAGGTCCAAGTTCCCAAAATAAAATTTAAGCTCACGCCCCTTTCTTTCTTTGGAAATAAATATCCAAAAGCACTTCAATTCCAAGAAGAAGAAAAATTTGTCTCGAAATAAATTGGGGTATCGACGTGATTTTGGGTGTTTGATTTGGTGCAAGGCTGGAATTCGAACAAGGTTTGGGTTCGAATTTGGTGGTGATTTTGGTTTTTAGGAGTTGTGATTCGGGTCTTGTGGTCGGCGCTTGATAGTTCGCATATGCATATTTGTGTTGAGTTTTGGAGAAAGGTGGGTAAGTGATGTATGACAGTGTGTTACGTGGATCAGCTATGCTTCGTAGATTGTGACGAGGGTTTGTGATTGTGATGGATCATGGTTGGTTGTGGAGGTTGTGCGTGGTTTGATGAAATTTGGATGATGGTTTTGATTGGGGGTGCGTGACTTGTGTGGTATTAGATGTTCATGAGCAGTGGAATTGGAGACTTTTGATATTGGTTATGTTTTGTGAATGGGAGGCTAGAGTTGGTTTTTAATTTTGGCTGAAAGTTGTTGGTGGCAATTAGTTGAACGTTAATGAAGTGTGGAGATGGGCAGCAGGGTATTTATTGGTGATCGACTTTGGATGTGGTTATTAATGGCAATGGGAGTTTTTCAGAGGGAATGTTGAAGACGGTTTGAAGAAATTGCGAGCTTGAAGTTGTCGGCAGAAGGGTAAAAGCAAGAGAGGAAAAAAAGAGAACAAAAAAAATTTGGGCACCTTTTTTTATAAAAGTTTTATGAAGGAAAGAATATGAAAGAAAGAAATAAATAAAATGGAAAGAAAGATTGTAGGAGGTGAAAGAGAATTGTAATTGGAAAGAAACCAATAAAAAAAATGCAAGTTTTTTATTTAACAAAATTTGTACGGAAGAAAGGGAAAGAAATGAATGGGAAAAGGGGAAACAAAAAGGAAAAGAAATTGAATAGAGGAAAGAAATAAGAAAAAATGGCAAGATTTTTCTTCTCTTGTTTAGAAGATTATGGTATCATTGAATAATACTAAATCAAAGCAATCAAGAATTTTCTTCTATATATACAAAAAAAGGAAATAAAAAATAACATGAATTGGATATTAAATAAATAATAAAATTTAATTTTTACCTCCTCTGCAACGGCATCAAAAACTTGTTTCGACGCTTTTTGGAGAACTATAAAAGTGCATATTATGTAATAATAACTACAAGAGCACAAATGTGTAGTATGCAGGTCAAACACATAGAGGAAAATTAAATTTTATAATTTATGTAATTCGTGGCCGAGTTAGACAATATTTGGAGATGTGATTTTAATAAAATTGAAATTATAATTTGGTTTAGAATAAATGTAATTGAACCGATAACCAAAACTAAAATTATTAATAAAAGAGAAAAGCAAGTAATTTAAATTCACTAAAGATTCGAATCTAATTAGATATATATTGAATTCAATAATTAACTAAATAAATAAGACAAAATACATGAATTGAAATTGCAGAATAGAAACAACAAACAGAAAGAAATGAAAAATTAGGATTACTGTTGAAACTAATCAGACGGACAATCACTGATGAGAAAATAATTGCAATAGAAATTTGTGTTCTAGCAAATCTGATTTACTAGACAACACGAATTTCCTTGAATATGAAGAAACCAAAAAAAAAAGCAAGCTTTACTAAGAAGAAGAAGAAAAGAATGAATTCCTCCTTTTTTACAATGGGCACACGAGTATTTGTAATGGCTAAAGTCTCCACTCTACATGAATATTGTGCCTAAAAAATTTTAAAAAATATTTTCATTACAAAGATAAAGGAATATTCCTTTCATTGTGCTTGATTGGAGATTTATGATTAATGTTTTCCTTTTGACATATGGCACTGTTAGCGGGAAGATTAGCGTATGCTTGATTGGAGATTTGTAATCAAAGCTATCCTCTTATTATGCATGGCAATTAAACATAATTTATTTGATTCGAATTCTTTGAGACGAACATTCCAAATTTCTAAGATCTTTATTAAGTGTATATATTATATATGTACATGCATGACTATGTGTGTGTGTGTATATATATATATAATATCACTAGTCCATATATTCTTCAAAACACAGGAGGCGAGTTGTAAAGCATTCATGTTCCTTTCTTCATAAAAGTTGGTCTTGACATGGATCGAATTTGGAACATTCTACCAAATTTCCAGGCCTTTATCGGTGTGCTACAACTTCCTTTGTGATTGAAAACTTGTTGCTTTCAAAAAGTAGCAATTTTCTATGCAATTGGTTTTTGATTGAGATAGAGGAGACATTTATTGACAATCTATGAAAATACACAAAAACACCCAAATTAATATTTATTTATATACGATAGGGATAAGGTGTGGGCGTAAAAATAAACACTTTTACATGTTAATCAGGTCTCCTTCAACCAGAAGTTCAGTCTTTTAACAAACCTAAGGGCTTTGTTAATGGGGGTGTCTACCAACCCTCTCCCAAACTTACATAATTCAGTGAATTTGGATATATATTCTTGCAGGCTCAAGTGTCCTTGCTTGAGCTGGATGAATTTCTCTAGCTAAATAGTCATCTTGGCCTGTGGTAGAAACTTCGCTTCAAAACCGGTCTTGAACTCGGCTCATGTGAAGATCTGGCCCTCGTTCTCCATTGATATTAAGTTCCACCATTCAAGGGCCTCATCCTTCAAATGTCGGGTCGCTATTCTTCTTTTTACTTTGTCGGGCCAAGTAGTAGCCTCAAATATTCTTTCACAATACATAACCTAAGATTGGGCACTAGCAAAGCCTTCCTTTCTAGTAAACGATTTCCCTCCAAGATTCGTAAAGGACTTACAAAAGCAGGAAAAGTCAAAGGTCACTTCAGCGGCAGGAGTTGCAAGAGCCGCTGGGGTAGGATTGGCAACAGGGACTTATTTGACAGTACGAAGATACTATTGAAACCATACAGGCAAGTAGCGTGGTCTCGCCCGGTTACCCTGTTCGTCTGGATTTTCAGCCATTCTACTATCTGAAAAGAAATGGAAGAATCCTTTAGTGGATATTCCTGAGATAATATTTATGCCGAAAGAGAAAGAAAATGGTAAAAGTGCCTAGTATAAATGCGTATGCTTATTGGGGTAAATATATATATACACACCATATTTATAGTATGAAAAACCTTTTCAATATACAAATACGCCTCTCATACGTATATTTCCCTTATAATCGGGTAACCTGGCTCTGATACCAAATGTAACAACCCTCCCGAAATGGGCCTAAATTTAGATCTAGAAAAGGCCCATCGAAACTTAGAGCCCTTTAAACAGGTCGTAGGTTCCTGTAAGGATTACATTTGCATAGATAATAATAAACATATATTTCGAAGGGGAATCCCACACATCGAAAAGAGAAAGTATAATATTAAGATAAGATGCACCATTATTTCAAAATATCAGAAATACAACAGTCACAGTTACATTTATTCAAAAGGTACATCAAATTGTTCAATCTCATAAGATTCCAAAATAAGTAAAACAATAACGTCGTCTTCTCCATCGTCTTCAATCATGACTTCATCGATGCTTTTACCCCATCTATTGAACTGTTGGATGTTAACGAGAGGGGTCAGAACATAATGTTTTATGTGACTGAAATATGGTGTTACTTAATGTCCATACCTAATATTTTTAGCAGGTTACATATGTCAAGGTATGTCTACGCAGCACACAAGATTCACACAAGAACAAATACTATCCAATGGGGATGGATATCCAAGTCAATCGCCCATTAGTGTTTTTAGGGTAAGGACCCAACTAGGTGGCATTCTCGGTCACTTATGGCCTAATTAAAGGTGGATTCTTATGTTCTCTTATAACTCGAACGCGGACCCCAATCCCTTTTAGACCTCATCTAGTACGTTAACGTTCGTAAGTCTATTCCCTCATTTGTAATATGAGAAGTAGTATTGCGAACTTTACTGTTTAACTGATATTACCCGGTAGGACACCTATGTCACTTAAGACTTCCCTTAAACAGTTGGTGAGCATGCAATGGCCACATGTCTTTTCAGTTACCAATCAATCCCTAGTTAAACCCTTACAGGCTTGACATCCCCGTGAACTACCCTACTCTGTTACCATTTTATGCCTAACCACTTCTAGAGGAGGACACAAAGACCTACTTCAAATATAGTAAAGGTGGGTCCCATGACTTTGGTTCCTATCGAAGGAATAAACCTTCGAAGGGATCATAGTCCTAACCACATAAGACCCAAACTAGATAAAAAGAGAGTCAGCCACTTTAGACCTTCTCAAGGCAGAGTAAACCTATTCATTTTCACACACGATAGACTTATATATATATATATAGTTATATATATACACACTGGACCGCTCACAATAAACCGTACACTTGTAGATGTTGTATATGTTGGTCGATTCCGGGCAGACTTCTACTACAAGTTGGTTTAACCTCGTGTCTAGTGTACTTAGTTTTTTAATGGCCCATGCCACTTAGACGTCTCAAATTAGTTGGGCCTATTTGTGGTTGCTGGATTTGCCGGTCGGTTCCGGGCAGGCTTCTACCACAAATGGCAACTAACCTCATGTCTATGTGTCACTTATCTACATATATTTAAAGCCATTCTATATACGCATACACAAGCAAACAAATATATATTTATTAAGGGGACATTTTACATTCAAATTCGAATTCTAACCTAATCACATTTATTAGACTAATACAACGTTAATTACATTGATTACATTTATATAAGTAAAATAATAATAACACCTAATTAATGTAAGATTCATATAAATAGGGAAACGTTCTAAAGAGGTGGAAATCGTCAATTTTCCCAATTTAAGGCAAACAAGTTAGACTTTTCCATATTTTTACCGCTACAACATAGGCATGATGGCATAATGATAATACAACAAATAATAATGAATGGAAAATATACATATATAACAATTTCAACTTGCATCCTAGGCTTGTTGGAATGATTTCAATATTAGATTAAAATAGAGTATTACATATGCTTCCACTTATATGTTTATAATCCCTATTTCACCTAATTCACCACTTTTGGTGTTATGCACATTAAAATACTTACATTTAACCTATTTCATTTTTGAATGCGTTTGGATTCAAAGTAGGATCCAAACACAAACCAAATCATGAAATAATCAAATATAAATCTTTTTATGTTACATTCAATGGCAAAAAAAGTGAATTATATGAAACAGGAAAAATGATGGAAATACTCATATTCATTTTAATCCAGTACAAAAACCAAAAATCCACAAAACCGAATAATTCATGACAATTCATACAAAATTACAAGATAGAAGATTTTGGCATGTTTACATCATCGAATATCCAAATCTTCCTATGCATATCTATTCACGTGACAAACTTTTAAAAATAAGAATATGCCTTAAGTACATCACATTCCACTCACAAACTTAAGGCGGAATAGAGAAAATTCTTTGATAGATCTAGATCTGCAACAATCTTTACGTTTAACGAGCTCTAATAGTCCTCCTAACAATATACATATAAGAAACAATCATTAGAATCTTATAGATATAAGTTTGTGCAAAATTCCAAAATCCTAAACTTATATAAATTGGAATAGAGAGAGATTTAGAAAGGAGTTAGAGAAGTAGAAGAAACCTTTACCCTATTCTCTTTGTTTTTCAATGGAATTTAGCAGCATAGAGGCAGAGGCGGAGAATAATTAGGGTTTCTAGTGTGTGGTATGAGGGTTATTATATTTGCTCGTGTGAGCGTGAACCATTGGTTTAGTTAAAATTAATCCAAGCCTTTCATTTTTATAAATCCCTTAAAGAAAACCCTAATCACGTAGCTTTGTTGGGTTGTCCAACCGTCGAGCGGTTGACTCCTAGTGGTCGACCAGCTGTCAACACCCCTTAAGGGGGTGGTCGACACCTTTGGGGCTGGAACCCCAATAAACGTGTGCTGGTGAGCTGTTTTTTTTATTAATACGTTTCAAATTCTTTTTATGTTATTCCATATTTATAGAATATGTTGTCCCCCTGATCTTATTTCAAATTTCAAAATTTGAAATTCCCACTTAATATTTAATTTATAATTTGGACAACATATATAATATTCGTGTATATATATATATATATATATATTTCTGCGGTCGCTGTCCAAATTCATTTGTTCACAACTTCTTCATACAGTAACCGTTTTCAGCATATTATATATGAAAACAATGTAAAATTTCGCCACGAATCCAAATAAAAGAATTTTTAAACCAAATTCCCATAGCTGCAAAAATCTAATTTTTCAGCCATATTATTTAATTGCTTATTTTTAATAATTTAATTATTATTTATACTTATGAGTTTTATGGGGTGTTACAAATACCATTTGATTGGGCATAGCTTAAAGGATTTTTATGATCTGCGAGGGTCGATTACGTTGATCTACCTTTATTTCCTAGACCTACCGCAAGATGAGCTTGTTACTATTCAAATGACTAAAGTTTTCTTGATGTAATTATGAGGTTCCCAGCCTCCCACCTAAAGAGAAATCGAGTTTAGGATCCATCTCGTAAAGAAAGCTTGACCAGTTGCTTTACCTTTAAGGCACATAGCTCTGAGATAATGATGTGAAATGGAAAGAGCTATTCATCTTTGCCACTAAGGCGGATGGCTTCCTTAGAATCAATGTTGAATAAGTTAACAAAGAGGAATCGTTATTGATTTCCCAATATAGATGATCTCTTCGACCAGTTGCTTGGACCGAGATTATTTTCCCAATTTGACTTAGCCACATGTTGCCATCAGTTGAGAGTGGCTAAGTATGGTATTTATAAGACTACTCTTAGAACTCTCGATGATTCATATAAGTTGTTAGTCATGTCTTTTAGAATAACTAGTGCCCGAGTGTATTTGTGGACTTGATAAGTCGATTGTATAGGCAGTTGCTAAATAAATTTGTTGGGGATATTTTTTGGATGATATCTTGGCATATTAAAGAAGTAGAAAGGAACAAGCTTTAAATCTATAGAAGGTGCTTAGGACTTTCTAAGCGCGTCGGCTTAAGCCTAAGTCATTTTAGTGTTGCTTTTAGAAAAACGGGGTTGGTTTTTTATGGCTTATTATTTCATAGAGTGGTTTAGCTATGGATCCTGGTAAGGTTGTAGTGGTATAGTATTAGTGTGTTCTGAGGAATGCCACGGAGGCTAGTAGTTTTCTTGGTCTCTCGGGTTAGTATTGGAAGTTCATTAAGAACTTTGCGAGAATATCTACCCCTTTAATCTACCTTACAAAGAATAATCTAGCCGTTGAAAGGGGTGTTGGTTATAAGGACGCTTTTATTAGGTTGAAGGAGACTTTGACGGGTGCATCTGTATTAGTATTACATGATGGGAGTTAGCCTTCTATGTTTTATAACAATGCTTATGGTATGAGGTTAGAAGTCATGCAGACGCAAGAGGGTTGAGTGGTATGTTAGGCTAGTTGACAGTTGAAGACTCATAAGAGGAACTACCCAAAAAATTGTATTGAGTTAGCAATTATAGTCTTTGCACTTAAGTCTTGCTAATATTATCTTATGGGCAAGAGATTTGAGCTTTTTATAACTATAAATTCATAAAGTATTTTTCTCTTAAAGGACTAGAACTTGACATGGTAAGGATGGATGAAGTTTTTAGCCACTTATGATATTGGAATTTCTTATACCTCGGGCAAGGGGAATGTGGTAGCAGATGCATTGAGTAAACATGGAGATACCCTGAGCCCTTTATTTTTAGAATGGAGACATTCAGAGTAAATTTTCACATTTGACTTTAAGCCATCATCAAACATTACCATTAGAATATTAGCAACACTAAATGTTCAGTCGACCGTAATGGGTTAGATTGGATCTAAGCAGAGCGATGGTGATGACTTAGCAGACATTTAGGGGAGGTTAGGCAGAAGAGATTTCTCCAGTCGTCTTTGGCATTATTCCACAAACCCAAAGGAATAGGTGAGGAGATATAGTAGGCTATGTGTTCAGTATAGTTTGGACTTTGATGGGAGCAATTTGGTGGAGTCTTACCATTTTAACATGACGATTCTTCCTGGTAGAGATAAGATGTATCAATATATGGAAAGAGGTTTCTTGGGTAGGGGATGAAGAAGAAAGTGACAGAATATGTAGCTTAGTCTATAACTTTCCATATGGTGAAGACAGGATAGAAGAATTTTGAAGCATTATCACAGCCGTTGGACACATGACAATGAAAGTTGGAGAGAATTTCCATGGATTTCATAAATGGATTACCCAGATTATGAAGAGGGAATGAGAGCATTTGGATTATCATGGATAGATGAACCAGAAGCTCTCATTTCGTTCCTGTAAGGAGCACTCCAGCAGCTTCATTGGTAGGACATCATGGGGTACCTATAGTATACTTAGTGATAGTGACAGACTCTTCACTAGTGAGTTTTGAAGGAGTCTACTTGTGACACCACACGTATGGTAATGTCACTCATTAAGAGAATGCATTAAGTTTCATGTAGGGTTATAAGTAAACAGAAAAAGAAACATTACAAGACAGATATAAAATAGCAGTGGAATTTTCAATTTTATTAAGCAGATAACATCGCAGTTCAAACATGGTATATGTCTGAAATGCATAAAACTAGTGTATCATTAAAAAAAATCTTGTACTTAAAATATCAAAGTACAATAATAAACGAAGCATAATCCCCAAAACATAGCCATAGTAGAGAGAAACATGAAATCAAGCAGTACATCTAAGCAGCTCCAAGCAAGATGAAAGCAGAATAATGATCAAGCTTGAGTATTTCCACGCTGAGAACATGGGGGAAAATGGAAGAAAAGAAGAGGAAACAAAACAGGTTAGACATAAAGTCTGGCGAGTCCTGTTACTTTTAGCATATAAATAAATAAATAAAGGTATCATGATAGGCATATAAAGTGGATAAGAGAGATAACATCATAAAAAGGCAGCTATGACAAGGTAAACAAAATAAACATGAAAGAATGTAATGCGCTTCTCTAGTACTTTCTCTTTCTCTCTGCACATATACTAGTATAATCAGAACGAGATGATCCCAACAACTATAAGATGGTAGACTTAGGCATACTTCAAGTGAGATGTTTTAACCCTATACCATCAACAGGCAGCCCAAAATACAGGCGTTACCCCTAAGGATAATAACGGGCTCTTAAACATACCAGAGTCTAGATGTACCCTAATTACCACCCCCAATTGATTGGCTCCCTACTCCATAGATACCTTGTGCTAGCTCCACAGTAGGATGTATCACTTTCTAAAGTGGCACCCCTTCGTTTTCAGGATGTGCACAACCATATCTACTGATGTCATGACGTTTAAACCTCCTTTTCCGGACCCATGCACACACATTACCCCGTTGGAACGCACTGCCCCTTCGTTTGGGTCTCTTACAATCAGTCTAGTAAGCGTTCCCGGACTCCGACCTAGTTCGGAGTTCTCATTTGATACCTATATACGGGTTACTGACTAAAATGGGTCCTACACACAAGATGATACAAGCTTCCCCCTACGCTTGTATTCCCGCTAGGTTTTCCCCAGGTTGTGCCACATAGAGTAAAAGATTGCATAATCCTGTAGATTAAGTTTGTGGGCTTATATATAAATATTTCCCACCAACCCAAGATATACTTAAACCTCCCACTGTTTCATACAACTTTAATTAACCCTTACTCAAGTTGAGATATACAATCCCTTTGGATTCAACTAGGTTAAGTATTCATCACCATTTATTCATTTATGGTTATAATGTACTAGACCTCCCACATTAAGCCCACAACATATGGATGTTGAATATGCCGAGCGGGTCCGGGCAGACTACCCCCACAAGTCGGACTTAACTTCTTTTCTTAGCACATCATGTGTTTATGCACTTAGAACCCTCACATTTGATTCACCATTTGTGGTCGCTGGATATGCCAGTTGATTTCGGGCAGGCTTCCACCACAATTGTAATCTAACCTCGTGTCCAAGTGTGGTTACAGTTTCTAATTGCTGTAATTCTAGGCATTTCCATTATTAACCAATTATTCCTATGTCATTATAGGTTTTAATGCCCCTTTTCCCAAGTCATGTTCATAATGAATCATATGCCCCAAATTAAGGTTTTAATCAAAATTTTGGTTTATGCCCCAAACCCACATTCATATATTTCATTCAAGTTATGCTCAAATTTCCCAATACAAGTTATACCCCAATTTTAACATTTCCCCTCATTTCGAATTTAACGCATTCACATATTTTAGTGGCATGCCTAGGCTCGAAGGTAACCTGGCTATAAAATAAAAAGGGAAAAGAAGAGGGAAGAGAACAGAAGTAATCACAATAATAGGATTGACATATGACGGTAAAATAGGCATATCAACTAATAAACATATAGTGATAAAATTGGGCATAATGATAAGATAGGCAAAGGAAAAGATTTGATAAATATGTGATAATAGAACTTCTTAGGCATAGTGTCATATTCATAAATAGGCATGATGAGATCTAACTAGTGAATTAGATATACAAGTAATGGCAGATCTGACATGATAAATGGGCATAGGCTTAGTTCTATTCATAGTCATGTCAGAATAACTTAGATACACAGGTTATAGCAGATCTGATATGATTCACATAGTCACAGGCTTAGATCCAAGTTATAGTCATGTCAAGATTAACTTTTTAAGTATTTAGATCTAAAATTAATGTAGACTCACTGTGATTAGATCTAGAAAATAGAAAAAAGATTGCAGATATTAAATTACAGATCTCTAAACTTGAATGACTTGATTGCTAAAGAAGAAAAGAGTTGATTTAATCTGGGCAGAGGAAGCATCTTGGTCGCCATTGATTTAGAATGTATAAAACAATGGGTATAGGGTCTTATTTATAGCCTAGGATCAACGAATTTGGTCAAGAAAGGAGTCCACATTTAGAAAAATGAATTCTACCTCGGATTTGGTAGAGGTTCAACCCGCTCCTTATGGGGTCGACCCCTGGGTCGGCACCCAGAGTGGGAATTTTCCCGCCTATGGTTTTGGGCTGATTTGAATTATTTTGAACTGATTTGAATTGTTATGTTTAAATATTATTGTCTTGTGCGTGTATAAACTTCAAACCTTAACAACTTCTTCATACGGTGTTTGTTTTATGCAAACCAGTTGTCTATTTTGACCAGAATTCTGAGATAATTGCAATGGAGCAGTCTATTTCACTTAATTATGAATATTTAATAATTTATTCTTTAATTTATCATCTTTAGTGTTGTTAAAATTGCAGAGTGTTACATTCTCCTCTACTTAAAGGATTTCATCCCTGAAATCTCCATGTCAAGTAGAATGTATATCCTAACATCAACATCCATCTTCTCATCCACTAATCATAGGCATCCACATCCTTAAATGATTTCTAATGCTTATATGAACATATGCAAAGGTGTGTGTATATGTCCTTATACTAATGCGAAAGATCAGGCGGTCTACTGATTCAGTTGACCTCCTTAATGTAATGTATGTTAGTGATATGAGTCCATATGTATGCAAATAATCCTATTATAACATGTAAGTTCTATATGTGTGCACAATCATTCGTCCAAATGCAACATCCGTATGCTGATACATCCATTTCCATCCATTAAAAGAAGAAAAATGCACACACATCCATATATAGTATGAGTGTGATTTAGCCGATCTAGTTCCTAATGTGTGTGTATATATACATCCATGAGCAACCATAAGCAAACACTTGCATCCATTTGCATCCATAAAACATAACATGTCTCAAACACATGTTTACATCCATGGGATTCCTACCTAAAGGTCGAAGATTCGATCGATAGGATATACTTTAAATGATAGAAACAAGCATAAATCAAAGCTTTGGAAAGAAGTTTAAGAACATACCCTTGAAAAGAAAAGGGTACGAAGCTCAAATCTTGTCATCGATCTCCCAAGTTGCATCCTCTTGGTTGTCTCCCCATTAAAATTTCATCAACTTGACTTCTTTGTTGCGTAGCTTCTTATCTTCTAATCCAAGAATACGGGTAGGAACTCATCTAACTGTCGCCTCCCGTTCCACCTCTACTTGCTTCAATGTACTTGACTCAACTACTTATGCAGTATCATGCAAACACTTCTGCAAATGAGAAACATGGAAAACATCGAACGCCGAATAGTCTCTCTAGTAGCTTTACTCTATAGGCCATTTGGCCGATCCTTTCTGTTATGGGAAATGGCCCTACAATTCTTTGTGCCAATTTCCCTATAGATCCGAAGCGAACTACATTCCTTAATGGTGATACCTTAATGAAAACCATGTCTCCCACCTCAAACTCAATGATCGTCCTTCTCCTATCTTCATCGGATTTTTGCTTACCCTGAGCGGTCATCATTCACTGACTAATAAGATCATTCTTTTCGAAAGTTTATCTAACAATATCTGGTCCAAGTAGAAATCTTTTTGTAGGTTACCACCAAAAAGTTGGTGATCTACAGGGTCGTTCGTATAAAGCTTCGAAGGGTGCCATGCCAATACTAGCTTGATAACTATTTTTGTAGGCGAACTCCACTACCGGAATTTGCTCTTCCCAAGTCCCTCTGAAGTCTAAGATACACAGTCTTAAAAGATCCTCAAGAACTCTATTCACCCTTTCTGTTTGTCCATCGGTCTGTGCCTGATAAGCGGTGCTAAAAAAAACTGTGTATTTAATGCTTCTTGCAAGCTCCTCCAAAATTCACTGGTGAAAATGGGGTCACGATCATTTACGATACTGGAAGATACTCTATGAAGACGGACTATCTCACGAATGTAAATTGCTGCCAACCATGCTGCTGTCCTCTTACTTTTAACTGGAATGAAATGAGCGGTCTTAGTAAGCCTGTCTACTACAATCCAGGTGCTGGTGTTGCCCTTCCTTGACCTGGGCAAACCATCGATGAAATTCATAGAGACCCTTTCCCACTTCCACCGTGGGACCTCCAAAGGATGAAGTAAATCACCGGGATTCTTTTGCTCAGCTTTGACTTGCTGGAAAATCAAACATTGAGAAACAAACTCTGCCACGTCTTACTTCATCCCAACCCAAAAGAAAACCCTTTTCATATCCCTATACATCTTATCACCGCCTGGATGAATAGTCATCTTAGAATGATGGGCTTCCTCTAGGACTACCTTTAACAAACTCCCAATTTGGGAAACACAAAGCCTTTCATCTCGTCGCAACCACCCTCTATTGTCCATGGAATATCTAATGAGGTGACTAGAAGTCTCCTCTTTACTGAGCCTATCCAATATGTCTGAAATCTATAGATTCTCTCGCTGCGAAGCTCCAATCTGATCCATAAGAGTAGGTCGCACCTCCAGTAATGCAAATAAGCCAGGCAAAAACTCAGTGGAGGGTCTAAAGTCAAAAGTCGATATAAACCCCAAGCTTTTCCTCTCCACAAACAGAGGACTTAAGGCATCCTCTGCTTACTCAGTGTGTCTACCACCGCATTACCCTTGCTAGGGGTATAAGCAATCCGGAAATCATAAGATGCTAGGAACTCCATTCACCTTTATTGCCTTAAATTAAGATCCTTTTGCGAGAACAAGTACTTGAGAGATTTATAATCGGTGTACAACTCGAACTTCTCTCCAAGAAAATAATGGTGGCAAATCTTAAGCGCGTACTATGGAAGCTAGCTCTAAGTCATGGATAAGGTAGTTCTTCTCATGAACCCTTAATTGTCTACCCCCATAACATACTAACCTTCCCTCTTGCATCAAAGTCGCACCAAGCCCTGTACCACATGCATCTGTGTATACTGTAAACACTTTATTCCCAACGGGTAAGGTCAGGACTGGGCTGTTGTCAGAGCCCTCTTCAATCATTGGAAAGCAACATCATAATCCATATCCCTCGAAAATGTCATATTCTTCTTCGTCAGCCTGGTGAGTGGGGCTGATATCTTTGCGAAGTCCTTAATGAACTTCCTATTATAGCCTACCAATCTAAGAAAGTTCTCACCTCTGTTGCATTCTTTGGGATCTGCCAATCCTGAACTATAGCTACCTTCGTGGGATCAACTGCTATCCTATCTTTAGAAACCACATGACCTAGGAATCTCACCTCTTTCCTCCAAAAATGACACTTGGAGAACTTTGCCTCAAGCTGGTGCACACGGAGATTTTTCAAAACCTCTCTCAAATGTTGGGCATGCTCATCCTCGCTCTTCGAGAAAATTAAGATGTTATCAACAAAGACCACAATGAGCTTATTTATAAACTCTTGAAACACCCTACTCATCAGATCAACAAAATAGGCGAGTGCATTTGTCGACCCAAATGTCATAACGAGCCATTCAAAGAAACCATCTGGAGTCCTAAAAGCGGTGTTGTCTACACTGTCCTCAGCCACACTCAACTGATGAAACTGTGGCCAAGTCTAACTGAGGGAAAACTGATGCACCAAAAAGATGGTCAAACAGATCATCTATCCTCAGGAGTGGGTGACTGTTCTTCTTAGTGAGATTATTCAACTCCCTATAGTCTACACATAAGCAAAGCGAACCATATGCCTTAGTTGTGAATACCACCAGAGCACCCCATTCAGATATGCTTCGCCTAATAAACCCTTTCTCAAGTAGCTCCTCTACTTGCTTGCTAAACTCCCTCCTTTCTCTTGGAGCATTATGTCGCATAGGCAATGCAACTGGCTTTGCATTGTCCACCAAGTATATACGAAAATCGATCTCGTGCCTCGGAGGTAATCCCCGGACCTCATCAAAAACATCAGGATACTCACAGACCATTGGTACAAATCACAGATCATCGATAGATGCATCATGTGACTCTAGGAAACAAAGCATGACAGACCGCTTTGGGTTACAAGAAATCTCAAGGGTCCTCCCATAGCAAGTCAAAAGTCTAACGACCCTTCTCTCACAATCCAGAATCACACTATACATGGTTAGCCAATCCATCCCTAGAATCAATCCATAGCCCATGAAACCAAGCACATATCCATTGCACTGAAACTCGAAGCCTAACACAAATATTCTCAAACCCTAACAAATCATGGAAAAATGAGTCACACCACCAATGGGGTTTGAGACAACAACATGATCCACTACCATACTGGTATAAATGTGCAGAAACTCAACCACAGAATCGGATATAAAAGAACGTGAAGCGTCATAATTAAAAAAAGTTCTAACTGAATGATCGGAAAGAGAAATCAAACCTTCAACGGAAGTTTTCCTACCTCGATCTGGAGCACTGGCCGCGAGAGCATGCACCTGTCCTCCAGAGGCTTCTGCCCTTTGACCTTGTTCTTGCTTCTTCGGGCGCTCCTCGCAATTATGGCACTTCCTCTTATCCTTAGCCTTGTCGTTCTTTCCGCCCTTCTTTTGTTGTTGCTGTTGTTGTCCCTTCTTGGGCCATACTTTCTTATTTTGTGTTCTCTCCACCTTAGCTTCTTCCTTGTTGCCTTTATCTTCCTCATGTGTCAATGTCATACCAACTAGCCTCTCAAAAGTTGCTCCCATCGGAATATGAGACATAGCTAACCCATGGAGGGGTTCATTCAAACTGCAAAGCTTTCTTATATGGAGTATCGACTAGCTCCAACACAAACCTCGCCAGTTGATTGAATTTGTTGACATACTCTTTGATAGTCATACCTCCTTGCTTGAGTGCCAGAAACATTTCCATTTGCATACTTTTCTCAGCTTGAGAAAGAAACTTTATTTCAAACCTCTACCAAAAATCATCCCAAGTCTCCATTGGACGCCATGCTTGCGTCACTTCCCACCAGAATGAAGCCTCATCTTTCAGTATCCAAGCGGCTAACTGAATCTTCCTACGATCATTAACTTCGAAAATTCCAAACAAGTCCTCCGTCTCTTTATGACAATTCCTTGCTTCTACCAAAGTTTCGATTCCTCGGAATGGCTTTCCACCCATAGCACAGAAATATTTGCAGATCTTAGAGAAATTATATGCTCAAGGAGGTAGAAGATGAGGAACAACGGGTGCAGCTGGGGGAGGAACGTTTGCTGGACCACCGGCAGGCGCCGCGACCTCTAAATACATACGGAACCAACCTGGTATCATAACGCCCTCAGGATTATTAGGTTCCCTAGCATGCTAAAAAGAAAAGAAAAGGGGTTTAGATAAAAAATCGAAAGGTATTACATATGGCTTTGGGGAATATATTTTTCAAAACATACTTTTCTCTTTTTGAAAATAATTTTCAAAATCTTTTATCTGAACTGGTAACCTTCAGCTCTATACCAAGCGTGACACCCCATGTCCGTTAATGTCACTTATTAAGAGAATGCATTAAGTTTCGTGAAGTGTTATAGGTAAACAGAAATAGAAACATTACAAGACAGATATACAGCGGAATTTTCAATTTTATTAAGCCGAAAACATCATAGATCAAAACATGGTTACTTCATATATCTGAAATGCATAAAACGCAGTACATCATTAAAATTTATGTCTTGTACTTAAAACATCAGAGTACAATAATAAAAAAGCATAACCCATAAACATAGCCATAGTAAAGAGAGATATGAAATTAAGCAGTACATCTATGCAGCCCCAAGCAAGATGAAAGCAGAATCCTGTTCAAGCTTCAGTATTTCCACCCTGAGAACCTGGGGGACAAAAGAGAAAGTAGAGGAAACAAAAAAGGTCAAACATAAAGCCTGGCGAGTCCAGTTACTTTTAGAATATAAATAAGTAAAAGTATCATGACAGGCATATAAAGTGGATAAGAGAGATAACATCATAAAAATGCAGGTATGACAAGGTAAATAGGATAAACATGATAGAATGTATTGCGATTCTCTAGTACTTTCTCTTTCTCTCTACCCCAATACTAGTATAACCAGAATGAGATGATCCCAACAACTATAAGATGGTAGACTTAGGCGCACTTCTAGTGAGAGGTTATAACCCCATACAATCAACACACAGCCCAACATACCGGAGTTACCCCTAAGGATAATAACGGGCACCTAAACATACGAGAGTCAAGATGTACCCTAATTATTACCCAATCAATCACCTCCCTACTCCATAGATATCCTGTGTTGGCCCTACAGTAGGATGTATCACTTTCTAAAGTGGCAACCCTTCATTTTCAGGATGTGCACAACGATATCTACTGATGTCACGACGTCCAAACCTTCTCTGCATGACCCATGCATGCATATGACCCCATCGGAACGCGCCGCTCATACCACCCCTTCGTTTGGATCTCTTACAATTAGCCTAGTAAGCATGCCCCGACTCTGACCTAATTCGGAGTACTCGTTTGATACCTATATATGGGTTACTTACTGAAATGGGTCTCGCACACAAGATGATACAAGCTTCCCCCTACGCTTGTATCCCCACTAGGTTTTCCACAGGTTATTCTATACAAAGTAAAAGATTGCATAACCCCACAAGTTAGGTTTGTGGGCCTATATATAAATATTACCCACCAACCCAAGATATATTGAACCCTTCCACTATTTCATACAATTTTATTTAACCCATATTCAAGTTAGCATATACAATCCCTATGGATTCAATTAGGTTAAGTATTCATTACCATTTATTCATTTATGGTTATAATGTACTAGCCTGCCCATATTAAGCCCACAACTTGTGCATTTTGGATATGTCGGGCGGGACCAGGCAGACTTCTCCCACAAGTCGGACTTAACCTCATGTCTTAGCATGTCACGTGTTGATGCACTTAGACCCCTCACGTCAGATTCACCGCATGTGGTCGCTGGATATGCCGGCTAGTTCCCGGCAGATTTCCACCACAAGCATAATCTAACATCGTGTCAAAGCGTGGTTACAGTTTCTAATTACTGTAATTCTAGGCATTTCCATTATTAACCAATTATTCCTATGTCATTATAGGTATTCATGCCCCTTTTCCCAGTTCATGTTCATAATGAACCATATGCACCAAACGAAGGTCTTTAATCAAAATTTGTTTTATGCCCCAAATCCACATTCATTTATTTCATTCAATTTTTGCCCAAATTTCCTAATCTAAGTTATGCCCTAATTTCAACGTTTCCCCTCATTCCCAGTTTAATGCATTCACTTATTTCAGCGGTATGCCTAGGCTCAAAGGTAGCCTGACTATGAAATAAAAAGGGAAAAGAAGAGGGAAGAGAAAAGAAGTAATCACAATAACAGGATTGACATATGATTGGTAAATAGGCATAGCAACTAATAAACATACGGTGACAAAGTTAAGCAAATGATAAGATTGGCATAAAGGAACAGATCTGATAAATATGTGATAATAGAAATGTTTAGGCATAGTGTAATGGTCATAAACAGGCATGAAGAGATCTAATTATTGAACTAGATATACAAATAATGGTAGATCTAACACGATAAATAGGCATAGGCTTAGATCTATTTCATAGTCATGTCAGAATAACTTAGACACAAAGGTTATAGTAGATCTGATATGATTCAAATAATCACAGGCTTTGATCCAGGTTATAGTCATGTCAAGATTAATTATTGATATTTAGAAATAAAATTAACGTAGACTCACTGTGATTAGATCTTGAAAATAGAAGAAGGATTGCAGAAATTGAATCACAGATCTCTAAACTTGAATGACTTGACTACTGAAGAAGAAAAACTTGATTTAACCCAGGAAGAGGTAGCATCTAGATCTCCGTTGATTTAGAATGAATAAAACAATGGGTATAGGATCTTATTTATAGCCTAGAATCAAAGAATTTGGTCAAGAATGGAATCCACATTCAGAAAAATGAATTATGCCTCGGATCTGGCTAAGGGGTCGATCCCCTCCTTATGGGGTCGACCCATGGGTCGACACCCCACTTATGGGGTCGACTCCTGGGTCGACACCCAAAGCGGGAATTTTCCCGCCTATGGTTTTGGGCTGATTTGAATTATTTTGAACTGATTTGAATTGTTATGTTTATATATAATTCTCTTGTCCGTATATGAACTTTAAACCTTAATAATTTCCTCATACGGTTCCATTTACGCAAACAAGGTGTCTATTTTGACCAGAATTCCGAGATGAACACAAAGGCGCAATCCGTTTCACTTAGTTTTGAATATTTAATTAATTACTCTTTAATTTATCATATTTTGTGTTGTTAAAATTATGGGTGTTACACTACTAGTGGCTTTACGAAATATGTTGAGCTTGAGTACAACACACTATCCACGTATCGACGATCGGATTAAGAGATTGAATCCGGTTTTTAAGGATTTGGTTAGCATGTCTATCACCGGTTTTGAGGGTTTTGAATGAATCATTTACCATTGGATGAGATACTTTATGCTGATAGTTATCATACTAGTGTATTGATAGTAATATATGAGGCTTTATTTGGAATACCATGTAGATAGATGTTTTGCCTGTAACGCTCCGAAATCCCCCGATCTCCGAAGAGAGGGAAAAGCCCGGATTGCATTAAGAACACGACGCATCAGAACACAGAAAAAAATAGAACCTTTCACAACTATTGTAACAATTTACATATAAGTACAAGAATATTAGAGTACGAATAAATATTGCACAGCAGAAAAATACAAGTGTTAGAGAATAATAATTTACATAGCAGCGGAAATAAAAATGTATAAATACAATGCACTGCGGAAATACATCAACTACCACAACTGAAAGGAATACACGGATACATAGCTTCCCAAATATAGCTCCAGCTGTAAATCACGATACTGTTAAATAGAAATCTGCAAAACCGAAACTACTGACTGCCCATATGGAAAATATGGGCATACAGAGTTTAGATGGAAACAATAAACTCCGAGTCAGTCATGGGACTGGTATAAGAACTAAAATAGTTATTAAACTTGTACTTTAAAAGCGGGTAAATCATGGGACCACGTCGTATGTAATGGGTTCACTCCCATGAATACTCTGAAATATAACAATTTGTAAATAATGCAATGCTTTTCAAAAAATGAAGCTATTATAAGACTTAGGTCCTGTCACATAATGCAACAAACCAGAGGATAGAGTTTTACCTTATAATAGCCAAACATGCTTGGTACGCTTTAAAACAAATCATTTTGACATTACTATAAGTGCATAGTGTGGCAAACAACTTCAAATATAAATGTATCAATCATAGACGGCATAGTACTCCATCCTATTATGTCGCCATACAGGTTTACAACTAAAATCGTAAAATGGAGTATTGGAAATTGGATTTCCATCATGAGTCAAGGCAAGGGATGGTTTCCTTACCAATTCGGATCAACTCTAGCAAGATGATCCAGGATCACACCTATGGGCAACCCTTGGATCCTACAGTACTGGTCCTCTATTACTTTTGAGGATTAGTTATTCCTGAACAACACATTTCCCGGTCCTGTCGGACCTATCACTCGAGCCTTTTACTCTGCTTTATATCCAAGGCGCCTCACAATCCATCATCCACATAAATAAAAATGTCTGGGCTCCATACCATGACACAACTTCTAGTTAGAAAGAAATATATGCACTCACTTCGTCCCTTATCCCGTTTCTGACTCATACCGAGGTGTGAGGCTCGCGAACTAACGTTGTACACAAAGCTATGCTACTTAAAGTTGTGCTTTAATCATCATCCACAAGACTTTGCTTTTCAAAAAAATGCTTGATCATTTTCATCTTAGCATGTCACATTGTCCATCCATACCATACCATTGATTTCTGCCAATATATAACCTCTAAGTTCGTATGTCTCAGAGAAGGGTGTTAAGCAAGGGAATAAATTCTCCGCCATCAAACAGATATATATTTAGCAAAGATCAACGAATATAGCACACAATACAATGTAAGACACAATCCATTCACAAGTCCGTTCTGGGTCTGAATGAAACCGGAGGCACATTTTTCCTCATCCCATATGTCCAATATAGGAGAGAGGCCCTCGCATACACGAACAATCAACAAGTACGTCCGGACAACTACCACTATATCCCCTTCAAGGCTGCAGGCTCTATCAAGGGCATCAGTATCAACCCATTCGATGTTAAGATTATCGGTCTTGTTCCATTTTCAATATCTTCGGCTTTTAGTCGTCGTAACAATTATTCAGAATGGGTTAAACCCGGTCTTTCCGAATAACTCGCGCATTTTATAATCATGTGAAATATAAACACATCATGCACCTCATTCCAATCCAGAATATTCTTTTATTCAGATATTCGTATCTCTGGGAATTTTTCCCATTAATCTTATCAAAGATTTAATTCATTTAAACCACTTGTTAAAATCTTTCTTTGAAAACCATTGCAAAAGATTTGGCATTATCATTTAACAATCCTAAACCGAATTAAGGTTTAGATAACTAGTCAGGATTATCCAGCCCTACTGAAGTAACCATTTATTTTATTAATCAAAATCCCAACATATTCATCTCATGGAGCAAAACTGGTGGTACTCCATATCTAACACCTACTGGGTTATTGGTAAATTTAATTACCACTTAATGTTTAAATCTAATTAAAGATTTAACAATCGCACGGAGTAAGACTGGTGGTACTCATTCTGAACATTTCTTGAATTTGATAAATCTAATTATTCCATTCTCATTTTAATCTACTTAAAGAATTCATTGAAACTCTAGCCCAGTTTTAATTTTAAAAAAATCATTACTTAATGATTATTTAACCTTTGAAAATTAATCTTGTCTTTACTTGGGTTAAAGAACAAATGTCAAATAAAACACTATTCACTAGAAACCCAAAAATCATCTTCCACTTTATATGGAATCTTCACGGAAATCTGAACCATTTATAATCGATATAAATTTTCGTACTATACTAATACTATAGGTGGAATAGCGGAGATATCCTTTTAAATTCCATAAATAGTAAACATCTTCCTTCACAGAAGCTCATTTTGATTATTATGAATCAAATTCCATTTGATTCCAATTTAGGTAAATAAACTAGAAACTTCAATACATCTTAATCAAAAGATTCATTCCATTCACAAATGGATTCAAGAACAGTACTAATGAAAATACCATTCAGGACAAACCCAAATTCCAATTTGATATTAAATATAAGATCTTAAATGGAAATCATGTCGACTTACATTCAATACAAAATTCTAGACCAACAGATATCGTTTTGGAATAATGATATTAATATCTTCTAAATTCCCATAACTATATCCATATAATTATGGAATCCAATATCGAAACATTCGAAGATAATTTCCATTCAAATTCATCCCAATTTATTTTGTAAAAATCATTCAATCATTATTCTAGTTATTAACTAGTTCATTCAGATAAAAATACCTTTTATCTTTTAAAATGTGTGTATTTCATCCAAAATCTTTCCAAATCATTCATTATGATTTTACATAATTTATTCATATGCTTAATAATTTAATCAAGGCCCTTACAGTCGATTTCCAATATCGATAACCGAACTGCATCCAAAGCGACCTTTTCCAAAACTAATTTGGACATATTTTAAAATCTAACCATTCAAATTTAAATCTCATATATTTGTTGCAAAGATCTTTTCGATACGAACCTAATGTTCTAGTTTTAGGAGAATCTGATGGTCGTATCTCCCGTTACGACCATTTCAAGTCAACGGTTGAAATTCACGAACAGTCGTTGTGCGATATGTTCTATTCAAACCATTTAAATATGTGTGTGTGTGCATATAGTCAATTTCTATTTGAAAATGTGTTTTATAAAATGTTTATACATTCGTTTTAAAATGATTTAACTTCCGTTACCAATTTAAATTAATCTTGAATATTTCATTTTGTTATAATCTCAATTGGATAATATTTTCAAAATGTTTTATTTTGAAATTCAATCATCTCGATATTCATTCTTAAAATGAATAAAATTGATACAGAAATTCGTTCGAGTCAAAATAGTGTTTTCTACTTAAGTCGGCTTCATATATTTTTATATTTTCGTGTCGACCCAAAATCGGACATCAAAATCAGCTTCCAATTTTCACTGAATATTACATTACAAAAATATTCATGTTTATTCCGGATTGGAATAAAATCTCAATCATTATACATATAAATAAATTAATATGGATTACATTCATCATGAACACCCAACGATAGTTGCAAACAACTATCAACATCCAAAATGACATCCAGTGCATTTTATTTTCATATAAGCTTCAACCAAAAAATTGACGCTCACATAAATCCGTCAATCTACTGATTAACTGAAATTCCACACAAGGGAGATGTGTGAGTCAAATGTCATCCCAAGACCCGTGTGGGGTTTTCAAATAGCAACAATAAATTTAAATCAATCACTGGTATACAATGCACACACCAAAATCTTAAATAAATTAATAAATAAATACTCAACTACTAAATGACATTTAAGGCCACCATAAGTGTCCATCCACGGAGTATGAAGTGCGAGTGTCGCATTTTCATACAACGCTTCTAATGCAAGGGATTTGTGAATAGTTCATGTGTTGAACTCCAAAAGGGATATTATAACTACATGATGCAATTTCTAACTTGCAACCTAAAATGCATAACTAATGAATCATAACATAATTGGCTACTAATAATATTTTGGTGAGCGAGTTCTCACCAATAAACTAAATCAATTCGTCATGAATCTTCTAATATAGAAAACTCTTCGATGTGCTTTACGTTTGTCGTTCTCAACACTCGAATTCACCTTCTTAGCTCTAGAATTTGCATACGACCTCCAATCTTCACCAAATCCTGGCATTGGCACAAATGCATCATTCTGGACAACTTTTTTGCCTAGTGGACTTTCTTCCCGAAACCCTCCAATTCGCCATAAATCGCGAATCTTCACTCCCGAACTGCAAACTTCAAATGCGTTTTACGAGTAGCTGCGAACTCCAAAATTCGATTGTTATATATCAAAATCATAGAGAAAAACATGATCTACAACTTTGTTATTGTGGAGTTTTGGCAAGAAATGCACGGATTGAAAGTTGTTGAGGAAATAAGAGGAGGGTTGTTTTTGCAAAATGGGATTTTTGTGAAAAGAGGAGTTTTTGGCCATGGTGGGGTCCACGGCCAAGGGGAAGCCCTGACCAATGGCGGAAGGGGCCTGACGTAGCTAGAGGGTGGTGGTGGCGTGGCGGTGGGGCCCGACGGTGGGTAGGAGGTTGGTTGCTGCGGCTGGCTTCCATGGGGTAGAGAGGTCTCCATTTTTGGAGGAAGAAGAAGAAAGAGGAAGGAGGAAAATAATAAGGGGAAAAGGAAGAGAACTCTTATGCCTGTTTCTCATTTAATTGCCCGACTGCAAACGATCTCCGTTTGCCACGAATTTCGAGCATGAGAAAGCACACGTCAAGACGAGTCCAACAAATCAAGTTTCGTCGAATTCCGAGTTCATTTGGCCTTCCTTTTAATTTCTCAAACTGACTCAAATATTGCTCAATAAATGCGAATTTAGTGTACCTTTTCTTCTTGTACACCCAAATGCTAACTCCACAAATTATGGCATTTTGGATTTAACCTTTATTTGGCAATACTAATCCATAAAAAAATGGAATCGAATTCTGGGATTGTCTTAATAATGTTCCTTTGTAAACTGACTGCCTATTTATGAACAAATGGTTTTGCTTTGCACGGGCACAAACTGACTCCGTTAGATGCGCAATTCTGAACTCAACAACGATTTTTCATTATGAATCCAAAAAAAAAATTCCTCATCGAATTCTGAGCTTCCTAGCAAATTTTCATTTTTTAAGGGCTATGCGTTAATTTTAAAAATCGAATTTTTAAAATTTTCAAAAAAAAGCTTATAAATCGATTTAATAATTTTACCGAGTTTGTTTTAAGTCAAATAAAATATAAAAACTATTATTTAAATTATTCCCCAATTTTATTTAGCAAAAATAACTAGTTTAAATTCACAAATTCCTTAAAATAGCTTAAATAAAATTTTAAATTAGTTCCAAAAATACGGGTTGTTACAACCTCCCCCACTTAAAACTTTTTCATCCTCGGAAAAGAACGGAGATGAAAGTTGTTTAACTAACCAACTCAACTTTCATTCTGGCTTGAGCTCTTTAACTTTTCAATTTCTAAGAACTTCTAAATTTCTCTGAAATTTAGCTAACACCTTTAATTTCTGGAAAATTTTGCCATAACTTCCTTTGTACGGGGAGGGTATGAAAAATTTATTGGGTCGTATTAGGTACCCAATAAATCATAAATCGCATACATAACAAATGTGAATTATCTATGCTCAAGGGAGATGTGTAAAAAATCATTCCTTGAATCGGTGATGGGAATTAATCATAATTCATACGTCGTTTCTAAAACAAGAGAGACGTGTGTATTTTTTTCATCTCAAGACATGTGTAAGGTTTGTTATTAAATCCTGCAATTTATTATTATAAATTATTAAGTCCATAATTAGTCCTCGGTTCAACCTGTAATTCACTCCTCGCCATACAAGCATCTCACTCATATGGTAATCTAATCCTCGTCATATAAGCACTAAATGCTTATATGGAATATGATATGCTATGACATCTTTAGTAGTATGTTATGCGATGTTAGCCCATAATTTATTTGCTGCTATCCTATGGCATATGTTTTAAATTCACACAAAACAACCATCACAACGCATTCAAATTACTCACAGTAGTTTATACAAATAAACTCGTCAGGTGAAGCTCAATTGGACCTTCGGTAATGACCCGTCGAAGAACTGATACACCTAAAGGCGAGGATGTCAATGTCACTAAACTGAGTAAACGCAAGGATCATCCAAGACCAGCTTATGTGGCATTTTCCAGAAGGAAGGCCAGATCCACAAATAAAATAGAAGTGACACCAGAAGCCACCCTTTCGAGGATCGAGGATACATCAAAAGAAATCCATCAAAGAACTAACCGGGATCCAAGCAGAGATATTGGCTACTCGTACGAATATATCTAGTACCAAAACCCGCAGCGGCTTCGAACTGGCAGTTATCAACATACACCATGAGGTCAAGACCCTCTAAGTATTCATGATAAAGCCGGAAGCCTACGTCCATAAGCTTATGTCCGAGAGCTTACATTCAGGAGCTGTTGTCGAGGATTCAAGTACCATCCAAAGACCATAACTAGTACTCCAAAGACAGCCGAAAGTCAAGCACCTGAAACCAAGGATAAAGCCATCGGAAAAGACCCCCACGGGCCCAATAGCCCGTCAGCGGACACTATAAGTAAGACCCTAGTGGTCACATTTGGGGGATCGTCTTTTCCTTCATGTTTGTACTTATAGAAATAGCTAAGCACTGAGATTAATTTAAGGATTCCCTCTATTACATCTATGTACTCCCAACAAAAGTTCAACAAAAAGGCGATCTTCTTATGAGAAAGTTGCTCTGTAAGTGTATATTGTTGTTTCCTAATCATCACTATTGCAGTTTACTGTTCATTCTTCAGATAGCCATGGATTTCCATCCCAACATGCCCTCGAATAGTAGAATGTACTTCATTCTCTGAGTTCAAATCCATTCTGATAGTCCTTGGCGATCCTGTACATATAAGCTTCAGTATCTAGGGTGGCAACCCGATTTAACCAAAAAAATAGCCACTCCACTTATTTCTCCTTTGGATCCATCCTTGCTACTCCGGTGTTGAATAAAAATATCATTAACATTTTGGTGCCAGAAGGAGGGATTAAACCTCCGACCCTATGGTTCCCCTTTTCACACTCCCACCTGTGCTATCCCGTCCCGAGTTGGATAAAACCTTGAAGAGGCGAACATTATTGGTAAAAAATCTCCACCAGTTGATAATGGATTTCCTGTGGTAGGGACAAGTATTGACAAGGCATGGGCAAACCAAAAGTTTCAGATTAGAAACCCTTCATATCCAAGAGAAAGAGAAGGATATAGAACCCTATAACCCAAATCGATGGAGCATTAACCCTTTCCACATAGGACCAACTCCAATTTGTGCCCTTTACCAATCCTTGATGTAGAGATATAACTCCTTTCTCCTTGCCAGAGAAGCCATCCTCACAAAAGCTAGAGGAACCACATTCGAGCAAAGCATTGAGAGAACTTCTACCCCTCTGACCGATAAAAAGTATGAAAGAGATATATCCCCGTGTTGAAGAGCAGTAGAAAGGAAGTGTAGAGGTAAAGAGGGAATGACCAAATTGAGTAATAAAAAGGCCAAAATGCAGCAGCGAAAGAAGAATTTCGATTCAAGATTACCAAAGGGTTGTAAGCTCACAATATCGATTGAGGGTATCTATTTCCTGACTAGACATGAGTTAAACTTTTGGCCATAGCCCAAGAACGAAGCTAAGAGAGAAGGATCATACTACTACTACCATATGTTAAACGGGCACGAAACAAACCACAGTAGAGTTTTAGAGGGATGATCACCAAGTTCTTAAACCAAGGAAAATTACAAAGTTATGTAAATAAAGCGTAGGAGGTCACGCCGTTGAAACCTTCTTGAAATAGTAAGGAAAGGATTATTTGCCCAATTGCAAAGGAGAGAAACTCTACAAGTAAAATGACCAAGGAAGGGTCAAGTCACGAATGGATAAAAAGAAGAAAAACCCCTTTCAGCACTAAATTAGTAAGGGCAAAGCATTCCCCGGTGGGGGATGGTGTGCTAGTCTTTCTCCATTCCCAAATCAGAGTGGGCAGGGTTAAAGCATAAAAAACGTAAGCCTCTGTTTCACACCAGAAATGGTCATGGCGGTGCATCTAAAATTAGCACGCCCTGCCTCTTCTCGCAGAAGAGTACGCCCTGCCTCTTCTAAAACTAAGCACGTCCTACCTCTGCTCGCTGAAGAGCATGTCCTACGTCTGCTTATGTTCCGCTTACCCGCAGAAGGGAACGCAAAACCCTATCATCGCCTACGATGGTCAGGATAGGGCACCCCTTGGAGGGGGTGGCATATAAGACTCTATCAGTGCCTACGATGTCCCATGTAGAGTGTCAAAAGAGTAAACCTTAGTACTATGCCTACGAGTTCCCCATCTAAGTTTCTAAGACCTTATCATCGCCTACGATGGTTAGGATAAGGCGCCTCCTGGAGGGAGGCCGGGTAAGTCCTTGGGCCCTGCTTGTGGATAAGTTATCCAAGCGCGACGGACACGTAGGCCCAGAGAGTTGCCAACAAAAGCACGTATATCCTCTGCTTTGACACCAAAAGCGGAAGGAGTGGCTCAGGAAGTATGTACAACCTCTGCTTCACAAATCAAATCTGAAGGGGATGCCGAAACAATAAATACCGGAGGGGGTTTCGGTCTACTATTATTAATACCGAAATCTGGGTCGATTCACATGTTTCACATATATCGAAGGAGGTTCCATCTACTATTTTCAATACCCAAATCTGGGTCGATTCGGCATTTCACAAATACCAAAGGGGGTTCCGGTCTACTATTATCAATACCCGAATCTGGATTGATTCATCGTTTCACAAATACCGGAGGGGGTTCTGGTCTCCTATTATTAATACCCGAATTTGGGTCGATTTGGGGTTTTGGAAAAACCAAAGGGGTCCCAGTCCTCAATATACAGATGCATGAATCTGGCTCGATTCGGCTCTGTACAAATACCGGAGAGGGAGCTAGTCTTCTACATATTGACATCCGAATTTGGGTTGAAAAGACCCTTCGTAAGCATTGAAAAAAGGCTCCGACCGTTAGCATATGATTGTCCAAAGATCTGCAAAGTAATTATCTCAAATTGAAGCAACTATAGTTATGTCCACGGGAAAACATGGGAAAGGATCGACAAAATTTGGAAGTTGACGAAAAGCTTATCATAAAAAACAAGGCAAAATAAAAAAGGTTGTATCTTCTTTTACTCAAAGAAAATCTCTTAGGTCGTTTATTATGCAAGCAATTCTCACTCATGTCTCATACCAAAAGTTATTTACATACTAAACAATGTTAATACACAGGTTATCCACCAAAAAGTTACATTCTTAGTACCCTGATTAGGAGTATAACTATGTGTCACCATTACAAAATGTCACTGAATATCTAAGTCCTCTCCATCCTCAAGCAAAGAAGGGTCTATGGCACGATGAAGCGCAACGCCTAGTAGCTTGTTAAGACTTCATACTTTCCTGCTCATTTCGCCTAAATGATCGGATGGCTTAATCTAAAGTTTCAAAGCCCTGTTGTAAGCACTATACATCTCCTAAAAGACTTATTTTCCTTTTCCAATTCAAAAACATTTATACGTAGATCATGATTTTCTTCTTGAAAATGTCTAACCAGTTCGACATACATGACGACACGGTCGTGAGAATCCTTAATTAATTTAGTATCATAAATTCCTTTCATCTCAGCTACCACTCGTTTACACCATCAGGAATAATTGATTCCTTTAACCCCGAAGGATGGTTATTCAAATAATAAAACTTCTGAAGAATGGGAGCCTTACGAGTTGTCGCAACGCTAGGAGGATAGGGATATTCTCGAAACAATGTTACCACGTCTCACACTTTGTAGTAACATTACTTAAATCAATTTCCAAGTCGACAACGCGTTGACGTAGGCTCCTTAGCTCATCCTCGAACTCGACAGAGGGTTTGGTCTTTATGTATGTCCTCCTTCCAAGAATAGTCCTATCCTTTTCCCTTAACAAGTTTTTCAAAGCATTAATTCATTCGTTCAAGTACTTGATGGTTAAACTCTGATGGAAAATTTGCCTTCCTTGAGACATAGAAGTTTGTTCTGTTGATAAGGGCGCTTCACTCTGAGGTGGAGGATCTCCACAAGGATCTACCTACTTGCAAAAACAAAGAAAAATAGCCTTGGTTATGTCTTTTTCGGTCTACGAAGAATAAAACCCCTTCTTCTTATACATATTTGCGTGAATTAAATTCAAAATTAATCTACTATGAAATATAAGGGAACCCCATACAAGTGTTGCATAGGTTGCAAAACTAAATTTACAAGTGTGCCACCTGCCCTACATAAAAACGGTTTGGGATTTATGTTGCCTAACTTCGTTTGAAGCAGGAAAAAAAGTTTTCTCTTATCTATTGTAATAATAGGAGACTATTCAAAGTCAGATATGTAAAAAAAATGTACAGAGTAAGAATTATACCTGAGGGGAGGAAACTTCATGGCCGACAACTTCCTTTACTTCCGGAAGACCAAAGGGGTCACCTTCTCTAGGCAATGACGATTCAGAATTGTGGGCAAAATGCCCGCCTAGGTAGCCGACATCTTGGGGATCGTTATCCTGATTCTCCTCATTTTTATCAACAGAAGCGAGAGTCTCCCCATCCCAGCTTAAATCATCCGAAAGGCGGTCAATTTATAAAAGGTCCTCAATTGAAGGTTCACTCCTCCGCGACACCTCGATTCCTTCCTCACCCAACTTAATCCTTTCCATAACTCAATCCCGGGTGAAAGAAGGAACGTGGGTGGTTCGGAGTTCAGGAAGGTTTTAAAGGTTGTCGGAAAGTAGGTGAAATAGGGCATCTTCGTAGCAGTCAGATTTGATCTGTGGGAGGTGCACTTGCAAGAAATTAGAAATCCTGTCCTCCACTGTATAAATTATCTGGGCAGCACGAGAAAGCTTTTTGTCCTACTTCCGAAGCTCATCAGCATGGGTAACCACGTCCTGCGCCATTTGGTGCTCTAAGGCCGACACCTTGTCAGGTGATACGTCCCTAACCTGTCTCTCTTTCTCCAAAGCTAACTCAGCATGTTCCAAGGAAGCCTTCAACCTCTCAGCATGTTCCAAAGCTAACTGCATTTGCCTCCCAAAGCTGAGTAATTTCAATCACAGAGGAAGAAGGAATGGGCTTAGGCAGGTGCCATTCCTTAATAGTCTGAGAAATTAGAAGCATTCAGCATATGGCTGCAATAATGGGAAGCACAGAGTAAAAAGACAATGTTGTACCTTAAGCTGTCGAGTTATCAAATGCTGATAAAAATCCATTGTTTTGGAAGAAGTGGAAGGCAACGAAATATCAGAAAATTTAGGTCTAGAAAGAATAGGTTTCACAAGATCAGTAAAATCTATCGGAAAATCAAGGAGCCTCGAAGGACCATCAGTCTGAGAAGCGAAAGTATGCGGCGTGGCACCTACACCCGCTCTGGATATACTTGGAAGACGTGATGGGAAAACACCACTTCTTGTTTCTCTACTGAAGACACTCCTAGAAAACACAGAAGTAGAAGTATTGGGCTTTAATCTCTTAGCTGGAGGATCGACAGGAAATTTAGCTAACCTCTTAAGAGCAGCCGCGGTAGTTCGATTCAAGGTATCAATATGAATAGAGGCTTCCAAAACCGAAACTCCTAGTCAAACGAAAGGTCAGGGGAAAAGCCGAGAGCATGAAATGTTAGTGCCAAAAAAACCTCCATAAAGAAGCTATCGAATCAACAAAACATACCTGGAAATAAAGGAGCCAAAGGAGCGAGCACTTCTAAACATACCAATAAACGTTTAGAGCCAGGAAGATGGATAGGTGGGTGCCCCAATACCTTTTGTCCGTTAGGAAGAAGGTCATAAAGACGCAACTTGTCCTTGGTTAGTAGAGTGGACCAACATGGTGGCTTTTCGAGTAGTTTCAAAATAAGCTCAGATACGCGAGATTTACTCTTGGTTAAGGATACACCCTCAGAAGGAAGATATGAAAGAAGGGAATTGAGGATACATTACAAATGAAAAAGTAACCACTTATGAAGGGTTTAGAAGACTTACTACGATCAGAAAATTGGCCAGAAGAAAATTAGCCAGAAGTATTGGTAGGACATTTAATAAAGAAGAATTGATCTTCCCAAGGTATTGCCTTGCCTGCACTGTCGCTGACAATCTTTCGCAAAGGGGTAGCTTAGAATATGGGGAAGTCAACACCCTTGAAAAACGCATCAGATTTCGAGCGAGGTTTGAAGTAAGAGAAGCCTGACCAGATTCCAGAACAAGTACTTTCAGACATAAGAATAGTGTGTATAAGAACAAGTACAATCACAAAACCAAACAACACTACGAATATAAATGCTTCAATCTCCTGAATTCGAGAACCCTAGCTTCACTGTTCTATAACCCATGACGGCAAACAGATTTCGAGCTCAGTAAAAAGGATACTACGCTGAAGAGCATCACATGGAGAATCCAGAAATATGTATATAATGACTTTAGGATTTTTAGTTTGATTTTCTTTGATTTTCTATTTTGAAAATTTTCACTATAAAGACCATATGCGGTTATATATAGTTGTTGTGGTGGTAGGTGGTGTTTGAGGCTGAGAATAGTTAAGGCGTGGCCTGTGTTGGATCAGAGAAATGGGGGGAATGTTTTAAATTTGATTTTTATATTTTATTTTCATGATTTTATACTCGTCCTGAGTCCTTAAAAATCCCTGCGACTACATACGATACCCAAAATCACCAGACTAGACATGCAGCTACAGTTCGACATTACGGTCCCAACGAAACTGGTTTCGTCGAATTCTGACTTCGTATGCTCACACAAGGTATTTTTAACCGTCGAAATACTGACTGTTTCTCACTCTAAAAATCCGTACGACACACAGTGACTTTAAAAATCACGAAAATGGAAATCTAACAACTATTTGTTATTGCGGATCCAACAAAATTAGTTTCGTCGAATTCCGACTTCGTTTGCAAAAGTGGCAATTTTTAAAGCTCTGGATGACCCATTTAAATATATAAATATATTTAAATATAATTAAATTAAACAAAAATAAATTTATATTATCGTATATACTCACAGTGGAATACCATACAACTCTACTGGGATTTATAACTCGATATTTCAATTCCCGATTAAATCGATATTCGATTTATAATGAAATTCCTTTTTAAATATAATCATTTCCTTTATAAATTATAAACGAATTCCATAGCGACTTTTCTGAAATTTGATTTGGACATAAATCAAAATCTACACGACAAAATCCCAATTTTTCTCTTCCACTTGAAAGATATACTCCACCAGCTCCCCACGTTTCTTGTTTCATAGAAATCCGGCTTAAAACAAATCCTGTACATTAAGTTAAAGTTCGAATCGCCAATTTACGAACTGCAGCGCCATTTCAAGCTCGATTTTAATTATATTATAACTCTACGTTCAAACTGTCATTTATATAATATATTCGTTATTCAAATTCAATTCTAAGCCGAATTAAATATCACAGATGATCCAGTCCACACCATATCGCCATTTCAGCCAATTCTGATTATTTCAAAATTTCAATATATTATTTAATTATTATTTTAAATTAAATATTCAACATTATTAAATTAAACCACCATTTAATTCACTATATCACTATTTATATAATTAAATAAATTAATTATAATACCTCTGCCAATGCGGGCCATTACAATTAATAGTATGATATGGATTGACAATGTGGCATACCAAGATGGAATGATCAAGGTTTCTTGTTGAAAAGCAGAACATTGTGGTGACAATCAAAGCACAGCTTGAATAACATAGCTTTGTGTATTACATAGCTTCACGAGCCTCACAACCCGGTTGAGTCTAAAACGGAGCAAGGGAACATAGGGAGAGCAACACATTTCTTTCTAGCTAGAAGTGGTGTTTGGGTTTTACACGGTCTGGCATTTTACTTATGCGGATGATGGAATGAGGAGCCTCGGATATTAGGTCCTATAGGACTGGGAAACGTGTGCTCAAGAATTGCCAATCCGTAAAATCGTATGTGTGGACCGGCCTTGCAGGATCCAAGGGTTCACTGCGGGGAATCCTGAGACATTAGCTAGAGTGTCTCGAATTGGTAAGGAGATCGTTCCTAGCCTTGACTCATGACGGAAACTCAATTCCCAGTACGACCCTACGAACTTGATTGTATTACTAGTATGGAGGCATAGTATATGGTAACTATGCTTCCTAGGATTGATACATTTACTTTGAAATGTTTTTGAAACATATATACACTAATAATAGTATCAAATTCATTTTTATCGTACCAAGCATGTTTAATCATCATAAGGTAAAACTCTATCCTCTGGTTTGCGTTGCATTGGGTTATGGGACTTGAGTCTTATGATGATTCCATTTTTCTAAAAAGCATTGCGTTGTTTAACGATTTACTTTAATTTACGCACTGGCAATCCATTGGAATAAAACCCGTTCCGCATTAGCGGCGTGGTCCTTGGATTTGCCATATTGCTATTAGTTATATTAGTTAAGAATTCTCACACCAGTCCTATGACTGACTCGTAGTTTGTTTCACTTTAAAAACTCGGGTGCCCTCTTTTCCACACGGGCAGCCGAGTAGCTTTTTGCAGATATTTATCTCTTGAGCAGGATTCTCGATCGAAGCCTAAAGATGTGTCCAGAGCATAGAAAGTCTTCCGTTGTGTATTGTATTAATTTACTGTAATTTATCTTCTGTTGTAATTTTATTCGATGTACTCTGATATTCTGTACTCTGATGTAACATTATTGTAATGTTTATAAAAGTCTGTTGTTATTGTTCTGATGTGTTGTATTCCCAAAGTTAACGTGTTCGGGTTTTGAACGGTCTTGGTCGATCTAATGATCGATCGGGTCGGGCGAAAACCCGGGCCGTTACAGTTGGTATCATAGCTCTGGTTAGCTCAAATCTTTGGGGTACAACTCGTTAGAACTGAACAAAAGACTAATCAGAGGTTGGATTAGTAATATCCAATAAGAATACTCATTAGAGATAGGATTGGTAGTATCCTAGAATGAGAAAACTCATTAGAGATGGGGTTAGTAATGCCCTAGAATGAGTTGAGCGTGCCCAGTTTATAATTAACGAATTTTTGATCATATATAATCCGATCTTTGGAAATATGATTTTTGAATATATAAAGTTATATATTTTAAAAGTTAATTAACAAATAAAATTATTGAAATCAATAAAAGAATGAAAGATGAGATAAATAATTAAACAACTTTAGCTTCGTTCCTTTTCGAGGACGAAAAGTTTTTAAGTGGGGGAGACTGTAACAACCCTGAATTTTGGGGTAAATTTAAAAATTTATTTTAAGTTATTTTAATGGGTTGTGATATTTAAAATAATTTATTTTAAATAATAACGAGGAAAAATTATTTAAAAACGAAGTTAGAATTAATAAATTTAAATTAATTATATTACGAGCCTTAAATGGCGCGATAATTTCAAATTTCAATTTCCAACTTTGAAATTTTTTATAAAATTAATTATAAGTCGGAATTGGATGAAATAAGAAACGTTAGGATCGTATTGAGAATATCTTCCCAATGAATTTTAGAAATTAAGATTTCAGTTCATAATTTGTAAGTTATGGCAAAATCCAAATTTAGAAGGTCGCTATGAAATTTATATATATGATATATATGGCCCGAAACCGGCTTTTTGCATACGAAGGAATTTGAACTCGAAACCACTTCCATTGAGTCCAGAATGACGTTTCTGCATTGAAAAACAGTAAATACTTATATATTTCGAGTTTCGAAAATTATTGGTATAAAAATTTATTTTTAATATTAAATATATACGCCTTGAAAATTGAAATTTTGCAAATGGTCTCAAATTGAACAAAATTAATTTTATTGGGTTCGTATCGTCAAAACAAAGCAAAACATGATTTTCGGTAATTTTTAGAATTTGTATATAATTATAATTAATTTTTCAGTGTAAACGTACAATTTTTGACTTTAAAAATTCATTAAAAATTCATACGCACTCGAAAATTTACGAAATTAGTTTCTATAGGTTTGTATTGATTAGGATTAGCTGTGATCCAAATTCCATCGAATTTGGAATCAGTATGTGGTCGTACGGTTTTTAAAACTGCAAAAAGGATGTAAATAATTACACTAAAGCTATAATTAAAATGGGCTAAATTACATATGGGCTGAATTAAAGTAACCCCTATATAATATCTCATAGACCAGCCATAACCTAATTTTGAAAATCTAAACATAACCTAGCCTCCATCTTCTTCATCTTCATTTCCATGGCCTCCTCCTCCTCCTCAAAAAAAAAAAAAAAAAAAAAAAAAAAAAAAATCTTTGTTCAAAAGTCCCTGAAACTGAAAAATTTATATCTCCAAATCAGAATAAAATCCGACCAAACCCTTTCTGGGTTTTGAACACCGCGACATCCTCTACCTACCATGAAGAATCCAAGACCTATTGACGCACTGATTCGCCGGAATCTGAGTTTGATTGCAAAAATTTAATTTCGGATTTGGTGATTTCCCGCCAAACCGTCGAGAATTAGACGACGACCCAATTGGAGAAATATAGCCAAGAGACATACGAACAACTTTGCTTCTCGGAGTTTCACCTGAAAGTCGAAGGAATTACACGAAAATCGAGATGATCTGAAAATCGAAATTCTGGCCAAAACATCGAGCCCAAAATGTAAATCAACAAATTCCGGTAAATCGACCGAGAACCAGGCGAAGTCACCAATAGGAAAGTTCTTCGTCTACGTGAGATCTATATGCTCAGAAAAATTCAGGTCGATCGGAGATGGGTGGCGGCCTATGGGGCTCGCGAGGCGGAGCGGCTTCTCTGGCCGATTTCCGGCGAACGAAAGCGAACTGGGCGACGGGACCAGGTGGAGCTCCTCGCTAACACGGTTCCAGCGGTGGTCGGCATTCGACGATCGGAGGTCAGAGTCAACGGA
Organism: Allium sativum; assembly: GCA_030737875.1. NCBI lineage: Eukaryota > Viridiplantae > Streptophyta > Magnoliopsida > Asparagales > Amaryllidaceae > Allium > Allium sativum. Next base: position 1,045,226,912 of record CM060913.1, read on the forward strand.
AAAACGCGCTCAAAGTTCGGAAGGGGCTGGTTGACCGGCTGGGTACTATTTTAATGATTTAATTATTTAATTAATGTATTCAAACTTCAAAATTGTATAACTCTCTCATACGAACTCGAAGTTTGATGATTTCAGATTCGCTGTGATCGAGGCGATGAGACCTTCGCGTGGACACTAAATTGGTCCAATTTGGAGGAAGTTGAATTTTTGGGTATTTTCCACAATTAAATTAGTGAATATTAGGCTCACATCCCTAAAAGCAAACTTAATTAGGCTCACATCCAGAGATAAACTTATTATAAATTAGGTCCCTATTTTTCAAAAGTTGCGAAGTAAATGAAAATAAAAACAAAAAAAAAACGAAAATTATTATTTAAATAAATTATTCATTCGACCATAAATTCACTTAAAAAAAATCAAAAACATGTAAAAAATAAAACCAAACAGGAAAAAAACAACAAAAAATGCAGTTAAATGCATTTTGTTATGCAAGAATTTCAATTTCTTGCGTATATATATGCAAAATTTCATAGTAGTGTAACTCGGTTCATTTTTATTTGCATTCAGATATGCAATTAAATCCGAAACATGCACATATGTGTGCAACATATATGCAGACAAAATTATAGGATAATTTACCTTGTGCAATAATTGCATACATTTATGCAAGTATTGACAATACTTGCATACATATATGCAAGTTTTTTTTTTCTTCTTGGCGTGGACTTCTGGGATTATTTCCAGATTTTAGATTTTTTTTTTTATATATATACATGGCCGCACTTTTTTTTTTCTTTTTTTGTAAAATCGAAGGAGCGAAGGGAGCGAAGTGGGTAGGCTGGACGTGAAAGTAGGGAGCGGATCCTTGATTGTAGGAGGCGGCTGTTCAAAAATAGGGACCGGAAATATATATTAAACTATGAGCGGATGTGAGCCTAATTTAAAACCTTAATAGGGACCTGTAAAAAACGCACCCATTAAATTAACTATTTAATTCGTTCGAACTTCAGAAAATCATAACTTTTTGATACCAACTCGAAATCGCATGAAACAGGATTTGCCGCGATCAACGCGTCGAGAACTTCGCGATGACACCAATTTCGTCAATTTTGGAGCAAGTTGAATTTTGGGCCAAAATTGGGCCCGAACCGTCAATTTAAACTCGACAAATTGAAAACCAAGGTGAGAACTCTTTCTAATTCAATCTTTATTTTCAGTTATTATTTATTTTCATAAATAACTATTATTAAATGTTTGTAATGAAATGTTTATACCTGTTGCGTGTATATGTTGATGTTTGGATGTGATGTGATGTTTGAATCTGAAAATATATGACATGTTAATTAATGTTATCTTATTAATCGTCATTAAATTAATGTTATGCTGCCATTAAATTAAATTAAAGCACAAATATTATTTAATTATTTGTTGGTTGAAACCCCACACAGGTCTTGGAATATATTCCGACTACATGTATTCCTTAGGATTAGTTGTCAATTACACTCTGGATGTCATTTGGATGTGATATGAATTGTGACCATTATTGCTGAAATTTATGTTATGAATGAAATCCATATAAATAAATTATATGGTAACTATTAAGCCTCATTTCAATTTAGAATTTAATTTGTTGCCATTTCATGTTGATTAAAGAAAGAAATGAAAATTTTACATTTTTTAATGTAGTAAATGTATGATTTGAAATTTTACATTATTATTAATGTAATTGAAAAGAAATGGAATTTTACATTATTTTTAATGTAATTGATATGAAATGAAAGAGTACATTATCTTGATTAATGCAATTTATAGAATGAAAACTTACATTTGCATTTATGTAATAAGATATGGATAAGCATTTACATTATTAACGTAATAAGTTAAATTTTACATTTTTATTTAACTAAGATGAAATGGAAGATTTACATTTTTATTAATATAATAAAGAAAAGGAAAGATTTGATTTTAATGTTATTTATTTACATTAAAAAGAGAAAAGAATTGAAAGAGAAGTATATTTTTGTCAAAATGAATGTTTACACGTAATTTTGTCATGAAATGAAACTATATATTTTAAAGTATGAGATGTAATGATATATATTAATGTATGTAATGTAATGATATATTAATGTATGTAATGTAATGATATAATTTAATGTACGAAAGGAAATGATATATTTTAACGTATGAATTACATTTAAAATGTAAATAAGATGATGAGGTATGAATCTTACCTTTATTAATGTAATAAGATATGAATATTTACATATTTATTAATGTAATTTAAATTAAAATGAAAACTTACATTTTTATCAATGTAATAAGAAAGGAATGAGAAAAATACATTTACAATGTATAAAATAAGAATAGGATATATATTGTAAATTAAAAGGAATTTTTTTATGTAATTAAGAATTGAATATATATTTGAAATTAAAATTCTTTTTTTTATGTAATTAAAGATTAAAGTTTTGCATTGAAAATAAAATTACATTTTTATATGTAACGAAAGAATAAGAATTTGCATAGTAATAAATTTCATTTTTACATGTAATGGAAGTATACAAATTTACGTTGCAAATTAAAAAGCAAGATTAGACATGTTATGTTAATTACATTTTTAATGTAATTAAAATGAGGATTTTTGCATTGTAAATTATTACATTTTAATGTAATTAAAAGAATGGATTTTCAATGAAATTATAAGAATGTAATTAAAAGAATAAAAGAATGAAATGCAACGTTAAAATATAATTTACATTTTTATGTAATGAAAAGATTAGATTTTGACATTGTAAAATTATTTACATTCTTCTTATGTAAATTAGATTAAAATGGAAAAGTCACATTTTTAATGCAGATTATATTAAAAAGAAAATTTTACAATTTTAATGCGATAATAATAATAGAATTAAAATGTATATTTTTATCGTCATTTTAGATGCGATAAAAAGAGTAGAAATGAAATGTATATTTTTATCGTCACTTTAGATGCGATAAAAGAATAGAATAAATATTATATATGTTTATCTTCATTTTAGAGACGGTAAACAGAAGTAACATTTTTCAATGTAAATAGAAGAAAAATAGTAAGTTACATTTTTATATGTAATTAGAGAAATATAGAAATTTACATTTTCCAATGTAAATAGAAAATGAAATAAAATTTACATTTCTCAATGTAAATAAAATAGGAATAGAAAATTACATTTTTCAGTGCAAATAAAAGGATTAGAAATTTATATTTTAATGAATGGATTTTCGTTAGAAAGAATAATGAAATCAAATATACATTTTGTGTAATTTGAAAGATAAAAGAAAATATACATTGTTATGTTTAGGATGTGTATGTAAATTAAAATAAAAATAAGCATTATTGTGTGTCATGTTATACCTCGACATTATATATACAAATAGGGATATTCGATGCAAAATATAGTGAATGGAATGGATGACAGAATTATATATAATTATATATATATATATATATATATATATATATATATATATATATATATATATATATATATATATATATAGAAATTAAAATCAAACGAACCGAGCGTGGTAGTTCGCGTCTTGGAATCGTGTCTTTAATTGATTATACCGAAATATCCGATCATCCTATTTTCCCAAAACTGAAACCGTTAGGTTCGCCTTGGGAAGACCTTTCCAACGATATGAATTATGAAAATCCAATGGTGAGATTTAGAGAAACAAGTAAAACAAATTTGAGCAAAAATAGCGCCAGGGTCGCCTATTGACCTGAAGCGTCGTTAAATTAAATTTAGCTATTTTTATATAAATAAAAATAGCGATAGATCGTTATTAAATACTAATAACGATATGAAATGATTTTAAAATATATATATATATATATATATATATATATATATATATATATATATATATATATGCGAGGGTCATTGGAAAAGTCCGAGTTCAATCTCATTTCAAATGATTATACGTCGACCTAAGTCTAAGAGTTGAAGACGGTGATTGAAGACCGGTAATCTTCGACATCGAATGGATGACGACTACTGATGCCCTCGATTGATTTCCTATCTTGAAAAGGGTTTTGGTGGTAGCTGTCCAAACGTACTTGGAGATATACCAGATATAGTTTCGTTCAGACCCAGAACGGGCTGATAAATGGAATGTATGTCCGGATTGTACTCCTTTATATTGTATTTATTGATTTTCTGTCGAATGTATGAATGCTTGGTAGCGGAGAATTTATTCTCTTGCTTAACACCTTTTGTATATTTTGGCAAAGGATTAATAGTATGATATGGATTGACAGTGTGGCATACCAATATGTAATGATCAAGGTTTCTTGTTGAAAAGCAGAACCTTATAGTGACGATCAAAGCACAACTTGAATAAGCATAGCTTTGTGTATTACGTAGCTTCACGAGCCTCACAGGCCAGTTGAGTCTAAAATGGAGCAAGGGAACGCAGGGAGAGCAGCACGTTTCTTTCTAGTTAGAAGTGGTGTTTGGGTTTTACACGGCCCGACATTTTACTTATGTAGATGATGGAATGAGGTGCCTCAGATATTAGGTCCTATAGGACAGGGAAACGTGTGTTTAGGAATTACCAATCAGCCAAATCGTATGTGTGGACAGGCCCTGCAGGTTCCAAGGGTTCACTGCGGAGAATCCCGAGACATTAGCTAGAGTGTCTTGAATCGGTAAGGAGATCGTTCCTAGCCTTGACTCATGACGGAAACCCAATTCCCAATACGACCCTACAGACTATATTGCATTACTAGTATGGAGGCATAGTATATGGTAGCTATGCTTCCTAGGATTGATACATTTACTTTGAAATGTTTTTGAAACATATATACACTAATAATAATATCAAATTCATTTTTATCGTACCAAGTATGTTTAATCATCATAAGGTAAAACTCTATCCTCTGGTTTGTGTTGCATTGTGTGATGTGACTTGAGTCTTATGTTGATTCCATTTTTCTAAAAAGCATTGCGTTGTTTAACGATTTACTTTAATTTATGCACCGGCAATCCATTGGAATAAAACCCGTTCCGCGTTAGCGGCGTGGTCCTTAGATTTGCCTTATTGCTATTAGTTAAATTAGTTAAGAATTCTCACACCAGTCCCATGACTAACTCATAGTTTGTTTCACTTTTCAAACTCGGGTGCCCTCTTTTCCACACGGGCAGTCGAGTAGCTTTTTGCAGATATTTATCTCTTCAGTAGGATTCTGGATCGAAGCTTAAAGCTGTGTCCAAAGCATAGAAATTCTTCCGCTATGTATTGTATTAATTTACTGTAATTTATCTTCCACTGTAATTTTATTCGATGTACTCTGACATTCCGTACTCTGATGTAACATTATTGTAATGTTTATAAAAGTCTGTTGTTATTGTTCTGATGTGTTGTATTCCCAGAGTTAACGCGTTCGGGTTTTGAACGGTCTTGGTCGATCTAACGATCGATCGGGTCGGGCGAAAACCCGGGGCTGTTACACATTCTTTTTTATAGAGGAATTTATTGATGTTAAAGCTTAGATTCACAACTATAAGTGGATATTTGGAATCATTTGTTTGGTAGATGAGGTGAGGAGGAAACTTGCTACCTAGCAGTTACATGTAGAGGCTCTAATTTGTAGAGAGGTTCCTAAGACTGAGACTAGTGGTGTTACAATTATTTAAAGAGATTTTAAATGGAGGTTTGAGTTAAAGTTCATGTCACAAGCTGAGAAAGTAGTTATATTAGAAAATTTTATAGTTCTAAAGCGGGTTGATTTGTTATTTAAGGAGTACAAATAGTAAACTGAGCTTGCAAGGTTTGAGATGCAGCTGATTAATACCCAAATAAAAGAAAGCTCTAGAGTTTGTTAAGGTTTTGAATAACAATTTAACAGGTTAGCTATCAGACACATTCATATGAAGGCTACCTATAAGTGTCATATTGAGATGACATTACTTCGTTCTATTAACAAGAAGGTGGAAGAGGTTCTAAAGTCTGAAGTGAAGGATTACTGGAAAAGAAAAAAGGGAGGACTTCCTCCTAAAAGGAAGATTTAGAAGAAGGATTTGAATGTCATAGGTATGGGAATACAAGTTATATTATTAAGGATTGTGCATTACTGAAGCTGAAATACTTCAATTGTGATAGGGTCTGGTATACGTGGATGAATTATCCAACACCACCTAGAGCTACTTCTCAGTTGTTACTCAAGTAGCTAAGGCATTGCTATAGTGGTTGTTCCCACTTTCAGTGTTCATCCAACGGTGGACTAATGGAAGAAGGTGGTGACAAAAGGTATGCTATCTCTTTCTGGTCCTTCTATTCGTACTTTATATGATACATAGGCTTCTTATTCTTTTATTTCTAGTAGACTTGTTGTAATAACCCGGAAATCTGAGCCAATTTAAAAAATTTATTTTGGCAATTTTGAATATTTAAAATGAATTATTTTAAATAATATAGTCATGAAATTTACTTTGAATAGAATTAGAACGTATATATTTATTTAAATCGTCGTTAGAATATAAATATTTTATTTTAATTATATAACGAGCCTGAAATGGCGCGGTAGTTCGAAAATTCGATTTCAAAATTTAAATGAATGTACCGAGTGCAAAATAAACCGGATTTTAGTGAAACCAAAAATATTTGAATCCATTTGACAATATCTTGCCAACGAAGCCGAAAAATCGAAATTTCATAGTGGGAATCAAAAGTTACGTCCAGTTGAAAATCCAGAATAGTCGCTATGGAATTCTGGCCCATAAAAATGGAAATTTTGCAAACGACCTCGGTTTTCCATGAAACCACTTTTGTTGGATCCGGGATGTCAAATTATTGCTAGATTCCAATTTTCATAATTTTTCGAATCAATATGTGAGTGTGGCAAAGGAAAATGCGTTCGACCAGTTTCAGTTGATTTTAATCGACTGGAAAATGGCCATTTTTCAACCGGTCTTGGAATTTGACGAAATTAGTTTTGTTAGGACCGTATTATCGACACGAAGCTATAAAATATTTTTCGGGAATTTTTAGAGCCTGTATGTGGCCCCGGTAAATTGAAATGCGCGTTCAAATTCAATATATAGAGTTATATTTTGATTTTGACGAAAACTGATCGAAACTGTCGAATCAGCCTGCGATAAATATCCCATTGTGTTCGGAATGGGGGCAATTAACCATGGACGACAGTCAGTGGGTCTCGTTTCGAAGTCAAAATAAAAAATTGCCTTTTGAAATTAATAAAAAAATATAATAACTCTATCTCTTATACCCCCCCGTTATTTTCCAAATCAGATAGAAAAAAAGGCGGAAGCCCTAATCGATCCGCCCTCCCCACCCCCCCCCCCCCCCCCCCCCGCGGCGCCGCCCACCGCCGGGCTCCCCCACCCAACCGTGACCTCCACCTTCTTCTTCTCCCCTCCTCCTCCTCTCTCCTCGCGCAGCCTCCCACCTCGAACCCACCCCCCCCCCCCCCCCCCCACAGCCAACGACTGCTACCCCTACCACTTCTGAGATGCGCAGCGCCCTTCTAGCCTCCACCAACCTCCAGCGAACAGCAAAACCCCCCTTCTCAGTTCAACGTTGGACTGTGAGTTCTTCCTTTTGATTTTTTTTTTGTTTGTTTTATTTATTTTGGATAATCAGTTTTATGTATAAATAACAATGAAGAGAATTGGGGTTTTTATCATATATATTTGGTAAATAAAGAAGAGTTTAAAAATAAAATACGAGTTTTTTTTATGATAAGGGGGAAAAAGAGTGATTTTTATTCATATGAAGTAACGATTAAAAATATGATTTTTATATTATAGAAAGATTAAAAATAGGATTTTTATATTATAGGAAGATTAAAAACATGATTTTTATATTATAGAAGGAATAAAAATATAATCTTTATATTTGAAAAGGCGAAATCTTTATATTTGAAAAGGTGAAATCTTTATATTTGAAATGACAAGAGAAAAATATAATTTTTTATAAGGTAGTGAAGATAAAAATTCGAATTTTATAAATATGAAGTAGCGGTAAAAATTCAATTTTTGTATAAGAAATAGTGTTGTTAAAAATATAATTCTTAACACAAACGGTGTTGAACAGATCTCGTTAGAAGCGAAGTGAAGATTTCCTACATATGAAGAGTCATGACGTTAGGTTTAGCTATTCGGTGAGAACTACTCATTTTAAATTTCTTTTTCTAGTTATAAATATATACTAGGATGCAGACGGTGCTTAGCAGCACCCGACACCCTTCGTCCACAGACCATGGACGACTTGTATGCTTATTTGATGTGTTGTGAAATTTGATGTGAAATCGATAATGTAGATTAATGTGTTGAAATAAATTAATTATCGTTAAAAATATAATTTTTAACGTGAATATGAATATAGTGAATGTGAATAAATAAATATTCATTTACAAACCGGACGGTTTGTTTATGTACACCTATTTGAAGGATATTGATTGGGACGATAAATTTTACACATCGCCCAACTGCACAAATATTCAGTGTTTGTTGATTTGAAACCCCACACGGGTGTTGGGATGATATTTGGCGTACACTAATCCCAATTATTTAGTTTTATGTCGATCGATTGGTCGACAGACTGTGTAAGTGTTAATTATTTATATTTGATGGTTATGCAGTTTGTGTGGTGCACTTTGGATGATGGTTGATTATTTATCGTTGCTATTATATACATGTGTTGTATGGAATCCATATAATTAACATTATATGGTAATTGATTGGGCCTCATTCCAATTTGGAAAAGAAATATATATTCATGTGTTGAATAGAAGGAATATATATTCATGCGTTAGATAGAAGCAAATATATATTCATGTGTTGAGTAAAATATTTTAACAATAAAATTTACATCTTTGTCATATTTAAGATTAGAAACTAACTGGAAACTAGATAAGATAAGTGGTTTCCTAGGCATTGATTTGATGTTGGTTTCGGCCATCGGGGTTAAAACTTAGGGAATCATTCTCTTACTACTTTACGGTTGGAGTCTGATTAAAAAATCAAACGATAGATACCATAATTTTATAAAATATATTACATAATAAGAATAGTCATGTGTTGACAGTACTCATGTGTTGAGATTAGTCATGTGTTGAAAGAATATAGATTCATGTGTTGAATAGAATAAATATTCATTTGTCGAATAGAATAACGAAGTTATTGAAATACATAAAGTCGTGTTGATTAGAGATGCGCTATTTTGACGCGAACGATATTTATATCGATTATATTCGTTTTTATAATAATTATAGAAAAGGAAGTGATTTCAAAATATAACGTTTTGAAAATATTATCATTTGTATATCTATGATGTGGAATATTCAATTTTGATTCAAAATTGAACATGAAGTTGAAATCGTTTCGAAAACGAATTTAAAACGATTTATAAAATATGTTTTAAAAGGAAATCGATGAAATATATAATATATATATATATATATTATATAATGGCCTGAATAGAACACGTCGCGCTGCGGTAGTTCGTGAATTTCGACCATTGACTTCGAATGGACATTACGGGAGATCTGACCGTCGGATTCTCCTGAAGCCAGAACCGTTGGGTTCGTATCGAAAAGAGATTTCTAACGAATATTAGAAATTTGAAATCTAACAGTTGGATTTTGAATTATATCCAAATCAAATTTGGAAAAGGTCGTTGTAAGTGTAGTTCGATGGCCGTTGATGGAAATCGACTGTACGGACCTTGATAAAATTATTAAAAATATCAATAATTTGTGTAAAATCATGAGAAATGATTTGTAAAGAATTGGGATGAGAAACACCAAATTTTAAAAGATAAAAATATTTGTTTTTTCGAAATAAACTAGAATTAAAATCAATTTATTTTTGAAATAAATAAATTGAATTTGGAAGTGGTTTTAAAAATAATCAGAATTTCCAATATACTAATTGGAATGGATTTGAATCGAAATTATCTTCGGAATATTTCAATATTGGATTCCGTGATTATAAAGATATGGTTGTTGAAATTTGAAAGATATATCTATATCGTTATTTCCAATACGATATTTGTTGGTTTCAGAATTTGATATTGAATATAACCCGATATATTTTCTATTCAGAGCCTTTTATTTAATTTCAAATGGGATTTTGGGTTCGTCGTGGATGGTGTCTTGAATAACACTGTTCTTGGATCCAGTGTAGAAAAGATTAAATCTTTCTGTTTAATTTAATGAGGTGTACCAATTAAATAATATTTAATTGGAATTGAATTTGAATGTGATTTTGTGTTTATCATGAACTGTGTTTTAGATGACATTGGTTCTTTAACCCAGTTAAAGACAGGATATTGATTTTTGGGAAAATTAAAACTAAGTGGAGTTTTAACGAATCTTTAATTAAATTGAAATGTGAATTGATAATTTAAATTATCAAATTTGGAAAGTGAACAAGAATGGAGTATCACCAGTTTTGCTCCAAAGCGATAATTAAATCTTCAATTAGATTTGAACGTGAAATGGTAATTAATTTTACCGATAAGTGTTAGATATGGAGTATTACTAGTTTTGCTCCAATGAATGAATAGGTTGGGATTAGGGAATAAAAGAAATAACTACTTCGGTATGGTTCGCTAATCCCGACTAGTCTGGAAAACCATAATATGGTTTGAAATGATATCCAAAGGAAGATTAAAGAATAAATTTAGAACAATTTATCTTTGATAAAATTATGGGAACCTTTCCCTAAGAATGTGAATTTTTGAATAAAAGAATATTCTGAATTTGAATGAGGCGTATGTGGTGCTTGTGTAACATTTGTTTATTTTATATGCGGGATATTCGAAAAGGCCGGGTTTATACCCATTCTGAATAACTGATTCGACGATGTGTCGAAGATGAAGACGGTGGTTGAAGACTGGAAGTCTTCACATCGTTTGGGTGATTACTGATGATCTTGATTGGGCTATACACCCAAGATGAGGGAATCAGTTGGTGATCGTCCAGACATACTTGGAGATTGATGGATATGCGAGGAAAGTGTCTCCGGTTTCGTTCAGACCCAGAATGAACTTGTAAATGGACTGTGTGTTTGACATTGGATTTTATTCTGTGTTGATTGATCTCTATTAAATATACATCTGTTTGGCGGCGGAGAATTTATTCTCTTGCTTAACGCCCTTCTCTGAGACGTACGAGCTCAGAGGTTGTATATCGATGGACATCTGTCGCATGGCATGAATTGCCTGTGTGACATGCCTAAGTGGCAAGTGATCAAGGCTTCTGTTGAAAAGCAAAGTCTTGTAGTTGATGATCAAAGCACAGCCTGTGTGGCATAGCTTTGTGTATAACGTGAATTCGCGAGCCTCACGCCTCGGTATGAGTCAAAAACGAGATAGTGACTACAGGGAAAAACGACGTTTCTTTCTAGTTAGTGGTGGTGTCAGTGCTTAAACCGGCTGACATTTATATACTTTTCACCTGTGTGGTTGTGGGAATGTGAGGCGTCTCAGATATATGTCTGTTAGGACAGGGAAACGTGTATTCAGGAATAACTAATCCTCAAAAGTAAGAGAGGACCGGCCCTGAAGATCCAAGGATCATAGTGGGGTCCTGAGACATTTGCTAGAGTGTCTCGATTCGGAGAGGAGCTTTCCCCTTGCCTTGACTCATGACGGAAATCCAATTTCCAATACGTGATATTTTGGTTTTATTTGTAGAGCCTAGTATGGCGACATGATAGATGGTACCCATGCCGCCTAGGATTGATATTTATGATTGAAATTGTTTTGACACTATACACTTATAATAGTATCAAATGATTTGTTTTAAACGTACCAAGCATGTTTGGCTATTATAAGGGAAAACCCTATCCTCCGGCTTGCATTGCATTGTGTGATGGGACCTGGGTCTTATAATAACTTCATTTTTCCAAAGAGCATTGCATTGTTTTGTTATATGCACTAATATTCTTGGAAGGAAACCCGTTCTGTGTTATACGCCGCGCTCCCTTGATTTGCTCTCTTTTAAAGTAAAGTTTTAAATAACTGTTTTAGTTCTCACACCAGTCACATGACTAACTTGGAGTTTATTGTTTTAACCTAAACTCTGGGTGCACCTACTTTCTACACAAGCAGCTAGTAGTTTTGATTTTGCATATTTATGTTCATAGGATATTGATTTACAGCTGGAACGATGCTCGGAAAGCTCTGTATCTTTGTATTACTTTCAGTTGTGTCTTGTATTGTTTTTCCACTGCAATGTAATTTATTGTAATCTATGATATTTATGAATGTGTAATATTTATTCATACTCTGTATATTCTTGTATTCTGATCGAATTGTTGTAATAAACAATGAAAGTTCTTCTGTTTGCATTCTATTTTGTCGTGTTCTCAACGCCATCCAGGCTTTCCTTACCGGGGAAGTTCGGGTCGTGTCAGTTTGGTATCAGAGCTTTGGTTTACAGAGCTCGAGAACAAGACACATTAGAACCAAATGAAAGAATTCATCCGATATTGGATTAGTAATATCCAATGAGAATAACTCGTTAGAGATAGGATCGGTAGTATCCTAGAACGAGTGTGAAGAGTATATTTTTCAAATAAAAAAACTTTGTTTTGAAAATTTAAATCATTTTATTCGTATTTGAATATTTATTTGTATTGAATTTGGACAATCCGATATATAAAGATTTTGCATATACGCGTCATGAACGTACATTCAAAGTTTTAATATACTGGATAGATATAGAATCGCACTCTAGTAGCCCAGAGATGATTCCACTGGTGACGTACGACATCAGTAGTTTATTTTTGTGTTTCGAAGGTGTGATTTCTATATATTTCCATAGACTGGTGTGAGAACCAAAACTATATAGATTTATTGTTGTAATTTGGCATCAAAAACATGACTTTATATATATATATATATATATATATATATATATATCAAAATTATGAATTTGAAACGATAATCAACTAATTGATTGATGGTTGTGTTGTTGTTTATTTGTTTGATAATTTTGAACCATTTAGCCTAATTGAACAGAATATTGAGTTATATTGAAAATTAGTTGCAAATGCATGCATATACATGTACTTACATTGAACAGGTCATAGCAAAGAGGCTAGAGCAGAAGAATAAAATTGTTTGCCCGACAAATAGGTACATGTTTACCATAATTTACTATTTTGTTTGGGTTTGGATGATTTTATGAGCCGATTAGCTAGCCGCTTGGTTTCTTCTTTTTCTTTTTGTATTGAATAAGGCCATGGGAGGCTATATGAAATATCCCGAAGTCCCCAGTGCACGGGAGGTTATGGCAAAAAAATTCGAAAATTTAGGGTGTTAGCCAAATTTTTGAAAAATTTAAAAAGTTCTAAGAAACTGAAAAGTTGAAGAACTTAAGTCGTAATGAAAATAATGGAAGTTGAGTTGATTAGTTAAACAACTTTCGGCTTCGTTCCTTTTCGGGGACGAAAAGTTTTAAGTGGGGGAGATTGTAATAACTCGGAAATCTGAGCCAATTGGCAATTTTGACGAATTTTGAATATTTAAAATGAATTATTTTAAATAACAGAGTCGAGAAATTTACTTTTAATAGAATTAGAACGTATATATTTATTTGAATCTTAGTTAGAATATAAATATTTTATTTTAATTATATAACGAGCCTGAAATGGCGCGGTAGTTCGAAAATTCGATTTCAAAATTCAATTGAATGTACCGGGTGCAGAATAAACCGGATTTTAATGAAACGAAAAATATTTGAATTCATTTGACAATATCTTGCCAACGAATCCGAAAAATCGAAATTTCATAGTGGGAATCAAAAGTTACGTTCATTTGAAAATTTAGAATAGTCGCTATGGAATTCTGGCCCTTAAAAATGGAAATTTTGCAAACGGCCTCGGTTTTCGATGAAACCACTTTTGATGGATCCGGGATGTCAAATTATTGCTAGATTCGAATTTTCATAATTTTTCGAATCAATATGTGAGCGTGGCAAAGGAAAACGCCTTGACCAGTTTTAGTTGATTTTAATCGACTGGAAAATGGCCATTTTTCAAACGGTCTCGGAATTTGGCGAAATTAGTTTTGTTAGGACCGTATCATCGATACGAAGCTAGAAAATATTTTTCAGGAATTTTTAGAGCCTATATGTGGCCCCGGTAAATTGAAATGCGCGTTCAAATTTAATATATAGAGTTATATTTTGATTTTGAAGAAAACTGATCGAAACAGTCGAATCAGCCTACGATACATATCCCATTGTGTTCGGAATGGGGGTAACTATCTATGGACAACAGTCGGTGGGTCTCGTTTCGAAGTCGAAATAAAAAATTGCTTTTTGAAATTAATAAAAAAATATAATAACTCTATCTCCTATACCCCCCCGGTTATTTTCCAAATCAGAGAGAGAAAAAAAGGCGGAAGCCCTAATCGATCGTGGCCCCCCTAGGCGGCGCCGCCCACCGCCGGGCTCCTCTACCCAACCGCGACCTCCACCTTCTTCTTCTCCCCTCCTCTCTCCTCACGCAGCCTCCCACCACGAACCCAACCCCCCTTATAGCCAACGACCTCCACCCCTGCCTCTTCCGAGATGCGCCGCGACCTTCCAGCCTCCACCAACCTCCGGCGAACAGCAAAACCCCCCTTCGCAGTTCGACGTTGGACTGTGACTTCTTCCTTTCGATTTTATTTTTATTTGTTTTATTTATTTTGGATAATCAGTTTTATGTATAAATAACAATGAAGAGAATGTGGTTTTTTATCATATATATTTGGTATATAAAGAAGAGTTTAAAAATAAAAAGACGAGTTTTTTTATGATAAGGGCGAAAAAGAGTGATTTTTATTCGTACGAAGTAACGATTAAAAATGTGATTTTTATATTATAGGAAGATTAAAAATATGATTATTATATTATAGGAAGATTAAAAATATGATTTTTATATTATAGGAAGATTAAAAACATGATTTTTATATTATAGAAGGAATAAAAATATAATCTTTATATTTGAAAAGGCGAAATCTTTATATTTGAAAAGGTGAAATCTTTATATTTGAAAGGGCGAGAGAAAAATATGATTTTTTTATGAGGTAGTGAAGATAAAAATTCGAATTTTATAAATATGAAGTAGCGGTAAAAATTCAATTTTTGTATAAGAAATAGTGTTGTTAAAAATATAATTCTTAACACAAACGGTGTTGAACAGATCTCGTTAGAAGCGAAGTGAAGATTTCCTACATATGAAGAGTCGTGACGTTAGGTTTAGCTATTCGGTGAGAACTTCTCACTTTAAATTTATTTTTCTAGTTGTAAATATATACTAGGATGAAGACGGTGCTTAGCAACACCCGACACCCGTCGTCCACAGACCATGGCTGACTTGTATGCTAGTTCGATGTATTGTGAAATTTGATTTGAAATCGATAATATAGATTAATGTGTTGAAATAAATTAATTATCATTAAAAATATAATTTTTAACGTGAATATGAATATAGTGAATGTGAATAAATAAATATTCATTTACAAACCGGACGGTTTGTTTATGTACACCTATTTGAAGGATATTGATTGGGACGAAAAATTTTACACATCGCCCAACTGCACAAATAATATTCAGTGTTTGTTGATTTGAAACCCCACATGGGTGTTGGGATGATATTTGGTGTACACTAATCCCAATTATTTAGTTGTATGTCGATCGATTGGTCGATAGACTGTGTAAGCATTAATTATTTATATTTGATGCTTATGCAGTTGTGTGGTGCACTTTGGATGATGGTTGATTATTTATCGTTGCTATTATATACTTGTGTTGTATGAAATCCATATAATTAACATTATATGGTAATTGATTGGGCCTCATTCCAATTTGGAAAAGAAATATATATTCATGTGTTGAATAAAAGGAATATATATTCATGTGTGGGGTAGAAGCAAAAATATATTCATGTGTTGAAAATATTCATGTGTTGAAAATATTCATGTGTTGAGTAAAATATTTTAACAATAAAATTTACATCTTTATTATATTTAAGATTAGAAACTAACTGGAAACTAGATAAGATGAGTGGTTTCCTAGGTATTGATCTGATGTTGGTTTCGGCCTTCGGGGTTAATACTTAGGGAATTATTCTCTTACTACTTTACGGTTGGAGTCTGATTAAAAATCAAATGATAGATACCATTGTTTTATAAAATATATTACATAATAAGAATAGTCATGTGTTGACAGTACTCATGTGTTCAGATTAGTCATGTGTTGAAAGAATATAGATTCATGTGTTGAATAGAATAAATATTCGTTTGTCGAATAGAATAACGAAGTTATTGAAATATATAAAGCCATGTTGATAAGAGATGCGCTATTTTGACGCGAACGATATTTATATCGATTATATTCGCTTTATAATAATTATAGAAAAGGAAGTGATTTCAAAATATAACGTTTTGAAAATATTATCATTTGTATATCGATGATGTGGAATATTCAATTTTGATTCAAAATTGAATATGAAGTTGAAATCGTTTCGAAAACGAATTTAAAATGATTTATAAAATACGTTTTAAAAAGAAATCGGCGAAATATATATTATATATATAATGGCCTGAATAGAACGCGCCGTGCTGCGGTAGGTCGTGAATTTCGACCATTGACTTCGAATGGACATTACGGGAGATCCGACCGTCGGATTCTCCTGAAACCATAACTATTGGGTTCGTATCGAAAAGAGATTTCTAATGAATATTAGAAATTTGAAATCTAATGGTTGGATTTGGAATTATGTCCAAATCAAATTTGGAAAATGTCGCTGTAAGTGCAGTTCGATGGCCGTCGATGGAAATCGACTGTACGGGCCTTGATAAAATTATTAAAAATATCAATAATTTGTGTAAAATTATGAGAAATGATTTGTAAAGAATTGGGATGAAAAACTCCATATTTGAAAAGATAAAAATATATTTTTATCGAAATGAACTAGTTTTGAACTAGAATTAAAATCAATCTATTTTTGAAATAAATAAATTGAATTTGGAAGTGGTTTTAAAAATAATCAGAATTTCCAATATATGAATTGGAATGGATTTGAATCGAAATTATCTTCGGAATATTTCGATGTTGGAATTCATGATTATACAGATATGGTTGAGGAAATTTGATAGATATATTTATGTCGTTATTTCCAATACGATATTTGTTGGTTCCAGAATTTTATATTGAATATAAGCCGATGTATTTTCTATTCAGATCCGTGTATTTAATATCAAATGGGATTTTGGGTTCGTTGTGAATGGTGTCTTGAATAACACTGTTCTTGGACCCAGTGTAGAAAATATTAAATCTTTCTATTTAGATTTAATGAGGTGTACCAATTAAATAATATTTAATTGGAATTGAATTTGAATGCGATTTTGGGTTTATCGTGAACCGTGTTTTAGATGACTCTTTAACCCAGTTAAAGACAGGATATTGATTTTTGGGAAAATTAAAATTAAGTGGAGTTTTAATGAATCTTTAATTAGATTGAAATGTGAATTGATAATTTAAATTTTCAAATTTGGAAAGTGATCGAGAATGGAGTATCACCAGTTTTGCTTCAAAGCGATAATTAAATATTTAATTAGATTTGAACGTGAAATGGTAATTAATTTTGCCGATAACACCGTGGTGTTAGATATGGAGTATTACCAGTTTTGCTCCAGGGGATGAATAGGTTGGGATTGGGAAATAAAATAAATAATTACTTCGGTGTGGTTCGCTAATCCCGACTAGTTTGGAAAACCATAATATGGTTTGAAATGATATCCAAAGGAAGATTAAAGAATAAATTTAGAAGAATTTATCTTTGATAAAATTAATGGGAACCTTTCCCTAAGAATGTGAATTTTCGAATAAAAGAATATTCTGAATTGGAATGAGGCGTATGTGGTGTTTGTGTAACATTTGTTTATTATATACGCGGGTTATTCGGAAAGGTCGGGTTTATACCCATTCTGAATAACCGATTCGACGGTGTGTCGAAGATGAAGACGGTGGTTGAAGACCGGAAGTCTTCACATCGTTTGGGTGATTACTGATGATCTTGATTGGGCTGTACACCCAAGATGAGGGAATCTGTTGGTGATCGTCCAGACGTACTTGGAGATTGATGGATATGCGAGGAAAGTTCCTCCGGTTTCGTTCAGACCCAGAACGAACTTGTAAATGGACTGTGTGTCTGACATTGGATTTTATTCTGTGTTGATTGATCTCTATTTAATATACATCTTTTTGGCAGCGGAGAATTTATTCTCTTTCTTAACGCCCTTCTTTGAGATGTACGAGCTCAGAGGTTATATGCGCTGTGTGATGGGACCTGGGTCTTATAATAGCTTCATTTTTTCAAAGAGCATTGCGCTGTTTTGTTACATGCACTAGTATTCTTGGGAGGAAACCCGTTCCGTGTTATACGGTGTGGTCCCTTGATTTACTCTCTTTTAAAGTAAATTTTTAAATAACTGCTTTAGTTCTCACATCAGTCACATGACAGACCTGGAGTTTATTGTTTTAACCTAAACTCTGGGTGCCCCTATTTTCCACACGGGCAGCTAGTAGTTTTGGTTTTGCATATTTATGTTCACAGGATCTTGATTTACAGCTGGAACCATGCTCGGAATGCCCTGTATTCGTGTATTACTTTCAGTTGTGTCTTGTATTGTTTTTCCGCTGCAATGTAATTTATTGTAATCTATGATATTTATGAATGTGTAATATTTATTCATACTTTGTATATTCTTGTATTCTGATGGAATTGTTGTAATAAACAATGAAATGTTCTTCTGTTTGCGTTCTATTTTGTCGTGTGCTCAACGCCATCCGGGCTTTCCTTACCGGGGAAGTTCGGGTCATGTCACTTGTTGATGACCTACATTCCCGCACTAGTGTTATAAGGTCCTTATAATTGTGTTAAATCCTATAAAGGGATTAGGTTATTTGTCTATGATGTGTCGAAATTTGAGATTGATGATTCAAGGGGTCAAGTTTGATTGTAATGCCTATGTTTCAGCATTCTATGGATTTAGGCTAATATTTGGCATGTCTTAGAAATCCATGTATGGGGGGCTATACTGGACTGTGATAGTAAGACAATAACAACCCGCCCGGAATGGGCCGAAATTTCGACCCAGAAAACGCCCATCGAAACTTAGGGCCACTCTAAACGGGTAGTAGGTTCGTGCAAGGGTTACATTAGCATAGATGATAATAACATATACTTCGAATGGGAATCTCACACACAAGCAAGAGAAAATATAATATTCAAACAAGATGTACCAATATTTCAAAATCTCAGAAAAACAACAGTCACAGTTATATTTATTCAAAAGGTACATCAAATAGTTCAATCTTATATGATTCCAAAATAAGTAAAGTAATAACTGCTAATAATATTATAATAACTTCATCTTCCCCATCAGCTTCAATCATGACTTCATCCATGCTTTTACTCCATCTACTGACCTGTTGGATGTTATGGAGAAGGGTCAAAACATAAAGTTCTGTGTGACTAAAATATGGTGTTACTGAATGTCCATACCCTATATTTTTAGCAGGTTACATATGTCAAGGTATGTCTTCACAGCACACAAGATTCACACAAATATAAATATCGAACCAATGGGGTGGATATCCAAGTCAATCGCCCATTAGTGTTTTTAGGGTAAAGACCATATGAGGTGGCATTCTCGGTCACTTATTGCCTTATTAAAGGTGGATTCTTATGATCTCTTATTACCTTAAGGTGGACACCTATCCCTTTTAAACCCTTTCCTAATATGTTAACATTCTTAAGTCTATTCCCTCATTTGTAATATGAGAAGTAGTATTGTGATCGTTCCTACTTAACTGATATTACCCGGTAGGACACCTATGTCGCTTTAGACTTCCCTTAGACAGTAAGTGAGCATGCAATGGCCACATATCTTTTCAATTACCAATATGTCCCAAGTTAAGCCCTTACAAGCTTCTAGAGGAAGTGGACATCGCCGTGAACTACCCTACTCCGTTACCATTTTATGCCTAACCACTTTCAGAGAAGGAGGACCCAAAGACCTACTTCATATCTAGTAAGGGTGGGTCCCATGACTTTAGTTCCTTTCCAAGGAATAAACCTTCGAAGGGATCCTAGTGCTAACCACTTAAGACCCAAACTAGATAAAAAGAGATTCAGCCACTTAAGACCTTCTCAAGGCGTAATAAACCTATTCATTTTCACACACGATAGACTTATATACATATAGATACACACACACACACACACACTCTTAACCTCTCATATTAAACCGTACACTTGTAGATGTTGGATATGCCAGTCGGTTCCGGGCAGACTTCTACTACAAGTTCGTCTAACCTTGTGTCTAGTGTACTAAGTTTTTGAACGACCCATGCCACCTAGACATCTCACATTAGTTAGGCCTACTTGTGGTTGCTGGATTTGTCGGTCGGTTCCGGGTAGGCTTCTACCACAAATGGCAACTAATCTCGTGTCTACGTGTCACTTATCTACATATGTTTAAAGCCATTCTATATACGCACACACAAGAAAACAAATATATATTTCTTAAGGGGACATTTCACTTTCAAATTCGAATTCTAACCTAATCGCATTTATTACGCTAATACAACGTTAGTTACGTATATATAAGTAAAATAATAATAATAATGCCTAATTAACGTAACACTCATATAAACGGGGACACGTTCTAAAGAGGTAGCAATTGTCAATTTTCCCAATTCAAGGCATACAAATTATTTTTCCATATTTTTACCGCTACAACATAAGCATGATGGCATAATGACAATACAACAAATAGCAGCGAATGGAAAATGTACATACATGACAATTTGAACTTGCATCCTAGGCTTGCTGGAATGATTTCAATATTAGGTTAAAATAGAGTATTACATATACTTCCACTTGCATGTTTATAATACCTATTTTACCTAATTTACCACTTTTGATGTTATGAACATGAAAATACTTACATTTGACCTATTTCATTTGTGAATGCGTTTGGATTCAAAATTGGATCCAAACCCAAACCAAATCATGAAATAATCAAATCTAAATCTTTTTAGGTTACATTTAATGGTAAATAAAAGTGAATTACATAAAATAGGAAAAATGATTGCAATACTCATATTCATTTTAATCCAATACGAAAACCAAAAATCCACAAACCCCAATAATTCATGACAATTCATACGAAATTACAAGATAGAAGATTTGGGGGTTTTCATGTTTACATCATCGGATACCCAAATCTTCCTAGGCATATCTATTTACATGATAAACTATTAAAAACATGAATATGCCTTAAGTACATCACATTCCACTCACAAACTATAGGCGAAATAGAGAAAATTCTTTGGTAGATCTAGATCTACAACAATCTTTATGTTTAAGCGGGCTTCAATAATCCTCCTAACAATATACGTTTAAGAAACATACATTAGAATCTTATACATATATGTTTTAAATTCCAAAATCCTAAACTAATATAAATTGGAATAGAGAGAGAGATTTAGAATGGAGTTAAAGAATCAGAATAAACCTTTACCCTATTCTCTTTGTTTTTTTATGGAATTTAGTAGCATTAAGGCAGAGCTGAAGAATAATTAGGGTTTCTAGTATGTGGTATGAGGAGTGATTTATATGTGCTCTTATGAGTAAGAACCTTTGGATCAATTAAAATTAATCTAAGCCTTTCATTTTTATAAATCTCATAAAGAAAACCCTAACCACGTAGCTTTATTGGGTTGTCCAGCCGTCGAGCGGTCGACCCCTAGCGGTCGACTGATGGTCGACACCCCTTAACGGGGGCGGTCGACACTCTAGGGGCTGGAATGCCCAATAAATGTGCACTACTGATCTGTTTATTTTTATTAATACGTTTCTGGTTCTTTTTATGTTATTCCATATTTACAAGAAATGTTGTCCCCCTGATCTTATCTCAAATTCAAAATTTGAAATTCCCTCTTAATTTTTAATTTTTAATTTGGACAATATATATAATATTCATATAATTTTGTGTGTGTGTGTGTGTGTGTGTGTGTGTATATATATATATATATATATATATATATATATATATATATATATATATTTCTGCGTTCGCTGTCCAAATTCATTTGTCCATAACTTATTCATACATTGATAGTTTTCAGCATATTATATATGTAAACGATATAGAATTTCTCCATGAACCCAAATAAAAGAATTTCGTGGCCAAATTTCTAAAGCTGCAAAAATCTCATTTTCCAACCATATTATTTAATTACTTATTTTTAATTATTTAATTATTATTAATACTTATGAATTTTATGGGGTGTTACTTTCTCCCCCTCCCCTCCAAAAAGATTTCGTCCTGAAATTTGCTGAAGGGGCGAAAAAATACAACTCGCTCGAAACATCCATGTTGTACACCCATGTTATTCATCCTTAAGCATCCATGGCTCGTAGTGATTATGTACTGCAGACTCACTAAAGTGAACTCTATCCGAACATGTATGTGTAATAGTGATGCAATATATGTTCAAACAACCTATATATACATATATTTCTATATGAGCGCTTGGTGCAATGGTGTTGCATCCAATCTAGCAACAACGATGCATCCATAAACGATATTTTAAGGAGATGATACCCGTTTTAAGTTGTGGGTGGGTCCTTGTCATCTTATTCTCGGTCTCTTATGTGCTTTCCGTAGGGTCATTTCACCATTGTGCTCGGAGTCTCTTGATTCTATGCTCTACAATCTTCGCAATTGCACGAGGCACACTGGACTCCATCTCGAGTTTTTCTATTTCTCCAATTTCATCAAGCTCAAGTCTGAAAGTCGAGTCATGAATGCATTTTCTTAGATGAGATATATGAAAACATTATGGATTCCCTATAGACGCTCTGGGTGATCCACTCAATAAGCCAAAGATCCTATCATCTCGACGATACGAAAAGGCCCAATAAATCTTGGAGTCAACTTCTTAATCTTCCTAAATCGAGCATTTTTCTTAAAAGAGGACATTTTTACGAATATCAAGTCTCCAACATTAAACTCAAGTTCCCTCCTTCTCTTATTGGCATACGATTTCTGATGGTCTTGGGCTGCCTTCATTCTTTGTCTTATTAAAGATATCTTCTTCGTGGATTCACGGACGAAGTTTGGTTCGAGTATAATCTTTTCGGTAGTTTACTACCAACAAGTTGGCGATTTGCATAGCCTCCCATATTGAGCTTCACAAGCAGTAAGTCTGCTCTCAAACTCCTCCAAAATCGATGATGCAAGCTCTAAGAAGGTCTTCCAAGATTCTGTTAGCCCTCTCTTTTTGTCTGTTAGTTTGTGGATGATAAGTTATGCTTAAGTTAAGGGTCATCCCCAATATTGTTTGTAGGATTCTCCAAAATTCGCTTGTGAACTAAGGGTCTAGGGTCTCTATCACTTATGATACTTAATGGTATACCATGGAGTCTGACGATCTCTTTGACATACTGCTAGGCTAACGAGGATGCATTCCTTGTCTTCTTGACTGGTATAAAATAGGTGCTTTTGGTTAAACGATCTATCATAACCCAAATGGTATCATTCCCCTTTTTGCTTCTAGGAAGTCCATCCACAAAGTCCATGGAAATATGTTCCCACTTCCACATGGGGATCTCTAAATGTAGTAACAGTTCTCTAGGCTTTCCTTGCTCCGCCTTGACTTTTTGGCACATCAAGCATTTGGCTATGAATTCAGCTGCGTCTCTCTTCATTCCTTCCTAATGGAGATCCCTCTTCATATTCATATACATTTTATCCCTACCGGGGTGTATGATCAGTTTTGACCTATCGCATTCTTCTAGAATTTCTTTTCCTCAACCTTCATCTAAGGTACATAAAGTCGTCCATCCCAAAATAAATTCCCATCATTGCTGAATGAATACCTAACCGAGTAAGGAAAGGTCACTTTCTTTTCGACTTTCTCCTTTATGCCTCTTATCTCCTCGTCTAGGTCTTATGCACTTTGGATTCTTTCTTTTAGGGTAGGTCTAATTACCACAGCCCCAAGAAAACCATTGGAAGTGGTTGGTGAGCATTGCTAATTAAAATTAGGGAGGACTCTAATTATTTCCATTCTATCATTGCATTCCATGTTGCATGTTTTCTACTTAAAGCATCCGCCACAACATTCCCCTTGCTTGGGGTATACTAATCGTAAAGTAAAATGAGGAAATATACTCTATCCACCTTTGTTGTCTCAAGTTCAATTCACATTGAGAAAATAAATACTTAAGGGATTTATGGTTAGCAAAGAGTTCAAATTTCTCCCCTAAAAGGTAACGTTTCTACATCTTAAAGGAGAAGACCACTGCGGCTAACTCAAGGTCATGCATTGGATATTTTTTCTTTGGATCCTTGAGTTGTCTACTAGCATTGGCAACTACTCTCCCATCTTGCATAAGGACTGCTCCTAAACTGGTCCCACATGCATCAGCGTTAACGGTGAGAAACTTTGAACCATCGGGTATAATTAGGACGGTGTGCTAGTGAATGCTTCCTTTAATTTCTTAAAGGCTATTTCACATTTATTACCCCAAACAAACACCAAATTCTTTTTTTTTAAAGGGTTAAAGGAGTAGCAATCTTTGCGAAGTCTTTAATGAATTTCCTATAATACCCGGCCAATCCAAGTAAACTTCTTACCTTTATAGCATTTCAAGGTGTCCTCCATTCCTTGATTACCACAATCTTTGCAGGGTCTACGGCCAGGTCTTCGCTCTATACAATATGTCCTAAAAATCTTACTTCTTTCCTCCAGAAATGGCACATTGTGAATTTTGCTTTTAATTGGTTCTTTCTTAATATCCCTAACACTTGTCTCAAGTACATCATTGTTTCACATGCCTACTGTTTACATAATGCTTCAGCATGTTTAATTCTAAGGTTCCTTAACATAGCTTCATGGTCCTCACTCCACAAGTTCAAAAAGAGATGAGGAAATGTAGTATAAGAACACTCAAGCCCTTCGAGGAAACGCGTTTTCTTGAAGGTGGGGATAGGCGTAGCGCGCAACTCCTTTTTCAACCTACAGGCTATGCGTAATGCCTCCTTACAGCAAATTAAGTGCTGTCATAATGCAAAAAATACATTAGGCCTCGCAGACAACAGAGGGGGAACCTCATACAAGTGTTGCATAGGTTACGGAATTAATATATACAAGTGTACAATCTATTTAAACTGTTGTCGTCTAACTCTACTTAAGGCAGGAAAACGGTTTCTTTTTATCTACTATAACAACAGGAAAATGTTCAAGGCCAAATGTTCGGAAAAAAAGGAAGACACACCCAAGGAAAAAGTTATACCCGAAGAGAGGGAACTTTGTGATCAACAATTTCTCTCCCTTCCGAAAGGCTAGGAGGTCCAACCTCTCTAGGTTATGGCAATTCATAATAATAGATGACACGCTTGCCTGGTCGGTCGCCATCTTTTGGACTGATACCCTCTCTCTCTCTCTTTATCGCTACCTAAGGAAACGGGGGCTAACCCCTCCTCGCCTAAGTCATCCGAAAGTCTATCAATGTATAAGAGGTCCTCGGCTACAGGGTCACCCCTCCTCGGTGCATCCACTCCTTCCTCACCCAACTTAATCTTTTCCTTAACCCGATCTAGGATAAAGGGAGGAATGGAGGAGGTTTGGAGTTTAGAAAAATTCTGAAGGTTGTTAGAAAAAATTGAAAATAGGGCGTCTCCATAACAGTCAGACTTGACCCATGGGAGATGGACATGCAAAAAATCTGAACTCCTGCCTTGGGCTGCATAAATGATCAGGACTGCATGAGAAAGTTCATCATCTTTCTTTTGAATCTCATCAGCGTAGGCAATCACATCCTCCGCCATCTGATGCTCTAAAGCTGAAACCCTGTTGGGAGTTACATCCCTAGTCTGCCTCTTCTTCTCCAAGGCCAACTCAGCATGTTTCAAGGAAGCCTTCAGCCTCTCGCATTCTTTGCTCAAAACTATGTTGGCCTCCCTAAGCCAAGTAATTTCAGTAACGGAGGAAGAAAGGGTGGACTTAGGCACATGCCATCTTTTAATGGCCTGTGAAGGTATGAACACTCAGCATACAGTTGCGATAGACAGAACACCCAAGAATAAAAAAAGCGTTGTACCTTGAGCTATTGGGCAATCAGGTGTCGATAAAAAATTCATCGTGTCGGGAGGTGTGGAAGGTAATGAAACGTTAGAAAATTCAAGTTTGGAGAGAATGAGCTTCAGATCAGTAAAATCTGGCAAAAGTTCAATCGACTTTGAAGGACCGACAGTCTGAGAAGCAGAAGTATACGACATCACTCATATACATAATCCAGATGTTCTTGAAGAAAATAGTGAGGAAGCACCACTTCTGACTTTTTTGTCAAAGACATCCCCGGGAGTCGTGGAAGTAGGAGTATTGGGTTTCAATCTCTTAGTTGGCAGATCAATAGGAAATTTGGCTAGCCTCTTAAGAGAAGCTGTAGAAGCCTGGCTAAACGTATTGGTAGAAGTTGGGGCTTCCGCAACCAGATCCCCGAACCAAACGAAAGGTCAGGAAAAGGTCAAAAGCAAGAAATAGTAATGTCGAAAGAAGATCTCAACATGGAAAGCTGTTGAATCAATAAGACGTACCTGAGAATAATGGGTCAGAAGGAGTAAACACTTCCAAACTTTCCAATAGACGATTAGTACCTGGGAGACAGATCGGTGGATGCCCCAATATCCTCTGACCACGAGGAAGGAGATTGTGAAAACACAGCTTATCCTTGGTTAGTAGAGCGGATCGACTCGGTGGCCTCTCAAGCAATTCCAAAATGAGCTTAAACACGCGAGACTCACTCTTTGTTAGGGGCACCCCCTCTGAAGCAAAATCCGAAAAGAAAATAATTAAAGATGTATCGCTAACGAGAAGATAATCGCCTACGAAAAGTTAATGGAACTTACTATAATCGGCAATTTGGCCAGAAACACCGGCATGACATTTAAAGAAAAAGAATTGGTCTTTCCAGGGCATAACGTTGCTCGCACCATCATTGACAACCTTCCGTGAAGGGAAAACGTGGAATAAGCGAAGGACCTCATCCTTTGAAAAGCGCACCAAATGGCAAACAAGGTTCGACATAAGAGAAACTTGGCTCAGTCCTAGAGCAAGAACTTCAAAGCATAAAAGGAACGTATAAGTGTTTGGCGAAAATTGAATTGACGTGACTCCCAAATCTTGCAAAAGTCTAAGCATGAAGGGTGGAAAGGGATAGAATCCCCCATGCCAAACATGAATGGCTGAGAAGGCAAAATATCCCTCAGGAGGATGCATGATGTCATGACAGTTAGCTGCAGCAACAGCCTTAACATCGCCCATTCCAAAACTGGCGAGAATGGAATTAACTTCATCCTGAGAAGTAACTAGAGATTTCTTCAAAAAAAATCTCATTCAAGAGGGATCGTAGGCATCTACGGGTGATAAGCCGGAACTCATCTTGTCAAATATGACGCTGCCGGGTGATGTAATTTCGTGAGTATTTGAAGTTTATATCGGATCCATTAAAACATTCTAAAGAGATTACGCTTAGTCCTAATGATAACAAGTAGCCAGAATGATGAAATCTTCAAACACAAAAATTTTTGAGTCCTAAACTCTAGAATTCATATTTAGGAGTATGGGAAAGTAGGTTTATCGCCATAAAATTATCTCGTAGGCTGTTAAAATACAAACAATCTTTATCCTATATGCAAAACTCTAAGTGAATTTGGGCAACCAATCTTATTCCCCAGTAAAAAAAATTTCTTACCAAGGGTTTGAGTAGTCAATTCGCTACGATGAACTTTGGATCTTCAAGAAATAAATAATCTGGTTCGAGAAATTAATATTGTAGGTAAAATGGGAAGAAAATGCATTGGTAATTGTGCAAGGATACCTACTCAAATCTACACCACCCAAGAAAGGGCCAATTGATTTTCCCCTGTAAAGGAAGGTCAAAGGGCTCCGATATGACGCTGCAAAAGAAATCAGGAGTTTGACTTGAAAAGTCAAAAATACCACTTCACTCGAGGGGGAAAATGTTGTTACCAAAATCAGCATTAAATAAAAGTCAGCGGCGAAGGTGTATTCGATAACCGAAAGCTCGCGAAAGGCTTAACAAAAAGTAGGGTCTGGCAACAACAAGGGCAAAGGTAGAAAGGCGTAATCTGAAAGACCGTATTAACAGCAACCTTCCTCTTTTATTCCCCCTAAAAGGGAAAGTCATTGAAGAAAACTATGGAGCTTAACAGATAGGGCCACCCTCTGCCAAAGTCATTCCCGTAGGACTCTTTCCACAGTATCAGATCAGTGAAAGGCTCCGTGTAAAGAACCACTCTAATCTAGAACCGAAGAAATCTGATGAGATAAACCCGATAAACAAAACCAGAGAGGAAATCTTCAATAATAACATATCCATACACCGATACATCCAAAGGAAAAAGCACTGAAAACACTACACAAAAGGAGCACGAGGGTTACTCGGAACCAACTCCCGGAACATCTACCGCATAGACACCGAAAGGATGAAGTCACAAATAACAGGAGTAGAGTCAAAAGCCGTCCCTCGGGAATCCAGGCTACCACGGAAAACCCCACCGAAAGGACAACCGAGACCCAAGTGGATACACAGGGTACCCGTACTAATTCACTCAGTACCGAAACCCGTGGCGGTTTCGAACCGGCAGATATCAACATACACCGCGAGGCCCAGTCTCTCCATGTACTCATGATAAAGTCGGAGGCCTACATCTAGAAGCTCATATCCGCAATCCTACATTCACGAGTCACTTTCAGAGGTTCAAGTATCGTTCAGGGACTATGACCAATGCACCGAAACCAGCCAAAGATCTTGCACCCGAAGCCGAGAAGGAAGCGATCGATAAGGATCCCTGCAGGCCCACCAGTCCCTCGACGGGAGGAGTCCTGAATCATTATAAATAGGGCCCTAGATGCCACATTGAAAGGGGGGACTTTTCTTTACTTTTTTGTATCCTCGGAAATAACTTAGAAAAATCATCAACGGAGAATTCTTTCTGTGCAACATCTATGTATTCTCATTAGAAGCTTAATAAAGGGAGAACTTCTTGATAAATTTTCTCTGTAAGTGTGAACATTTATTTCTCTAATTGTTATCATTGCGATCTATTTTCCATTCTGCAGAGGGGCTCAGGTTTCCACCCATCACACCCTTGAGTGGCGATCGAATTCCATTCACTGAGCCTAGATCCAATATAGAAGACCATACTGAGCCTATGCCTAATAGACTCAACATCCTAATCCGCCATTAAAATTGAATGGGAAAGAGAAACAATCCACCCGATTTTCCCCTAAGATCCACCCGATTTGATCCATTTCCGGTGTTGACATAATATCGTTAACAATGGTTTTTCAGAACTAGGAGACAAGGAATATTATAAGGCTTTATCGTTGTTTCTAACATTACAAGGAGTATTTAAGTTACATCCTCCTCAACTCCTAAGACGAACGATTCTCTTTTTGCAATCTAGGACAGCCCAATAAAATGATAGCCAATCCATACCTAGGATAAGATCATACCCCATAAAATCCAATGCATATGCTTTGCAATGGAACTCGACATTGTCGAACTCCAATACTAGGTCTTTACATAACAATTCAAGATACTTAGATCCTTTGATGGGGTTGGCCACCTCTATCGGACTATCCGAGATAGATATGGAATGGTTCAATAGATTTACTAATCGCTTGGAGATAAAATAATGGGTCGCTCCAGAATCAAACAAGGCACATACTGAATTTCCTAAAATAGAGGTTATACCTTCATGTGCGGGCTGGGCTTGGTCTCTCGGGGGTCAGCTTTGAATTGGTGTTGTTTCAATTGCATTGTTTAGGCCACTCTAGGTATCTTTGGGTTTTGGGAAGTTTTTGGCATGTGTCCTTCTTCATGGAAGTTGTAACATTTTCCATTGAACTCCTTTTACGCTAATGAGGTCCTATAATTTTTGGCCTTATGGCCTTTGCAGTTGAACCCCATATAAGTATTTGCGTCCTTTTTGAATTTGTTCTTCTTCTTGTTCTTCCACCAATCCTTCTTCCTATTTTTATTGGAGCATTCTCCTTTCTCACCCTCTTTATCCTTATTAGAGCTTTCGGCCACGCAGAGGTTAATTGTTCCAACCAGAGTCTCAAAAGTTGCTACAAACGTTATTTGGCTGATAGGGGCTTGTTTCAACGCTTCTGGAGTACTAGAAATGCGCAAATTATGTTATAATAACTGCAAGTGCATAAATATGTAGTATGCAGGTCGAATACAGAGAGAAAAATTAAATTTTATAACTTATGTAATTCGTGGCAGAGTTGGACAATATTTGGAGATGTGATTTTAATAAAATTGAAATTTGGTTTAGAACAAATCTAATTAAACCGAAACCAAAACTACAATTATCAATAAAAGAGAAAAGCAAGTAATTTAAATTCACTAAAGATTCGAATCTAATCAGATCTTTATTGAATTCAATAATTAACTAAACAAATAAGACAAAATACATAAATTGAAATTGCAGAACAAAAACAACAAATAAAAAGAAATTAAAAATTAGGATTACCGTTGAATCTAATCAGACGGCCAATCACTAACAAGAAAAATAATTCCAATAGAAATTTGTGTTCTAGCAAATCTAATTGACTAGACAACACAAATTTCCTTGAATATGCAGAAATAATATAAAGAAAAAAGCAAGATTTACTAAGAAAAGAATGAATTCCTCCTTTTTTACAATGGGTATATGAATATTTATAATGGCTAAAGTCTCCACTCTACATGAATATTAGTCCTAAGAAAAAAAAATCTAGAATATATCCTCTTTCCAAAGATAAAGGAATTTTCCTTTCATTGTGCTTGATTGAAAATTTGTGATTAATGCTTTTCCTTTGACATATGGCACTGTTAGTAGGAAGATTAGCATATGCTTGATTGGAGATTTGTAATCAAATCTTTCCTCTTCTTCTGTATGGCAATTAAACATAATTAATTTGAAATCTTTGAGAGGCATATGCCAAATTCCTAAGATCTTTATTAAGTGTGTGCATGTATAAATACACACACACACACGTGCATGACTATGTATATATGTGTGTGTGTGTATAACATTTCACAAGTCCATATATTCTTCAAAACACAGGACGCAAATTGTGAAGCATTCATGTTCCTTCTTCATGAAAATTGGACTTGACAGGGATCGAACTTGGAACATTCTACCAAATTTCCATGCCTTTACCAGTGTGCTAATGCTTCCTTTGTGATTGGAAACTTGTTGCTTCCGAAAAGTAGCAATTTTCCATGTAATTGGCTTTTGATTGAGATAGAGGAGACAATTATTGACAATCTGTAAAAATACACAAAAATACCCAAAGCGATATTTATTTATATACAATAGAGAAAAGATATAAGCGTAAAAGTTAAAATTTTTACATGTTAATTAAATACCCCCACACTTATCTTTTACTCGTCCTCGAGTAAAACAGAAATGAAAAACTAAACTAGGTAGGTCACAATTTCGTAGGAAACACGATTGCATTAAGTATGTGTAACAAGTCATTAAGCCTCTATGTGTCCCTAGTGGGACGAGTGGTGTCTCTAGATACTAGCCACAAAACCCAAATATAATCTGCTATGATTCTAATGCAACTACATGAATGAATCAGACAAATGAAAATGAAAACAAAAATACTGAAAACATGACTTGTTTCAGAAAAGTTGTACAACAAAGCAACTTAACAATTTCTAGTTAGTTGATTGTATTTTTGATACCTCAACTTGTCACAAATTTTCAACATAATTCAGGTTTTCAAATGTTAAATTCTAGGTTTGGTCAATTGGTTCAGTTGATAACATAGTGCAGCCATGAAATAAATTCTTAGTTTGCTTGTCAAAGTTTGCGAAGTGGTATTCCCATTTCCCCGTATATGACTAACCAAATCAGTAAGGTTAAGAAGTGTTTGAGCATCATTGCTTATTCTCTATCTCTATGAAAATGAATTTATGATTATTTGCACACACACTCCTAACTTAAAAGACCAAGGTATACCACCCATGAGAGTTGTGACACAACTTGGCGGATTATGTACACCGATGCTAACTTTGTCAACAAGATGTCAATAATCCTTAAGTGCACAACTCATAAATGAGACCAAGGTATACTACACTACCTTGTGTGATTACGTGAGACTTTGGGATAGAGCTTGGCAGGTTTGCACACCAGTGCTAGATTTATAAGCAATGTTGGATACCCTTGTGTTACTATTATTATTGAATATTAGAAGAAGAGAGAGTTAAACAATTTCAGCTTGACACAACTTAGTTTTAAAGATTCAAAAAGCCAATATAAGTATTTTAAGTCCACCACTCATTAAACAAAGACTACAATTTAGAATAGACTTCATGGCCGTCAACTAAGAATCTTCCTATGTACCGAATACACTGTTATCGCTCGTAATTCAACTCATTATATTTCTTATTTGATCTTAGTTGAGAGAAAAAAATACTATCAACTGACTAATAATTGTTAACTTATTTTGTTATATCAATCTACAATGAGTCATATTTTCGAACAAAAATTGACATTTTACTACAACCTATAATGCGTGATGGTTCTAAATGAAAAGAAAGAAAATTAAAAAAAAATTAAAGAAAAATGAAAAGAATGCATTGTAGACTCCCCACACACTTGATCTAAACAGTGTCCACATTGTAAATGTTTCCTAAATTTGAAAGATCATACCATAGGTGAATGAGTTGCAAAATTATCTGTAAAATGAAATGAAGTTTAGCTACTACGTCTGAATGAAAATCATATGCAGAATGAAATCTACGATGATGATGAGTATTATGTGAAAAATGAGACCA
The DNA here is from genome assembly GCA_030737875.1 of Allium sativum. Taxonomy (NCBI): domain Eukaryota; kingdom Viridiplantae; phylum Streptophyta; class Magnoliopsida; order Asparagales; family Amaryllidaceae; genus Allium; species Allium sativum. Next base: position 1,045,259,866 of record CM060913.1, read on the forward strand.
CTTTCCACCCCACACTTGCCTCTATCGAAAATGATGTATGATGGTTTTGTATGTGATTTTTGAGGTACAAGAGGCATGTCGATATCTTCTGAAATAAAAATATTTCCTATGCTAATTTGGTTTTGACAGTGAGTTTTATCATTCAGATTAAGATTACCATAATACCATAAATTCGAGTGCTTAACCACAATTTCTTTTGATGATATGAAATTACGATTACATTTGAGGCGTTCCATATATTCGTCCTTGTCATTTAAAAGTTTAAGTTCGTCTTCAAAAAGTTCTTCAAAAAAAAAAAGTAGACATGTCTATTGAGGTAGGAGAGTCATAGTGGCTTTCATCCATCGTAATTAAATGGAAACAATGAAAATCTTAGACTTGGTTGTCAAAATGAGCCCCTATTCAAAATAAATAATGTACTCAAGTATATCTTATAAGTTGATAATCTCGATTTGAAGGGTGAAGAGGAAAGAAATACCAAATCAAAGCAATCAAGAATTTTCTTCTATATATACAAAAAAAGGAAATAAAAACTAACACGAATCGGAAATTAAATAAATAATAAAATTTAATTTTTACCTCCATTGCAACGGCGCCAAAAACTTGTTTCGATGCTTTTTGGATAACTATAAAAGTGAAAATTATGTAATAATAACTACAAGAGCACAAATGTGTAGTATGCAGGTCAAACACAGAGAGGAAAATTAAATTTTATAACTTATGTAATTCGTGGCCGAGTTAGACAATATTTGGAGATGTGATTTTAATAAAATTGAAATTATAATTTGGTTTAGAATAAACGTAATTGAACCGATAACTAAAACTAAAATTATCAATAAAAGAGAAAAGCAAGTAATTTAAATTCACTAAAGATTCGAATCTAATCGGATATATATTGAATTCAATAATTAACTAAATAAATAAGACAAAATACATGAATTGAAATTGCAGAATAGAAACAACAAACAGAAAGAAATGAAAAATTAGGATTACCGTTGGAACTAATCAGACGGACAATCACTGACGAGAAAATAATTGCAATAGGAATTTGTGTTCTAGCAAATCTGATTTACTAGACAACACGAATTTCCTTGAATATGAAGAAACCAAAAAAAAAAGCAAGCTTTACTAAGAAGAAGAAGAAAAGAATGAATTCCTCCTTTTTTACAATGGGCACACGAGTATTTGTGATGGCTAAAGTCTCCACTCTACATGAATATTGGGCCTAAAATATTCTAAAAAATATTTTCGTTACAAAGATAAAGGAATATTCCTTTCATTGTGCTTGATTGGAGATTTATGATTAATGGCACTGTTAGCGGGAAGATTAGCGTATGCTTGATTGGAGATTTGTAATCAAAGTTATCCTCTTATTATGCATGGCAATTAAACATAATTGATTTGATTTGAATTCTTTGAGAGGAATATGCCAAATTTCTAAGATCTTTATTAAGTGTATATATTATATATGTACATGCATGACTATGTGTGTGTGTGTATATATAATATCACTAGTCTATATATTCTTCAAAACACAGGAGGTGAGTTGTCAAGCATTCATGTTCCTTTCTTCATAAAAGTTGGACTTGACAGGGATCGAATTTGGAACATTCTACCAAATTTCCAGGCCTTTACCAGTGTACTACAACTTCTTTTGTGATTGAAAACTTGTGGCTTTCAAAAAGTAGCAATTTTCTATGCAATTGGTTTTCGATTGAGATGGAGGAGACATTTATTGACAATCTATGAAAATACACAAAAAACCCAAAGTAATATTTATTTATATACGATAGAGATAAGAAATGGGCGTAAAAATAAACACTTATACATGTTAATCAGGTCTCCTTCAACCAGAAGTTCAGTCTTTTAACAAACCTAAGGGCTTTGTTAATGGGGGGTGTCTACCAACCCTCTCCTAAACTTACATAATTCAGTGAATTTGGATATATATTCTTGCAGGCTCAAGTTTCCTTGCTTGAGCTGGATGAATTTCTCTAGCTAAATTGTTATCTTAGCCTGTGGTAGAAACTTCACTTCAAAACCGGTCTTGAACTCGGCTCATGTGAAGATCTGGCCCTCGTTCTCCATTGATATTAAGTTCCACCATCCAAAGGCCTCATCCTTCAAATGTCGGGCCGCTATTCTTCTTTTTACTTTGTCGGGCCAAGTAGTAGCCTCAAAGATTCTTTCACAATCCGTAGCCTAAGATTGGGCACTAGCAAAGCCTTCCTTTCTAGTAAACGATTTCCCTCCAAGATTCGTAAAGGATTTAAAAAAGCAGGAAAAGTCAAAGGTCACTTCAGCGGCAGGAGTTGCAAGAGCCGCTGGGGTAGGATTGGCAACAGGGACTTGTTTAACAGTATGGAGATACTATTGAAACCATACAGGCAAGTAGCGTGGTCTTGCCTGGTTACCCTGTTCGTCAAGATTTTCATCCATTCTACTATCTGAAAAGAAATGGAAGAATCTTTTAGTGGATATTCCTGAGATAGTATTTAAGCTGAAAGAGAAATAAAATGATAAAAGTGCCTAGTATAAATGCGTATGCTTATTGGGGTAAATATATATATATATATATATATCATATGTATATTTTGAAAAACCTTTTCAATATACAAATACGCCTCTCATACGTATATTTCCCTTATAATCGGGTAACCTGGCTCTGATACCAAATGTAACAACCCTCCCGAAATGGGCCTAAATTTAGATCTAGAAAAGGCCCATCGAAACTTAGAGCCCTTTAAACAGGTCGTAGGTTCCTGTAAGGATTACATTTGCATAGATAATAATAAACATATATTTCGAAGGGGAATCCCACACATCGGAAAGAGAAAGTATAATATTAAGATAAGATGCACCATTATTTCAAAATATCAGAAATACAACAGTCACAGTTACATTTATTCAAAAGGTACATCAAATAGTTCAATCTCATAAGATTCCAAAAGAAGTAAAACAATAACTTCGTCTTCTCCATCGGCTTCAATCATGACTTCATCGACGCTTTTACCCCATCTATTGAACTGTTGGATGTTAACGAGAGGGGTCAGAACATAATGTTTTATGTGACTGAAATATGGTGTTACTTAATGTCCATACCCGATATTTTTAGCAGGTTACATATGTCAAGGTATGTCTACGCAGCACACAAGATTCGCACAAGCACAAATATCTATCCAATGGGGGTGGATATCCAAGTCAATCGCCCATTAGTGTTTTTAGGGTAAAGACCCAACTAGGTGGCATTCTCGGTCACTTATGGCCTAATTAAAGGTGGATTCTTATGTTCTCTTATAACTCGAACACGGACCCCAATCCCTTTTAGACCCCATCTAGTACGGTAACGTTTGTAAGTCTATTCCCTCATTTGTAATATGATAAGTAGTATTGCGAACTTTACTGTTTAGCTGATATTACCCGGTAGGACACCTATGTCAATTAAGACTTCCCTTAAACAGTTGGTGAGCATGCAATGGCCACATATCTTTTCAGTTACCAATCAATCCCTAGTTAAACCCTTACAACCTTGACATCCCCGTGAACTACCCTACTCTGTTACCGTTTTATGCCTAACCACTTCTAGAGGAGGACACAAAGGCCTACTTCAAATAAAGTAAAGGTGGGTCCCATGACTTTGGTTCCTCTCGAAGGAATAAACCTTCGAAGGGATCATAGTCCTAACCACTTAAGACCCAAACTAGATAAAAAGAGAGTCAGCCACTTTAGACCTTCTCAAGGCAGAGTAAACCTATTCATTTTCACACACGATAGACTTATATATATATATATATATATATATTGTTATATATATACACACTAGACCGCTCACAATAAACCGTACACTTGTACATGTTGTATATGCTGGTCGATTCCGGGCAGACTTCTACTACAAGTTGGTTTAACCTCGTGTCTAGTGTACTTAGTCCTATGCCACATAGACATCTCACATTAGTTGGGCCTATTTGTGGTTGCTGGATTTGCCGGTCGGTTCCGGGCAGGCTTCCACCACAAATGGCAACTAACCTCATGTCTATGTGTCACTTATCTACATATATTTAAAGCCATTCTATATACGCATACACAAGCAAACGAATCTATATTTATTAAGGGGACATTTTACATTCAAATTCGAATTCTAACCAAATCGCATTTATTAGACTAATACAACGTTAATTACATTGATTACATTTATATAAGTAAAATAGTAATAACGCCTAATTAATGTAACATTCATATAAACAGGGAAACGTTCTAAAGAGGTGGAAATCATCAATTTTCCCAATTTAAGGCATACAAGTTAGACTTTTCCATATTTTTACCGCTACAACATAGGCATGATGGCATAATGATAATACAACAAATAATAGTGAATGGAAAATATACATATATAACAATTTCAACTTGCATCCTAGGCTTGTTGGAATGATTTCAATATTAGACTAAAATAGAGTATTACATATGCTTCCACTTATATGTTTATAATCCCTATTCCACCTAATTCACCACTTTTGGTATTATGCACATAAAAATACTTACATTTAACCTATTTCATTTTTGAATGTGTTCGGATTCAAAATAGGATCCAAACCCAAACAAAATCGTGAAATAATCAAACATAAATCTTTTAAGTTACATTCAATGGTAAAAAAAGTGAATTATATGAAATAGGAAAAATGATGGAAATACTCATATTCATTTTAATCCAGTACAAAAACCAAAAATCCACAAAACCTAATAATTCATGACAATTCATGCAAAATTACAAGATAGAAGATTTTGGCATGTTTACATCATTGAATATCCAAATCTTCCTATGCATATCTGTTCACGTGACAAACTTTTAAAAATAAGAATATGCCTTAAGTACATCACATTCCACTCACAAACTTAAGGCGGAATAGAGAAAATTCTTTGATAGATCTAGATCTACAACAATCTTTGCGTTTAAGTGAGCTCCAATAGTCCTCCTAACAATATATATATATATATATATATATATATATATATAAGAAACAATCATTAGAATCTTATTGATATAAGTTTGTGCTAAATTCCAAAATCCTAAACTTATATAAATTGGAATAGAGAGAGATTTAGAAAGGAGTTAGAGAAGTAGAAGAAACCTTTACCCTATTCTCTTTGTTTTTCAATGGAATTTAGCAGCATAGAGGCAGAGGCGAAGAATAATTAGGGTTTCTAGTGTGTGGTATGAGGGTTATTATACTTGCTCGTGTGAGCGTGAACCATTGATTTATTTAAAATTAATCCAAGCCTTTCATTTTTATAAATCCCTTAAAGAAAACCCTAATCACGTAGTTTTGCTGGGTTGTCCAACCGCCGAGCGGTTGACTCCTAGTGGTCGACCGGCTGTCAACTCAACTTAAGGGGGTTGTCGACACCTTCAGGGCTGGAACCCCAATAAACGTGTGCTGGTGAGCTTTTTTTTATTCATACGTTTCCAATTCTTTTTATGTTATTCCATATTTACAGGATATGTTGTCCCCCTGATCTTATCTCAAATTTCAAAATTTGAAATTCCCACTTAATCTTTAATTTATAATTTGGAGAATATATATAATATTCGTATAATTATATATATATATATATATATATATATATATATATATATATATTTCTGCAGTCGCTGTCCAAATTCATTTGTTCACAACTTCTTCATACAGTAACCGTTTTCAGCATATTATATATGAAAACAATGTAAAATTTCACCACGAATCCAAATAAAAGAATTTGGAAACCAAATTCCCATAGCCGGAAAAATCTTATTTTTCAGCCATATTATTTAATTGCTTATTTTTAATAATTTAATTATTATTTATACTTATGAATTTTATGGGGTGTTACAAATACCATTTGATTGGGCATAGCTTAAAGGATTTTTATGATCTACGAGGGTCGATTACGTTGATCTACCTTTATTTCCTAGACCTACCGCAAGATGAGCTTGTTACTATTCCAATGATTAAAGTTTTCCTGATGTAATTATGAGGTTCCCAGCCTCCCACCTAAAGAGAAATCGAGTTTAGGATCCATCTCGTAAAGAAAGCTCGACCAGTTGCTTTACCTTTAAGGCACATAGCTCTGAGATAATGATGTGAAATGGAAAGAGCTATTCATCTTTGCCACTAAGGAGGATGGCTTCCTTAGAATCAATGTTGAATAAGTTAACAAAGAGGAATCATTATTGATTTCCCAATATAGATGATCTCTTCGACCAGTTGTTTGGACCGAGATTATTTTCCCAATTTGACTTAGCCACATGTTGCCATCAGTTGAGAGTGGCTAAGTATGGTATTTATAAGACTTCTCTTAGAACTCTCGATGATTCATATAAGTTGTTAGTCATGTCTTTTAGAATAACTAGTGCCCGAGTGTATTTGTGGACTTGATAAGTCGATTGTATAGGCAGTTGCTAAATAAATTTGTTGGGGATATTTTTTGGATGATATCTTGGCTATTAAAGGAGTAGAAAGGAACAAGCTTTAAATCTACAGAAGGTGCTTAGGACTTTCTAAGCACGTAGGCTGAAGCCTAAGTCATTTTAGTGTTGCTTTTAGAAAAACGGGGTTGGTTTTTTACGACTTATTATTTCATAGAGTGGTTTAGCTATTGATCCTGGTAAGGTTGTAGTGGTATAGTATTAGTGTGTTCTGAGGAATGCCACGGAGGCTAGTAGTTTTCTTGGTCTCTCGGGTTAGTATTGGAAGTTCATTAAGAACTTTGCGAGAATATCTACCCCTTTAATCTACCTTACAAAGAATAATCTAGCCTTTGAAAGGGGTGTTGGTTATAAGGACGCTTTTATTAGGTTGAAGGAGACTTTGACGGGTGCATCTGTATTAGTATTACATGATGGGAGTTAGCCTTCTATGTTTTATAACAATGCTTATGGTATGAGGTTAGAAGTCATGCAGACGCAAGAAGGTTGAGTGGTATGTTAGGCTAGTTGATAGTTGAAGACTCATAAGAGGAACTACCCAAAAAATTGTATTGAGTTAGCAATTATAGTCTTTGCACTTAAGTCTTGCTAATATTATCTTATGGGCAATAGATTTGAGCTTTTTATAAGTATAAATTCATAAAGTATTTTTCTCTTAAAGGAATTGAACTTGACATGGTAGGGATGGATGGAGTTTTTAACCACTTATGATTTTGGAATTTCTTATACCTCGGGCAAGGGGAATGTGGTAGCAGATGCATTGAGTAAACTTGGAGATACCCTGAGCCCTTTATTTTTAGAATGGTGACATTCAGAGTAAATTTTCACATTTGACTTTAAGCCATCATCAAACATTACCATTGGAATATTAGCAACACTAAATGTTCAGTCGACCGTAATGGGTTAGATTGGATCTAAGCAGAGCGAGTGTGATGAGTTAGCAGACATTTAGGGGAGGTTAGGCAGAAGAGATTTCTCCAGTCATCTTTGGCATTATTCCACAAACCCAAAGGAATAGGTGAGGAGATATAGTAGGCTATGTGTTCACTATAGTTTGGACTTTGATGGGCGCAATTTGGTGGAGTCTCACCATTTTAACATGATGATTCTTCCGGGTAGAGATAAGACATATCAATATATGGAAAGAGGTTTCTTGGGTCTGGGATGAAGAAGAAAGTGACAGAATATGTAGCTTAGTGTATAACTTGCCATATGGTGAAGACAGGATAGAAGAATTTTGAAGGATTATCACAGCCGTTGGACACATGACAATGAAAGTTGCAGAGAATTTCCATGGATTTCATAAATGGATTACCCAGATTATGAAGGGGGAATGAGAGCATTTGGATTATCATGGATAGATGAACCAGAAGCTCTCATTTCATTCCTGTAAGGAGCACTCCAGCAGCTTCATTGGTAGGACTTCATGGGGTACCTATAATATACTTAGTGATAGTGACGGACTCTTCACTAGTGAGTTTTGAAGGAGTCTACTTGTGACACCACACGTCTGGTAATGTCACTCATTAAGAGAATGCATTAAGTTTCATGTAGGGTTAAAAGTAAACAGAAAAAGAAACATTACAAGACGGATATAAAATAGCAGTGGAATTTTCAATTTTATTAAGCAGAAAACATCGCAGTTCAAAAATGGTATATGTCTGAAATGCATAAAACTAGTGTATCATTAAAAAAAATCTTGTACTTAAAATATCGACGTACAATAATAAACGAAGAATAATCCCCAAAACATAGCCATAGTAGAGAGAGATATGAAATCAAGCAGTACATCTAAGCAGCTCCAAGCAAGATGAAAGCAGAATAATGATCAAGCTTGAGTATTTCCACGCTGAGAACATGGGGGAAAATGGAAGAGAAAAAGAGGAAACAAAACAGGTTAGACATAAAGTCTGGCGAGTCCTGTTACTTTTAGCATATAAATAAATAAAGGTATCATGATAGGCATATAAAGTGGATAAGAGAGATAACATCATAAAAAGGCAGGTATGACAAGGTAAACAAAATAAACATGAAAGAATGTAATGCGCTTCTCTAGTACTTTCTCTTTCTCTCTGCACCTATACTAGTATAATCAGAACGAGATGATCCCAACAACTATAAGATGGTAGACTTAGGCATACTTCTAGTGAGATGTTTTAACCCTATACAATAAACAGGCAGCCCAACATACAGGCGTTACCCCTAAGGATAATAACGGGCTCCTAAACATACCAGAGTCTAGATGTACCCTAATTACCACCCCCAATTGATCGGCTCCCTACACCGTAGATACCCTGTGCTGGCTCCACAGTAGGATGTATCACTTCCTAAAGTGGCACTGCTTCATTTTCAGGATGTGCACAACCATATCTACTGATGTCACGACGTTTAAACCTCCTTTTCCCGACCCATGCACCGACATGACCCCGTCGGAACGCACCGCCCCTTCGTTTGGATCTCTTACAATCAGTCTAGTAAGCGTTCCCCGACTCCGACCTAGTTCGGAGTACTCATTTGATACCTATATATGGGTTACTGACTAAAATGGGTCCCACACACAAGATGATACAAGCATCCCCCTACGCTTGAATCCCCGCTAGGTTTTCCCTAGGTTATGCTACATAGAGTACAAGATTGCATAATCTTGTAGGTTAAGTTTGTGGGCTTATATATAAATATTTCCCACCAACCCAAGATATACTTAAACCTCCCACTGTTTCATACAACTTTAATTAACCCTTACTCAAGTTGAGATATACAATCCCTTTGGATTCAACTAGGTTAAGTATTCATTACCATTTATTCATTTATGGTTATAATGTACTAGACCTCCCACATTAAGCCCACAACATGTGGATGCTGAATATGCCGAGCGGGTCCGGGCAGACTACTCCCACAAGTCGGACTTAACTTCATTTCTTAGCATATCATGTGTTTATGCACTTAGAACCCTCACATTTGATTCACCATTTGTGGTCGCTGGATATGCCAGTTGATTCCGGGCAGGCTTCCACCACAATTGTAATCTAACCTCGTGTCCAAGTGTGGTTACAGTTTCTAATTGCTGTAATTCTAGGCATTTCCATTATTAACCAATTATTCCTATGTCATTATAGGTTTTCATGCCCCTTTTCCCAAGTCAGGTTCATAATGAATCATATGCCCCAAATTAAGGTTTTAATCAAAATTTTGGTTTATGCCCCAAACCCACATTCATATATTTCATTCAAGTTATGCTCAAATTTCCCAATACAAGTTATAATCCAATTTTAACATTTCCCCTCATTTCCAATTTAACGAATTCACATATTTTAGTGGTATGCCTAAGCTCGAAGGTAACCTGGCTATAAAATGAAAAGGGAAAAGAAGAGGGAAGAGAATAGAAGTAATCACAATAATAGGATTGACATATGACGGTAAAATAGGCATATCAACTAATAAACATATAGTGATAAAATTGGGCATAATGATAAGATAGGCAAAGGAAAAGATTTGATAAATATGTGATAATAGAACTTCTTAGGCATAGTGTCATGTTCATAAATAGGCATGATGAGATCTAACTAGTGAATTAGATATACAAGTAATGGCAGATCTGACATGATAAATGGGCATAGGCTTAGTTCTATTCATAGTCATGTCAGAATAACTTAGATACACAGGTTATAGCAGATCTGATATGATTCACATAGTCACAGGCTTAGATCCAAGTTATAGTCCTGTCAAGATTAACTTTTTGAGTATTTATATCTAAAATTAACGTAGACTCACTGTGATTGGATCTAGAAAATAGAAAAAAGATTGCAGATATTGAATCACATATCTCTAAACTTGAATGACTTGATTGCTAAAGAAGAAAAGAGTTGATTTAATCTGGGCAGAGGAAGCATCTTGGTCGCCATTGATTTAGAATGTATAAAACAATGGGTATAGGGTCTTATTTATAGCCTAGAATCAACGAATTTGGTCAAGAAAGGAGTCCACGTTTAGAAAAATGAATTCTGCCTCGGATTTGGCAGAGGGTCAACCCCTTCCTTATGGGGGTCGACCCCTGGGTCGGCACCCAGAGTGGGAATTTTCCCGCCTATGGTTTTGGGCTGATTTGAATTATTTTGAACTGATTTGAATTGTTATGTTTATATATTATTGTCTTGTGCGTGTATAAACTTCAAACCTTAACAACTTCTTCATACGGTGTTTGTTTTACGCAAACCAGTTGTATATTTTGACTAGAATTCTGAGATGAATGCAATGGAGCAGTCTGCTTCACTTAATTATGAATATTTAATAAATTATTCTTTAATTTATCATCTTTAGTGTTGTTAAAATTGCAGAGTGTAACATTCTCCTCTACTTAAAGGATTTCATCCCTGAAATCTCCAAGTCAAGTAGAATGTATATCCTAACATCAACATCCATCTACTCATCCACTAATCATAGGCATCCATGTCCTTAAAAGATTTCTAATGCTTATATGGACATATGCAAAGGTGTGTGTATATGTCCTTATACTAATGCGAAAGATCAGGCGGTCTACTGATTCAGTTGACCTCCTTAATGTAATGTATGTTAGTGATATGAGTCCATATGTATGCAGATAATCCTATTATAACATGTAAGTTCTATATGTGTGCACAATCATTCGTCCAAATGCAACATCCGTATGCTGATACATCCATTTCCATCCATTAAAAGAAGAAAAATGCACACACATCCATATGTAGTATGAGAGTGATTTAGCCGATCTAGTTCCTAATGTGTGTGTATATACATCCATGAGCAACCACAAGTAAACACTTGCATCCATTTGCATCCATAAAACATAACATGTCTCAAACACATGTTTATATCCATGGGATTCCTACCTAAAGGTCAAAGATTCGATCGATAGGATATGCTTTAAATGATAGAAACAAGCATAAATCAAAGCTTTGGAAAGAAATTTAAGAACATACCCTTGAAAAGAAAAGGGTACGAAGCTCGAATCTTGTCTTCGATCTCCCAAGTTGCATCCTCTTGGTTGTCTCCCCATTAAAATTTCATCAACTTGACTTCTTTGTTGCGTAGCTTCTTATCTTCTGATCCAAGAATACGGGTAGTAACTCATCTAACTGTCGCCTCCCGTTCCACCTCTACTTGCTTCAATGTACTTGACCCAACTACTTATGCAGTATCATGCAAACACTTCCGCAAATGAGAAACATGGAAAACATCATGAACGCCGATTAGTCTCTCTAGTAGCTTTACTCTATAGGCCATTTGGTCGATCCTTTCTGTTTTGGGAAATGGCTCTACAATTCTTTGTGCCAATTTCCCTATAGATCCGAAGCGAACTACATTCCTTAATGGTGATACCTTAATGAAAACCATGTCTCCCACCTCAAACTCAATGTTCGTCCTTCTCCTATCTTCATCGGATTTTTGCTTACCCTGAGCGGTCATCATTCACTGACTAATAAGATCAATCTTTTTGAAAGTTTCTCTAACTATATCTGGTCCAAGTAGAAGTCTTTTTGTAGGTTACCACCAACAAGTTGGTGATCTACAGGGCCGTTCGTATAAAGCTTCGAAGGGTGCCATGCCAATACTAGCTTAATAACTATTTTTGTAGGCAAACTCCACTACAGGAATGTGCTCTTCCCAAGTCCCTCTAAAGTCTAAGATACACAGTCTTAAAAGATCCTCAAGAACTCTATTCACCCTTTCCGTTTGTCCATCGGTCTGTGCGTGATAAGCGGTGCTCAAACAAAACTGTGTATCTAATGCTTCTTGCAAGCTCCTCCAAAATTCACTGGTGAAAATGGGGTCATGATCACTTACGATACTGGAAGATACTCTATGAAGACGGACTATCTCACGAATGTAAATTGCTGCCAACCATGCTGATGTCCTCTTACTTTTAACTGGAATTAAATGAGAGCTGTTAGTAAGCCTGTCTACTACAACCCACGTGCTGGTGTTGCCCTTCCTTGACCTGGGCAAACCATCGATGAAATTCATAGAGACCCTTTCCCACTTCCATTGTGGGACCTCCAAAGGATGAAGTAAATCACCGGGCTTCTTTTGCTCAGCTTTGACTTGCTGGAAAATCAAACATTGAGAAACAAACTCTGCCACGTCTTACTTAATCCCAACCCAAAAGAAAACCCTCTTCATATCCCTATACATATTATCACCGCCTGGATGAATAGTCATCTTAGAATGATGGGCTTCCTCTAGGACTGTCGTTAACAAACTCCCAATTTGGGGAACACAAAGCCTTCCATCTCGTCGCAACCACCCTCTATTGTCCATGGGATATCTACTGAGGTGACTAGAAGTCTCCTCTTTACTGAGCCTATCCAATATGTATGAAATCTATAGATTCTCTCGCTGCGAAGCTCCAATCTGATCCATAAGAGTAGGTCGCACCTCCAGTAATGCAAATTAGCCAGGAAAAAACTCAGTGGAGGGTCTAAAGTCAAAAGTCAATACTCCAAGTTTTTCCTCTCCACAAACAGAGGACTTAAGGCATCCTCTGCTTACTCAGTGTGTCTACCACCGCATTACCCTTGCTAGGGGTATAAGCAATCCGGAAATCATAAGATGCTAGGAACTCCATTCACCATTGTTGCCTTAAATTAAGATCCTTTTGCGAGAACAAGTACTTGAGAGATTTATAATCGGTGTACAACTCGAACTTCTCTCCAAGAAAATAATGGTGGCAAGTCTTTAGCGCGTACTATGGAAGCTAACTCTAAGTCATGGATACGGTAGTTCTTCTCATGAACCCTTAATTGTCTACCCCCATAACATACTACCCTTCCCTCTTGCATCAGAGTCGCACCAAGCCATGTACCACATGCATCTGTGTATACTGTAAACACTTTATTCCCAACGGGTAAGGTCAGGACTAGGGCTATTGTCAGAGCCCTCTTCAATCATTGGAAAGCAACATCATAATCCATATCCCTCGAAAATGTCAGATTCTTCTTCATCAGCATGGTGAGTTGGGCTGATATCTTTGCGAAGCCCTTAATGAACATCCTATTATAGCCTACCAATCCAAGAAAAGTTCTCACCTCCGTTGCATTCTTTGGGATCTGCCAATCCTGAACTGCAGCTACCTTCGTGGGATCAACTGCTATCCTATCTTTAGAAACCACATGCCCTAGGAATCTCACCTCTTTCCTCCAAAAATGACACTTGGAGAACTTTGCCTCAAGCTGGTGCACACGGAGATTTTTCAAAACCTCTCTCAAATGTTGGGCATGCTCATCCTTGCTCTTCGAGAAAATTAAGATGTTATCAACAAAGACCACAATGAACTTATTTAGAAACTCTTGAAACACCATACTCATCAGATCAACAAAATAGGCGGGTGCATTTGTCGACCCAAAAGTCATAACGAGCCATTCAAAGAAACCATATGGAGTCCTAAAAGCAGTGTTGTCTACACTGTCCTCAGCCACACTCAACTGATGAAACCCGTGGCCAAGTCTAACTGAGAGAAAACTGATGCACCAAAAAGATGGTCAAACAAATCATCTACCCTCAGGAGTGGGTGACTGTTCTTCTTAGTGAGATTATTCAACTCCCTATAGTCTACACATAAGCAAAGCGAACCATATGCCTTAGTTGTGAATACCACCAGAGCACCCCATTCAGTTATGCTTCGCCTAATAAACCCTTTCTCAATAGCTCCTCTACTTGCTTGCTAAACTCCCTTCTTTCTCTTGGAGCATTATGTCGTATAGGCAATGCAACTGGCTTTGCATTGTCCACCAAGTATATACGAAAATCGATCTCGCGCCTCGGAGGTAATCCCCGAACCTCATCAAAAACATCAGGATACTCACAGACTATTGGTACAAATCACAGATCATCGATAGATGCATCATGTGACTCTAGGAAACAAAGCATGACAGACCGCTTTGGGTCACAAGAAATCTCGAGGGTCCTCCCATGGCAAGTCAAAAGTCTAACGACCCTTCTCTGACAATCCAGAATCGCACTATACATGGTTAGCCAATCCATCCCTAGAATCAATCCATAGACCATGAAACCAAGCACATATCCATTGCACTGAAACTCGAAGCCTACCACAGATATTCTCAAACCCGGACAAATCATGGAAAATTGAGTCACATCACCAATGGGGTTTGAGACAACAACATGATACACTACCATACTGGTACAAAGGTGTAGAAACTCAACAACAGAATCAGATATAAAAGAATATGAAGCGCCATAATCAAAAAAAGTTCTAACTGAATGATCGGAAAGAGAAATCAAACCTTCAACGGAAGTTTTCCTACCTTGATCTGGAGCACTGGCCGCGAGAGCATGCACCTGTCCTCCAGAGGCTTCTGCCCTTTGACCTTGTTCTTGCTTCTTCGGGCACTCCTCGCAATTATGGCACTTCCTCTTATCCTTAGCCTTGTCGTTCTTTCCGCCCTTCTTTTGTTGTTGCTGTTGTTGTCCCTTCTTGGGCCATACTTTCTTATTTTGTGTTCTCTCCACCTTAGCTTCTTTCTTGTCGCCTTTATCTTCCTCATGCGTCAATGCCATACCAACTAGCCTCTCAAAAGTTGCTCCCATCGGAATATGAGACATAGCTAACCCATGGAGGGGTTCATTCAAACTGCAAAGCTTTCTTATGTGGAGTATCCACTAGCTCCAACCCAAATCTCGCCAGTTGATTGAATTTGTTGACATACTCTTTGACAGTCATACCTCCTTGCTCGAGTGCCAGAAACATTTCCATTTGCATACTTTTCTCAGCTTGAGAAAGAAACTTTATTTCAAACCTCTACCAAAAATCATCCCAAGTCTCCACTGGACGCCATGCTTGCATCACTTCCCACCAGAGTGAAGCCTCATCTTTCAGTATCCAAGCGGCTAACTAAATCTTCCTACGATCGTTAACTTCGAAAATTCCAAACAAGTCCTCCGTCTCTTTAAGACAATTCCTTGCTTCTACCAAAGTTTCGATTCCTCGGAATAGCTTTCCATCCATAGCACAGAAATCTTTGCAGATCTTAGAGAAATTATATGCTCACAGAGGTAGAGGAGGAGGAACAACGGGTGCAGCTGGGGGAGGAACGTTTGCTAGACCACCGGCAGGCGCCGTG
This sequence comes from Allium sativum, assembly GCA_030737875.1. Classification (NCBI taxonomy): domain Eukaryota; kingdom Viridiplantae; phylum Streptophyta; class Magnoliopsida; order Asparagales; family Amaryllidaceae; genus Allium; species Allium sativum. Next base: position 1,045,275,439 of record CM060913.1, read on the forward strand.
GCCTCTAAATACATACGAAACCAACCTGGTATCATAACGCCCTCAGGAATATTAGGTTCCCCAGCATGATAAAAAGAAAAGAAAAGGGGTTTAGACAAAAAATCGAAAGGTATTACATATGGCTTTGGGGAATATATTTTTAAAAACATACTTTTCTCTTTTTGAAAATAATTTTCAAAATCTTTTATCCGAACTGGTAACCTTCGGCTCTATACCAAGCGTGACACCCCACGTTCGTTAATGTCACTTATTAAGAGAATGCATTAAGTTTCGTGAAGTGTTATAGGTAAACAGAAATAGAAACATTACAAGACAGATATAAAATAGCGGCGGAATTTTCAATTTTATTAAGCCGAAAACATCATAGTTCAAAACATGGTTACTTCATATGTCTGAAATGCATAAAACGCAGTACATCATTAAAATTTATGTCTTGTACTTAAAACATCAGAGTACAATAATAAAAAAGCATAATCCCATAAACATAGCCATAGTAAAGAGAGATATGAAATCAAGCAGTACATCTATGCAGCCCCAAGCAAGATGAAAGCAGAATCCTTATCAAGCTTCAGTATTTCCACCCTGAGAACCTGGGGGACAAAAGAGAAAGTAGAGGAAACAAAAAAGGTCAGACATAAAGCCTGGCGAGTCCAGTTACTTTTAGCACATAAATAAGTAAAAGTATCATGACAGGCATATAAAGTGGATAAGAGAGATAACATCATAAAAATGCAGGTATGACAAGGTAAATAGGATAAACATGATAGAATGTATTGCGATTCTCTAGTACTTTCTCTTTCTCTCTGCCCCAATACTAGTATAACCAGAACGAGATGATCCCAACAACTATAAGATGGTAGACTTAGGCGTACTTCTAGTGTGAGGTTTTAACCCCATTCAATCAATTCACAGCCCAACATACCGGAGTTACCCCTGAGGATAATAACGGGCTCCTAAACATACGAGAGTCAAGATGTACCCTAATTATTACCCAATTAATCACCTCCCTACTCTATAGATATCCTGTGTTGGCCCTACAGTAGGATGTATCACTTTCTAAAGTGGCAACCCTTCATTTTCATGATGTGCACAACGATATCTACTGATGTCGCGACGTCCAAACCTTCTCTGCATGACCCATGCATGCATATGACCCCGTCGGAGCGCGCCGCTCATACCACCCCTTCGTTTGGATCTCTTACAATTAGCCCAGTAAGCATGCCCCGACTCCGACCTAGTTCGTAGTACTCGTTTGATACCTATATATGGGTTACTTACTGAAATGGGTCTCGCACACAAGATGATACAAGCTTCCCCCTACGCTTGCATCCCCACTAGGTTTCCCATAGGTTATTCTATATAGAGTAAAAGATTGCATAACCCCACAAGTTAGGTTTATGGGCCTATATATAAATATTACCCACCAACCCAAGATATATTTAACCCTTCCACTATTTCATACAATTTTACTTAACCCCTATTCAAGTTAACATATACAATCCCTATGGATTCAACTAGGTTAAGTATTCATTACCATTTATTCATTTATGGTAATAATGTACTAGACCTCCCATATTAAGCCCACAACTTGTGCATTTTGGATATGTCGGGCAGGACCGGGCAGACTTCTCCCACAAGTCGGACTTAACCTCATGTCTTAGCATGTCACGTGTTAATGCACTTAGACCCCTCACGTTAGATTCACCGTTTGTGGTCGCTGGATATGCCGATTAGTTCCAGACAGACTTCCATTACAAGCGTAATCTAACGTCGTGTCTAAGCGTGGTTACAGTTTCTAATTACTGTAATTCTAGGCATTTCCATTATTAACCAATTATTCCTATGTCATTATAGGTTTTCATGCCCCTTTTCCCAGTTCATGTTCATAATGAACCATATGCACCAAACTAAGGTCTTTAATCAAAATTTTGGTTTATCACCCAAATCCACATTCATTTATTTCATTCATGTTTTGCCCAAATTTCCTAATCTAAGTTATGCCCCAATTTCAACGTTTCCCTTCATTCCCAGTTTAATGCATTCACTTATTTCAGCGGTATGCCTAGGCTCAAAGGTAGCCTGACTATGAAATAAAAAGGGAAAAGAAGAGGGAAGAGAAAAGAATTAATCACAATAACAGGATTGACATATGATTGTAAAATAGGCATAGCAACTAATAAACATACGGTGACAAAGTTAAGAAAATGATAAGATTGGCATAAAGGAACAGATCTGATAACTATGTGATAATAGAAATGTTTAGGCATATTGTAATGGTCTTAAACAGGCAGGAAGAGATCTAATTATTGAACTAGATATACAAATAATGGTAGATCTGACATGATAAATAGGCATAGGCTTAGATCTATTCATAATCATGTCAGAATAACTTAGACACACATGTTATAGCAGATCTGATATGATTCAAATAATCACAGGCTTTGATCCAAGTTATAGTCATGTCAAGATTAATTTTTGATATTTAGATATAAAATTAACGTAGACTCACTGTGATTAGATCTTGAAAATAGAAGAAGGATTGCAGAAATTGAATCACAGATCTCTAAACTTGAATGACTTGATTGATGAAGAAGAAAAACTTGATTTAACCCAGGAAGAGGTAGCATCTAGTTCTCCGTTGATTTAGAATGAATAAAACAATTGGTATAGGGTCTTATTTATAGCCTAGAATCAAAGAATTTGGTCAAGAAAGGAATCCACATTCAGAAAAATGAATTATGCCTCGGATCTGGCTAAGTGGTCGATCCCCTCCTTATGGTGTCGACCCATGGGTCGACACCCCCCTTATGGGGTCGACACCCAAAGCGTGAATTTTCCCGCCTACGGTTTTGGGCTGATTTGAATTATTTTGAACTGATTTGAATTGTTATGTTTATATATAATTCTCTTGTGCGTATGTGAGCTTTAAACCTTAATAACTTCCTCATACGGTGTCCATTTACGCAAACCAGGTGCCTATTTTGACCAGAATTCCGAGATGAACGCATAGGCGCAATCCGTTTCACTTAATTTTGAATATTTAATTAATTATTCTTTAATTTATCATCTTTTGTGTTGTTAAATTACGGGGTGTTATACTACTAGAGGCTTTATGAAATATGTTGAGCTTGAGTACAACACACTATCCATCGGATTAAGAGATTGAATCCGGTTTTTAAGGATTTGGTTAGCATGTCTATCACCAGTTTTGAGGGTTTTGAAAGAATCATTTACCATTGGATGAGTTACTTTATGCTGATAGTTATCATACTAGTGTATTGATAGTAATATATGAGGCTTTATTTGGAATACCATGTAGATAGATGTTTTGCCTGTAACGCTCCGAAATCCCCCGATCTCCGAAGAGAGGGAAAAGCCCGGATTGCATTAAGAACACGACGCATCAGAACACAGAAAAAATAGAACTTTTCACAGCTATTGTAACAATTTACATATAAGTACAAGAGTATCAGAGTACGAATAAATATTGCGCAGCGGAAAAATACAAGTGTCAGAGAATAATAATTTACATAGCAGCGGAAATGAAAACGTATAAATACAATGCACTGCGGAAATACATCAACTACCACAACTGAAAGGAATACACAGATACATAGCTTCCCAAATATAGCTCCAGTTGTAAACCACGATACTGTTAAATAGAAATCTGCAAAACCGAAACTACTGACTGCCCATATGGAAAATATGGGCACACAGAGTTTAGATGGAAACAATAAACTCCGAGTCAGTCATGGGACTGGTATAAGAACAAAAATAGTTATTAAACTTGTACTTTAAAAGCTGGTAAATCATGGGACCACGTCGTATGTAATGGAATGGGTTCACTCCGATGAATACTCAGAAATATAACAATTTGTAAATAATGCAATGCTTTTCAAAAAATGAAGCTATCATAAGACTTAGGTCCTGTCACATAATGCAACAAACCAGAGTATAGAGTTTTACCTTATAATAGCCAAACATGCTTGGTACTCTTTAAAACAAATCATTTTAACATTACTATAAGTGCATAGTGTGGCAAACAACTTCAAATATAAATGTATCAATCATAGACGGCATAGTACTCCATCCTATTATGTCGCCATACAGGTTTACAACTAAAACCGAAAAATGGAGTATTGGAAATTGGATTTCCATCATGAGTCAAGCCAAGGGATGGTTTCCTTACCAATTCGGATCACCTCTAGCAAGATGATCCAGGATCACACCTATGGGCAACCCTTGGATCCTACAGTACTGGTCCTCTATTACTTTTGAGGATTAGTTACTCCAACACAATACATTTCCCGGTCCTGTCGGACCTATCACTCGAGCCTTTTAGTCTGCTTTATATCCGAGGCGCCTCACAATCCATCATCCACATAAGTAAAAATGTCTGGGCTCCATACCATGACACAACTTCTAGTTAGAAAGAAATATATGCACTCACTTCGTCCCTTATCCCGTTTCTGACTCATACCGGGGTGTGAGGCTCGCGAACTAACGTTGTACACAAAGCTATGCTACTTAAAGTTGTGCTTTAATCATCATCCACAAGACTTTTCTTTTCAACAAAATGCTTGATCATTTTCATCGTAGCATGCCACATTGTCCATCCATACCGTACCATTGATTTCTGCCAATATATAACCTCTAAGTTTGTATGTCTCAGAGAAGGTTGTTAAGCAAGGGAATAAATTCTCCGCCACCAAACAGATATATATATTCAGCAAAGATCAACGAATATAGCACACAATACAATGTAAGACACAATCCATTCACAAGTCCGTTCTGGGTCTGAACGAAACCGGAGGCACATTTTTCCTCATCCCATATGTCCAATACAGGAGAGAGGCCCTCGCATACACGAACAATCAACAAGTACGTCCAGACAACTACCACTATAACCCCTTCAAGGCTGCAGGCTCTATCAAGGGCATCAGTAGCAACCCATTCAATGTTAAGATTATCGGTCTTGCGCCATCTTCAATATCTTCGACTTTTAGTCGTCGTAATAATTATTCAGAATGGGTTAAACCCGATCTTTCCGAATAACTCGCGCATTTTATAATCATGTGAAATATAAAAACATCATGCACCTCATTCCAATCCAGAATATTCTTTTATTCAAATATTCGTATCTCTGGGAATTATTCCCATTAATCTTATCAAAGATTTAATTCATTTAAACCACTTGTTAAAATCTTTCTTTGAAAACCATTGCAAAAGATTTGGCATTATCATTTAACAATCCTAAACCGAATTAAGGTTTAGATAACTAGTCAGGATTATCCAGCCCTACTGAAGTAACCATTTATTTTATTAATCAAAATCCCAACATATTCATCCCATGGAGCAAAACCGGTGGTACTCCTATCTAACACCTACTGGGTTATTGGTAAATTTAATTACCACTTAATGTTTAAATCTAATTAAAGATTTAACAATCGCACGGAGTAAGACTGGTGGTACTCATTCTGAACATTTCTTGAATTTGATAAATCTAATTATCCCATTCTCATTTTAATCTACTTAAAGAATTCATTAAAACTCTAGCCCAGTTTTAATTTAAAAAAAATCATTACTTAATGATTATTTAACCTTTGAAAATTAATCTTGTCTTTAATTGGGTTAAAGAACAAATGTCAAATAAAACACTATTCACTAGAAACCCAAAAATCATCTTCCACTTTATATGGAATCTTCACGGAAATCTGAACCATTTATAATCGATATAAATTTTCGTACTATACTAATACTATATGTGGAATAGCGGAGATATCCTTTTAAATTCCATAAATAGTAAACATCTTCCTTCACAGAAGCTCATTTTGATTATTATGAATCGAATTCCATTTGATTCCAATTTAGGTAAATAAACTAGAAAATTCAATACATCTTAATCAAAAGATCCATTCCATTCACAAATGGGTTCAAGAATAGTAATAATGAAAATACCATTAAGGACAAACCCAAATTCCAATTTGATATTAAATATATGATCTTAAATGGAAATCATGTCGACTTAATTCAATATAAAATTCTAAAACCAACAGATATCGTTTGGGAATAACGATATTAATATCTTCTAAATTCCCATAACTATATCTGTATAATTATGGAATCCAATATCAAAACATTCGGAGATAATTTCCATTCAAATTCATCCCAATTTATTTTGTAAAAATCATTCAATCATTATTTAGTTATTAACTAGTTCATTCGGATAAAAATACCTTTTATCTTTTCAAATGTGGGTATTTCATCCAAAATCTTTCCAAATCATTTATTATGATTTTACATAATTTATTCATATGCTTAATAATTTAATCAAGGCCCTTACAGTCGATTTCCAATATCGGCCACTGAACTGCATCCAAAGCGACCTTTTCTAAAACTGATTTGGACATATTTTAAAATCTAACGATTCAAATTTAAATCTCATCAATTTGTTGGAAAGATCTTTTCGATACGAACCTAATGGTCTAATTTTAGGAGAATCTGATGGTCGGATCTCCCGTTATGACCATTTCAAGTCAACGGTTGAAATTCACGAACAGTCGTTGTGCGATATGTTCTATTCAAACCATTTAAATATGTGTGTGTGTGTATAGTAAATTTCTATTTGAAAATGTGTTTTATAAAATGTTTGTACATTCATTTTAAAATGAATTAACTTCCGTTACCAATTTAAATTAATCTTGAATATTTCATTTTGTTATAATCTCAATTAGATAATATTTTCAAAATGTTTTATTTTTAAATTCAATCTTCTCGATATTCATTCTAAAAATGAATAAAATCGATATAGAAATTCGTTCGAGTCAAAATAGTGTTTTCTACTTAACTCGGCTTCATATATTTTTATATTTTTGTGTCCACCCAAAATCGGACATCAAAATCAGCTTCCAATTTTCACTGAATATTACATTACAAAAATATTCATGTTTATTCCGGATTGGAATAAAATCTCAATCAATATACATATAAATAAATTAATATGGATTACATTCATCATAAACACCCAACGATAGTTGCAAACAACTATCAACATCCAAAATGACATCCAGTGCATTTTATTTTCATATAAGCTTCAACCAAAAAATTGACGCTCACATAAATCTGTCAATCTACTGATTAACTGAAATTCCACACAAGGGAGATGTGTGAGTCAAATATCATCCCAAGACCCGTGTGGGGTTTACAACTAGCAACAATAAAATTAAATCAATCACTGGCATACAATGCACACACCAAAGTCTTAAATAAATAAATAAATAAATACTCAACTACTAAATGATATTTAAGGCCAACCTAAGTGTCCATCCACGGAGTATGAAGTGCGAGTGTCGCATTTTCATACAACGCTTCTAATGCAAGGGATTTGTGAATAGTTCATGTGTTGAACTCCAAAAGGGATATTATAACTACATGATGCAATTTCTAACTTGCAACTTAATATGCATAACTAATGAATCATAACATAATTAGCAACTAATAATATTTTGGTGAGCGAGTTCTCACCAATAAACTAAACCAATTCGTCATGAATCTTCTAATATAGAAAATTCTTCGATGTGCTTTACGTTTGTCGTTCTCAACACTCGAATTCACCTTCCTGGCTCTAGAATTTGCATACGACCTCCAATCTTCACCAAATCCTGGCATTGGCACAAACGCATCATTTCGGACAACTTTTTTGCCTAGTGGACTTTCTTCCCGAAACCCTCCAATTCGCCATAAATCGCGAATCTTCACTCCAGAACTGCAAACTTCAAATGCGTTTCACGAGTAGCTGCGAACTCCAAAATTTGATTGTTATATATCAAAATCATAGAGAAAAACATGATCTACAACTTTATTATTGTGGAGTTTCGGCCAGAAATGCACGGATTGAAAGTTGTTGAGGAAATAAGAGGAGGGTTATTTTTGCAAAATGGGATTTTTGTGAAAAGAGGAGTTTTTGGCCATGGTGGGGCCCACGACCAAGGGGAAGGCCTGACCAATGGCGGATGGGGCCTGACGTAGCTAGAGGGTGGTGGTGGCGTGGCGGTGTGACCCGGCGGTGGGTAGGAGGTTGGTTGCTGCGGCTGGCTTCCATGGGGTAGAGAGGTCTCCATTTTCGGAGGAAGAAGGAGAAAGAGGAAGGAGGAAAATAATAAGGAGAAAAGGACGAGAATTCTTATGTCTGTTTCTCTTCGAATTGCCCGACTGCGAACGATCTTCGTTTTCCACGAATTTCGAACATGAGAAAGCACACGTCAAGACGAGTCCAACAAATCAAGTTTCGTCGAATTCCGAGTTCATTTGAGCTTCCTTTTAATTTCTCAAACTGACTCAAATATTGCTCAATAAATGCGAATTTAGCGTACCTTTTCTTCTTGTACACCCAAATGCTAACTCCACAAAGTATGGCCTTTGGGATTTAACCATTATCTGGCAATACTAATCCATAAAAAAATGGAATTGAATTCTGGGATTGTCTTAATAATTTTCCTTTGTAAACTGACTACCTATTTATGAATAAATGGTTTTGCCTTGCACGGGCACAAACTGACTCCGTTATATGCGCATTTTTGAACTCAACAATGATTTGTCATTATGAATCCAAAAAAAAAATTCCTCGTCAAATTCTGAGCTTCCTAGCAAATTTTCATTTTTTAAGGGCTATGCGTTAATTTTAAAAATTGAATTTTTAAAATTTTCAAAAACAAAGCTTATAAATCGATTTAATAATTTTACCGAGTTTGTTTTAAGTCAAATAAAATATAAAAACTAATATTAAAATTATTCTCCAATTTTATTTAGCAAAAATAACTAGTTTAAATTCACAAATTCCTTAAAATAGCTTAAATAAAATTTTAAATTAGTTCCAAAAATACGGGTTGTTACAACCTCCCCCACTTAAAACTTTTTCATCCTCGGAAAAGAAAGGAGCTGAAAGTTGTTTAACTAACCAACTCAACTTTCATTCTGGCTTGAGCTCTTTAACTTTTCAATTTCTAAGAACTTCTAAATTTCTCTGAAATTTAGCTAACACCTTTAATTTCTGGAAAATTTTGCCATAACTTCCTTTGTACGGGGAGGGTATGAAAAATTTATTGGGTCGTATTAGGTACCCAATAAATCATAAATCGCATACATAACAAATGTGAATTATCTATGCTCAAGGGAGATGTGTAAAAAATCATTCCTTGAATCGGTGATGGGAATTAATCATAATACATACGTCTAAGTTTCTAATCGGTGATGTGAATTATCCATTCTGATAGTCCTTGGCGATCCCATACATCTAAGCTTCAATATTTAGGGTGGCAACCCGATTTAACCAAAAAAAATAGCCAGTCCACTTATTTCTCCTTTGGATCCGTCCTTGCGACTCCGGTGTTGAATAAAAATATCATTAACATTTTGGCTCTAGAAGGTGGGATTAAACCTCCGACCCTATGGTTCCCCTTTTCACACTCCCACCTATGCTATCCCGTCCCGAGTTGGATAAAACCTCGAAGAGGCGAACATTATGGGTAAAAACTCTCCACCAGTTGATAACGGATTTCCTGTGGTAGGGACAAGTATTGACAAGGCATGGGCAAACCAAAAGTTTCAGATTAGAAACCATTCATATCCAAGAGAAAGAGAAGGATATAGAACCCTATAACCCAGATCGATGGAGCATTAACCCTTTCCACATAGAACCAACTCCAATTTGTGCCCTTTACTAATCCTTGATGGAGAGATATAACTCCTTTCTCCTTGCCAGAGAAGCCATCCTCACAAAAGCTAGAGGAACCACATTCGAGCAAAGCATTGAGAGAACTTCTATCCCTCTGACCGGTAAAAAGTATGAAAGAGATATATCCCCCTGTCGAAGAGCAGTAGAAAGGAAGTGTAGAGATAAAGAGGGAATGACCAAACTGAGTAATAAAAAGGCCAAAATGCAGCAGCGAAAGAAGAATTTCGATTCAAGATTACCAAAGGGTTGTAAGCTCACAATATCGATTGAGGTTATCTATTTCCTGACTAGACATGAGTTAAAATTTTGGCCATCGCCCAAGAACGAAGCTAAGAGAGAAGGATCATACTACTACTACCATACGTTAAACGTGCACGAAAAAAAAAACCAAAGTAGAGTTTTAAAGGGATGATCATCAAGTTCTTAAACCAAGGAAAATTACAAAGTTATGTAAATAAAGCATAGGAGGTCACGCCGTTGAAACCTTCTTGAAATAGTAAGGAAAGGATTATTTGCCCAATTGCAAAGGAGAGAAACTCTACAAGTGAAATGACCGAGGAAGGGTCAAGTCACGAATGGATAAAAAGAAGAAAAACCCTTTTCAGCACTAAATTAGTCCGGGCAAAGCATTCCCCGGTGGGGGATGGTGTTCTAGTATTTCTCCATTCCCAAATCAGAGTGGGCAGGTTTAAAGCATCAAAAATGTAAGCCTCTGTTTCACACTAGAAATGGTCGTGGCGGTACATCTAAAATTAGCACGCCCTGCCTCTGCTCGCAGAAGAGTTCGCCCTGCCTCTTCTAAAACTAAACACGTCCTACCTCTTCTCGCTGAAGAGCATGTCCTACGTCTGCTTATGTTCCGCTTACCCGCAGAAGGGAACGCAAAACCCTATCATCGCCTACGATGGTCAGGATAGGGCACCCCTTGGAGGGGGTGGCATACAAGACTCTATCAGTGCCTATGATGTCCCATGTAGAACGTCAAAAGAGTAAACCTTAGTTCTATGCCTACGAGGTCCCCATCTAAGTTTCTAAGACCTTATCGTCGCCTACGATGGTCAGGATAAGGCGCCTCCTGGAGGGAGGCCGGGTAAGTCCTTGGGTGCTTGTGGATAAGTTATCCAAGCGCGACGGACACGCAGGCCCAGAGAGTTGCCAACAAAGCACGTATATCCTCTTCTTTGACACCAAAAGCCCAAGGAGTGGCTCAGGAAGTACGTACAACCTCTTCTTCACAAATCAAATCCGAAGGGGATATCGAAACAATAAATACCGGAGGGGGTTTCGGTCTACTATTATTAATACCCAAATCTGGGTCGATTCACATGTTTCACATGTATCGAAGGGGGTTCCATCTACTATTTTCAATACCCAAATCTGGGTCGATTCGGCATTTCACAAATACCAAAGGGGGTTCCGGTCTACTGTTATCAATACCCGAATCTGGATTGATTCATCGTTTCACAAATACCGGAGAGGGTTCCGGTCTCCTATTATTAATACCCGAATCTGGGTCGATTTGGCGTTTCTGAAAAACCAAAGGGGTACCGGTCCTCAATATACAGATACATGAATCTGGCTCAATTCGGCTCTGTACAAATACTGGAGAGGGAGCTGGTCTTCTACATATTGACATCCGAATTTGGGTTGTAAAGACCCTTCGTAAGCATTGAAAAAAGACTCCGACCATCAGCATATGATTGTCCAAAGATATCCAAAGTAATTATCTCAAATTGAAGCAACTATAGTTATGTCCACGGGAAACCACGGGAAAGGATCCACAAAATTTGGAAGTTGACGAAAAGCTCATCATCAAAAACAAGGCAAAATAAAAAAAGTTTGTATCTTCTTTTACTCAAAGAAAATCTCTTAGGTCGTTTATTATGCAAGCAATTCTCACTCATGTCTCATACCAACAGTTATATACATACTAAACAATGTCAATACACAGGTTTATTCACCAAAAAGTTACATTCTTAGTACCCTGATTAGGAGTATAACTATGTGTCACCATTACAAAATGTCACTGAATATCTAAGTCTTCTCCATCGTCAAGCAAAGAAGGGTCTATGGCATGATGAAGCGCAACGCCTAGTAGCTTGTTAAGACTTCATACTTTCCTGCTCATTTCGCCTAAATGATCGGATGGCTTAATCTAAAGTTTCAAAGCCCTGTTGTAAGACCTACACATCTCCTAAAAGACTTATTTTCCTTTTCCAATTCAAAAACATTTATACGTAGATCATGATTTTCTTCTTGAAAATGTCTAATCAGTTCGACATACATGACGACACGGTCGTGAGAATCCTTAATTAATTTAGTATCATATATTCCTTTCATCTCAGCTACCACTCTTTTACACCACCCAGGAATAATTGATTCCTTTAACCCCGAAGGATGGTTATTCAAATAATAAAACTTCTGAAGAATGGGAGCCTTACGAGCTGTCGCAACGCTAGGAGGATAGGGATATTCTCCAAACAATGTTACCACGTCTCACACTTCGTAGTAACATTACTTAAATCAATTTCCATGTCGACGATGCGTTGACGTAGGCTCCTTAGCTCATCCTCGAACTCGACAGAGGGTTTGGTCTTTATGTATGTCCTCCTTCCAAGAATAGTCCTATCCTTTTCCCTTAACAAGTTTTTCAAAGCATTAATTCATTCGTTCAAGTACTTGATAGTTAAACTCTGATGGAAAATTTGCCTTCCTTGAGACATAGAAGTTTGTTCTGTTGATAAGGGCGCTTCACCCTAAGGTGGAGGATCTCCACAAGGATCTACCTACTTGCAAAAACAAAGAAAAATAGCCTTTGTTATGTCTTTTCCGGTCTACGAAGAATAAAACCTCTTCTTCTTATACATATTTGCGTGAATTAACTTCAAAATTAGTCTCCTATGAAATATAAGGGAACCCCATACAAGTGTTGCATAGGTTGCAGAACTAAATTTACAAGTGTGCCACCTGCCCTACATAAAAACGGTTTGGGATTTATGTTGCTTAACTTTGTTTGAAGCAGGAAAACAAGTTTTCTCTTATCTATTGTAACAATAGGAGACTATTCGAAGTTAGATATGTAAAAAAAATGTCCAGAGTAAGAATTATACCTGAGGGGAGGAAACTTCATGGCCAACAACTTCCTTTACTTCCGGAAGACCAAAGGGGTTACCTTCTCTAGGTAATAACGATTCAGAATTGTGGGCAAAATGCCCGCCTAGGTAGCCGACATCTCGGGGATCGTTATCCCGATTCTCCTCATTTTTATCAACAGAAGCGAGAGTCTCCCCATCCCCGCTTAAATCATCAGAAAGGCGGTCAATTTATAAAAGGTCCTCAATTGAAGGTTCACTCCTCCGCGACACCTCGATTTCTTCCTCACCCAACTTAATCCTTTCCATAACTCGATCCCGGGTGAAAGAAGGAACGTGGGTGGTTCAGGGTTCAGGAAGGTTTTGAAGGTTGTCGGAAAGTAGGTGAAATAGGGCATCTTCGTAGCAGTCGGATTTGATCTGTGGGAGGTGCACTTGCAAGAAATTAGAAATCATGTCCTCGGCTGTATAAATTATTTGGGCAGCACGAGAAAGCTTTTCGTCCTACTTCCGAAGCTCATCAGCATGGGTAACCACGTCCTGCGCCATTTGGTGCTCTAAGGCCGACACCTTGTCAGGTGTTACGTCCCTAACCTGTCTCTCTTTCTCCAAAGCTAACTCAACATGATCCAAGGAAGCCTTCAACCTCTCAGCATGTTCCAAAGCTAACTGCATTTGCCTCCCAAAGCTGAGTAATTTCAATCACAGAGGAAGAAGGAATGGGCTTAGGAAAGTGCCATTCCTTAACAGTCTGAGAAACTAGGAGCATTCAGCTTATGGTTGCAATAATAGGAAGCGCAGAGTAAAAAGAAAATGTTGTACCTTAAGTTGTCGAGTTATCAAATGCTGATAAAAATCCATTGTTTTGGAAGAAGTGGAAGGCAACGAAATATCAGAAAATTTAGATCTAGAAAGAATAAGTTTCACAAGATTAGTAAAATCTATCGGAAAATCAATGAGCCTCGAAGGACCATCAGTCTGAGAAGCGAAAATATGCGGCGTGGCACCTATACCCGCTCTGGATTTACTTGGAAGACGTAATGGGAAAACACCACTTCTTGTTTCTCTACCGAAGACACTCCTAAAAACACAGAAGTAGAAGTATTGGGCTTTAATCTCTTAGCTGGAGGATCGACAGGAAATTTATCTAACCTCTTAAGAGCAGCCGCGGTAGTTCGATTCAAGGTATCAATAAGAATAGTGGCTTCCAAAACCGAAACTCCTAGTCAAACGAAAGGTCAAAGGAAAAGCCGAGAGCATGAAATGTTAGTGCCAAAAAAAACCTCCATAAAGAAGCTATCGAATCAACAAAACATACCCAAAAATAAAGGAGCCAAAGGAGCGAACACTTCTGAACATACCAATAAACGTTTAGAGACAGGAAGATGGATAGGTGGGTGCCCCAATACCTTTTGTCCGTTAAGAAGAAGGTCATAAAGACGCAAATTGTCCTTGGTTAGTAGAGTGGACCGACTTGGTGGCTTTTCGAGTGGTTTCAAAATAAGCTCAAATACGCGAGATTTGCTCTTGGTTAAGGATACACCCTCAGAAGGAAGATATGAAAGAAGGGAATTAAGGATACATTACAAATGAAAAAGTAACCACTTATGAAGGGTTTAGAAGACTTACTACGATCAGCAAATTGGCCAGAAGTATTGGTAGGACATTTAATAAAGAAGAATTGATCTTCCCAAGGTATTGCCTTGCCTGCACCGTCGCTGACAATCTTTCGCAAAGGGGTAGCATGGAATATGGGGAAGTCAACACCCTTGAAAAACGCATCAGATGTCGAGCGAGGTTTGAAGTAAGAGAAGCCTGACCAGATTACAAAACAAGTACTTTAAGACATAAGAATAGTGTGTAAGTGCTTGCCAGAAATTGAATGGGCGCAACTTCCAAATCCCGCAGAAGTCGAAACACAAAGGAAGGAAAAGAAAAGAAGCCTCCATGCCAGATATGTACGGCTGAGTAAGCAAAGTATCCTTCAAGAGGATGCTTGATGTCATCATGGTAAGTAGTAGGAATAGCCTCCACATTGTTCATTCCAAAGCTATTAAGAATGGATTTTACTTCATTTTGAGAAGTAATCAGTGATTTCTTCAAGAGAAGAGACTTCCCCCTCCGAGAAAGAACACAATCATCAATAAACTTTTATCAGACATAGTGCTACCAGGTGATGTAATTTCGAAAACACATAAAGTTTATATCTCACTTATTAGAACATTCGAAAGTGATAACATATAAACCTATTAGTAATGGATAGTCAGAATAGTGAATGTTGTGATAATCCTATACACCATTCCAACCATTAATTGAAAAGATGCTTTTATGCATTTACGTGTCCTAAACCCTAGAATTAATATTCATGCGAAAAGGCGTATGGACGTATTGCCATGAATTATCCCACAGGTTATTAAGATATGAACATTTTGTACCCGATATACAAAACCCAAAATGAATTTGAGCAAAACAATTCAACACCCCGATTAAAGATTAAAACAGAGATATTTACCGAAGGTTTAAGCAGTGAGTTTCTGAAACACCCCACCTCCGTTAAGGTCACTCACAGAGGGAATGCCTTAACTTTGGTGGAGCATTATAGGTAAAAGATGCAGATAAATTACAAGACAGACAAATAAAGTAGCAGAAAATAAAGTCATTTTATAAAAAACTTAATTCAAACAAGCTTTTACAACAATTTACTCAATCATACTTAAATGTAATACGTAGAACTTTTGTCTTGATTTAAAAACTTCGAAGAATAAAAAAAGCATAAAAACAATGATATTCCCCGATAAAGCATGAACCAACCATGGCAATGGAAGAGAGAGAGTCCAAAGCGATACACCAACTAATCTTCAAGCTTGGAAAGAGAAGAGGTCCAAGTTAGGCTGAGCTATTCCCTCCTTGACTACCGGGGGGAACGGAAGAAAAGAGGCGAAAAACAAACTAGGTCATACATAAGTCTGGTAAGTCTAATGATCTTTCAGCATTCAAACAAGATAAAGGATCATGACATGAATAAACCAAAAATAGGACAATACAATAAAAACAAGGTAACTAAAGACAAGATAGGTGCAAGGTGAACTGAATGAGCTTCTACTTGCAAGGTAACTAAAGACAAGATAGGGGCAAGCTGAACTGAATGAACCACAAGCATATGAATTTACATAAAACTATACAATTTAAAATTGACATGTAGTGGTGAACTTGCAAATTAGATCTATCATAAAGGCATATGGATCTAACATATAAAGTTGTAGATCTCGTAGATCTAAACATGTATGCATAATTGCTTTAAACAATTAGGCATAAATGACATGACTGAGCCTAAAACTTGTATGTATCATAATATCACAAAACTTACATACGATAATTTCATTCCCAAATTCCTATACAACATCATAGGTTTACTCATCAATTTCCACCTAACATGATAGGTTCGATAGACCATAATAGTTCATAGGCATATATAATAGAATAGACATGAATAAACATGAATCAACATCACATACAACTTGATACAATTCTATTTTACAATTCATTACAAATCATGTCTTTAATTTATTTACGTCTGAAAGATAATTACACTTACAATCAAAAGGAAAAACTTGATTTCAGGGATCTGTATTCTGAAACTGAATTGCTCGCCTTTGATGTAGATCATTGAATTCTCTTAGTTGAATTAGATTAGATTTAATTTGACTTAGGTTTTAGTGGCGGCTAGGTTTAGATGAGAGTGAATAATAGAATTAGGTTTTAGGTTTAGGGTCCTTATATATTTGTAGAGAGTGTTTTAGGACCATCAGATTAACCCTGAACCATGAGAACCAATCAGATGCCACATCTACCTTAGAGCAAATCGGCCTACGGGTTGACAGCCAAACACCCTGAATCAACCCCTAGTCGACCCAGCGGAGCTTGGATCGACCTCAAAAATGGGCCGATTCATTTATTCCCCCTCCCGATTCGCTGCTTTGAACTTTTTTTGCATATTTATTTATTTAATTTATATATATATATATATATATATATATATTCTCATACGCATACAAACTTCAAGACTTAATAACTTCTTCATAAGGTATCTGTTTTATGCAAACCAAATGTCTATCCTGACCAAAATTTTGAGACGAGCGTAGTAGCGCAACCCCTTTCACTTGATTCTTCTTCTAAAAATTAAGTTTTCCTGAATTTATTAATTTTAATATTCTCAGAAAATTCAGGGTGTTACATTCTCCCTTCCTTAAAGGATTTCGTCCCCGAAATCTTCAAGTTAAGAAGAATGCATCCTAACATCCAAACATCCATCTACTCATCCATCATCCACAAGCATCCATTGTCCTTAAAAGACTTCTAATGCCATATGAACATATGCAGAGTGTGTGTATATGTCTCTTATCTAGTGCAAAATCAGGCGGTCCACTGATCTAGTTGACCTCCTTAATGCGAATCATGAGAGTGTTATGCATCCAATATGTATGCAAATATCCCTAATCATGTAAATACTATATGTGTGCATATTCACTCATCCATATGCAAAATCCATATGATAACACATCAAGTTTCAATCCATATACAAATACATTCTTATGCATATGCAATATGAAAGCGATTGAGCTGATCTAGTGCCTAATGTGTGTATATGCATCCACGAGCAACCACTAGCAAACACTTGCAACCATCAATCATAACATGTCTCAAACACATGTTTTCATCCATTGGCTTCTACCTAAGGATCGAGGATAGGACCAAGAGGATGTACTTAAAAGATAAAGACTAGCATGCAAATAAATATTATAGAAAAAGGAGGAATCGAGGATATACCCTCAAAAAGGATATGATACGCGTATCTAGTCTTCAGTCTTCTAAGTCGCATCTTCTTTGAGATTCACTCCACTATACCTTAACTAATTTAACTTCACGATTGTGAAGCTTCTTGACCTCCATTTCCAAAACCCACTAGTAAAGATAGGACCTCAATCATTTACTATGCTAAAGGGTATCCAATGTTGTCGAACTATCTTTCCAAGATAAACAGAAGTTAACCATAATACCAAGTGTATATACTAAGATGATTAGAGGTCTCTCCTCTACTTAGCTTATCCATTATGTCACAAATCTGAGGGTCTAAAGCTAAAGGTTGCTATGTACTTTTTACCTCCCTTAAGGTTAGTTTTTTTTTCTACTTAGGGCGCCTGCCACAACTATTTATCTCTCACGCAAATCATCCTAGTCGAACATGACATCCCTCAAGTACAAGCCCCAAAGGCCTAAACCAATATCAAACAAGCACCCAAGGAATACTTCCTCCGAATTTGGACGATCTATGTGAGATGATACTAGCAAAACAACCAAACAGTTGAGCACTTAACTGACTCTGGCTATCCTCGCCAATCTTTCTCCAAAACTATCGTTGATCGCATAACTGGCTTTGTATTGTCAACTGGATATATGCGAAAGTCTATTTCGAGTTTTTAGGGGGAAAACTCCTAACCTTAATGAAAAAACATCTGCGTACTCATGGACTACTCTAACGGATCGAAAATCATCGATAAATACATAAAGTAATTCTAGGTAGCTAAGACAAACTGATCCCATAGGATCGCATGAAATTTCGAGGGTATTCCCGAGGCAAGTCGAAAGTCTAACTACCCTCCTTTCACAATTACTAGCTAACTAATCCATGCCTAGAATCAACCCATAGCCCATGAAACCAAAAACATAAGTATCTCAAATCCTTACAAACCAAAGACAAATGAGTCGAACCACAAATTGGACTTGAGACAATAATGGGATCCTCCACTATACAAGCTCTTGGGTGCAGAGAATCAACTATGGAAGCAGATATAAGCGAATGCGAAGCGCAAAAATCAAAAAGAGTACTAGCAGGATGATCAAGAAGAAAAACTAAACTTTTCAACAGAAACCTTACTACTTCTCTCTCAGGTATGCTAGTGGTGAGAGCATGCACTTGCCTTCCAGAAAATCCTGTCTTTTGTTCTTGCCCTTGCCCTTAATTATACGACCCATTATATCAAAATAAAGATACTTCCTCTTGTTTTAGGTTTTACTATTCTTTCCTCGCCTCCTTTGTGAACCAAGTCTGTAACACCCTACCTCCGCTAGGGTCACTCACAAAGGGAATGCACTAGCTTTGGTGGAGCATTATATAGGTAAACATACACAGAAATATTACAAGACAGAACATATAAAATAGCGGAAGAAGAACCAAATTTCATTGCTTTAAAATCTAGAAAGGTCTAAAGTCTTTTACATCAAAATGCTACTAAATCCATTACATCGAAATCTGTCTTGCTATAGTAAAGAAGCATAAAACCATAGTTATAAATCATTCCCCAAGTAAAACAGCAAAGCAAGCCATAGCCAAGAGAAATCCAAGTAGTACATGAAAGAGCCTTGGAGCTTGGTAAGATCCAAACTAAGCTGTATTCCCATCCTGCGAACCTAGGGGGGGGGGGACGAAAGAAAAAGAGGCGAAACAAACTGGGTCAGTCATAAAGATTGAGTAAGTCCTAGTGGCTTTCAGCATAAAAACAGGTGAAGATAATATGGAATGAATAAACTGGAAGTAAACACAAGCATGATGACAAGGTAAACTACAGGCACGGTGAATCAAGTATAACATTGCAAGGTTTCTATTAAGTATAACACCACAAGATTTCTAAGCTCCACCATTCCACTATTTTCTTTGATTTTCTATATTCTCTGCACCAAGTGTACTAGTATCCCAACCCGTATAATCCTTTCCATATATATGTATAGTCCCTTGCCGTATATCGTACGGGTTTCATCATGTATTTCTATACTACTTCAACGTAGTGCCACCATTCTTGAAATCGTTTGGACTGCCACCCTTGTTCTGGCTTGGTTTCCTTATCATGAGCTATCGCGTGTTCAACTAGGATTTATGCCACCTAGGACCACTAGGGATTATGCTACCTATTGAACGTTTTCTAGATTCGATTAGGGTTTATGCCACCTAGGACAACTAGGGATTATGCTAACTAAAGAACAACACCCTTTTTCCACGTAACGATCTATTAATCGATCGGCTCCCTACAAGTCCTAGCTCGTTCATGTGTCTATGTCATACGGCCCAATCACGAAATGTAGTCACCTGTGCTAGGTCCACCATAGGGTGTATCAAGCCCTAGGGTGCCAACCACCAACACGAATCAAGCACGCACAGTGTAAACCTACTGGTGCCCAATGCATGTTTTTTCAACTCTGGACTACGTGCACGACCATAGTCCGCCTGAACCTACAATGGTGCACCAACTCAGCCGTCGTTTTGATCGTTTACAGTCAGCCCAGTAATCGTGCCCCACCCTGCTTAGTTCCAGGGTACCGTGATACATCTAGTGGGTTACTGCTGAAAAGGACCGCGCAACTAGGGTTTCTGTTCAGTAGGTTAAGTGTTGTCATTTAAATTCGAGACTTAACCCCATCAGTCTAGCATGTAAAGTTGGTTAAGTGTTGTCATTCAAGTTCGTGACATAACCCGCCTACGTGTCATGTCAAATTGGCTAAGTGTTGTCGTTCAAGTTCATGACTTAGCCCTACGAATCATATGTCAAGTTGGTTAAGTATATTCAAGTGGTTCATGACTTAACCCTATCAAATCATCGTGTCAAATTGGTTAAGTATATTCAAGCGGTTCATGACTTAACCCTGTCAAATCAACATGTCAAATTGGTTAAGTATATTCAAGCGGTTAATGACTTAACCCTATCAAATCATCGTGTCAATTTGGTTAAGTATATTCAAGCGGTTCATGACTTAACCCTATCAAATCATCGTGTCAAATTGGTTAAGTATATTCAAGCGGTTCATGACTTAACCCTATCAAATCATTGTGTCAAATTGGTTAAGTATATTCAAGCGGTTCCTGGCTTAACCTGCCCATTCATGTCATATCGGTTAAGTGTCATTAGTCTAGTCATATTACTTAACCCACCCATTGGTCTGATTAACAGTAATGTTGGTTAAGCCCACATTTATAAGTTTTACATGTTCTTAACTCATACCGGTTAGGTCCATATTTACATGTCAAATTTCCATGTCATCCCACCTAACCTTCTAACCATACCCACGTCTTATTATGGTTAGTATTCCTTAATTCATTCATTATGACGAACGAATCATGACCTCTCACATTAGACAGTGCATTTCGTGGCCACTGGATTTGCCGGGCGGTTCCGGGCAGATTTACACCACATACTGGGTCTAACCTCGTGTCATAAATCATTACGCCTACAATTCGACCTTCGACCTCTCACATTAGACCGACACTTTGTGGCTACTGGATTTGCCGGGGGGTTCCGGGCAGATTTACACCACAAACTGAGTCTAACCTCGTGTCAAAGGTTCATTGAGTGTCGTATTCCACCCAAAAACCCAATATCAGTTCATGTGTTCAACATATAGAAATGTTCATGTTCGTGTTCAAGTCAATTATTCAATACACAGTCGTTTTCATGTTTCAAATTCCCAACTTTACATGTTAATAAACATATGCCAAGTTCCAAAATTACATCCCTATATATATATATATATATATATATATATATGGATATATATACCCAATTCTAGTGAGTTTACATATGTCCAATTCTTGCCTATTTACATGTATGCCAAGTTTATGCTATTTCACCCATATCTAGTTCTAGCCAAAATTGCATGTATCATGCCCAAATAAACCCAAATCATGATTCATGATGTAGTTATCCCAAACTGTAATCTTTTTATTACAACACACGCCAACTACCCAAGTTCATAATACATATTTATGCCAATTATCAAATTTACAATCGCTTTTATATTCAAATCCCCAATTCTACATATGCCCAATCGTAAGCCTAATCTTTTGATTTAATTTACATAGGCCCGAACACGTGGTTTAATTTACATGCCAAATTACATACATGTTATATATACCAAATCTCATGTTACATTACATAGATCCTATTTGTGCCAAATTCCATGTATATAATATTTATGCAAATTTGTTCATAACAAGATTATACCAAAATTTACAGATCAATCCCAAAATTGCAAATACAATGATAATATCCAATTTCATGTTGCCAATTATTACATCATCTTCATATTGGCAATAATCCCATAATTCCCCCGTATACATATCGTACGCAAATCACGATTTTAGGCCAAGGTCCGAAATTGACCAAGGTTCATGAAAGAAAATAAATTGGGGAAGATAGAAATTGAATAAAAATGAGATCAGAGGAAAACATCATCATAGGCATAAATATTACAACTTGATGATAATGTCATTATGAGTCAAGAAAACTGCTGAATAGATCATAAACTTGTCATGAGCATAAAGATTGACAAGTCTCAAAACACAAGATTCAAGGAGCAACAGAAATAGATCTGTAACACCCCACACCCGCTAAGGTCACTCACTAAGGGAATGCCTTAACTTCGGTGGAGCATTTTAAGTGAGTATAGAACAGAAAAATTACAACAAGACAGATATAAATACTTGAAAATCTAAAACATCATTTCATAGCAGTAGAAGGTAAACATGTTTAGTTACAACACCATAAAGAGTCAAGTACTAAATATCCATCCTGATAAAAACATAAGTACATAATCCCACTACATAAACAATAGCCATAAAAGAAAAGATAAGCTGGGATTTACATCTCGGTCCAAGCTCCAGAAGATAGATAAAGAAGTCTGATCAAAGCCCACTAGTGCTAGGCCCAACCTGAGGACCTGAGGGGGAAAAAGATAAAACAATGGGGTCAGACATAAGTCTGAGTAAGCCCTATAACTTTAACCACACAATCATTAAAGTAATTAGGGTATGATATAAACTTGGTACGGGATGACTGGGGATAAATGACTACACTAAGTAGCCAACTAGACATAGGATAACTAAGATAACGGTAAAGACGCATCTACCCACCCAGGGATAATTACTAACTGCACCACACCAGTCATTCCTACTTAAAGGTTGATCCCACCCAAGGACTTAGAGAATTTACCCAGTAGTTTCGTGTACCCCTAGCTGTCTACATAGGTGCCGTCTGCCCCTATCTCCACTAGGTGTACCCACTACTCCCAAGCGATCGGCTCCCTACCGTAGATACCCGTGCTGGCCCCACAATGGGGTGTATCACTCCCCAAAGTGGCAACCCGATACAACAGATGGTGCACAGCTTATATCTACTCAATGCAACAACGTCTTACCTACCAGCCCGGGTCCACACACGCATATGAAACCCGTTGGACTCGCGTTGCCACCGCTACCCTGTTTTGGCCTCTTATAATCAAGCCCAGTACGCGTGTCCCGTCCTCGACATGGGTCGAGCCCAATAAGATACATATGGGTTACTGGTTGAAATGGGCCCCCACAAGCTACCACCTTAGCTTGTCAATTTATCTAGTGCATCCCACTTAACCCTTTAATCATGTTTAATTACATGTTTCCACTTGGTTAAGTCATCTAATCGTATTTTCTTTTTCCACCCAAGGCAACCCACTAGATTTCCTCATGCCACCCAAGGCACTTACTTGATTTCCACATGCCACCCAAGGCACCCACTTAACCCCTCATGCCCACTACATGCTTATCTGGTTAAGTGTTTCTTAATTGATTAGGAACGTAACCGTTGTAAAGACCTCTCACATTAGACTATCTTTTATGGCAGCTGGATTTGCCGGTTGGGTCCGGGCAGCCTTACGCCACAACCGAGTCTAACCTCATGTCTTTACACTTGTCACGTATATAGTTTGTGCCTAAGACCTCTCACATTGGGCCAATCATTTGTAGCCGCTGGATTTGCCGGTCGGTTTCGGGCAGTCTTATGCTACAAAAGGGTCCAACCTCGTGTCTTAGTCGATTAATTACACCTAATTAATCACCCCCGAATTAATTTTCCCTAATTAATTCCAATTTTAACGATGTACATAATTGACTCAATTATGTCCATCACTTTATGGTATGCATAATTATACCAACTTCACACCATTTCATTAACATGTTTATTAACCCCATCGTTCCCCACGTAATTCGCTAACATGACATAAAAGGGAAGATCCATCATAAATGTAATGGGTTCAACTTGCATAACATTAGCATCAACATGGGTTTAAAGGTGTCAACATGCATATAGCATCAAACCCAACTAGCATAGCTAATCAACCCAAACTTGCATGAATCACATATGTCATAAGGAGGTTAACTTGCATAAGTTTCTTATGTCATACAAAGGGGTAAACTTGCATATGTATGTATGACATGTAAAGGGGTTAACTTGCATATGTATGCATATCATACTAAGGTGTAAACTTGCACATGTCACTTGCATATAGACAAACATCATACTTGCATATCATGTCATATGTGAACTTGCATATTATCATACACCAAACTTGCATACATATCATACATGAACTTGCATATCATCATACACCCAACTTGCATAATCATGGTGTCACAGTGGATCAATGTTTATCATAGCAACTAGCATCATGAACACTTGCATAACTTGCATAACATCATGATCATATAGCATATAGCTTGCATAACTTACATAACATCATGAACATGTAACTTGTGACTTGCATAACTTGCATAACATCATGAACATGTAACATATGGCTTGCATAACTTGCATAGCATCTCAAACATGTAGCATATCACTTGCATAACTTGCATAATATCACAAACACATAGCATATAACTTGCATGACATGCATAACATCATTAACACATAGCACATAACTTGAATAACATGCATAACATCATTAACACATAGCATACAACTTGCATAACTTGCATTGATCCACATTCATAGCCATAACCTCATTATATCCTATCATAATCATTTCAATAATTGGTCATTAAGGCTATAGAAAACTCACAACTTGTTGATTAGCACTCCTAAGAAGAAGATTAAGTTGCTAGAGTTGATTAGTGATTGATTTGAGTTGCTATCTTCTTCTACAAATTGATGGAGGCTCCTTCAAGTTGCATTTTGACGGCATGACGGCATTGTTTCTATTTTTAGTATGATTTAGGGTAGTCTTAGGGTGTATTTATAGAGTAGTTAGGTGTTTTAGGCCATTAGATTAACCCTAAATTAGATTAGAGATGTCAGATCACGTCCTAGCCACTTAAACACAGCCCAAAAGACAAGCAGGTGCACCCAGGTCACCTGGGCTCGACCAGGGAGGTCGACTCCCAGGTCGACCCTAGGGTCGACTCCCCAGTCGACCTGGGGGGGAGGTCGACTCCCCAGTCGACCCCCAGGTCGACCCCTGGGTCCTGGCGGGATTTTTCCCGCCACTTCTGAAATTTGAAATTTTTGTTTTAAAATCCGTTTTTAAATTTCTGCAAACTTCCTTGGGCCTTATCGGGGTCATACAGACTCCGATTTTCGAAAACTCGGACTCTATTTCGTGTATTTTTCCGAGACGAACGCAATGGCATAGCCCGTTTCCCTTGATTCAGATTTTTAAATTTAATTCTGCCCTGTTTTATGTTATAGCTAGTTATTCAACATGCGGGGTGTTACATTCTCCCCTACTTAAAGGATTTCGTCCCCGAAATCTCTAAGTCAAGAAGAACGTATCCTACCAACCAAACAACCATCTACTCAAACCATCAAACACTGGCATCCATTGTCCTTAGAGTTTCTAATGCTGTATGAACATATGCAAGGAGTGTGTGTATATGTTCCCTGTCTAATGCAAAATTAGGCGGTCTACTGATTCAGTTGACTTCCTTAATGCAAACCATGATAGTGCCATGCATCCAATATGTATGCGAAAGAACCTTATCGACACATACTATTTTTACATGAGTGCACAATCAATCACCAAAATGCATCATCCATATGATAGCACAACCATTATACATCCATTAATATAGCTACCTACACACAATTTTATGCAATATGCAATATGAATTGACTGAGCCGATCTAGTGCCTAGAGTGTGTGTATATGCATCCACGAGCAACCACTAGCAAACACTTGCATCCACACGCATCCATCAAACATAACATGTCTCAAACACATGTTTCAACCATAAGTTTTACCCTATCTAAAGGTCAAAGTTGCTAATGAGAGGACATACTAAAGATAAGATAAGTACTAGACAAACGATAAAGGAGAAGTTAAAAGACATACCCTCAAAAAGGAATGGGTATAATGAACGCATCTTCGCTTCTGTCTCCCAAGTAGCATTGCTCTCATCTTCTCCCCATTGCACTTTGACTAGCCGCACCTCTCTGTTCCTCAACTTCTTAATCTCTGACCCAAGGATGCAGGTAGGAGCTCGTCGAATAGTTGCATCACGCTCTACCTCCACTTCTCTAAGAAAGCTCGGCTCTACCACCTCTGCGGTCTCATGTAGGCACTTCCTCAAATGTGACACATGGAATACATCATGCACCCCACTAAGTCTCTCGGGTAAATCCACCCTATATGCCATCCGTCCAATCCTTTCCTTAATAGGAAACGGCCCAACAAATCTTGGAGCTAACTTCCCAACGGACCCAAAGCGAACTACATTCCGTAATGGAGATACTTTGACAAAGACCATGTCCCCAACCTCAAACTCCAGATCCGTCCTCCTCTTGTCCGCATAAGATTTTTGCCTATCCTGCGCTGCTTTCATCCTTCTTCGAATCAAGTCAATCTTCTCAGAAGTCTCCCTAACCATATCAGGCCCAAGCAAGATCTTATCCGTAGATTCCCACCAACATGTAGGTGATCGACAAGGCCTTCCATAAAGAGCTTCGAAAGGATCCATACCAATACTGGACTGAAAGCTGTTATTATATGTGAAATCCACCAATGGAAGATGCTCTTCCCATGTACCTCCAAAATCTAAGATACAAAGCCTCAAAAGGTCTTCCAGAACACGATTCACCCTCTCGGTCTGGCCGTCCGTTTGAGGATGATATGCGGTGCTTAGACACAATTGAGTCCCCACTGCTTCTTGCAAACTTTTCCAGAACTCGTTAGTGAAGATAGGATCTCAATCACTCACTATGCTAGAGGGTACCCCATGCAATCGAACTATCTCTCGAAGATATACTGAAGCTAGCCATGGAGCAGTCCTCTTGCTCTTCACAGGTATGAAATGGGCGCTTTTAGTAAGTCTGTCTACCACAACCCAAATTCCCGTATTACCCTTTCTCGACCTGGGTAACCCGTCAATAAAATCCATCGAAACGCTATCCCACTTCCATTGCGGAACTTCCAATGGGTGAAGCAACCCACCTGGTTTCTTTTGATCCGCTTTCACCTGTTGGCACACCGAGCATCTAGCGACATACTCGGCCACATCCTTCTTCATACCGGCCCAAAAGAAAACTCGCCTCATTTCTTGGTACATCTTGTCCCCACCGGGATGAATGGTCATCCTAGAATGGTGTGCATCATCAAGAATAGCCTTCCTCAAACCCTCGTCTTGCGGTACACAAAGTCTACCGTCTCTACGCAAGCACCCCTATCGTCTAGGGTGTACCTACTCAAATGGCTGGACGACTCCCCCTTATGAGCCTCTCTACCAACTCAACCAACTGTGGGTCGTCCCTTTGTGCTTCTCCAATCCGCCCCAAAAGAGTAGGTCTGACCTCCAAAGATGCTAGCTAACCGGGTACATAATCAATGGAAGGTCTGAAATCAAACATCGAGATAAATTCCAAGCTTCGTCGTTCCACGAACAATGGACTCAAGGACAACCTTTTTCTACTCAAGGCGTCCGCCACCACGTTACCCTTGCCAGGGGTATACGCTATCTCGAAATCATAGGATGCTAAGAACTCCATCCACCTTTGCTGTCTCAAGTTCAAATCCTTCTGAGAAAACAAGTACTTCAATGATTTGTGGTCAGTGAACAATTCGAATCTCTCGCCAAGAAGATAATGGCGCCAAATCTTAAGCGCGAAAACAATAGCGACCAACTCTAGATCATGGGTAGGGTAATTCTTCTCATGCTTTCTCAACTGCCTTCCACCATAGGCTATTACCCTTCCCTCTTGCATTAAGATTGCGCCCAGTCCAGTCCCACAAGCATCGGTATAAACAACAAATGGCTTACTCCCATCTGGCAATACTAAGACTGGAGCTGTGGTTAAAGCTCTCTTTAACCGTCGGAACGCATCATCACAATCTACGTCCCATGCGAAGACTAGATTCTTCTTCGTCAAGCGAGTTAATGGGGCTAATATCTTCGCGAAGTCCTTGATAAACTTCCTATAGTAGCCAGCCAACCCCAAGAAACTCCTCACCTCGGTAGCATTCTTCGGATCCTTCCAATCTTGAATAGATACTACCTTCGCGGGATCCACAGCTATCCCTTCCTTGGAGACCACGTGCCCCAAGAACCGCACTTCCTTCCTCCAGAAGTGACATTTAGAAAATTTAGCCTTAAGGCTATGCGCTCGAAGAGTCTCCAACACTTCCCTAAGATGTAGGGCATGCTCTTCTTCACTCTTAGAAAATACTAAGATGTCATCCACAAAGATCACCACGAACTTATTAAGGAACTCCCTGAACACCCTACTCATCAAATCAACAAAGTATGCAGGGGCGTTCGTCAACCCAAATGGCATTACCAGCCACTCATAGAAACCATCAGGAGTCCTAAAGGCAGTCTTGTTTATGCTATCCTCAGCCACCCTCAACTGATGAAACCCCGTGGCTAAGTCCAACTAAGAAAATATTGAAGCACCAACCAACTGATCAAAAAGATCATCTATCCTCGGCAATGGGTGTCTATTCTTCTTTGTGAGCTTGTTGAGTTCTCTATAGTCTACACAAAGTCTGAGGGACCCATCCGCCTTCGTAGCAAAAACTACTGGAGCACCCCACTCCGATATACTTCGCCTTATGAACCCCTTCTCAAGCAACACCCCTACTTGCTTATGGAGTTCCCTCCTCTCATGAGGAGCCATGTGGCGCACTGGTAAAGATACAGGTTTAGCATTATCCACCAGATATATTCGGAAGTCAATCTCCCGCCTCGGAGGTAAGCCCTTCACCTCCTCAAACACATCCGAGTATTCCCGGACCACTCTAGCAGTTTGCAAACTCTCGACCGAAGCGTCAAGCGATTCAAGATAACTTAGCATAACAGAATCCATGGGATTACAAGAGATCTCGAGAGTGCTACCCAAGCGGGTCATGAGCCTAACAACTCTCCTTTCGCAATCAAGAACGGCACCATTACTGGATAACCAGTCCATGCCCAAAATCAACCCATAGCCCGTGAAGGCCAAAACAAAAGCATCACATCTAAACTCAATGCTAAGTATAGAAATCTTCAAACCCAAACATATCATGGACAAATAAGTGGAGCTCCCAATTGGGTTTGAAACAACCAACGGATCATCTACTAGACTGGTGTCTAAGTGCAGTGACTCAACTAATGATGATGAGATAAACAAATGCGATGCGCCAGAATCAAATAATGTACGGACAGGATGATCAAATAGAAAAACCAGACTTTCAACGGAAATAGTTCTACCTCTTTCCTGAATCGGTGGAACCACGAGAGCCTGTACTTGCCCCCTAGCCTGACCCGGTGCCATAAGAGCATGCACCTGTCCTCCTGAGGTAGATCCCGTCCTTTGCCCCTTCTTAGGGCAATCCTTCACTAGATGCCCTGCTTCGCCACAGTGATAGCAGCCAGTCTTCTTCTTCTTTCGACAATCTTTGCTTATGTGGCTTGGTATCCCGCAATTGAAGCACTTCTTCTTCCCCTTGCCACCGTTGCCTTTCCCACCTTTGTTTTGTTGCTGTTGAGGTCTCTTTTGATCTCCCTTCTTCTCGGGTGCCTTACTAGCATTAGGACCCTTCTCTTCCTCATGCATGAGTGCCATGTCAACTAGCTTCTCAAAGGTGGCCCCCATAGGGATATGAGTCATAGCCAATCCGTGCATCGGTTCATTCAAGCCTTTGACGAACCTCAAAGTCATCTTCTCCAGAGTATTCACCATATCTATGCCAAACCTTGCCAATTGATTAAACTTGTTGACATATTCCTTCACCGAGAGATTTTCTTGCTTTAGAGTCAAGAACCTTTCCATATACAAGTTTTCCTCCTCCCTTGAGAGAAACTTTGCCACAAATCTTTGCCTAAAATCCGCCCAAGAGTCAACGGGGCGTTCTCCATTAGTGACCTCCCACCAGAATAAGGCCTCTCCCTTCATTAACCAAGCAGCTAACTTGACTTTCTTTCCTTCTTCCATCTCAAAGATATCTATCAACTCTTCCACCTCCTTGAGCCAATCTCTAGCCTCCACAAAAGTTTCTGATCCTTGAAAAGGTTTCCCTCCCATAGCTTTAAATTCCTTGCAAGTCATAGCAAAAGTATCCGTACGAGGAGGAGGAGGGGGAGGAGGAAGATCGGGTGCTACGGTGGGTGGAGGAACATTTGTTGGACCCGCAGTGGCGGCCCTAGCCTCCATCAATCTCCTATACCATACTGGTATCGTCACACCCTCCGGAAAGTTAAGATCCTCAGCCATGCTGAAACGAAAAAGGAAAGACGGAGAATTCGAAAGATAAAGATATGGCTATTGGGGATTATGCTTTTCTTTCAAAAACTTTTCTCTTTAAAGACATGTTTTTGAAAATACTTCTTCCAAAAATGTTTTTAGAAAAATAGTTTTCTAAAAATTTTATCTGTCCTGGTAACCTTCGCTCTGATACCACGTGTAACACCCCACACCCACTAAGGTCACTCACTAAGGGAATGCCTTAACTTCGGTGGAGCATTTTAAGTGAGTATAGAACAGAAAAATTACAACAAGACAGATATAAATAATTGAAAATCTAAAACATCATTTCATAGCAGCAGAAGGTAAACATGTTTAGTTACAACACCATAAAGAGTCAAGTACTAAATTTCCATCCTGATAAAAACATAAGTACATAATCCCACTACATAAACAATAGCCATAAAAGAAAAGATAAGCTGGGCTTTACATCTCGGTCCAAGCTCCAGAAGATAGATAAAGAAGTCTGATCAAAGCCCACCAGTGCTAGGCCCAACCTGAGGACCTGAGGGGGAAAAAGATAAAAACAACGGGGTCAGACATAAGTCTGAGTGAGCCCTATAACTTTAACCACACAATCATTAAAGTAATTAGGGTATGATATAAACTTGGTACGGGATGACTGGGATAAATGACTACACTAAGTAGCCAACTAGACATAGGATAACTAAGATAACGGTAAAGACGCATCTACCCACCCAAGGATAATTACTAACTGCACCACACCAGTCATTCCTACTTAAAGGTTGATCCCACCCAAGGACTTAGAGAATTTACCCAGTAGTTTCGTGTACCCCTAGCTGTCTACATAGGTGTCGTCTGCCCCTATCTCCACTAGGTGTACCCACTACTCCGAAGCGATCGGCTCCCTACCGTAGATACCCGTGCTGGCCCCACAATGGGGTGTATCACTCCCCAAAGTGGCAACCCGATACAACAGATGGTGCACGACTTATATCTACTCGATGCAACAACGTCTTACCTACCATCCCGGGTCCACACACGCATATGGAACCCGTTGGACTCGCGTTGCCACCGCTACCCCGTTTTGGCCTCTTATAATCAAGCCCAATACGCGTGTCCCGTCCTCGACATGGGTTGAGCCCAATAAGATACATATGGGTTACTGGTTGAAATGGGCCCCCACAAGTTACCACCTAAGATTGTCAATTTATCTAGTGCATCCCACTTAACCCTTTAATCATGTTTAATTACATATTTCCACTTGGTTAAGTCATCTAATCGTATTTTCTTTTGCCACCCAAGGCAACCCGCTAGATTTCCTCATGCCACCCAAGGCACTTACTTGATTTCCACATGCCACCCATGGCAGCCACTTAACCCCTCATGCCCACTACATGCTTATCTGGTTAAGTGTTTCTTAATTGATTAGGAACGTAACCGTTGTAAAGACCTCTCACATTAGACTATCTTTTATGGCAGCTGGATTTGCGGGTTGGGTCCATGCAGCCTTACGCCATAACCGAGTCTAACCTCGTGTCTTTACACTTGTCACATATATAGTTTGTGCCTAAGACCTCTCACATTGGGCCAATCATTTTTAGCCGCTGGATTTGCCGGTCGATTCCGGGCAGTCTAATGCTACAAAAGGGTCCAACCTCGTGTCTTAGTCGATTAATTACACCTAATTAATCACCCCCGAATTAATTTTCCCTAATTAATTCCAATTTTAACGATGTACATAATTGACTCAATTATGTCCATCACTTTATGGTATGCATAATTATACCAACTTCACACCATTTCATTAACATGTTTATTAACCCCATCGTTCCCCACGTAATTCGCTAACATGACATAAAAGGGAAGATCCATCATAAATGTAATTGGTTCAACTTGCATAACATTAGCATCAACATGGGTTTAAAGGTGTCAACATGCATATAGCATCAAACCCAACTAGCATAGCTAATCAACCCAAACTTGCATGAATCACATATGTCATAAGGAGGTTAACTTGCATAAGTTTCTTATGTCATACAAAGGGGTAAACTTGCATATGTATGTATGACATGTAAAGGGGTTAACTTGCATATGTACGCATATCATACTAAGGTGTAAACTTGCACATGTCACTTGCATATAGTCAAACATCATACTTGCATATCATGTCATATGTGAACTTGCATATTATCATACACCAAACTTGCATACATATCATACATGAACTTGCATATCATCATACACCCAACTTGCATAATCATGGTGTCATAGTGGATCAATGTTTATCATAGCAACTAGAATCATGAACACTTGCATAACTTGCATAACATCATGATCATATAGCATATAACTTGCATAACTTGCATAACATCATGAACATGTAACTTGTGGCTTGCATAACTTGCATAACATCATGAACATGTAACATATGGCTTGCATAACTTGCATAGCATCTCAAACATGTAGCATATCACTTGCATAACTTACATAATATCACAAACACATAGCATATAACTTGCATGACATGCATAACATCATTAACACATAGCACATAACTTGCATAACATGCATAACATCATTAACACATAGCATACAACTTGCATAACTTGCATTGATCCACATTCATAGCCATAACCTCATTATATCCTATCATAATCATTTCAATAATTGGTCACTAAGGCTATAGAAAACTCACAACTTGTTGATTAGCACTCCTAAAAAGAAGATTAAGTTGCTAGAGTTGATTAGTGATTGATTTGAGTTGTTATCTTCTTCTACAAATTGATGGGGGCTCCTTCAAGTTGCATTTTGATGGCATGACGGCATTGTTTCTATTTTTAGTATGATTTAGGGTAGTCTTAGGGTCCATTTATAGAGTAGTTAGGTGTTTTAGGTCGTTAGATTAACCCTAAATTAGATTAGAGCCGTCAGATCACGTCATAGCCACTTAAACACAGCCCAAAAGACAAGCAGGTGCACCCAGGTCACATGGGCTCGACCAGGGAGGTCGACTTCCAGGTCGACCCTAGGGTCGACTCCCCAGTCGACCCCCTGGGTCCTGGCGGGATTTTTCCAGCCACTTCTAAAATTTGAAATTTTTGTTTTAAAATCTGTTTTTAAATTTCTGCAAACTTCCTTGGGCCTTATCGGGGTCATACGGACTCCGATTTTCGAAAACTCGGACTCTATTTCACGTATTTTTCCGAGACGAACGCAATGGCATAGCCCGTTTCCCTTGATTCAGATTTTTAAATTTAATTCTGCCCTGTTTTATGTTATAGCTAGTTATTCAACATACGGGGTGTTACAAGATCAGAATCGATAAACATACTTAAATCCAATTCCACTTTATTCCATGACCATATTATAATTAAATGTTTAAATCTAAAAACAACTAGAACTTACAGAGCATGGCTAGTGAATTAGGAGCTGAAATTTCATAGAACATTGTAGTAGTGTTGATTTATTGTTTGAACCATTGTTGAAGCTTTGTTCTTCGAATTGATTTGAGTTTGAATGCTTGTACTTTGATTTGGAGGCGGCGGCCATGGTTCAAGAGGGATTTCAGCAGCATAATAGTGTAATAATGATTTGATATGAATTAGGTTAGGTCTAAGGGTGTTTTTATAGTTGTAGAAACTAGTTTAGGCCCTTAGATTAACCCTGGAATCAATCCGGACCATCAAAACACGTCTCAGGCTTCAAAAATGAGTTCTAGGTCAAATTAGGCCGACCAGGTCGAAATGTAAGGGGGGGAGGTCGACACTATGGTCGACCTAGGGGGTAGGTCGACTCTATGGACGACCTGGGGGGGGAGGGGGGTAGGTAGACCCTATGGTCGGACCCCTGGTCTAGTGCTGCCTGAAAACTACTGAAACTTGTACAGGCCATAACTTCTTCATCCAGACACCGATTTTCGAAAACTCGGACTCTATTTCATGTAAAATTTTGAGACGAACGCAATGGCGTAACCCGTTTCCCCTGATTCTGATTTTAAAATTTAATTCTGCCTTGATTTCTTGTTTTATTATGTTATAAAAATACGGGTTGTTACAAAGTCCATATCCATGAGTTCTTCATCCTTGTGTTGTGCTCCTTAGCCAAACTCCCTCATTCTCATCTTTGCCATCATTGTGTAACTTGTTAACTGGTCTTTTTAAAACTACCTCCATCTCAAGGAAAATCCTACAAAGGCCGAAATGAAAATTACCCGTAGGCGAAACTACTGCGGCTATAGATGGAAGTTGGGCGCTTATTTACCCTTTAACAAGTGTTGTGGTCTCATGAAGCCTTCGGAACCATGCCGCGATGAGGTTACCTCCCAGAAAGCTAGGAGCCCTGGAGACTCAGGAAAAAACGAAACAAGGATTCAAACAGAGGATCAAAAAGATAATGCATATGGCTTTGGGAATATGCCTTTAAAACAAAACTTTTCTTTTGAAAATGCTTCTTTTAAAATCGTTTCGAAAATAATTTTTCAAATCTTTTATCTGATCCGGTAACCTTCAGCTCTGATACCAAGTGAAACACCCCACCTCCGTTAAGGTCACTCACGGTGGGAATGCCTTAACTTCGGTGGAGCATTATAGGTAAAAGATGCAGATAAATTACAAGACAGACAAATAAAGCAGCGGAAAATAAAGTCATTTTATAAACAACTTAATTCAGTCAAGCTTTTACAAGAATTTCCTCAATCATACTTAAATATAATACATAGAACTTCTGTCTTGATTTAAAAACTTCCAAGAATAAAAGAAGCATAAAAACAATGATATTCTCCGATAAAGCATGAACCAACCATAGCAGTGGAAGAGAGAGTCCAAAGCGATACACTAAAAAATCTTCAAGCTTGGAAAGAGAAGAGGTCCAAGTTAGGCTGAGCTATTCCCTCCCTGACTACCTGGGGGGAAACGGAAGAAAAGAGGCGAAAAACAAACTTGGTCATACATAAGTCTGGTAAGTCTACTGATCTTTCAGCATGCAAACAAGATAAAGGATCATGACATGAATAAACCGAAAATAGGACAACACCATAAAAACAAGGTAACTAAAGACAAGATAAGTGCAAGGTGAACTGAATGCGCTTCTATTTATCTCTGCTTCGCTACTACTCTGTTAATTTGACTTCTTTATTTATCTCTGCGCCACCTAACTAGTGTCCCAACTAGTAATTTGTATAAAATGATAATCGTGATACCAACCCCCCGTAATTATGGTAGCCTTCAGGTGTACATCTATCATGAGGATTCCACCTCAGTCAGCCTAATTGCCATGAACATGTTAGATGTACCCTTACCCTACCGATCGGCTCTCTACTTGTATTCATGTTCCATGTCTCTGTGTCATTCTGCCCTCTCTTGCGTGTAGATACCCTGTGCTGGTCCCACCATAAGGTGTATCAATCCTTATGATAGCAACCCGACACGATTCAAGATGCACAGTGTATAACTACTGGTACCCAGTGCTTGCTTTTTCCAACTCCGGAGTACATGCATGCCCGTAAACCGTCGTAACCTACACTGATGTACCGCTTGCCACTGCTTTGACCGCTTATAATCAGCCTAGTAATCGTGCCCCTACCCTGCCTAGTTCAGGGTACCATGAAACATCCATGTAGGTTACTACTGAAATGGGTCCCCGTTACTAGGGTTTCCTATTGGTTAAGTTTGTGGGCCTATATTTACTAATATTACCCACCAACCCGATATGTACTTAACCCTCCCATCGATTCAAGCATTTTTAATAAACGATTAAGTTTTGTGCGCCTATATGTACTAATATTACCCACCTACACGAGACGTACTTAACCCTCCCATCGACTCAAGCATGCTTATTTAATAGTTAAGTTTTGTGGGCCTATATTTACTAGTATTATCCACCAACCCGATATGTACTTAACCCTTCCACTGATTCAAGCATGTTTATTTAATGGTTAAGTTTTGTGGGCCTATATTTACTATTATTACCCACCAACCCGATATGTACTTAACCCTTCCACTGATTCAAGCATGTTTATTTAATGGTTAAGTTTTGTGGGCCTATATTTACTAATATTACTCACCAACCTGATATGTACTTAACCCTCTCGCACATTACGCCATATTAGTTAAGTGTTGTCCGCTTATGTTAACTTAGCTCACTCATTCATCATGCCATGTTGGTTAAGCATTTCTTATTAATTTGACGCTCCATACTTATCATGTTGGATCGGTTAAGTGTTTCCTATTAACTTAACCCCGTTCGTTCATCAAGTTATATTGGTCAAGTGTTTCTTGTTAACTTAACCCCACATATTCCTCTTGTTGTATTGGTTAAGTGTCACCAATCAATTCAAGTTAACTTAACCCACCTACATGTCATGTTAATTTGGTTAAGTGTTGCCTTATTATGTTAACTTAACCCTGCTACAAATCAAGTTATGTTGGTTAAGTGTTGCCCTCTTATTTTAACTTAACATTTCCATAAATCAAGTTATATTGGTTAAGTGTTTCTAAATTTACTTTACCTAACCCACTTGTCTAATTAACATGTTATAACGGTTAAGTGTTCTAAATTTACTTAACCTCACCCACTTGTCTGATTAACATGTTATAACGGTTAAGTGTTCTAAATTTACTTAACCTCACCCACTTGTCTAATTAACATGTTATAACGGTTAAGTGTTCTAAATTTACTTAACCTCACCCAATTGTCTAATTAACATGTTATAATGGTTAAGTGTTCTAAATTTACTTAACCTTACCCACTTTTCTAGTTAACATGTTATAACGGTTAAGTGTTCTAAATTTACTTAATGTCACCCACTTGTCTAATTAACACGTTATAACGGTTAAGTGCTCTAAATTTACTTAAGCTCACCCACTTGTCTAATTAACATGTTATAACGGTTAAGTGTTCTAAATTTACTTAACCTCACCCATCAGTTTAGTTAACATTTTGAATTGGTTAAATGTTTCCTTAATTGACTTAACTCTACCAATCTTGATTTTGCTTTATTAAAGCACCAACCATTCACATTAGACGGGTATTGTTGTGGTCACTGGATGCGTCGGTCAGTTCCGGGCAGTTTTACACCACAACTCAGTCTAACCTCGGGTCCTTTTTGGGCTTGATGCACTAACCACCCACATTAGATAGGTATTGTTGTGGTCACTGGATGTGCCGGTCGGTTCCGGGCAGTTTTACACCACAACTCAGTCTAACCTCGGGTTAGGCATATTTGACTTTTCTAAATTTACATATTTCTTATTTATGACAAATTCCGTATGTAAATTATTGCCAATTTAATTATGCCATAATTATCCTTTAATTATGCTCACAATTAATGGTATACTAAATATACCATTTCATGTACCAATCTATGCCATGTAAATTTTCATGTTTATCCTACATATTTATATGTAAATTATAAATCAATTATTGTCATGGCCCACTTTCCTTCTAAATCACGTTCAAAATTTTAGGTATATAAATTATACCATTTTCATGCCACTTATCATGCTTATGTGTCAAACATGCCAATTACATTTCATGTTTTCCCCAATGTTACCCCCGTTGTACGTTCGCAAAATTACATAGAATGTTAAGCTCGATATTTTAGCCTAACTTATAATACAAAAAAAAGGGAAAAAGAGGAACTTTGCAACATTCCAACATCATACAAAAGTATGGATTTAACTACACATATGTCACATGGATTTGGCATAGAACAATATACTTTTAACTATGAACTTGCAAATTTGATCTATGCAACATGAACCACAAGCATGTGAATTTACATAAAACTATACAAGTTAAACTTGGCATGTAGTGGTGAACTTGCAAATTAGATATATCATAAAGGCATATAGATCTAACATATAAAGTTGTAGATCTAAACATATAAGGTCGTAAATCTAAATACGTATGCATAATGGCTCTAAACAATTAGGCATAAACGACATGACTGAGCCTAAAACTTGTATGTATCATAATATCACCAAACTTACATATGATACTTTAATTCCCAAATTCCTGTACAACATCATAGGTTTACTCACCAATTTCCACCTAACATGATAGGTTCGATAGACCACAATAGTTCATAGGAATATATGATAGAATAGACCTGAATAAACATGAATCAGCATCACATACAACTTAATACAATTCTATTTAACAATTCATTATAAATCATGTCTTTAATTTCACAACTGAAAGATAACTACACTTACAATCAAAAGGAAAAACTCGATTTCAGGGATTTGTATTCTGAAACTGAATTGCTCGCCTTTGATGTAGATCGTTGAATTCTCTTAGTTGAATTAGATTAGATTTAATTTGACTTAGGTTTTAGTGGCGGCTAGGTTTAGATGAGAGTGAATAATAGAATTAGGTTTTAGGTTTAGGGTCCTTATATAGTTGTAGAGATAGTTTTAGGACCATTAGATTAACCCTGAACCGTGAGAACCAATCGAATGCCACATCTGTCTTAGAGTGAATCAGCCCACGGGTTGATAGCCAAACACCCTAAATTAACCCCTAGTCGACCCAGCAGGGCCCAGGTCAAACTCAAAAATGGGCCGGTTTGATTATTCCCCCTCCCGATTCACTGCTTTGAACATTTTTGCATATTTATTTATTTAATTTTTATATATATCTATATATATATATATATTTGTCATATGCATACAAACTTCAAGGCTTAATAAATTCTTCATAAGGTATCCGTTTTATGCAAACCAAATGTCTATATTGACCAAAATTTTGAGACGAACGTAATAGCGCAACCCATTTCACTTAATTCTTCTTCTAAAAATTAAGTGTTCTTGAATTTGTTAATTTTAATATTCTCAGTAAATTCGGGGTGTTATAGTTTCCCACAATAAGCTTCAAGTACTCAGTGTACAAATAATCTGGTTCGAGAAATTAATGTTGCAGGTAAAAAGGAAGAAGAAGCAGTGGTAATTGTGCTAGGATATTTATCTGAATCCCCACCGTACAAACAAGGACCAATCAACGTTCCCCTGTCAAGGACGATCAAAAGACTTCGATATGACACTTCGAAAAAGGCAAAGAGTTTGACTTGGAAAGCCGAAAATACCCCTTCACTAGGGGGGCAAATGTTACTACCAGAAAAAACTAACAGTGGAACAAGTTGGCGGTGAAGGGGTGTCGGATGAGCGGAAGCTTGTTGAAGGCTCGATAGAAAGTAGGGGCAAATAATAGGAAGGGCAGGAGCAGGAAGAAATAATCCAAAAAGCCGCATCAACCGAAATCATCATAGGGGAAAGAATTATAGGAACTACGGGGTGTAACCAACAGGATCAATCCGCGAGGGTCAATCCAAAAAAATCCTTCCGACAGTATCAGTTCGACAGAAGATTCTGTGACAAAGAGTCATCCTAATCCAAAACCAAGAAAGTAAAAAACAATAAACCCGTCGGGGTGAAGCTCAAATGGACCTTCGGTAATGACCCGCCAAAGAACCGATACACCTGAAGGCGAGGGTTTCATAAGGTACTAAACAGAGAAAACACAAGGATCATCTAGGTTCAGCTTTCGGGGAATTTACCACATGAATACCGGAAGGCCAAATCCATAAATAAGATAGAAGTGACACCAGAAGCCACCCTTTCGAGGATCCAGGATATTTCAAAAGAACTCCATCAAAGAACTAACCGGGACCTGAGCAGAGATACAGGCTACCCATAATAATATACGTAGTACGGAAACCCGCAACGGCTTTGAACCGGCAGTTATCAACATACACCATGAGGTCAAGACCCTCAAAGTATTCATGATAAAGCTGGAAGCCTACATCCGAAAGCTTACGTCCGAGAGCCTACATTTAGAAGCTGCTATCAAGGATTCAAGTACCATCCGAAGACCATAACTAATACTCCAAAGACGGACGGAAGTCAAGCACCCGAAACCAAGGATAAAGCAACTGGCAAAGACCCCACGGCCCAAAAGACCATCAGTGGAAGGAGCCCAAAACCACTATAAGACCCCAAAGGTCACATTTGGGGAATAGATTTTTCCTTAATGCTTGTACTCTTAGAAATAGCATAGAACTGAGATTAATTAAGGGATTCCCCCTATTACATCTATGTACACCCAACGAAAGTTCAATAAAAAGGGGATCTTCTTATGAGAAAATTGCTCTGTAAGTGTATATTGTTGTTTTCCAATCATCACTATTGCAGTTTACTGTTCAATTTTCAGATAGGCTTAGATTTCCATCCCAAATATGTCCTCAAATAGTAGAATATATTTCATTCTCTGAGTTTAAGTCCATTCTGGTAGTCCTTGGCGATCCCATACCTCCAAGCTTCAATATCTAGGGTAGCAACCCGAGTTAACCCAAAAAATAGCTAATCCACCTATTTCTCCTTTGGATCCTTCCCTGCTAACCCATCTCCGGTGTTGGCGAAAAATATTACTATAAGTGCCTAGTGTGGCAAAAACTTCAAATATAAATGTATCAATCATAGACGGCATAGTGCCCCATCCTACTATGTCGCCATGCAGGTTTACAACTAAAGTCGAAAAGTAGCGTATTGGAAATTGGATTTCCATCATGAGTCAAGGTAAGGGACGGTGTCCTTCCCGATCGGATCACCTCTAGTAAGATGATCCAGGATCACACCTATGGGAAACCCTTGGATCCTACAGTGCCGGTCCTATCTTACTTTTGAGGATTAGTTATTCCTGAATAATACGTTTCCCGGCCCTGTCGGACCAACCACTCGAGCCTTTTAGTCGGCTGTATATCTGAGGTGACTCACAATCCATCATCCACATAAGTAAAAATGTCTGGGCTCCATACCATGACACAACTTCTAGCTAGAAAGAAACATATGCACTCACTACGTCCCTTATCCCGTTTCTGACTCATACCGGGGAGTGAGGCTCGCGAATTAACGTTATACACAAAGCTATGCTACTTAAAGCTGTGCTTTGATCATCATTCACAAGAATTTGCTTTTCAACAAAAGCCTTCACCATTTGCATCTTAGTATGACACATTGTCCATCCATACCATACCATTGATTTTTGCGAATATATAACCTTTAAGCTCGTACGTCTTATCATGTGAAATATAAACACATCATACGCCTCATTCCGATCCAGAATAATTTTTTATTCAAATATTCGTATCTCTGCGAATTATCCCATTAACATTATCAAAGATTTAATTCATTTAAACCTCTTGTTAAAATCTTTCTTTGGAAACCATTGCAAAAGATTTGGTATTATCTTTTAACAATCCAAAACCGAATTAAGGTTTAGATAACTCTCGGGATTATCGAACCTCAAATATATTATTTTATAAGTTTAATTTTTGATGTATATTATATTTAAAAAATATATTATATTACATTTCAATAAAACTCAAATTAACATCTTTCTCATTTTAAGAACACTGTGATGATTGTAGTTGATGAAAAACCGCGTTGCACCAACATTGGTCATAGTAGGTTGCTCTACAATATAAGAAATGCCATATTATTAAATTTTCACACATTAAAGTAATTGATAGTCGATAGCATAATTGGACTGATGGATGAGATAATTGAGCTAGACTAATGGAGAAAAAGGGGTAAACCCTAAAAAACATATTTTAATAAATTTTCTTAATTATGAATAACATAAAAGTCATACTAAAATTGTACCTTTAAATGAATTCAACCTACAACTTGCCTCAATGATGATAACTATTTTCTCGGTAGCTTCTTTTAAAGCAGTGGCAAATAATTTGGTAAAATCATCCAAAAACAAAATTTCACAGTAGAACTGTCAAAAAATAAAAATGGGAAGCAAAATATTGTTTATGCATATAACAAATATAGATTTAAATTCCATAATATTTAAACTATTATATATACATACCTCCCATCTTTAAGTCCAAATATGAAATTGCATTGCTCTTTGCCATTTGCATTCACAAACTCATTTAAACCATCTTTTAAAATATCACAATCCTTATACTTGAGCACTCCAATAAAATATGATAAATAATAATAATAGAGAAATTGAACTTGCTACCTATTGTAAAACAGATGTGTATGTATGTCTAAAGTATCTTAGATCACACCTAATAATTGAGCTTGGTCTTTCTCTAGTGATAGTTCTTTCACATCAGCAATATCAAAGAAATCAAATTCATTTTCTCATATCATCATCTCATAATTCAATATTCGGTTACCTAGGTATGTCTTGTTAACTAAATCTGTAGATCGTTGCGAAAAGGTTTTATAGATCCTGGTTTGTAGGATTTGACACACAAATTGATGAGAATGTATATTTATCCTTCTTCCAACTTGTCCTTTAAGTATTCAACATGATTTGCCCATATAAAAGCATAAATTTGGGTATGCTATGTTATGCAATAAAAAACATTTGAAAAAATGAATAATTATGAGATTGCAATATATATATATATATATATAAAGAATAAAATGTTCAAATATAATTATTTACCTTGTCATCTAACAATAGGAGATTTCTTCCTAGATATTCCTTATCACCTGTACTGCTGTAAATTTCCCAGATTCTAATAGCTCGAACTTTGATTTTTCAATCATATTTATTATCAATAGGTTTTAGAGAGCTTAAGCTATCAAATCTTTCCATATATGCCGGTGATATGAGTTATTATAAAAAAAAGAAAAGTTAGCTAAGTTTTGATAATCAATGACATATAGATAAAAAAATAAAAGAGATGTTACATGTATATGTGCGATATTGGCAGTTTTTAGAAGTACTAACCTAAGAGTACAAAGAGGCTTAGAGATGAGGAGGTTGTGACAGTATGGAGAAGTAGGGACAAAAGTGATTTATATTGTGCTATATACAATCTCTTTATTTGGTCAAACATGACGGTCCATGTTGTTAGATTAATGTTATATGTTAAGATATTACTTATATATGTTAAGATATAATTTTAAAATTATATACAAATAATGGTATATATTTTAGTCAAATGAGTAAAGGTATTAATTTTATATCGCTGTGGTACATAATATAAAAAGAAATAAAGCAACAAAACATATGAGAATATATGGAAAAAGTATATATAAATAACAACTGAAATTAATTGCAAGTGTATAAGTGCAATAGAATTATCAAGCTTTAAAATAAGAAATTTCATGGATCGAAATAATGGATATAATTGTAAACATCTTCTACACATAATTAGAAGCTTATGCAAACGTATGGCAGTTATTTATATTCGTATATAACACAACTCTGTTCTCTGTGTCTATGTCATTCACTTATCTATCTTATTGTAAAGAAAATACTTTAGTACATGACATAGTAGTGGTCCTAATCGAGAAGAATACTTAATACATGTTATGGTAAGTATAAACCGTAGAATGTGAAAAAGAAAATGCATATTAGTATAAGTTTAAAATGGAACTGGCTAAAAT
Organism: Allium sativum; assembly: GCA_030737875.1. Taxonomy (NCBI): domain Eukaryota; kingdom Viridiplantae; phylum Streptophyta; class Magnoliopsida; order Asparagales; family Amaryllidaceae; genus Allium; species Allium sativum. The sequence continues at coordinate 1,045,319,212 of CM060913.1, forward strand.
GGAAATGCACAAAAGGAAATTTATTCAGTGACATGCATGAAAAATGAAAACTGAAATTGATGAATGATATAAATGAAAAAGTTAAGAATTCAAGTAATTCAAGTATAATGTGGGAACAATTGTCAAAGAAGGGAAAATGTCATAACAAACCTTTAAAAGCCTGAGCATTACATTATCCATTAAATTTGACTCATAATCAGTTCATGTCGATAATGGAATTAACAGTTCCTTGATGTGTTTTTGGTTGTTTATCAAACAGGTGTATTTGGAAGCAATATAAGTTTATTTAAAGTAAAAATTATCATAAATTATATTAAATTCGATAAACGTAAATAGAACGTTTGCACTAAACTCAGAAAATATTATGGCAGTTTGGAAAGTATCCATTATCAGAAGATAAAATAAATCTATTTTTTTAAATTAGGAAAAACACAAATTAGAAAATATTATAAGAGTTCCTAAAGAAATTTCATATGAAAAAACATAAATTATGAAATATCATAAGAGTTTCATAAAGAAATTTCATGGACCGAAATAATGGATATAAATGTAAACATCTTTTTACACATAATTAGAAGCTTATGCAAATATATGGCAGTTATTTATATTCGTATATAACACAAATATGTTCTTTGTGTTTATGTCATTCATTTATCTATCTTTGTGAAATCCCACGTCCGTTAATATCACTCACGAAGGGAATGCATTAAGTTCCGTGAAGCGTTATAGGTAATCAGACACAGAATAATTACAAGACAGATATAAATAAGATAGCAGCGGAAATTTAAAAAAAAATTATTAATCATAAAGCATGGTTAAACCATATGTCTGAAAATACATGAACTCAGTATATCATTAAAACTTTTGTCTTGTACTTTAAATATTAGAGTACAATAACAAACAAAACATAATCCCCAAATCATGAGCCATAGTAGCAAAGATAGAAGCTTGAGTGAAACACCCCACCTCCATTAAGGTCACTCACAAAGGGAATGCCTTAACTTTGGTGGAGGTTTATAAGAAAAAGCCACAGATAAACGCAAGACAGATATAAAATACACATATTTTAAACAGCAGAAACCAACAGACTTTTATTTCATCAATATGTGTTCAAAACAAAATATTCCATAATTGTCTCAAAATACTTCCAACATTACCACATCATAACTGTCTTGATTATTAGAGAAGCATAAAACATAAATAAAGTGACAAAAATCCCCATAGTGATATCCAAAGCCATAGTCCGAGCAAAAGAAATCCAAATCATACATCTACGGTCTTGGTGCTTGTAAAGAGCCTGACTGAGCTGAGCTGTTTCCTCCCTGTGGACCTGGGGGGGACGGAAGAAAAGAAGACGAAAAGCAAATAGGGTCAGACATAAAGCCTGAGTAAATCTAGTAACCCTTCAGTATGTGAATAAGAAAAGGGCATGATAGATATATACTGAAAATAGGAAAGTGTCACAAGCTAAGGAAGTGTCGCTTAGAACTGAATATCGCACCCACACTATATATATCTCTGCGCCTACTTGAGTTTATTCCAACTGGAACCCCATGGTGAGGGTGAAGTGACCCCCATTCTTATTAAAAGACTGGCTCCTACTCGCGTTAGCATGTGTCATACGGCCCCCCAGAATTGTAGATACCTATGCCCGACCCACCATGGGGTGTATCAAGACCCATGGTGGCGGCCCCGACACAAATTCTAGAAGGCATAGGTTATACTACTAGTGTCCCCAGTGCCCTGGTTGTCTGCTCCGTAGTGTGTGCACGCCCGCATCCCGTTAGACCTGCACTGTGCCTCCACCGCCGTCGTTTGACCGCTTACAATCAGCCTAGTAATCATGCCCTACCCTGCCTAGTTTCAGGGTACCGTTGATACCTAACTTGGGTTATTGCTAAAACGGGTCCCTCGTTACCAGGATTTTGTAGTCAAACATGTTAAGTGGTTAAGTGTTTGTATTTACCTAACCCCACCGATCAGTTCTTGTTAACATGTTGAATTTGGTTAAGTGTTATAGTTGACTTAACCCTACCATCTGTCCTTAGCCTCTTAGGAGCACCAGACCACTCACATTAGACAGGTATTGCTATGGTTACTGGATGTGCCGGTCGGTTCCGGGCAGGTTTACACCGTAGCTCAGTCTAACCTCGGGTCTTTATTGGGCTCAATGCTTAACCACCCACATTGGATAGGTATTGTTGTGACTACTGGACAGCCAGGCGGGTCCGGGCAGGTTTACATCACAACTCAATCCAACCTCGGGTTAAGCATATCGTGTTTTCTAAATTTACATATTTTATTACTTCTCAATTATATATGTAAATGTCATGTCTTTTATTCTTGGGTATAACAATTTATATCGCTTAAATGTCATTGTCATTGGCATGTGCCAAAAATGCCAACATATATTTTCAATGTTTTACACCCAACGTTATACGTTCGCAACATTATACAAATGTTGGGCTCGACACAATTCAACCCAACTTTATAAGTGTGATAAAAGAGGAAATTAAGAATATGTAATATCTTACAACATATAAGGGTGTGTGGCGCATGAACTTGCAATTTAGTGATACTAACTTAAATGATGGGTCATGTGAACTTGCATTCAAATCAAAATATAACTAAGTAGGTAACATATGAAATGGCATAGTTTAGGCTAATACAAACTTATGTTTAAACATGTTGAACTTGGCATAATGTCGACCACAAAACTAGCATGTTGAATATTCACCAAAATGTACAAATTTTACCTCTAATCATATAGCCTATTTCAACATGAACTTGCATAGTTTATGAAACCCAACCAACACTTAACATTGATCCAATTATACTTGCAAATAAACATGAGAATGATATCACATGTTTTGGGTCATGTAGGCATAAAAGGTTTCAAATCTAGAACATGTTTTCATAAATTCTAATTTAGACTAAGAGAATATACATAGTCCATTCCATCGACATATACATAAAGTGATCAATTTCTAGTTTTTGCCACAAACTTGCTATTGTTATTACTTTCATATACAACTGTTCAATAGGCTTGCATCAATCAATTTATGCCACAAACATCAATACACAAGTCATGATAGAACCATTACAATACACATAATTTCTACAATAACACGATCCTATTTTCATTTACATCGAATCACATCATAGTTTTTATTCATATTCTGAAAGGTCACTGTACTTACAACGAATGCAGAATGCTGAATTCTGGTTTCTGAATCCTGAAACTGAGATGCGCTCCTTTGGGTAGACTAACGTTGCGTTGATTGATTTGATTAAACTTTAATCTTCTTCTTAATTTGATTCGTCTCTAGGCTTTTCCCTCTTGACGGCTATGTTCAATTCCTCCTTAGCAGCATGACGACTCCTTTCTCCTTTTTTGTCTGAATTTTCAGTTGAGACTTAGGGTGTATTTATAGATTTTTAAGTTGTTTTGAGCCATCAGATGAAGGCAGGAGGAATCTAGACCATTCAAAGTTCAGAGAGCCAATCAAGAGGTGACACGTCAGCCTAGTGACACACAGAGCCATAGAAATTCGAGCTAGAGTCTGGCCTAGCCAGCCAGGCCGACCGGCCAAGTTAACACCCAGGTCGACACTATGGTCGACCTGGGGGGACCAGGTCGACACCATGGTCGACCTGGTCTCTGGGCGGGAATTTTCCTGCCCAGCCCAGTTTGAACCTGAAATTCGAATTTTTGAAATTTAAACTGAGCTGTTTGAATTTAAATTTAATTCTGAAACTTTCGAAGGCCATAACTCCTTCATACGGAGTCCGATTCACGCAAACTCGGACTCTATCTCAAGCAGAATTCCGAGACGAACGCAATGGAGTAGACCATTTCCCTTAATTATTTCATTTAGAATTAATTATACTTTAATTTGTGAAGCTTAATGTTATAGAATTCACGGGGTGTTACATTCCTCCCCCCTTAAAAGGATTTCGTCCCCGAAATCTTCAAGTTTGGAAGAATGTATATCCTACCATCCAACAGTCCATCTACTCAACCAACAAACACAGGCATCCACTGTCCTTAAAAGACTTCTAATGCTTTATGTTCAAATGCATAGTCTGTGTACATGTCCTTATCTAATGCAGAAATCAGGCGGTCTACTGATTCAGTTGACCCCCTTAATGCGACTCATGTAAGTGTCATGAATCCATTACGTATGCAAATTTTTCCTACTTATAATTCTACATGAGTGCACAACCATTCATACAAATGCGACGACCATATGACAGCATATCAAGTTTCAACCATATACAAATGAGAATACATATATGCATATGCAATATGAAGTAACTGAGTCGATTTATAACCTAGGGTGTGTGTGTATATGCATCCACGAGCAACCACTAGCAATCACTAGCAACCATTTGCAGCCATCATCCATAACATGTTTTCAAATACATGTTTGCATCCATTTGTCTTCTGCCTAAGGAGTTAGGAAAAGAACCGAGGAGATATACCTAAAAAGATAGATAAAGCATAACTTAAGGAAAAAGAGAGATCGAAGATGTACCCTCGAAAAGAAGAGGGTAAGCAGTGTGTATTCTGTCCTCAGTTTCCCAAGTCGCGTCTTCCTCGGCGTCGCTCCACTGAACTTTAACGAGTTTGACTTCGTGGTTGCGTAGCTTTTTCACTTTAGTTCCTAAGATGCGGGTTGGAACTCTCCTCACAGTTTCTTCACGTTCCACCTCGGCTTCTTCTAGAATGCTAGGTTCCACCACTTCCGCTGACTCATGCAAACACTTCCGTAGGTGAGAAACATGAAAGACGTTGTGAACTCCGGCCAGTCTCTCGGGTAGCTCTAACCTATAGGCCATCTTTCCAACCATCTCGATGATAGGGAACGGTCCTACAAATCTTGGTGCTAGCTTTCCGGCAGATCCAAAACGAACGACGTTCCTTAAAGGTGATACCTTAAGGAAAACTCTGTCCCCAACCTCAAACTCAAGGTCGGTCCTTCTTTTGTTGGCGTAGAATTTCTGTCTGTCTTGGGTTGTCTTCATCCTTCTCCGTATCAGGTCCACTTCCTATGAGGTCTCTTGAATCATGTCTGGCCCAAGTATAAGCTTATCTGTAGACTCCCGCCAACAAGTTGGTGATTTGTACGGTCTTCCATACAAGGCTTCGAAGGGCGCCATACCGATAGTAGCTTGGTAGTTGTTGCTGCAGGCAAATTCCACTAAAGGAAGGTGATCCCCCCAAGTTCCTCCAAAGTCAAGAACGCAAAGTCTTAAAAGTTCCTCTAAAACTCTATTCACCCTTTCCGTCTGGCCATCGGTTTGGGGGTGATAGGCCATGCTCAAACATAACTGTGTGCCTACAGCTTCTTGCAGACTCCGCCAAAACTCGCTTGTGAAGATAGGGTCTCGGTCACTAACAATGTTGGAGGGTATCCAATAAAGTCGAACTATTTCCTTAAGATAAAGAGATGCTAGAGATGAGGCGGTCCTTCTACTCTTGATAGGTATAAAGTGGGCGCTTTTTAGTAAGCCTATCCACTATTACTCAAATGCTAGTGTTGCCTCTTCTCAACCTAGGCGGTCAGTCAATGAAGTCCATTGAAATTCTATCCCACTTCCACTGTGGGACCTCTAAAGGATGAAGTAGTCCTCCAGGTTTCTTTTGTTCCGCCTTGACCTGTTGGCAGGTCATGCACTTAGAAACGAAATCTGCCACGTCTTGCTTCATGCCGTTCCAAAAGAAAGTCCTTTTCATATCCTTGTACATCTTATCACCGCCAGGGTGTATAGTCATCTTAGAATGATGCGCTTCCTCGAGAATCTTCTTTGTCAATTCCCTTGCTTGTGGGACGCATAATCTTCCATCTTGCCTCAGCCAACCCTTATCATCGATGGCGTACCTACTGAGGTGACTAGAAGTCTCACCCCTAATAAGTTTATCAATCACATCAACAAGCTGAGGGTCTTCACGTTGTGCAGCCCCTATTGAGTCCAAGAGAGTAGGCGTACTTCGAGAGATGCTAAAACCCGGTATAGAATCTGAGGAGGGCCTAAAGTTAAAACTATCTATATACTCCAAGCTTTGCCTTTCCACAAAGAGAGGGCTTAAGGTCAGTTTCTTTCGGCTCAACGCGTCTGCTTCTACGTTGCCTTGGCCGGGAGTACAGGAAATTTCAAAGTCATATGAGGCAAGAAACTCCATCCATCTTTGCTGCCTCAAGTTAAGGTCCTTCTGCGAGAAGAGATATTTCAACGATTTATGGTCAGTGTATAATTCAAACTTCTCACCTAGGAGATAATGGCGCCAAGACTTATGCGCAAAGACGATGGCGGCTAACTCAAAATCGTGGGTTGGGTAGTTCTTTTCATGAACTTTTAGTTGTCTTCCGCCATAAGCTACTGCCCTTCCTTCTTGCATTAGAACAGCGCCTAGTCCCGTTCCACATGCACCCGTGTATACTGTGAACATTTTGCTTCCATCAGGCAAAGTCAGAACTGGGGCTGTTGTGAGAGCCCTTTTTAATCGTTGGAAAGCAAACTCGCAGTCCAAATCCCAAGTGAACGCCAGATTCTTCTTTGTTAGTCTTTTGAGTGGGGATGAGATTTTTGCGAAATCCCTAATAAACTTTCGGTAAAAACCGGCTAGCCCAAGAAAGCTTCGAACTTCGGTTGCATTTCTTGGTGTTTTCCAATCTTGCACTGCCACCACTTTCGCGGGGTCTATGGCCAACCCTTCTTTGGACACTATATACCCTAGAAATATTACTTCTTTTCTCCAGAAGTGACACTTGGAGAATTTGGCTTTTAACTGATGTGCCCGGAGAGTATCCATGATTTCTTTCAGATGTTGAGCATGCTCTTCCTCATTCTTTGAGAAGATTAAGATATCATCTACGAAGAAAACCACAAATTTGTTGAGGAATTCTCTGAAAACCCTGCTCATTAGGTGTACGAAATAAGCGGGTGCATTTGTCAAGCCGAAAGGCATGAAAAGCCACTCGAAGAAACCGTCTGGGATTCTGAACGCCGTTTTATCAATGCTATCTTTAGCTACTCTTAGCTGGTGGAACCCAGCTGCCAGAACAAGTTGGGAGAAGACCGTTGCAACTACAAGCTGATCAAACAAATCGTCGATTCGGGGAAGAGGGTGCCTATTTTTCTTGGTCAATTTGTTTAACTCCCTATAGTCGACGCAAAGGCGAAGCGAACCGTCCGCTTTGGTTGCGAACACCACTAGAGCACCCCATTCCGAAATGCTCCGTCTAATGAACCCTTTTTCGAGAAGTTCTTTAACCTGCTTACTGAGCTCCTTTCTCTCCTTTGGAGCCATGTGTCTGACAGGTAAAGCTACAGGCTTTGCATTATCCGTAAGATATATGCGGAAGTCTATTTCCTGCCTCGAAGGTAAGCCTTTCACCTCCTCAAAGACATCCGGATATTCCCGGACTACTCTAACTGATTGCAAATTCTCATCAGAAGCATCAAGCGACTCTAGATAACTAAGCATAACAGCATTCAAGGGATTACAAGAGATTTCTAGAGTGTTACCAAGCCGAGTCAAGAGCCTAACTACTCTTTTCTCACAATCAAAGATGGCACCATTACTGGATGACTAATCCATGCCTAAGATCAAACCATATCACGAGAAGCCTAAGACAAAGGCATTACAACTAAACTCAACGCTGAGAATAGAGATTTTCAAACCCAAACAAACCATTGACAAGTAAACGGAGTCCCCAATTGGATTTGAAACTACTAAGGGATCTTCTACCATACTGGTGTCTAGATGCAGAGATTCTATTAAGGCAGATGAAATAAAAGAATGCGATGCGCCAGAGTCAAAAAGTGTACGAACTAGATGGTCATAAAGATAGACTACACTTTCTACAGAAATATTACTACCTCGTTCCTGTTTAGGTGCCACTAGCGCATGAACCTGACCCCCTGAAGTGGATCCAGCTTTCTGTCCCTGCCCTTTGTTCTTTGGGCAGTCCTTAGCTTGGTGCCCAGTCTCTCCACAATGAAAGCAACCACCCATCTTCGCCTTTCTTTTCCGGCAGTCTTTTGATATATGGCCTACAATGCCGCTGGAATTGGACCTTCTATTCTCACGGGGCTTATTGTTCTTCCGTCCTTTCTTAAAGTCTGTTTTCTTTACTTGTAGACCCTTATTCTTCTCTTCCCCCTTAGTTTCTTTCTTGCCGTGGTCTTCTTCGTGTAGCAATGCCATGTCCACGAAGCTTTCATAAGTCGCCCCCGTGGATACATGGGTCATGGCAAGGCTGTGTAGAGGCTCATTCAAACCCTTGACGAAGCGAAGTGCCTTCTTGTGTTGGGTGTTTACTAAGTCTAGCCCAAATATGGACAGCTGATTAAACTGATTTACATATTCCTTGATCGTCTTGCTTCCCTGTTTCAGAGTTAGAAACTTTTCCATTTGCAGGCTTCTTTCAGCTTGAGAGAGGAATTTCATCTCAAACCTTGTCCTAAAGTCTTCCCATGTTTCCATCGCCCTCTGAGCATTGGTAACTTCCCACCAATATGAAGCTTCATTCTTAAGCAACCATACCGCTAGTTGTATCTTTTGCCTGTCATCGACTCCAAAGATGACAAACAGATCCTCAGTCTCCTCTAGCCAGTTTCTTCCCCCCTACAAAGGATTCTATCCCATAAAAGTCTTTTCCACCCATTGCCTTGAAGTTTCTACATGTTTTTGCGAAGGCATTTCCACGAGGAGGCGGCGGAGGAGGAGGAATCGCGGCCACTGGAGGAGGGATGTCTGCTGGGCCCGCGCCATTGGCCTTTTCTTCTAAGTACCTCCTAAACCAGCCGGGAATCGGCACTCCTTCCGGGAGGTTAAGGTCTTCAGACATGCTGAAACAGAAAGGAAAGATTTAAAACGAAGGATAGAGAGAGATAGTGCATATGGCTTTGGGGGAATTTGTCTTTTTATAAATATACACTTTTTCTTGAAAAAAAATGCTTCTTTAAATTTCCTTTTGAGAACAATTTCAAAAACTTTTATCTTATCTGGTAAACCTATGCTCTGATACCAAGTGAAACACCCCACCTCCATTAAGGTCTCTCAGAAAGGGAATGCCTTAACTTTGGTGGATGTTTATAAGTAAAAGCCACAGATAAACTCAAGACAAATATAAAATACACATATTTTAAACAGCGGAAACCAACAGACTGTTATTTCATCAATATGTGTTCAAAACAAAACATTCCATAATTGTCTCAAAATACTTCCAACATTACAACCTCATAATTGTCTTGATTATTAGAGAAGCATATAACATAAATAAAGTGACAAAAATCCCCATAGTGATATCCAAAGCCATAGTCCGAGCAAAAGAAATCCAAATCATACATTTACGGTCTTGGAGCTTGTAAAGAGCCTGACTGAGCTGAGTTGTTTCCTCCCTGTGGACCTGGGGGGGACGGAATAAAAGAAGACGAAAATAAAATAGGGTCATACATAAAGCCTGAGTAAATCTAGTAACACTTCAGTATGTGAATTAGAAAAGGGCATGACAGATATATACTAAAAATAGGAAAGTGTCACAAGCTAAGGAAGTGTCGCTTAGAACCGAATATACTATCGCACCCACACTATATATATCTCTGCACCTACTTGAGTTTATTCCAACTGGCACCCCATGGTGAGGGTGAAGTGATCCCCATTCTTATTAAAAGATCGGCTCCCACTCGCATTAACATCTGTCATACGGCCCCCAAGAATTGTAGATACCTATGTTGGTCCCACCACAGGGTGTATCAAGACCCATGTTGGCGCCCCGACACAAATTCTAAAAGGCATAGGTTATACTAATGGTGTCCCCAATGCCCTGGTTGTCTGCTCCGGAGTGTGTGCACGCCCGCACCCCGTCAGACCTGCACTGTGCACCCACCGCCGTCGTTTGACCCACTTACAATCAGCCCAGTAATTGTGCCCCACCCTGCCTAGTTTCAGGGTACCGTTGATACCTAACTTGGGTTACTGCTGAAACCGGTCCCTCGTTACCAGGATTTTCTAGTCAAACATGTTAAGTGGTTAAGTGTCTGTATTTACCTAACCCGACCCATCAGTTCTTGTTAACATGCTGAATTTGGTTAAGTGTTATAGTTGACTTAACCCTACCATCTGTCCTTAGCCTCTTAGGAGCACCAGACCACTCACATTAGACAGGTATTGCTACGGTTATTAGATGTTTCGGTCGGTTCCGGGCAGGTTTACACCGTAGCTCAGTCTAACCTGAGGTCTTTATTGGGCTCAATGCTTAACCACCCACATTGGATAGGTATTGTTGTGACTACTGGACAGTCGGGCGGGTCCGGGCAGGTTTACATCACAACTCAATCCAAATTCGAGTTAATCATATCGTGATTTCTAAATTTACATATTTTATTACTTCTCAATTATTTATGTAAATGTCATGTCTTTTATTCTTGGGTATAACAATTTATACCGCTTAAATGTCGTTGTCATTGGCATGTGCCAAACATGCCAACATATATTTTCAATGTTTTACACCCAACGTTATTACCCCCGTTTATACGTTCGCAACATTATACAAATGTTGGGCTCGACATAATTCATCCCAACTTTATAAGCGTGAGAAAAGGGGAAACTAAGAATATGTAAAATCTTACAACATATAAGGGTGTGTGGCGCATGAACTTGCAATTTAGCGATACTAACATAAATGATGGGTCATGTGAACTTGCATTCAAATCAAAGTATAACTAAGTAGGTGACATATGAAATGGCATAGTTTAGGCGAATACAAACTTATGTTTAAACATGTTGAACTTGGCATAATGTCGACCACAAAACTAGCATGTTGAATATTCACCAAAATGTACAATTTTTACCTCTAATCATATAGCCTATTTCAACATGAACTTGCATAGTTTATGAAACCCAACCAATACTTAACACAGATCCAATTATACTTGCAAATAAACATGAGAATGATATCACAGGTTTTGGGTCATGTAGGCATAAAAGGTTTCAAATCTAGAACATGTTTACATAAATTCTAATTTAGACTAAGAGAATATACATAGTCCATTCCATCGACATATACATAAAGGGATCAATTTCTAGTTTTTGCCACAAACTTGCTATTGTTATTACTTTCATATACACCTGTTCAATAGGCTTGCATCAATCAATTTATGCCACAAACATCAATACACAAGTCATGACAGAACCATTACAATACACAGAATTTATACAATAACACGATTCTATTTTCATTTACATCGAATCACATCACAGTTTTTATTCATATTCTGAATGGTCACTATACTTACAACGAATGCAAAATCTTGAACTCTGGATTCTGAATTCTGAAACTGAGATGGGCTCCTTTGGGTAGACTAACGTTGCGTTGATGGATTTGACTAAACTTTAATCTTCTTCTTAATTTGATTCATCTCTAGGCTCTTCCCTCTTGACGGCTATGTTCAATTCCTCGCTAGCAGCATGGAGACTCCTTTCTCATTTTTTTCTGTGAATTTTCAATTGAGACTTAGGGTGTATTTATAGATTTTTAAGTTGTTTTGAGCCGTCAGATGAAGGCAGGAGGAATATAGACCATTCAAAGTTCAGAGAGCCAATCAAGAGGTGACACGTCAGCCCTAGTGACACACAGAGCCACAGAAATTCGAGCTAGAGCCTGGCCCAGCCAGCCAGGTCGACCAGGCATGTCGACACCCAGGTCGACACTATGGTCGACCTGGGGGGGACCAGGTCGACATTATGGTCGACCTGGGGTGACCAGGTCGACCCTATGGTCGACCTGGTCTCTGGGCGGGAATTTTCCCGCCCAGCCCAGTTTGAACCTGAAATTCGAATTTTTGAAATTTAAACTGAGCTGTTTGAATTTAAATTTAATCCTGAAACTTCCGAAGGCCATAACTCCTTCATATAGAGTCCAATTCATGCAAACTCGGACTCTTTCTCAAGCAGAATTCCGAGACGAACGCAATGGCGTAACCCATTTCCCTTAATTCTTTCATTTAGAATTAATTATACCTTAATTTGTGAAGCTTAACGTTATAGAATTCACGGGGTGTTACATTGAGCAATACATCTTGAAGCTCCAAACTAGACGATAGCAGAATCCTGACTAAGCCTGTGAATTCCCTCCCTTAAGAATCTGGGGGGAACAGAAGAAAGAAGTGGAAACAAAAAGGGTCACACATAAAGTTTGGCAAGTCTAGTTACTTTTAGTCAGTAGAAAAATAAAAGTAACATGATAGGCAAATAAAGTGGATAAGAGAGAGATCACTACATAAATGGCAGGTGTGACAAGGTAAGCAAGATAAGATGTACATGCCTCACTAATGATTACTCTGCATTGTTACTAGTATATCCAGAAAGAGACGATCTGTCCAACTATAAGGTGGTAGACTTAGGTATACGTCCAAATGTATCCTAACTACTACCCTGCTCGATCGGCTCCCTAACCCTCGTAGATACCTTGTGCTAGCCCACAGTAGGAGGTATCACTTCCTAAAATGGCAACCCCTCGTCGTAACAATGTGCATAACCATATCTATAGGTGTCACGGTCGTCTTATACACCTCTGCCCGGCTCATGCACGCACATGGCCCGGTCGGTTTGCGCCGCCCGCACCGTCCTCCACGTTTGGATCTCTTACAATCAGGTAGTAAGCATGCCCCTTCTCCGCCAAGTACGGAATACTTTGTTTAATACCTACTTCAGGTTACTGACTGAAATGGGTCCTACACAACATGATACAAGCTCTCCCCTTTGTCTTGTATCCCCCACTAGGTTTTCACTAACTATGTATACCGCTAGGTGTCTTTAATTACATAGCCTTACTTATTTCTACCAGTTATGCTTACATATAGGTGTCTTTAATACATAACACCTAATCTTCCAACCGGTTATGCTTACCTATAGGTGTCTTTAATTACATAACCCTATTACTTCTACAAGTTATGTTTACCTTAAAAGGTATCTTTAATTACATAACTTTATTATTTCCACTGATTATGTATACCACTAGGTGTCTTTAATTACATAATCTTAACGGGTTAAGTTTGTGCGCCTATTACCCATCCCCTCTTCAGTTTTACTTAACCCACCCCTCAACCATGTCTACTTAACCCCCAACTTAAATTTAAGTTCATACAATCCCTATGGATTAACTCAAGTTAAGTAGTCCAATTCTTTACCATATCCATTTATGGTTTCATAATGGGCCAAACCTCCCACGGTAGGCCTACAACATGTGGATGCTGGATACGTCGGTCGGGTTCGGGCAAACTTATTCCATAGTTGGGCCTAACCTCGTGTCATAGCCCATTTCGTATTTACATACTTAGACCTCCCAAATTTGGTTCACCATTAGTGGCTGCTAGATATGCCTGTCGGCTCGGGGCAGACTTCCACCACTAATGCAATCTAATCCCGTTTCATAAGTACAATTACAATTCCTAATTGTAATTAATAGACATTACATTTTTAATTAATTAACCCTTTCCTTTTATAGGTGTAATATCTATTTTGCCCAATAATTTGAATTACATGTCCATAAATGTTCATATTCAAATTATGCCATTTTTAATTAATCTACCAATTAATTAATCCTTTCCTTTTATAGGTGTCAATACTTATTTTGCCCAATAATTTGAATTACATGTCCATAAATGTTCATATTCAAATTATGCCATTTTTATCCCTTTTTCCCCCATTCCTTAACTAGCGCCCTCACAAAATTGGCAACATGCCTAGGCTAGACAATAGCCAAGTCATAAATGATAATAGGGAAAATAATAGGAATATTCTAAAATGATCATCTTGGCATAAACATAAAATTGTATGTTAATAAGGTGAACATACATACTAGCATGGACATGAAATTTTCATCATAACAAGATGGACATAAAACTGAAGAACTATGATGTCACAATATCTAAATTAGCCATTTCAGATGTCCAATCGATTTAAATCTAACATGAAAACATAGGGTGATAATTTAGATCACATATGATAGATCTAACATGAATCATAAGGTAACAAATTTAGATCACATAGGATAGATCTAACATGAATCATAAGATGACAATTTTGGATCACATAGGATAGATCTAACATGAATCATAAGGTGACAAATTTAGATCACATAGGATAGATCTAACATGAATCATAAGGTGAAAATTTTAGATCACATAGGATAGATCTAACATGAATCATAAGGTGACAATTTTAGATTACATAGAATAGATCTAACATGTTAACATAAGGTGATAATTTAGATTACATAGGATAAATCTAACATGAATCGTAAGGTGACAATTTTAGATCACATAGGATAGATCTAACATGATAATTTTAGATTACATAGAATATATCTATATACATCCGCGTCATAGCATATCATAAAAGTTACAACCCAAGATCCATAATGATAACATAGTAGAACTACTGAATTGGATCCAAAGAAATAGATCTGTTGTAATATAGCATGAGATCAAACAATAACATAGATTTAAAGTCTACAACATATCCACATCACAGTCTTTCATAATTTCACTATTATTTATCTAAACCTAAAAGCAACTAGAACTCATTGTGATTGGATTGCTAAGATGATAGAAAAGGTGCTGAGTCTATGCTTGAATCTCAGAATTTGATATGCTTTAGTTGCTAGAAGAAGGTAAGAAACCCTAGTTTAGTTCAGAATCCGGCATAGTTTTGCTGCCATGATTTCTAATGAAGAAATCTGCGAAATGGCCATATATTTATAGCTGCAGAACCATCTAGATCTACTACCACATAAGCCCTAGGGTAAATCAGGTCGTGGGTCAACTCCGACTTGGGAAAAGGCCCGAATACCAAAAAAACTATTCTAGGCACACTTTACAGATGGACCAGTGTAAAAATACATGGGTGTACTTGTCAAATGCACTAGAAATTTCCATTTTTCTGCCAAACTTCTATCGCCCATGACTTCTTCATACATTATCCGTTTTGCGCAAACCAGGGGTATATCTTGACCAAAATTCCGAGACAGACGCAATGGCGTAGTCCATTTCCCTTAATTCTGAACATTAAATTAATTATTCTTTAACTTATCCACTTTAATATCGTTAAAAATAAAGGGTGTTATATTCTCCCCTACTCAAAGGATTTCGTCCTCGAAATTTCTAAGTTGAGAAGAATGCATATCCTACCATCCATCTACTCAACCATCAATCACTGGCATCCGTTGTCCTTAAATATTTCTAATGCTTTCATGAAAATATGCAAAGGTGTGTGTATATGTCCCTACACTAATGCGAAGATCGGGCGATTTACTGATTCAGTTGACCTCCTTAATGCAATGTGTGTTAGTGCCATGAATCCAATATGTATATAAATTAGCCTATTATATAACATATAAGATCTACATGTGTGCGTACTCATTCATCCAAATGCAACATCTATATGCTAGTTCATCCATTTCCATCCATAAACGGAAAGAAAATGCACACACATCCATATGCAGTATGAGAGTGATTGAGCCGATCTTAGTGTCTAATGTGTGTGTATATGCGTCCACAGGCAACCACTAGCAAACGCTTGCATCCACTTGCATCCATCAAATATAACATGTTTCAAACACATGTTTACATCCATAGGATTCCTATCTAAAGGTCGAAAATACTATGGATAAGATATACTCAAATGATAGAAACAAGTACTGATAAAGCTTTTGTAAAAAGGAGTTAAGAATATACCCTCGAAGAGAAAAGGGTACGAAGCACGAATCTTGTCTTCGGTCTCCCAAGTCGCATCTTCTGGGTTATCTCCCCATTGAACCTTTAGCAACTTGAGCTCTTTATTGCGTAGCTTCTTAACTTCTGATCCAAGAATACGGGATGGAACTCGCCTGACTGTCGTCTCCCGTTCTACTTCTACCTCTTCCAATATACTCGGCTTAACAACTTCCACGGTGTCATGCAAGCACTTCCGCAGATGAGAAGCATGGAAAACATCACGAACACCAAATAGAATTTCTGGAAGCTTCACTCTATAGGACATTTGGCCAATCCTCTCGGTTATGGGAAACGGTCCCGCAAACCTAGGTGCCAACTTCCCTACCGATCCAAAGCAAACCACATTCCTAAGAGGTGACACTTTGATAAAAACCAAGTCTCCTACTTCAAATTCAAGGTCAGACCTTCTCTTGTCTGCATAGGATTTCTGCCTACCCTAAGCTGTCTTCATCTACCGTCGAATAAAGTCAATATTTTCGTACGTTCCTCTAACCGTATCTAGTCCAAATAATAATCTTTCTGTAGATTCCAACCAATAAGTTGGTGATCTACAGGGTCGTCCGTACAGTGCTTCGAAGGGCGCCATGCTGATGCTGGCTTGATAGCTGTTGTTATAGGCAAACTCTACTAAACGAAGATGCTCTTCCCAAGTCCCTCTGAAGTCTAGGAAACACAGCCTTAAAAGATCTTCTAGAATTCTATTCACCCTCTCCGTTTGCCCATCGGTCTGAGGATGATAAGCAGTGCTCAAACACAAGTACCTAATGCTTCTTGCAGGCTCCTCCAAAATTCACTTGTGAAGATGGGATTACGATCGCAAACGATAGTGGAAGGAACTCCACGAACACGAACTATCTCACACACGTAAATTGCTGCTAACCATGATGTCGTCCTCTTACTCTTAACTGGAATAAAGCGAGCGCTCTTAGTGAGTCTATCTACCACAACCTAGATACTGGTGTTGCCTTTCTTTGATCAAGGAAAACCATCTATGAAATCCATAGAGACGCTCTCCCATTTTCACTGAGGAACCTCCAAAGGATGAAGTAAACCACCGGGCTTCTTTTGCTCAGCTTTGACTTGCTAGCAAACTAAACATTAGGAAACAAATTCGACCACATCGTTGTTCATCCTAGGCCAAAAGAAAACCCTCTTCAAATCCCTGTACATCTTATCACCTCCATGATGAATGGTAATCTTAGAATGGTGGGATTCTTCTAGGACTGCCTTTATCAAGCTTCCAGTTTGAGGAACACAAAGCCTTCCATATCGTCCCAACCACCCCTTTTCATCTATGGCATATCTGCTGAGGTGACTAGAAGTCTCCCTTCTTCTGAGCTTATCTATGATGTCTAAAATATGTGGGTCACCTTGTTGCAAAGCTCCTATCTGGTCCATAAGAGTCGGTCGTATCTCCAAGGATGCAAACAAATCAGGAAAAATCTAGATGGAGGGTCTAAAAACAAAAGTTGATATGAACTCCAAGTTCTTTCTTTCCACAAACATAGCACTCACGGCCATGCTCTGCCTACTTAGTGCGTCTGCCACCACATTACCCTTGCCAAGTGTGTAAGAAATCTCAAAATCATAAGAAGCTAGAAACTCCATCCGCCGTTGTTGCCATACATTGAGATCCTTCTGCGAGAACAGACACTTGAGAGATTTATGATCGGTGTATAGCTCAAACTTCTCTCCAGGTAAATAATGACACCACGTCTTTAATGCAAACACTATGGCAGCTAGCTCTAGATCATGGGTAGGGTAGTTCTTTTCATGAACTCTCAATGTCAACCCCCATAGCATGCTACTTTCCCTTCTTGCATTAGGAACACACCAAGCCCTGTACCACACGCATCAGTGTAAACAGTAAACACCTTATTCCTGTCAGGCAAGGTCAAGACTGGGGTTATTTTCAGAGCCCTCTTCATTCGTTGGAAAGCAATGTCATAGTTTATATCCCATGAGAATTCCATGTTCTTCTTCGTCAGCATGGTGAGTGGGGCTGATATCTTTGTGAAGTCCTTAATGAACTTCCTATAGTAACCTGCTAAACCAAGAAAGCTCCTCTCCTCGGTTGCATTTTTAGGAACCTGCCAATCTTGCACTACAACCACCTTCGCGGGATCTACAGCTATCCCCTGGAGACCACATGCCCTAAGAATCTTACATCTTTTCTCCAAAAATGGCATTTAGAGAACTTTGCTTTAAGCTGATGGTTACAGATAGTTTTCAAAACTTCTGTCAAATGTTGGGCATGCTCTTTTTAGCTTTTGGAGAAGATCAAAATAACATCGACAAAGACTATAAAACATTTATTTAGGAACTCTCAAAACACCTTACTCATCAGATCGACAAAATAGGCGGGTGCAATCGTCAGCCCAAAAGGCATAACTAGCCATTCAAAGAAACCGTCCGGAGTCCTAAAGGCAGTCTTATCTATGCTGTCCTCAGCCACCCTCAACTGATGGAACCCCGTGGCTAAGTCTAACTGGGAAAATATGGAGGCACCAACAAGCTGATCAAATAAATCGTCAGAAGCGAGTGCCTATTCTTCGTGGTGAGCTTATTCAGCTCCCTATAATCAACACACAAACGAAGCGAACCATACGCCTTAGTTGCGAATACCACGAAAGCACCACATTCAGATATGTTTTGTTTGATAAACCCTTTCTCAAGTAGCTCCACTACTTGCTTACTCAGCTCCCTCCTTTCCCTTGGAGCCATGTGGCGCACTGGTAATGCAACTGGCTTTGCATTGTCCAGCAAATATATGTGAAATTCGATCTCGCGCCTTGGAGGTAAACCCCGAACCTCGTCAAAAACATCAGAAAAATCCCAGACTACTGGAATAGATTGCATATCGTTGATAGATGCATCAAGAGACTCTAGAAAACTAAGCATAACCCACCCTTGTGGGTCACACGAAATCTCGAGGGTTCTCCCATGACAAGTCAGAAGCCTAACAACCCTCTTCTCACAATCCAGATTGGCACCATAAATGGTAAGCCAATCCATTCCTAGAATCAACCCATAGCCCATAAACCCGAGCACATATGCATCGCATTCAAACTCGACACCTAGCACAGATATTTTCAAACCCTGACAAATCATCGATAAATGAGCCGAACCACTAATGAGGTTTGAAACAACTATGGGATCTACTACCGTACTAGTAATTAAGTGGAGAGATTCAACTACAGAACTTGATATAAATGAATGTGAGGCACCAGAATCAAAAAGTGTTCTAATAGGATGGTTTGAAAGTGAAATTAAAACTTCCACATAAATTTTTCTACCTCTATCAAGAGCACTGGTCGCAAGAGCATGCACCTGCCGTCCAGAATTTCCTGCCCTTTGACCTTGTCCCTGTGATCCCCGTTTCTTTGGGCACTCTTTAGCAAAGTGTCCAGCCTCTTCACAGTGGAAGCAAGAGTTCTTCCTTCGCTTATAGTCTTTAACCAGATGACCTTCCTTCCCATAATGGTGACATTTTCTCTTATCCTTGCCTTTATCATTTTTTCCACCCATTCTTGGGTCATGTTTTTTTTTATTTTGTGTTTCCTCAACCTTAGCTTCCTCCTTTTCAGATTTATTTGAGCTTTATCTATGTTCGCTCCCCGGGCCAACGTTTTTCTCATCCTTGGGTTGTACTCCTTAGCCTTAGCTTCCTTATTCTCCTTTTTACCATATTTGTGTAACAGGCTAACAAGTCTCTCGAAAGTTGCCTCCCTACACGAAAATCCTTACGAAGCTCAAGAAAATTAGCCGTAGGTTATACTACTACATCTTCAGATGGAGGGAAGGCACTTCATTGCCCTTCGATATGTGTTGCAGTTTAAACATACCTATGGCATCATGCCGGAATGGGGACACCCTTCGGGAAGAATCAGTCTCCCAGACAAAAAGAGAAAGAGGGAATCAAGTGGAGAATCGAGAGATACTTCCTATGGCTTTGGGTAATAGGTTTTTCAAAATAGATTTTTCTTTATGAAAATGCTTTCTTTTAAAACCCTTTTGAAAATAATTTTCAAAATTTTTATCTAATCTGGTAACCTTCAGATCTGATACCAAGTGTGACACCCCACGTCCGTTAATGTCACTCACCAAGAGAATGCATTAAGTTCCATAAAGCGTCAAAGGTAATCAGACACAGAATAATTACAAGACATATATAAATAAGATAGCAGCGAAAATTTAAAAAATCTTCTATTAATCATAAAGCATGGTTACACCATATGTCTGAAAAAACATAAACTCAGTATATCATTAAAACTTCTGTCTTGTACTTTAAATATCAAAGTAAAATAACAAAGAAAGCATAATCCCCAAATCATGAGCCATAGTAGCAAAGATAGAAGCTTGACCAATACATCTAGAAGCTCCAAGCAAGACGATAGCAGAATCCTAACTAAGCCTGAGAATTCCCTCCCTTAAGAACCCATGGGAGGGGAGAGGGTGGAAAAATGTGGAAACAAAAAGGGTCAGACATAAAGTCAGGCAACTCTAGTTACTTTTAGTCAGTAGATAAATAAAAGTAACATGATAGGAATATAAAGTGGATAAGAGAGAGATCACTACATAAATGGCAGGTATGACAAGGTAAGCAAGATAAGGTGTACATGCCTCACTAATGATTACTCTGCACTATTACTATTACATCTAGAAAGGTAAGCAAGATAAGGTGTACATGCCTCACTAATGATTATTCTGCACTATTACTAGTATATCTAGAAAGAGAGGATCCGTCCAATATCCTAACTACTACCCTGATCGATCGGCTCCCTAACCCTCGTAGATACCTTGTGCTGGCCCCATAGTAGAAGGTATTACTTCCTAAAATGGCAACCCCTCGTCGTAACAATGTGCACAGCCATATCTACAGGTGTCACTGTCATCTTACCCCCCTCTGCCCGACTCATGCACGCACATGGCCCGGTCAGTTTGCGCTGCGCACACCGTCCTCCACGTTTGGATCTCTTACAATCAGTTAGTAAGTGTACCTCTTCTCCGCCTAGTACGGAATACTTTGTTTGATACCTACTCCGGATTACTGGCTGAAATGGCTCCCACATAATATGATACAAGCTCTCCCCTTTCTCTGGTATCCCCCACTAGGTTTTCACTGACTATGTATACCACTAGGTGTCTTTAATTACAGCCTTATTTATTTCTACCGGTTATGCTTACCTATAGGTGTCTTTAATACATAACCCCAAACACTACATCAGAAATGGCTTGTGGTAGCGTTGAAAAAACGCTACCATAACTTGTAGTAGAGTTTTAAAGAACGCTGCGATACAACATGCAACTAAAAGTCTAAAAGTTTTTGTTGCGTTTTAATAAACGCAACCAAAAATGAACATATTGTAGCATTTTAGAAACCCTACAAAAGGTTTTTGTGGCAGCGGGTTAAAAATGCTACTAAAGTGATGCTTGCATCATTTCCCAATTTGTTTGTAGCGTTTCATTTCAGTTATAATATCTTTTGTAAATTACATTTGTAGCACTTTTTCAATGCTACTAAAACTTACTGATGCACACCACATTTTAATTGCGGTTATTTACTATTATTGGCTTGTAACATTTGCATCAATCGCTTATGTATAATAGCAATATTAAACAAATAATCATATGAGTATCATTTTCAAACTATAATCAATAACATCATATTTAAATACTTAGAAAAATACATTACTAGAAATATCAAATATAACACCCATAATCATCTCAATAGTAGTATTTCGGCAAGACAAGTGAATCCACATATGATAACTGCTTACAAACAAGTCTACACGACTAGTACAAACAAAATAATAGTTAAACTCTTGTTCATAGCTTAATTACCACCAGTTTTTTGATGCGGCTTTTCTTCACTTCGGAAATTTAATTACCTGTACATAAGTATAACGGTCAACGGTAAGAATTACATACAAGTATAATGGTCAATAGTCAGAATTACATAAATGTGCAAAATGCATAAATTATATATAACAGAGTACACCAATTGCCTAGTTATTCATCTTATGCGCTAGTATATTAGATTAAATTTAGTATATTAACATAAATTTGCAAAAGGACTGAAGATGCACTTTTATTCACATATGGAAAGGTATGCCTTATATTACATGTAAATTATTTATATGACCATATTTCCAGCCATGCTAACATCGATAGGGACCTTGGTGTTAATTCTTCCAAAGGAAAGAAAACTATTTTTGCAAAGGATTGAAGATGCACTTTTATTCATATGCGGACAGGTTTGCCTTATATTACATGTAACTTATTTATATGTTTGAAAACCAACATATTATTAGAGCAATTTTCATAACCAAAAACATAAGTGGACGCATTTATTGGGGATAGAGAATAAGATGGACGCTTAGTCAAAATTTAAGATTGATAAAATTATACTTTAGTCATAATGAATTCATGTGCCCATACCAAGACATGTTGTACTGTGACTTGTGCATTATACACACACCCGCACTCCAAGTTTCTTTTAGAACACTAGTTATAATTCACTACATAAGATGTATAAATAGAGGATGGTTTGAACTTTGAACTTTGTGGAATGCACATGCATATCATCCGGAAGAAAGATAGCATGCTTGACTGTTGAACGTTTTTAATGGGCTAAGCCTTCTGGTTTATAAAGCCTTGGACCTGGAATCCTAACCAGGCAGCAAGTATCACACCACTTCTATCAACGGAGTGGCTACTAAAATACATAATCAGTCTACATAGTTTTGCAGCCTTTCATACTGCAAAAATGTTGCTAATGCAGTAAGACTGCTAATTCAGCACTACCGCATAAGATAAAACCTGTGAAAGCATAAATCATGATACAACCAAATAAAAATCATACCTCATTGAACTCACCTTACCCTTGCAATTCACATAAGGCATAGAAAAATATTAAGAAACTAATAGATAGAAAAATTTGCAGTAGATCCAAAATCATTGAACTCACCTTACCCTTGCAGCCAAGAATTTTAGAACAAAGGCTGTGTGAATCTTTTTTTCCTCCAACAACATAAAAAATGACCAACTTCATTTTGCAGTGCAAATTCACATCTTGTTAGCATTGTATAGTCAAAATTTTGCTGCACGTACACTTGCAGAGATGAGCTGTTAAGTTTACATAATATAGAACTACAAAGCAGTTAATCATCAAAAATGAAAACTGGTTATAGAGCAATTTGATGTTTTCCATTAAATTTGTCAAACTGATTATTGCTTTAATAAAATGCGTGGCTTTGATAAGAGAGCACACTTAAGGCGTTAAATTTTTTTTTACCATGGAGAGAGGATGAACCTTCATGTATTCTCTAAGAAAATATCTTCTTCTTTTTTTTATTTTAACACCACATAATTTTCATACCATGCTAACTCTAAATACAACAACTGAATATAAACACCACGTAGGTTACATATCATGGACGAACGGCTCAGTGTAGCTGAGCCTAAGGCTCGGTTTAATTGAGTCGGAAGGCTCAGTTTAACTGATCCTATTAGGCTCAGTAAAACTGAGCGTTTGGCTCAGTTACACTGAAGCCTTAGGGCTCACTATAACTGAGCCAAAACGATTCAGTGTAACAGAGCCATTTCGGCTCAGTAATACTGAAATATTACCTGCACAGAAATATTACACCAAATATGGCAAAGGGGTCATGTTACCTACACAAGCACTCATAAGCTCCTTGGTAAACAGACATCGTGCCCATGAGTTCCAGGCCTACACGCTGAAATATACATTTGAGTAAAAATAAAATTCCAGAATCATGGTCAATTTCTTGTGAACAGCAGTTGCAAGCATTTTATCTGTCATTAGTGCTAGAAAAACTATTGAAAACTTTAAAGACTTTTTCATTAGAAAACTGATAATCATGTAGAAAGCATGATACAATTTCTTGGCGCTGGGTAGTAACGTCAATTGATTTTTGCAAGGATTTTTTTACTTTTCGGTTTATGAGATGTCCAGATGTTTTCATGTGAGCAGTTGAGGCACCTGACTTACTATGTAAATAATGATAATTCTTTTAAGGGGTATAATATATACAGTTATTGGCAAAAGATGCTGTAAAATTTTCATGAACCAGCTTGCATTTTTGGTTGGTGATCAAGGGTATAATTAAACATTAGGCTTTAATAGCATAAGCCAATCACATTAGCAGTTAAAAATCATATAACCAGTACTGCAGTACTTCTCACGGCGATTCAAATTGGAGGGTATCAGATCTAGTGTTTCGTTGAGTGGCAGCATGAAGATTGATAACATGGGCAATTGGATTCTTTTAAGAAGGGAAGATGGTAGCAATTATACTAAAAGCAGTATACAGAACAATAAATGGTTTAAGAGAGTACTGTAAGAAATAGAAATTGCTAAAAAGAAACACAAGAACTGGAATACAAAAAAGCACATGCTATAAATTCAAATACAAATACCTGATCATAACAAACTTGAGGGCCACAAGGAAATTCACTTGGTCCTAAATCTATTTTTAAAAAAAGACACCACCGTGTTAAGTAATATGGAGAACATTTAGTGCTAACCAGGGTGAGCTTTAATTAACTCAATGTCAAAAATAACAACACTGTGTTAAGGGTATGTTTACTGGAAATGTGTGCACGTTTCATTTATCAAACAAAATGTAAAATGTGTTGCAGGAAAAAGAGAAAACTTTGATAAATTGATATACAAGCTCAAAATTATCTACTTGTTACCTGAGAAAGTACGTTCATGCATGAAAACATACCTTAGAATTTTGTAAAATTAGTCTGTACCTTAAAATTTCTCAGGTAGCAAGTATAATTTACTACATATATCAATTCCAAATGGGCTGAATTTCAAAACAAGTTAATTGAAAATTTTAAGGTGATATGAACAAGTTCATCAAACATGGTGATATAGTTATACTGTGAAGGTAAGAATTTGCATGATCAAGTCAATAAGCATGACAGAAATGGCAGAATTCTATAGGTACAGACTAATTTAAACTATGGATATCAAATCGGTAAAAGAGGAATGCACCAGATATGTATTTCCATCCCGATAAATTGGTCCTTCTGATTTGGTACTCACTTCATCAGCATTAATTTGATGAGCTTCTTAATAAGTCTTCTCCTTGGAACTTGTTACATACCTTTAAGTAGATAGAGCAAAGGTGAATAAAAATGAAAGCTTCTACAAATTCAGCTCAATAACTATAAGATGTTGAACCTGAATACTCTTTTGGGAGTAAGACACCGAATTATAACCTGCAAACATCAGTGGGAATAAAGCAGAAATGAGTTCGATATGCTTTAATCAAGAATGAAAAAAATACACCAGATCTTAATACATGTAAGCTGTTTTTTAAGACTCGATTCTTTTTTTATTATTATTATTATTATTATTATTATTATTATTATTTTACTTACTTATAAAACTACAGTTAAACAATTATATTTAACTAATTTCATACTCCTCCCATGGCCATGAAGAGAAAAACCATCTCTCTAGGCACGAACACAATGCACGCAATTATATTTAACTAATTTCCTTCCTCCAAAACAACCCTCATGGTTTGAGGCGCCTGGGCAATCCAATCTCAGAGTGCATAGTGGAATGAGTGATATTTCAGCAAGGATTTCAACTAGCCAGTGTTGACTCATGTCATATTCAATATAAGTTTGTCCTATCCTTTAGGAATCTACACAAGCAATATTGTTGATTTTGATTGTGTGAAACCTTGAATTACGAGTAATGGTAATAATAAGCAATGTTGCACGTATTACAATTTATTTTCAGGCGTCACATATATTAGTTTAATAGATCTTATATTAGGTAATGATGCTAATTCAAAATTCATAAATTTGGTGGTTGTAACGGCTACTTATCATTATAAAGGAAGTAAGATGTATAAAATGCCGAAATAGACAACTTTAACAGATTATACAACTTGTACATTCCATGAAAGCCAATGCATAAATTAGTGCATAAAATACAAAATCATCTACCTATTTGGTGCAAGCAATTGGAATGTCTGATGAATTACAAGATTTGGTTTAGCAAAGAATACAACAAAGACAATTGGAGTTTAGTTTTTCACATTGTAAAGGTTTGATGGATAGTGTGGGACTCAAATTTTAGTACTTCATATGCTTAATAGTTATACAGTATGTGACATTGATGCTAGTATCAAATAGCGTATATTCAAGTAAAAAGCAACTAACCCAGAAGAACATAGTAGACTTCTGCAGCAAGTGCTTTTATTGTGCCAATTTTTTAATGTGCTTTTATTATGCAACCAGAACCACATAAGAATAACACGTATGGTGTTGCTAGTGTTGCGCCTGTTGAGCCAAAGCTTCGTGGCAGCTACTAAAAAGCACAAAGGGAGACACTGAGTTAGCAATAGCAACAAGCACAACCAAAACATAAAAGAAACCATAACCAAAACCATACAATAAATAGGAAGGCAACAAGCCAAATGAGCCAATATGGCCATACAACAATGGTGCAATGAAATTAGACTCAACAACACAGCTAGTGACTGGGTCAATAAGCACCAACGAACAGGGGAAATAAAAATTATAAAAAACCACATACAAATCACCAACATCAGACCAAGAAAGAGGCACAAAAGGCCATACCTTCAGTAACAAAGGCATCCTACCTAACGCTCCTATTACCCAATATAAGGACCCAAGACCAGCCAACATCCCAAAGCCCAAGTGATCAGCCACGTCCAAGACCGGTGACCTCCGTGAAGGCTGAACCTCCAAATAGCGAAGAGAAGAGCTATCCAATGGAACCCAAAAGCCCAACACACCGATCTCCACCACCACATTTAGACCGACAGTCTGTTGCCTATTCTCCACTGCCACGCCAAGAGTAGAACACTCTGGCTGCTGACGAAGAGCGGGGGCTGCCGACTTACGCCAATGTGTGAACTCAGCGCCTCTCAACCAACCTCGAATAACCAACAACCACCAACTCGCAATCAACCCCAAGAAAAATTGCACTGCCTTCATCTAAACAACAATCACTAGCTTCAGCCAAGACATCAACACTTAAGCAGCCAAATGAATTTGAGAGATCAACCGGCTCAACATAAGCAGCACTAGCAACATCCATACTATGAAGGTAAGTTCAATTAACAGTGTAAACAATAATTTACAATATTAGTTGTTAATGGTACCCATAATCAATGATTAGCATGCAATCTTCACCTGTCATTTCTCTTTATTGTACTATATTAAATATTTAGCGGTCCCTGTGTTCATGAGGATAGAAATTCCTATATTTATTAAATCTTGTCATTTTTGTTTATGAGGTAGGTCATCCAAATTCAAGCACATTAATATGATATATATATCTTTCAAGAGCTAAAGCAAATGGCTCATGGACAAAGAGTTTTCACACCATGCATTTAAGAATATTCGACGACTAGACATGATAAATCAAGATTGAACGAGTGCAAACAAAAAGCACAAATCAAAAATGTAGACTTTAAAGCTTTCCAATATGGCGTTCCTGGAAAATTCATACTTTCACGAAAGTGATGTATTCCAGCCTTAACTTCTCAGTTTCATCCTCATAAGAATCCATACGTGTAAATGAAATACAACATAGCTATTTGTAAATGAAATACAGCATAGTCAGTAACTTACTGAATTGCATATATAGTTGATACTATATTAAATTGTGCATTATCAAAATGTGTATTACATCAAAGTCAAACTATATATAATAAATGTACCAAACTATAATATATGTATCAAACTGCATATTGGTTCGTGCATTTCAATTGCAACTCTGATTTTCTCATATATGAACATATGACAACATTACACCAATATTTAAAATAAATAATGTTGTATACTTTAGAAAACTTCCTGTCAAATTTAAAGGAATAAAACATACAATTAGGCTATGCTTTCAATTAGCACGATATAATAATAATATGAAATGAGGCTTTCATGCAAAATACTGAAAAACCATCCTACAAATAATTTGATAAAAGATAATGATAAATATCTGATGCATCATTAAAGCCAAGATAATCCTACAAATAAGTGAAGCATTTTAGCAACTTGAATTAGTCGAAAATAAATTAAAGTAAACACAAAATATTTACTAGTCCTCTAATAAAAGTTGTAAAAATGTAGTGCATTCTTCTATTCGGAAGATATTCGGAAGTGAAACAGAAGGTGAAAATGAGATATTCTGCCCATTAAGAGGCATTGTAATAACAGCAACCACTTTGTGGCTGTTTCCGCTAGAATTTCTAAGAAAATACTATGACTTCACGTATGAAATAGAAGTGATCCCCTCTTTCAGATGAAGAATGGCATTTGTGTGATTGATTAGACAAGAAGCAAGTTTCCTTCCTTAATGGACAAGGTTCCTGGATCAGAACCTGCTAAGGAGACTGCTCCAGCAAATCCATTGATGCTAACACTTTATCCGTAGTTGATTCTTGTGATTACCTAACAGTATTGTAGGCACTGCGTGATATTGATAATTGTTTGAAATATAAGTAACAACTTTCAAGAAAAAATAGCTGCTAACCTTCTTCCTCTTTAATAGAAGACTGCTGATAGAGAACACCACCATTCATGCATATAAGCAATCCAGTAGTCCGTGCAAATGTAGAGTGGTTATCTCGTATAACCTCACCGCCAGATGTAACACCCCGTATTTTCTGTGAACTTAAGAATTACAAATCTAAGTGTAATTAAAATATAAAATAAGAATCAGGGAAAGCGGGTTGGGTCATTGCGTTCGTCTCGAAATTCTGCTTGAAAACGAGTCCAAGTTTGCGAGAATCGGAGTCTGTATGACCAAGTTATGACCTTCCAAAGTTTCAGGAATTTTCAGAGTTCAAAACAGCTCGAATTCGAATTCAAATTTCGAATTCAAAACCCAGAACAGACTGGGTGGGAAATTTCCCGCCCAGTACCCAAGTCGACTGGGCAGTCGACCCCCCCGACCAGGTTGACTGGGCAGTCGAGCTGGGGGTCGATCTGGTCCTCGAACCTGGTTTTGGGCCTAGGTGCATTCTTATGTATCTAGTCTCGTTTTCTGCCTAGATTCGTCTGCCTAAACCTATTTAAACAGCCCCAAACCTAGCCTTCTCTACACACAATTCTATTCTGCTTCTACTCTGCCTCTGTTCTAAATAAAAATAAAAATGGCATCGCTACTCTGCTGGAATCAAAACTAGAAGCTAATTAACATCAACCAAAGCAACTCAATTCAAGCTTGAAACTTCAACAACGGTTAAAGAAGATCAACTAACGTCGCTACAACTATCTTTCTTTTAGAATCCAATCAAGGCAAGTACAGTTATTTTCTGATATAAACGTTAATTCTGATTGTGACATGAATTGTGAATCTGAATCTAAGATTATGTCTATTCTGTTCTATTTAGTTCTACCTTATTCTGTATTTCTTTCTGCTTTCTGTTCTATAGCCAGGCTACCACGAGCCTGAGCCAATCTCATAAGAGATTAACATACGCTAAAATATTTGGGACAATAAAATGAATAATGCATGAAATGGGCATGACCGATATGTGACTGATTTGAGGAAAGAACATGGTTGAACTTGGAACTTAGGACATAAATCTAAGGCATATAATTGAACCTATGACTTGACTTTTGTGGCATAAAGAATATTGAACATACGACTTGAGAAGTTGAGGCATAAAATTTACATTGGACATATGACTTAGGAATTGGGGCATAAATTTGACCGTAGGCATGTAATTAGTTTAGATACATATTACATGTTGTAAACTAGATCTGGATCTGAGCAAGCTATGTATGATAATCTGTGATTTGGGGACATAATTCAATATCTGATTTTAAGAATAGGATACCTGATTAAAACCTAGATTTGTGGCACATTTTAAGAAGGGGAAGATATGTGACTTAGGTGTAGAAATTAAAAATCTATAATAAGATTTAAGGACTATTAAGTGTGAATACACCTAAATAGGGATTTTTGGATATATGGCATGCATTGTAATATTTGGTATAATTTATAGATGAATCTGCTGTACAATGCTAGTTTAACCAAAATAGGAACATATGTTATATGGTAAATTATGTCCATATTCTGTGTTATGTAAATTTATGAAAACATGGAGTATATGATCATATTGTGAATCATGATAATTATTTAGGCATAATTTATGATTAAGCAAGGCATGTAAATAGAACCTTTAGAAATATTAAATATGCTAAATCTGTCATCTGCTAAGTCTGTTGAAAATGCCAAATCTGCCAAACTAAATCTGTTGAGATGCCTAAACTGCTAAATCTGTTGAGATGCCTAAACTGCTAAATCTGTTGAGATGCCTAATCTGTTATCTGCTAAATCTGCTAGTTTGCTTAATCTGCTAAATCCGTTAAGTCGCCTAATCTGCTAAATCTGTTATCTGCTATATCTGTTGAGTTGATATAATTAGTCTGTTATTGACATAATCTGAATTGGCTATAGTTATGAATAATTGACATGTATATTAGGCATGGGCATAAATGGTTAATTATTAATTAATTGGCCGCAAAGATGAACATGGCTAACTCGAGGTTAGAATGAGTTTGCGGCGTAATCCTGTCCGGAACCGCCCGGCACATCCAGTGGCCGCAAACAATAGGTTCTAATGTGAGAAGTTAGTCATAATATGCTTAGACACGAGGTTAGGTCTGGCTTGTGGCAGAAGTCTGCCCGGAACCGCCCGGCCCATCCAGCGGCCACAAACTAGCGACCTAATGTGAGAGATCTGTGCATTAATAATTAATTAATGCAAATCTGAGATAAAAATGATGTCCAAAACGTGTTGGGTGGATAGGGTTAAACCAACTGAACTAATATATATATATAATAAACCCGTTCATAAATCTGTAGGCCCAATACAAAGTTAGACAAATATGAAATTCTATTAAATCTGTACATCTGATCCGCTAGTCTGAAAACTTGTTGATTTGATTTTCTGATATGTGAACTAGTAAATCTGATCCCTATATGTCTGAACTTGTAAACAAGTTAATCTGAAATCTGTTAGTCTGGGGACACAAGGTTAGGAGGGAATTTACTTGTGTCATCTATTGTTTGGGACCCATATTAGTCAGTAACCCTTTCTGGTATCAAAACTTTGACCCAACAGTAGGTAGGGTCCAGGCACGCTTACTGAACTAATTATAAGCGGTTCATTCTGATAATGGCGAGGGGTGTTGATGGTGCGTTCCAACCGGGTCATGTGCGTGCATGGATCCTGGTCTGCCTCTGAGGATGTAAGACGCCGTGACATCTATAAATAGGTCTGTGCCAATTGGTTGTCACTTTAAGAGAGTGATACACCCTACTGTGGGGCCGACACAGGGTATTTATGTGTTAGGGAGCCGATCGCTTGGGGTAGGGTTTTAGGGTACACTTAGTTCTGTCTGTTTCTGTTGGTAGCGTCTATTTCTGTTGGGTGGTAACACCTGTCTGTTTCTGCGTGGTACCATCTGTTGGGGTGGTAAAGGCCCATTACTAGTGTACACCTAATTCTACATTCTGTTTCCGTAGGGATTAATCTGTTTCTGCTTCTGTCTGTTTCTGTTCGGGTGGTAAAGGCCCATTACTAGCACTCTCTTCTTTGGAAATTATTCTGTACCTGTTTCTGTTTCAGTTTAGACATTATGGTGACACCTAATTCTGTTATACTAGTATTAGTGCAGAGAAGTGTAAAGAAATAGCTTATGTCATTCTGTTCTTTTGTAATATCCGCTACACCTGTTACTGTTATCTCTCATCCAGTTTTATTTTCATGTCATGTTATTATTATCTGTTCATAACTGAAAAGCACTGAACTTGCCAGACTTTTTGTCTGACCCGTGTTGTTTCGCCTCCTTTCTTCCGTTCCCCCCCACCCCCCCAGGTTTTGTAGAAGGGAGTACTCTAGCTTGATCCAGATTTCTTCCGCTTGAAGTGCTTAAAGTATGGCTTGTCTTCTTTTGTGGGGATTATGATTTTAAACTATGCATTCTGAAGGCTTTTGTACAAGACTGATATTTTGTACTTGAATTCTGATATTGTGATTTCAAAGGATGTAACCAAGCTTATTTCGGTTTCTGTTGTAATAAAGTTATAAAATTTTCAAGTACTGTTTTATCTATCTTGTAAGTTTCTGTTCTGTTTACTAAAATGCTCCACCAAAGTTAAGGCATTCCCTTTGTGAGTGACCTTAACGGAGGTGGGGTGTTACACTAGACTTCAACATGTAATGTATTGCTGCACACAGCCCTCTGTACCATGGAATTTTATCATCATGACTATGGTGATGCAAATATGTCACAAAAATCTACACTAAGGACACATTTTTGTTAAACAATACAAAATTTAACATTTAAATAAATTTTAATTATAACAACGATTAAACGTAAATTATAAACAATGTATATTGTGATTTTGAAATTAAGATTACATGTACATTGCTGAAATTCAAAGATTCTACATATCTATCAAGGCTTACTATTGTATAAACGTTAAACTTAGTTTTTTTTTTCCTTTTTTTCCTAATAATCCAATTCCAAATTTCATACTAATAACTCGCAACTCAAATCAATTTCAAGAGAACACACAACACGGACCATTTAAACACTTAAAACCTGAATCGAACAAACACTAGACGCAGTTTTATTAACCAACTTATCACAAATAACAGGCTCCACCTCGACCGCAGAACCACTCCATCCGTATAGGTCCACGACACCTACTTTTTCCTTGACCCATCATTCAAAAGCTTCACATTGTACATACAAATACCCCTGAAAGGCGGGCCCTTAACCTCTTGAATTGTCCCCGGTTCTTCAATTCCAACTTCATACACATTCTTTATCACCAACCCATTGACGACCGGAAGGGTATTTTGGTTGTATTTCTCATCCGGATGGTCTCCCACATTGCCTGCAATCCTGACACCCTTCCTGACTTTGTACGTGTTCACGTTGTCGACTGTTATGTTCTTGATGTACCCACCCCTGCCTTCATTTGTTTTTATGTGTATGCCGATCCCGAAGTTGGATATGTTTATGTTCTGAAATTTGTTGTTTGAAACTGCACCTGAGGCTTCGCTCCCGACCGTGATCCCTACGAATGGGGACGAGATAGTGATTATTTGAACCGTGATGCCCATGCTTGGTTGGTTGTAAGCGATTCAGTAGATTGCAAGAATTCCAAAAGATAAGGTCTAGTAAAACGAAGGGTTCTCCGGTGCTGCATTTTCCACCAAACATCGCCTTACCCGTTGATTATTCCATTGTTTCCAGTTATAATAACATCTTGAATCCCATCTCCACGACTCAAACTCATATACCTCCCTCTGGGAAATTCTCCTCCTCTTCCATACGACGAAAGTGTCTCCACTAATGGACAGTTCTCCGTAACCTGAATAACTCTAATGACAGTGCTTTGTTCAAGAAACAGAGTCATATGACTAGTCAAATTGAAAGTGAGCCAAACACCTTTCGGAACTTAAAGAGTGGTGCCGCTGTCATGATGGAGGTGCTCGATTCTGTAAATGGCTTCCATGAACGCATTGGTGTTGACTGTTTGACCATCTCCTACGCCGCCAAAGTCAGTTATAGATATTGTTTCAGGACGGGTTCTGAAAGGGAAATGTTGGAGCAGCTGGGTTCTATAGAAGATACTGCAAGGTGTAGGCTGAGGATGGTAAGGAAGACGATGAGTGGTGAGATAAGCGGAACATCTTTGGTTTTTTTATTGGGTATGCTGAGCTTGGTACTTTTTCTTTTTCTTTTTTGTAGGCTTTACGTTAAACTTAGTTAAAAACTAAGTTCAAACTGAGATAAATTACTCTGTTTTAAAGACTCGGTTTAATGGTGTTTTATTATTTTTTAACCAAGTTTCATTCAGCTAAGAACTGACCATATTTTGACTTGGTTGTTAACTCGGAAAAAATACGTTTCAGTAATCCAAAATTCTCGAAATCAATACGTGGAACTACATATTACAAAATTCATGACACAAATTAGAAAAGGTGATATTGATGGATAATGCAGCATAACCAACTAATAGACGATAAGAAAGAATACTTTAAATTTCAAAAAGTGAAACATGGTAATATTATTTTACTATAGTAGCTAATATCTTCTTAAATCAATTTCAGTTTTGTTTATTGTTTCCATCCACTAATGTATGCTAAACATCTAATATTAATCTTCATTTATAGATATACCCAGCGAGTCAATCATGTTATCATTTTTCAAATCTTGACAAAAAAATCTTTCTTGAATAGACTAAAAAGTAAGTTCAACAAGGTTCAATATGTTTTTTCCTTTTCTTAATCAAGGTTAGCTATTTGGTTGGATCATGAACTTTGTCAAATTATGATTTTCTCTTTGTATACAAACCTTAATCACTGGTGATTAAATATATTAGATACCTACAGGTCACGACTGTAACATCAAAGCAGACTATTATACAATAATATAAAATATAAACAACAAGCAGGATAATTACTCTCATAATTCATCATCTGTTAAAATTCTTGATCATCTAAGATGGAAATTCACAAATAGTAAGCGGTAATCAAATTCCCTTTATTCCTCTGATCATTGCTTAGGGTAACTTATAAAAAGTAAATTTTGACATTAATTTCGCACTGTAGCAGGCTAATAAAAATTAGCATAACAATGGGCTAAACCCCCAACACCCTCAGGATTAAAAAAATAAACAAACATCCATTGAAGCAGTAGGATGGTTTATGAAAAAACCAAATTAAAGTTAAATTCGAAAAGTAACTACAACATATACTTAAAACGGAAGCATAAATCGTAAATGAAAAATTAGAACAGGGAAAATACCTAGTTGTCGGGATGAAAAAATACATAACTGTGATGAGTGATGCAAAAATTGAGGAGAGCAATTGTGAATTAGGGCGGGAAGCTGAAGAAGCGGTGAAACGATTCATAGATGTTGTTTTGAAAATTAAGGTGGAAGGATTCATGGGGTTGATTTGAAAATTAGGATAGAGCAATACAATTAGGAATTTTGTGGAACGAGTGCTTTTCAGAATAGAATTTTCAGAAGATGAAAATTAGATGGTGGTAAGCGGGAATGAAAAATAAATCCCGCTTATTATATGTGAAACGCAACAATTTCACTAGGCCTGACGAAACTGATGCATTTATGTTTAAATGCAACGATATCATGTAACTAAAAGTATAATTTCTTGTAGTGAAATCTTCCAACCGGTTATGTTTACCTATAGGTGTCTTCAATTAAATAACCCTATTACTTCTACAAGTTATGTTTACCTTAAAAGGTATTTTTAATTACATAACTTTATTATTTCCACCGATTATGTACACCTCTAGGTGTCTTTAATTACATAATCTTAACGGGTTAAGTTTGTGAGCCTATTACCCATCCCCTCTTCAGTTTAACTTAACCCACCCCTTAACCATTCTTACTTAACCCCCAACTTAAATTTAAGTTCATACAATCCCTGTGGATTAGCTCAGGTTAAGTAGTCTAATTCTTTACCATGTCCATTTATGGTTTCATAATGGGCCATAACTCCCACATTAGGCCTACAACATGTGGATGCTGGATATGTCGGTCGGGTCCAGGCAGACTTATTCCACAGTTGGGCCTAACTTCGTGTCATAGCCTGATTCGTATTTACATACATAGACCTCCCACATTAGGTTCAACATTAGTGGCTGCTGGATATGTCGGTCGGGTCCGGGCAGACTTCCACTACTAATGCAGCCTAACCTCGTGTCATAAGTACAATTATAATTCCTAATTGTAATTACTAGACATTCCATTTTTAATTAATTAATCAATTAATTAACCCATTCCTTTTATAGGTGTCAATACCTATTTTCCCAATAATTTGAATTACATGTCCATAAATATTCATATTCAAATTATGCCCTTTTTAATTAATTTACCAATTAATTAATCCTTTCCTTTTACAGGTGTCAATACCTATTTTGCCCAATAATTTGAATTACATGTCCATAAATGTTCATATTCAAATTATACCATTTTTATCCCTTTTCCCCCGTTCCTTAAACAACGCCTCACAAAATTGACAACATGCCCAGGCTAGACAATAGCCTAGTCATAAACGATAATAAGGAAAATAATATGAATATGCTAAAATGATCATCTTGGCATAAACATAAACTTGTATGATAATAAGGTGAACATACATACTAGCATGGACATGAAATTGCCAACATAACAAGATGGACATAAAATTGAAGAACTATGATGTCACAATATCTAAATTAGCCATTTTAGATGTCCAATCGATTTAAATCTAACATGATAACATAGGGTGATAATTTAGATCACATAGGATAGATCTAACATGAATCATAAGGTGACAAATTTAGATCACATAGGATAGATCTAATATGAATCATAAGGTGACAATTTTAGATCACATAGGATAGATCTAACATGTATCATAAGGTGACAAATTTAGATCACATAGGATAGATCTAACATGAATCATAAGGTGAAAATTTTAGATCATATAGGATAGATCCAACATGAATCATAAGGTGACAATTTTAGATCACATAGGATAGATCTAACGTGTTAGATCACATATGATAAATCTAACATGAATCATAAGGTGACAATTTTAGATCACATATGATAGATCTAACATGATAATTTTAGATCACATAGAATAGATCTATATACATCTGCATCATAGCATACCATAAAAGTTACAACCCAAGATCCATAATGATAACAAATTAGAACAATTGAATTGGATCCAAAGAAATAGATTTATCATAATATAGCATGAGATCTAACAATAACATAGATTTAAAGTCAACAATGTATCTGTAACACCCCGCGAATTCTATAACTGTGAAATTCACAAATTAAAGTATAATTAATTTCAAAACAAAGAACTAAGGGAAACGGGATATGCCATTGCGTTCGTCTCGGAAAAATACGCGAAATAGAGTCCGAGTTTTCGAAAAACGGAGTCCGTATGAAGAAGATATGGCCTTCGGAAGTTTGAGAATTAAGTTTAAAATTCAAACGGAATAAAATAAGCTCAAAAAATCAAGTTTAAATTCGAAAATGGGGCCCAATGGGCCAGGGCAGAAAAACACCCGCCTAACGCACCAAGTCGACTGGGCTGTCGACCTGGTCTAACCAGGTCGACAGGGCTGTCGACAGGGCTGTCGACAGGCATGTCGACCTGGTCCAGAGACAGGTCGAACCCAGTCCAACCCGGCTGGCCTATTCTCTGTTAGTCGATTTTCTGTGGTCTGCTTTGTCATTAGGGCTAGGTGGCAGGTTCTAATTGGTCCCTCTATCGAATGAATGGCTACGATCAATCCAGGCAACATCAATGGTCCTAATCAGTTCATAACCTCTATAAAAATAACCCTAGACTAAACCCTAATCTATTCATTCAAAAATAAGAACAAAGCCGCCATGTTGCTGAGGAACGACTAAGAGTAGCCGCCAATTGGAGAGAGGATTAGGAGGCAAATTCTAAAGCATAAAGCAACCTAAACAAATCAATTCAACAAAGGAATCGTATCTCCAAATCCCTAAATTGGAGAATTCGCCACACCATTGTAAGTAGAGTATTATTTTGGTATAAATAAATAATTGTGTTGGTTTGTATACTTGAATTGTGGCGATAAAGTAATTCATATTTTTGCAAATTATGTTATTCATTATGAAAAACTACATGCGGTAGTTTTATGCAAGTATACGTTTGGAATATTCGCAAATTATGTAATCCATGTGGAAGTTACATGTATGTAGTTGATTGAAATTCATGCAAGTTTGGGGCTTTGCTACTATGCCATCATAATGTGTATTTTTATACAAACATCATTTTTGTGAAGTAATTGGAATAAGTTTGGGTTATCATAATCCATATGAAGTTATGTTGAAATTTGGGCATCATGTATTAAGCCATGCTTTTGTACTAGAAAACCTATTTGCAAACTTATGAATATGACTAGGCTATGATTGATATTTTGCATAAGTGAAATCCATATTGTTAACAAGAATTTTATGATGACATATGTGGAACATAGCTAGGTTAGATTCAAAAATCCCTTTTGCAAGTTTGCATGACTAAAGTAAGAATCATGATTTCATGTTAGAAATATTTATGCCATGTGAATAGATTTAAAATCATGATTAGTTTGAACTATACTTTTGTGTTAGTAACAAAAGTAAACACCTTTGTAAACATGTAGTAGTCATATGAACATGATTTGCTTATGTTTGATATTATGCCTAAATAAAATATAGGTTTATGTTGTAGTTAAGCCTATGCAAGTTTACATGGTTTGATTCATGTCACTTATGCTTTATGAACAAAGTATATGTCCCTACTATGCAAGTACACCAGTTTCTATTTTGTATTTCCAACGTCATATTGCAAGTTCATGCGCTCACATTCCCCTCTTTGTGTATGTAATCACGCTTTAAGCCTCCCCTTGTCGCATGGCTAAGTTGGGCTTTAAAAGGCTAAGCCCAATATATTTATATAATAAACGGACGTGTAAAACGGGGGAAAATAACGTTGGGTTAAAATTACTAATGAATGAAAATATAAAATAGAAGGGCCCAAATTCAAGTATGGGTTGGGCCCATGATTGGTGTAACCTTTACACCACTAACTTAATAATGGGCCGCAAATATTTACATATAAGAAAATAAAGAAGAAAGTCAAAATATGTAAATGTAGAACATACGATGTGTTTAACCCGAGGTTGGATTGAGTTGTGATGTAAACCTGCCCGGAACCGCCCGGCTGTCCAGTAGTCACAACAATACCTATCCAATGTGAGAGGTTAAACATGGAGCCCAATAAGGACCCGAGGTTAGACTGAGTTATGGCGTAAGACTGCCCGGAACCAACCGGCAACAGGCAGCCACAACAATACCTGTCTAATGTGAGAGGTCAAGGCTTTAATAAGACAATTAAGGTTGAGTCAGGATTGTTAGGATTAAGTGAACTAAAGACTTAATCAAAATGGAACATGCTAAACTAAACAGACTGGTGGGGGTTAGGTTAGAAAACACTTAACCAACTTAGCATGTTGGCTAGAGATAGAAAACCTAGTAACGGGGGACCCTTTTCAGCAGTAACCCTAGAAGGTGTATCAGGATACCCTGAAACTAGGCAGGGTGGGGCACGATTACTGGGCTGATTGTAAGAGGTCAAATCGACGGCGGTGGTGTAGCAGTGTAGGTTCTAACGGGGTGCGGGCGTGCACACACTCCGGCGCAGAAAAATAAGGCACTGGGCACCAGTAGCATACCTGTGCACTCCAAGGTTTTGTCGGGCCGCCACCATGGGACTTGATACACCCCATGGTGGGACCAGCATAGGTAACTACAACATCGGGGGCCGTAAGACACATGTAACTATGCGAGTAGGAGCCGATCATCATAGAATGGATCACATCACCCTGATTATGGGGTGCCAGTTGGAAACTAGTTTATACGGGTTCAGAGATTAACATGGGGTACGATAGTATATTCGACCCTAGACAACTTAACCAAGTTATAATGCTTGCCCACTTCTTGTTTATACTTATCATACCCAGTTCTTTATTCATAGACAGAATAGTACTAGACTTACTCAGGCTTTATGTCTGACTCTACTTTTCTTTCGTCTTCTTTTCTTCCGTTCCCCCCCCCCCCCCTCCCGGGTCCACAGGGAGGGAACACAGCAGCTTGACCAGCCTTAGCATCCAGCTTGAAGAAGAGAAATGTATTGCTTGGACTTTTTCGTTTTGAACTATGGCTTTGGACAATCCACTATGGGGCTTTTGCAGTTTATCTATGTTTTATTTATGCTTCTTTAAATAATGTAATCAAGACAGATTATGAAAATGTTATGTTTTTTTGGAAAAAGATGTAAGACAATTATGGTGATGTTGTTGTAGCACGTATTTGCTTTTATGAAATAAAAGTTGTGTTTTTCCGCTGTTTACAAATATGTGTTCTTATATCTGTCTTGTATATCTGTGACTTATACTTATAAACCTCCACCAAAATTAGGGCATTCCCTTTGAGAGTGACCCTAACGGAGGTGGGGTGTTTCACTTGGTATCAGAGCATAGGTTTACCAGATAAGATAAAAAGATTTGAAAAATTATTTTTCAAAAAGGAAATTTAAAGAAGCATTTTTAAAAGAAAAATATTTTTTTTTTTTAAAAAGGCAAAGTCCACTCCCCAAAGCCATAGGTACTATCTCTTATCCTTCGTTTTGAATCTATCCTTTTTGTTTCAGCATGTCCGAAGATCTTAACTTGCCAGAAGGGGTGCCAATACCTGGTTGGTTTAGACGGTTCTTAGAAGCAAGGGCCACTCAGCCAGGTCCTACCGTTCCTCCTCCCCCAGCTGCAGGAAATCATCCAGCTGCAGCGGCACCTTTTCCTCCACCTCCTCCTCGGGGAAACACTTTTGCTAAGATATGTAAAGATTTTAAAGCTATGGGAGGAAGGGATTTCCATGGAACTGAGTCCTTCGTGGCAGCTAGAAATTGGCTGAAAGAAACGGGGGACCTATTCATCATCTTTGAGGTAGAAGATAGACAAAAAGTACAATTGGCAGTGTGGCTATTGAAGGGCGAGGCTTCCTACTGGTGGGAAGTCACCAATGCTGAAAGACCAGTGGAGACATGGGAGGACTTTAGGGCAAGGTTTGAGACTAAATTTCTCTCAGATGCAGAAAGAAGTTTGCAGTTGGAAAAATTCTTATTTCTTAAACAAGGGGACAAGACAGTCAGAGAGTATGTGAATCAGTTCGATGAGCTGGCTAGGTTTGGGCTTGACCTAGTCAACACCCCGCACAAGAAGGCTCTCCGTTTCGTCAAAGGGTTAAATGAGCCATTACACAATTTGGCCATGACCCATATACCCATGGGAGCCACATATGAAAGATTGGTGCAAATGGCATTGCTGAATGAAGAGGATAAGGGCAAGAAGAAAGAGGGTTTGCAGCCTAAGAAGACAGACTTTAAGAAGGGCGGGAAAGGCAACAAAGAGAAGAGGAAGTGCAATTTCTGTGGCAAAGTGGGGCACTTAGTAAAGGACTGCCGGAAAAAGAAGGCCAAGGAGAATGGTGGGTGCTTTTCGTGCGGTGAGACAGGCCACAGGGCTAAGGACTGCCCAAAGAAAAGAGGACTGGGGCAGAGGGCTGGATCCACCCCAGGGGCACAGGTTCATGTGCTAGAAGCGCCACCTCTGCAACAGCGAGGTATAAATACTTCTGTAGAAAGTGTAGTTTATCTTTATGATCACCCCGTTCGCACTTTATTTGATTCTGGTGCATCACGCTCCTTTATCTCGTCTGCTTTAGTAGAATCTCTGCATCTAGAAACTAGTATGGTAGAGGACCCCTTAATTGTTTCAAACCCAATTGGGGGCCCAGCTCATTTGTCTATGGTCTGTTTGGGATTGAAAATTTCTATTCTAAGTGTAGAATTTCAATGTAGTGCCTTTGTTTTGGGCTTTTCGGGTTATGGTTTGATTTTGGGTATGGATTGGCTATCTAGTAATGGGGCCATCCTTGATTGTGAGAAAAGGGTTGTTAGGCTCCTAACCCAGCTCGGTAATACTTTGGAAATTTCTTGTAATCCCTCGCACGCGGTTATGCTTAGTTATCTTGAATCGCTAGATGCCTCTGTTGAAAATTTGCAATCAGTTAGAGTGGTCCGGGAATATCCGGATGTCTTTGAAGAGGTGAAGGGCTTGCCTCCGAAGCGGGAAATAGACTTCCGCATATATCTTGTAGATAATGCAAAGCCCGTTGCGTTGCCCGTTAGACACATGGCTCCATGAGAAAGGAAAGAGCTCAGTAAACAGATTAAAGAGCTTCTAGAAAAGGGGTTCATTAGGAGAAGCATTTCAGAATGGGGCGCTCCGGTGGTGTTCGCTACGAAGGCGGGTGGTTCACTCCGTCTATGTGTTGACTATAGGGAGCTCAACAAGCTAACGAAAAAGAATAGGCACCCTCTCCCTAGAATTGACGATTTGTTTGACCAACTAGTAGGAGCGTCTGTTTTCTCCCAACTCGATTTAGCAACCGGTTTTCATCAGCTAAGGGTGGCTGAAGATAGCATCGATAAAACGGCATTCAGAACCCCAGACGGTTTCTTTGAATGGCTTGTCATGCCTTTCGGCTTGACAAATGCACCTGCTTATTTCGTGGACCTAATGAGTAGGGTATTTAGAGATTTCCTCAACAAATTCGTAGTGGTCTTCGTAGATGATATCCTTATCTTCTCAAAGAGTGAAGAGGAACATGCTCAGCACTTAAGGGCAATCATGGAAACTTTGCGAGTCCATCAACTAAAAGCCAAATTCTCCAAATGCCACTTTTGGAGAGAAGAGGTGAGGTTCCTTGGGCACATAGTATCCAAGAAAGGGTTAGCAGTGGACCTTGCTAAGGTAGTGGCTGTACAGGATTGGAAGACACCAAGGAATGCAACTGAGGTTCGAAGCTTTCTAGGACTAGCAGGTTTCTATCGAAAGTTCATAAGGGATTTTGCGAAAATCTCAGCTCCGCTCACGAAATTGACTAAGAAGAATCTAGTGTTCAATTGGGATTTGGATTGCGAGTTTGCTTTCCAACGACTGAAAAGGGCTCTTACAACAGCCCCAGTTTTGACGCTGCCAGATGGGAGCAAGATGTTCACTGTTTATACGGATGCATGTGGGACAGGGCTAGGCGCCGTCTTAATGCAAGAAGGAAGGGTAGTAGCTTATGGCGGGAGGCAGTTGAAAGTGCACGAAAAGAACTACCCAACCCACGATCTTGAGTTAGCCGCCATCGTCTTTGCACTCAAGTCTTGGCGACACTATCTCCTAGGTGAGAAGTTCGAACTTTACACTGACCATAAATCGTTGAAATATCTTTTCTCGCAGAAGGATCTTAACTTGAGGCAACAAAGATGGATGGAGTTTCTTGCCTCGTACGATTTCGAAATCTCCTACACTCCGGGCAAAGGCAACGTAGTAGCAGACGCGTTGAGCCGAAAGAAATTGACCCTAAGCCCGTTGTTTGTTGAAAGACAAAGCCTAGAGTTTATAGCCAGCTTCGACTTTAGGCCCTCCTCCGATTTCGTACCAGGCTTGCTAGCATCTCTCGAAGTGCGCCCAACTTTAGTGGATTCGGTAGGGGCAGCACAACGCGAAGACCCTCAGCTTGTGGAAATAATTGATAGGCTAATTAGGGGTGAGACTTCAAGTCACCTCAACCGATACTCCATCGACGATAAGGGTTTGTTAAGGCGAGACGGAAGACTATGCGTCCCCCAGACAAAAGATTTAGTAAAGAAGGTTCTCGAGGAAGCACATCACTCCAAGATGACGATACACCCAGGCGGGGATAAAATGTACAAAGACATAAAAAGGACTTTCTTCTGGAACGGCATGAAAAAGGACGTTGCAGAATTCGTTTCTAAGTGTATGGTGTGCCAACAGGTTAAGGCGGAACAGAAAAAGCCTGGCGGACTGCTACATCCTCTGGAGGTCCCGCAGTGGAAGTGGGATAGCATCTCAATGGACTTCATCGATGGGCTGCCTAGGTCTAGGAGAGGCAACACTAGCATTTGGGTAATAGTGGATAGGCTTACTAAAAGCGCCCACTTTTTACCTGTCAAAAGTAAAAGAACTGCCTCATCCCTAGCATCACTTTACCTCAAGGAAATCGTTCGAGTCCATGGAATACCATCTAGCATCGTTAGTGACCGAGACCCCATCTTCACCAGTGAGTTTTGGCGGAGTCTGCAAGA
This sequence comes from Allium sativum, assembly GCA_030737875.1. Lineage (NCBI taxonomy): Eukaryota > Viridiplantae > Streptophyta > Magnoliopsida > Asparagales > Amaryllidaceae > Allium > Allium sativum. The sequence goes on from CM060913.1 coordinate 1,045,362,810, forward strand.
AGCAGTAGGAACGCAGTTATGCTTGAGCACGGCCTATCATCCCCAAACCGACGGCCAAACAGAGAGAGTGAACAGAGTTTTGGAAGACCTTTTAAGGCTATGCGTCCTCGACTTCGGAGGGACATGGGAAGACCACCTCCCTTTGGTGGAATTTGCCTACAACAACAGCTATCAAGCAACCATCGGAATGGCGCCCTTCGAAGCTTTATATGGAAGACCGTGCCGATCACCCACTTGTTGGTGGGAGTCTACGGATAAGCTCATACTTGGACCAGATATGATCCGAGAGACTTCAGAGAAAGTAGACTTAATACGAAGAAGGATGAAGACGGCCCAAGACAGACAAAAGTCCTATGCCGACAAGAGAAGGACCGACCTTGAATTTGAGGTTGGAGACAGAGTTTTTCTCAAGGTATCACCGCTAAGAAACGTTGTTCGTTTTGGAACCACAGGAAAACTAGCACCAAGGTTCGTAGGGCCATTCCCTATTATCGAGAAAATTGGGAAAAGGGCCTATAGATTAGAACTACCCGAGAAGTTGGCCGGAGTCCACAACGTTTTTCACGTTTCACATCTACGAAAATGTCTACATGAGTCAGCTGAAGTGGTAGAGCCAAATATCCTCGAAGAGGCCGAAGTGGAACGCGAAGCAACCATAAGAAAAGTTCCAACCCGCATATTAGGAACGGAAGTGAAGAAGCTACGCAACCGTGAAGTCAAGCTCGTCAAAGTTCAGTGGAGCGACGCCGAGGGAGACGCGACTTGGGAAACTGAAGCTAGAATACGTACTGCATACCCTTTTCTGTTCGAGGGTACATCCTTGATCTTTCCTTTTCCTTAAGTTGCGCTTTTATCTATCTTTTTAGGTATATTTCCTCGACCTTATCTTTTAGGTAGAAACCTTTGGATGGAAACATGTAATTGAAACATGTTATGGATGATGGTTGCAAGTGGTTGCAAGTGATTGCTAGTGGTTGCTCGTGGTTGCATATACACACACAATCTAGGTTTTAGATCGGCTCAGTCACTTCATATTGCATATGCATATATGTTTGCATTCGTATATGGTTGAACTTTAATGTGTTGTCATATGGATGTTGCATTTGTAATGAATGTTTGTGCACTCATGTAGAATCATGAATAGGAAAATTTGCATACATAATGGATTCATGGCACCTACATAATTCGCATTAAGGAGGTCAACTGAATCAGTAGACCGCCTGATTTTGCATTAGATAAGTTCATGTACACACACACTTCGCATATGATCATGAAGCATTAGAAGTCTTTTAAGGACAATGGATGCTCGTGTTTGATGGATGAGTAGATGGATGATTGGATGTTAGGATATACATTCCTCCTAACTTGAAGATTTCGGGGACCAAATCCTTTTAAGTGGGGGAGAATGTAACACCCCGCGAATTCTATAACTGTGAAATTCACAAATTAAAGTATAATTAATTTCAAAACAAAGAACTAAGGGAAACGGGATACGCCATTGCGTTCGTCTCGGAAAAATACGCGAAATAGAGTCCGAGTTTTCGAAAAACGGAGTCCGTATGAAGAAGATATGGCCTTCGGAAGTTTGAGAATTAAGTTTAAAATTCAAACGGAATAAAATAAGCTCAGAAAATCAAGTTTAAATTCGAAAATGGGGCCCAATGGGCCAGGGCAGAAAAACACCCGCCTAACGCACCAAGTCGACTGGGCTGTCGACCTGGTCTAACCAGGTCGACAGGGCTGTCGACAGGGCTGTCGACAGGCATGTCGACCTGGTCTAGAGACAGGTCGAACCCAGTCCAACCCGGCTGGCCTATTCTCTGTTAGTCGATTTTCTGTGGTCTGCTTTGTCATTAGGGCTAGGTGGCAGGTTCTAATTGGTCCCTCTATCGAATGAATGGCTACGATCAATCCAGGCAACATCAATGGTCCTAATCAGTTCATAACCTCTATAAAAACAACCCTAGACTAAACCCTAATCTATTCATTCAAAAATAAGAACAAAGCCGCCATGTTGCTGAGGAACGACTAAGAGTAGCCGCCAATTGGAGAGAGGATTAGGAGGCAAATTCTAAAGCATAAAGCAACCTAAACAAATCAATTCAACAAAGGAATCGTATCTCCAAATCCCTAAATTGGAGAATTCGCCACACCATTGTAAGTAGAGTATTATTTTGGTATAAATAAATAATTGTGTTGGTTTGTATACTTGAATTGTGGCGATAAAGTAATTCATATTTGTGCAAATTATGTTATTCATTATGAAAAACTACATGCGGTAGTTTTATGCAAGTATACGTTTGGAATATTCGCAAATTATGTAATCCATGTGGAAGTTACATGTATGTAGTTGATTGAAATTCATGCAAGTTTGGGGCTTTGCTACTATGCCATCATAATGTGTATTTTTATACAAACATCATTTTTGTGAAGTAATTGGAATAAGTTTGGGTTATCATAATCCATATGAAGTTATGTTGAAATTTGGGCATCATGTATTAAGCCATGCTTTTGTACTAGAAAACCTATTTGCAAACTTATGAATATGACTAGGCTATGATTGATATTTTGCATAAGTGAAATCCATATTGTTAACAAGAATTTTATGATGACATATGTGGTACATAGCTAGGTTAGATTCAAAAATCCCTTTTGCAAGTTTGCATGACTAAAGTAAGAATCATGATTTCATGTTAGAAATATTTATGCCATGTGAATAGATTTAAAATCATGATTAGTTTGAACTATACTTTTGTGTTAGTAACAAAAGTAAACACCTTTGTAAACATGTAGTAGTCATATGAACATGATTTGCTTATGTTTGGTATTATGCCTAAATAAAATATAGGTTTATGTTGTAGTTAAGCCTATGCAAGTTTACATGGTTTGATTCATGTCACTTATGCTTTATGAACAAAGTATATGTCCCTACTATGCAAGTACACCAATTTCTATTTTGTATTTCCAACGTCATATCGCAAGTTCATGCGCTCACATTCCCCTCTTTGTGTATGTAATCACGCTTTAAGCCTCCCCTTGTCGCATGGCTAAGTTGGGCTTTAAAAGGCTAAGCCCAATATATATATAATAAACGGACGTGTAAAACGGGGGAAAATAACGTTGGGTTAAAATTACTAATGAATGAAAATATAAAATAGAAGGGCCCAAATTCAAGTATGGGTTGGGCCCATGATTGGTGTAACCTTTACACCACTAACTTAATAATGGGCCGCAAATATTTACATATAAGAAAATAAAGAAGAAAGTCAAAATATGTAAATGTAGAACATACGATGTGTTTAACCCGAGGTTGGATTGAGTTGTGATGTAAACCTGCCCGGAACCGCCCGGCTGTCCAGTAGTCACAACAATACCTATCCAATGTGGGAGGTTAAACATGGAGCCCAATAAGGACCCGAGGTTAGACTGAGTTGTGGCGTAAGACTACCCGGAACCAACCGGCAACAGGCAGCCACAACAATACCTGTCTAATGTGAGAGGTCAAGGCTTTAATAAGACAATTAAGGCTGAGTCAGGATTGTTAGGATTAAGTGAACTAAAGACTTAATCAAAATGGAACATGCTAAACTAAACAGACTGGTGGGGTTTAGGTTAGAAAACACTTAACCAACTTAGCATGTTGGCTAGAGATAGAAAACCTAGTAACGGGGGACCCTTTTCAGCAGTAACCCTAGGTGTATCAGGATACCCTGAAACTAGGCAGGGTGGGGCACGATTACTGGGCTGATTGTAAGAGGTCAAATCGACGGCGGTGGTGTAGCAGTGTAGGTTCTAACGGGGTGCGGGCGTGCACACACTCCGGCGCAGAAAAATAAGGCACTGGGCACCAGTAGCATACCTGTGCACTCCAAGGTTGTGTCGGGCCGCCACCATGGGACTTGATACACCCCATGGTGGGACCAGCATAGGTAACTACAACATCGGGGGCCGTAAGACACATGTAACTATGCGAGTAGGAGCCGATCATCATAGAATGGATCACATCACCCTGATTATGGGGTGCCAGTTGAAAACTAGTTTATACGGGTTCAGAGATTAACATGGGGTACGATAGTATATTCGACCCTAGACAACTTAACCAAGTTATAATGCTTGCCCACTTCTTGTTTATACTTATCATACCCAGTTCTTTATTCATAGACAGAATAGTACTAGACTTACTCAGGCTTTATGTCTGACTCTACTTTTCTTTCGTCTTCTTTTCTTCCGTTTCCCCCCCCCCCCCAGGTCCACAGGGAGGGAACACAGCAGCTTGACCAGCCTTAGCATCCAGCTTGAAGAAGAGAAATGTATTGCTTGGACTTTTTCGTTTTGAACTATGGCTTTGGACAATCCACTATGGGGCTTTTGCAGTTTATCTATGTTTTATTTATGCTTCTTTAAATAATGTAATCAAGACAGATTATGAAAATGTTATGTTTTTTTGGAAAAAGATGTAAGACAATTATGGTGATGTTGTTGTAGCACGTATTTGCTTTTATGAAATAAAAGTTGTGTTTTTCCGCTGTTTACAAATATGTGTTCTTATATCTGTCTTGTATATCTGTGACTTATACTTATAAACCTCCACCAAAATTAGGGCATTCCCTTTGAGAGTGACCCTAACGGAGGTGGGGTGTTTCAGTATCCACATCACAGTCTTTCATAATTTCACTATTATTTATCTAAACCTAAAAGCAACTAGAACTCACTGTGATTGGATTGCTAAGATGATAGAAAAGGTGCTGAGTCTATGCTTGAATCTCAAAATTTGATATCCTCTAGTTTCTTGAAGAAGATAAGAAACCCTAGTTCAGTTCAGAATCCGGCATAGTTTGGCCGTCGTGACTTCTAATGATGAAATATGTGAAATGGCCATATATTTATAGCTGCAGAACCATCTGGAACCGCCTGCCACATAAGCCCTAGGGTAAATCAGGTCGCGGGTCGTCTCCCACTTGGGCAAAGGCCCGAATACCAAAAAAACTATTTTGGGCTTACTTTACGGGTGCGCCTGTGTAAAAATACATGGGCGAAGTTGTCAAGTACGCCAGAAATTTTCGCTTTTTCTGCCAAATTTCTATAGTCCATAACCTCTTCATACGTTATTCGTTTTACGCAAACCAAGTGTCTATCTCGATCAAAATTCCGAGAGGGACACAATGGCGCAATTCGTTTTCCTTAATTCTGAATATTAAATTAATAATTCTTTAATTTATCCATTTTAATATCATTAAAAATTCAGGATGTTACAATCTTATTAGTACATGACATAGTAATGCTAAAAAGAACTGATGTATGTTCTATACTAGCAAGTGTTGAGTAGTGGTCCTAATTGAAAAGAATAGTTAATACATGTTATGGTAAGCATAAGTAATAGAATGTTAAAAAGAAAATGCATATTAGTATAAGTTTTAAAATGGAACTGGTTAAAAGGGAAATGCACAAAAGGAATTTTATTCAATGACATGCATGAAAAATGGAAATGGAAATTGAAGTTGAAATCGAAATCGATGAATGATGTAAATGACAAAGTTAAGAATTCAAGTAACTCAAGTATAATGTGGGAACAATTTTCAAAGAAGGGAAAATGTCATAACATACCATTTTTCGTGCATGCCATTGAATAAATTGTAACATAACTACAATTATACTAAAAAACTTGCCCATTGTTTCATCTTAAGCATGATAAGTGCAGAATTTGTATCATTTTATGTGGATTTGTCTATACCAATAATCAACAACTTTAAGTTCAAGTATGCATGTCATTGCCAATGTTGATATCAAATAATTCTTTCTTTGATAAGTTTTCATGTAGCATGTAATGCACAACATGTTGATATAAAACTTTCAACGTACATGCCTTCCTTCTGTTGAAGATAATTTTGAGAACAGCTACATCAAAAATACGCAAATGCATAAATATGAAAAATAACCAAAGAAAAGGTAGATATGAAGAAATTGCAGATTAAGGAAACAATGATTGAAATTGCATCAAAAGAGGTTGAAGAAAAACATTGTATCTTAAGTTAGTATCATGTATGCAAGAGACTTTCATTTAAGGAAATACAAACAAAATTATCTTTATGTTAGATATTTTCTTTTAAAGAATCCCAAAAAATCAAAATTAAGCACCCGCCACACGAATAGTGATCTACTTCAAGATAGAATTATATAAGGGACCTTCTTTCAATGAAAGTCAAAATTAATAAAATAAAATCATTGCCACAAATATCAAAAAATCAATAACACAATAAGAAACTTCAATATGTAAAAACTGAATCCTAAACTAACGAAATTTTAAAGAGCGATTAAAAAAGGTCTATAGATCTGAAGCAAACCAATTTAACTACTACAATTAACCATTGTTTGCCATCTTAACGTGATTTATATCATATAGATTTTAATGAAAAATATATAATACCTTTTTAAAATTAAATATTACCTGCCAAAATATAAGTTTTTAATGTGTAAGTGGATTATCAATACAAACATGCATCTGTGTACAAATACATACATTATATACGTATCTGTATATACCACTTTGTGCTGTGATATGGTTTGTTAAGTAGTGAGAAAACTGCATTTAAATTGGGGAGCTGTAACTTTTGTAAGAATGACACTAAAATTCTGGTCTTGATATTTTTATTATAATTATTTTGAATAAATCACAAGTGAATGCTGAAGATTGAAAAATTCATTGAAAATTGGAAGAAGATAAATTTATTCCAAATCAGAGTGCTTTTGTTTTACAAAACCGTCAAACCACATAACTAAACAAAAATAATTTTTGATTGCTTATTGCTCAAGAAATTACAATTTTCATGAAACTGCTAGATCATTTCCATTAAAAAGAACATGTAGTTGTTGCTCATTCTTACATAAATAGAGGTATATTTGCAGTTTTATATATCTTTTTCTATCATATTTATTTAGAAAGCCAATAAAACTCTTTTATCTATTAATAAGGAATAGATGTTGATCTACAGTTGCCATATCTTATATTACCTTCTAGTTATACACTGTATCACATAAAAGTAAAAAAAGTCAAATGAACCCCAAATATATGATAAGAACAAAAACAAATCCATAAACTTCATCAAGTCCATCGTCATAGTACATGATCTTGTAGTTATTCAAGAGATGTTACTGCATGTTGTGAAAATATCGGTATAACTCAGCAATCTAATCATCATCAATACGTGGGAACACAACAGAAACGAAATTTTTAACTATATTTTTATCTAAAATAGAAAATGTTAATAGTAAAGCTAATGGAAAATGGAAAATTGCATAATAAAGAGGCTTCATAGAAAAAAAATGAATTGAGAAAATAAGTTACCTTCTAAAATAATTGCCTTTGCGCTGGACTAATCAATGGGTAGATTCCTTCGATGGATATTGAATTCAGATTTTGAACGAATGCAATTAAAAAAAACATGTCCAATAAATAGAAATGCAATAAGGAGAAATAACATTGATCAGAATACAGAGAGGCTTGGAGATGAGGAGTGTGTGATAATATGGAGAAGTGGAGACAAAAGTGATTTATATTGTGCTATATACAATATCTTTAGCTAGTCAAACATGATGGCCCATGTTGTTAGAATAATGTTATATGTTAAGATATTACTTATATATGTTAAGATATCATTGTAAAATTATGTAAAATAATTGGTATCTATTTAAGTCAAATGAGTAAAGGTATTAATTTTATATCGCTGTGGTACACAATATAAAAGGAAATAAAGCAACGAAACATATGAGAATATATGGAAAAAGTATATATAAATAACAACTGAAATTAATTGCAAGTGTATAAGTGCTATAGAATTATCAAACTTTAGAATAAGAAATTTCATGGATCGAAATAATGGATATAAAGGTAGACATCTTCTACACATAATTAGAAGCTTATGCAAATACATGCAGTTATTTATATTCGTATATAATACAACTGTGTTCTCTGTGTCTATGTCATTCATTTATCTATTTTATTCAAAAGAAATTACTTTAGTACATGACATAGTAATGCTAAAAAGAACCATGTATGTTCTATACTGGCAAGTGTTGAGTACTGGTCCTAATCGAGAAGAATACTTAATACATGTTATGGTAAGTATAAATCATAGAATGTGGAAAAAAAATGCATATTAGTATAAGTTTTAAAATGGAACTGGTTAAAAGGGAAATGCAAAAAAGGAAATTTATTCAATGACATGCATGAAAAATGGAAATTGAAATTGATGAATGATATAAATTAAAAAGTTAAGAATTCAAGTAACTCAAGTATAATGTGGGAACAATTGTCGAAGAAGGGAAAATGCATATTAGAAGAAGATTAATTTATTCAAAATTAAAGTGCTTGAGTTTTACATAACCTTCAAACTACGTAACTGAACAAAAATAATTTTTGATTGCTTACTACTCAAGAAATTACAATTTTCGTGAAACTGCTAGATCATTTCCATTAAAAAGAACATGTAGTTGTTGCTCAATCTTACATAAATAGAGGTATATTTGCAGTTTTATGTATCTTTGCTATCATATTTATTTAGAAAGCCAATAAAACTCTTTTATCTATTAATAACGAATAGATGTTGATCTGTAGTTGCTTTATCTTATATTGCCTTCTAGTTATACACTGTATCACATAAAAGTAAAAAAAAATCAAATGAACCCTAAATTTATGATGAGAACAAAAAAAATCCATAAACTTCATCGAGTCCATCGCCATAGTACACGAACTTGTAGTTATTCAAGAGATGTTACTGCACATTGTGAAAGTATCGGTATAACTCAGCAATTTAATCATCACCAACACGTGGGAACACAACAGAAATGAAATTTTTAACCAGATTAACTAAAATAGAAAATGTTAATAGAAAAGCTAATGGAAAATGGAAAATTGCATAATAAAGGGGCTTTGTAGATAAAAATGAATCGAGAAAATTAGTTACCTTCTAAAGTAATTGCCCTTGCACTGGACAAATCTATGGGTAGATACCTTCGATGGATACTAAATTCAGATCTTGATTGAATGCAATTAAAAGAAAACATGTCCAGTAAATAGAACTACAATAGGAAGGAATAGCATTGATCAGAATATAGAGAGACTTGGAGATGAGGAGGGTGTGACAATATGGAGAAGTAGGGACAAAAGTGATTTATATCGTGCTATGTACAATCTCTTTAACTGGTCAAACATGATGGTTCATAGTGTTAGATTAATGTTATATGTTAAGATATTACTTATATATGTTAAGATATCATTGTAAAATTATATACAAATAATTGGTATCTACTTTAGTCAAACGAGTAAAGGTATTAATGTTATATCACCGTGGTACATAATATAAAAAGAAATAAAGCAACGAAACATATGAGAATATATGGAAAAAGTGTATATATGAAATTAATTGCAAGTGTGTAAGTGCTATAGAATTATCAAGCTTTAGAAAAAGAAATTTCATGAATCGAAATAATGGATGTAAATGTAAACATCTTCTATACATAATTAGAAGCTTATGCGAATATATGGCAGATATATATATTCGTATATAACACAACTTTGTTCTCTATGTCTATGTCATTCATTTATCTATCTTATTCTAACGAAAATACTTTAGTACATGACATAGTAATGCTAAAAAGAACCGACGTATGTTATATACTGGCAAATGTTGAGTAGTGGTCCTAATCGATAAGAATACTTAATACATGTTATGGTAAGTATAAACCATAGAATGAGAAAAGGAAAATGTATATTAGTATAAGTTTTAAAATGGAACTGGTTAAAAGGGAAATGCACAAAAGGAAATTTATTCAACGACATGCATGAAAAATGAAATTGAAATTGATGAATGATATAAATGAGAAAATTAAGAATTCAAGTAACTCAAGTATAATGTGGGAACAATTGTCAAAGAAGGGAAAATGTCATAACATACCATTAAAAGCCTGAGCATTACATGAGCCAATAAAAATGACTCATAATCAATTCATGTTAATAATGGAATTAATAATTTCTTGATGCGTTTTTGGTTGTTTATCAAACAGGTGTACTTGGAAGCAATATAAATTTATTTCACGTAAAAATTATCATAAATTATGTTAACTTCAATAAACATAATTAGAATGTTTGCACTAAATTCTGAAATGTTATGGCAGTTTTGAAAGTATCCATTATCAGAAGATAAAAAATCTATTTTTTTAAGTAAATCAGATCTTTAGAGAGCTTTGGAATGACCATAAAAGCAGGTATATTTTCTACATACCATTAAAAGCCCAAGCAAATAAAACGTCAGATATTTATTAAATATACATCAATTCCCAATATTTACTTCTCATATATTTGATTGAATAGTTTGTATTTCTCATTTTGTGCAGTAAACAATTAGTGCAATGCATTTTAGTAAACATTAAATTATATAAATGTGTTTTATGGTCGGACCAAATAAAATAGAAATCACATAGAAAGGAAATACCTAGAACAAAAGAAATGAATATAGAGTGGGTAATTTGGGAATTTTACCGTCGGACAAAATGAAGATTAGTGAGAATTATTATATCGATAGATAGATAAATAGATAGATTGTTCGGATGGAAGCAAATATTTTATGCGAGTGAAAGTGTCTAGGAATTCTAGAGATCAGCTAGGGTTTTGATCTAACAATATTGAGTGAGGGCATTACTCTATAAATTCATAGCTTAGATTAGTCTAGAACCATATTCCACTCCATTGTACTGAAGCCCCATCAAATTAAATCATCAAACCCTAGTTTCACTATCCAATTTCTAATCTCTATTTCTACCTCAAATATAAATTTCTAAATTAAAAAAAAGGGAAATTTTATCGCAAGAGAAGAGATCTATGTGGCGTTTGAAGAAGAAGGCTTGCAGTATCTGAGGCAAATCTAAAGTTCTAAATTGATTTTAGTTTCTTCTCTATTTGATTAGCCTATAATTCTCGATCTAGTCTGTTAAATTAGAGATATGGAATAACAGATCTTTTTCCTAATTACAACTAGCATTTACAAGTTTTAAATACGTAAATTATATGTTAGAATTTTGTTTAACGCCAATAAATTAAGAATTGGGACAATGTATTGATTAAGCTGTAAAATGATTAGATTTAATGTTTTAGAAATGCAATGATTAGCCTTTGAAATGGTTAGATCTAATGCAATAGAAACATGATTATTATTTGCGTAATAATTGTATTTCATTTTTGTCGAAGCGTAATGCTTAGGGCCTAATGACTGGATATAATATCTTTTAGCAGCCAAAAGGAACTAAATGAAATCTGAGTTACAAACGTAAAACTAAAACATTTCAACTATAGTGATTAACTTAAGACTAGCATAGGTCAGTTGTAGTAAATTATTTTGACTTGTTTAGACTGTTTGGAGGATTTGAGCTGGTAGTTGTAGAAACCTTGTGTTCATTTAAAATGCCTAGTTGACGTAGGCACGTTTATGTATATTAGGTACCGTTTGATTTTCCAACTGGGCAGTTTATGTTGGCGTCTGCGTCGGACGTGTCAACAGTGGGACGCATGCATTTTCCACTTCAAGCTGAACGGCTGAAAAGTTAGCTTTCGCGTCGGATGCTTTGAACACGTCCAACGCATGCCCGACGCGACAGATATTTTTTGGCCCCCTTCTCTTTCCTCTCCTTACATATATTCCATCCATTTCAACCTACATCACCATACTGACTTTCCATTTTTCTCCAGTTCTTCAAAAAATTATGGAAGACAGTGATGAACCTGATTTTGAAGATTTGCTCGATTTTCAAGAAATTATGGCTAATCAAACACGAGAAAGGAGCAGAATACACAATTCTATAAGTTTCGTCCTTGCTTGGGTTCATGAAATACTGTCAGGACACACAGATCGTTGTCATAGCAATTTTCGAATGAAGCGATTATATTTCAAATCCTTGTGTGAACGGTTAGCAAATTACAGATTGGAAGGCTCAATGCACATAACGGTCAAAGAAATGGTGGCTGTATTCCTATATACTATTGTATTGGCCTAACTACAAGGAAGGTTGCTGAGCGGTTTCAATGATCAAATGGCATGATTTGTGTCATTTTTCATAAAGTTTTTGATTCAGTTCTCTTATTGGAAGCCGATATTATTAGACCGACCGATACCCAATTTAACCGAATCCCAGAATAAATTCGTTCTTCACCCCGATATTATCCTTTCTTTAAAAACTGTATTGGGGTTATTGATGGGACACATGTGATGGCTTATGTGGGTTAAGAAGACATGCTACATTTGTAGGGCGTAAATGATCTGCTACAAAAAAATATTATGGTTGTTTGTGCGTTTGATTTAACTTTTAAGTTTGTAAGAGCGGGATAAGAAGGAACTGCGCTTGACGCTAAAGTATTTCGGGAAGCTATAAATAATTTGAATCTTAATTTCTCTCATCCTCCTGCCGGACAGTATTATTTAGTGGATTCAGGATATCCACAAATGGAAGGATATATAACTCCTTACCGATCCGTGAGATATCATATACCAAACTTTAATGACACACAGAATGAACCAAAGTCAAAAAATGAGATTTTCAACTATTATCACTCTAGTTTGCGTATGGCTATTAAAAGAACATTTGGTATTTGGAAGAAAAATTTTGCCATCTTACGTAACATGCAATCGTATCCATACCATGTTCAAGTACAAATTTCTTCTACTACAATGGCTATTCACAACTACAACCGAAAATACAAGCCAGCGATCCAGATTTTATGCCGTTTGATGACGACCTTGATATAGTGCTAGAAGAATATCTCGAAGAACATTACAGTATATCAAATCGCGGAAACAGAGATCGACAACCCGTTCAAAGAACCAAAACAACATCCACCATGGCGGTTGTACGAGACAATATATTAAATGAACTAGTTGCCACGGGAATGCATTAAAAAGTTTCATTGTATTATGTATTTTATATTAGCAATTTAAATTCTAGAATTGTATTCCTCCATTATGTAATTTTAATTTTGCAATTTTATCTGCAATTTGAATTCTACAATTTGTATTTTGCATTCTACTATTCTGTTTAAAAAAAAACACACAAACACAAACAATTAAAAATACTATATACACAAACAATAAAATAATACTTTTGTCCCTTCCAAAATGCCCCTTTCGTAAAAAAAACACATTCCCCGTTTGCAATAATTCTCCTTTAAATACCCCTTCCAAATAACCCTTTCTGTTCAAAATCAAACGGACCCTTAATCTATGATGGTAAGCTTTGTGCATCCTTTTATATTGTAGTTTAGGATGTAGAGAGCCATTACGGTGGGGCTCATAGCAAACTGTGCATGGAGGATTGGGTTACAGGTCATTAGTCGAGGTGTTGGGATTGGAAATGCTGATGATCATGGACATTCTCACTAGTCGTATAGATGAGATCATCCAGTCAGACATGAAACATTGAAACATTGATGTTTCCTAGTAGTAGTAAGAGTTAAGGCCGTGACTTTCGACGGTACATAAGAGGTATTTCGCTGTTATATTGAATGGGAAGAGCACAGGTACATGCAATGAGTCACATTGCGATTTTATATGTGTGTTCTTCTTTTCTAGGCCTATTGTGAGTTAAAGTAGGACAGGAGATCCCCAAATGTAGACAATAACATTTTAATTAGATATGTTGTCTTTCTATGAATAACTTAGTCTATATAACATTGCTTGTTACCTCAAACTGATTGCCTGTATTTCCTGATGTATAGGATTTAGGGTGTGTCAGGGGATATGGGTTGTCACATCACTGATTAACGTTAATATATGTATACATACACATACCTTCATCTATATATGTATGTTTCTGTATTAATCCATAATTCATTATAATTGTGAATAGAGTATGCATATATGTATACATAATATCAGTAAATGATACTAGTTTGAACTATAATAAATGATCTTGATTTAAATTGTGAAATCAATTAGACATTACAAGAATCGACTCAGTTAGCGACGACAAAAAACCGTCAACGGCCGTCGCAAACCATCACCAGCCGTCACAAAATATGTGGACGCTAAGCAAATACCGTCAAGCTTGGTGACGGCTATTGACACTAGTTTAGCGATGGCTAGCGATGGCAAGGATGCCACGTGGACAAACGGTTATATTTTCTATAGTCGTCACCAGCCGTCGCTATTCGTAGCAAGAAATTGCAAAAGAGCCGTCACCAACTGTCACTAATTGTGGCAATGCTGTGTGAAAAGCCTCGCAAGTCATGGCTAATCGTCACCCCAGAAAGCCGTCGCTAAACTGTAAATTTTTTTTTCCAGTAGCTAACAAGCCATCAAAGCACACCAACTTAAACCCAACATATCCGCAACTCATATACAATCAGTTTCACATTCCATCACCTTAAATTCACATTCAATCATCTCGTAAATGCTATAAATCAACTAATACACGACTAAATAGCTAATAAGCGATAAATATAAACAATAAACAGTTCAAAACCCATCAACACGTCCACATCAACTAAACAAACCATCATTGTCTCCACAAAACATCACAAACATCTCGAGTTCATGATAAACAAGTAGTTTATATTTACAAACCAAGTCCAAAATAAAAAAAATACAAATACCAACTCATCCTAATCGTCCTCATCGTCCTCGCCCTCCTCCTCCTCCTCCACGGTAGCAGGCTCATTCGGCGGCATTACCCTATGCTCCTAATGATATGCAGCAATCCGCGCATGCAACACGTCTCGAGCCTGTTTTTCTGAAAATCCTCTAAAGCTGCAACCTGTTGTCGAAGCATGATGATCTCCTCCTCGTCATAAGGCCTTGTATAAGAGGCCCGAGTCCCCATTATCTGTAATTATTATTTATAAGCGTGTATGAGATAAATTAATATTTCAATGGTATTGCAATGTGGTAGGTTACGTAACATAAATTGGAAGTCGTTGATCATGACATCGTTGATTTATTTCACTTCATAAAAAAGGATCCACGAATATGTAGTAAGTATGAAGTTAAGTGTGGAGAAAAAAAAAAGGTGAGCACCAAGTAGGGTTGGAACAACGTGGAGGATACACCAAAAACAATGTGTACAAACATCATTTTCTTAAATCTTTTGCCATATTTTAATCAACTTTAAGTTACTTAAACCATTTCTAATGTTGTATTCTTCTAGCCTGACATTTTTTACGCTAATCATATATAACCTCTATGTTTCCAAACCCTTAACGTCTACCCGTGGTAGGCGGGTCGATGATTTTGTTCCAAATGCGATTGCACTCCTCCACATCCGGCTCTTGACCTAACTGCGTTGCTCGAGCATTAACGTCGTCGTGTATTTGTCCTACGATAGCGGACAATTATGGAATACATTAAATATTCAATTTCAAAATAACAATGTGAAATACAAATTATTACGATTGCTAAACATCACTTCACTGGACTTAGTGTCCGACCAGGTATATGAGGTGTTACCCTCCTCATCTGTCCGCTCGACGGCATGAGTCTGTGTAAACACCATAGCATGTGTAGGCTCCCGTTGGAGAGTCGACATATGAAATGATACACTATATATTTGTAATTTATCAATACGATTTAAAAAGTTTAGAACTGTTTGTAAATGTGATTTATCGTTCTTACCAATTCGCGACGATGCTGGAAGAAAGACTTAGACCCAGCCCGATGCAAAGCAGGAATTTTAAGCTTGTTTGCTCGATTTCACTTTGAAAGTTCCTGTATATTTAATTATATGATTAATTGATGGATATACAAAATAAAAAATAAAAATATGCTTAATTAATTTACCCTCGTAACTTTTGTGGCCCATAATTTTTGGAAATCGGCTTAGACCTCTTCGCTCATCCACTAAGGCCTCTTTCTTGCTGCTTTTGCCCTGTATACATGGCTTGAATAATGTTTCATCATCTTTTGGTTCCATGCGGTGAGGAAAACATCCATATCTTCATCCCGGACCCGTACAGCAACCTATAAATTAACAAGAAAATTTTATTGCATATTATATATAATTTTGCAAATGAGAAATATATTTATACTTACAAGAACCTCAGCAAGGATGGCATTCCTAGTCTGAATAGGAATATCGTCCTAGTGAGGCCACGCCTATGTCCACCTAGCAACATATGCATTTCTAGACACACCTAAAACAACACCTCCTAGAATAATATCAAACTCCCTGCAGAAAGTATGATATTAAAATTTAATAACTTTTGAATACTAAGCATTTACGAAATTAAAAACTTACCCTGCGGACTTGGGCACGAGCTCTACGACCGGACGTAAATCCGTTGTTGCACCGCTCGCACCTGCCTCTGAACTGTGAGTAGGTCGGCGGCTAGGAGGCATATCTGTCACAAACATATTATTTCATACAATAATAACTCATATATCATTATGCACATCCATTATCAAATAAACTCATACAACATATATTATCAAATGCAACTACAAGACTCATTTACATAAAAGAAGAAGAACCAGATAATAGATATCATTGTACATCATATAAGTTCACAACATAGAACATCATATAAAACATATCATTGTACGTCATAGCTCACAACATAGCACATCATATAAAACATATCATTGTACATCGTATGTAAACAAATAATGATACAAAAGGATATTCTTCTTCTTCATTTTTTGATTCAGTCTCATACTCTATGTCGTTGTCCTCAGTACTCTAAAATGCTTCTATTAATTCATTTGATTCATCGTTTAAAGACTCTAAATTAACATCATTAGAAATCATTTCATTGTTTTGATTTGCATCTGTTTGATATGCTGCATCATCTGGAATAGCAATTCCTTTAAATGTAAATCTTTCCTTTGTCTTAATTACAGCAGACCAATCTACTTTATCTCTTTTTAAGGACGGATACAAAGAAAAGTAAACTTGTAATGCTTACTTTGCCAATACAAAAGGATCATACTTATAGTAATGTGATGTGTGCTTTATTTCTACAAGCTTATAATCTTTATGCACGTTGATTCCAGTACCAGGAACATTGTTGAACCAGTTGCACTTGAATAGAACAACTTTTTCAACGAGTTGTACATAATATGTTAACTCTAAAATCTGTGTCAAGACGCCATAAATGTCTATTATATGCTCTTCGGGATTATCACTGCCTTTGACAAATACATCATTGTTATATGTTAATCTGTCAGTACCATTGTCTTTGGTGTTGAATTTAAATCCATTGACGATGAATATTGGATAAGTCTTAACATTTCTATTTGGTCCAAGCGCAAGATGTTGCAAACCCTCATCATTGATGCAGTTTATTGGATCATAAACGTACTGTGAGAACCATTTAGCAAAATCTTTACTAAGATCACCATTTGGATTTTTTGATTTGTAAATACTGCAAATATAAATGATTTTATTACTAGCTAACAATTGATGTACACATAATTGTAATAAAGTTAAAAATTCAGTATCTAACAAATGGTGCAACTTCAGCACAATTTAGAAGAACATATGTGTGTGCTACATGGTGATCTGTATCATTTAACCATATTTCTACAAATTTTCTAGAAGATCGTCCATGTTGTCTAAAAACAGACAACATTGTCGGACAAAAATTGGGTTCCACGGTTTTATCGTTATGAGAAACACTTACAAATGATAGGTTCACATGATCACTGAAGTAATGAGGAAAAAATAACGAAGCTTCTTCTTAAAGATAAGATTTGCAAATCGAACCTTCAACTCGTGCTTTTTGTCGTACTTTTTTCTTCAGATGATTCAAATACCTAAAATAAAACTAATTCAATTTATATGCACTAATGTCACTTTGAATTGTAAACATAAATTTTACCTTTCAAAAGGATACATCCATCCATATTGCACTAGATCTCGAAGAATAGCTTCGGATGGAAGATGAATAGGTAAATGCTCATTACATTAAAAAATCCTGAAGGGAAAATTTTCTCTAATTTGCAAATCAATCTCGGAATTTCTACTTCAATTTTACGGAGATGATCAATTTTTAACGTTGCCGAACAAAGTTGTTTATAGAATAAGCATAACTCTGTTAAAACACCCCATACTTTTCAGAAAATAATTCTTTGAACACCACTGGTAAGAAATATTCCATCATGACTTTTCATCCCACTCAATTTATTGTTTTTATAGTCAACACATCTACGAAGATTAGAAAAAATCTCATTCGGACATTTCAATCCCTCAACCCATTTCAGTACAAGTTTTATTTGTTTGTTGTCTAGTTCATAGCATGCTTTGCTTTTTTATTATCATTAGGCTTCATATGAAATTCTGGACAGTTACAATATTCTTCTATGTCACGTCTCGAATACATATCGTCCTTTGTTTTTCCTTTGACATTTAAACCAATATTAAATACGTTATCAAATACATTTTTTTCACTGTGCATAACGTCTATATTATGTCGAAGTTTGAGATCTTTCCAATAAGGTAGCTCCCAGAATATTCTTTGTCTACGCCAATTATGAATGTCAGATTTACCCGGAATTTTTATATGTTCTCCAGTCTCACGGATCTTGGGATAATCCTTTACAATATCATATATTTCTTCACTTATCCAAATTTTGGGTGCTTGCACAGTCATTCCACTGTTGCTTTAAAGTATTTTTTCTCTTCTAAAAGTATGACTGGTATGCAGAAAACAACGGTGAAAATCAAACCACGAATGCTTCCTTCCGTACCGTAAGAAAAATGCTTGTGTTTCTTCCATGCATAAAGGACAAGATAGGCAACCGACCGTACTCTAACCTAAAAGCATCTCATATGCAAGAAAATCACTAATCATCCATAACAAAGAAGAGAACATAAGAAAATTCTTTTTTTTTTTTTTTTGAAATGTTGTATGTTTTAACTCTTTCATCCCATAGTTTTTTCAACTCTTCGATTAATGGTTGTAGGTAAACATTGATGCCTTATTTTGAATCATTAGGACCAGGAACGACAACGGTAAGAAACATATATGGAGTTTTCATACACATCCACGGAGGTAAATTATAAGGAGTAATGATAATAGGCCAAGACGAATATTTACTACCAAACTGAGAAAATGGTGAAAACCCATCTGTACATAAACCAAGTCTGACGTTACGGCTCTCTGTAGCAAATGTAGGATACTTCCTATCAAAATATTTCCATGCTTCTCCGTCCGATGAATGTGTCAAAGTTTCAGCTTCTTGTGTTTGCACACTATGCCATCGCATATGACATGCAGTGACTGAGGATGCATATAACCATTGTAATCTAGGGATGATTGGTAAATAAAGCATTCTCGTATACGGAACTTCCTTACCTTTCTTTTTTCTAGGTTCATACCTTTTCCCACCACATTTTTTACAGTTTCTAAGATTAATATCATCTTTCTAATAAAACATGCAACCTTTAACACAAGTATCTACTTTTTGGTAAGGAAAACCGAAAGCCGACATTAGTGTTTTCACTTTGTAATGAGTATCGCACATCAGATTATTGGGTGGCATATGTCTTTTTGCATCTTGTACAACCTCTGTAAATGCAGCTTCTGTAAGGTTAAATTTTGATTTCATGGTGATGTACTCAGCGGTTACCGATAATTCAGTTTCACTTTCACAACCATTCCACAATGGCCGCTTAGCTAAAGCCAATAAATCATATATTTTTTTGGCTCTATGTTCGGTTCTTCTTCAATATTGACGTCATCGTCGTTAACCTGACCGGTAGGGAACATTGAACTTGCTGCATTTTCCACTATATCTTCTACTGGATTCGTCATAACTAATTCGACCTCCGACGCTACAGATTTACTGTAGGCGCAACAAGTTCTCCATGACGATCCCATAAATGATAATTTGGCACAAAACTTGATTTATACAAATGTACTTTAACGATGTCTGGTTTATGAACCTCATAAGTTTACACTTACTACACGGACAACGAAGCTCCTCGTAATTTCGATTATTAGATACTTCAAATCTAACAAATTAATTTACACCATTATAGAAATGTTCTTTCGTTGAGCCTTTCATTCCAATTCTAACTTCATACATCCAACTACGGTCAATGTAATAATCGAACATTTTTCCTGATTCAAAAATATATGTCAGTGATATTGATAACACATACATATATTATTATAAAGCCTTATGGGACTAAAGCTTTTACCTATCACACTGTTATATCTTGACAGTATTTCATTTCGGATTTCTCAACTAAACGATAAACTTTAAAACTTACCATTACAACGGCGCCATTTTATAGCACCGGAGTAACGTCTATGCATTACCCCTCTCCTTAACTTGGCTTGCACCATTAACAAAATTTTTATCCAACAATGTCTATGAATATTTTTAATTAGTGGTTCATACCTATAATAAAATTGTTATTTTTATTGTTCAAAGAATTTATTCAACGCATGAATATTTTTAATGGTTCATACATACAATAAAAATGCGATTTTTATTGTTCAAAAAATTTATTCAACACATGAATATTTTTAGTGGTTCATACATAAATAAAAATGTGATTTTTATTGTTCAAACAATTTATTAAACACATGAATATTTTTAGTGGTTCATACATACAATAAAAATGTGATTTTTATTGTTCAAAGGACTTATTCAACACATGAATATTTTTAGTGGTCAATACATACAATAAAAATGTGATTATTATTGTTCAAAGAATTTATTCAACACATGAATATTTTTAGTGGCTCATACATACAATAAAATTGTGATTTTTATTGTTCAAACAATTTATTCAACACATGAATATTTTTTATAGTTCATTTCAGAAAATTTCGACATTACAACGGCAGGGTCGGTAGCACCGGCACCGTATCCAGCACGGCTCCTCTACTAACCTAGGCCTTTGCTTGCGCCATACATAGTCATTCCATTCCAATAATTTCCACAATACAATTCATTTTCAAACCCAGTCTACAACCTATTATACAACAATTTCAGAACGATCGCCTTTAAATAGCTATATCTAACAACATGTATACCAATCCCATATCCAACAATTACAAAACCCAGAAACAACGTGTATACCAATTAACTAAATTCACAAAATTTATTAGTCGATTTCTAATCGATAATCACCTAAATAGCTTTTAAATTTAAAATCTAATAACCTAAATTATAAATTCAATATCAATAATTTATTATTATCTACAAAATAACGGTTCATTAACACGTACATATGCACAAGATCAACTAACCAACAATATTCACTAATAAACAACTAAATGCACATTTTACGGTTTCAATCATTACTAAATCAACTACATTAATTCAACAATCATCATATAATCACATATCATATACATTTAAATCATTATTAACCAATTAATTTAAGAAATAAGTTAGAAATTATACCGGGGAGAGAAAGAAGTAAGTATTGGTTGAGAGGGGAGGAGAAGAAGGTGGCGGCGGGTCACAGAAGGCGGTTGCGGGTGAGGGCAGGCGTCAATCGATCGCGTAGGGGTTCTTTTTTTTCTGAAATTTTGGATCGTGGAAGAGAATGGGGAAAATTCATGTAGGCTTGCGGTTTATCTTCTATTTGGCGACGGCTGGTAAGAGCCGCTTTTTTTAGCGGTCACCAGCCGTCGTTATGGTCCTTAACCAAATTGGCCATGATAAACATTGTTTTCTTTAAGAAAACAAAATCAATAGAATCTTACCTACATGGAAGGATAAGTGATACAAATAAAGAAATAACTTTTCCTACACCGTGACTTCATCTAATTTCTACCCCTAAGTATGTGCTTAACCCTCACTTCTCACATACTAAACCCCATCCTCTACTCGGAAAAAGAAAACACTAGCTTCAAACTGTGTTCTTTCCATCTTATTCTGCAACTCTTAACGTAGATTCTTAAAAAAAACACTCTAAAGAAGAATAGAAATAAAATTAAAGAAAAGATATCAAATCAACTATTGCAAGTTAAGAAGAAGAGGAAACACTTATTAAGTCGCATTAGGGGATAGTTTTCTTTAGACAACGTTCCAATATATATGAGTGCGAATATATCTACTTGTATGTAATTCTATATATGCATTTACCTTTTTTCGATAGCCTATGTTAGATTAAAATAAAGAAACATAGGTTGGATTACAATACAAATTAGTAACTTAATTAGTATACGTCATTAAGACATTAACCATAGGCACTATAATGATACCTACAACGTATTGAGAGCGGACATGTGGTAGGAACGACATGCATAAAATGTGCAGAGATGAGACCCATACCATGATGACATGTCTCATTTTCTTTCTCCAATGTATTGAAATAGGGTGCACCAGTTGTTCTGTCCCCAAATCCAGTGTTATGCCGTGTCCCACCCAATCAGAGCCCCCGATTTTCACCTTTTGCATTTAAACCTCTGAATTGTTGGGCGACTTAAATGCAAAACAGCGGAAATCAGGAGATCTGATTGAAGGGACACCGGGTATAGTGGAAATGAGGATAGAAGAATCGGTCTCGAAATGAGGCACATAGTACGAATGGTATGGATACGAAACGGGATGAATTGTTCTATACCCAAATTGGGTGTTCCCATGTGCCCGATCAATCTTGTCCACTGATTTGCAAAAAAATTAATGGTTTTGAGTGGATTGTAGAACCCGTTGATTAGATTATTAATAATATGTGTGGTTGATGTGTGGTTATGATTTGTTGGGCACACGGGAACACCGGAGTTGGGTACAGAAGAATTGACCCCGATACGAAAACACGTTGTAATAATACGTGGTAGAATTAGGGTTTGCAAATATCTAATCTCACGTATATCAATGTGTATGGATGTTTTCGTGGTTTCTATTAATCACTAAAATAATATAGTATAAAAGCTATTAAAAAAAGACTAAAGAGAATAATGCCAAGTTGATCCCTTAAACTGACACTACAGGTATAGGAGCAGTATATAGAAGGGTTTTTTTCGCATGTTAGTACTTTATATTTAAAGATGCATGTCCATTGTCCACTCACGATCGAAGTCTACGGGTGCGTTCGCAGTAAAGAAATAGCACGATGGGTATTTTGTTCGCGTCTGACGAGTAAGACGCGTCGGACGCCAACGAGTTATTCCCCGTTGAAATGGAATGATTGGCGAAAGATGGAAATTGAATCGTTGGCGTCTGACGCGTCGAACGCGTCCGACGCCAAGGGTTAATTTTTGTTAATGATGCTGTTTGCATGGATGTTTTGTGCGTGGACAAAAATGGATGGAAGTTAATGATGATGTATTACGGTGCAAACGGTTAACTGGTGAATGCGCATGCGCCCTCGTGCCCCAAGTTCCCAAGTGCCCATCTTTGACACTTTTAATATATATGTATGAGTATTAAGCCTTCATGTTAATTCAAGGATTTTTGGTTTTGTTTCAATTGTGTTTATAGTTTGTATACTTAAATATATACCAAGCTACTCATGATGACTTGGTGATGTGGGACTAAATACACATAAGAAACATTAATTGTCATACACATAAGAAACATTAATTAAAATTAAATGTTTAAATTAATACAAAACAAACAAATTAACAAATAAATACCCCGTTCAAATGCCCTGCTCAAATACCCCGTTCGTAGCTAAAAACACATTCCCCGTTCGCTACAGTACCACGCTCAAATTCCTACCTCAAATGCCACGTTCAAATACCCTATTCACGTTCGTTAAGAACGCACCCTACGTTTATTCCCTCTATATTTCTCTATTATATTTATATATGCAATATCTTAATGGATTTAGTAGGAGTTGTACATGATGGGAAGCAATGAAGGTCATTAGCAAGGAATAGGATTATTTCTCTATGAGTTATGTGTTTATTTACTAGTTATGTCTAGGTAATGTACGTAGTCGAATTTCGAAGTATTACCTCTAGTTAAAAAGGCGTAATATTATGAGATTTATGGACTAGCCGAGATATATCACTGTCATGCTTCTATAATATTTTACTTCATTCCATATTTACATGTTATGAGAACTATTATTTGTGATGTGCTGTGTATTTTTCTAAATGCAATTCTTATCCATCGTAATTTTATATTAGATGTGTTGAGTATGTCGATCCATTTGAAATAAGGAAAGAAAATTTATACATTCAATCGACATATTCAATACTCGTCTAATATAGAACTACAGATGGTCTCCCCTAACCAGCTCTATTCTCTATTATAATAGACAATATTACTTAGTACTACTCGTTATTCAGATAGGTCTCGGATGGGGTGTCATAATTGGTATCAGGTCTGAAAGTATAGTTGAAATAGATTGCTCTATGTATTATTATACCTTAGTTTACCCTAACGAGTTGTCATCTACTATCCTAGGCATCTAAGCAGTGGTTAGGAGTTAAAATCAAATGGTTAGTGAAAGATAAGAGCAAGTCCCCTATATCTAATCATTTATTTCTCTTTATCCAACCAATCAAAACTCTCTGATTTCTATCTTTTTGCAATTAAGTTTTTTTCTGACTGTTGAGGTCTTAATTGTAAAAACATATAAATTGGAGGATCCTGATTGGTTAATTGCAGAGAATAGAGAATTTTTGATAGAGATACGATTTGATGAAAGATAGGTTACTAAAAGATTTTCCCTTTTTTGTTCCATTTGTCTCTCTCACTAGCTCACATTTGGCATAAGCTCCTTAAACGACCACAGATCCGAACTTCGGATATGGACTTAGAGCATCTCTAGCTGTATGTTGGATTTCAAACTTATGAAATCCACACCCAAATCGTTGTTCAATGGGGTGTAGAATTTGTGGATAGTTTGGATTTCAGAGGGAAGAATTTCAAAATCTCTAAACTATCTAAGCGCTTGTTGAACAAACGCCTGAAATAAGGCGTTTGCTGAACAAGCGCTTATTTCAACAAATGCCTGGGTATTTTTTATTTTTCCATCCACGTTCGTTGCCTAAAATCTGTTGCGTAATTTAATTTGAAAATTTTCAATTTCAATTTCGGTTAGCTTTCTGTTAGCTTTCTTCTTTTCTTCACTCTTCCACGTAATTTCAATTTCGATCCTTCATATTAAATTTAATTTCAGTTTGGATATCAAGGCTCCAGATTCATAATCGCAAACGTAAGCAGCGACTTCTCCAATACTTAATTTGAGAAATTTGTTGCCAGCTTTCTTCTTTTCTTTACGCTTGCTTTACATGACTACAGCAGCGAGTTCTCCTTCCCAAAAGAGCAGGACCGATTCACCAAAAGAGAAGGCGCTCCCAGCAAACTCGAAATATCCAAAGATGCGAAGGAAACAGTTCAAGAATGCAGCAGCTTTAATTTTGTGTGTGGCCCACTTTTACTTCCCGAACATTTTAAATTTTGGGCGTTTGTTCAACAAACGCCTGGTTCCATTTTAAAACTATTGGAAATTCTAGATTTTCAGGTATGGAAATTTGAAAATCCGCACCTTTAAACAGTTGGAGATGCTTTTATGACTTAGACTCTTTGTAACATTCCATATTTTTACGGTATAATAATTAATTAATTTAATTATTTAAATAGTGATTTAGAGATTTAAATGGTTGTTTGATTAAATAATATTGAATATTTAATTAACATTAATAATAGAATAATATATTTATTTCCGAAATAGTTGAAAATAGTGGAATTTGCAATATTATGTGAATTGGATTATTTATAAGATTTAATTCAGTTTAGAATTGAATTGTAATAACGAATTATTATTTAAACAAAGTTAGAACATAAAATTATATTATAATTATAATCGAGCTCGAAATGGCGCGGTAGTTCTAATTTGGCAATTCGAACTTTAATTGAATATACAGAATCCGTTTTAAGTCAGATATCTGTGAAACAAGAAACGTTCGAATCTGTTGAATGATATTTTTCTAATGGAAGAGAAAAATAGAGATTTTGTCATATAAAGTATGAGTTATGTCCAAATCAAATTATTAGAAAGTCTCTATGGAATTCGTTATAATTTATAACGATTTATTTATATTATAAATGGATTTTTTTAATATCGATATAACTTGTAATTTTGAAATATCGAGTTATAAATCCCGATATGTTTATTTTGAAGCTGGATAATATTCTACGTGAATATATACGATAATATTAATTTATTAATATTAAATTAAATTATTTTAAATATACTAATATTTAAATGGGTTTATTTAGAGCTTTGAAAATAACCATTTTTGTAAATATTTCGACAAAACTAATTTTATTAGATCCGGAATATTAAATTATTGTTAGATTTCAAATTCTATGATTTTTGGAGTCAGTATGTGGACATATGGAATTTTAATGTGAAAAACAATCAATGGTTTGACTTCAAAAATACACTGTGCAAACAAACGGACTCGGAATTCGATGAAACAAGTTTCAGTGGGTCCGTAATGTCGAGTTGTAGCTGTGTGTCCATTTTCATCGAATTTGAATATGTTATGTGATCATAGGAATTTTTAAACCATGAAAGAAGATAACGATTGCTTATTAATTAGTAAAATAATTGATTACAAAAAAATTATAACTACCCTATATAAACCTAGAGACCACGCTAACCCTAAAAAAATCATTCGACGGTCAATTATTTCCCAGTCGCCATGTTCTTAGAAAAAACCTGAGAATACCCCACTTTAGAAAATCCAAATAAATTCATATCAGCAATGCAATGGCTTCATTTGGGTACATTTTTACAAAATGCGATCTATGTTTCGGGGTTTGCGAGTTTCAACAGAGAACTTAGGGTTCCATTTTTTGATGAATGGAGTAATTGATTCGTGATCCAAAGCCGTATCTAGTCTCAGCATATAATTTAGTGCCTTGGTATGGATTATGAGTGAGTTTGGTCACATAACATGCCAAGAGTTGCCTGTTCAGTCTCGTGGGATACTGACGATGCGATGGATGTGAGGGAAGCGCGAGTTAGGCCTGGTGGTGCCCTGGGAGGAGAGGTTGCACAGAGGAGATCGATGGCGGTCTCAATTTGTGATATAGTGGAGTTTGATGATGGTGGTAGGAGGGGATATCATACGATTTGGATATGAAGTAATGAACTGGAACGTAAAGAAATAACAGGGGGAACAGGATGCGCTCAAGATGAGGGAAATTGGGATAGTGATGTTGAGATTTGGAAGAGGAGGATCTTGGTGATCTTGGTTTCGAAAATCTTGAGAGGAAAAGGAGTACGAGTGGAATTAAGATAATCGGCTATGGTGAAGCAGTAAAAGGAGGTACGAGATTTAGTTTCTTCGATCAGGGAAGAAGGGCATCTGACATGGAATCTAGTGGATAATGGAGTATTTAAGGTTAATTAATACATAGTTATTTTAGTTAATTACCTTTACATGTATTAAAACTTGTAAAATACATAACAATATCATACTTGATCAGAAATCGACAAAACAAGATCCATTGGGATCGTATGGAGGACGGCTATGCAATGGAATTAATTAGGGGTGAATCAAAGCTCGTTACAATTTATAGCAAAATAAATTGCATGATCTGAATCAATGACAGTTATCATTATTAAACGATAAACGTCCAATGTGAGTAAATCTCACTAACTCTGCTCAGTTTATATTTTATAACGTATTTTTAGAATTGATAAAATGTTGATTGATTGATGTGTGTTGACTGTTTGGATGAACTGCTAATTAATTGGTTGAGAATATAGATAACGATATATATATATACATATATATATATATCATTAATCAAATACTGATTTTGTTTATTAGAATATTTCATATTGAAATGAAATCGATGTTATTTATATTGTTTAACATCTGTGATGTAGGGAAACAGGTTGGAGGGATCCAACTGGATTCCTTAATATTTATAATATTGTTTTTCATATATTGTGATATATGATGTGGTATATAATATGTTATTGATTATGTGTGTCTGGATGATGATTGACCCTTTTTATTTGGTATTGTAAATACCATAAGTAATACAGGCATATATAAAAGGAATTATTCGGGAAATAAATAAAATTATAAAAGGAATTATTTGGAAAGTAAATAGAATATATAAAGGAATTATTTGGGAAATAAATAGATTTATAAAAGAAATTATTTAGAAAATAAGTAGAATATATAAAAGGAATTATTTGGGAAATAAATAGAATTATAAAAGGAATTATTTGGAAAATAAATAGAATATATAAAAGGAATTATTTGGGAAATAAATAGAATTATAAAAGGAATTACTTGGAAAATAAATAGAATTTATAAAAAGAACTTTCTGGAAAATAAATAGAATTTTAAAAGGAAACTGATTAGATAAAAAAGAACTATATGAAGATGAATTTAAAGTACATTTTTAAAAGAATATACTTTAAAAGATAAATTAAGAATATTAATTTATAAATAATGTTTTATAAATTAAATAAAATATTTATCATTGATAATTGGAATATATAAGTCCGAAATTATATAGCGAAGTAAAATCGGTTTCAACACCGATATTTGAAATCGAATGTGAACTTAGCAGTTGTAAAGGGAGCTATAAATAAGATTTTTATGAATAGCCTATAAATAGAATTTGGAATTGGGATATTGTTTTCAAATGCGAAATCAAACTACTTGATTTGATAAAATAAATATTATTCATATTTGATGTGAATAAGGGATTTAAGTAAGTATTTTGCAAAATGAAAATATTATAAAGGAATCTGGGTTTTGAAATAGGAATTTAAATTGGAGTTAATGAAATTAGAAACTGACTGGAGATTAGTTATGTTGAAAAGTTGTCTGGGTATTGATCTGATGTTGGTTTCGGCCTTCGGGGTTAATACATGGGCGGTTGTTCTCTTACTAGTTTACAGTTAGAGACTGATAGATGTGAGAGGTTAGTGATGCATGGATAAGAGATTGGAAATGTTTTCCAATGATTTATAACCTATATTTTCTAAATTTAGAAAATAAGAAATTTTGAATATATGGAAAAGGGAAATAAATAAATTAATGATAAATTAACTTAAAAGGGAAAAATGTTGATTGATGATTGAATGATAAAGATTCCAATTGGAAATAAGATCATTGTATGTATGAATGTTTTCCTTTGATAGTTAAATAACTGGCAATCAAGGTATTAATCATTTTTCCGTCGTCAATACGGAGAGATTAGGATTAATTTTTTATCTGAAAACCACTTCATATGGACATTAGCGTTGCGAATCGAATGTGATGAAGATAATTGAAGACGAAGTTTATCCAAGGGTTATTCTGGCACATCCTAGTAAGAAATTGCCTAAGATGGATTTATAGAATAGTGCCTTCGGTTTGTCCAGTCCCAAGACAACTAATATGGAAAAATGTCTGACAGAGTATATTTAATAGATTGCATAAGTTGATCTCTTCAAACGTATTTACGTTTGGTGGCGGAGGAATTCGTTTCTCTTAGCTGTATACCCTTGGTATTTTTGGAGAAGTCAATTTGTGATTTGGCGGTTATGACGATGTGATATTAGTAGTGAATAAAGGTGTGATCTATACACTATAGCATCTTGCCTCACAACCGAGAAATGGTATAAAATCGGGTAGGTCGCATGGCTAATTGGGTAGCTCCCAATTGGGGTGTATTGTCACCTGGTCTAGAGAAATTCCATTTGATTGTTTAAACTATTTCGATGTTGTCCCTTTTGGGAAACGGCTGATGATCCCAACCGTTGGTGATAATACATTCGGTTCACTCAAGCGAAATGAGTGATTGGTCATGTTTAACCTGGGTTGAAAGATGTTCTTGTTGAACCCGATGTATTCCTCTCTAGAGATACACTATCGGAAGGTGGTCCCATACCTTGCCAGTTGGAATTCATTACCCAATAAGCACCCACGGTTTTTAATTATATATTATGTATATGGAACGTGAGATGAAAGCATTCCACTAAATGATTATTTAGTTGTGGTTAATAGACATTATTATAATATCAAAAGAGTTTTGATATAAAGATTATCGTTTCTTTCAAAAGAATTTTAAAAGTTAAATCAAGTGTTTTGGATTCTCATTAGGGAAAAACCCGTTCCGTGTTATACGGCGTGGTCTTGCAAGATATCGTTTATTTTCTCAAACTGTTTTAAATTGTTTACTCACACCAGTCCCATGACTGACCCAGAGTTTATTTTTTTGTTTTACCCTAAACTCTTGGGTGCCCAAATTTGTACGGGCAGTCAAGTAGTCGGGATTTTACAGATATACTGGGAGAGCTTGGAGCAATAGGCTTCAGTATTTTATAGTTGTTGTTTATTTTTGTTCTGTTATAAGCGTTGTACTCTGAAAATGTTATTGTACACATATACTAGTTTTATTTCAAAGTTATATTATATTTCATTTGTTCCACTGTGAGATTCGTGTTTACTCTGATGTGGTATGTATGTTCTTCTTCTTCTATTCTAACTTTCTTTCTTTCTATTTCTCACCCTCTAACTTCTTTCTATTAATGATCTGGAACGTTCGATTTCTGAATAATTGACATGGGTTTTATGTTGACTTTCTGGGTTGAAAATCCCAGTTCGTTACAGTGGTATCAGAGCTGAAGGTTAAGTGATTTACCTTTGCTCTGTGGCGTGACTCGATAGTGATACGGTTAGTAATACCTTAGATTGAGTTTGAGTGTAGAGCGCGTATTTGTTATTTAATATAAAATAATTTTATATTCTGGAGTTTCATTGGTTGAGTGACTTATGAATTCTAGTCGATCAGTTTGATCCATTGTATCTTAGGAGTTTCTAAACACTTGAGTACGATGAACCGACACAGTATGTCTTAAAAAGAGGGTAATGAAATAATTTTACTCAAAGTATATTTTGATATAAAGAAAATATATATTGGAATTATTATATTTAATGTGTCGGTTATTATTATACTCAAATAAGATTATAATTTAAATGATTATAAATAACCAATCTGAATTCGTATAAGTGTAATATATGAAATCAAATGAATTTAATCTGAAATTAAAATCAGAATTGGAATTAAAATTCCTAAAATTTGGAAAAGTGTTTGTGAATGGATCTGGATTCAATATATGTGAATTTTTAAATCCTGGGAGATTTTAAATTATTTTACAAACATTGGAAGGATATTTTGAAACAAATTTCAAAACAAAAGTATTTAAATATGGGTTTTGAAAAGTGATGTAGTATTGAACTCACGTCAGTCGCTAGAAAATAATTCTGATGATGTTGGCCACATCATCAGTGTTCATTTTTGAGTTTCTAAGTGATAGATTACTACCAAAGATACTGTTTTGAATTGTTTTGGGAAAACAAGTTGTTTGGAATCCTAAAAAGAGATATATGGTTTTAGAAAAGCGAAGTTGTTTAAAAAATCCCAGGAAAAAGGATGTTGAATTAAAATGGACTGATTGTTAAAATAAAAACCAAAATTGAATTATGAGATAAAGATAATTAATAAGAGAAATTAATTTGTTAATAAATTTTGTGGAGTGAAACTCAATTGGTTAAGTATATTGGACTGGTAAGTAAGAATTGAAATTGTTAATGGAATTTGAGTTGATAATGGAATTTGGCTTGGTTATAAGAGAATGGTTTGGTTGAGGATAAAATCCGATTAGATATTGATTGGAATGACATTGGTATCTGCTAAATTGGTGGCAGATGGAAAAGATAAAATGATATGCCCGACAAAAAGGTACAAGTTTATTTTTATATGAGTTTGGTGATTTATGAGCCAATTTGGCAAGCCGCTTGGCTGTTTGATTTTGTTTTGGATTGGAGAAGGCTAGGTATGCGAGTTGTAGTTGTACCGATTGAGTCGTAAAAGGAGGCGCTGGCGAAATTTTTCGGAAATTTAAGGTGTTAGAAAATTTTCAGAATTTTTGAAAATTTTCTTTAGAGGAATAAATTAATATTCTAATTGGAATTAATTGGTTCAGTCGAAACTGAAGATAATAAATAAAAAAATAATTTTAATCTAGTTAACAGGGTCTATTTTCTATCTTAGCAATTTTGAGATGAAATTATTTTAAAGGGGGAAGAATATAACATCCTGTATTTTTACGGTATAATTATTAATTAATTTAATTATTTAAATAGTGATTTAGAGATTTAAATGGTTGTTTGATTAAATTATATTGAATATATAATTAATATTAATAATAGAATAATATATTTATTTCCAAAATAGTCGGAAATAGTGGAATCAGCAATATTGTGTGAATTGGATTATTTATAAGATTTAATTCAGTTTCGAATTGAATTATAATAACGAAATTATTATTTAAATGAAGTTTGAATGTATAAATTATATTATAATTATAATCGAGCTCAAAATGGTGCGGTAGTTCGTAATTTGGCTATTCGAATTTTAATTGAATATACAGAATCCATTTTAAGTAGGATATCTATGAAACAAGAAACATTCGAATCTGTTGAACGACGTTTTTCTAATGGAAGAGAAAAATCGAGATTTTGTCTTATAAATTATGAGTTATGTCCAAATCAAATTTTTAGAAAGTCGCTATGGAATTCGTTATAATTTATAATGATTTATTTATATTATAAATGATTTTTTTTAATATCGATATAACTTGTAATTTTGAAATATCGAGTTATAAATCCCGATATGTTTATTTTGGAGCCAGATAATATTCTACGTGAATATATACGATAATATTAATTTATTAATATTAAATTAAATTGTTTTAAATATATTAATATTTAAATGGGTTTATTTAGAGCTTTAAAAATAGCCATTTTGCAAATGAACTCCGCTTTCAATGAAATCAATTTTGTTGGATCCGGAATATTAAATTATTGTTAGATTTCAAATTCCGTGATTTTTGGAGTCAGTATGTGGCCGTACGGAATTTTAATATGAAAAACAATCAATGGTTCGACTTTAAAAATATGTTGTGTGAACAAACGGACTCGGAATTCGACGAAATAAGTTTCATTGGATCGTTAATGTCGAGTTGTAGCTATGTGTCCATTTTCATTGAATTTGGATATGTTATGTGATCGTAGGAATTTTTAAACGATGAAAGAAGATAACGATTGGTTATTAATTAATAAAATAATCAATTACAAAAATATTATAACTATCCTATATAAACCTAGAAACCACGCTAACCCTAAAAAAATCATTCCACGGTCAATTAGTTCTCAGTCGCCATGTTGTTAACAAAACCCTGAGAATATCCAACTTTAGAAAATCCAAATAAATTCATATATCAATATACAAATTACATCATGTATAACAATGGACACAGCAATGCAACGACTTTATATTGTAC
Source organism: Allium sativum (assembly GCA_030737875.1). Classification (NCBI taxonomy): domain Eukaryota; kingdom Viridiplantae; phylum Streptophyta; class Magnoliopsida; order Asparagales; family Amaryllidaceae; genus Allium; species Allium sativum. The sequence goes on from CM060913.1 coordinate 1,045,396,068, forward strand.
AGTTTTATAGCATGCGATCCATGTTTTGGGGTTTGCGAGTTTCAACAGAGAACTTAGGGTTCAAGTTTTTGATGAATGGAGTAATCGATTCGCGATCCAAAGCCGTATCTGGTCTCAACATATAATTTAGTGCCTTGATGTGGATTTTGAGTGATTTTGTCGAGAGTTGCCTGTTCAGTCACGTGGGATCCTGATGATGCGGTGGATGTGAGGGAAGCGCGAGTCAGGCCTGGTTGTACCTTGGGAGGAGAGGTTGCATAGAAGAGATCGATGGCGGTCTCGGTTTGTGATATAGTGGAGTGGGATGATGGCAATGGGAGGGGATATCATGTGATTTGGACATAGAGTAATGAACCGGAACATAAAGAAACAATGCAAGGAAGAGGATGCGCTCGAGATGAGGGAAATTGGGATGGTGATGTTGAGATTTGGAAGAGGAGGATCCTGGTGATCTTGGTTTCGCAAATGCTTGAGAGGAAAAGGAGTACGAATGGAACTAGAATAGTCGGCTATGGTGAAGCAGTAAAAGGAGGAACGAGATTTAGTTTTTTCGATCAGGGAAGAAGGGCATCTGACGTGGAATTTAGTGGATAATGGAGTATTTAAGGTTAATTAATACATAGTTATTTTTGTTAATTACCTTTAAATGTATTAAAACTTGTAAAATACATAACAATCTCATACGTGTTCAGAAATTGACGAAACAAGACCTGTTGGGATCGTATGGACGAGGGCTACGCAATATAATTGATTGGGGGTGAATCGAAGCTCGTTAAAATTTATAGCGAAATAAATTGCCTAATCTGAATCAACGACAGTTATCTTTATTTAACAATAAACATCCAATGTGAGTAAATTTCACTAACTCTGCTCAGTTTATATTTTATAACATATTTTTAGAATTGATAAAATATTGATTGATTGCTGTGTGTTGATTGTTTTGATGAACTGCGAATTAATAGGTTGAGAATATAGATACCGATATATATATATATATATAAATATATATATATCGTTAACCAAATATTGATTCTGTTTATTAGAATATTTCATATTGAAATGAAAACGATGTTATTTATACTGTTTAACAACTGTGATGCAGGGAAACATGTTGGAGGGATCCAACTGGATTCCTTAATATTTATAATATTGTTTTTCATATATTGTGATATATGATGTGGTATATAATCTGTTATTGATTATGCATGTCTGGATGATGACTGGCCCTTTTTATTTGGTATTGTAAATACCATAAGTGATATCGGAATATATAAAAGGAATTATTTGGGAAATAAACAAAATTATGGAAGGAATTATTTGGAAAATAAATAGAATATATAAAAGGAATTATTTGTGAAATAAATAGAATTATAAAAGGAATTTTTTGGAAAATAAATAGAATATATAAAAGGAATTATTTGGGGAAAAATACAATTATAAAAGGAATTATTTGGAAAATAAATAGAATATATAAAAGGAATTATTTGGGAAACAAGTAGAATTATAAAAGGAATTATTTGGAAAATAAATAGAAATTATGGAAGGAATTTTTTGGAAAATAAATAGAATTATAAAAGGAAATTGGTCAGATATAAAAGAACTAAGAGAAGACGGGTTTAAAGTAGATTTTTAGAAGAATCTATTTTAAAAGATAAAATGAGAATACTAATTAATAAACAATGTTTTATAAATTAAATAAAATATTTATCAATTGATAAATGGAATATACAAGTCTGAAATTATATAGCGAAGTAAAATCGGTTTCAACACCAATATTTGAAATCGAATGTGAACGTAGCAGTTGTAAAGGGAGTTATAAATAAGATTTTTACAAATAGTCTATAAATAGAAGTATAAATAGAATTTGGAATTGTGATATTGTTTTTAAATGCGAAATCAAACTATTTGATTTGATAAAAGAAATATTATTCTTATTTAATGAGAATAAGATATTTAAATAAATATTTTGCGAAATGAAAATATTATAAAGGAAACTGGGTTTTGAAATAGGAATTAAAATTGGAGTTAATAAAATTAGATATTGACTGGAGATTAGTTATATTGAGCAATTATCTGGGTCTTGATCCGATGTTGGTTTCGGCCTTCGGGATTAATACGTGGGGAGTTGTTTTCTAACTAGTTTACAGTTGGAGACTGATAGATGTGAGTGGTTAATAATGCGTGGATAAGAGATGGAAATGTTTTCCAATGATTTATAACGTATATTTTCCAAATTTAGAAAATAAGAAATTTTGAATGTATGGAAAAGGGAAATAGAGAAATGAATAAATTAATGATAAATTAATTTAAAAGGGAAAAATGTTGATTGATGATTGATCAATAAAGATTCCAGTTAGAAATAAGATCGTTGTGTGTATGGATGTTTTCCTTTGATAGTTAAATAATCGACTATCAAAGTTTTGAACATTTTTCCGTCGTCAATACAAAGAGACCGAGATCAGATTTATTATCTGAAAACCACTACGTATGGACATTAGCGTTGTGAATCGAATATGATGAAGATAATCGAAGACGGAGTTTATGACAGGGTTGTTCTAGCAAATCTTAGGTAGAAATTGCCTAAGATGGATTTACAGAATAGTGTCTTCGGTTTGTCCAGTCCAAAGACAACCTGTATGGAAGAATGTCTGACAGAATATATTTAATAGATCGCGCAAGTTGATCTCTTCAAACGTATTTATGTTTGGTGGCGGAGGAATTCATTTCTCTTAGCTGCATGCCCATGGTATTTTTGGAGAAGTCAATTTATGATTTGGCGGGTATGACGATGTGACATTCAAAGTGGATAAAGGTGTGATCTGTACGTTATGGCATCTAGCCTCACAACCGATAAATGGTATAAAATCAGGTAGGTCGCATTGCTAAGTGGGTAGCTCCCAATTAGGGTGTATTGTCACCTGATCCAGAGAAAATCCATTTGGTTCTTTAAATTATTTCGATGTTGTCCCTTTCGGGAAACGGTTGCTGATCCCAACCGTTGGTGATAATACATTCGGTTCACTCAAACGAAATGAGTGACTGGTCAAGTTTAGCCTGGGTTGCAAGATGTTCTTGTTGAACCTAGTGTATTCCTCCACTACACCAAAACAGGTGATTCCCAACGAGTATAGCCATCGCAAACAATTTCAGCAACGCTTATGGGTGTTGCTATGGGGTCATGGAAATGTATTTCCAACGCATATAAGCGTTGGTATATTTTTCTCTTCCAACGCTTATAAGCGTTGGTATATTTTCGTTTACAACGGTTATAAGCGTTGGTGGATTTTCTTTGCCAACGCTTACAAGCGTTGGAAGATTTTTATTTGCAACGCTTATACATGTTGTAACATTTCTGTTTGCAACGCTTATACATGTTGCAAGATTTCCATTCACAACAAATAGAAATGATAATAACAACAGAAATACGTATCAGTAATTCGCATATTCTAGCGTTAGTAGTCAGTTAACTTAATTATAATATAAATGATATTTAATATGAATCCAAAACAATTATTATTCTCAATTTTAAAAGTATAACTCAGTGAATACCAATAAACAACATTCATAATCAAGTAACGACATAAAATATCAGTTAATAACAGACAAATACAGTACATAATTAAGTTGTTATATTCAATACATAATTAAGTTGCTATGTTCAATACGTAACAAAAAAAATCTACAAATACCAAATACGAAACTCTGGCCATATAACGAAGTCTCCATCTGAAAATTCACATAACTTGTACATTCCTTTTTGAGAAACATCATTAATTGGTCCATCCAGTTCAAGAAAATCAACCACCCAGAAAAAACATAAGTATTAGAACTACCATCCAATTTCCTCTTTTATTCCGCTGCCTCTAGAAGTGCCTGCATTCGTTCATTTAAATTTCCAGTTCCTGGTTAAAAACATAAGTATTATACTAATAGGCACGTTATACTGATAGTAAGTGAGAAGCTGAATCTATTGAAATCGGGCAAAACCATATAGCAGGGGAACAAATCAAATTATTTGAAGGCTCAATAAAATTGAAAATTGAGCCTACAAGGCTCATTTAAACTGAGCCTTGCAGGCTCAGTTAACTGACCCCGATGGCTCAGTAAAATTGAGCCTACAAGACCCAGTTTTAACTGAGCCTACAGGACTTAGTTTTAACTGAGCCGAATGGCTCAGTTAAAATTGAGTTGAGTGGCTCCGTTTACAGCCAGCTAATATTTAATGAAGTAAATATAACTATACCGAGTGGCTCAGTTAAAATTGAGCTAAGTGGCTCAGTTAAAATTGAGCTAAGTGGCTCAGTTTAAAGCCAGCTAATATTTAATGGAGTAAATATAACTCTTATTGAAGTGTTAAATCATGAGCTACAGTCTATTCTTTAGCGTTTAATGTGACATGTTGTTATAAAAATGGATTAAGCATTAGAAGTCCCCATATGAGCATTAATTAAAGATAAAGAAAGCTAATTAAATAAGTGAGTTGAACTGCAGATGTAACACCCCACCTCCGCCAGGGTGGCTCTTGCAAGCACTCTGACTTTGGAGGGGCGTTTGAATCAGGTAAACATGCATAATGATATATCAAGGCAGAACAAGAACATATGTATATATGTAAACAGAGTAAATAACATAGATAAAACAGCGGAAGATTTCAAACCATTTCAAAACAAGTCTGGTACAACATAATGTCAACTTTCCAAATAAACAAGTCTATATAAAAACAACTTCAACTGAAAAACTGAAATACATAAGTACTATCCCCAAAATAAGTGATAACCATAGCTAGCTTCATGTCAAACCGTACATGAGCTAAATCCCACAAGCAAGCGATCAGAAATCCAAGCTAAGCTCCAATATTCCCACCCTGAGAACCAGGGGGGGAACGGAAGAAAAGAGGCGAAAGAAAACAGGTCAGTCAAAAAGACTGAGTAAGCCCTACTACAATCAATGTAAACTGATAAAGTTAACTGGCATGAGAAGCAGGGATGAACATAAGGATAATTACATACTAGCATGGTGAATATCTAACAGATAGTTCAAAGGAGTCATCACATAATCAAGGTGAAGTTTTTCACCACAGGTGTACCAGCATTCTAACATGTCATGTATGAACAAGAATTTATCCCTTGGTCTAAACTTGGCCCAGTATCAGGTGTTTGACTTATATCAAGATCCAACTTCTTGGTACAAATTCTAGTATAACAGGATTAGGTGTTACCCCAATGTTTACATCGAAACAGGACGGAACAGAATGGTCCATACAGAGATAGAGTTTGGGAAAAATGGGCTTTTACCACCCTAACAGATAAAGTACAGAAACAGAATGCTAGCAATAATGGGCCTTTACCACCCTAACAGAACGGTACCACGCAGAAATAGACGGGTGTTACCACCCAACAAAACAGACGGTACCAACAGAATCAGACAGAGCTAAGTGTACACTCAATCCTACCCAAGCGATTGGCTCCCTAATACATAAATATCCTATGTCGGCCCCACGATAGGGTGTATCACTCCCTAAAGTGGCAACCAATTGGCACAGGCATATTTACAGATGTCACGGCGTCTTACATCCTCAGAGGCAGACCGGGATCCATGCACGCACATGACCCGGTTGGAACGCACCATCAACACCCATCGCCAGTATCAGAATGAACCACTTATAATTAGTTCAGTAAGCGTGCCCGGACCCTACCTACAGTTGGGTCAAAGTTTTGATACCAGAAAGGGTTACTGACTAATATGGGTCCCAAACAACAAATGACACAAGTATTCCCCCTTGTGTCCCCAGACTATCAGATTCAGATTAACTTATTAACAGAGTTCAGACATACAAAGTTCAGACGATCAGTTTTCAGACTAACGGATCAGATAACAGATTTACAAACTTGCCTAACTTGGTGTGGGTCCTACAGATCCGCAAAACAGGTTCGTTTAATTTATCAATCAAGTTAGTTTATCCAGACCAGGTATCAAATCGGTTCTCAGCCTTATCAAATTACTGAGTTGGATTGGTTAAGTATAGTTAAACTTAACTCTGTTAAATTACCGAGTTCAGATTGGTTAAGTGTAGGTTAACTTAACCCTAACCACTAGTCGTATTTTACGGTTAAGTGTCATTAAGAAATCAAGCCCGGTTTCACTTAACCTACCCATTCATGTCAAATTGGTTAAGTGTCATAAATCAAATTTACTTAACCTTATCATGTAGCATTAATTAATTTAATGCACCTTAACCTCTCACATTAGACCTCGTTGTGGTTACTAGTTAAGCCGGGCGGGTCCGGGTAGCTTCACACCACAACCTAGTCTAACCTCGGGTTCAAGCACAACTTGACCAACTTCTCACATTGGGTCCTATTGTTTGTAGCCACTAGTTAAGCCGGTTGGTTCCGGGTAGATTTATGCTACAACCTCGAGTTGGTCCCACTTATATTTTCTAAGTGTCATGTCCGTTATGTTTCCAAAACATACTACAAGTTTTCAAGCATTTGGGTAGACCTAACTTAATAGGTAAATTCCCAATGGGTAGACCTAACTTAATAAGTAAATTCCCACTCTTATGTTTTTATGTCCTTTAAGTTTACCCAACCCCAAACGCAATCCCATCGCTTACATATCGCAATAGCGCATAAAGGATAGAAAGAGGGAACTTGGCATAATCATGACATAAAGGTGTTGAAGCCACAAGTTTAACATGGTGGCATATGAAATGTACATATGTTCATATACTTGCATATTGCATCATTAGGCCTCAAAAGCATGCATAAAACCAAACTTAGCATATTGGTGATAAATGACATGTAGAAATGGCCATAAGTTCGCATTTAGCCTCACATGCAAGTTATCATAAGAGATATGATAACTTATATGTTGCCAAAATGCAACCTTTAGCATAAAGCTTGAAGCTTTAAGCTCATAAACCCAAGATAAGCTTGCATAACATGATAACATGAACAAAATGGTCGAGCCAAACTTGCATAACATAACTTGCATATCATATGACAAACTTGCATATCATAACATAGCAAACTTGCATAACATAACATGATAAACTTGCATATCATAACATGGCAAACTTGCATAGCATAACATGGTAAACTTGCATATCATAACATGGCATACTTGCATAGCATAACATGGTAAACTTGCGTATCATAACATGGCATACTTGCACATCATAACATGATAAACTTGCATATCATAATGATCAAACACAACTTGCATCATTCATTTAACTTTAGAGTTTAAATATGAAAGTAGAAAAGGGCTTACAATGCTTATGAAGACACAAAAATATATAGATCGAGACAAAGCCCTTATGCAATCAAATAAACCCAAAATGCAAGCTCCAATAGAAAAACCCTTGAGCCAAAATGATCAAAACTCTTGCTTTATGATGTAAATATGGAAACTTGACTTGAATGCAAGCTAATGATGCTCATACAAGCTTGAAAACACTTGTATGCATTGAAAATCTCTCATAGAAATAACTTAGGAATTTTGTGAAGAGAGTGGAGGCCATGAGAGGAATGATTTTGCCATAGTTTAGTTACTTGAATGAATAATGATGATTTAGGGTTAGGTTAGGGGCTTATTTATAGAGATTAGGATTAGTTTCAACCTTAGGATTAAACCCTAATTCCAATCTCAGCCCTTAAAACCGAATCTGGCCCCAAAACCTAACCAAGACCCCAAAATGGTGCACCAGGCAAAACTGCCCGGCTGAACCAAGTCGACAGCCAAGTCGACAGGGCTGTCGACTTGGGTCCAACCAAGTCGACTCCCAAGTCGACAGGGCTGTCGACTTGGGTGCTTTGGTGGGAATTTTCCCGCCTAGCCCAATCTGACCTAATTTCCAAATTCAAACTTGAATTTGAAATCTGTTTTTACTTTGAAATTTTCTGAAAACTTCGTTGGGCCTTAATCGGGTCATACGGACTCCGATTTTCGAAAACTCGGACTCTATTTCGCGTATTTTTCCGAGACGAACGCAATGACATAGCCCGTTTCCCTTGATTCAGATTTATAAATTAAATTCTGCCTCGATTTACGATATAACAGGTTATCAGAAATACGGGTTGTTACATTCTCCCCTCCTTAAAGGATTTCGTCCTCGAAATCTTCAAGTTAGGAAGAACGCATCCTACCATCCATCATCCATCTACTCAAATCATCATTCACGAGCAATCATTGTCCTTAAAGATTCTAATGCGGTATGAACATATGCAAAAGGTGTGTGTATATGTTCTTATCTAATGCAAAGATCCTCAATGCAAAGTATGTTAGTGAAATGAATCCATTATGTATGCAAATAGTCCTAATCATATAATACTATATGTGTGCACAAACATTCGTCCATATGCAACATCCATGTGCCGAATTAACCATCTTGCAACCATAAGAATTGAAAATGTACACACGTCCATATGCAATATGAGAGTGTATTTCAAGCCGATCTAGTGCCTAGTGTGTGTTTATGCATCCACGAGCAACCACTAGCAACCACTTGCAACCATCAAACATAACATGTCTCAAACACATGTTTACATCCATAGGATTCCTATCTTAACAAGATACAGTCGAGTGATGGAAGCGAGTACAGATAAAACAAAAACTTGGTACATATACTTACAGACTACTAGTACAGATCATATTTCCCCAAATGATTCTTAGGAAACTAAGCATGGTAGAAACCCAGAATGTATTTGTCATAGTCACCCTCATGCCCAACACAGATACTCTCAAACCCCAATTTATCATAAACAGATGAGTTATAACTCTCAGGGAGTTTGAGACTATTACCAGATCAGAAGCAAGACTAGCATTAAAGTACCGAGTTTCCATTACAAAATCAAAATACCAGAAAAAGAGTTTCAAACTGAAAATTAGACAAGGAAAATTAAACATCCTACAGACAAATTATTCTAGCCCTAATCTATTCACTCGCCATGCGAGTATTCACCGTTCCTTCCGATGTAGTCCCTTTCTTCTTCGGCCAGTCCCTAGTGAAGTGTCCCATCTCTCCACAGTTAAAGCAAGTGCCCTTCCTCTTTCTACAATCCTTGTTTAGATGAGTTGAGCTTCCACAAGTAAAGCACTTCTTTTCCTTCTTATCTTCAGACTTCTCCTCCTTCTTTTGCATTTCCTTTTTGGGCCCCGTTTTCTTGTTTTGAGACTCATTCACCTTGACCTCCTTCTTTGCACTCTTGTTCTCTTCATTGAGTAGGGCCATATCTACCAAACTCTCAAACGTGGCCCCCATGGGCACATGAGACATAGCTAACTCCTGTAACGGCTCATTCAATCCTTTAGCAAAACGAAGAGCCTTCTTCTGAGTGGTACTCACCATATCCAAGCCAAAACGAGCTAACTAATTGAACTTGTTCACATATTCTTTGACAGACATGTCTCCTTGCTTCAAAGCAATAAACCTCTCCATTTGCAAATTCTCTTCAGTAGAAGACAGAAACTTAAGCCCGAATCTTGTCCTGAAATCGGCCCAAGTCTCAACGGGCCTAGTCGCGGTGGTGATCTCCCACCAATAAGCGGCTTCATCCTTCATAAGCCAAACCGCCAACAAGATCTTTCTCTGATCATCTAATCCAAAGATAGCGAATAAATCCTCGGTCTCTTTCAACCAATTCCGGGCTTCTACAAAAGTCTCGGTACCTAGAAAGTTCTTGCCACCCATTGCTTTGAAGTCCTTGCAAATCTTCGTGAACTCTACTGGAGGATGCTGAGGGGGAGGAGGAGGAGGAACCTCAGCGACAGGAGGAGGAGGAACATTAACCACCGGAGGAGGAGTAACATTTGCGGGGCCGGCTTCGGTCGCCCTAGCCTCCATAAGTCTCCTATACCAAACAGGAACTTGCACTCCCTCTGGGATAACAAAGTTATCTGCCATACTGAAACGAAGGAAAAGATAGATTCAGAATGGAGGAAAAACGAAGGAATTTTGCTAATGGCTTTTTGGGGAATAGCCTTTAAAATAAACTAGACTTTTCTTTGGAAAATACTTTATACTTGGTTTTGAAAATAGTTTTCCAAAAATTTTAAAAACCTTTTTGTTCTTTCTCGTAAACCATATGCTCTGATACCAAATGTAACACCCCACCTCCGCCAGGGTGGCTCTTGCAAGCACTCTGACTTTGGAGGGGCGTTTGAATCGGGTAAACATGCATAATGATATATCAAGGCAGAACAAGAACATATGTATATATGTAAACAGAGTAAATAACATAGATAAAACAGCGGAAGATTTCAAACCATTTCAAAACAAGTCTGGTACAACATAATGTCAACTTTCCAAATAAACAAGTCTAGATAAAAACAACTTCAACTGAAAAACTGAAATACATAAGTACTATCCCCAAAATAAGTGATAACCATAGCTAGCTTCATGTCAAACCGTACATGAGCTAAATCCCACAAGCAAGCGATCAGAAATACAAGCTAAGCTCCAATATTCCCACCCTGAGAACCTGGGGGGGGGGGGGAACGGAAGAAAAGAGGCAAAAGAAAACAGGTCAGTCAAAAAGACTGAGTAAGCCCTACTACAATCAATGTAAACTGATAAAGTTAACTGGCATGAGAAGCAGGGATGAACATAAGGATAATTACATACTAGCATGGTGAATATCTAACAGATAGTTCAAAGGAGTCATCACATAATCAAGGTGAAGTTTTTCACCATAGGTGTACCAGCATTCTAACATGTCATGTATAAACAAGAATTTATCCCTTGGCCTAAACTTGGCCCAGTATCAGGTGTTTGACTTATATCAAGATCCAACTTCTTGGTACAAATTCTAGTATAACAGGATTAGGTGTTACCCCAATGTTTACATCGAAACAGGACGGAACAGAATGGTCCATACAGAGATAGAGTTTGGGAAAAAATGGGCTTTTACCACCCTAACAGATAAAGTACAGTAACAGAATGCTAACAATAATGGGCCTTTACCACCCTAACAGAACGGTACCACGCAGAAACAGACGGGTGTTACCACCCAACAAAACAGACGGTACCAACAGAATCAGACAGAGCTAAGTGTACACTCAATCCTACCCAAGCGATCGGCTCCCTAATACAAAAATATCCTATGTCGGCCCCACGATAGGGTGTATCACTCCCTAAAGTGGCAACCAATTGGCACAGGCATATTTACAGATGTCACGGCGTCTTACATCCTCAGAGGCTGACCGGGATCCATGCACGCACATGACCCGGTTGGAACGCACCATCAACACCCATCGCCATTATCAGAATGAACCACTTATAATTAGTTCAGTAAGCGTGCCCGGACCCTACCTACAGTTGGGTCAAAGTTTTGATACCAGAAAGGGTTACTAACTAATATGGGTCCCAAACAACAAATGACACAAGAATTCCCCCTTGTGTCCCCAGACTATCAGATTCAGATTAACTTATTAACAGAGTTCAGACATACAAAGTTCAGACGATCAGTTTTCAGACTAACGGATCAGATAACAGATTTACAAACTTGCCTAACTTGGTGTGGGTCCTACAGATCTGCAAAACAGGTTCGTTTAATTTATCAATCAAGTTAGTTTATCCAGACCAGGTATCAAATCGGTTCTCAGCCTTATCAAATTACTGAGTTGGATTGGTTAAGTATAGTTAAACTTAACTCTGTTAAATTACCGAGTTCAGATTGGTTAAGTGTAGGTTAACTTAACCCTAACCACTAGTCGTATTTTACGGTTAAGTGTCATTAAGAAATCAAGCCCGGTTTCACTTAACCTACCCATTCATGTCAAATTGGTTAAGTGTCATAAATCAAATTTACTTAACCTTATCATGTAGCATTAATTAATTTAATGCACCTTAACCTCTCACATTAGACCTCGTTGTGGTTACTAGTTAAGCCGGGCGGGTCCGGGTAGCTTCACACCACAACCTAGTCTAACCTCGGGTTCAAGCACAACTTGACCAACTTCTCACATTGGGTCCTATTGTTTGTAGCCACTAGTTAAGCCGGTTGGTTCCGGGTAGATTTATGCTACAACCTCGAGTTGGTCCCACTTATATTTTCTAAGTGTCATGTCCGTTATGTTTCCAAAACATACTACAAGTTTTCAAGCATTTGGGTAGACCTAACTTAATAGGTAAATTCCCAATGGGTAGACCTAACTTAATAAGTAAATTCCCACTCTTATGTTTTTATGTCCTTTAAGTTTACCCAACCCCAAACGCAATCCCATCGCTTACATATCGCAATAGCGCATAAAGGATAGAAAGAGGGAACTTGGCATAATCATGACATAAAGGTGTTGAAGCCACAAGTTTAACATGGTGGCATATGAAATGTACATATGTTCATATACTTGCATATTGCATCATTAGGCCTCAAAAGCATGCATAAAACCAAACTTAGCATATTGGTGATAAATGACATGTAGAAATGGCCATAAGTTCGCATTTAGCCTCACATGCAAGTTATCATAAGAGATATGATAACTTATATGTTGCCAAAATGCAACCTTTAGCATAAAGCTTGAAGCTTTAAGCTCATAAACCCAAGATAAGCTTGCATAACATGATAACATGAACAAAATGGTCGAGCCAAACTTGCATAACATAACTTGCATATCATATGACAAACTTGCATATCATAACATAGCAAACTTGCATAACATAACATGATAAACTTGCATATCATAACATGGCAAACTTGCATAGCATAACATGGTAAACTTGCATATCATAACATGGCATACTTGCATAGCATAACATGGTAAACTTGCGTATCATAACATGGCATACTTGCACATCATAACATGATAAACTTGCATATCATAATGATCAAACACAACTTGCATCATTCATTTAACTTTAGAGTTTAAATATGAAAGTAGAAAAGGGCTTACAATGCTTATGAAGACACAAAAATATATAGATCGAGACAAAGCCCTTATGCAATCAAATAAACCCAAAATGCAAGCTCCAATAGAAAAACCCTTGAGCCAAAATGATCAAAACTCTTGCTTTATGATGTAAATATGGAAACTTGACTTGAATGCAAGCTAATGATGCTCATACAAGCTTGAAAACACTTGTATGCATTGAAAATCTCTCATAGAAATAACTTAGGAATTTTGTGAAGAGAGTGGAGGCCATGAGAGGAATGATTTTGCCATAGTTTAGTTACTTGAATGAATAATGATGATTTAGGGTTAGGTTAGGGGCTTATTTATAGAGATTAGGATTAGTTTCAACCTTAGGATTAAACCCTAATTCCAATCTCAGCCCTTAAAACCGAATCTGGCCCCAAAACCTAACCAAGACCCCAAAATGGTGCACCAGGCAAAACTGCCCGGCTGAACCAAGTCGACAGCCAAGTCGACAGGGCTGTCGACTTGGGTCCAACCAAGTCGACTCCCAAGTCGACAGGGCTGTCGACTTGGGTGCTTTGGTGGGAATTTTCCCGCCTAGCCCAATCTGACCTAATTTCCAAATTCAAACTTGAATTTGAAATCTGTTTTTACTTTGAAATTTTCTGAAAACTTCGTTGGGCCTTAATCGGGTCATACGGACTCCGATTTTCGAAAACTCGGACTCTATTTCGCGTATTTTTCCGAGACGAACGCAATGACATAGCCCGTTTCCCTTGATTCAGATTTATAAATTAAATTCTGCCTCGATTTACGATATAACAGGTTATCAGAAATACGGGTTGTTACATTCTCCCCTCCTTAAAGGATTTCGTCCTCGAAATCTTCAAGTTAGGAAGAACGCATCCTACCATCCATCATCCATCTACTCAAATCATCATTCACGAGCAATCATTGTCCTTAAAGATTCTAATGCGGTATGAACATATGCAAAAGGTGTGTGTATATGTTCTTATCTAATGCAAAGATCCTCAATGCAAAGTATGTTAGTGAAATGAATCCATTATGTATGCAAATAGTCCTAATCATATAATACTATATGTGTGCACAAACATTCGTCCATATGCAACATCCATGTGCCGAATTAACCATCTTGCAACCATAAGAATTGAAAATGTACACACGTCCATATGCAATATGAGAGTGTATTTCAAGCCGATCTAGTGCCTAGTGTGTGTTTATGCATCCACGAGCAACCACTAGCAACCACTTGCAACCATCAAACATAACATGTCTCAAACACATGTTTACATCCATAGGATTCCTATCTTAACAAGATACAGTCGAGTGATGGAAGCGAGTACAGATAAAACAAAAACTTGGTACATATACTTACAGACTACTAGTACAGATCATATTTCCCCAAATGATTCTTAGGAAACTAAGCATGGTAGAAACCCAGAATGTATTTGTCATAGTCACCCTCATGCCCAACACAGATACTCTCAAACCCCAATTTATCATAAACAGATGAGTTATAACTCTCAGGGAGTTTGAGACTATTACCAGATCAGAAGCAAGACTAGCATTAAAGTACCGAGTTTCCATTACAAAATCAAAATACCAGAAAAAGAGTTTCAAACTGAAAATTAGACAAGGAAAATTAAACATCCTACAGACAAATTATTCTAGCCCTAATCTATTCACTCGCCATGCGAGTATTCACCGTTCCTTCCGATGTAGTCCCTTTCTTCTTCGGCCAGTCCCTAGTGAAGTGTCCCATCTCTCCACAGTTAAAGCAAGTGCCCTTCCTCTTTCTACAATCCTTGTTTAGATGAGTTGAGCTTCCACAAGTAAAGCACTTCTTTTCCTTCTTATCTTCAGACTTCTCCTCCTTCTTTTGCATTTCCTTTTTGGGCCCCGTTTTCTTGTTTTGAGACTCATTCACCTTGACCTCCTTCTTTGCACTCTTGTTCTCTTCATTGAGTAGGGCCATATCTACCAAACTCTCAAACGTGGCCCCCATGGGCACATGAGACATAGCTAACTCCTGTAACGGCTCATTCAATCCTTTAGCAAAACGAAGAGCCTTCTTCTGAGTGGTACTCACCATATCCAAGCCAAAACGAGCTAACTAATTGAACTTGTTCACATATTCTTTGACAGACATGTCTCCTTGCTTCAAAGCAATAAACCTCTCCATTTGCAAATTCTCTTCAGTAGAAGACAGAAACTTAAGCCCGAATCTTGTCCTGAAATCGGCCCAAGTCTCAACGGGCCTAGTCGCGGTGGTGATCTCCCACCAATAAGCGGCTTCATCCTTCATAAGCCAAACCGCCAACAAGATCTTTCTCTGATCATCTAATCCAAAGATAGCGAATAAATCCTCGGTCTCTTTCAACCAATTCCGGGCTTCTACAAAAGTCTCGGTACCTAGAAAGTTCTTGCCACCCATTGCTTTGAAGTCCTTGCAAATCTTCGTGAACTCTACTGGAGGATGCTGAGGGGGAGGAGGAGGAGGAACCTCAGCGACAGGAGGAGGAGGAACATTAACCACCGGAGGAGGAGTAACATTTGCGGGGCCGGCTTCGGTCGCCCTAGCCTCCATAAGTCTCCTATACCAAACAGGAACTTGCACTCCCTCTGGGATAACAAAGTTATCTGCCATACTGAAACGAAGGAAAAGATAGATTCAGAATGGAGGAAAAACGAAGGAATTTTGCTAATGGCTTTTTGGGGAATAGCCTTTAAAATAAACTAGACTTTTCTTTGGAAAATACTTTATACTTGGTTTTGAAAATAGTTTTCCAAAAATTTTAAAAACCTTTTTGTTCTTTCTCGTAAACCATATGCTCTGATACCAAATGTAACACCCCACCTCCGCCAGGGTGGCTCTTGCAAGCACTCTGACTTTGGAGGGGCGTTTGAATCGGGTAAACATGCATAATGATATATCAAGGCAGAACAAGAACATATGTATATATGTAAACAGAGTAAATAACATAGATAAAACAGCGGAAGATTTCAAACCATTTCAAAACAAGTCTGGTACAACATAATGTCAACTTTCCAAATAAACAAGTCTAGATAAAAACAACTTCAACTGAAAAACTGAAATACATAAGTACTATCCCCAAAATAAGTGATAACCATAGCTAGCTTCATGTCAAACCGTACATGAGCTAAATCCCACAAGCAAGCGATCAGAAATACAAGCTAAGCTCCAATATTCCCACCCTGAGAACCTGGGGGGGGAACGGAAGAAAAGAGGCAAAAGAAAACAGGTCAGTCAAAAAGACTGAGTAAGCCCTACTACAATCAATGTAAACTGATAAAGTTAACTGGCATGAGAAGCAGGGATGAACATAAGGATAATTACATACTAGCATGGTGAATATCTAACAGATAGTTCAAAGGAGTCATCACATAATCAAGGTGAAGTTTTTCACCATAGGTGTACCAGCATTCTAACATGTCATGTATAAACAAGAATTTATCCCTTGGCCTAAACTTGGCCCAGTATCAGGTGTTTGACTTATATCAAGATCCAACTTCTTGGTACAAATTCTAGTATAACAGGATTAGGTGTTACCCCAATGTTTACATCGAAACAGGACGGAACAGAATGGTCCATACAGAGATAGAGTTTGGGAAAAAATGGGCTTTTACCACCCTAACAGATAAAGTACAGTAACAGAATGCTAACAATAATGGGCCTTTACCACCCTAACAGAACGGTACCACGCAGAAACAGACGGGTGTTACCACCCAACAAAACAGACGGTACCAACAGAATCAGACAGAGCTAAGTGTACACTCAATCCTACCCAAGCGATCGGCTCCCTAATACAAAAATATCCTATGTCGGCCCCACGATAGGGTGTATCACTCCCTAAAGTGGCAACCAATTGGCACAGGCATATTTACAGATGTCACGGCGTCTTACATCCTCAGAGGCTGACCGGGATCCATGCACGCACATGACCCGGTTGGAACGCACCATCAACACCCATCGCCATTATCAGAATGAACCACTTATAATTAGTTCAGTAAGCGTGCCCGGACCCTACCTACAGTTGGGTCAAAGTTTTGATACCAGAAAGGGTTACTAACTAATATGGGTCCCAAACAACAAATGACACAAGAATTCCCCCTTGTGTCCCCAGACTATCAGATTCAGATTAACTTATTAACAGAGTTCAGACATACAAAGTTCAGACGATCAGTTTTCAGACTAACGGATCAGATAACAGATTTACAAACTTGCCTAACTTGGTGTGGGTCCTACAGATCTGCAAAACAGGTTCGTTTAATTTATCAATCAAGTTAGTTTATCCAGACCAGGTATCAAATCGGTTCTCAGCCTTATCAAATTACTGAGTTGGATTGGTTAAGTATAGTTAAACTTAACTCTGTTAAATTACCGAGTTCAGATTGGTTAAGTGTAGGTTAACTTAACCCTAACCACTAGTCGTATTTTACGGTTAAGTGTCATTAAGAAATCAAGCCCGGTTTCACTTAACCTACCCATTCATGTCAAATTGGTTAAGTGTCATAAATCAAATTTACTTAACCTTATCATGTAGCATTAATTAATTTAATGCACCTTAACCTCTCACATTAGACCTCGTTGTGGTTACTAGTTAAGCCGGGCGGGTCCGGGTAGCTTCACACCACAACCTAGTCTAACCTCGGGTTCAAGCACAACTTGACCAACTTCTCACATTGGGTCCTATTGTTTGTAGCCACTAGTTAAGCCGGTTGGTTCCGGGTAGATTTATGCTACAACCTCGAGTTGGTCCCACTTATATTTTCTAAGTGTCATGTCCGTTATGTTTCCAAAACATACTACAAGTTTTCAAGCATTTGGGTAGACCTAACTTAATAGGTAAATTCCCAATGGGTAGACCTAACTTAATAAGTAAATTCCCACTCTTATGTTTTTATGTCCTTTAAGTTTACCCAACCCCAAACGCAATCCCATCGCTTACATATCGCAATAGCGCATAAAGGATAGAAAGAGGGAACTTGGCATAATCATGACATAAAGGTGTTGAAGCCACAAGTTTAACATGGTGGCATATGAAATGTACATATGTTCATATACTTGCATATTGCATCATTAGGCCTCAAAAGCATGCATAAAACCAAACTTAGCATATTGGTGATAAATGACATGTAGAAATGGCCATAAGTTCGCATTTAGCCTCACATGCAAGTTATCATAAGAGATATGATAACTTATATGTTGCCAAAATGCAACCTTTAGCATAAAGCTTGAAGCTTTAAGCTCATAAACCCAAGATAAGCTTGCATAACATGATAACATGAACAAAATGGTCGAGCCAAACTTGCATAACATAACTTGCATATCATATGACAAACTTGCATATCATAACATAGCAAACTTGCATAACATAACATGATAAACTTGCATATCATAACATGGCAAACTTGCATAGCATAACATGGTAAACTTGCATATCATAACATGGCATACTTGCATAGCATAACATGGTAAACTTGCGTATCATAACATGGCATACTTGCACATCATAACATGATAAACTTGCATATCATAATGATCAAACACAACTTGCATCATTCATTTAACTTTAGAGTTTAAATATGAAAGTAGAAAAGGGCTTACAATGCTTATGAAGACACAAAAATATATAGATCGAGACAAAGCCCTTATGCAATCAAATAAACCCAAAATGCAAGCTCCAATAGAAAAACCCTTGAGCCAAAATGATCAAAACTCTTGCTTTATGATGTAAATATGGAAACTTGACTTGAATGCAAGCTAATGATGCTCATACAAGCTTGAAAACACTTGTATGCATTGAAAATCTCTCATAGAAATAACTTAGGAATTTTGTGAAGAGAGTGGAGGCCATGAGAGGAATGATTTTGCCATAGTTTAGTTACTTGAATGAATAATGATGATTTAGGGTTAGGTTAGGGGCTTATTTATAGAGATTAGGATTAGTTTCAACCTTAGGATTAAACCCTAATTCCAATCTCAGCCCTTAAAACCGAATCTGGCCCCAAAACCTAACCAAGACCCCAAAATGGTGCACCAGGCAAAACTGCCCGGCTGAACCAAGTCGACAGCCAAGTCGACAGGGCTGTCGACTTGGGTCCAACCAAGTCGACTCCCAAGTCGACAGGGCTGTCGACTTGGGTGCTTTGGTGGGAATTTTCCCGCCTAGCCCAATCTGACCTAATTTCCAAATTCAAACTTGAATTTGAAATCTGTTTTTACTTTGAAATTTTCTGAAAACTTCGTTGGGCCTTAATCGGGTCATACGGACTCCGATTTTCGAAAACTCGGACTCTATTTCGCGTATTTTTCCGAGACGAACGCAATGACATAGCCCGTTTCCCTTGATTCAGATTTATAAATTAAATTCTGCCTCGATTTACGATATAACAGGTTATCAGAAATACGGGTTGTTACATTCTCCCCTCCTTAAAGGATTTCGTCCTCGAAATCTTCAAGTTAGGAAGAACGCATCCTACCATCCATCATCCATCTACTCAAATCATCATTCACGAGCAATCATTGTCCTTAAAGATTCTAATGCGGTATGAACATATGCAAAAGGTGTGTGTATATGTTCTTATCTAATGCAAAGATCCTCAATGCAAAGTATGTTAGTGAAATGAATCCATTATGTATGCAAATAGTCCTAATCATATAATACTATATGTGTGCACAAACATTCGTCCATATGCAACATCCATGTGCCGAATTAACCATCTTGCAACCATAAGAATTGAAAATGTACACACGTCCATATGCAATATGAGAGTGTATTTCAAGCCGATCTAGTGCCTAGTGTGTGTTTATGCATCCACGAGCAACCACTAGCAACCACTTGCAACCATCAAACATAACATGTCTCAAACACATGTTTACATCCATAGGATTCCTATCTTAACAAGATACAGTCGAGTGATGGAAGCGAGTACAGATAAAACAAAAACTTGGTACATATACTTACAGACTACTAGTACAGATCATATTTCCCCAAATGATTCTTAGGAAACTAAGCATGGTAGAAACCCAGAATGTATTTGTCATAGTCACCCTCATGCCCAACACAGATACTCTCAAACCCCAATTTATCATAAACAGATGAGTTATAACTCTCAGGGAGTTTGAGACTATTACCAGATCAGAAGCAAGACTAGCATTAAAGTACCGAGTTTCCATTACAAAATCAAAATACCAGAAAAAGAGTTTCAAACTGAAAATTAGACAAGGAAAATTAAACATCCTACAGACAAATTATTCTAGCCCTAATCTATTCACTCGCCATGCGAGTATTCACCGTTCCTTCCGATGTAGTCCCTTTCTTCTTCGGCCAGTCCCTAGTGAAGTGTCCCATCTCTCCACAGTTAAAGCAAGTGCCCTTCCTCTTTCTACAATCCTTGTTTAGATGAGTTGAGCTTCCACAAGTAAAGCACTTCTTTTCCTTCTTATCTTCAGACTTCTCCTCCTTCTTTTGCATTTCCTTTTTGGGCCCCGTTTTCTTGTTTTGAGACTCATTCACCTTGACCTCCTTCTTTGCACTCTTGTTCTCTTCATTGAGTAGGGCCATATCTACCAAACTCTCAAACGTGGCCCCCATGGGCACATGAGACATAGCTAACTCCTGTAACGGCTCATTCAATCCTTTAGCAAAACGAAGAGCCTTCTTCTGAGTGGTACTCACCATATCCAAGCCAAAACGAGCTAACTAATTGAACTTGTTCACATATTCTTTGACAGACATGTCTCCTTGCTTCAAAGCAATAAACCTCTCCATTTGCAAATTCTCTTCAGTAGAAGACAGAAACTTAAGCCCGAATCTTGTCCTGAAATCGGCCCAAGTCTCAACGGGCCTAGTCGCGGTGGTGATCTCCCACCAATAAGCGGCTTCATCCTTCATAAGCCAAACCGCCAACAAGATCTTTCTCTGATCATCTAATCCAAAGATAGCGAATAAATCCTCGGTCTCTTTCAACCAATTCCGGGCTTCTACAAAAGTCTCGGTACCTAGAAAGTTCTTGCCACCCATTGCTTTGAAGTCCTTGCAAATCTTCGTGAACTCTACTGGAGGATGCTGAGGGGGAGGAGGAGGAGGAACCTCAGCGACAGGAGGAGGAGGAACATTAACCACCGGAGGAGGAGTAACATTTGCGGGGCCGGCTTCGGTCGCCCTAGCCTCCATAAGTCTCCTATACCAAACAGGAACTTGCACTCCCTCTGGGATAACAAAGTTATCTGCCATACTGAAACGAAGGAAAAGATAGATTCAGAATGGAGGAAAAACGAAGGAATTTTGCTAATGGCTTTTTGGGGAATAGCCTTTAAAATAAACTAGACTTTTCTTTGGAAAATACTTTATACTTGGTTTTGAAAATAGTTTTCCAAAAATTTTAAAAACCTTTTTGTTCTTTCTCGTAAACCATATGCTCTGATACCAAATGTAACACCCCACCTCCGCCAGGGTGGCTCTTGCAAGCACTCTGACTTTGGAGGGGCGTTTGAATCGGGTAAACATGCATAATGATATATCAAGGCAGAACAAGAACATATGTATATATGTAAACAGAGTAAATAACATAGATAAAACAGCGGAAGATTTCAAACCATTTCAAAACAAGTCTGGTACAACATAATGTCAACTTTCCAAATAAACAAGTCTAGATAAAAACAACTTCAACTGAAAAACTGAAATACATAAGTACTATCCCCAAAATAAGTGATAACCATAGCTAGCTTCATGTCAAACCGTACATGAGCTAAATCCCACAAGCAAGCGATCAGAAATACAAGCTAAGCTCCAATATTCCCACCCTGAGAACCTGGGGGGGGGAACGGAAGAAAAGAGGCAAAAGAAAACAGGTCAGTCAAAAAGACTGAGTAAGCCCTACTACAATCAATGTAAACTGATAAAGTTAACTGGCATGAGAAGCAGGGATGAACATAAGGATAATTACATACTAGCATGGTGAATATCTAACAGATAGTTCAAAGGAGTCATCACATAATCAAGGTGAAGTTTTTCACCATAGGTGTACCAGCATTCTAACATGTCATGTATAAACAAGAATTTATCCCTTGGCCTAAACTTGGCCCAGTATCAGGTGTTTGACTTATATCAAGATCCAACTTCTTGGTACAAATTCTAGTATAACAGGATTAGGTGTTACCCCAATGTTTACATCGAAACAGGACGGAACAGAATGGTCCATACAGAGATAGAGTTTGGGAAAAAATGGGCTTTTACCACCCTAACAGATAAAGTACAGTAACAGAATGCTAACAATAATGGGCCTTTACCACCCTAACAGAACGGTACCACGCAGAAACAGACGGGTGTTACCACCCAACAAAACAGACGGTACCAACAGAATCAGACAGAGCTAAGTGTACACTCAATCCTACCCAAGCGATCGGCTCCCTAATACAAAAATATCCTATGTCGGCCCCACGATAGGGTGTATCACTCCCTAAAGTGGCAACCAATTGGCACAGGCATATTTACAGATGTCACGGCGTCTTACATCCTCAGAGGCTGACCGGGATCCATGCACGCACATGACCCGGTTGGAACGCACCATCAACACCCATCGCCATTATCAGAATGAACCACTTATAATTAGTTCAGTAAGCGTGCCCGGACCCTACCTACAGTTGGGTCAAAGTTTTGATACCAGAAAGGGTTACTAACTAATATGGGTCCCAAACAACAAATGACACAAGAATTCCCCCTTGTGTCCCCAGACTATCAGATTCAGATTAACTTATTAACAGAGTTCAGACATACAAAGTTCAGACGATCAGTTTTCAGACTAACGGATCAGATAACAGATTTACAAACTTGCCTAACTTGGTGTGGGTCCTACAGATCTGCAAAACAGGTTCGTTTAATTTATCAATCAAGTTAGTTTATCCAGACCAGGTATCAAATCGGTTCTCAGCCTTATCAAATTACTGAGTTGGATTAGTTAAGTATATTTCAACTTAACTCCGTTAAATTACCGAGTTCAGATTGGTTAAGTGTAGGTTAACTTAACCCTAACCACTAGTCGTATTTTACGGTTAAGTGTCATTAAGAAATCAAGCCCGGTTTCACTTAACCTACCCATTCATGTCAAATTGGTTAAGTGTCATAAATCAAATTTACTTAACCTTATCATGTAGCATTAATTAATTTAATGCACCTTAACCTCTCACATTAGACCTCGTTGTGGTTACTAGTTAAGCCGGGCGGGTCCGGGTAGCTTTACACAACAACCTAGTCTAACCTCGGGTTCAAGCACAACTTGACCAACTTCTCACATTGGGTCCTATTGTTTGTAGCCACTAGTTAAGCCGGTTGGTTCCGGGTAGATTTATGCTACAAACTCAACCCAACCTCGAGTTGGTCACACTTATATTTTCTAAGTGTCATGTCCATTATGTTTCCAAAACATATTACAAGTTTTCAAGCATTTTGGTAGACCTAACTTAATAGGTAAATTCCCAATGGGTAGACCTAACTTAATAGTTAAATTCCCACTCTTATGTTTTTATGTCCTTTAAGTTTACCCAACCCCAAACGCAATCCCATCGCTTACATATCGCAATAGCGCATAAAGGATAGAAAGAGGGAACTTGGCATAATCATGACATAAAGGTGTTGAAGCCACAAGTTTAACATGGTGGCATATGAAATGTACATATGTTCATATACTTTCATATTGCATCATTAGGCCTCAAAAGCATGCATAAAACCAAACTTAACATATTGGTGATAAATGACATGTAGAAATGGCCATAAGTTCACATTTAGCCTCACATGCAAGTTATCATAAGAGATATGATAACTTATATGTTGCCAAAATGCAACCTTTAGCATAAAGCTTGAAGCTTTAAGCTCATAAACCCAAGATAAGCTTGCATAACATGATAACATGAACAAAATGATCAACCCAAACTTGCATAACATAACTTGCATATCATATGACAAACTTGCATATCATAACATAGCAAACTTGCATAACATAACATGATAAACTTGCATATCATAACATGGCAAACTTGCATAGCATAACATGGTAAACTTGCATATCATAACATGGCATACTTGCATAGCATAACATGCTGAACTTGCGTATCATAACTTGGCATACTTGCACATCATAACATGATAAACTTGCATATCATAATGATCAAACACAACTTGCATCATTCATTTAACTTTAGAATTTAAATATGAAAGTAGAAAAGGGCTTACAATGCTTATGAAGACACAAAAATATATAGATTGAGACAAAGCCCTTATGCAATCAAATAAACCCAAAATGCAAGCTCCAATAGAAAAACCCTTGAGCCAAAATGATCAAAACACTTGCTTTATGATGTAAATATGGAAACTTGACTTGAATGCAAGCTAATGATGCTCATACAAGCTTGAAAACACTTGTATGCATTGAAAATCTCTCATAGAAATAACTTAGGAATTTTATGAAGAGAGTGGAGGCCATGAGAGGAATGATTTTGCCATAGTTTAGTTACTTGAATGAATAATGATGATTTAGGGTTAGGTTAGGGGCTTATTTATAGAGATTAGGATTAGTTTCAACATTAGGATTAAACCCTAATTCCAATCTCAGCCCTTAAAACCGAATCTGGCCCCAAAACCTAACCAAGACCCCAAAATGGTGCACCAGGCAAAACTGCCCGGCTGAACCAAGTCGACAGCCAAGTCGACAGGGCTGTCGACTTGGGTCCAACCAAGTCGACTCCCAAGTCGACAGGGCTGTCGACTTGGGTGCTTTGGCGGGAATTTTTCCGCCTAGCCCAATCTGACCTAATTTCCAAATTCAAACTTCAATTTGAAATCTGTTTTTACTTTGAAATTTTCTGAAAACTTCGTTGGGCCTTAATCGGGTCATACGGACTCCGATTTTCGAAAACTCGGACTCTATTTCGCGTATTTTTCCGAGACGAACGCAATGACATAGCCCGTTTCCCTGGATTCAGATTTATAAATTAAATTCTGCCTCGATTTACGATATAACAGGTTATCAGAAATACGGGTTGTTACAGCAAATTTATTAAAGAAAAGTAGCATTGTTTTGTTCATGGATTGAAGAAAAACAAATGAAACAGAATACACTATTGTTAAAGTTGTTTTACATAGAATTATTCATCATGATGGCTTGAAATTCACTAACATATGATTTAACTCTTGACGGAAAGGTTTAGAAAAAGCTGTGTGTAGCAAATATGAAACTGCTTTGATGATAGAGGAAAACATCTTCCTATTCTGTTTGGTTTTTTTTTTTTTTGAAAAGGAGAAAAAAACAGGCCCAAGGCCCAATCCATATACCAATACATAACCCTAGCCTCCTCATTCTATACGAAGAATGAAACCCTAGGTAAAAAAAACACAAAAATGGCGGATCGCGCTGCCAAAAAACAGCTCCTCCTCCTTCACGGCGACTTCCAAAGTTTATCCTCAGACATCTCCTTTCTCTTCTCACTTGAATCAGGCTTCAAGCTCACTTCGTAATTTCTCAGATGATGGGTTTGGCTTCTCAAGTGCTTTCCCTCGAGCTCGACATTCGTGGTGGAGTTTGTTTCTGATGGATCTGAGCTTCTCATGTTATCAAAGCTTCTCTTTTGTCTAGTTGGGCCTCTGTCATCATCAGAAGTTCTTCTATTGCTGATCTCACCATCAGACCAGACAGATAAGTGATAAATCATATTATTCAGCACGCTTTTGTAAAGTTTACTCCCAATTCTGTGCAAAGTACTAAACTTTCCTTCTAATTTCCTCTTTTCCAGGTGATTAGATCTCTCTGAAACTCTTCTGTGAGCTCCATTCTCTGTGTCAGGTAAAAGCAAATGATTACTGTTTAAATTATAATTTAAAACACGCACAGAATGATTCGAATTATGTATACTTCCCTCACTAGGATTTGTTATGAAATCAGAAGTGATGAGAGCCTCAGGATGTTCGACTGGTCTGTTCACAACACCCAAAAAGCATCCAATGCAAGATTTGAGATGGTGATCTTCATCAGGTAAAATAAAAGCATTATTATTCTTATTTGAATGATTAGGGACATTAGGAGTAATAATGTTTTGATAACTCCCTTTGCAGTGAAGAGAATTGGTTGCAAAGCTAGACAGGCTGTTTCCAAAAAAGTGACCTGGGGACTTTTTATTGGTAATTAGCTTGCCATTCAGTAAGAACTCTTCAATTTGATTATCACAATCAGCATTTTTCTGAATGTTATGATTATGCAAGTTCTCCTGCTTGAATCTATTGGCTTTTTTCATAACAATATTACTATCATTAAGAATAATGCTCCAAGTCTGAAAACAACTATTTTCTTTACCAGTATGAAGCCTTTGATTTCTTTCCCTCCAAATATAGTAAATAGATGAAGTAAGCAGAACACAAGCTATAGAAAATTTAAAGTTCTTGGGCTTAAAAAACTTTAAAATGTACTTAATGCTATCTCTAATATCCAAAGCGGCATAGGATTGACTGAATCCCAAAGTGCATTTGGCATTATACCAAATGTACTGGGAATATACGCAGTCAAAAAATAAATGATGGAGCTCTCATTTTCTTTTTTACAAAGCAAGCAAATGCTATCAGAGTCCTTTTTCCATTTGTTACAAATCTCTCTAGTTGGTAATTTATTCAAAATAGCAAAGTAGGCACAATGTGCCATTTTGGGGCAGTTTGATTTACACCATATTATTTTGTGCCAATCAACATCTACTTCTTTACCTATCAAGTATTCCCAAACTTTTTTAAAAGAGAATTTGTCTTTTGAGCATAACTTCCAAGACCAATGATCTCTGAGGCTATTTTGCTCAATTTGTATTTCACTGATGGCATTTTTGAAAATATGGGCAGCAGGATTGTTATGAAAGCTCCAACAATTATTGTTAATGATGCTCTGAACTTTATCCTTAGCCCCTCCTAAAATATATAAATTGTTCCACCCTAAAAGGTTGATTAGTGAATTTCCACTAATCCATGGATCAAACCATAAACTGGTTTGAGTACCATCCTTTAGCCTTCTTTGAATTAGATTTTTGCCAATTTCCCTGCAATCTAAGATACTTTTCCAAACATAAGAGTGATGCACCTCTTTTCTAGCAAGCCAGAAGTTTTTATTTTTTAAATATTTAGCACACATCCATCTAGCCCAAAGAGATTTTCCCTCCAGAAATTTCCAAAATAATTTAAATTTGCTAACATCAGTTATGTCTTTAATACTTCTAAGCCCAAGACCTCCAAATTTTTTAGGTTTACACACAGTATCCCAAGCAATCTTATGATATTTGCCTCTCCAAATAAAATTAGAGCACATTCTATCAATCTTATGTATAACATTTGTGGAGATATTATGAGACTGCACCCAGTACATAACCATAGCAGATATGACTGTGTGAGTGAGCTCCATTCTTCCTACTAGAGAAAGTAGTTTACCAGACCACCCTTCAAGCTTACTTTGAATCAGATCAAGTAGTCTAGAACAATCTTTTTCACTGATCTGATTTATGCTTAAGGGGAGGCCTAAATATTTAACATGGAGATTGCCCTCTTTAAAATTCAAGAGGTGTAAGATCTCATCTTTAATAAGAACATCTTTACTAAAATAGATTTTGCTTTTATTTAAATTGACAGTTAACCCAGCATAGTTCTCCATATTTTTTAAGATCTTGTGAACAGCAATAGCACTCCCTTTATCTGGTTTCAAAAATAAGAGCATATCATCTGCATATAAAAGGTGTGTAATGTGTGGTTTAACTCTATTTATAGGTTTAATGTTTCCCTTAAGTACTTCCAGCTCCATTTGCATAGAAAAATATTCCATAACAATAGAGAAAAGGTATGGTGACAGAGGATCCCCCTGTCTAATTCCTCTATTGCTATTAATGAAGCCTTTGGGAGAACCATTTATCATGATAGAGTAAGACACATTACATATGCACTCTTTAATTAAAGCACAGAATTTTTTGTCAAAACCCATCTTTTGCATAATGCGTATGATAAAATTCCTATTAATTTTATCAAATGCTTTATGCAGATCAATTTTAATGCACATAAGATTTTTATTTCTCATGTTAAAATTTCTAATTAACTCATGAGCAAGCAAAGAGTTTTCAGAGATTAACCTACCTGGGATAAAGGCACTTTGATTCTCTGATATAGTGAACTTTAGAAAACATTTTAATCTATTGCACAGGAGAGAAGCAATAATTTTGTAAACAAAGTTACAACAGGCAATAGGCCTATAATCATCTAGACTAGTAGGACTTTCCACTTTGGGAATAAGGGTGATGTATGTATGGTTAGTGCTTTTCAGAAGTTTACCTGAATTGAAAAATTCTGAGATTGAGTCACACAAACCATTCTGCATCTCACCCCAATGTGTTTTGTAAAATTTGGCACCAAATCCATCTGGACCTGGGCTTTTATCATTATTAGCAAAAAATATGACATTTTTGACCTCTTCCTGCCTAATAGGGGCAAGTAATACATCAGTACTGTTAGAATTGGCTAGATATTTAAACTCAATCTCAGGGAAATTGTTGGTGAGGTTATTAGAATTGTACAGATTACTGAAATAGCTAATAGCCTCAGCCTCAATATTATTAGCATAATTTGCAATCCTACCATCTGAATCTGTTAGCTTACCTATATAATTTCTGTTTCTCCTGTTTGACATTCTAGAATAGAAGAATTTACTAGCTTCATCACCAGCTGTTAACCACTCAACTTTTGCTTTCTGCCTAATGTTAACATAACTGATGTGTAAAGCATTGACCAATTTAGCTTGAGCATTAAAAAAATTCTCAGCCTTACTCTTGTCTGAGCAGTCAATGTCTAGTTCATTTTGTAACCTGTCACATTCATCTCTAATGATTTTGATGTCATTTCTATTTCTAGAGCTGTTCCAGGTTTTTAAATTAGACTTGACAAGAAGCAAGGTTTTGTGGAACTTAAATTGAGCAGTACCAAAAAAATTATTAGTGAAACAACTAGAGACAACATCCTTGTAGTCCTTCTCATAAACCCATCCATTTACAAATCTAAAGGGGGGGGGTTGCCACTGTTTTTATTCTCAGAATTAATAGAAACTAAAATAGGGGTATGATCACTAGTGTTTTGAGGCAAAGTGCTACAATTAACACTAGGAAATAGATTAATGAAGTGTTGATTGAATAGAACCCTATCCAATTTGCAATGAATATTCCTGAATTCACCTGATTTCC
Organism: Allium sativum; assembly: GCA_030737875.1. NCBI lineage: Eukaryota > Viridiplantae > Streptophyta > Magnoliopsida > Asparagales > Amaryllidaceae > Allium > Allium sativum. Next base: position 1,045,425,214 of record CM060913.1, read on the forward strand.
AAGTGAATTTGTTGCCAACTATGGGGGGTTCTATTAAGCCAGATTTCAACATAAAACAGTCAATTTTTTCTAACCTAGAAAAAGGAATGGGATTCCCTCCTCTTTTTTCATGATAATGAAAAACACCGTTAAAATCATCAATTAACAACCAAGGAGTATGAATGACTTTACTAAATTGAACAATACTACTCCATAACATAATTCTGTCATTTTCTAGATTGGAAGCATAAATAAAGGTAATTTTTAAATACAAACCACCCTTATTTTTAAATGTGCAATGAATATATTGCATATCAATAAAATGACTGATGAGAGTCCAAATGGTAGAGTTATAGAGGACCATAATCCTGCCATTCCCTCCCATCAAGTTATTGTTGATAATATTCCAATTTGAAAATAACCTATTATGCAACTCTTCTATTTTTAGGTCACTGAGTTTATGTTCAACTAAACCCATAATGTTGGGTTTGTAATTAGCTAAGAAGTTAACTAAATCTAACTGCCTTTCTGGGGAGTTTAATCCCCTGATATTCCAAGTGATAATATCCATTAAAATAAGATATAGAAGGAAAGTTAAAGGATACACATCACCTAAGATGAGCCCCTGAGCTTTTTACTGTCCACCTTTACCCCCAACTGCTTGCCACTTTTCTTATAACTGCTTTTGTCAGTAGGCTTTAATTGTTTTTCCCATTTAGCATTTTTGCTAATATATTTCTTTCTGAAGTCATGATCCTTTTCATCTTCAGTTTCCTCTACAGTTACAATGTCTGTTAGGCTTTTGGTCCTGCCTTTTTTCTTTTTTAATGTAGGCGAGACAGGTCTTGAAGTCTTTGCTGCTGCTGTGGTTTGGTTGACAGCATCCTTAATATTTTCAAGAGTAATGGCTGATTTAGTTGGTGCTAGGCCACTAGCAAGCAGTGAAGCATTTGTATAAATGGGATCAGCAGCAAGGAGGTCTTCACAGAAATTCCCTATTTTTATTGTTGAATTATTTGTAGAATTTGTAATAATGCTTGGGTCCTTCAAGGGGGGGAAGGACTCAATGACCTGTTTAGTGTAGGATCCCTCTTTTGTGATGTTACTGTTTTCTTTTAGAAAGTTGGGATCCTTAGTATTTGTGGAAACCCCTGATGGAGTTTCCACAGTCTCCGCCAAAGCGTGACGAGTCTGCGGATTCTCTTTAGGACCGACAGTACTCTGAGAGTCTTGAGTTGTTTGAGATTGAGCTTTCTTGCCTGAATCTGAATGTAGATTGAATGCGTCTATGTTCATATCTTCTGCATTTGTTTCCATGTAAAATTGCTCTGAATTAGGGCAGATGTCTTCAGTAACTGCTGAGTTAATTCCAGAATTGTCTGCTTCAATGTTATTGATATCTTTATGAACATCATCTTTGTTTACATCAGAGCTGTTATCCGTAATTGCAACGTGTTTTGGTTGTTCACCCTGATTCTCATTGTTCAAGCATGCTTCGGTGGAATGACCAAAGCATTTGCAGAATTTGCAACTATCTGGAGTTAACTCATACGTGATCTGTTGTGTAATAACCTCCCCATCATGTGTATAGATGGATACTTCATTAGGTAGCTCAGAATCCGCTTTAATTTCAACAAGCAAGCGAGCGTAACTCGGTCGCGTTTCCTTCGCTGTTTGTTCATCCATCTTTAATGGATTGCCGACAAGACTTCCTATGGCACTGAAGATTTCCTTGTCCCATAGTCGAAGGTTCAGTTCTGGAAGTCGAATCCATATGGGCATGGTGTTTAAGATATCCCGGTCAAGAACTGTTTTCTTGGACCAATTCTTTAATATAATCAGTTTTCCATTAATGAAATAGGGTCCCCCTTTTAGAAGTTTCTCTTTATCTTCCGCATTCGAAAACCTAATTATGAAGAACCCATTTTCTCTTGTAAAAATTTCGAAAGAGCCACTAGGGTTCCAAGTGCGCACCACATAATTTCTGAAATAGTGATATGCAGGCTTTTTCCCAAAGACATATGCCACAATGGAAAGACACCATTTACCCTCTATGCGGTTGCATGCCTCTTCGGAGGCCACAACTATCTTCTCATCTCCAAGTGTAACCACCGGAGGGATGAAGCTCAAATCAAAACCTGAATCTTGATTACCCTTCTTAATCAAATCTGCCCACGATGAAGCTTTCTGATTTATGCCCGTAGAGATGTTAGACATCTGCCCGGGTTCTTTTGTCGGAGGAATTGGGTTTCTTGATGAATCTTGAGTAGGGCTGTTCTGGTTTTGATTTCTTGATTGGAGACGCCCTCCACTTGAGGATGGGTAAGGCTTTTGCTGCGCTTTAGATGGGTACTCGTTAGAGGAGCCAGCCGCCGTTCTGAAATGCGCAGAAGTTTTAGAATTCAAGAAGGATTTAGGTCTTTTTTTGCGGTTAAAGACCTTAGTAAACCCATCCTCATCCAATTTAGGGTCGGGGGGAGGGTTGGGAGGTCGATTAGAAGGAGGAGGGGAGGAAGAAGAACCCTCTTTTGGAGGAGGGTTGTTGTCGAAGATCGGGTTATTATGAGAACACAAGGCAGCTATGGCCGCAAGCTTTCTTTAGATCCAGTGAATATTTTCTATTCTGCTTTATTCTGTTTGGTTTGATATAACTGAGCATTTATGAAATATATAGTAAAACAGTTTGAACCATCTACCATCAAATGATTTCCAGGATTATGACAAAGAATTAAAAATAAAAAAAGAAGGAATACTATAAAATTAATTAAGAAATGATATTCCAGAATGTCATAACATTAACATAAATGTTTGTCTCAGCATATAGGATCCACCACTAATCAAACTTATGCACTATATTACAAGTCTAAGTACAAAACCAACAGCTTAACCATAGAAAGGTTAATAGTTATTGTATTATTATATTATTCAAATATCGAGTTAAAAGAGAGTTATTCAATTCATAGAGTTTTAATGTATATCATTACAGAATGTAGATTATTGTGCAAACATCATAGCAGTACTAAAAAAAATCATAGTATGTTGGTAACCAAGATGCTAAAATTCTACTTGCTTAAATAATGAAAAACGTAAGAAACCATAATGGTAAAATGTTGGAAGCTATATAACCAGAATGCACTTAGCACCTGACATAAGTCCACGAACAACGTACTATTTTATATGTACTCCGCCAAACTAATGTGTAAGTCCAATATATACAGTTAAAACAAATGGGACCTTTAACGGTTTGACTGAGCCTAAGCGCTACAAACCCGAAGAAATAGAGGTGACCAAGTAAGCTAATTTTGCATGAAGCTTTGTTAAAACATCTCTGCTAAAGATGGAATACTCCACGAATAAGACTGAAGTGTTTAAATCTTGACATCACAGTAGCCTAATATATTATTATCTACATTTCCTAAAAATCAACCAATTTAACAGCTTACTGTTGCACATATGTGGAAAGCAATTTTATTGCACAATTGATATATTTTAATGATTGTTGTTTTATATAAGTTGCTATTTGCTAAACATAAAACTCATATATCAACCACTACGACAAACTGAACAAAGTACTCACCTTGTATGATACAATTCCCATCAACCATGCTTTTTCGTCCATAAGCAAGAAAATAAGAGAATCTAGCAATCAAAAAACTTCAAATAACCGACATCCGGGTTAGGCCAATGCATAGTGAGATTCTAGTAAAAATGACAAATTAAATTTATATATAAACGTAAAGTAAAACACATTAGCGAGTTAGCTCTTTTGACCTTTGTCGGTTTCACAACGATGATAAAATTCTGCTTTGAGGGAAGGTGATTTTATAATGAAAATAGAAGCCAGTGAACCAGGTGCTGGACCTGGAGATGCATTTGAATACCCATTTCCCCTTGCAATGATTCACCCAATCGTAGATCATAACCCAGTAAACTCAGAGCATTATATTTATCGATATACTAAATATAAAAGCATTCCTCCAATTCTAAAGAACCAAAAAAGATGGATAAATCAAACACATATGGATACTTTTGCCTTTTTTATCAGGCTACAGCCTTATGCAACGAGTTAATAGATAAAAAGAAAATCTGATCAGTTGACAGAGGTTAGATGTTTATAGACTTACTAAACGATGATTGATTAATACTTGTGATCATCATTAACTGGGTAACAAAAGCAACTTATGACTGAATTTTTGCAGCTATTTGGGAAAATATTTATTTCCGGTTATGTGCGGTAACAGAAGCAGAATAGAAGCAACCTATGTTTTAGGTCAAATTTTCAATGAATTAAGCGACCAAATTTAAACTCATGTCTCATGTGAATATACGTACCTATCTGAATGGATTCAATTCATTCACAGGGAACATAAGCACAAAAATCAAACCTGAGGTTAGGAAAAAATTAAAAGGTTAACAAACCGCTCGGTTTTTCACATATTTCATTCTACTAATGATCAACAAAATAGACTGAATGTACAGTCTCACCTAGACTATGCCCGGCTACGCTAATCCAGATATGAACTAGCTAAAATAGCATGTGCCAGAGGCCAAAATCTATAAACAAGATAATAACCTCAATACCTAAAATTAGATAAAATAGATTTTTTTTTCAAATGCTACATGCCCTTTTTATTCTGCAAAAATTGCAGTGAAAAGATCAAGAAGATACAAATCCAAATTGTATAGCTTTCACTCCATATTACACACAAGTATGATCTGAACAGATATCTCATCATCAGTTCACAAAGAACTCAAATGACTATCATGGCTTACAACAATATTCTACCGCTAGCAACTGATATTTTGAAAGAGCTAAAAAGTAAAATCGTAAATATTTGGACATTCATGAAAAAAATAAAATATGAAAAGCAATATCAATGGTTATCCCCAGCTATAACGTTTAATAAAAATAAAGCTATAAACCCTTTAAGTTTCTTTGGTCATGGGTTCAGTACTCCAGTAAAATAAAGCTCCCGTTGTTTCGCACTAGTTTTTCAATGGTTAAACGCATTGCTCTTGGTAACTATTTTGAGTCGTACATAATGTAATTCAAACAGCGATGCATATGTTGACCTGTAAGCTATAATATACCGCCTAAGGCTTTGTAGTGCATTGCCCAATTTCCAACATAGCCACGCTACTCAATTGGAAACTGAGTTGCTGTTGCAAATACAGCTGCAAAACTGAGTTGCGCAGCTAAGTTTGCAACAGCAACTCGGTTTCCAACTGAGTTGCGCGGCTTAGTTTGCAAACTGAGTTCGGTTGCTCAGTTTGCACAACTCAGCTCAAAACTGAGTTGCGCGGACTTTTTTGCAAACTAAGTTGCTTGCGCAACTCAGTGCAACTCATTCTGAAGTGAGAATATATACTTATTTTCTAAAAGCAAAAAGGAAGAAAAAAAAAGGTTTCCTTAACAACGAAATACCGACAGTGTTATTTGATCTAATTAAATAACTACGATGCAAAATTTAACAATAGTGAAAATCTAAACATAACTTCGCATTACTTAAAAGAATATGAATATGCAATGTAAGATACAGAGGAAAAAAATTATGTTCATTGATTATACTGCAGCATAGCTATAAGAACATAGACCGTAAGACTCTAGCTTTAACTGCCACTTTCTGTTTGAGAGTAACTTTATCACCTAAACTGATTGCAATTCCTTGGGTCTTGCTTCTTATTCTTATGTACCCGCTCAGCTTCCCATCTACTTGTTTCTAAATGCTAATATTTGCTAAAGCATCCTATCCAAAACACTTTCTGCATAAAGATTAGCAGCAAGGAATCCGCATTCTCTGTCCATTGCAGACCTGAAAATCAATAAACGATTTGTTGTCAGGGCCAAAATGCAATTTATTCAACAATTAGCTGACATGTAGCAAAGTATGGGAAACACATGAAAATATCAATACATCCAGTAATTTACCTACATCATTATAGCTATGCTTCATGTACAAGCAGTTGTTCTTTTCTTCTTTGTTCATGAATACTTATGTCTTCATTCTTAAATATTTTTCACTCTCCAACTTCGTTCTCTTCAATTCAGCATATTTAACTAGAAAACCCCATTCCTGAATTTTCTTTCTTGATTGGAAATCGCAACCTCTAGATACCTCTTTCAATAATAGCTGAATTTCCACATGATGACCAAAGATGAACCTGCACTTTCTAATTTCATATCTGGTGGATTCGAGACTGTAGTAGTCATAATACGTTTAACTGATTGCAAAGGTATAATGATTCGATGCTTGCTTAAAGTGAGAATATAGCATCATTGTGTAATTTGGATGATAGACCTTTCGAATATATGTATCTTTGTTGTCATTGATTCCCTGTGAATCTATGTACAAGCAATTTTTGTAGCTGTTTGCACATATACTAGGATGTTTGCCTTTAGTGAGCATAATTCTTCTTAAATGATGCATGTTATAAAGGTTTTCTTTGTTTCTTTCTATTTGCTTACTAACTTTATTTTTCTTTACCAAATGGTCAAATCTATAAAATAGTATGTATCATTACTGCCTCTTGGTTGTAGTTACTTTTGATTGCTTTAAAGCTATTAGTTTAGTTATCACCTTTTTATGTTTGATGTATTTGGTTGTTTTCATATACGGTTTTGCTAACATATGTCATATGGGTACATGTTAAGAAGTAAATTTTGAATATCTATTTTATCATTAATTATAACATAAAAATAGATGACATTTAGAGCGGACTATTTATGTATTAAACCAACCTTAACATGTGTCTTTAATGGTCCTTAAGGCACATGTTAACATTTATTTTCACGTATTTATTGTCAAAACAAGAAAATGCTTTGGTCATTTGATTAATTAAATTTCTTTCTCAATATATAAATAGTGGGTTCCACTTCATTCAAACTATAGATGCTAAGGCACGTAAGCATGTTTACATAAATGTAATTAATTAGTTTGACTAAGAAGAAAATACATTTCTAATACATAACTTCATACAGAATTCTTTTAAATCCTCGTATTTGAGTCAAATAACAAGAAAACGCTGTATATTAAACACAATTGCATAACGCATGCTTTTGTTATTTGATTAATTAAATTTCTTTCTCAATATATAAATAGTGGGTTCCACTTCATTCAAACAATAGATGCTAAGGCATGCAAGCAAGTTTTCTTAAATGTAATTAATTAGTTTGACTAAGAAGAAAATACGTTTCTAATACCGTCACATAGAATTCTTTTAAATCATCTAGGCTTTATTTGATTTTGATAATCAACTAAGAAGTGGTATTGGGTACATGCACCTGTTGATTTTGATAGTGGTATTCTTCTAATCCTACAATACGAGGATACAGACTTACCTACTCTGCATATTAAAATAAAGTTGTTTTGCTTCACTAACTGAATTTCAACTCAAAAAATCTATTTGATTCTTTTTTTCATAATAAACCTACAATTCTCACTTTTACTAATTAGCTAATTTAATTCTCATCAAAAACTTCATGATATGTATTTATTGTAGAAATAATTCTCAATTTTCATTACATTAAAAGGAAGTATTTAAACTATTTAAGAATATGTCGATTTTATACTGAAGAGTGATGTGGTATTTCCACATTCCAAATTTGTACTTTTCATATAAAAGGAAGTAAATTATAAATTTACATTAGCAGCAATCAGAGGTTTGTGATATATAGTGGTGTCATTATGGAAAGAAATCTTAGTTTCAATATTTTTTATGGGAATTCAACACGTTGGCAACTATAGCAACATCATATGAAGTGAAATTAAATCTACAGTAACATAATTTAGTAGAATTATGTGGATTGTTTACAAAAGAATTATAACCAACGAGATCAACACTAAAAAATGTGTTAATGTACTTGTGGAATATACTAGTTCTACAATTTGTAGAAGAATTATAAAATTTGAATAATCATTTTTCAAATATCATACCTGACCATTTAAGGTGTAGTGATTTCAAATAACTTACCGTCTCATCATTTTTCATTTGACCCCCCCCCCTTCCCCCTCAAAACCTTTGTTCATCGCTGCTTTTACCTCCTTCCACACTCACAGCCTATGCTCCACTGGCTCCAGTTTTTCGACTGCCATCCATCTCTCCTTTCTGCCTTCTAATGAAAAAACTGCTTCAACTCACGCTGTCACCATCCCTTGTTCACTACCTCTACCATACATCAACAGCTACGCCTCCACCATCGCCAACAAAAAATCCAATGTGCAATCATCCTTGTCAGCGCATCCTACCTTAAGCAGTAGCCATCCACTACCTTGTCTCTTTACTAACCATCACCTCTACAGATTATCTCCAACCCATTGATCAGCGCATACCGCACCACCATCCCTTCTCATGCCAACTGAAGCCACCAAACCTCACTCACGTACCAGTCCTGTCCTTGTCTCTGTCCAATCTGACCCAATTCACCTGAATCCCAGTCTCCACCCTGACCAAATTCACAATATCATACTTGACCATGCATGGCTTGTAGTTCACTCATACACTATCTATATTGGGAATTTTGAAGTTGAAATATTAAAAAAAAAATTACATGATACTGCGAAACGTAATGCCCAGCGAGGTAGATGGTCTGTTATGATCGGTGTAGAACATCAGGAAAAATTATTTAACATGTGTCATCATTGATCAATCAAATTACTGTTAATTTGCATAAACGTCTCATAGATCATCTTAAAAGATATAACATCCCATGAATAATGGTCATGCTTTCATCCGTCTTCCTGCTTGCTAATTTCTAACTATTTTATGATTCTTATTCATAACTCGGCCATTCGATTACTTGTACAAGCACAAACCTTAAAAAAACACTGAAAAATCTATACTGAAGTGATCGCCTAATTTACAAATTAGAAGAAACAAGATAAACAAGGAAAGATCATTCGGGAAGGATTTTTTATTATTTAAAAAAAAAAAAAAGTATGGAAGTGGAAATTACAGGCATCAACACGATGAAGTAAGTGCATTATAGAGTTGGACCAGGCAAATGCAATGAACCGAAAATGCTTTCATGACATTTGAGAGAAGAAGAAAATAAAATAATAATAACAATAATATTAATAATGATGCATAATCACACAATGCATGTAGCCATGTAGTGTAATTTCTTTTGGGCTTCCTATTTTACTAAATGTATGGTTGCGGTAATTAGTTATTTGAAATCGTTACGCCTCCTTAATTTTACAAATCACGTCACTGAATTTTTAAGTTCAATAATTCCCAATACAGATAGTATATATTCAAATCGCTTTCACCACTATAGATAGTCGATTCAACTTAAAGGAGCGATACAGCTTGAAGTTTGTTTAACATCAAGTTTGTTGAACCAAAAAGTTGAACTTTGAAACATACCTAATATTGCTAAAATCATCGTCGTCAATGATATGCTGTAGGGTGGAGGCCGATTCAGTTGAAGAAGCCGATTCACTCAAAACACCATCAAATCGCCTGAGGCAGAAGTCGATTTTGTCGCCTGAAGGACCTGGTGTGATTGAAGGAGAATACGATTTGCAGTTTTTTTTTTCCTCTAGGGCCGTATAATTTAATTGGCACATTCTATTTCAAGCCACATAATTAGTTAGTAGCCCTCCATTTTATCAAAAAAATACGATGATCAAACTGCCCTTTTACTGTTATATTTTTTTTTCAGTTTTTTGAACACCTCGTAGTTGCATTACATGGTTTTTTGGTGTACCTCGTAGTATGTCTACGTGGTCCATGAATGAACCACGGAGATCATCTACGTGGTACTTTGATGAACCACGTAGGGCAACTACGAGGTACAGTGAAAAACCACGTAGTCCCCCTATGTGGAAGGGTATTTTTGGTTTTTTTTTAAAAAAACGGAGGCTACTAACTAAATTTGTGGGTTTACTGATTATTTCATAATTTGGGTGGCTACTACCTAAAATGGTGGGTTGAAATAGAATTTGCCAATTTCATTTTATGCGACTGACGAATGGAGAAGGGGTTTACAAGCGTTGAGGAGTTGAGAAATGGGGGAACACACGATCTTTTACACTTTTTCCTTGATAATTTCATCTTAACGAAGTTCACCAATGCATATATGGGTTGGCCAAAAAAGAACTGCCGATGTTTATTTTCAGTAACACTTTTTTATCTTAACAATGCTTATTTTGGTCATTAATCTACAACGCGAATAAGTGTTGGCCTCTAACAAAAAAATGTGTTACCAAATGGTTGTTTTGGCGTAGTGCTCTCTAGAGATACACTATCGGAAGATGGTCACATACCTTGCCAGTTGAAATTCATTACCCAATAAGTGCCCACAGTTTTTAATTATATATTATCTAAGTGGAACGTGAGATGAAAGCGTTCTGCTAATTAATTATTTAGTTGTGGTTCATAGACACTATTATAATATCAAAAAAGTTTTGATATAAAGATTATCGTTTCTTTCAAATGTATTTTGAAAGTTGAATCAAGTGTTTTGGATTCTCATAAGGGAAAAACCCGTTCTGTGTTATATGGCATGATCTTATGAGATATCGTTTATTTTCTCAAACTATTTTAAATTGTTTACTCACGTCAGTCCCATGACTAACCCAAAGTTTGTTTATTTTTTGTTTTACCCTAAACTCTTGAGTTCCCAAATTTGTACGGGCAGTCAAGTAGTCGGAATTTTACAGATATACTTGGAGAGCTTGGAGCAGCTGTTGTTTATTTCCGTTGTGTTGTGCTCCGAAAATGTTATTGTATACATATACTAGTTTTATTTTTAAGTTATGTTATATTTATTCATTCCGCTATGAGATTCGTGTTCACTCTGATGTTGTACGTATGTTCTTCTTCTATTCTAACTTTCTTTCTTTCTATTTCTCACCTTCTAACATCTTTCTATTAATGATTTGGAATGTTCGATGCCTGAATAATTGACATGGGTTTTATGTTGATTTTCTGGGTCGAAAATCCCACTTCATTAAACTTTTCTCAACAAGATTCTCGAAGCTTTAATAATGATGCCTATTGTCCTTTCTTCGAACTAACCATCCAAGTCCATAATAAACTTTCCTTCTTCTACATGGGAAGTAATAACGGGTGACACTCACACTCGACAGTATTTCGAATTTAACTACGATATGTATATAAAGATCCAGCCTAGTTTCAGGTTAGCGAGCTTCCTAAATAACACCTACTTCAGACTAATGGAGATAAACTTCTTCTTAAATCAAGCTTTAAATTA